>CM066032.1:1199294427-1200544427 GCA_033557465.1 Ichthyophis bannanicus | reverse complement strand
AATTAGACTTACCTGCTAATTGTGGTTCCTTGAGGAACTCAAGTCTAGTCCCGACCTCTGGGTTTTGCTCCTTCTCCAGCAGCTTGGAGACTGAGAAATGTCATCTTTTATGATGACACTGGTATATCCTCCAGGGATCCGCCTCCTCACTCCAGTTATCTATTGACAAAGCAAACTCACCGGAGCCACAATTAAGTAGTAAACAGTCCAAACAATGTAACTAACTGAACTCTTAATTACTAAAAGCTAAATTATCCCATTAACCGATCCCCCCCCCCATTTTTCATACTGACTTACATTAGAATCACTTAGGCCTGCCCTCCCCTTTAATGGAGGACAGCGACTCAAACCTAACTCCGATGCCAAGAAGCTTTTTCTTCTTACCTGTCATATCTGATCTGCTTCAGGCACTCGTTCACTAAAAGAAAACTCTGGGAGGGATACGGGACTAGACTTGAGTTCCTCAAGGAACCACAATTAGCAGGTAAGTCTAATTTACCCTTCCTTATCGTCCCTCAAGTCTAGTCCCGACCTCTGGGTAAGTAACAAAGCAGTAAAACCATTACGGGAGGGCCTTACTAGACCAGCCTGAAGCACTGCCGACCCAAAGCACGTACCCATCTCTCTTTGAACATCCAGACGGTAATGCTTGACAAAAGAATTCAATGATGACCAGGTAGCCGCCTTACAAATTTCTACCGCCGGCACTAGACGACACTCCGCCCATGATGCCGCCTGCGTCCTAGTCAAATGGGCTCGTAGACCTTCCGGCACCGGCTTACCCTTCAAAACATACGAGGATGCTATGGCTTCTTTAATCCACCTGGCAATGGAAGCTTTTGACGCTGCCTCTCCCTTTCTTGGACCTCCAAACAGGATAAACAGCCTATCTGACCTGCGGAAACAGACCGTTCTTCTGAGATACTTTTTTAACGCCCTACGAACGTCCAAAGCATGAACCTTACCAGTGGCGGAACCCTCCGCAGACTCCCCGAACATAGGTAATGACACCATATGATCCATGTGAAACGGCGAGACCACTTTGGGCAAAAAGGCTGGCACTGGTCTCAAAACTACCTTTGTATCATAAAAGGACAAAAAAGGCTTCCTACAGGACAAGGCCTGCAACTCGGAGACCCTTCTAGCCGAGCAAATAGCCACCAAGAACACCACCTTGAGAGTGAGATCCTTCAAAGACGCTCTCGAAAAAGGCTCAAACGGCTCTCTCCCTAACGCTTCCAAGACAAAAGGGAGATTCCACTGTGGTACTACCTGTCTACATGGAGGCCGCAACAGAGACATGGCTCTCAAAAACCGCTTGACATCCGGGTGCGTCCCCAGTACTATTCCCGCTATCTTTCCTCTATAACAGGACAAAGAAGCTACTTGCACCCGCAAGGACGCAGTCGCCAAGCCTTTCTCCACACCATCCTGTAAAAAAGCCAACACTTGTGGAATTGACGCTCTGAGTGCTTGCACCTGTCTGTCCACACACCACTGCTCAAACACTCGCCAGATGCGGACATATGCTAACGAAGTAGATGTCTTCCTCACCTTCAACAAAGTGCCCATAACTGCTGCAGAATAACCTTTCTTTCTCAGCCTAGTCCTTTCAATAGCAAAGCCTTAAGCGAGAACCGATCCACATGAGGCATGTGCAGTGGCCCCTGAGACAACAGATCCTTCTGATGAGGAAGGCGCCATGGTTTTTCTACTAAGAGCCGCAAATCCACGTACCAAGGCCATCTTGGCCAATCCGGCGCTATCAAGATCACCGGACCTCTGTGTCCCTTGATACGCTGTACTACCTTTCCGATTAGCACCCAAGGCAGAAACACATAAAGGAGTTTGTTCTTCTGGCCAGACCTGGATGAGAGCATCCAGGCCTTCCTTTCCTTTCTCCTGCTGAAAAATTGATCGACCTTTGCCGACTGGAACGTCACCATGAGATCCATTACCGGCGTTCCCCAACGCCACACGAGCATCTCGAACACGTCCTGATGAAGGGCCCACTCCCCTGGGTCCACTTTTACACAACTCAAGAAGTTGGCTTCTACGTTGTCCACTCCAGCTACATGCACTGCCAACAATGCTAGAAGATTTACTTTAGCCCACTCGAAGAACTGTTCGGCTTCGGCTTCCATCTGCACACTGCTCGTGCCCCATTGCTGATTGAGGTAGGCCACTGCGGTCGCATTGTCTGAGAACACACGGATCGCTCGTCCTTGAAGACGAAGTCGAAAAACTTGTAGAGCGAGCGACACCACTCTCAACTCCAACCTGTTGATTGCCCAGCTCTTCTCCCGCTCGGTCCACTGACCCTGAGCGAACTCTCCTTGAAAATGAGCTCCCCAGCCCAACAGGCTAGCAGCCGTCATTAGAGGTTCCCAACCAGGCGCCTCCAAAGGCATCCCCTTCTCCAGACACCCCGGGAGCAACCACCATTGAAGAGACTGCCAGGTTTCCATCGGACAAGGCAGTCTGCGCGTCAGGGAATCGTTCTGATGAGACCACTGTCTGAGCAATGCCCTCTGTAACGGTCTCATGTGAGCTCTTGCCTACGGTACCAACTCTAAAGTTGCTGCCATGGTGCCAAGCAACTGCAGATAATGCCACTCTGTGGGAGTTGTTCTGCTCAGAAATTGCTGGACTAGCCGCTTCAAATCGTTCGCTCTCTGCTGAGGCAGATTCTCCCCACTTTTATATCGAACCGCACTCCTAGATACTCTAGCTGTTGTGAAGGAATCAACTTGCTCTTTGTCATATTTACTACCCAGCCTAGACTCTGTAAGCATGACACTACTCTTTTTGTAGCCACTTCGCTCTTGGCTCTGGACTTCGCTCGAATTAACCAATCATCTAAGTAAGGATGCACGAGAACGCCCTCCCTTCGCAACGCCTTGGTGAATGTTCGCGGTGCTGTCGCTAGCCCAAATGGCAAGGCCCGGAATTGAAAATGCCCTAGGGGGACCACAAACCTGAGAAACATCTGGTGTTCCTGCCGTACAGGAATGTGTAAGTACGCTTCTGACAGGTCCAGGGAAGTAAGAAACTCCCCTGCTCTGACAGCCACAATCACGAATCTTAAGGTTTCCATATGAAAATGAGATACCCACAGACAATGATTTACTCTCTTGAGATCTAGAATTGGCCGAAAAGCCCCTTCTTATTTGGGGACGACAAAGTATATGGAGTATCGACCGCAACTGCATTGGTCTGGGGGCACCGGCACCACCGCCTTGAGGTCGAGAAGCCTCTACACCGTCTCCCTCACCACTGCGCACTTGGCCGGTGCCTTGCATGGAGACTGCACGAACGAATTTTTTACCGGCCTCTGAAACTTCAACACATAACCTTCTCGAATGACCTCCAGCACCCACCGGTCTTCTGTTATCTGGACCCAGGCAGGTTAAAACTCCTGCAGCCGACCCCCTACGGGTACCAACTCCACCTGGGTCCCCCTGACTTCATTGCGACTTTCGAAGCTTCGCGGCGGAAGAAGAGGCCCCGAAACCTCTTCCCGCACCCCATAAGCCATGAAACCCCTGGTTTCGAATGGGAAAACGTCCTCTCTGAGCCTGACTGAACCTTTGAAAACGAAACCAATGAAAATCCCTCTGCTGACCCCTGGAAGAGGGAGTCAAGCGACCCTGTCTCTGCTTGTCTTTTGGAAGTCTGCCTCTCCCAGATTTATTTATTTATTTATTTATTTGACAAGTTTTGTATTCCGCCTTTTCCTTCAATCAAAGCGGTAAAATACAAGACAAAGGATATACAAAGGAAAGGAAACAAACACCGGTTCTACATTACATCAAACAGTAAGCACTGGGGACACATAACAAAGGGGGAATACACACATCATATAACATATAACCTAAAACAGGCATACCAGCAAAGTAACCATTCATAAATACAGCCGTTTCTCTGGTCCCGCTTGGTCCAACACCTAAGGGCCACACCAAAGGGCCCTCCCGCGAGGCCCTCAGGCACGGGCGCGCCTCCAGAGCGGCGGTTTTAAAGTTGTTAAGCAGGGCTGATTGGCAGTTGTTTGAGGTGAGGGGAAACTCCTGCCCACAGTCCCCGATCATGGCTGCTGCCTCTGTTGATCCCTCCATTCTACTGATCTTCCCCGGAGTGGCGGTTTTAAAGTTGTTAAGCAGGGCTGATTGGCAGTTGTTTGAGGTGAGGGGAATGCCTCTATATTGTTCCATGGTGAGACCGCACCTTGAATATTGTGTGTAATTCTGGTCGCCATATCCTGAGGTTTCCAGAGGGTTATTCAAGTCAGTTAGAGCTTCCGATATCGCGCCAAATTGTCCCGTGCCTAAGGACCACGCCAAAGGGCCCTCTAGCGAGGCCCTCAGGCGCGGGCGCGCCCGATGTTGCTTACTTTTAAAAACAGTCACCAGCTGTGTGTAGTGGAGCAATCAGTCTTGCCCTGCTCAATCAGCACAGATAACAGCTGATTCTAAAGGCAGTAGTGATGTCACTCTTCAGCCCTGCTCAAGCCCGATGTTGCTTACTTTTAAAAACAGTCACCAGCTGTGTGTAGTGGAGCAATCAGTCTTGCCCTGCTCAATCAGCACAGATAACAGCTGATTCTAAAGGCAGTAGTGATGTCACTCTTCAGCCCTGCTCCAGCCCGATGTAACTATCTTGTCCAAATCTTCCCCAAACAGCAGTTTTCCCCGGAAAGGAAGCTTACTTAGTCTGGACTTGGAAGACCCATCTGCTGCCCAATTGCGCAGCCAAAGGTACCGACGGGTTGCTACCACCGACGCCATGCTTTTCGATAAACCCCGAATGAGGTCGTAATGTATGTCGGCTAGATAAGCCGTTCCGGACTCCAGTCTGGATGCTTCCCCGACGGAATCCTCTCCATGTTTGCTCTGAATTCGTTGTGACCAGTGAAGGCAGGCTCTCGCCACCCACGCTCCACAAATAGCCGCCTGAATGGACAGGGCATTGACTTTAAAGACCTGTTTTAACAGTGTATCCAGTTTCCTATCCTGTGCATCTTTAAGTGCTACACTTCCCTCTGCTGGAATGGTAGTCTTCTTAGTTACAGCAGAGACGGCGGCATCCACTCTTGGTGACTTGAACAGTTCGCGATCCTGGTCCACCAGCAGGTAAAGTCGACCCATCACTCTGGACCCCTTTAGACTTGCCTCTGGCATATCCCACTCTTCCTGTATCATCTCACGAATCACTCTGTGCACTGGAAATGCTCTTTGAGTCTTCCGAAAAACCTGCAGTAAGGGATCCTCTAAGGTAGCATCTTCTGAAGGCCCTGGCGACGGCATATTAAGCGCTTTCAGTGTTTCCGCAATAAGAGCTGACAACTCCTCTCTCCTGAACAAGCGGACCACTCTAGCTTGGTCCTCCCCGTCCGGGATCTCTCCTTCCTCCAACTCGTCATTAGTCTCCAAGTTGGGATCCCCCTCGTCTGAGTGCATCTCCGAGGCCACCGACTGTTCCTTCTGCTCCTGTTCTACTCTGGTCTTCTTTGCCACGTTTCCCGTCGCCCCCACACTCAGTGGAGTCCCAGGTCTCTCTGCTCCCCGTTCCCCATCTAAGGAACTTACTGCTCGCCTCTTCTGCTGGCCCCCAAATGCCTGCTGAATAAGGGCAACAAACTCCTGGGAAAAAATTGCCCCAAATCCCTCCAGCAAGGGTGCCTGCAAGGCTGGGAGATCAGGCAGGGACGAAGTTCCTGCAACCGGCTCCCTAAGCGGTAAATCCAGGGGAACTGCATCCTGCAGCACTACTGGGGTAGCTTGAACCTCAGCCCCCCCTTCCAATGTGCTCTCTATAGTGGCTGCCTCCTGCACGCAGCCCCTACAGACGGCTCCGCAGACCAAGCACATCTGCTTTGAAGGCATTTTGCTAAACCACCTACCCTGCCGGTCAGCCCCGCGATGGTGCTGAAACGTAGAGGGATAACAATGAAAAAAACAAAGGCAGAGAACTTTGACCCAGTCAGGGAATTTTCTTTCTTTTTTTTTTTTTGCCAAAACGCACGTATACGCTGCAGCTCAGCCTCTGAGTCTGAAAATGCAAATTCCAATGAAAAACGAAGCTTCTTGCTGAAATTAAACGCTTTTGCAGGCCCTGAAAAAGACCGCAGATTCCCACGTTGCCGCCACGCAACAAGGCCCGCTGAACTCCTCACGTCAAAATCTCTCCCCCACTGCACTGCTGCGATGCAGCCCCCGCTTACCTCCTCTGCAGGACCGACAGAACTGATCTCTGCAGCTCGATGCTGCCCCCGCGCTCAACCGACACTCCGTCTTTGAGGTGTCGGGAGGACAGCAGAGTGAGAGGGAGATCAAGACACCGCGCTCCTTCCTACCGGAATCTCTCTCTCTCCCCGGGCTTCCACACAGCGCTGAGCAGGCAAAGCCTCTGCGTGCGCTGACAGCCCAGAGCCTCGGTCCCTCTTCCGCTCCCGTGGGTCTGGAACCGGCGCTCTGCTCTTCCGGTTGAACTGCCTCTCCGCCTGAAGTCCTGTCCCGAATGAGGAGGAACGGGAGGGGGGAGGAGGGGGAAGAGAAGACCTCAGCAGCCCCTTAAAGGTACAGACCCCCCCTCCAAATACACACTCTGTTTTCTTTCTTTTTCCTGTAATCTATTCTTTCTAAACATAACAAACATCACAATCTAAAACTTATCTCTCCTTAATTGCTGCTCCTCTGAACTGGGACCTCCAGATTCACAGATCCTCCAGCTGCTTGGAGACTGAGGTAACTGGCGTGAGGAGGTGGATCCCTGAAATATATACCAGTGTCATCATAAAAGAGGACATTTCTCAGTCTCCAAGCTGCTGGAGGAAGAGCAAAATCCAGAGATCGGGACTAGACTTGAGGGACGATAAGGAATACTGCAAGTGAGAGCGGATGTGGTTACTGGCACTGATAGCCTGCAAGCTGAGATTACAGATTTGGGCAGGCACATAGAAGAGGTGGAGGAACAACCAGAGGCCTCAGGTACCTTGGACAGTAAGCTGCAGCTTCTAAAACAACAGAACACAAATTTAAAAGACAAGGTGGAAGACTTGGAAAACTGATCCAGGAGGAGCAATATCAGGTTCCGGGAGATCCCGGAAGGGGACCCCCTATAACTGACTGCAAGGTGGTGATGTTAGACATCTCAAAAGCCCTCTTAAAGGAAGCAGGCATGGATCTCCTCATTCCACCCACATAAGTGTGGAGATGGAAGGAGGAAAATGTAGGGTGAGCAATTAGGGATTAATTTGGGAGGGGGGATGATAAGTAAAAGAGGGAAGCTTTTATGGGTAAAAGCGGATGTGATATGTGCTTCAATAAGCTGGAAAAGTAAGATTTAATTGTCTGTCTATTATGAGGTGTACAAGAGGGAGGGGGGAAGGATGGGCTAAGAGATAAGAGGGGACTAGGGCAAGAGGGTAAGGAGTGAATAGCCAAGCAATATGTATGCAGGGATGGCCCAGCCATTTTGATGATGACAGCAGCCTGGGCTATCCATGGAGGAGGAAGAGGATGGCTGAAGTGAAATGGGAGGGGAGGAAGGGTGGGGAAGAAAGGGAGGGGAATGACAGAGCAAGGGGGTGAGTTGAAAATCGTGACACTAAATGTTAAGGAGCTTAATTCACCCTTTAAGCGCCAGAAACTATATAAGGAAATGGCATGCCAGAGAGTTTCATTATTTCTATTGCAAGAAACTCATTTGCTACGCACACACGAAACATTAGTGGCATCCCGGGGATATAATGCTTGGCTTTTTGCATCACATACAGTGGAGTGTAAAAAAGGAGGAGTAGCAGTGTTAATAGATTTGACATTGAAAGTGGTAATCCACACAGTGATTAGAGACAAACGGAGAAGATACCTGTTGCTGAGATTGAAGCTGGGAACAGAATGTTTCTGTATTATAAATGTCTATGTCTGTTCTCATACCTGGTGCTCCTTCACTCCCGTCTCCTCTGTTGAGCTTTTTCAGGTAATCTCTTCTTCCCACAAAACCACCTGTCCACTTGACCCTCTTCCGTCCACTTGGCTTCTTGATCCCTCTCTTCATCTTCTTCCATACATCCTCGCTATGGTCAACACTAGTCTTTCCTCCGGTACCTTTCCCACCTCCTGGAAGCACGCCTTAGTCCGCCCTCTTTTGAAAAAACCCTCTCTTGACCCTAGCTTACCTGCCAATTGGCGCCCCGTCTCTAACCTCCCTTTTCTTTCTAAGGTTCTTGAAAAACTGGTCTTTGCAAAACTTTCAGCACATCTCGATTCTACCCTCTACCTTCACCCTCGCCAATCTGGCTTTAGATCTGGTCACAGCACCGAGACTGTCCTCCTCGCCCTCCTCAGTGACTTTCACCGTTCTCACGATTGTGGTGACCTATCCATTGCTGTTTCTTTAGATCTTTCCGCTGCCTTCGATGTTATTGATCACCGCACCCTTCTCACTCGTTTGTCCGATTCCGGTATCCACGGCACTGTACTACACTGGTTTCATTCTTTTCTCTCCCATCGTTCCTTCTCTGTTCGCTCAGGTGCCTCTACTTCTGCTCCTTCCTCCTTGCACTTCCTCCTTGCCCCTTTACTTTTCAATATTTTTCTTGCTCCCCTAGCCCTTCTCATCCAGCAATCCGGTGTTTCTTTCTATTTTTACGCTGATGACATTCTCCTCGTCCATCACACTAGTTCTGTTTTTCCTGACCTTTCTACACTCAACACCTGTCTATCCTGTGTCGCCTCTTGGTTTTCCGAAAATTTTCTTTGTGTCAACCCTTCTAAATCCTCTGCTATTTGGTTCTCTTTCTCTTCTCCTTCGCCTAGCTTAGCCCCTGTGATGTCCTCCCTCCCTATTCCCGTCGTCTCCTCCCTCCGCTATCTGGGTGTTACCCTCGACTCTTCCCTTTCCTTTCATCCTCATATCTCCTCCCTCGTCCGTACTTGTCACTTTCACCTACGCCGTATTCGTTCTCTTTGGCCTTTTCTTTCCCCTCAATCCCTCACCACTCTAGTTCTTTCTCTTGTAACTTCCCGTCTGGATTATTGTAACTCCATCCTTTCTGGCCTCCCTTCCTGTCAACTCCGTCGCCTTCAGCTCCTCCAAAACACTGCCGCCCGTCTCCTCACTTTTTCTTCCCCTTCTGATCACATTACACCCTGCCTCTTCTCCCTTCATTGGCTCCCCATTAAATTTCGGCTCATCTATAAATATCTCATCATCACTCACAGGGTTCTCTATACTAGCACTCCTCGGTATCTCTCTGATCTTATCTTTCATCAGCCTACCCCCGTCTCCTCCGTTCATCTCATACCAACCGCCTCTTCCTCCCTTCCCCATCTCAGGCCCACCTTGAACTTACCCGCCATTCCGCCTTCTTCTTCTTAGCCCCCGCCCTCTGGAACTCTCTTCCTCACACCCTCCGTACTGAGTCCTCCTTCCCTCAATTTAAAGCTCTCCTCAAAACCCACCTTTTCTCTCAAGCATTTGATCTTCCAGCCTCCCCCGAACTATAACCATCATCCAACACTCCTGCCCGCCATGTCCCACTCGACTGCTACCCCCCACTCTTCCTTTCCCCCTGCGTTTCTGTGTCTAGCTCTCCAGTCTCTGTCCTTTTTTCTCTCTCTATCTCTCACTCATTCTTTCCTATTATTTAATGGCGTTCCTTTCTCTCTTTATTTTTCTGTGGCTGCCTTTTATTGTACACCGCCCTGATACTCCGGTCCTGGGCGGTATATCAAGCCTGAATAAATGTAAATGTAAATGTAAATGTATGCACCCACCGGAACCCAGAATGCATTTTGGGACACTCTAAACGAAGAAATAGCCAGACTGGGAGAGGGAACATTGATTTGTGGAGGGGGCTTCAATCTGATGTGGGAACCAGGGAAGGATGCGACAGGCAGGAGGGTGGGTCACCAAGCAGATAGGGCCAGATGTCATCAGTTTGTAAAACAACATAGCTTAATAGATGCCTGGAGATACTATTACTCAGGGAAGAGACAGTTCTCATTCTACTCCCCTGTACACCGTTCCTTTCAAGAATAGACGCTATATGAGTAGCTAAGGACATAGCAGGGAGGATTAGGGGAGCAGACATGGACCCTATCACATGGACAGACCATATCCCGATAGAACTTAGGCTATCTGTAGAGGGAGAGGAACGAGGACCCCAATTCTGGAAGCTGAATGAATCATTATTGGAAGACAAGAGATTGTTGAATGAAGTAGAATGAACGATATCTGAATACTTCCCCATGAATGATAATGGAGAGGTGAGATGGGGGTAGTATGGGATGGGTTTAAAGCAGTTTTGCGGGGGATATTGATTAAATGGGGAGCAAGAAAGAGGAGAGAGCAGGAAGCAAAAGAGATGCAGTTCCACCAACGCTTAATGGAGCTGGAAGAGCCAGATGCCCAAGAGGAAGGGGGAGAAATACAGAGGACAATTGGCTGTTCAAGTACAAATAAATGCTTTGCAAGCAGAAGTTATACGATGCCGAATGCAACAGCTGCGGCGGGAATTCTTTGAGGGAGAGAATAAGGCAGGGCGATATATGGGCCAATGCTTAAAACAACAAAAGTTGAAGTTCCACATTATACAGGAGATTCTTCAAGCGGAAAATGGAGATTAGAACAGCATTTGCGTCTTTTTTGCAGACTTTGTATATGGCAGCACTGCCCTCCCCAATAGAAAGTATTCTGAGTTATTTAGATTCGGTACCCCTGCACTGCTTAGACTCAGAGGACCAGCAGATACCTGACAGAGAGAAAGAGAAAGAAGAAGTACTACAAGCGATTCAACAACTTAAGTTAGACAAAGCCCCTAGTCTAGATGAACTTTCAGCCCGCTTTTATAAAAGGTTTGGAGGGGTATTAGTGAATCATTTGGTACGGTTATTTAATTTGTCTAGGGAAGGGGAAGTCTTAGCAGATACAATGGGTTGGGCAGAAATCTCTTTGAAACCCAAGCAGGAAAAGATCCACAAATCTGTGCATCCTATAGACCCATTTTCCCTGCTCAATTTGGATGCTAAATTGCTGGCAAAAATCTTGGCTACACATTTGAGTAGAGTAATAGACCAGCTGGTACATCAAGACCAAGCCGGATTCATACCTGGAAGGCAGGTTTCAGATAATGTCCACAAGATCTTAAATTTGGTATGGACTGCTATTAGAACAAAGGGCATGCGCTGCTACTTTCATTAGACGCTGAAAAAGCATTCAACCATGTTTCCTGGACTTTTCTTTTTCAAGTGCTAGAGAAGATGGAGTTAGGGGAGGGATTTTTGAGCTGGGTGCGGGCTTTAAATCAGAACCCAAAGGCATATGTCAGGGACAATGAAGGATATTCAAATTTCTTCCCGCAGGAACCCATCGGGGATGTCCGCTTTCGCCCATTTGCTCTCTCAGTCGAACCCTTTGCAGCACGAATCAGGAATGAACTCAGATTTGCGAGGGATAAAAGTAGGACAGGAAGACTATCAGATAGCACTCATTGCAGATGATATTATTCTGGCTTTCAGCCGCCTGCATGTCACCCTACCTTTAATTATGTGGGAAATAGGGGAATATGGCAGGTTAGCTGGGTTCAGCATAAACTGGGCCAAATCAGAGATATTGAACTTGACAGTCCTGTCACAGCTTCAAGAATCCCTACAAAAGAAATTCTCTTTTCGATAGGCCAAGTGCGCTATCTGTTACTTGGGGATACAAATTGGGAATCAGTTGAGAAACCTATTCAAACTAAATTACAGGAAATTACTGGGAGAAGTAGAGGGTATGTTTAGTGGCTGGGATTGGGGTAATATCTCCTGGACTGGATGCATTGCGGCGATAAAGATGCTGCTGCTTCCACATTTTCTATTCCTTTTCCAAGCTTTACCAATAGCAGTACCCACAAACACCCTAAAACAGCTGCAGAAGAAAGTAGACCGATTCATTTGGAAGAACTGAGCCCCCTAGAGTAGCAGCAAAGATCATATAGAGATCAAGAATGGAAGGGGGATCAGGGGTCCCTAACTTTCAGAAATATTATATAGCTGCACAGCTTAAGGCTTTATATTCATGGCATAGAGAGCGACAGAAACAGTGGGTGCAAATGGAAAAAGCGTTGGCACCTTTAGCAGATATAGAGCGCCTAGTGTGGCATAGAAGAGGAGAAAGGGGCACAAACCCCTTCATGCAGCATACTTTATCTATATGGCAACAGCAATGCCGAGAATTAGTGAAGAGCAAGCAATATACGCAGGGGATGTCATTGATAGCCTGCTTTGGGGAGGGTCAGGGACTCGTACATGCAATACTACGCAGGTGGGCAAAACTGGGCCTTAGCCAGGTCTCACAAGTAATACATAAAGCAGGAGTGCTAGATTTTGCTGGAATAAAAGACCTATATAGGCTTCCAACACAAGATTACTATAGCTACTTACAAATTAGCGCCTTTCTAAAGCAACGGAAGGTATGGCAAGAATTATGGAGCGAGAGGGACTGGTTTGAAATTGCATGCTTGGGGGCACTGAGGTGGAAGGGGCTTCTTTCTTGGCTGTACCGAGGATTAATCATAAAGGGACCTGAGAAGCTAGAATATATGCAGAAATGGGAACAAGATCTAGAGGTAGAGTGGGAAATAGAGGCATGTGAGGCAATAATATAAGAGGTAGAGAGGGTGTCTAAAGCCACTGCCCTGTGAGGAAATGCCTACAAAATGATTTCTAGATGGTACTGGATGCCAGAGTGAATGTGTAAGGCAAAATTGGTACAGTTGAATGAATGCTGAAGGCAATGTGGAGGTAAAGGCACACTATTACATATGTGGCTATCAGTTGCAAAAGAGCCCAGTCACATTCTTACTCCAACAAGAGCTGTTACCAAAGCAAATAAATGACGTGGTACAACATTGCATAGCAGCAGCTTGATGTGACATAGCAACCTACTGGAATAGACTGGTGCTACCTAACCTAGAACACTGGCAAATCTGTATCTGATCAATAAGTTGACGAACTTGAAGAGGGGAAAGGGAGAAGATATCATACGACAATGGAGGGGAGTGTGGAAATGGTTGGAGCAACAGAAAGGGCTATAGAAGGACATAGAGGAACAAAGGGGTGGAGAGCTAAAGGATGGGAGTCACAACTGAAAGAAGGAGGAAAGGAACAAAGTGGAAGGGAAGGGAAGGGGGAAAAGGGGGGAATGTTATAAGAAACTGATTCTAAGTATTTGGTTTGGAATGTAAATGTTGGAAATTCAGAAAAGTTTAAATGGAAAAAAAACGGCTCTCTGCACTCATCAAATGTTTCGTTCCAAGATAATGGTGGATTTCCACCTTAATCAGTCTATCGTCCTACCAATATTTTTTTGCTCACACTCACAAAGGTGGGTGCATTGCACACACTAGATTGCAAGAGAGCCTTAGACTTTTATTTGGAGTAAACTAAAGCCCTGAGAAAATCCATACAACATTTTGTTTCTGCCATCAACAAACGCACTTGATTCAGTTGGCTAGTGGACTGTATCTCCTTTGCTTATGCTCAGGCTTGATGTGATTCTTGAGGGTCATATCCCAGCTCATAATGTCAGAGTTATGGCTGCATCAGTAGCTCACTTGAGGTCAGCCTCCAGAAGGATTTGCAAAGCTGCAACATAGACTTTCGTCCATATACTCACACCCAGGGCCGGATTTACCTTGAGTGAGGCCCTATGCCAACAAAAATTGTGGGCCCCCAGCAGGGGCGGCCCAAGGGGGGTGTGGGCCTCATTTGCATAAGGGGCCTCATTTGCATAAATATTTGCATAATGTTACCATATACTAACTTTTAGTAAACGTGCCTCTTAATGAGTGTATGGATAAAGAAAGACTAAAAGATTTCTACATTACTATAATCCAGTGCCAACTGCCAGACACATTAGGAACTACTACAAACACTGCCCATTTAGAAACCCATAGCAAACCCGCCGTATCCTAACAGCACTACCAGGACTCACAAAGCACCATACTCTACCAATCAAAAGGCAACACTGCAAATATTAAACCAATACATTTCAGAGAACAACAATACATGACCTACTGGGGAAAGAGAACAAGTGGCAATGTCAAATAGGAATTATATAAACAGAACACCTCAGCTCAGTTACACATGCAGAACATAGACCATCACCAAACAAGTAATCACATTTTAGAAACAGGAAGACAATAATTAAACTGGGAATCCCAAAAGCCAAACTTGGAATGTACAACACTGTAGAAATAAAACTATACATTAATTTGCTCTTGTACTAAACAAAGCGCAGACGTTAATGATGCACATTTACCAGAGCTGACATATTCCAATTAATAAATTCAAAATAAAGAGATATTTTTCTACCTTTGTGCATTTTTTTCAGCTGCAATTGCTCCAGCCACTTTCTTCTGGTTTCTTCATGTCTTCTGCTAACTCTCCATCATCTGCTGTCCATTTGTCCTTTCTTCTCTCTTCTAGTTTTTTTCCATTCTCTCTCTACATCTGCTTTAACATACTAATCTTTCTCCTTTTGCTCTTTCCTCATTCCTATTTCATCCACTCAAATTTTACCCCTCCATCCTCAATCCCCACTTACTCTCCCAATACCCGGCCAATTGTAGATTTTTTTATCCCTCCCACACAAAATATTTTTCCCTTCTCCATTTTACTCTTCCAGCCCCATCCCATTCTAATCCTCCCCCAACATCAGCTCCCTTCTAGTTCCAGCCTCACCCAGCATCCATTCCCTTCTAGTCCCTGCATCAGCCCATTTCCAGTCCTAGCCACCCATCAGCCCATTTCCAGTCCTAGCAACCCCCCAACCCAATACCAGTCCTAACCCCCCATCACCCCATTTTCAGTTTAAGCCCCCCCTATAACCCATTACCAGTCCTAACCCCCCATCAGCCCACTTCCAGTCCTAACCCCATCAACCCATTTCCAGTCAGCCCCCCATAGCCCATTGCCAGTCCTAACCCCCCCCCATCAGCCCATCAGCCCACAGCCCATTACCAGTCCTAACCCCATCAGCCCACCTCCAGTCTTAACCCCCCCAGCCCATTTCCAGTCCTAACCCCCCCCCATAGCCCATTACCAGACAGCCCCCATCAGCCCACAGCCCATTACCAGTCTTAACCCCCCCCAAAGCCCATTACCAGTTCTAAACCCCCCCAACAGCCCATTATCAGTCCTAACCCCATCAGCCCACCTCGTCTTAACCCCCCAGCCCATTTCCAGTCCTAGCCCCCCCATAGCCCATTACCAGACAGCCCCCATCAGCCCACAGCCCATTACGTTACCAGTCTAACCCCCCCAAAGCCCATTACCAGTTCTAACCCCCCCCAACAGCCCACAGCCCATTACCAGTCCTAACCTCATCAGCCCACCTCCACCTTAATCCCCCCAACCCATTTCCAGTCCCAGTCCCAACCCATTTCCAGCCCCAGTCCCAGCCCCCCCACTTACCAGTCCCACCCCCTCCACCTCCCCCGGCCTAAAGTAACCAATAAGTTTAAAACATAAACCTGCGGGCTGCCGCCGCGGGGCCCCCTCTGCTGCCGCGGCAGCATGGACTGACCCGCGGGGGCCCCCTCTGTAAGCTCGGTCCCTCCCTCCGTGCCTCCGTGTCTCCCTCCGTGCAGGCTGTGAGAGACGCGAAGGCAGACTGTCTCCTTCGCGTCTCTGTTAAGCCCGCAGGGGCTGATGGGAAATTTCCCATCAGCCCCTGCGGGCTTAACAGAGACGGGACGGCAGAAGGAGACAGTCTGCCTTCGCGTCTCTAACAGCCTGCACGGAGGGAGACACGGAGGCACGGAGGGAGGGACCGAGCTTACAGAGGGGGCCCCCGCGGGTCAGTCCATGCTGCCGCGGCAGCAGAGGGGGCCCCGCGGCGGCAGCCAGCAGGTTTTTTTTTTATTTTATTTAAAAAAAAAAGCCTAACTAGTTCAATTTTTGTGGGCCCTTTGCAGCTGTGGGCCCTACGCCATGGCGTACATGGCGTATAGCTAAATCCGGCCCTGCTCACACCTGCAGTCTAGAATAGTGATTTGTCACCAAGAGCTGGAAAGTGCGTCACCAAAAAACAGAAAATCCATGCTTTCCCTAGCAACCACATGTGCCTGAACTGCATGAATATGGGGCAAAGCAAAATACCTATAACCGCTCCTTAATTCTGTTTCCTCTGCTCCAAAGATCACTGTTGCCACCCAGCCCAAGCATTATTTTCAGCTACAATAAGATAATATTTCGGCTCATTTTTTGTTCAGCTGCAGACTGTAGTGTTCAGTGTGTCATGCACATGAATACTGTCTGTTAGGTGTGGCACTACAGAAAAAAAGTTGAGAACTACTGGTCTAGAAAGAGAGTTCTGATGCGACAATACGTTTCACCAGTCCATCCTCCAGAATCTGTCTGCAGAATAGAATCCAATTTTATCTCCCGAGGCCCATTTCTTTCATTTCCAGGCTGCCTTTCAAAAAAATGTTTAGAAATGAGGAAAATGGCAAGTTGCAACCAAACACATTTTTGGTCTCTGCCTATTGTAGCATCTTGTGTGTTCATTGCTTTCCACTTTATTTTTTGTTGAAGGCAGCATGTATCTAGGGGATTCCATGTATCGTGCTGTCCATGGAAAACACCTGCTACATGTAAGTAACTTGGTTTTATTTTGAAACACCCTACTCTTGTCTGAAATGCATCCTTTAACTAATAATACTACACAATGGTGTTCGCATACCCTTTGCACCTGGGGCAGGCACTCCCCCATGCAGCTTGCGTCTTCCCTGCAGCACCACGCTGCACCACACCGTGCACCCCCCACCAGACCCACACACAGAGGCAGCATGGCAAACTTAAAGCTGCAGATGGCTTGCCATTCTGCCTCCACTCCAGGCCCAGCAGTTCTTCTCTCCTGGGCCAAAGTCTCACGATTCACAAGACTTAGGCCAGGAAACAGCAGCTGCCGGGTCTGAAGCAGAGGCAGTGTGGCAAGCCACCTGAAGTTTTAAATTTGCCATGCTACCTCCACATATGAGCCAAGTGGAGGTACACCCTCCTCCTGGCCAGCGCCCAGGGCAGGCCGCACCCACTGCCCCACCCTTGGTATGTCACTGGTACTACTCCTTTAGTCCTGAAGTGAAGAATCCACACCAGGGTTTGCAGATAGCCAGTGGGACTGGGACCTGAAACTTAAAATGAAGTGTGCTCCTGGGCTAATATGACTAACTGAAGGGGAGGTTAAAGCAGTTTGTCACTGAAGGTGGCTGCTGAGCTTTCAATAGTGTCGCTTGCACTGGCTACACAAACAAGCAGGTAGGAAATCTTTTCTATGGTAAAGTCTCCTATAAAGACATGAACAGTCCTGGATGTAAATATGTTTAATATGTAAACAGTACATTAAAAGTCACCAAGAAAGAGCCTTGTACTTACTGTATGCTTGATGGAGGAATTTGGGTTTAAATATGCCTGTATCTTTAAGTCTCCCTATGAGCCATTCGTGTTTTACACTGGACAAGAGACTCCTATAATCAGCATCATCCAAAGAACGAGCTTCCAGAATCTGTCCTCTGCTCTTTCCTGGCACAAATATAAACGAACTCCCACTAGAATTAAGAAAAGATGGGCTCTCAAGTTCTGAGAAGCTGCTGGACAGCTGAGAGGATCCAAGCCATGATCTTAAAGAACTAGAGCTGTGACTGCTGCTCAAAATGAGACTGAGCTTATCGCCATCACCTTCTTCTGTTGTATCACAGAAGCTACCACCCTCTACCGATGTCATCTGTGGAAGAGAGGGTGACGGGCTCCCTTTGATATTCGGGTGCTGTACAGCATTCATGCTGGGAGAACTGTCATCTGACCACTGTGTATTATTTATGGGAAGTTCCGATTCCTCTACTGTGCTCACCACAGGGTCAACATCAACCATTTCAAATGATCCATTTTCCACTGTGGAAACAGAAGATGCTTTGCTGATTAGATTCTCTATGGAGGAACCATTTGATACTTTTGCTATCTGGCTGGTAGTTGTAGTGGAAGCCCCCTTAAATACAGAGGCAGGCAAACCAATGGGTAAATCCTCCGTGTTGTCTACCGTTTCTTCATTTGGATCAACCGTGAAATATGAAAATTTATCTCTCGCTGATGGGGCTATATTCTGTTCCCTTGTTTCAGCACTGTGTTGTTCACCACTTACATCTGAGGTTTTGCTTCTTTCTTCTGTAGTCAAATCTGTTTCTGCCGAAGGGTCAACCATTTCAAAAGATTCTGATTCTGAGGATAAAGAGGGGACGCCAGTTATATTAGATCTGCTAAGATGAGAAGGAGAACCTTTGTCATCAGTATTAGGATGCTGTGAAACAGATGAAGAATGAGCAGTGATATTACCATTGCCTGTAGACACAGTGCTTCCTGTTTTTGTTTCCCCAGCATTCCTGCTATGTGCAACCTCTTGAGAGAGGTCTCGGAGAGAAGCCGAGAAAGTCTTTTCATTCTCTTTGTCAGTCATTGCTAAAGAGAGACTTTCTTGGCCTTCTTTCAAGGAGAGATGTTGGATTATTTCAGACAGTGCATGGCAGCTATTGTCTTGATTTTTCTTGGGAACTTCAGAAGACATTGTTGAACATTTTGTCTCCACTGCATTCCTTCCTTCGTTATGTAATTCTCTGGGCATTTCATTCTCAGCAACAAAATCAACTTCCTCCCAGCTGGAAGAGGATCTAGATATATTGCCCCAAGAGTTGGACAAGTCCATCACATTTTGCTCTCCATCACATTGGCCTATAACTAACTGCTCACTTTCTGTTTCTTCATTTAAGGAGATGTTTATGGCATTAGAACGAGTCCATTTTCTATTTCTTTTGCCATCAAACTGCCTACTGTTCTTCTTGGTCTTTGAAAAGGAGGCTTTGAGAGTGTCTTTCCCTGGGAGAACTTTATCTTCAGTAGCACAAACTGTGTCTAGATCTCTAGTTTCAGTCTTCAGGGCTGTGATACAAGCTCCCGTTACAGATGTTTCTCCTTTAATTCTATGGTTCCTACAGGTATTTTCAAACACCTCACACACGGATGTGTGATGGTGCGAATGCAGCTCAAGGACGTCTCTGAAGCTGGCTTTACCATGGAAGACGGATTTCTTTACACAGTTTTTGTAGCTGTCTGGAACATAAGATTTATCATCTGAGTTAGGGAAGCTATGGACATGTAAGCGCTGCTTCACTGAAGTGACCAGGGACATTATCTCCTTAGCCAGAGTTCTCTTCTCTTGCTTTTCCGGTAAGCTGCTGTAAACAGACAGTTTTTCTGTGGCTTCCCTATAGAGTTGCTTCAGCTCACAGATTTCTTCACTTTCCCCCTCTAGCCAGCTGTGCACTGTGGTGAGACAGAAAACTGCTTTAACAAAACTGTGGAGCTCCTGTTTGCTTGTAACTACTTCCTCATCTTTCTTGGTTAGGAGGCCGATTTCAAAGGATTCCTTTGCTTCAGCCAGACAGAATCGTCTTCTCTCAGGCAGGCACTCACTTAAGAAGCTGTAGGACAGTAAACATGTGCCACGGATATTCTAGCAGAGAAGAAATAAGAGGTGATAATATTAGACTAGAAATTAAGAATTATGTTTAACTCTTTATTACAGTAACAAAGGAAAAAACACCACATCATATGGTAGCAACCAACTAAGCTCATGCAGAAGCAGCAATAAATTATCAGCGTTTTCTCAGAAATACAAGAACCATATTTGCTTCAGTTTTTTCAATGGTTTTTATCCTCCCTTCTCATCTCCCAACCCACCCAAATCAACCTATAAATACTGTATGATCACAGCTTGGTCTTGAAATTGAAATAGAAACAAAAAATGCATGTTAGAATTAAAGTTAAAATTAGCAGATGCGGTTATGGCAATACTCATGCACCCCGATCAAACAGGATTTATTAAAGGGCAACAGATATAAGTCAATGTCCAAAGGCTCCTGAATATTGTGATGTATACTGCCCGAGAAAAGAAAGTAGCCTGGTGTGTTTCCCTGGATGCTGAGAAAGTGTTTGATAGAGTTGAATGGGAATGTTTATTTGCAGTTATGGCACGGTATGGTTTGGGAAGTCGGTATATAGGTTGGGTAAGAGCTTTGTATGCAGCCCCGTCGCCCGACGGCTAGAGTGGTGGTTATTGGAGTAAGTTCTGAACCCTTCCATCTGCATCAGGGCACGTGGCAGGGCTGCCCCCTATCGCCATTGCTTTTTGCATTGGCGATTGAGCCTCTACCCTCCCTGCTGCGGGATGCCCCAGACATCCAACCTATCATTATCGGAGGAGTCCCTCATCATGTATCGCTCGATGTGGACAATACGTTGGTTTTTCTAGAGAATCCCACAGTTTCCATATAAGGTTAACTGTGGCTATACATTAAGTTTGGGGATATTCAGACTACTGGGGCCTAAGTATCCATATATTAAAGGGTTAAATCTGTTGCACTGCTTAGGGAATAGCTTGCTCCCAGGGAGGTGCTGATTGTAGTCCATCTCACACTTGTTCACACAATACCAGTCTAAAGCAGACTGCATGAGCTCTGGAGTGCTCAGAAAGCCAAACACTAAGACTTTAAATTTCTTATTATCTCTGCTGGATTCTAGCTACCAATATAGAGTTTAAGTGTTTGTTTTTTGGGGATATCGCCAATATAAGGTTAACTGTGGCTATACATTAAGTTTGGGGATATTCAAACTGACTGCTTTCTTGTGTAGCCTTGGAGCAGATATCTGTGGGTGCCCCAGTTCAGGAACAGCCTACTGGCCAGAGACACTTAGGTTCCCGCCCACCCTACCCCTCATCCCACCCACCCCAGGGGCTACATTGCCTATACAGTGGTCGCATTCGTTGCTATCTATCCTTTCAACTTGGGTTAAGGCCCACCCCTTCTTCTTCCTTCTTCTTCCTTTCTTCTTATTCTAGGACTGCTTATTCAGCATGTCGTGTATTCAGTGCAATAACTGCGGTACATTTATTCCAAGACAAATCATTTGGAACCGGAGAGCTTGTCCTCTGTGCTTCAGGTCAGCTGCCATGCATAAACAACTGACTCTACTCAGGGGCGGCCCAAGGGGGGTGCGGGGCCATGTGCGGAGACTCGGTGCGGGGCCTCATTTGCATAAGTGGCCTTATTTGCATAAATATTTGCATAATGTTACCATACACTAACTTTTAGTAAACATGTCTCTTAATGAGTGTATGGATAAAGAAAGACTAAAAGATTTCTACATTACTATAATCCAGTGCCAACCGCCAGGCACATTAGGAACTACTACAAACGCTGCCCATTTAGAACCCATAGCAAACCCGCTGTATCCTGACAGCATTACCAGGACTCACAAAGCACCAGACCCTACCTATCAAAAGGAAACACTGCAAATATTAAACCAGTACATTTCAGAGAATACTGGGGAAAGAGAACAAGTGGCAATGTCAAATAGGAATTACATAAACAGAATACCTCAGCTCAGTTACACATGCAGAACATAGACCATCACCAAACAAGGAATCGCAATTTAGAAACAGGAAGGCAATAATTAAACTGGGAACCCCAAAAGCCAAACTTGGAATGTACAACAACACTGTAGAAATAAAACTATAAATCAATTTCCTCTTGTACCAAACAAAGCGCAGACGTTAATGATGCACATTTCCCAGAGCTTTCATATTCCAGTTAATAAATTCAAAATAAAGAGATATATTTCTACCTTTTGTGCATTTTTTTTCAGTTGCAATTGCTCCAGCCTCTTTCTTCTGGTTTCTTCATGTTTTCTGCTAACTCTCCATCGTCTGCTGTCCATTTGTCCTTTCTTCTCTCTTCTAGTTTTCTTTCCATCCTCTCTCTCTACATCTGCTTTAACATACTAATCTTTATCCTTTTGCTCTTTCCTCATTCTTATTTCATCCACACAAATTTTACCCCTCCATCCTCAATCCCCACTTACTCTCCCAATACCCGGCCAATTGTAGATTTTTCATCCCTCCCACACAAAATATATTTCCCCTCTCCATTTTACTCTCCCAGCCCCATGCCATTCTAATCCTCCCCCAACATCAGCTCCCTTCTAGTTCCAGTCTCACCCAGCATCCATTCCCTTCTAGTCCCTGCATCAGCCCATTTCCAGTCCTAGCCCCCCATCAACCCATTTCCAGTCCTAGCTCCCCCATCCATTTTCAGTCTGAGTCCCTTCATCAGCTCATTTCCAATCCTAGGCCCCCATCAGCCCATTTCTAGTCATTTCCTAGCCCCACCATCAGCCCATGTCAAATCCTAGCTCCCCTCCACTCAGCCCAATTCCAGTCCAAGCCCCCCCATGAGCCTACTTACAGTTATAGCCCATCCATGAGTCAATTTTCAATTCAAGCCCCCACCACAGCCCATTTCCAATCTTAGCTCCCCCCAACAGCCCATTTCCAGTCCTATCCTAGCTGCTCCATCAGCCCATTTTCAGTCCTAGCTCCCTTCCCTCACAGCCCATTTCCATTCCAAGCTCCCTCCCCATCAGCTATTTGCAGTTCAAGCCTCCCCGTCCACTCAGTCCATTTCCAGTCATAGCAATCCCCCAACCCATTACCAGTCCTAGCCCCCCATCAACCCATTTTCAGTTTAAGCCCCCCCTATAACCCATTACCAGTCCTAACCCCCCATCAGCCCACTTCCAGTCTTAACCCCATCAGCCCATTTCCAGTCAGCCCCCCATAGCCCATTGCCAGTCCTAACCCCCCCCATCAGCCCACAGCCCATTACTAGTCCTAACCACATCAGCCCACCTCAAGTCCTAACCCCTCCCCATCAGCCCTTTTCCTGTCCTAGCGCCCCCATAGCCCATTAGCAGTCCTAACCCCCCCCCCATAGCCATTAGCAATCCTAACCCCCATCACCCTATTTCCAGACAGCCCCCATCAGCCCACAGCCCATTACCAGTCTTAACCCCCCCCAGCCCATTTCCAGTCCTAACCCCCCATCACCCCATTTCCAGTCAGCCTCCATCAGCCCCCAGCCCATTACCAGTCTTAACCCCCCCAGCCCATTTCCAGTCCTAACCCCCCCCAGCCCATTTCCAGTCAGCCTCCATCAGCCTCAGCCCATTAGCAGTCTTAACCCCCCCTAGCCCATTTCCAGTCCTAACCCCCCCAGCCCATTTCCAGTCCTAACCCCCCCTCACCCCATTTCCAGTCAGCCTCCATCAGCCCCAGCCCATTAGCAGTCTTAACCCCCCCCCAGCCCATTTCCAGTCCTAACCCACCCCCAAGCCCATTTCCAGTCAGCCTCCATCTGCCCCATCCCATTAGCAGTCTTAACCCCCCCTAGCCCATTTCCAGTCCTAACCCCCCCTCCAGCCCATTTCCAGTCCTAACCCCCCCCTTGCACATTTCCAGTCCTAACCCCCCCCCCTTGAACATTTTCAGTCCTAACCCCCCCATGCACATTTCCAGTCCTAACCCCCCATCACCCCATTTCCAGACAGCCTCCATCAGCCCCCCCCCGTTCCCTTCCCTTCCCTTCCGGCAAATTAAAAAAAAAAAACAAAAACCTGGCTCTAGCTGCTGCCGCTGCCGCGTCCGTCGCAGCAGCGGCAGAATGGCGTGTCCCACGGGGCCCCCTCTCCTCGTCGAGCCCTCTGCAAGGGCTTTCAGATTCGCGAAGGGAGAGTGCTCCCTCGCGTCTCTGTAAAGCCCTCAGGTGCTAATGGGAAATTTCCCATCAGCCCCTCGCGTCTAAAGGGGCAGATGGGAAATTTCCCATTAGCCCCTGCGGGCTTTACAGAGACGCGAGGGAGCACTCTCCCTTCGCGAATCTGAAAGCCCTTGCAGAGGGCTCGACGAGGAGAAGGGGCCCCGCGGGACACGCCATTCTGCCGCTGCTGCGACGGACGCGGCAGCAGCCAGAGACAGGTTTTTTTTTTAAAATGTAATTTAAAAAAAAAGCAGAATGTTCTTTGCGCGGGGCCCCCTGAAACGCGGGGCCCTGTGCAAAAAACATTCTTGCTCAATGGACGGGCCGGCCCTGACTCTACTATGGGAAGACCTAGCTGCCAAGCATAAAGAAGTGACCCTACTGAGGGAGGAACTGGCTGCAATGAAGCGCACCTATTCTAGGATACAAACTGAACAACGTCCACCACCACTCCCACAAAGAATCAAACACCCCAGGGACAAATGGATCACAGTGGGTTCTGGTAGATTGCGACCTGTAACACACATACATCCTATGCATCAAGAGATATCCCTGCTTAATGCCTCCTCTGCCTTGCCTAATGAGGACGTGGAACTGAGGGAGGAATTGGCTGCAATGAAACGCACCTCTTCTAAGATACAAACTGAACAACGTCCACCAGCACTCCAACAAAGAATCAAACACCCCAGGAATAAATGGATCACAGTGGGTTCTGGTAGATTGCGACCTGTGACACAAAGACATCCTATGCATCAGGAAACATCCCTGCATAATGCCTACTCTGCCTTGGCTAATGAGGATGCCCAATCCAAAGAAACTGAAGGGTCCTTAAATGAGACAGACAATGCCCAATCTCCTGCTAGAGGACCAAATATGAAAAAACCTCACCAAACAGCAAACTACTAATACTTGGGGATTCCATCATCAGAGGCACCAACTTGGGAACACAGTTCAATGAAGAGAAGATAGTCAAGTGCCTCCCAGACTCTTCAGCCAGCAAGAATACAAACCAAGTTGTTGAAGTACTTAAAGCAGAAAGTGAACACAGATGTGGAAGGTCAAACTCTGGACGTCACTCCCTGCAAAAGCAGAATAACATCAGAAACAGCCACACTTTTAAACCACACATCAAAAACAAGTGGGAGGATGTGGGCAGAACAAAAACAATACAAAATACACACAAGCCAGTTAAATCCTGGAAAGCAATGAGCACTAATGCTCGAAGGTTAGCAAAGTTCCGGACCTGGAAGCCCTAATGGTGGAAATGGATTTGGACATTGTGGCCATTACAGAAACCTGGCTAAATGAATCACATGATTGGGATATAGCCATAGCTGGCTATAATCTATTCAGAAGAGAGAGAGAAAATGGAAGAGGAGGAGGAGTAGCCTTGTATGTCAAGGGCAATATTAAAGCTACTGAAATGCATGGGGCATGGGGAAAAGAAGAAGCGCTCTGGATTGTCTTGGAAAGAGGAGATGGCACTGTCATCCACACTGCTGTGGTATACAGACCTCCAACACAA
Source organism: Ichthyophis bannanicus (assembly GCA_033557465.1). Classification (NCBI taxonomy): domain Eukaryota; kingdom Metazoa; phylum Chordata; class Amphibia; order Gymnophiona; family Ichthyophiidae; genus Ichthyophis; species Ichthyophis bannanicus. Next base: position 1,200,519,213 of record CM066032.1, on the reverse strand, counting down.
ACTGAAGAGATAGATAACAAATTGATTATAGATATTGCCAAGATAGACACAAAGGGAGAAGCGATCATATTGGGTGACTTTAATCTACCTGATGTAGATTGAATTACTCCTTCTGCAAATCTGGAAAGAAGCAAAAAAATTGTGGATGCTCTCCAAGACGCATTACTTAGACAAGTGGTGATGGAACCAACTAGGGAAAGCTCAACGCTGGATTTAGTGCTCACCAATGGTGATAGCGTGTCAAATGTCTGCGTGGGTACCCCTGTAAGCAGCAGCGATCACCACATGGTGTGGTTTGAGATAAAAGCCATGGTACAGGCCAATCATAGCAAGCTCAAGATCCTAAACTTCAAAAACACAGACTTCAATAAGATGGCTGAGTACCTAAAGGAGGAGCTGACAGGGTGGAAGGAGATAAGGGAAGTGGAATTGCAATGGGCTAAACTAAAGGTGGCAATAAAAGGGGCAACAGATAAATATGTAAGAAAAGTAAGCAAAAACAAAAGGAGAAGAAAACCTATTTGGTTTTCCAAAGAAGTGGCTGCTCAAATAAAGGTAAAAAACACAGCTTTCGCAAAATTCAAAAGCTTGCAAACAGAGGAACACAGAAATGATACAGGATCAAACTCAAAGAGACAAAGGCAGAGGAAAAGATGGCTAAAGATGTGAAGTGTGGTGACAAAACTTTCTTCAGGTTTATTGGGGAAAGGAGGAGGATCAGAGGTGGAATTGCAGGACTCAGAAGTGCTGGGAACGCACTCGTAGAAAGTGACATTGAAAAAGCGAAGTTGCTAAATGAATACTTCTGTTCTGTTTTTACTAAGGAAAGTCCTGGAGAAGGACCACCTGTGACTCCCAAATATAAAACTGGGAATGAAGTAGATACCACACCATTCACAGAAGATGATGTGTTAGAACAACTTGCAAAACTGAAAGTGGACAAGGCCATGGGACCAGATGAGATACATCCCAGGATACTGAAAGAGCTCAGGGAGGTTCTTGCAGAGCCGTTAAAGGATGTTTTCAACAGATCCTTGGAAACAGGAGAGGTTTCTCAGGACTGGAGAATGGCTGATGTCGTACCTCTACACAAAAGTGGTGACAGGGAAGAAGTGTCAAACTACAGGCCTGTGAGCCTTACCTCAGTGGTGGGAATAGTAATGGAGGCGCTTCTGAAAGAGTGAATTGTGAACTTTCTCAAAGCCAACAGGTTGCAAGATCCGAGGCAACATGGTTTTACCGAAGGATGATCTTGCCAAACAAATCTGATTGAGTTCTTTGACTGGGTGACCAGGGAACTAGATCAGGGGCATGCGATGGATGTCATCTACCTGGACTTCAGCAAAGCCTTTGATACTGTTCCTCATAGGAGGCTTATCAACAAACTCAGTAGCTTAGGGATAGATCCCAAGATGGTAAATTGGATCAGAAATTGGTTGACTGACAGACGACAGAAGGTGATGGTACAAGGAGCTCACTCGGATGAAAGGAAGGTGATTAGCGGGGTGCCCCAGGGGTCGGTCCTGGGCCCGGCACTGTTCAATGTATTTGTGAGTGATATTGCTGAAGGACTGCATGGAAAAGTCTGTCTTTTTGCACATGACACGAAAATTTGCAACAGAGTGGACTCCCCCGAGGGAGTGGTTAACATGAGAAATAATCTACAAAAGCTGGAAGAATGGTCTAATGCTTGGCAATTAAGATTTAATGCAAAGAAGTGCAGAGTCATACATTTGGGAAGCAGAAATCCAAGGGAAATGTACGCGATAGGGAGTGAGAAATTGGTGTGTACGGATCAGGAGAAAGACCTTGGAGTGATTATTTCTGAAGATCTCAAGGTAGCAAAACAGTGCGACAAGGCGGTGGCAAAAGCCAGGAGGATGCTGGGCTGCATACGAAGAGGAATTATCAGCAGAAAGGAAGAGGTACTTATGCCACTGTACAAGTCACTGGTGAGGCCTCACTTGGAATACTGTGTTCAGTTTTGGAGACCATATCTTGCAAAGGATGTAAAAAGCCTGGAAGCTGTTCAGAGAAAGGCGACCAAAATGATTTGGAGCCTGCGTCAGAAGCCTTATGAGAAGAGACTTGAAGACCTAAACATGTACACTTTGGAGGAGAGGAGGGACAGGGGAGATATGATTCAGACCTTTAAATACTTAAAGAGAAATAATGAGCAAACAAACCTCTTCCAAAGATGGAGAAGCTGCAAAACTAGAGGGCATAACATGAAGCTGCAAGGGGGTAAATTGAAAGGCAATGTCAGGAAATACTTTTTCACTGAAAGGGTGGTGGATGCTTGGAATGCACTCCCGATGGAAGTGGTGGGGGCAAATACAGTGACGGAGTTCAAAAGGGCATGGGACAGACACAGTGGATCCCTTTACAGCAACAAGAAAATATCAAAATAATCTGAACCATCTAATTCCTTAACATATAGGGGTATCCTACATGGAGTGGTGGGATCACCCCTGGACAAAGACATGGGGAGGGGGGGCCTGCACGGAGTGGCAGGTGTACCTACTCTTGGCCTCGTACTGGGCAGACTAGATGGACCATATTGGTCTTTATCTGCCGTCATTTACTATGTTACTATGTTCCATGGGTGGGCTACTTCATATACTTCAGGATTTCTCTAAGATTTCTGTTTTTAAAGCCAACCTAGACAAGATGGGGATGTTTCCCTGGGGGAGGGGCTGCAGATCGCTGCTGCTGGGATATCCATTTAAACTTGAAACATCCATTAAATATTTAGGAGTCTGGGTCTCAGCCGATGCTGGGGATCTCTTTTAATCTTAATTATGAGGCATTAGCCTCCAGCACTGCAGAGGACTTAGCTCGATGGGATGGTCTCACATTGGGCTGGCTTAGTAAGGTGGCTGACATTAAAATGATGATAGTCTCCAAGTTGATCTATCATTTTTCTCAGTTTCCTATTCATGTCCCTGTATACTTCTTTAGGAAGTTGGAGGAGAAGCTCAATAAGTTCATCTGGAAGAAGCCCAAAGCCTTGAGTGGAAATGTCTTGTGCCGTGTGTAGAAGATGGTGGGGTTGGATGCCCAAACATGTCCTTACAGTATATTATAAAGCTGCAATTCTACAGGGACTACAATATCACTGTCTGACTGTCAGACGTGTACTGGGTGATAATGCAGCATGCCTGGATTGTGCCACACTCAATTTTTGAAGTTCCACGAGGCAGTCTAGGGTCAGTAAGTGGGCATGCCTTTCTTGGACCTCTATCCCATGTGTGTCTGCAGATTAGTTGTAAAGAAGGAGTGGGATACCACATTTCCCCAGGGCGCTGCTGGCAGACTTAATTGAGAAGGGCTTGTGTGTGAGCTTGACCCAGCTGAATGATTGAGATGGTACACGAATACCCTTTTATCAGTATTTCCAGTTATGGCATTTTATTACAAGTGCAGGACAATGGGCCCAGCTTATACAAGTGCAGGACAATGGGCCCAGCTGGTCAACTCATCTGGAGCAAATTTTGTTTGATAAGGTTACACGTTAGAAAGGCCTGCTTTCACATATCTATAAAGCCCTATTGGACTTATATTGCCCAGCCTCAGACCCGCATATGGACTCTTGGCACCAGTTACTAAACTGAAGATTTACACAAGACGAATGGCATACCATATATCGGAGGAGATATCGGTGTGTGTGGAACACGAACTGTTGACAGATTCAATATCAATTAATTATGCAAGCATATGTGACACCAGTTAAGCTATTCCATCTTGGATTGCGGGCGGAGAACAGCTGCTGGAAGGTTGTGAGCAGAAAGGCACCTTTTTTCCATCTCTGGTGGGAATGCCCCCGGGTAGGTATCTTCTGGCAAACCATGGTTTCATCTATTAATGAGGTTACAAAGGGAAAGTTGATGGTCTCACCTTCTATTTGCCTTTTGGGTTTCTTTGACCCTGACTCGAGTGTTTCGATAGCCTCAAGATGGATTTGCTGAACTACTGTTCTTAAGGGCGCGCATGGTGATAGGGCATCACTGGAAGGACTGTGGAGGATCTACTATTGGGGATTAGAAATCCTGAATAGCTGAGCTAAGGAATATGGATCATTTGGCTGCTGTTGTTAAAAGGTCCAATGGGTACCTACGAGGCCTTATGGAGTCCATATTGTAGGTGGATCTCTGAGGGAAATAGCACCACCTAGGGAGAAAATGACTGTCAAGGTCCAATTACCCCCTCCCCAGCCACAATCTAATCTTTTTCCGACCCTTCCTGCTCTTCCACTTGGTTCCTGTAAAATTGTGGGACAGAACTACTCTCGTGGGACTTTCCTGTTTAAGGAGAGGCTGCGAACCACACTACTTCCAGGTTTCATTAGGTATCCCGAATTAGACCCTACATGCATACCGTTAAGTTGTTAATTCTGCAGTTAAGATGCATGTCTGCATGCTGTATTGACTTGCTCTCTGCTGACACATGCTGCACTCTCAGGGTGAGAGGGGGGCATTATGGCACATTATGGAGAATTTGGAGAATACTTGCTACTTGCTACTTGCTCTCTGCCCTCCTGCACCCCGGCTCAGCAACTGCTCTCCCGGCCGGGATCGAGCCGCCGGGGATACAGGGCCCGCCTCCAACTTCAGCTGCCCAATCGGGGCAGCCAACGCTCCCCAGTTAAAAGCAAATGCCGTCGGGCGCACCCGCGCCTTGCGGGCCCGCGCCTGAGGGCCTCGCCAGAGAGCCCTTTGGCGTGGCCCTTAGGCAGCAGGCCCATACACCTCAGCGGCCACAGATCTTTCACACGACTGTCCTGCAGTTTGAGCTCCCATGAGATTGAGCTCGCTTACCGACGACTCAGCCTACAGTACTGCATGTCCTTGCACAGCTCATTGCCAGCAATACAGACAGCACGCTACAAGATTTGGATTAACCTCTAGCCCAGACATTCATCTCTCATGTTCTCTATCGCAAGTATAGCCTCGCTATATAGCATCTACATATCATGACTATTTAAATTTATGTACCTACTCACCATACTGTCGTCAGTATCGCTAATAGTACCAGTCACCACTATGCCATGTATCTATCATACTGTTGTCAGTAACCTTTCATAGCACCAGTCTCTAATGTTCCATTACTAGTATCCACTGCACTGTTACCAGTAATCCTTCATTGCCAGTCAACATTCATACTGTTGTCAGTTGCCAATCAACCTCTGTACTGTTGTCAGTATATTTCTACTAGTTATCTAACTTCAAACTCCTCCCATGACTATATTGTCTGTTGTGACCAAGCATATTGCCAGTCAACATTCATACTGTTGTCAGTAGTCAATCAACCTCTGTACTGTTGTCAGTATACCTCTACTAGTTATCTAACTCCAACCAACACCTGTGACTATATTGCCTGTTGTGACCAAGCATATTGCTCTAAATATCAAAGTTTTTGTTAATAATTTCCTAGTAGTTTAACCTGATTGACCTGCTCCCAATTACATAGGGCTCTTCCAAGATGTGCTCCCCGATTACCACCATAATAGGATGCTATATCATCATTTCAAGCTGGTTCTCCAACGCTCTTGCCCTAACCCTAGCATCCAACCAGATTCCTATTTTACGGAGCCATAGGAGAAGGTGGACCAGTGCATCCCACGACAACATAACTTGGGACAACCGCCCACGCCACCCCCATCTGTTACACATTGCACTTCAACACAATACGAAACCCAAACAATTCGAAAACTCCTACCCTCAAAGCCTAAAATGTGCCCTCATCAACGCCCGTTCTATCCGGAAGAAGTGGCCAGCCGTCACCGACATCATTGCAAGCCATAGCCTTGATATACTCATGATCACCGAGACGTGGTTATCCGCCGAAGACAATGTTATACTCAACCAGCTCCTCCCCCAGAATTTCACTGCACATTCAAGTAATAGACAAGAAAAAAGAGGAGGCGGCGTGCTCATCCTCACAAGGACAGACCTCCACTTTCGAACGTTAAACTCCACCAGTACAAACTACCTGGAGACGGTTACCATCTCCAATAAACACTGCTCAATCAACCTGCTGTACAGAGCACCTTCAGCCTCCCCAGATGATCTCTCGGCTATCATCGATCTGGCATCTAACACTCATAACCCAAACATCCCAAATTGGATCCTAGGTGACTTTAACCTGCCTACACTACAAGATAATCAAGCATCAGCCTTCCTTGATGCCCTCAAAAATCTTGGCTTCAAGCAATTAGTTAATGATCCTACTCACATTAAGGGAAATATCCTGGATCTAGTATTCGCCCCCGCAAACCTCTCTTAATCCAGACCAAGATCCTATAACCTCCATAACGCCTGTTCCTTGGTCAGATCACAAACTGATCATCATCCAGATTCCTTCGTACAAAGCCTATACAAAAATCAACAAAATACAAAGCAACACTACAAGACGCCCTCTCGATGTTTCAAGCCTTACAACAGAGATCTTATCCTTGATGAAACGCAACAATTCTTCTCTGAAACCACTCAGAACCTTGACGACCTAATTTCCCTTTGGAACAATTGCCTCAGCTCAGTTGCCCAGCGTACGCCAATCAACAGGCCTCCAGGTAAAAGGGCAAGTGCCCCATGGTACTCAGCCGATCTTAAAGCATCACTTAACCAGTTACGGAAACTAGAAAAACGCTGGCGATGATCTCATTCTATAAATGACCTGACAACATATAACTGTCATTGGCCGAGCATTGCAACGCAATCTCCAAGACGATGAAGCAATACTACTCGGACATCTTAAAGAGATCACTTAATAAACCACATGACCTTTTCGACCTGGTTAAGACCTTATCAAAAGAACCATCCTCCGGACCTTCATTTGAGATACACCCACAAGATTTTGCAACCTATCTTCAATCCAAGATATGCCAGACCAACAAAACTACTACTACAACTTCCACAATAGAGCAGGAATGCCAAACAACACTAACATGTTTTCTACCCCTACCAAGAGAGGACTTGAGGACATCATTGCTGCCCTAAATACCACTACTGCCCAGTCTGATCCATGCCCAGCCTTCTGGATCAAGGAGCTTCGCAATCATTTCAGCCCAGTACTGTCCAAAATAATTAACCTCTCCTTTTCAACCGGCTCCTTCCCTTCAGCCCTTAAACACACCTCCATTAGACCTCTGCTAAAAAACTGTAAGCTCGATCCCCAACAGGTGGAATCTTACAGACCCATATCCAGCATTCCACTACTTGCGAAGATTATTGAAAAGGAAGCTCAACGTCAATTGCAGGATCACATCGACTCCGCCGCACCATTAGACCCATGCCAACATGGTTTTAGGGAATTCCATGGCGTGGAAACTCTCCTTACCACCCTATTCTGCAAGATAATCACAGGCATTGATGACCTCCGTCAAGGATTTGCTCTCATCTTTCTGGACATCGCTGCAGCTTTTGATTCAGTGAATCATGAGCTACTTTTAGGACGACTGACTGACAAAGGCATTAATGGACGAGCGCTCGAGTGGTGCAGATCCTACTTGTCCGAAAGATGGCAACACGTTCGTTCTGGAGGGATAAATTCTGAACCTTTCCACCAAAGTCAAGGAGTCCCACAAGGATCTTCCCTTTCGGCGCTCTTGTTCAATATTTACATGCAACCAATTTGTAATATCATCCGGTCCTTCAATGTTGATTGCATGTTATACGCAGATGATGTCCTGCTCTACTTACCCTTCTCTACTGAGAATCTGGACCTATCCCCATTGACGAACTGTTTCAATGCTATATCTGATTGGCTTCTTTCCCAAAACCTCAGAATACAACATAAGAAAACGGAAATACTCTTCATTACGAGGAACCCCAACTTTACCCCACCGCAATATCTTAAAGTAAAAGAAGCTGAGCTGAACTCTAAATCCTCAATACGATACCTGGGAGTCACCTTAGATCAACGCCTGGATATGAAGGCCCACATAGGAAACATAGTCAGATCAGTCTACTTCAAGATCCGCTCACTTAGGCACCTACGTTCCATACTTGAACCAACTGATTTTCGGACAATCTTCCAGGCTTTGGTCATACCCCATTTTGATTATGCCAATGCCATATTACAAGGTCTTCCCCAATCTACGTTAAACCCTCTTCAGCTAGCCATGAATGCGGCAGCAAGAGTCCTCCACGGAGCCTCCAGGAGCAACCACGTGACGCCTCTGCTGATACAGCTACATTGGCTACCCATTCAGGCAAGAATAATTTTCAAGATCTTGACAATCACCTTTAAAGCTGTTCACAATCTCTCAGCTGCATCCTTAACCTCCCTCATCCATTCCACATCCACAAATAGAGCAAGAAGATCCACGGCTATAAACTCCCTAAAAGTCCCGAAGGCACTTACTGTTTGCAGCAAATCAACAGCCAACAGGGCCTTCAATCTCAGTGCCCCAAGATACTGGAACGCATTACCCCATGAGATCCGAGCTATTAAGAACCTACCACAGTTTAGGAAAGCCCTCAAAGGCCACCTCTTTAACAAGTACCTTATAGAGCATAACTGCACCCCCTAGAGCTCTAAGATACTCCGATACCATTCCCAGACAAATGTACAGTATATCATGCAACCTCTTTGATTATGACCCCATATAGTAAGTTTTGTACATAGTTTTCCCCGGTTATCCAAGTTTTTGTTCCCTGTTATCTGTAAACTCATACATGTTAACTGTACTGAGCATTTTGTTCCATGTAAACCACGCTGATGCTGAATAGTGCGGTATATAAGAGATTGTAAATAAATAAAGAAGCAAGCTACCAGTTAACATTGTGTCTGTTTAAGTGTATTCTTCAGTGTATGTATGATCTGTAATCCTCGCAGTTTATAAATAATGTTTATAAAGTTAAAATTAGCACTAAAATTAAAAGTAAAAGTAAAATTACATTAGCATTCCTCCCCATTATAGAGACTAAAATCTTATGTAGATATCCGTCCAGTCCAAATTTGCATCACAACAGAATGGTCCCAGTGAGTGGGATTTCTTACACATACCTGAACCATAATAAAGTTACAGATAGAAAGAAGTTAGTAATAAATTACAAGCTATTCCAAGCTTGCCTTCCCCATCCCTGCTCACGGAATCAGACTTAGTCAACTACCCAATATTATTGAACTGAGATGGCAAGCAATCCAATGCCATAAAGGAGAGAGCAGAAACTACCAATCCAGACCCCAGTCCTCCACCATGTTCACTCACTCATCATTTATATCTACTACCAAACACCACTAGTCAACAAACACTAACAGTTATACATTTAGTCTGAATTCCCACTATCCTACTCATTAGACACTAAATGGCTCCCCCTCTCTCCTCCCCTCCTTAGCCAGTAACCGCAACCAAATCTCTCCTTCATACCTCCCAGCAATAGGCCCTATTTTTGATTCACCACCTGACTCCAAATCCTAGGAGAAAGTATCTTATATAAGCTCCCCAGGTTGCCATATATGCAGGCCATTGGCTCTGAACATTCCATGCCCTCTCACGTTCTATTAGCACAAGCTTATGTAATGCATGCCTCCATTGCCAAACCAAGGGTCCAGTTTTCACAATCCAGCTAAGCAGAATACTCTTTTTTGCCATCAGCCATGCCTTCCTGAACCAGTTTGTCTCAGCCTGCAGTGCTAAAACTTGTTCTTTTGTCACATCATTGGCACCAGCCTTGTGTTTTCATACGTTTCCAATGGCACTATTCTATATATATTCTATTTATTTATATCGTGCCTCCTCTGTAAAGTAAAACCGAGAATGTCTCCCCTCAACACCAACAGAATAGGGGGGGATTATCCTTGTGTTGCTCATTGTTCCATTCATAGTCCTCCTAGTTAGCTTGCAAAAAGGCTTGAAAATAGCATCACCCACTAAAAATAAGGGGAAATGCCACAAGAGGTTCTTTCGATCTTTACCCCACCTCAAGTCCAACCACAGCAAAGCGTGATCAGAAATCTCTAGAGGTCCAATTTCTTCCCTTTCTATCTCATCTAACAAGTTTTCTACCACCAGAAAATAGTTGTGACAAGACCATGGGTCATGGCTCTTGAAAGATGATTATAATCTCTCTCCATAGGGTGTAACACACATCAAACTCCTCTATCAAATTATGGATCCTTCTCACTTGTTACATCACATCACATTGCCTGAACCAGAGGAAGACCTGTCCATGTCTTCATCTAAGATACAGTTGAAGTCCCACAGTCAGTGTTGCCAAATTCCTTCTCAGTTCAACAAAGTAACCAGGATCATACATATTTTGGACATAGATCTTCTCACAAATAACTGGCTGCCTCTTCAATTTCCCTTAAATGAATATGAAACACCCTTGAGAATCTGCAATAATCCTTTCCATCATAAGTCCTATGGGCCCGATATTCAAAGAAAGCTGAGCTCCTAAATATAGGCTCTTAACTTTGTGCCCTATTTTCAGCCACACTTAGGAGCCTAAGTTTTTAGCTGTAAATTCATCATAATTTAGGAGCTTAAAATTAATGCTCCTAAATTTAGGTCTGTCATTCATTTTCCTAAATTTATGAGCTTAATTTAGGTGCCTAGTGATGAAAATTAGTACTTAGCTCCTATCTCTTTTCTTTCCCCTAAATCCGCCCTGTTGCCACCCTCGCGTCTAAAGGGGCAGATGGGAAATTTCCCATTAGCCCCTGCGGGCTTTACAGAGACGCGAGGGAGCACTCTCCCTTCGCGAATCTGAAAGCCCTTGCAGAGGGCTCGACGAGGAGAAGGGGCCCCGCGGGACACGCCATTCTGGCGCTGCTGCGACGGACGCGGCAGCAGCCAGAGACAGGTTTTTTTTTAAAATGTAATTTAAAAAAAAAGCAGAATGTTCTTTGCGCGGGGCCCCCTGAAACGCGGGGCCCTGTGCAAAAAACATTCTTGCTCAATGGACGGGCCGGCCCTGACTCTACTATGGGAAGACCTAGCTGCCAAGCATAAAGAAGTGACCCTACTGAGGGAGGAACTGGCTGCAATGAAGCGCACCTATTCTAGGATACAAACTGAACAACGTCCACCACCACTCCCACAAAGAATCAAACACCCCAGGGACAAATGGATCACAGTGGGTTCTGGTAGATTGCGACCTGTAACACACATACATCCTATGCATCAAGAGATATCCCTGCTTAATGCCTCCTCTGCCTTGCCTAATGAGGACGTGGAACTGAGGGAGGAATTGGCTGCAATGAAACGCACCTCTTCTAAGATACAAACTGAACAACGTCCACCAGCACTCCAACAAAGAATCAAACACCCCAGGAATAAATGGATCACAGTGGGTTCTGGTAGATTGCGACCTGTGACACAAAGACATCCTATGCATCAGGAAACATCCCTGCATAATGCCTACTCTGCCTTGGCTAATGAGGATGCCCAATCCAAAGAAACTGAAGGGTCCTTAAATGAGACAGACAATGCCCAATCTCCTGCTAGAGGACCAAATATGAAGAAAACCTCACCAAACAGCAAACTACTAATACTTGGGGATTCCATCATCAGAGGCACCAACTTGGGAACACAGTTCAATGAAGAGAAGATAGTCAAGTGCCTCCCAGACTCTTCAGCCAGCAAGAATACAAACCAAGTTGTTGAAGTACTTAAAGCAGAAAGTGAACACAGATGTGGAAGGTCAAACTCTGGACGTCACTCCCTGCAAAAGCAGAATAACATCAGAAACAGCCACACTTTTAAACCACACATCAAAAACAAGTGGGAGGATGTGGGCAGAACAAAAACAATACAAAATACACACAAGCCAGTTAAATCCTGGAAAGCAATGAGCACTAATGCTCGAAGGTTAGCAAAGTTCCGGACCTGGAAGCCCTAATGGTGGAAATGGATTTGGACATTGTGGCCATTACAGAAACCTGGCTAAATGAATCACATGATTGGGATATAGCCATAGCTGGCTATAATCTATTCAGAAGAGAGAGAGAAATGGAAGAGGAGGAGGAGTAGCCTTGTATGTCAAGGGCAATATTAAAGCTACTGAAATGCATGGGGCATGGGGAAAAGAAGAAGCGCTCTGGATTGTCTTGGAAAGAGGAGATGGCACTGTCATCCACACTGCTGTGGTATACAGACCTCCAACACAAACTGAAGAGATAGATAACAAATTGATTATAGATATTGCCAAGATAGACACAAAGGGAGAAGCGATCATATTGGGTGACTTTAATCTACCTGATGTAGATTGAATTACTCCTTCTGCAAATCTGGAAAGAAGCAAAAAAATTGTGGATGCTCTCCAAGACGCATTACTTAGACAAGTGGTGATGGAACCAACTAGGGAAAGCTCAACGCTGGATTTAGTGCTCACCAATGGTGATAGCGTGTCAAATGTCTGCGTGGGTACCCCTGTAAGCAGCAGCGATCACCACATGGTGTGGTTTGAGATAAAAGCCATGGTACAGGCCAATCATAGCAAGCTCAAGATCCTAAACTTCAAAAACACAGACTTCAATAAGATGGCTGAGTACCTAAAGGAGGAGCTGACAGGGTGGAAGGAGATAAGGGAAGTGGAATTGCAATGGGCTAAACTAAAGGTGGCAATAAAAGGGGCAACAGATAAATATGTAAGAAAAGTAAGCAAAAACAAAAGGAGAAGAAAACCTATTTGGTTTTCCAAAGAAGTGGCTGCTCAATAAAGGTAAAAAACACAGCTTTCGCAAAATTCAAAAGCTTGCAAACAGAGGAACACAGAAATGATACAGGATCAAACTCAAAGAGACAAAGGCAGAGGAAAAGATGGCTAAAGATGTGAAGTGTGGTGACAAAACTTTCTTCAGGTTTATTGGGGAAAGGAGGAGGATCAGAGGTGGAATTGCAGGACTCAGAAGTGCTGGGAACGCACTCGTAGAAAGTGACATTGAAAAAGCGAAGTTGCTAAATGAATACTTCTGTTCTGTTTTTACTAAGGAAAGTCCTGGAGAAGGACCACCTGTGACTCCCAAATATAAAACTGGGAATGAAGTAGATACCACACCATTCACAGAAGATGATGTGTTAGAACAACTTGCAAAACTGAAAGTGGACAAGGCCATGGGACCAGATGAGATACATCCCAGGATACTGAAAGAGCTCAGGGAGGTTCTTGCAGAGCCGTTAAAGGATGTTTTCAACAGATCCTTGGAAACAGGAGAGGTTTCTCAGGACTGGAGAATGGCTGATGTCGTACCTCTACACAAAAGTGGTGACAGGGAAGAAGTGTCAAACTACAGGCCTGTGAGCCTTACCTCAGTGGTGGGAATAGTAATGGAGGCGCTTCTGAAAGAGTGAATTGTGAACTTTCTCAAAGCCAACAGGTTGCAAGATCCGAGGCAACATGGTTTTACCGAAGGATGATCTTGCCAAACAAATCTGATTGAGTTCTTTGACTGGGTGACCAGGGAACTAGATCAGGGGCATGCGATGGATGTCATCTACCTGGACTTCAGCAAAGCCTTTGATACTGTTCCTCATAGGAGGCTTATCAACAAACTCAGTAGCTTAGGGATAGATCCCAAGATGGTAAATTGGATCAGAAATTGGTTGACTGACAGACGACAGAAGGTGATGGTACAAGGAGCTCACTCGGATGAAAGGAAGGTGATTAGCGGGGTGCCCCAGGGGTCGGTCCTGGGCCCGGCACTGTTCAATGTATTTGTGAGTGATATTGCTGAAGGACTGCATGGAAAAGTCTGTCTTTTTGCACATGACACGAAAATTTGCAACAGAGTGGACTCCCCCGAGGGAGTGGTTAACATGAGAAATAATCTACAAAAGCTGGAAGAATGGTCTAATGCTTGGCAATTAAGATTTAATGCAAAGAAGTGCAGAGTCATGCATTTGGGAAGCAGAAATCCAAGGGAAATGTACGCGATAGGGGGTGAGAGATTTGGTGTGTACGGATCAGGAGAAAGACCTTGGAGTGATTATTTCTGAAGATCTCAAGGTAGCAAAACAGTGCGACAAGGCGGTGGCAAAAGCCAGGAGGATGCTGGGCTGCATACGAAGAGGAATTATCAGCAGAAAGGAAGAGGTACTTATGCCACTGTACAAGTCACTGGTGAGGCCTCACTTGGAATACTGTGTTCAGTTTTGGAGACCATATCTTGCAAAGGATGTAAAAAGCCTGGAAGCTGTTCAGAGAAAGGCGACCAAAATGATTTGGAGCCTGCGTCAGAAGCCTTATGAGAAGAGACTTGAAGACCTAAACATGTACACTTTGGAGGAGAGGAGGGACAGGGGAGATATGATTCAGACCTTTAAATACTTAAAGAGAAATAATGAGCAAACAAACCTCTTCCAAAGATGGAGAAGCTGCAAAACTAGAGGGCATAACATGAAGCTGCAAGGGGGTAAATTGAAAGGCAATGTCAGGAAATACTTTTTCACTGAAAGGGTGGTGGATGCTTGGAATGCACTCCCGATGGAAGTGGTGGGGGCAAATACAGTGACGGAGTTCAAAAGGGCATGGGACAGACACAGTGGATCCCTTTACAGCAACAAGAAAATATCAAAATAATCTGAACCATCTAATTCCTTAACATATAGGGGTATCCTACATGGAGTGGTGGGATCACCCCTGGACAAAGACATGGGGAGGGGGGGCCTGCACGGAGTGGCAGGTGTACCTACTCTTGGCCTCGTACTGGGCAGACTAGATGGACCATATTGGTCTTTATCTGCCGTCATTTACTATGTTACTATGTTCCATGGGTGGGCTACTTCATATACTTCAGGATTTCTCTAAGATTTCTGTTTTTAAAGCCAACCTAGACAAGATGGGGATGTTTCCCTGGGGGAGGGGCTGCAGATCGCTGCTGCTGGGATATCCATTTAAACTTGAAACATCCATTAAATATTTAGGAGTCTGGGTCTCAGCCGATGCTGGGGATCTCTTTTAATCTTAATTATGAGGCATTAGCCTCCAGCACTGCAGAGGACTTAGCTCGATGGGATGGTCTCACATTGGGCTGGCTTAGTAAGGTGGCTGACATTAAAATGATGATAGTCTCCAAGTTGATCTATCATTTTTCTCAGTTTCCTATTCATGTCCCTGTATACTTCTTTAGGAAGTTGGAGGAGAAGCTCAATAAGTTCATCTGGAAGAAGCCCAAAGCCTTGAGTGGAAATGTCTTGTGCCGTGTGTAGAAGATGGTGGGGTTGGATGCCCAAACATGTCCTTACAGTATATTATAAAGCTGCAATTCTACAGGGACTACAATATCACTGTCTGACTGTCAGACGTGTACTGGGTGATAATGCAGCATGCCTGGATTGTGCCACACTCAATTTTTGAAGTTCCACGAGGCAGTCTAGGGTCAGTAAGTGGGCATGCCTTTCTTGGACCTCTATCCCATGTGTGTCTGCAGATTAGTTGTAAAGAAGGAGTGGGATACCACATTTCCCCAGGGCGCTGCTGGCAGACTTAATTGAGAAGGGCTTGTGTGTGAGCTTGACCCAGCTGAATGATTGAGATGGTACACGAATACCCTTTTATCAGTATTTCCAGTTATGGCATTTTATTACAAGTGCAGGACAATGGGCCCAGCTTATACAAGTGCAGGACAATGGGCCCAGCTGGTCAACTCATCTGGAGCAAATTTTGTTTGATAAGGTTACACGTTAGAAAGGCCTGCTTTCACATATCTATAAAGCCCTATTGGACTTATATTGCCCAGCCTCAGACCCGCATATGGACTCTTGGCACCAGTTACTAAACTGAAGATTTACACAAGACGAATGGCATACCATATATCGGAGGAGATATCGGTGTGTGTGGAACACGAACTGTTGACAGATTCAATATCAATTAATTATGCAAGCATATGTGACACCAGTTAAGCTATTCCATCTTGGATTGCGGGCGGAGAACAGCTGCTGGAAGGTTGTGAGCAGAAAGGCACCTTTTTCCATCTCTGGTGGGAATGCCCCCGGGTAGGTATCTTCTGGCAAACCATGGTTTCATCTATTAATGAGGTTACAAAGGGAAAGTTGATGGTCTCACCTTCTATTTGCCTTTTGGGTTTCTTTGACCCTGACTCGAGTGTTTCGATAGCCTCAAGATGGATTTGCTGAACTACTGTTCTTAAGGGCGCGCATGGTGATAGGGCATCACTGGAAGGACTGTGGAGGATCTACTATTGGGGATTAGAAATCCTGAATAGCTGAGCTAAGGAATATGGATCATTTGGCTGCTGTTGTTAAAAGGTCCAATGGGTACCTACGAGGCCTTATGGAGTCCATATTGTAGGTGGATCTCTGAGGGAAATAGCACCACCTAGGGAGAAAAATGACTGTCAAGGTCCAATTACCCCCTCCCCAGCCACAATCTAATCTTTTTCCGACCCTTCCTGCTCTTCCACTTGGTTCCTGTAAAATTGTGGGACAGAACTACTCTCGTGGGACTTTCCTGTTTAAGGAGAGGCTGCGAACCACACTACTTCCAGGTTTCATTAGGTATCCCGAATTAGACCCTACATGCATACCGTTAAGTTGTTAATTCTGCAGTTAAGATGCATGTCTGCATGCTGTATTGACTTGCTCTCTGCTGACACATGCTGCACTCTCAGGGTGAGAGGGGGGCATTATGGCACATTATGGAGAATTTGGAGAATACTTGCTACTTGCTACTTGCTCTCTGCCCTCCTGCACCCCGGCTCAGCAACTGCTCTCCCGGCCGGGATCGAGCCGCCGGGGATACAGGGCCCGCCTCCAACTTCAGCTGCCCAATCGGGGCAGCCAACGCTCCCCAGTTAAAAGCAAATGCCGTCGGGCGCACCCGCGCCTTGCGGGCCCGCGCCTGAGGGCCTCGCCAGAGAGCCCTTTGGCGTGGCCCTTAGGCAGCAGGCCCATACACCTCAGCGGCCACAGATCTTTCACACGACTGTCCTGCAGTTTGAGCTCCCATGAGATTGAGCTCGCTTACCGACGACTCAGCCTACAGTACTGCATGTCCTTGCACAGCTCATTGCCAGCAATACAGACAGCACGCTACAAGATTTGGATTAACCTCTAGCCCAGACATTCATCTCTCATGTTCTCTATCGCAAGTATAGCCTCGCTATATAGCATCTACATATCATGACTATTTAAATTTATGTACCTACTCACCATACTGTCGTCAGTATCGCTAATAGTACCAGTCACCACTATGCCATGTATCTATCATACTGTTGTCAGTAACCTTTCATAGCACCAGTCTCTAATGTTCCATTACTAGTATCCACTGCAC
This sequence comes from Ichthyophis bannanicus, assembly GCA_033557465.1. NCBI lineage: Eukaryota > Metazoa > Chordata > Amphibia > Gymnophiona > Ichthyophiidae > Ichthyophis > Ichthyophis bannanicus. The sequence goes on along the minus strand of CM066032.1, from coordinate 1,200,501,973 downwards.
TGTTACCAGTAATCCTTCATTGCCAGTCAACATTCATACTGTTGTCAGTTGCCAATCAACCTCTGTACTGTTGTCAGTATATTTCTACTAGTTATCTAACTTCAAACTCCTCCCATGACTATATTGTCTGTTGTGACCAAGCATATTGCCAGTCAACATTCATACTGTTGTCAGTAGTCAATCAACCTCTGTACTGTTGTCAGTATACCTCTACTAGTTATCTAACTCCAACCAACACCTGTGACTATATTGCCTGTTGTGACCAAGCATATTGCTCTAAATATCAAAGTTTTTGTTAATAATTTCCTAGTAGTTTAACCTGATTGACCTGCTCCCAATTACATAGGGCTCTTCCAAGATGTGCTCCCCGATTACCACCATAATAGGATGCTATATCATCATTTCAAGCTGGTTCTCCAACGCTCTTGCCCTAACCCTAGCATCCAACCAGATTCCTATTTTACGGAGCCATAGGAGAAGGTGGACCAGTGCATCCCACGACAACATAACTTGGGACAACCGCCCACGCCACCCCCATCTGTTACACATTGCACTTCAACACAATACGAAACCCAAACAATTCGAAAACTCCTACCCTCAAAGCCTAAAATGTGCCCTCATCAACGCCCGTTCTATCCGGAAGAAGTGGCCAGCCGTCACCGACATCATTGCAAGCCATAGCCTTGATATACTCATGATCACCGAGACGTGGTTATCCGCCGAAGACAATGTTATACTCAACCAGCTCCTCCCCCAGAATTTCACTGCACATTCAAGTAATAGACAAGAAAAAAGAGGAGGCGGCGTGCTCATCCTCACAAGGACAGACCTCCACTTTCGAACGTTAAACTCCACCAGTACAAACTACCTGGAGACGGTTACCATCTCCAATAAACACTGCTCAATCAACCTGCTGTACAGAGCACCTTCAGCCTCCCCAGATGATCTCTCGGCTATCATCGATCTGGCATCTAACACTCATAACCCAAACATCCCAAATTGGATCCTAGGTGACTTTAACCTGCCTACACTACAAGATAATCAAGCATCAGCCTTCCTTGATGCCCTCAAAAATCTTGGCTTCAAGCAATTAGTTAATGATCCTACTCACATTAAGGGAAATATCCTGGATCTAGTATTCGCCCCGCAAACCTCTCTTAATCCAGACCAAGATCCTATAACCTCCATAACGCCTGTTCCTTGGTCAGATCACAAACTGATCATCATCCAGATTCCTTCGTACAAAGCCTATACAAAAATCAACAAAATACAAAGCAACACTACAAGACGCCCTCTCGATGTTTCAAGCCTTACAACAGAGATCTTATCCTTGATGAAACGCAACAATTCTTCTCTGAAACCACTCAGAACCTTGACGACCTAATTTCCCTTTGGAACAATTGCCTCAGCTCAGTTGCCCAGCGTACGCCAATCAACAGGCCTCCAGGTAAAAGGGCAAGTGCCCCATGGTACTCAGCCGATCTTAAAGCATCACTTAACCAGTTACGGAAACTAGAAAAACGCTGGCGATGATCTCATTCTATAAATGACCTGACAACATACAACTGTCATCTGGCCGAGCATTGCAACTCAATCTCCAAGACGATGAAGCAATACTACTCGGACATCTTAAAGAGATCACTTAATAAACCACATGACCTTTTCGACCTGGTTAAGACCTTATCAAAAGAACCATCCTCCGGACCTTCATTTGAGATACACCCACAAGATTTTGCAACCTATCTTCAATCCAAGATATGCCAGACCAACAAAACTACTACTACAACTTCCACAATAGAGCAGGAATGCCAAACAACACTAACATGTTTTCTACCCCTACCAAGAGAGGACTTGAGGACATCATTGCTGCCCTAAATACCACTACTGCCCAGTCTGATCCATGCCCAGCCTTCTGGATCAAGGAGCTTCGCAATCATTTCAGCCCAGTACTGTCCAAAATAATTAACCTCTCCTTTTCAACCGGCTCCTTCCCTTCAGCCCTTAAACACACCTCCATTAGACCTCTGCTAAAAAACTGTAAGCTCGATCCCCAACAGGTGGAATCTTACAGACCCATATCCAGCATTCCACTACTTGCGAAGATTATTGAAAAGGAAGCTCAACGTCAATTGCAGGATCACATCGACTCCGCCGCACCATTAGACCCATGCCAACATGGTTTTAGGGAATTCCATGGCGTGGAAACTCTCCTTACCACCCTATTCTGCAAGATAATCACAGGCATTGATGACCTCCGTCAAGGATTTGCTCTCATCTTTCTGGACATCGCTGCAGCTTTTGATTCAGTGAATCATGAGCTACTTTTAGGACGACTGACTGACAAAGGCATTAATGGACGAGCGCTCGAGTGGTGCAGATCCTACTTGTCCGAAAGATGGCAACACGTTCGTTCTGGAGGGATAAATTCTGAACCTTTCCACCAAAGTCAAGGAGTCCCACAAGGATCTTCCCTTTCGGCGCTCTTGTTCAATATTTACATGCAACCAATTTGTAATATCATCCGGTCCTTCAATGTTGATTGCATGTTATACGCAGATGATGTCCTGCTCTACTTACCCTTCTCTACTGAGAATCTGGACCTATCCCCATTGACGAACTGTTTCAATGCTATATCTGATTGGCTTCTTTCCCAAAACCTCAGAATACAACATAAGAAAACGGAAATACTCTTCATTACGAGGAACCCCAACTTTACCCCACCGCAATATCTTAAAGTAAAAGAAGCTGAGCTGAACTCTAAATCCTCAATACGATACCTGGGAGTCACCTTAGATCAACGCCTGGATATGAAGGCCCACATAGGAAACATAGTCAGATCAGTCTACTTCAAGATCCGCTCACTTAGGCACCTACGTTCCATACTTGAACCAACTGATTTTCAGACAATCTTCCAGGCTTTGGTCATACCCCATTTTGATTATGCCAATGCCATATTACAAGGTCTTCCCCAATCTACGTTAAACCCTCTTCAGCTAGCCATGAATGCGGCAGCAAGAGTCCTCCACGGAGCCTCCAGGAGCAACCACGTGACGCCTCTGCTGATACAGCTACATTGGCTACCCATTCAGGCAAGAATAATTTTCAAGATCTTGACAATCACCTTTAAAGCTGTTCACAATCTCTCAGCTGCATCCTTAACCTCCCTCATCCATTCCACATCCACAAATAGAGCAAGAAGATCCACGGCTATAAACTCCCTAAAAGTCCCGAAGGCACTTACTGTTTGCAGCAAATCAACAGCCAACAGGGCCTTCAATCTCAGTGCCCCAAGATACTGGAACGCATTACCCCATGAGATCCGAGCTATTAAGAACCTACCACAGTTTAGGAAAGCCCTCAAAGGCCACCTCTTTAACAAGTACCTTATAGAGCATAACTGCACCCCCTAGAGCTCTAAGATACTCCGATACCATTCCCAGACAAATGTACAGTATATCATGCAACCTCTTTGATTATGACCCCATATAGTAAGTTTTGTACATAGTTTTCCCCGGTTATCCAAGTTTTTGTTCCCTGTTATCTGTAAACTCATACATGTTAACTGTACTGAGCATTTTGTTCCATGTAAACCACGCTGATGCTGAATAGTGCGGTATATAAGAGATTGTAAATAAATAAAGAAGCAAGCTACCAGTTAACATTGTGTCTGTTTAAGTGTATTCTTCAGTGTATGTATGATCTGTAATCCTCGCAGTTTATAAATAATGTTTATAAAGTTAAAATTAGCACTAAAATTAAAAGTAAAAGTAAAATTACATTAGCATTCCTCCCCATTATAGAGACTAAAATCTTATGTAGATATCCGTCCAGTCCAAATTTGCATCACAACAGAATGGTCCCAGTGAGTGGGATTTCTTACACATACCTGAACCATAATAAAGTTACAGATAGAAAGAAGTTAGTAATAAATTACAAGCTATTCCAAGCTTGCCTTCCCCATCCCTGCTCACGGAATCAGACTTAGTCAACTACCCAATATTATTGAACTGAGATGGCAAGCAATCCAATGCCATAAAGGAGAGAGCAGAAACTACCAATCCAGACCCCAGTCCTCCACCATGTTCACTCACTCATCATTTATATCTACTACCAAACACCACTAGTCAACAAACACTAACAGTTATACATTTAGTCTGAATTCCCACTATCCTACTCATTAGACACTAAATGGCTCCCCCTCTCTCCTCCCCTCCTTAGCCAGTAACCGCAACCAAATCTCTCCTTCATACCTCCCAGCAATAGGCCCTATTTTTGATTCACCACCTGACTCCAAATCCTAGGAGAAAGTATCTTATATAAGCTCCCCAGGTTGCCATATATGCAGGCCATTGGCTCTGAACATTCCATGCCCTCTCACGTTCTATTAGCACAAGCTTATGTAATGCATGCCTCCATTGCCAAACCAAGGGTCCAGTTTTCACAATCCAGCTAAGCAGAATACTCTTTTTTGCCATCAGCCATGCCTTCCTGAACCAGTTTGTCTCAGCCTGCAGTGCTAAAACTTGTTCTTTTGTCACATCATTGGCACCAGCCTTGTGTTTTCATACGTTTCCAATGGCACTATTCTATATATTCTATTTATTTATATCGTGCCTCCTCTGTAAAGTAAAACCGAGAATGTCTCCCCTCAACACCAACAGAATAGGGGGGGATTATCCTTGTGTTGCTCATTGTTCCATTCATAGTCCTCCTAGTTAGCTTGCAAAAAGGCTTGAAAATAGCATCACCCACTAAAAATAAGGGGAAATGCCACAAGAGGTTCTTTCGATCTTTACCCCACCTCAAGTCCAACCACAGCAAAGCGTGATCAGAAATCTCTAGAGGTCCAATTTCTTCCCTTTCTATCTCATCTAACAAGTTTTCTACCACCAGAAAATAGTTGTGACAAGACCATGGGTCATGGCTCTTGAAAGATGATTATAATCTCTCTCCATAGGGTGTAACACACATCAAACTCCTCTATCAAATTATGGATCCTTCTCACTTGTTACATCACATCACATTGCCTGAACCAGAGGAAGACCTGTCCATGTCTTCATCTAAGATACAGTTGAAGTCCCACAGTCAGTGTTGCCAAATTCCTTCTCAGTTCAACAAAGTAACCAGGATCATACATATTTTGGACATAGATCTTCTCACAAATAACTGGCTGCCTCTTCAATTTCCCTTAAATGAATATGAAACACCCTTGAGAATCTGCAATAATCCTTTCCATCATAAGTCCTATGGGCCCGATATTCAAAGAAAGCTGAGCTCCTAAATATAGGCTCTTAACTTTGTGCCCTATTTTCAGCCACACTTAGGAGCCTAAGTTTTTAGCTGTAAATTCATCATAATTTAGGAGCTTAAAATTAATGCTCCTAAATTTAGGTCTGTCATTCATTTTCCTAAATTTATGAGCTTAATTTAGGTGCCTAGTGATGAAAATTAGTACTTAGCTCCTATCTCTTTTCTTTCCCCTAAATCCGCCCTGTTGCCACCCACTTTTTATGATTCTAAATTTAGGAGTTTAGTGAAATTTTAAGAAAATATTTAGGCATGCAGCCCCAGTAAATTTTCAAAGAGGCCAATATAGAAGCATGACTCTCAAAGTTAGGAGCATAAATTCTTTGAATATCAGGCCCTACATCTTTATGAACTAAAATGGCCACCGCCGCCCAACACTCCCCTGATGAAGAGCCATATACTTCACTCACCCACCAATATTTCATCTTCTCATGCTTGCCCTCTGTTTGGTGAGTCTCTTGAAGGAATGCAATACCAGTGCTCTTATCTCTCAAAACTTTTAGTATTTTATGGCGTTTAATTGGTGAGCCTATACCACACACATTCCATGAAAATATCTTCAATGTCATAATCCGTTGCCAAGTAGTAGCTCAAAAATGCCTAAAAAAATATGCTTTTAAAATCAGGACAACCCATCCCCACCAATTTAGGGTCCCCTTCCACTACTAATACCATTTAAGCCAATAAGAAATATCCTCAGAATCCTACTGCCATAGTTAAACTAAAAAAAAAAAAGTTGTTCTTTGCTGTTCTGTGACGTTAATAGAAGCACGTACTAGATGCGACACGTTATGAAAAGCCTCAGATAAGTGACACTGAGTTTCTTTCACTTTAAAAACACGAGTAAAAAGGAGCAGTTACAGCAAGGAGTTGGTGGGATTGTCCACCTTCTTTTGTATTTACAGCTATGACAAAAAAGAAATGTTAATCTTTGCTGTCTTTTTATTTCAGGACCTGTTTTACTAGGATAGTTAAACTAAGGCAAATCAAAAAGCAGAGCTCAAAACATTTCTTCAAAAAATGTTTATATACATATAAATTAAAAGACCTTTTCCTTCTTCATTTGTTTTCAACTTTTAAAGCGTCTTCTCACAAAAGACTCAAGAAAAGGTGCTCAACAAAGTTGTTGAATAGACTAAAACCTTTTGCTTATGTTTTACTTCATGGTATTCTGAGATGCACTAATATTTTTAGGGGTATCAAAACAAGCACTGCAAGGTGCAAGTCAGATGTGCAATACATCCATGGGTCTAAACACACCTTAATAATATCATCATTTACCCCATGTTTTTTTATCTTTTTATATTGCATTTGTATACCATATTCACCACTGTGCATTCAACGGCAGCACTTCTCTATAATTTCTATTGCCGCTTCAACTTGGCTTAACTTAGCACTCCAAGAAATCAACAGACCACATTAAACAGCTGCAATATACTTAGTTCCTTTTTGAGCTCAAATTGAATTTTCGTTTGGAGCTAGCACGTCCAGGGCGTTCTTAGCAACCTTTCCTTTTATTTATTTATTTATTTATTTGCAGTCTCTTTTATACCGCGCTATTCGACATCAGTGCGGTTTACAATGAACATAAGAGTTGCACATCTCAATTTCATGATTTGTGCTTACAGTGAAACAGGTATAATAACTTGGGTATACATTAAACAGGAAAATTAAACTTGGGTATGCATTAAGCAGGTATAACAGGTAAAATAGGTTATAAATAACCAGTCCCTTAACAAGGAGACACGATGAATAAATACAGTCTACTTTATGCAACAATATAATGAGTTATGCGGCACTGCATAAGTTTCTCATGGTGGTTGGAGGGGAAGGTGTGATTGCGAGTGATCAGTCTGGGAATGTGACGTGCATGAGTTTGAGGTGCTGTATTGAGATGTGAGAGTGGGTGAGTGTGGGGAGAAGACTGCATCATCGTAGTGATGAAGAAAGAGGTGCCGTTTCAGTGCCTTCCTAAATTGGGAGAGTTCACTGATGGTTCTGATAGTTGCTGGTAGTGCGTTCCAGTAGGATGGAGCAAAGAAGGAGAAGGCTCTGGATCTAGTGAATTGCGAACACTTCGTGCTTGCCTTAGGTAATATGAGAGTATTTGCGGCATTCGATCTCCTTGCTCGATTGGGAGGTGTGATTGAAATTAGATCAGTAATGGCAGTAGCAGGGTATTTATTGATGGCTTTATGGGTCATAATTAGGATCTTGAATGAGATCCTGGCTTGTATGGGTAGCCAGTGCAATTGTTTTAGTATTGGGGTAATATGCGAACTTCTTGAGGCTCCATGAAGGATTCTTGCAGCTGAATTCATTGCAAGTTGTAAGGGGTTAGTTGTGCACTTAGGTAGACCATACAAGATCGCATTGGCATAGTCAAAGTGAGGCATTATTAGGGCCTGAAAGACAGTTCGGAAGTCATCAGGTTCTAACAGTTGATGCAGATTGCGGAGGGTCCGGATTTTATGGTACACCGACTTTGTTATGTTTTTGATATGAGCCTTCATATTAAGTTGCTGATCAAGCGTTACACCTAGGTATCTTACTGTAGTCTTGCATATGATCTCTGCGTCGCGAACCTTGATAGACAGGGGTGGAGTAAAAGCCGGATTCCTGGTTACGAAGAGGGCTTCTGTCTTTTTGAAATTTAACTTAAGCATTTGTGCATTTAGCCAGTCTGTGACAGCGTCAAAGCACCTGATAAGTGGGGATAGTTCAAGATGTTCTGTCGAAATTGGCATGTACATCAAGACGTCATCAGCATAGACCAGGCAGTTGATATTAAATGATTGGATGAGATCACAAATGGGTTGCATATAGACATTGAATAGCAAGGCGGATAGAGATGAGCCCTGTGGAACACCTTTAGTTTGGGGGAAGGAATCGAAGTTGGAGGGGCCAGAACGGACATGTTGCCAGCGATCAGTGAGGTATGAAGCGCACCATGACAAAGCTGAAGCTTGAACTCCCTTTTCTCTGAGGCGTAGCAGGAGAACTTCGTGGTCTATGGTGTCGAATGCGGCAGCAATGTCCATGAAGATCAGTGCAAAGCCTTGTCTGATGTTATCGAGACCTAAGGTTATGGTGTTGAATAAGGTTGTGAGTAATGTTTCAACACCATGTGCTTCGCGAAATCCATGCTGGCAGGGATGCAGGGGTGCATTAGTATCTATGTGATCTTGTAATTGGCGTTGGGTAATCTTTTCAATGATTTTCGATAGGAGAGGTATGCTGGAGATATGCCTGTAGGATTCCATCATCGAAGGGTCCAACTTACTGTTTTTTAGGAGTGGTCTGATAGCCGTCTGTTTCAGGCTCCGAGGAAATGTTCCAGTAGAGAACGATACATCAATCAATTTGGATAGGAATGGGCTGAGCTCGGCACGCAGGGCCTTTATCCAGGGAGCTGGACACGGATCGGAGGGTGCTGTTGTAGTGTTTATGTTTAGGATAGTGTCTTGAATGACTCTGTCAGATGGAGTAGAAAATGATGTGATAGTGTGTTGGGACCCACTCAAGAAATGACCAAGAGGAGGTTGTGGGATGGAGAAAGGTAGGCTGGCTGGTATGGGGGGCTTAGCAGTGTGGGCAAGCTGATTACTTTTCTTACGCAAGTAATAAGCATATTCTTGTGAGTCTGGGTAGGGTAAGTTCTCTTGATATGGCTCCTTTGCTAGAGATTTCACAATTTGGAAAAGCTCGTGGGGTTTGTTCAAGGAGCGTTGTAGTCTTTTTGCATGATATTGTTTCATACTTGATGCTACAGATAACCGATGTTTTCCTAATTGTGCTGTGAATGCCTCATGGCTCTCAGCTGTTCTTGATCGTCGCCAGCGTCTCTCAAGTCGTCTGAGTTGAAGGAGCGAATTACGTAGTTCTTGGGAGTACCATGGGGCATTCTTTTTCTTATGTGGTGCTTTGTTCGTGGTAGGTGAGTGGATCACGGCATCTAGGCTTGAGTTCCAAGCGGCGACCATGTCATCGAGGCTTTGAAGAGGAGGGTCAAATAGATTCTGTGTCCTCTTTAGAATATCTTCTCTATCTTTCCTTGTAGCACCTTTCCCTCATGAGAGACTCTTTGGGAAATTAAAAAGTCATGGGATAGGAGGAAGTGTACTATAATGGATCAGGAACTGGTTAAAAGATAGAAAGCAGAGGGTAGGGCTAAATGGCCAATTTTCCCAATGGAGAAAGGCAAATAGTGGAGTCCCCCAGGGATCTATGCAGGGTCCACTGTTTTTTAACATATTCATAAATGAACTGGAAATGGGATATGGAAGGAGGCGGGGGGAATTAGGTATACTTATGGGGTACTGCATAATAGCAGCCCGAATGAGTCTTTTCAGATGGTGGAAAAATATTGACATACCCACGATCAGAGAAGTGGTGGGGAAAATGGAGTAATTATGGAGCTTTTGTGCGAAAGAAGCGCATAGAAAGCATACTGTTAAAAAGTACAAAATAGTGTGGCAGAGATATGAAGAATGGAAGGCAACTGGAGTCGAGAATTGGTGGGAGCAGGGAGAGGGGGGTGGGGTTGTGGTTTAATGTTTAAAGTTGTGGGGTTTGTGATGGTGAAACTTTGGGAAGGGTAGGAGTGTACGATATGGATGGATTGCGGGGGGAGGGGGGTTTGGAGGGGGGGAAACTGTATCTGTATCTGTGTGTGGGTATAACAGTATATTTGGATTTGGAACTGGTAGAACAGTAGTTGATGCAAATTTTGAAGATGTATGATTGTGTTGGAAAATAAATAAACAATAAATTAAAAAAAAAGAAATGGGAATAACAAGTGAGGAGATCAAATTTGCAGATGACACAAAATTATTCAAATTTGTTAAAATCCAAGAGGATTGTGAAAATTTTTCAAGAGGACCTTGATAAATTGGAAGACAGGACATTCAAATGGCAGATTAAATTTAATGTGGATGCAGATTAAATTTAATGTGGATAAGTGCAAAGTTATGCACCTAGGAAAAAACAACCCAAACTATGGTTACACGATTCAGGGTTCCACATTAGGACCGACCACCCAGGAAAAAGATTTAGGCGCCATCGTGGATAACATATTGAAACCCTCAGTCCAGTGCGCAGCAGCAGCAGCCAAGAAAGCAAATAGAATGCTAGGAATCATAAGGAAAGAAGAATAAAACAAAGGATATTGTAATGCCTCTGTATCTTTCCATGGTGCGACAGCACCTTGAATATTAAGTGCAATTCTGGTCGCCGTATCTTAAAAAGGATATAACAGAATTAGAAAAGGTACAGAGAAGAGCCACCAAAATGGTAAAGGGGGTGGAAGGATACCCCTATTAGGAAAGGCTTAAAAGATTAGGACTCTTCAACTTGGAAAAGAGACAGCTGAGGGGAGATATGATAGAGGTCTATAAATTACTGAATGGAATGCAACAAGTAAACATAGATCGATTGTTTACGCCATCAAAGAGTAGAAATACTAGGGGATATGCAATAAAGCTACAATGTAACCCATTTAAGACTAATAAGAGAAAATATTTTTTCACTCAACCTGTAATCAAATTCTGGAATTCGTTACTGGAGTTGTTACTGTAGCTGGGTTTAAAAAATGTGTGGACAAGTTCTTGGAGGAAAGGTCCATAAACCATTATTAAAGAGGACCTTGGAAATCCATTGCTTGCCCCAGGACAAGCATTGTGGAACCTGTGTGCCTTTTTGGGAACCTGCTAGGGACTAGTGACCTGGATTAGCCACTGTTGGAAACAGGATGCTGGGTTTGATGGACCTTGGACTGACTCAGTATGACATCTCTTATGTTCTTATGTTGCAGACTCAAGTCTGACACGTTAAAATTGGTGTCATGGTGTTTCAGCGATTCCTGCCTGCATCAGGGGCTCAAAAACTAAATAAAGAACAAAACAAGACCAGTGAGACCTCAACAACCTATAAATATATAGCACCCACAGAAAAACAAGACTTACAGTAGGCATTTCAAGCACACTCATGATAGATGCTGAAAAAATGGCAGTATCTTACACCATATAAGAGCGTGGTTATGTCATCCATCAACTTCGCATCACTACTGACGATATGCGTTGGAAATTTAAAAAGACTGTTATGAACAGTAGACTGAAAAATCAATAGAAAACATAAAAGGGGATCATAAAATTTAAAAAAACCAGACCATTCAATTTCTTTATTAAAACCCTGTGGTACCACACTCTTTAATTTAAAAATCCAATGTTGCTCAATCTGTAAAAGTGAGCAATACAGATCACCCCCCCCCCCCACCCGTGAATCTCGCTGTACTATCTGAATTACACTGAAAAGCAAATTTTCAAATCCAAGTGCTTCTTGTAGACAATGGGACACAATTAGGGCACTCATTTTATTCAACCCCAACTTATATGCTCCATGATTTGGACATTTAATCTGCGCTTAGTCTTCCGATGTAAATAAGTGGACAGGGACACCAAAGAACATATAGTACAGATTCGATTTGGCATGTTGTAGCTGATTTCAGATGGTTATTAGGTTTATCAGGAAAACTAAGCTTAAAGACTTCAAAAGACTGTGGACATACACAGCAATGACCACAAGGGCCATGACCCTTATTCTCTATATGCTCCCCCTCTCCCACATCAATTAAATTGGAATGAACTACAAGATTTCTAATATTTCCACCCTTTTTAAAAGCAAAGATAGGCGGTTATACAAAACATTGATGAAGTCCCAAAACGCGCCAATGATGTAAAATAACTGATCACATTTTCTGCATGCATGGAGAAAAGGGAAGCACACAAACTATCTTTAAAGAAGAAGAATCTGTGTTTCTGTCTTGCTCGAGTATACACGTGGAGCGTGATTCTATAACAGCCACATCTGAGCAGTAGAAACATCTAACCTGAAAACGGGCACATAATAAATCTGATTCTGAAACCGCAGGTATAGACGCACCCACGGTTCTGGAATCAGGGAGATATACGTCCCTGGCAGGGCCTACATCCCCATGCCCACCGTATTCTGACAAGATAAACATCTCAGATGCTTCCCATCTCCATGCAGCCACACCCTCGCTGGCAAAATGTACATCTATTAAGCTGATGCTCACGCTGACAAGGTTGTGCTCATGCAAGCAACATATTAATACAGATGAAACAGATATGGCCATACAAACCAGACTATATACAGGGTGGCCCAAAAAAAGTAAGAACATCTCGTAGCATATAAGTTATTTAAAAATTCAAAAGACAGATGTAAATGATTGACAAATTTAAAAAAAAAAAAAGATGGCGACCAGAAATTGTCAAAATAAAGACGTTATATAGCTAAAAAAGGTAAATAAGTAAACTATTTAAGCTTTTAATTTACGAGATGTTCTCACTTTTTTTGGGCCACCCTGTATACTAGTCTGTACACTAGCAGGCTACGTACGTGCACCAAAGCTATTGTATAATCAAGTGGAATGTGAGATGTTTGTCCAGACAGACCCTGCAGCAAAACAAACATGGCATTTGAAGAACACCTTAGTAATTGCAGTCACAAATAACATGGTGCAGTCAGATATGCATTAGTGCTGTTTGCACTGCAACATGCTCCCACTCCGAGGGTCCCCCACCACTGACAGGGACATGCCCTGCTATGTTGCTGCAGAGCAGCTTTTCAGAATATACTGTCCATTCACAGTAGCTCCTAGGGATGCTGCAGTCAGCCCCACGGTCAAAATACTGGTCAAGTATACATGTCCCTGCGTAGGACATAATGGCATGGCATTTTAGGCAACATATCTGCTCTGCATGTCTCAGTCAAACACGAATCTGCTCCATACTACCTCACATATCATCCCTACATCTACATTCCCATCTTTCCAAACACTGGAATTATTTGGGAAGTCTATAATAGCCCCTTTAGCACAAACAGCAAATGTCAGCATAGCCAAGAGTAAAGACTACTGCAGTGCTACATATTTCTGTAGGGGTGGGGGGGGGGGTTTGTTCTCTAACCTTACAAATGTCCCTCACCTGCGCATTCTGTTCTTTACAACTGCATCTTGTGTCCTTCCGAAAGACAGCAGACACACCAGTTCAATACAGACGTGTCACAGCCATTCATCTATAGGGAATGTGTTGAAGTTCAGAGCAGATAGTTTTCTAAGTGCTGGCCTTATTTCACATTGCCATTGGTATAATGCGTCCAAGGGAAACACTCAGGACATACCTGGGCCTTTCCTGAATACATTTTCCATGTCTCCACGGCTTGTCACGTCTTCATTCTGCCCCCTCCTGCCCATGTTTCAGATCCCCGTTTTCATGCCGTGTACATTTATTTAAGGCCGCGTGGTTTAGGAATATAGGTCTAGATGTTTTCACGAGGAAAAGTCTATCCCACACGTCCAGGCGGTCTATTTGTGTTTCGGAATGAACCACATGGTTTAATCTTCAGAGGGATACCCACAGGCTCTAAAATAAACCATGACTTCATTTCCAAAGACTGTCTCTTGAATTCATCTGTAGTGGAACAAATTATATGTAATCGGCAGAACTGTCCTGTGGGGATATTTTCCCACAGTCTCCTAGGCGATAGCTGTCAAACCTTAATAGAGTATTCCTGCCTGTTGGCTTACGAAAAATTGAAAAACTGAATTGTTGAGACACTATAGAGATGGTCAAATCCAAAGCTTAATGGTATGTTGATGGAATGTATAAACAAATTTTAAATTCTCATCACTTGACTTCTTTTCCTGATTTTTAGTATTTCTTTTCCATGCACATGCACCATCTTTTCTCGCTTTCTAGATTTGCAGTGTCTCAATCTTCAAAGTGGCTGTGGTGCCTCTTTTTAAGGCTTTGACTGACAGATCAACCTCCATTTTATTTAAAGGCATAGCTAACCATTATCATTCTTTAAGTTGTTCTTATAACTTATCATAGTAAGGAATGCCATTCTATTTCTATGTTTAATTCATTGGGCTGCACTGTATTTAAGGTATACATCCAAAATCAACTTTGCCTGTCTCCTCCACTCCAATACGGAGAAATCACATTAATAACTCTCCATTGGAGCTCTTCAAATGTATGACCCGTCTCAAGGTAATGTTGTGCAATTGGAGCGGATTCATTCTTTGTATGTAAACAAGATCGATGTTCCCTTAAGCTCATTTTCATTGCTCTCTTTGCATGTCCTGCATATACTTTCTGACAGGGACACAATTATTTACACCACAAAAGTTGTGGTGCGGGTCAAAGTTGTCTTATTCTTGATGACCCAATGATTTCCAGGGTGTATCCATTGCTCTCCCTCAATAGTCTACAAACATAATTCACATCTATAATGCCCCATTCTTTCTTCATTCTCTTGCTGAGATTATTTACATATGACAGGTCACTGAACCATGTCGCTTATGTTCTTACCCCTCTTATAGGCTGTAATGGGGCATTGATTGACGCATTCATGTGTTGTCAAAATCTGCCAATACTTTTGTAAAATCGCCGCTACTTTTTGTGCTCTATGTGAGAATGGCAAAACATTCTATGTAATCTTCAGGTTGCATTTTATATGACAATAACCATTCTCATGGAAAAGAATCCAAGATGGCTGCGGAGTCTGGCACTCTGGGAGGAGCACTTACCATTTTGTTGGTTTATGGTTTATTAAAAACTTGATATACTGCCCTTCGTAACAGCAGAGCAGTTTACAATGATTACAAATTAAAACAATTAGAAAGGAAAAGAACTCCATTAAAACGACAGGAAAGATAAAATGGAGATAGCAGGGAAGAATGGGAGGGGAAGGCCAGGGCTTGGTGCAAATCCTAGGATACCTGTGGAGGGAGGTCAAAGGCAAGTTGGAATAGATGTGTTTTTAAGGTGGATTTAAACTTCAGATATGAAGAATCGAGACAGATATCGGCAGGGAGAGAGTTCCAAAGGTGCGATCCCAAGAAGTAAAAGGCCGTGTGTTGTGTGGTTTCGAGATGAGCTTGTGAAGAGGAGGGGAGGTGAAGGCAGTTCATATGAATGGAACAAAGAATCCAAGATGGGGCATGTAACAAATGCAGACTATACTCCAGTTCTCTCCATTTGGGCAATGTGGAGTGTCCACGAGGCTCTTCCAGATCTTCTGCTTTGCCCACCTTTTAGTTGCAATAGAGGGGATCAATGCCTTCTCTGGTAGTGTCATTCCATTGGCTGCTTATTTATTATTGTGTTAAATTCAAGATCCTGATCTTAGCACACAAGACATTCTACACAGATCTGCCTCTTTATCTTTCCAATGTGTTGATAATTATATATATACTAGGTAGGACCTTTGGTCACTACAACAAAACAGACTAGTTATGCTCTCTAATTCCAGGGCATATCTTGATATTACCAGGCAGGTGGCATTTTATTTAGCCCCAATTCTTTGGAGCTTCCTACCACAGGATATTAGATTGGAGACATCTTTTCACAAATTTCCAGTCCACCATTGTACTTGCTCAGCAAAACTATTTTATCCATCTGACCAAATGTCTTGCCTCTAACCCCCATTGTCTCTTCTCTACTCTCAATTCACTTCTTAAAGCACCTCCGCCTCCTATCCTTCCTTCTCTCTCTGCCCAGACCCTTGCAGACTATTTCCACGACAAAGTCCACTCTTCAATTCCCTATTTTTCCTTCTTCGCTCCTTCTTCCCTCTCTGCAATATCAACTTTTCCCTCAACTTCCCCCACCCTTTCATCCTTTTCTAAAATCTCTGAAGAGGAAATCTCCCTTCTTCTTTCCTCCTCTAAACTCACTACATACTCTTCTGATCCCATCCCCTCAATTCCATCCCCTCCTCCATCATTCCTTCCATCTCACATATTCTCAAACTTTCACTCTCCACTGCAACCTTCTCTGCAGCCTTCAAGAATATTGTCATCATTCCTCTCCTCAAAAAACCTTCACTTGACCTACTGATCCTTCTAACTCGACCAATCTCCCTTCTCTCCTTCCTTTCCAATCTTCTTGAATGCGCAGTTCTCTGCCACTGCTTCAATTTTCTCTCTTTTCATGCCCTCTTTGATCCCCCTCCAATCTGGTTTTTGACTTTTTCATTCTACTGAAATATCTCTCGCCAAAGTCTCCAGTGACTTGTTCTTGGCTAAGTCCAAAGGCCTTTATTCAGTTCTTATTCTTCTTGATCTTTCTGCTGCTTTTGATCACTCTCTCCTCCTTGGCACATTATGCTCTCTTGGTTTTACAGACTCTCTGCTGTCTCCTTTTCTCTCTGTAACCCAGTCCCTTGGTGCCTTCATCTCATAGCTTTCAGTATCATTTTTATGCTAACGACTCTCAAATCTATCTATCTTTCTTCTCCTGTCATTTCTCCTGCACTTCAAGCTTGTATCTCTGCTTGTTTATCTGACATCGCTGCTTGGATATCTCGCCGCCATCAGAAATTGAACATGGCTAAAACAGACCTTCTTATCTTTACCCCTAAGTCCTCCTTTCTCCATCACGGATGACAATACTCTTTTTCTTCCTGTTTCCTCAGCCTGTAACCTTGGGATCATCTTTGACTCCTCTCTTTCCTTCTCCTCTCATATTCAACAGATTGCTAAAACCTGTCGTTTCTTCTTCTATAACATTAGCAAAATTCGCCCCTTCCTCTCTGAACACACGACTAAAACTCTTGTCCACTCTTTAGTTACCTCCCATCTTGATTACTGCAACCTCCTCCTTGCTGGACTCCCTCAGAGTCATCTTTCTCCTCTTCAATCTATTCAAAACTCAGTTGCACGGCTAATCTTCCGCCGGTCCCAATACACTCATATAACCGCTCTTCTGAAATCACTTCACTGGCTCCTCTTCCATTTCTGTATCCATTTCAAACTTCTTCTTCTAACCTATGTATGCAATCACTCTACTGCCCCTCATTACCTTTCCTCTCTTCTCTCCCCCTAATTCCCTCCTCGTGATCTTCGCTCCTCCTGTGTTTCCTTCTCTCTATGCCCTTTTCCTCTAATACAGACTTTGCTCCTTTTACCTTGCTACTCCTTATGCCTGGAACAAGCTTCCTCTATCATTATATCAAGTCTCCTTTCTCTCATTCTTCAAATCTATGCTAAAGGCTTACTTCTTTGAGGCAGCTTTTGGATCCTAATCTCTCGCTTCCCTTGTGTCTCCTCTCCCTATTGATCCTTTAATTCTCTTGTATTGTATTGTTTGTTTTAACTAGATTGTAAGCTCTTCGAGCAGGGACTTTCTTTTTATGTGTTTGTACAGTGTTGTGTATGCCTTGTAGTGCTTAATAAATGATTATTATTAATAATAATAATAATAATAACAATAAATTCAGGATGGCATTAAGAGTCTTTTATTTTGAACTACTGTATCCTGATCCATAATCGTTGGTTTGGGAGGAGTTGTGGGCTGTGACAGAGGTGGGCTATATCTCAAACTACAGAAATTTGTAATATACTGTTCCTTATAGTCATTTCTGATTACCTTTTTTTCTTTTTTAATTCTCCCCTTATTGTCTATCTTTTTAAATAAATTGTAAATTGCTTTGAAATGGGTGGTATAGCAAGCATCAAATAAACATAAACATTCAAAAATTTGCCAAAAATTGAATTCACGTCACACAATATTCCCATCATTGCCCTTCCTTCACCACCTTGTACACTGGCCAAGTGATTATGAAAGAATTCTTGTGCCTTGGTCAGGGTGGTAGATGTATGCCATTCCATTATGTTTATCCAAAGAGGAATACAAAACAAAATTTCATCTCCACCAGCATGCCACATACCTCTGAAAAGCCCTTCGCTTTTGCATAAGTGCCATCAAATAATCAAATAATTTTGAAAAATAGATATCTTGTTATCCTCATGTTCAGCATGGTGCTGGTTACGGGCTGCTCTAAGTACTGCCTCCTTTTGCTGAAAACTGAGGGAACGGACGATGAGTACTCATGGCTGTTGGTCGCCTTCACATCAGGGACCCAAGAGCTGTGCCTTTTTCAGTTGTAGTAGGCCTACCACAGCATTAGGCCATTGGCTAAGTGGTAGCCAGGTACCCAAGAACCCAGAGAGCTCCCCATCCAGTGTGGTGGGATTCAAATCCTATTGGGAACCGGTTCGGTCCATGGCAGGAATCAGCTAGGTCGCATCTGGTTCCTAGAGTTTCCCTCATTTGCGAAACAAGTGTCCATAGGCTGTGTCACTGCCGCAGCAGCACTGGCAGGCTTCAAAGCACCCAAAAGTATGTTGCTGGCATCGAGGACCTCTCCCGATGCCGCAGTCCCCCCGATGCCATCAACACATGTTCGGGTGCTTTGATTCCCACCAGAGCCACTGTGGCAGTGACACAGCTTGCAGGCACCAGTTCGACGAATGCGGAGAAATACTAGGAATTGGTTCACGTGAACCAGCTGAATCCCACCACTGTCCCCATCTTTAATAGATTCTGGAATACCCACCAGTCTCAGGTTTTATCTCTGACCATGGTTCTCAAAATCATCAAGTTTATGTTGTTGCTGCATGATCAACTCCCAAAGCTGGCAGAGTTCCGCAGTCATAGTTCGGCCCCTGTCCTCCAGGTTTGAGATCCTCTGTTCTGCTACCCCTAGTCTTCCTTGTCTGAGCAACGTTATCAATTTTGTTGGACAGGCTATTGAAACAGTCTCCCAAAGCCATTACCACTGCAGATGAAACATCCTCAACTGTCAAAGTCACCACCTCAGAACTGGGTGAGCTCCACTCTGCCATCTTGGGATCACCGAGTTTGGCCCTGTCTTTCTCTTTTCTTGGAGGTTTCATTGCCATCCGAGCCAGAGGAACCTCCTTTCCCATAAAGCTCTGATCTGATACACAAGGCACACTCAACAGGACACTGCAACTGACACTTTCTTGGTGGACTGGGGTAGATTGATGGGAAAGGCTGAAGAGCTGAAGAGTGATGAAGAATCACATCCTCCTCCACTTACCACGCCACATGACCTCCCAGAAACTAAGAATTACGTTCAAAGATTTCCCCCATATGTGGAGAATTCCCAATCTGAATATACTGTGTATTGAGTCAGCCATGCACACATTTATCACAGTGCTATCTACTTTCCATTAATATCGTTAAACTGTCTGTTTACAGAACTTACCAGAAAGGCAAGAGAAAAAAACACTGGCTAAGGAGATAATATCTCTGGCACAGAAAAAACTCTATTACAATGAAAAAAAAAACAGCTCTCTAATTGATTATGTTTGTTTCAAGCTTGCTAAGACTATAGGCTTATTCCAATGCTATCAAGGGAGACTCGACTTACAACTACACTACAGGGGAAAAGGGCAGAGCCATACATAAGGGAGTGAAGTCAAGAACAAGAATTTTTTTCTAGAGGTATGACTGACTTATGTTACAATGTCACTCAGTCTGGGACAGAGGCAGCTGCAACGTGAAGGCTTTATGGGAGTATCCAGTTATTATGGGAGGGCTTCCCCTTCCTCTCCCCCTCTCCCACATAATCTCTAGTTGTCTTTCACCTCACACCATCACCATCTTTGGTTTTTATTCTCACACCCACTCTACTTCTTTTCACCATCCCTATGCCACCAGGTCCCATGAACACTCTTTCCCAAGTTTTCTTGCACCCTCTGCTGCCCAAGCTGTCCCGAAGCCCCCCTTCCTCCATTTCCCCCATGCTCTTTTACTTCATCCAAACAGTTTTTATCCATCCTCTCTACTTATCCGCTGTTCTGGCTCGGGCTCATCCTTTCAGTTTCCCCCATCCTTGGTCCTGTCCTCTCATACCTACTTCTGTAGAACATGGTAAAGCTGTGGACTTAAAGGACACAAGCGTGCTCCAGCATTCAACTCTCCTCCTCCTCCTTTCATCACCACCCCTGAACGTTTCTCACCTGTCACGAACACCAACATTCAAACCTCCTCCTCATCTCACCTACCCTCAACATTTGCCTCCTTTCAAAGGCACCTAGCATTCCAGTATTCATTTCCTCTCCTCGTGATGTTTTACATGTTGCCTAGTTCCGAGTGCTGGCTCCCTCCTCTCCTTGGAAGTGTCTGCTCCAGCCCTTCCCCTCCTGTCCCTCTGGCAGCAGACAGCACAGGCAGGAGGAGGAGTTAGAAAGAGCATAGCAGGTTTTCTATGCTCTGCTGCATCACCACAGGGAAAGGAAAAGAGGTGCGAGATTTGAGATTTGGCTCTTTTTCCTGCTTCTCATCTGGGCTGCTGTGGTCTTGCTCACCAGTCACTATGTTTTCTTTAATACACAACTGGCAAACAGCAAGAAAGAGTGATAGGAACATGCCACTGAGGGAGTGAGGTAGAGAAAGAGAATTTTAGGTACATAATACTCTCCATCCCCGATGTGATATAGATGGGCAGTGAGTATCTGGGCTCTCTTTTTTCTTTCCCTCTCCTCCACTCCCTCCTCTCCACAACTGTAGGGGGCTGCTTAAACCACTGCTAGTTCCATATTTGGACAAATGGGCATTTTTAACTTTTAACATTTATCAGAACTCCTGCCTGTCTGCCTTGAAACATGAACACATTACTTACCATATTAGTGAGCACAAAGAGAGGGGTGTAGAGACTGAAGGCTGCGGCCAGTTTGCATGCTTCTGCTGCCGACAGTAATCGGTGGTCAAATTCTTCAAGAAGACTCTATCAATTGGTGTGAGAAAGTACAGCAAAGTGATTTCTTTACAATAGCACAACGAGTGTGATCGAGAAATCTCTCCACACTTAGTGCTGAATTGAACAGAGAGAGGCAAACCTACCCAACTGTCTGCAAATGTCCCCAGATGCAGAGTTTGTCCCACAATGGGTGGTCTCCAACCAAACGCTGCTCCCCCTGAGCACCTCGGGCATCGCTAATCTCCCCTGCGTCTCTCTGGACAGTGCAAGTAAGTCACCATGGGTCCCGGGACCAAGATGCAAACTCTCCTGCCAAATCCCGAGCAGCTCAGCTGTAACTCTGTGTGCTGAGCTGCTTGGGATTTGGCGGGAGAGTTTGCTGCTTTGTCCCGGGACCCACGGTGACTTACTTGCATTGTCCAGAGACCGGCGATGCCAGAGATGCTCAGTGGGAGCAGCGCTTGGTTGACGACCACCCGCTGTGGGACAAACTCTGCATCTGGGGGCATTTGCACACAGTTGGGTCGGTTTGCCTTTCTCCTTTCAGTTCAGCACTCAGTGCGCAGAGACTTCTCAATCGCACTGTATATTCTTTGCATGTGTAGTTATACTTCATTGCTAATTTTTTGAACTCATCATCAACTTAAAGTACAAACTCACCATTAAAGAAGAATTACAGAAAGCTTTAGGCCTCTTCCCCCTCCCCCTGCCCCCCCCCCCCCCAAAGAGAATGTCAGAAAATCCATATTTGCTCTTGGCGTTCCAAACAAGGGAAGCAGTCAGTAATACAGAGGTCTAGAAAGTCTGATAACAAGGTTGCGAGATGGCTTAGATCTATCATTGTGTTTTATGTTTGTGCAAGAACCATCCAGATCTCGTGAAAGAAGTCATTTTGGCAAAAGGATTTACCATGCTTTTGTTTTAGGCAGCCCTCTGGTTGCAGCAAGTTTGTATATCATTTTTGGTGCATTTTTAAAAAAAGAAAAAGTGCCCATTGTTCAAAATATGTTCTTCTGTTTGTACGTCCGTCCATCCATCCATATGCATCTGTTTGTTTTAGTAAAAGCAAACAGATGTTTTGGAATTAAAAGAAATGGCAGAGAAGGTACAGTGAGTCATATGGTGACAGGAAGCCAGGTCCTGTCACCCAAAGACCAAGAGGAGTCACAGCAATAGACAAAGAAATCATTGTAGTGGTGCCCCCATCCCCCACAGCACAAGAACAGAAGTGAGCTTCAGTAATGGCATAATGGCATTATGAGGGGAATTTTAGAAGACCTGTCCAAGTGCAATCTGGGACGTCTAAGCCAGAACATCTGAAAAAAATGCAGGCACATCCAGGTGTGGAGATGATGTCACAAACATGGATGTGCCCGATACCGACTTGTTCTTATTATGTGTGCCTCGGAGCAGGTCTAAAGTTAGACGTGACACCTGATGTCCATGGCATTTCTGTGATCAGGCGAGGATGCCCTGATCCCTGGGGATGCCCTGGACATGCCTCGTCCATGACACCGTTCAGATTTGGACATCCTCATGCTGGGTACGACCTCACAGTCGGCTTCTAAAATTGCTCTGGAGACAGTCTCTGTACTTTGGACATCTCTAATGCCCATTTTTGGGCATCCAAAGCATGAATAGGGATTCTAAAATAACCCTCTATGTGTGCCAAGGTCCACTGGCATTCGAAAAGAACAGGAGTCACTGTGGCAAAATCAGTGCTAACAGGGAAGAGGTGGTGTCCTGTGGCAGCCACACTAGTAGCACAGATGAAAAAAGGCAGCTCCTGTGGGTGTGACCTGATGCAGGCGAAGGCTGTGGGTGGTCAAAATAAGGCAGCAAAACGCAATTGAAAATATGTGAAGTGCAAGGAAGGGGGGGCAAGAAGACTAGGAAAGGAATATAACAAGGGGAGTGGCTTGAAGGAGGAGAAGGAAGTGGAGAGCAGTGAGCAAGAAGAAGAATCATAGGCACTGCAATCTACACTAATGCCTGCTGTGACAAGGCAGAGCCCCAGAAACAGGAGAAAATGGGTTTAAATCACTTTCTGTCACCTCGGATGCTTGGAGAGGCAGGACAGGAAGGGGTTAAGTTTCCTGCTCACAAACTTTCTCTGCAGAGAAGAGCAGGGAAAGAACCACACCCTAGCTCTAGGCTAACCCAGAGACATAGCCAATCAGGGAGGTGGGAGGAGTCAGACCGGATTGGGCCACTCTGCACTCATAACCAGGAAGCAGCAGTTAGTAGGAAGGAGGGGCTCGAGGAGCAAGCACTGGAGCAGCAAGCCCTCGAGGAGCAAGGCCTGGAGAAGAGGAACTGGTTACAGAGCAGTGCAAGCAGAAAGGCTGAGCCCAGAGGAACTAAGGAGAGAACCAGGGAAGGGAGAGTTCCTGCAAGTGGTCCAGGAGGAGACACAGGCAGACCTCAGCTCCATGAGAGAGAAAACCTTGGAGGTGACCCAGAACTGGATTCAGAAGCCTGGAATACTGACTTGGAGTCAGGGGAGTTCCCCAGAGGCAGACGCTGCAAAAACCAGGTCAGAGCAAACTCTTCTAAGCCTTGTAAAGTAAATAGCTTTGAAAGAAGTCAGTCTATTGGAATTGACAATAGACTGCCTGCTAAAGGAGGCAGGGATAAATCAGGCCCTGAATATAAACCGGAACTTAATAGAGGGAAGAGGGGCTATAGAAAAATCCCTGTTAGAAAGCTGCAAACATTTCCCTGCGAGAGACAGCGTGAGCTAAGCTCTAGTTCAGAAGAGCACACACCTGCTTGCCAGCAAGAAGCTAATTGGCAGCAACCGTGCAGAGAGCTAAGAGGAGCCTTTGAAGACCAGGCAGAGCTGAGGGATCTTACAAAGCAGCTACCTAAGAATTTGTATGCTAGAGTGAAGAACTATAAGTATTCCTAATTGATGATTGAGTGCTGAGAAGCCTTAAGCAAATGTTCTAGAACCTGCATGAGAGACAGCAGCGTTCTAGTGAATGGAATGAATCAAAGCTTCATGTGGTACAGCTGTGAATAGAAGGCAATATAGAGAAACTGCTCCTACACAAGAAGGCAGTCAGTAATAAGCCAGAGTTGTGGAGATTGCCATTTCTATGGGAAGCTGTTTGACACTAGAAAGAAGTACAACAGGAGAAAGATTCTTTATTACCAGTAGATACTGAGAAAGCAGTACTAGAAGATTGAAGCCCTGTTGTAGTAATGAAGCTGGAAGAATGATGAAAGCTTGTAAATATTTTATGTGTCCCTGAGAAGTATCAGGAGAAGCTGTATAAGCACTTGAACTTTTATTTGGTACAGAAGGTTACCATTATACTTCTGTGGCGGGGGAGTAAGTCCTGTACGGTGTCCTTTGCTATACTTTGTGCAAATACCTTATGCATGAATAAAGCATTACTTACTTTGGAAACCCAACCTTGGCTGTCGTCACTCACTCCACAACTACAGTAGGAAGGCTTCAGCACTAACAAGGACTCTTTTAAACTCACCCCACTGTGTGGCTCACATCCCCTTGGCCTGCTTACGCCACAGGCTAGGCGGTGCGTTGTCACACTGCCCTTTACTCCACCTCAGACCAGGAGTTAAATTCCCAGTGTTAAAATCTGTTAAGTCGTTGGGACGCACACTTTTCTGCACTGAGGAGTGATAACCAATGCCTTCATTACCATACTGATTTAAACAAACTATGCACTCATGTCTGTGCAGGTTTTTGCTTTTCTTGGTAAGCTCTATGTGGAAAAGAGTCCACAGAACCCATAGCTAAGCTCTGCGTAGAGTTTACTGCACTTTATCACATACATCAGCATATACCACCCAAACACTAAAACAAATCCCATGTACACCAGATCTTGAGTCTGCAAATCCACTATTTGGGCCTCAGACAGGAGCAAAGGAAGGATATCAAAATTATCCTAGATGCATTAGAAGCCTACTTCAAACCCACAAAAAATGTAATATATGAAAGACACATGTTTGGCAGCTGCAAACAAGAGGAAGGTGAATACATTGATAATTTTGTCATGCATTTGAGAAAGAAAGCAGTGACACGTGAGTACAACCCATTGAAATATGAACTTGTTTGGGATAAAATAGTTCTTGGCATTACCACTGAGGGCACTAATCACTATCTTTTAAGAAAACATGACTTAACTCTGAATACAGACATTGAAATATGTCATATTTCAGAACTCAAAGACTTACAACTGAAAACTATAGAACACAACAGATACACTGACAGCATTAAAACAACAAACTAGCATCAGCAAGGTGGGTGAAGCTACAGTAATAAGGAACAGCCGATTAACTCACCTGCAACCAAACCTGCTGCATGTAAATATTTAGTTATTCATCAAGCACTGTGATAATTCACATAAGTGAGTGAAAGAATGCTGTCCCACATATGGGAAAACATGACGGCTATGTGGTGGCCCAAATCAGTTTGCAAGGGTATGCCTATTAAGCTGGAAGCAGAACACAGCAAGTAAGCTATATAAATCGGAACAGATATCAGAGTCCGATAATGTAGACTTGCTCAGTATTGATATGATTTTCTCAAAAAAGTGGACTGGTGCTATGTAAACAGAACTGGTTTGTGAACCTCAGACTGAATAGCGTAGTTACTCACCTGTAACAGATGATCTCTGGGAACAGCAGGAATTTAGTCTTCGCATATGGGTATCATCGGTACCAATGGAGCCTGCGTGGGAACGCTCCCCAGCGTCAAATAGGAAAGCTTTTGGGAGCATTCCACAGCGCCTGCGTGCTGCCTTCCCGCCTTTCCAACTGTCCCTCTCCAATTGAGTTTATAGCTGAGACCAAAGAGAGAGGGAGAGAGAGAGAGAGAGATACAACTCCTAGGGGAGGTGGGTGGGTTATGAAGACTAAATTCCTGCTGTTCCCGGAGATCACCTGTTACAGGTGAGTAACTACGCTATCTCCAGGAACAAGCAGGAATGTAGTCTTCACATATGGGGACTCCCTGGCTGCAGATGCCAGGGAGATGGCCCCAGGAAGTTGTCAGCCCTTGTGAAAGGGCTATGCTTCCCCCCATGGATCTCTGGCATCCTACCAGGGATGGTGGGTAGGAGTTGACTAAGTCTGAAAAAGGTGTTGAAGAACAGCCTGACCAAACAAGGTATCCCGGCGGGAGTCCTTGTCTAAGCAGTAGTGGGCCGTGAAGGTATGTACCGAAGCCCAAGTAGCTGCTCGACAGATGTCATCAATAGACACAGAGTGAAGATGAGCCATTGAGGCTGCCATGGCTCTCACATTGTGAGCTGTGACATGGCCTTCAAGAGGAAGGTTCTTACTCTCATAGGCAAAGGATATGCACTGAGCAATCCAGTTAGATAGAGTTCTTTTGGAAACTGGAAGTCCCAAATGACTAGGATCAAAA
The DNA here is from genome assembly GCA_033557465.1 of Ichthyophis bannanicus. Classification (NCBI taxonomy): domain Eukaryota; kingdom Metazoa; phylum Chordata; class Amphibia; order Gymnophiona; family Ichthyophiidae; genus Ichthyophis; species Ichthyophis bannanicus. The sequence continues at coordinate 1,200,475,671 of CM066032.1, read as the reverse complement.
GCACCAAAGAGTTGAGAAGATTTTCGATGTTGCTGTGTCCTCTGCAAGTAAAAGGCTAAAGGCTCTTTTACAGTCCAAGGTATGAAGGTTCCTTTCTGCACTGGAGGCATGAGGCCTCGGAAAGAATACTGGAAGGTAAACCGCTTCGTTTAAATGGAAAGGCAAAACCACCTTTGGCATAAAGTGTGGATGAGTCCTAAGAACTACCTTATCATGGTGGAACCTTGTGTAAGGAGGATCAGCCATTAATGCTTGCAATTCACTGATGCGACGTGCTGATGTGATTGCAACAAGGAAGATGACTTTCCAGGAAAGGAATTTCAGAGATTTAGTAGCTAATGTTTCAAAGGGCGGTTTCATGAGCTGCCCGAGCACCAGATTCAAGTCCCATGCCACCGGTGGTGGCTTAATGGGAGGCTTTGTTAAAAGACAACCTCTCATAAATCTCGCTATGAGAGGATGAGAGGAAATAGGTTGTCCACTTAGAGGCTTGTAAGAAGCTGCAATAGCACTAAGATGGACTCTTACTGAATTTGTCTTAAGACCTGCATTTGACAAATGAAGGAGATACTCCAGTATCGATTCCAGATGCATCGCAAGAGGGTTAAGACCCTTCTGCGAGCACCATATGGTAAATCTTTTCCAATTAAAGGCGTATGAGCATCTTGCGGAGGGTTTCCTAGAAGCATAAAGGATATCCTTTAGCTGTTGAGAAAGGTTGAGATCCTGAAGCTCTAGGCCTTCAGCAACTAGGCCCTGAGATGCAGAGACTGGGGATTAGGATGCCACAGCATCCCGTTCTCTTGGGAGAGAAGATCTGGAGCAGATCCCAACTCCAGAGGTGGAGCTTGAGAGAGAAGTAGAAGCAGAGGGTACCGCGTTTGCTGCGGCCAACGTGGAGCTATGAGAATCATAGACCTCTGTCTCTCTGAAGCTTGAATAGTGTTTTGGGGATGAGGGGAATGGGTGGGAAGGCATATAGGAAGTCCTGACCCCAGTGAAGGAGGAAGGCGTCCCTTGCCTGACAATGTCGAGCCGGGATTCTGGAACAGAACCGGGGAAGTTTGGCATTCAGCGGACTTGCAAAGAGATCTATGTCCGGGGTTCCCCAAATCTGAAATATTTGGGCAAGCTGGTCTGCATGGAGAGACCATTCATGTGGTAGCAGAACTCTACTGAGTTTGTCTCCCCAAGAGTTTTGAATGCCTGGAAGATACACCGCAAGAAGATTAATCTGATGCTCTCTGGCGAGGGCACATAGTCGCAAAGCTTCGTTGCATAGCAACAGAGAGCCTGTTCCGGCCTGCTTGTTCACATAGAACATGGCTACCTGATTGTCCGTTTGAACTAGGACTGCCTTGTATCTGAGCTGGGCGTGAAATACTCAAAGAGCAAGAAAGATTGCTCTGAGTTCCAGAAGGTTGATGTGAAGACAGGCCTCCTGTGGAGTTCAGGTACCCTGGGTAGAGAGATCATGCAGGTGGGCTCCCCATCCCACCTGAGATGCATCTGTTGTTAGGGTTGCTTGGAATAGGGGCTGCTGGAAAGGAGACCCCACGATAAGAATTTTTGAGCGATTGACACCATTGGAGGGACGAAATAAGACGGTCTGAGTTTGTTATTTTGTCCGACAGGCAACTTGAGGCCTGTGTCCACTGAGTGGATAAAGTCCACTGGGCTGCTCGCATGTGGAGGCGAGCATAAGGAACCACATGCACGGTGGATGCCATGTGGCCCAGCAGATGTAGCATTTCTCGAGCAGTGAGATAAGGTTTGAGCACTGCTTGGGAAGCTAGCTGTATTATGCAAAGACAGCGGGGCTGCGGAAGGAAAGCCCTTGTCTGTCTGGTATCCAGATGAGCTCCTATTAACTCTAGGGATCGAGTGGGAGCAAGATTGGATTTTGGGAGGTTTATGACTAGTCCCAAATACTGAAGGATTCGCATTGTGCGAAACAAAGCAGAGCTGGCTTCTGGCACTGTAGGGGCTCGAATGAGCCAGTCGTCTAAGTAGGGGAAGACGAATATTCCCAGAGTGCGGAGAAATGCAGCTACCACAGCCATGCATTTTGTGAATACTCTTGGTGCAGAAGCCAGGCCAAAGGGAAGAACCCTGTACTGAAAGTGTTTTCCTTGAAACAGGAATCGGAGGAATCTTCTGTGATTTGGATGGATGAGAATATGAGTATACGCATTCTTGAGATCTACAGAACAAAGCCAATCCTGACTTTGAAGGTATGGCAGCAGAGTTCCTAGAGAGACCATTTTGAACTTCTCTTGGAACAGAATATTTGTTCAATTCTCTGAGGTCTAAAATGGGCCTGTATCCTCCTATTTTCTTTGGAATGAGAAAATAGGAGTAGAACCCTGTACCCTGTTGCGGAATGAGTACTTCCTCTATTGCTCCTTGCGCAAGGAGTGTTGTGACTTCTTGACCTAAGAGATTGTCGAGAGAGGTCTGAGAATTGAACTGTCTTACTATTGTAGGAGGGGGTATGCTGTGAAAATGAAGCTTGTACCCCTCTCGTACAATGGACAGAGTCCAATTTTCTGCTGTTATTTGGTACCATCTGTGGGCAAAATGACATAATCTGCCTGGGATGTCCAAGGGTTCTGGACCCTTCAGGGGCAGGAAGGTGAAGTTTTCTAGAGAGGAGTCAAAGCCCCTGAGGAGGCTGAGCCTGCTGAGCTGGCTGAGCTTTTACGGCTTTTGGCTTTTTTTGTTGCCTAGGTTGTTGCTGTTGTCCCTTTTGGGCAGGCTGACCTGGACGGTGTCCCTGTTGGGTATAGGAAGGATAAAACTTATTTTTCTTATTGAAAAATGTTTTTTTAGAGAATCTTTTCCTTGCAGAATCGGCTGTAGATTTGGACAATCTATCCAAAGTGATATTGCCTGCATTTATCTCATTAGCCTTCTCCTGCCAATTCTTGCCAAAGAGATTTTCTCCTGTGCAAGGAATGTTTCCTAATTTATCCTGTACCCAAATTTCCAAGTCGGATGCCTGAAGCCAGGCAATCCGACATGCACCAATGGCAATAGCAGAGGTTCTGCTTATGCACTCAAAACAGTCAAAGGCTGCATAATTTACAAACTTGGAAACATCCTGGGCATGTCTGACAAGAGTAAGATAGTCCTGTCTTTTGTCATCAGGAAGAAGGGGGCTCATAAGCTCCAAGTCTCCTGTGACCTCTTTAAGGAACATTCCCATATACAAGATATAGGAACTAATCCTAGCTGAGAGCATGGAAGCTTGAAAGCATCGACACCCAAAGGCCTCGAGAGTCCTGCATTCACGACCTGGAGGATTGGATGCATATCTCTCTGCACTTTTCATCCTATGCATGGCTGATTCCACTACCATTGAATGGTGTGGTAATTGAGTTTTTTGAAAGCCAGGACAAGGTGGAGCTCGATACATAGTATCAAGTCTCAGAGAATGAGGAGATGTTGTTAGAGGTGTTTCCCACATTCTTAGCATAAGATCATGCAAGATCTCATGCATAGGCAGAGTAGCTGCCTCTTTGGGAGCCTTAGGGTTTTGGAGAATCTCCAACTCCTTTGCCCTAGGCTCTTTTTCAGGAGCTACTGTGATGGAAAGGCCTCTGGCCACATCACGGATAATATCCTGAAAGGTCATATCCTCTGGCAAAGACATTCTGCACTGAGGAGAAGAGGATACTCTTGTATCGGCAGAGTCTTCGGAGTCATCAGACTCAGAGGATTCAAAATACCTCCGATCCCGGTGATCGTGCAACGCACGATACCGGTATCGATCGAAGTCGGTATTGGGTTGCTCCGGTACCGATCTGTCGATGCTGGAGACAGACGCATGACTCGGTATGTGTGTCAGTTGAGGTGTCTGAAACGGTTTCAATGGTACCGAAGCCGTGAGAAGAGCCGCTAGACTGCGTTTGATAGCAAGAAATCTCTGGTCTATCGATGCTGCTGATGTTTGGGTGTCGATACCGGTAGAAGCGGCTTGAACCCCAGAGCATGGTGCCAGTAGTTCTGCCGAGGTTGAGGCCTTGAGAACATCCTGGAGCTCCGTTGATGCTTTGGAAGCCGAAGCCTCCCGCCGGGGCAGTTTTGCCAGTGAAAATTCCTCAAGGGCAACGCCAGGGGCATCTCGATACTTAGAAGGAGATCTACCCTTTGAGGACCAGCTAAGATTTATGTTTAGTTACCTGAGATCCATGGGAGGAAGATGAGGTCCTGGAGGACGTCGAAGCAGACACCGCGTCTGAGGGAAAAAGGGTGCTAAGCTTTGCAGCTTGATTCTGCGAACCCCTTTTTGACATCATTCCACAGGAGAAGCGCTCTGAAGTAGAGTGTTCAGGACCTAAACATTTGAGACACCAATCATGGGTGTTGGTGACGGAGATGGTACCGCCACACTTAGAACATTTTTAAAACCAGATGTTGGTTTTTCCATTTTTAAGGAAAAATTGGGCCTAGTGCCCAAAATGGCGCCTAGCTCCAGGGAAAAAAGTTCTGAAGTAAAATTGCTCAGAAAGTATAGTCTTTTGGTTTTTTTTTAAGAAAGAAGAATGAACCGGCGGTACCGGTATAGCGTCGAGGGAAGGCAGATGCGACCACAAAAAACGAAGATTAAAGATGAAATTTTTCTGTGGTGACAGGGTATGGGACCTGTCGGCTCCGCGGAAAATGAAGAACTGGAGAGGGGCAGTTGGAAAGGTGGGAAGGCAGCACGCAGGCGCTGTGGGATGCTCACAAAAGCTTTCCTATTGGACGCTGGGGAGCGTTCCCACGTAGGCTCCGTCGGTACCGACGATACCCATATGTGAAGACTACATTCCTGCTTGTTCCTGGAGATAATATGCTACAACCTTGTTTGCTGGACTCTGGGGCAGCATGTAATGTCATGTGCCCAAAAGAAAAAAATGAGGTTGGCACCAAGGATACCACTAAAGTGGAGTGGCACCAAACTGAAACTATATTCAGGAAACTCATGCCATTCTTGGTCTTTTTCACACACAATGCAGAATACATGGATGTTTCATAAGCTTGAATTTGAGATAGTGAAAGCAAATCAGAAATATTGCTGTCTAGCTGAACATGTGAACGCCTTGGGCTGATCCAGTTCACCATTCCTGTGGAGCTGAACCAGACAGAACATCAGATTTTTGTTGAGACAACAGCTATTTAGTGGCCTATGACTATGTCTTTCATGTGAGTCCGTTGATGAGGCAGTATCTTCCTATAACATTATCGTCTCCTCTGTTCTGGGTGCACTTGTTCCTCCCATTCCATACTCTGTGAGGCATACTGTACCTCAACCCCAGTTGTCCTCAACAACCCACTACCTACATTCCTGTGCCCACTCAGCTGAGCACCTTTGGTTTAAATCATCTACCCTTGCTGACTTCCTACATTTCAGATTCATGCTAACAGCTTTCCAGTCAGCCATAGCACTCACCAAGCAAGTGTACTATGTCCAACTGACTAATTCTCATCTCTGATCCTCGCAGTCTCTTCTCAACGCTCAACTTTATCCTCAAGGTGCCTCCTTCCCCAATCCCTCTCTTCTCCTTCTGTCCAGACTTTGGCTGACTATTTCCATGAAAAAGTCCAGAAGATTAGCTTTGAATTCTCCACAGGGTCACCTCCACCCCACCTTCCTCATCTGCAATCCCAAATCCTTCCCTCAACTTCTGTCACCTTTTCTTCCTTTTCTAAAATCTCCAAGAAGGAAATTGAAAAATCATCTCTCTTCCTCCAAACTCTACTTGCTCCTCTGATCACCTTACCGCCTGTCTACTAAGCTGTAACTCTTACACTGTCATCCCTTCCATCTGTCATATCCTTAACCTATCACTTTCCACTGCAATGTTCCTGTGGCCTTCAAACATGCTGTGGTTATACCTCTCTTCAAAAAACCTTTACTAGACACTATAGGGCTCATTCCGTTCCAGACGTACACCCCCTCTGTACGTCCAGTCAGAGCTGGACGTACAGAGGGGCTTGCTATTCTGATCCCATGGATACATCTAGCCCCACGGGATCAGAATCGCGATCAGTAATGTATGTCCAGGCTGGGACTACAGTTCAGTCTGGCTTGCACGTACATGACCTGCCCGACTAACTCAGTCAGGGCTTTTAAATGGAGCTAAGGCACCATAGTGTCCGGTTGCCATGGCACCATGGCTCTATTTAAAAGCTGTGAGTCCCACTGCCAGACAAAAGTGCTTATTCCCCGCAGCCCGACTCCTGATCTGGCTTCCTAAGGACCCCCCTGCCCCATTCGCACCACGGCATTGAAATAAAAACATATCCAGGGAAGTTATTTCACCTTGGAGGTGGAATAACTTCCCCGCACATGTCGCCGGCCCTGTATGTCCAGGGCTGGCGATCGCCCACCGTCCGCCCAGACTCCGCCCCCGAGCCGCCCTTTCCTCACCCCTGTCTAACTTCCTTTGCAAAACCGTCAGGGAAGTTAGATGCGGCAGGGGAAGGCACAAATAGAGGGGATGGACATCCTGGGATGTCCATCCCCACTATTCGTGGCACAGAATCGGGCCCTATCTGTCCTTCCAGGAATTGGCCTATCTCTCTTCTCCCTTTTGCTTCAAAACTACTTGAATGAGGTTCACTGCCACTGTCTTGACTTACTTCCCTCTCAAGTCCTTCTGGATCCATTGTAATCTGGCTTTAGTCATCTACATTCTGCAGAAACGACTCTTAATAAAGTCTTCAGCGACTGGTTCCTCGCCAAATCCAAGAGCGATGCTCATCCTTCTTGACATTTCTCCTGCCTTTAATACTGTTGATCACCACCTCCTCCTCGATATCCTGTCTTCACTTGGATTTAGGGGGTCTGGTCCAATGTTCCCTCTAAGCTGCGCTGGGTCCTCCGCCAGCATTCCTGCTGGGGGGATGGGATGCAGCGCGATCGACACTCTGCCCCTCCCTCCACCATCGGGAATGCCGCCGGAGGACCCGGCGCGGCTTAAAGAGAACATTGGCTGTGGCATGTGTTAGACCCAACAGTAGAGTTCTTGAGTCTAACACACGCCGCAGCCACTGTTCTCTTTAAGCCGCGCCGGGTCCTCTGCCGGCATTCCCGATGGTGGGGGGAGGGGCAGAGCATCAGATAGCTAAAGCCTGTCGCTTCTTTCTCTATAACATTAGCAAAATTCATCCCTTCCCATCTGAACACACTACTAAGACCCTTATCCACTCTCTAGTCACCTCTCGTCTTGACTATTGTAACCTTCTCCTCATTGGCCTTCCTCTAAATCATCTCGCTCTCCTTCAATCTGTTCAAAGCTCAGCTACATGGCTTATCTTCCACCAGTGTTGCTATGCACATGTAATCCTCTGCTCAAGTCACTTCACTGGCTCCCTATCTGTTTCTGTTTAAACTTCTCCTATTGACCTACAATTGTATTCATTCTGTGGCTCTTCACTACCTTTCCTCTCTTATTTCGCCCTACATCCCTCCTCTGGAACTCCGCTCTTCTGGCAGATCCCTTTTATCTATGCCCTTCTCTGCCACTGCCAACTCCAGACTTTATTCATTCCACCATGCTGCTCCTTATGCCTGGAACAAATTACCTGAGTCAGTACGTCAGGCTCGTTCTCTAGTCTTATTCAAATTCAAGCTAAAAGCCCACCTCTTCGAAGCTGCTTTTAGATCCTGATGTCACTCACTCTCTTGTTCACCACTTATGTGTTTCTTACCATACTCTAGTCCCCAGTTTTATGATGTTCTTCATCTTGATTAGATTGTAAGCTCTGATAAGCAGAGACTGTCTCTTACATCTATATGCACAGTGCTGCGTACGGCCTGTAGCGCTATAAAAATGATAAGTAGTGTTCTGGGAGAAGTTCATGTTGAACTCAGTCACAATGTTTCACAAGTACAGTGTGTTCCTTGCAATGTACCAGTTGCCACAAAGCCAGAGGTAAGTCCAAGTAGAAAAGCATGAAATGATGGTGATATGGCACTTGTGGCTGAACCAATTGACTGGATCAGCAACACGGTCATAGCAAAAAAAAAAGCCTGAGAAGCTTTAAATTAGTATTGATCCAAAGTTTCTAAACCTTGCACTGAAGAGATTTCACTATATCATGCCAACATCTTATACAGGGCTGTACCAAATCATAACTGCACACTGTATGACTTGCAAACCTAGTGCTGCCCCCCCATGACATCAGACTTTTGTCATTTGCCCCATCTCCCCTCCCCATGTCCAAAATAGCCCTTCTGTCCCTATTCTCCTGAGGAGAGATCCTGGACATCTTACCCCACCTCCTCATGTCCAGTCAACTCCTCCCCCCCTTGCGCTGCCTGCCTGGCTTGCCTTGCCCCACCACCACTTTTCCTGTTCCCTTGGTGATGGTGGCAGCAGTGGATTGCCAATAAAAAAGAACTGCGGGTCTTTCCAACTCCGTGTTTGCATGACTGGTCTGATCCCTCCCTCCTCTAACTTATGCACGCATCAGAGGAGGGAGAGACCAGACCAGCAATGCAAGTGCGGAGCTGCAAAGACCCATGAGGTTTTTTTTAATTGGAGGTCCGCTGCCACCGCCGCCGCCTTCACCAAGAAAAAGAAAAAGTGGTAGTGGGGCAATGGCAGGCCAGACAGGCAGCACAGGGGGATTTGAGGCCAGCGGTCCACAGAAATCTGACCCTAAATGCACCCCTATGTTTTTGCAACCTGTGTGGCTGCACCACTGGTACAGGCCTAGGTACAGCGCTGGTTTTATACAAACTACCCAAGGCTTGCTTCTTTACATTTGTTGATGTATGTGATACATTGCTTTCTTCATCTAACTTACATTGCAGGAGTCTCATGACCACATTCTGGACCCTCTGGGCAGGAAAAGGTGGCTCAAATTTCCATTTGGAAAGCAGAAAAGCATGAACTTTGGCTGGGCTCAATGGCATTGAATCAACAGCAATGACAAGAGAGAATCTTTCAGAAAATGAAAAATAGAGCCAAATGACGAAAACAGGAAACAGCTTAAATACAAGGCATCGATAAGGCAGGCAAGGAGAATCTTTGAAAATAAGCTTGCAGTGAAAGCAAATGCACATAATAAAAATGTTTTCAAGTACATTTGTAGCAAAATTCTTGTGAGAGAGTCATTTGGATGATGGAGAGGTAAAAGGTGCACTAAGAGAGGACAGGGCCATAACGCAGAGACTAAATTAAGTTTTTGCTTCAGTTTTTACTGAAGATTTAGGAAACTCACCCATGCCAGAAATTATATTTAAAAGCGGAGCATCAGAAGAATTGAAAAAAATCTTGATAAATTGGGAAGATGTAATACAGCTATTTGATAAGCTAAAGAGCAGCAATCACCTGGACCAGATGGCATACATCCCACGGCAATGTTCCCTCTAATTTTCTGTAGGCTGTGTGCACATAAAATATCAGCTGTGCAGCTTTTGAAGGAAGGTTACATTTTTGTGTGCCACATAACGACACTCGGAGTTATATTCTTTAAAATTTGACTACACGTCAGAATACAGTATGTACACCACATTGATTGCACTAGAAAATATTGTAGAACTTGTGAAAACCATAAATACACAACAACTTTTACATTTTAAGATATCTGTGTTGTTTTCTATCAGAATCAGAACTGTAATTTTTGTGCGCTCTGTTGTAAGGTATGTGCGCTCGCTCGGCGAGGTGTGTGCGCGCGCACACGCGCACAGCTTAGAGGGAACAGTGTCCCACGGTAAAATATAAGAATGCAGACTTACTTTTAGTAATCTGTGAACTATCATTAAAATCATCTGTACTATCTGAAGATTGGAGAGTGGCCAATGTAACACCAATTTTTATAAAGGGTTCCAGGGGTGATCCGGGAAAGTACAGACTAGTGATTACCAGGCAAAATGGTAGAAACCATTATAAAAAACAAAATTACTGAACATGTAGATAGTCATTGTTTAATGACAGAAAGCCAATATGGATTTAGTCAAGAAAAGTCTTGTTTTACTAATCTCTTATATTTTTTTAAGGTATGAATAAACAGGTAGATAAAGGTGAGCCAGTTGATATAGTGTATCTGGATTTTCAGAAAACCTTTGACAAAGTCCTAGATGAGAGACTCTTGGGGAAATTAAACAGTCATAGGAGAGAAAGCAATGTACTATTGTGGATTAGGAACTGGTTAAAAGAAAATAGAGAGTAGGGCTAAATGGCCAATTTTCTCAATGGAGAAAAGTGAACAGTGGAGTACCCCAGGAATCTGTGCTGGGCCCCCTGCTTTTTAACATTTTTAGAAATAATCTGGAAATGGGAATAACAAGTGAGGTGGCCAAACTTGCAGATGACACAAAATTATTCAAAGTTGTTAAAATACAAGAGGAATGTAAAAAATTGCAAGAGGACCTTGAAAAATTGGGAGACTGGGCATTCAAATGGCAAATGAAATTTTATGTGGACAAGTGCAAAGCTATGCACTTAGGGAAGAACTATCCAAACTAGAGTTACACAATACAAGGTTCCATATTAGGAATCAGCACCCTGGAAGAGGATCTGGAAATCATCATGGATAATATGTTGAAACTCTCTGCCCAGTGTGTAGCCGCAGTCAAGAAAACAAATAGAGTGCTGGAAATCATAAAGAAAGGAATGGAGAATAAAACAAAGGTTATCATTATGCTCCTTGGTGCCACCACACCTCGAATATTGTGTGCAATTTTCGTCACCATATCTTAAAAAAGATATAGCAGAATTAGAGAAGAGCGACCAAAATGGTAAAGGGGATGGAAGGATATCCCTACAAGGAAAGGCTTAAAAGGTTAGGGACCTTCAACTTGGAAAAGAGATGGCTGAGGGGAGATATGATAGATGTCTATAGAATGAGTTGAGTGGAATGGGTAAATGTATATTGGCTGTTTACTCCTTCAAAAAGTAGAAAGACTAGGGGACACGCAATGAATCTACAATGTAGCACATTTAAGATCAATCGAAGAAAATATTTTTTTCACTCAACACATAATCAAGCTCTGGAATTTGTAACCAGAGAATGTAGTAAAGGTTATTAGTGTAGCTGGATTTAAAAGAGGTTTGGACGAGTTCCTGGAGGAAAAGTCCATAAACCATTAAAGTGGACCGGGGAAATCTACTGCTTACCCATGGGACAAGCAGCATAGAATGTGTATACTTTTTGTGAACCTGCCAGATACTTGTGACCTGGATTGGCCACTGCTGGAAACAAAATACTGGGCTTGATGGATCCTTGGTCTGACCCAGTATGGAATATCTTATGTTCTTATGACATCATCATCAATGGAAAACTTATCCATACTTATCCAACTTTCCTTAGGAAAACTTATGTTCGTTGTTTATTGTAAACCGCACTGATGCTGAATAGCGCGGTATAAAAGAGACTTTAAATAAATAAACTTTAAATAAATAAGGATGCAGTTTGGAACTGACTTCCAAACATGACAAGGCCATACAGGAAAAAATATGCTTGGTCACAGAGCTCTCTGTTTTGTGGTATTATGATGTCATCAAGGCCAATGTAATATAGAGTGACTCTAGCAAAAATGGGTTTGGTTGTTGCTTAATGTAAGAATGTCAACCAGTGGCTTTTGCATCCAGGGCACTTACTACAGCCGAGCTAACCTTTGCGCAAATCAAAAAGGAATGTCTTTGCATTGTGTTAGCGCTTTCATCATTACTTCTATGGCCAAGATATAATTACAGCAGAAGATGATCACAAACCACTGATAGCAATCTTCAAAAAAACCCTATGGCGTGCAGAGCATGTTACTAACATTGCACCATTACAACACGATGTTGTTTATAAGCCGAGCTCTGAAATGTTAATTAGTGACACACTCAGCAGAGCTACTGCAGATGACCATAAGAACATAAGATATGCCATACTGGGTCAGACCAAGGTCCATCAAGCCCAGTATCCTGTTTCCAACAGTGGCCAATCTAGGTCATACGTACCTAGCAGTTTCCCCAAAAGACACAGGTTCAGCACCACTACTGAACACCTCAAGGTTTGTTGGATGCAACAAGAACTGAATGACATTGCACAAATCAATCAGGCAAATTATCAGAATGTCAGAGACTAGAGACTAGACAACTAGACAACTACCCCGGTATCGACTGGGTCAGTGTCACGTCAGGACATGCTAGGGAGATAAAGTTCCTAGATGAAATAAATGACTGCTTCTTGGAGCAGCTGGTTCATGAACCGACCAGAGGGGAAGCCATATTAGACCTAGTCCTTAGTGGAACACCAGATCTAGTGCAAGAGATAAGGTTGTTGGGGCCACTTGGCAATAGTGATCATAGTATGATTGCCTTTGATTTAATTAGTGGAGGAGGGATAGTAAGGAAATCCACAGTACTACCTTTTAACTTTCGAAAGGGAGACTATGATAAAATGAGGAAAACAGTTAAGAAAAACTAAAAGGAGCAGTTGCAAAGGTTAAAGACGTACATCAGGCTTGGCTGTTGTTGAAAAATACTATCTTGGAAGCCCAGACCAGCTGTATTCCACGCTTTAAGAAAAGTGGAAGGAAGTACAAAAAACTGCCAGCATGGTTTAAAGGTGAGGTCAGAGAGGCTGTGGTTGCCAAAAAAGCATCTTTCAGGAAATGGAAAAAAGAGCCAAACGACGAAACCTGGAAACAACACAAGCACTGGCAAGTCAAATGCAAGGCATTGATAAGGCAAGCAAAGGGAGAATTTGAGAAGAAGCTTGCTGCGGAAGCAAAAACGCGAAGTAAAGACCTTTTCAAATACATTCGTAGCAAAAAACCTGTGAGAGAGTCAGTTGGTCCATTAGATGATAAAGGGGTTAAAGGAGCACTAAGAGGCGACAAGGCGATAGCGGAGAGACTGAATGAATTCTTTGCTTCGGTCTTTACTGAGGAAGATGTAGGGATGTTACCCATGACTGAAGTGGTATTTAAAGGTGCGGAAGAATTGAAGGAAATATCGATACATCGGGAAGATGTATTACAACTATTAGATAAACTGAAGAGTAGCAAATCACCTGGGCTGGATGGTATACATCCAAGGGTGTTGAAAGAACTGAAATATGAGATTGCAGACCTGCTATTAGTAATCTGTGAACTATCATTAAAATCATCTCTAATACCTGAAGATTGGAGGATCGCCAATGTAACACTAATTTTTAAAAAGGGTTCCAGGGGTGATCCGGGAAACTACAGACCGGTGAGCCTGACGTCAGTACCGGGAAAAATGGTAGAAACCATCATAAAGAATAAAATTACTCAGCATGTAGATAGTCATGACCTAATGGGAGACAGCCAACATGGCTTTAGACAAGGAAGATCTTGTCTTACTAATCTGTTATGTTTTTTTGAAGGAGTGAATAATCAGGTGGACAAAGGTGAGTCGGTTGATATTGTGTATCTGGACTTTCAGAAAGCGTTTGACAAGGTCCCTCAAGAGAGACATTTGGCAAAACTAAAGAGTCATGGGATAGGAGGCAGTGTACTATTGTGGATCAGGAACTGGTTAAAAGATAGAAAGCAGAGGGTAGGGCTAAATGGCCAGTTTTCCCAATGGAGAAAGGTGAATAGTGGTGTACCCCAGGGATCTGTGCTGGGTCCGCTGCTTTTTGACATATTCATAAATGACCTGGAAAGTGGAATAACGAGTGAGATTATCAAATTTGCAGTTGAAACAAAACTATTTAAAGTTGTTAAAACCCAAGAGGATTGTGGAAAATTGCAAGAGGATCTTGATAAATTGGAAGACTGGGCATCAAAATGGCAGATGAAATTTAATGTGGACAAGTGCAAGGTTATGCACCTAGGGAAGAACAACCCAAACTATGGTTACACTATGCAAGGTTCCACATTAGGAACTACCACCCAGGAAAAAGATTTAGGCGTCATTGTGGATACCATGTTAAAACCCTCGGCCCAGTGTGCAGCAGCGGCCAAGAGAGCAAATAGAATGCTAGGTATGATAAGGAAAGGAATGAAAAATAAAACAAAAGATATTATAATGCCTCTATATCGTTCCATGGTGAGACCGCACCTTGAATATTGTGTGCAATTCTGGTCGCCGTATCTTAAAAAGGATATAGCGATTTTAGAAAAGGTTCAGAGAAGAGCTACCAAAATGGTAAAGGGGATGGAAGGATACTCTTATGAAGAAAGGCTAAAAAGGTTAGTGTAGGGATGGACAGATACGAGGGATACCAGAATCCCCAATATGTAATTGAAGATGGATGAATTTCTTGATACAAAATGTGTTTAGAAGTTTGACTTTTCACCTACTTTCTTAAATAGAATAGGATGTCATGATCATGGGTTCTGTGTAACTGTCTTTAAAATAGATGGAACAGTGTTAACGCAAGCAAAAAGAACATAGGCTATGACCTGTGCAACCATAGTTCATTGTACAGTCAGCTGGAAGTCCCTGCTGACACAACATAATTTTTGCAGCTTTTGCAATTATAAATTTCATCTAATATACTGTAATCAGATCTTACTCTGTAAAAAGAACTTTGGCGACACCTTGTGTTATTTCATGGTTATAATAAATGATTGTTACTTCCTCTTTTTTTCTCTAATAAAAAGGAGCTTTTAGGAGGAGAACTTTGAATTCAATAAGCCTGGAATTATGCCTGTTCATAGTCCGCTTATTGTCTTCCCTCTGAGCTCAAAGAAAATAGCACTTTGTGTGTGTGTGATTGTGTTCTGTATTACTCTCTGCCTGTCTCTCACTACTGATGGACCAGAGACCCAAAGAGCCGAGGTATTGTGGTCAGATCATTGGAGTTTTCTTCAGTTAGGGCTCTTTAACCAGGAAAAGAGACGGCTGAGGGGAGATATGATAGAAGTCTATAAATTAATGAACGGAGTGGAACGGGTAAACGTAGATCAATTGTTTACCTTATCAGAATATAGAAAGACTAGGGGACATGCAATGAAGCTACAGGGTAAACTATTTAAGACTAATAAAAGAAAATATTTTTTCACTCAACGTGTAATCAAACTCTGGAATTTGTTACCAGAGGATGTAGTAAAGGCTGTTAGTGTAGCTGGGTTTAAAAAAGGTTTGGACAAGTTCCTGGAGGAAAGGTCCATAAACCATTATTAAGAAGGGACCCAGGATAACAATGCTTGAACCAATACAAGCATTGTGGAACCTGTGTCCCTTGGGGAAACTGCTAGGTACGTATGACCTAGATTGTCCACTGTTGGAAACAGAATACTGGGCTTGATGGACCTTGGTCTGACCCAGTATGGCATATCTTATGTTCTTATGTTCTTATGAGGCTGCAACAGATCATACAGCACACTGCAAGAGATGATACTTTGCAAGTATTGAAATCTGTAGTTTTGACTGGATGGCCAGACTTGAAGGAGGACACATCAGCTGAAATTAGGGAATACTGTTGATTCAGGGATGAAATCAGCGTACAATATGGCATCATATCCAGAGTTATTATACCCAAACCACTGTGATCAGAGATGCTAACACAAATACATTCAAGACACATCGGTGGTGAAGCGTGTTACCGGCTGGCCCATGATACCCTTTACTGGCCCTAACATGCAAGCTGAGATCAAAGACTTTGTGAGCAATTGCTCTACCTGCAATGATTATGTGTGTGAGCAGCAGAAGGAAATCAAGATGTCACATGATATCCCAATGCGACCTTTGCAGATTCTCAGCATGGACTTATTTAACATTGCTAGGAAAGAGTTCCTGTTGAGGAGATCACTATTCAGACTTCTAGGAAATTAAACTGCTCCCAGATATGTCTGCTGAAGCTACAATTCAAGTACTGCAAAGTACAGTTTGCACTGTATGACCAACCTGATCGAGTGATCTCAGATAACAGTCCCCAATTTACTTGTACGCATTTTAAAAAGTTCTCTACTGAGTGGGGGTTTGAACATGTTACTACATCACCAAGGCACCCTTAAGCTAATGGCAAAGCTGAATCTTCTACAAAGATAGTGAATAATCTGTGTAAGAAAGCAACAAAGGATGATGAAGATCAAGAGAAAGCTAAAACACACCAAAAGAGGGCATGGATAGCAGCCCAGCCCACTGCCTGATGTCAAGAGAATGAAGACATCTCTGCCAATAGCCAGCAAGCTACTTGAGCCATGTGTGGCACAAGATATATCAGAAAATTTTCAACACAAGAAGCAATGTGTTAGATCAAGATATGATACCTTATATATAAAAATGTAAATAAAAATATAAAGAAATTGAGAAAATATATAAAATTATAAAGATTTAGTGCTCCTTGTTTTTAAAGAAAAGACAAATTTATTTGGTGACTCTTGTTTTTGTGATTTTGAAAGTTTTCACTGAGTTTATCCACCCTTGTTGTTGGGTTTAAGTCAAGATATAACATATCTGCAAGAGTTTTGCCTGAGCTGAATATTGGAGACTCAGTCTGCATTAACCACTACCAGATGATTGTACAAAATGTTGGAGGTTGGGTATCTGTGTGCAGAAGATCACACCACGCTCGTATCTAGTGGACGTTGAAGGAACTTTCTATTGCCACAATTGTGTGGACCTGCGAGTGGCTGAGCAGTCCACTTCACAACAGCATAAACATGGCTTGGCTAAAGAGCCAAGCAATCCTTCCTGTTCCAGTACATCCCCAAGCAAGGAGAGTACAAATGCTGCAGAACCACAGTAATAAGAATCCCAAGCCAGTGGGCACATCTGTCAGAGATATACTACTAAGTATGCCTGACATGTTGGATAATAGCCCACCGATGCCAGACAAATTTAATTTAATTTAATTTAATTTAATTTAATTTAATTAGCAGGTTTTTATATACCGCAACTTCCATAGATCAGTTGCGGTTTACAATGAACAACAATGAACAAGCAAGGCTGTTTTACAAGGAACGGCAGTAAACATCAATGCTGTTTTTACATATAACAGTGTAAACAATAATGGGCTCAAATCTAACAGTAACAGATTGGTAGAATTGAGAACTATATACAGTGAACATGTTTAGAACTATAATACAATTTTAAAACAGATTGGTAGAATTGAGAACTATATACAGTGAACATGTTTAGAACTATAATACAATTTTAATTAGAATCTCTGGATATCTTACAAGGTTTTAGACAAAGATCAGTAACTACATGTGCAGAAAAGCTCCATCTACATTCACAGTGGTCAGCTCTCAAAGCCACCTCAGCAACTTGATCTGTATAAGAAGGAGAGGGAGGGAGGAGTAGCCTAGTGGTTGGGGCAAGGTACTTCAGGCCGGAAGGTCGGGGGTTCAAATCCCACTAGAAGAAAGCAACCTTGGGCCGGAAGGACTGGGGTTTCTAGTCCCACAGATGCTCCTTGTGGTCTTGGGCAAGCCACTTAACCCTCCATTGCCCATGTTCCCTGTAAGTATTAGTGTATGCGTCTCATACCCCCGCGTGTTAAATGTATCCCCCAATTGTGTTGTGACCACTTTGATTGAAGGATAAGGCGGTATACAAAACTGTCTAAATAAATAAATAAAAATAAATAAAATAGAAACTTGTGCATAAACTCAAAGAAAAATAGGGAGATGTTACAGATGTTAACTTATATTGATTCCATCTAGCGGCTCATTGTTATATTTCATTCTTTTCCTACTTCCTTATTGTTGTCACCTTTGACATCTGCTGTAATACATCATGGTTCCTGTGCTCTAGCTATATTAGTGTGTCATTCTTCTAGCTTTGAAGCAACACTATCTGTCCGTATATTGAAAGCGTAGTTATTCACCTGTAACAGGTGATCTCCGGGAACAGCAAAAATCAGTCTTCACATATGGGTGACAGCCCTTGACGGAGCCCGAGTGAGAACATTCCTCAGTATCCAATAGGAAGTGTTTGGGAGCATCCCTCTGTGCATGCGTGCACGCCTTCCCAGGGATTCACCTCAGTAAGGTTCATAGCTGAGAAAAAAGGAAAAAATCTACAACTCCTTGGGGAGGATGGCAGGTTGTGAAGACTGATTCCTTCTGTTCTCAGAGATCATCTGTTTCAGGTGAGTAACTACGCTATCTCCAGGAACAAGCAGGAATGCAGTCTTCACATATGGGACTCCCTAGCTCCAGGCTACCAGAATAGTGAGGAGCATGGCCCATTGTAAATGGGAAAAAATGTTGAAGATCAACATGGAGAGTCAAGGGGATCTAGGAGACTCGGCACCCCAGCACACCCCCATCGAGGCGGCAGTGGCAGTAGCCTGGATGGACAGAGGGCCGGAGGGAAAGAGGTGTAGTTAAGTCCCAAAAAGGTGCCATAGTACAGCTTGGCCAAAGTCACTGTCCTTATGAGAGTCCTTGTCCAGACAGTAATGAGCTGCAGATATATGAACGGAGGACCACGTGGCAGCATGGCAGATCTCCGCTATGGAGAGAGAGCATAAGGGGGCTACAGATGTGGCCATGGCTCGGACATTATGAGCGGTTACATGACCCTCTAATGTCAGACTCGCCTGAGCGTATGCAAAGGATATGCAGTCTGCTATCCAAAGAGAAAGAGTGCATTTAGTCACAGGAAGACCAAGATGACTAGGGTCAAAAGAAATGAAAAATTGTGAGGATTTTCAGTGTACCTTGCTTCTGTCAAGGTAATATGCCAATGCTCATTTGCAATCTAGGGTATGAAGCACCTCTTCAGTTTGAGATGCATGTGGCTTGGGAAAAAAGGTCAGAAGAATTACCGACTGGTTGAGGTGGAAGGGAGATACAACCTTTGGAAGGAAACATGGATGCATTCGAAAGACCACCCTGTCATGATGAAAGCGGGTATAGGGCGCATGTGTAACCAATGGCTGCAGTTTGCTGACCCAGTGAGCCGAGGTGAGCGCAACTAGGAAGGAGACCTTCCAAGAAACTTGAGGAAGGTAGTGTCTAGAGACTCAAAGGGAGGTTTGAGAAATTGAGCAAGAACAACGTTTAGGTCCCAGGTGACAGGTGGGAGCCAAATTGGCAGCTTAGTCAATAGGAGAGAACACATGAAGTGGGCTACCAATTGTTGGAAGGAAACTGATTTCCCATCAATCCTCCAATAAGAAGCTGAGATGGCACTGAGGTGGACATGAATGGAACTAGTTTTGAGACCCACAGAAGAGCGGTGGAGGAGGTACACTAGAAGACGTTCCACTGGAAAACTGAAGGGGTTGAGGGTGTGTTGAGCACACCATCCTGAGAACTGGCGCCATTTAAAGGCATACATGTGTCATGTAGAGTCCTTCTGGGATGCTAGAAGGATGTCCATTATGGCATTCAATAAATTGAGGTCTGAAAGTACTACCCTCTCAGCAGTCAAGCCATCAGGTGGAGCACCTGGATATTGGGATGGAGTAACGCCCCTGATTCTGCAAGATCAGGTCTGGTGCGCATCCCAGATGGAGAGGCTGATGCTGAGCTAGACGAAGAAGTGGGGGAAACACGGCTGTAGGGACCAGAACAGAGCTACCAGGATCATGGTGCCTCTGTCGGCCTGCAACTTGAACAGCATCTTGACTATTAGCGAAATGGGAAGTTAAGCGTATAACAGACTGTGAGAGCCAGAAGGGAAGGAGTTAAAACAAAGAATATCTAAAATGTGTCCAAATGGCTTGTACTGCATGTGCGTTGTGCTATGCTATGAGCATTAGGTGTTATTAGATGACATCAGATGGAAACAATGTGAGAAAAAACACACTTATCTACAGAGCACAGGAGAGAAAGACATTTAGCATGGTTATGTCAGTTTGACATGGGGTCTACTGAGGCCTAGTGTGGAAACTGTTAGAATACCAGAGAACTAATAAGATATATTTTCTATAATTCTTAAAAAATAGGGGATGGAAAAACAGACTGGGTGGAAGATTGAATGTGATGGGAAAAAGATCAGATAACACGGAATAAATCTGAAAAAGGTCTGAGCATGTGTTTACACCAGGCCATAAGGGTCACAGGTCAGCTGGAATAGAAGTGCAGATATGACATGACAAAGAAAGGAATGAAAGAGAAATCCAGATGCCTGGAATCAAAAACAAAGGGACTATTTGAAAGAAAACTATATAACAGGATAGAGCTTTTTAAATGATTAGGAATTTTGCACACCATCTTCTGAAGAAGGTGGTTTGTAAATTCCCACTGTATGTTTGCTTGTGAGTGGGTATGGTTTTGATTGTCTGTGTGAACTTTCTTTAGTTTATCTTTGAGTGTAGCTAGGAATCTCACTGTCATATATCCTTCTCTTCTCACTGTGCTAGGATCTGTCGATAGAAAGGAAATCTCTTAATTACTTTTTAGCTGTAATAAGGTGAAGGAATTCTCTAAGTTACTTTGTATTTAGCTAGCTTTGGTTGTGTTTCCTGTATGCTTGCATCTATGATATAAGAAATAAAGGATTTTACTTGTAAGAAGAATCTGTGAGAATTTTGTGCCAGGTATGAGTATAATCTGGAGATGAAAGAGTAGCTACTCACCTGTAACAGGTGTTCTCAAGGAGCAGCAGGAATCAGTCCTCACATATGGGTGACGTCGGTGCCGACGGAGCCCCCATACGGAGCATTTCCACAGCTTTCAAAGAAAGCCTTTGGGAATTGCAGCGCGCATGCGCGGTCCCCTTCCCGCCCAAGGGTGCCATCTTGCTCAGTCTGATGACATAGCTAAAAGACAGCAAAATAGCAAAAATAAATCATGTGACTACAACTCCAAGGGGAGGAGGGAGGGTTGTGAGGACTGATTCCTGCTGCTCCTGGAGAACATCTGTTACAGGTGAGTAACTACTCTTTCTCCAGGACCAAGCAGGAAGTCAGTCCTCACATATGGGACTCCCCAGCTTAAGGCTACCGGAGACCTCAAGCGGAAAAAATGAGCTCCCTCTAGCTTGTCAGTACGTACGGAAGGAATCTTCTCTAAGAACGCCCCCAACCGGTAGCCCAACACCAGGGCCGGAGGGTAGGAGTTGCCTAAACCCCAAAGAGATTATGGAGTACTGCCTGTCCGAAAGCACTGTCCCTGCGGGACTTCCTCTCAAGGCAGTAATGGGCCGCAAAAGTCTGGCTTGAAGACCAAGTAGCGGCCCGGCAGATGTCTGCCAATGAAACAGAGCGGAGATGAGCCACTGACGCAGCCTTCGCCCTGACACGATGAGCCGTGACTCGACCCTCCAACGAGAGGCCGGCTGCCCCAAAAGCCCAGACGATACAGTCAGCGACCCAGAAACTTCCAGTGATAGAAGCACAACCAGCAAGCTTCCCTCATACCCTAGCCACCCCTGCACGTCAATACCACAGATAATAGGTAGTCCCCACTCAAGCCCAACCAACCACTAATCTTCATCTTCACAAAATCAATGCACACCCATTTATTTTAGAGTATTGTACATAGTTTCGAGTTAATATGTATTTAGTTTCCCCGGTTTCGATCCCATGTTCAATTCCCTGTTCTTTGTAAACTCAATGTTGTTTGTATACATTGCAGTGTTTTTGTTCGATGTACACCGCGCTGATTTTAATAGCGCGGTATAGAAGAAATGTTAAATAAATAAATAAAAATAAATAAATATGGACAAAGTACGCTTGGAAACAGGTAACCCCAATTTATTGGGGTCAAAAGAAACGAAGAGCTGAACAGCTCTTCGATGCTCCCGCATACGGTCAAGGTAGAAGGACAACGCCCTCCTACAGTCCAGGGTATGCAGGACCATCTCAGCCCGGTTGGCATGCAGCCTGGGAAAGAAGGTCGGAAGAACCACCTCCTGATTGAGGTGAAAAGGGGAGACAACCTTAGGGAGAAACTTCGGGTGAGTCCGTAAGACTACCCTATTCCTGTAGAACCTAGTGTAAGGGGGATCAACACTAGTGCCTGAAGTTCACTCACTCGCCTAGCAGAGGTAAGAGCTACCAGAAACAAGGTTTTCCAGGAGAGAAAACGGAGAGGGCAGGTAGCCACGGACAAGTAAT
Organism: Ichthyophis bannanicus; assembly: GCA_033557465.1. Classification (NCBI taxonomy): domain Eukaryota; kingdom Metazoa; phylum Chordata; class Amphibia; order Gymnophiona; family Ichthyophiidae; genus Ichthyophis; species Ichthyophis bannanicus. The sequence continues at coordinate 1,200,453,747 of CM066032.1, read as the reverse complement.
CCGCTGTAAGACCACATTCAGATCCCACTCAGGGGCTGGTGGACGCAAAGGAAGCTTAAGCAGGAGGAGGCCTCTGAGAAAACGAGCCACCAAAGGGTGGTTGGAAAGAGGCCTCCCGTCCACCGGCGAGTGGTGCGCTGAGAGACCACTGAGGTTAACCCTGACAGAGTTGGACTTAAGGCCTAGATTGGAGAGGTAAAGCAAATACTGCAATACTACCGCTACCAAGCACGAGAAGGGATTCTCGTTGTGCTGAGCACACCATGCGGAGAATCTACGCCACTTAAGAGCATAGGATTTCCTGGTGGATTGCCGCCTAGAGGCTAAGACTACCTCTTCCACCTCTCTAGGCAGTAGTAGGGGAGCCAGGACTACCCTTTCAGCAGCCAGGCCATCAGATGAAGGGACTGGAGGTTGGGGTGCAAGAGAGACCCCTGGTCCTGAGACAGGAGATCGTGTTGAATCCCCAGAGGAAGAGGAGTGTCCACCGCCAGTTGCAGCAGGAGTGGGAACCACGGCTGCCTCGGCCACCTGGGGGCCATCAGAATCATTGAGGCCCCGTCCTTGAGGACCTTGAACAGCGTTCGGGACACTAGTGGCGTGGGAGGAAACGCATACAGTAGGCCTTGGGAGCACGGAATCAGAAAGGCATCCACTGCTACTCTGAGAGGATGCGGTTATCTGGAACAGAATCTCGGGAGTTGCCGGTTCAGTGGACTGGCGAAAAGATCCATGTTGGGGAGGCCCCAGCTGAGAAAGATCTGCTGAACCACCAACGGATTCAATCTCCATTCGTGTGGTTGCAGGATCCTGCTCAGTCTGTCCGCCAGGCAATTTTCTTGATCTGGGAGGTAGACAGCCTTGAGGAGGATTCCGTGTTTGCCCAAGAGCACAGTCGTTGTGCCTCCTGACAGAGAAGGAAGGAGCCCGTGCCTCCTTGTTTGTTCACGTAGAACATGGCAACTTGATTGTCCGTCTGGACCAGTACAGACTGGTGAGATGTGAGGTGGGAGAAAGCTCTCAGAGCTAGGCGTATTGCCAGTAGCTCCAGGAAGTTTATCTGCTGAGCAGCCTCCCAAGGGGTCCAGAGACCCTGAGTACATGCCCCTTGGCAATGTGCTCCCCAACCTTGAAGAGAAGCATCTGTCGTCAGCACTTGAGAATGCGGAGGGGATTGAAAACCCACTCCGAGTACCAGATTCGGAAGATGAAGCCATCATTGTAGAGAGGAGACGAGCAGGGTGGATATTCTCACCGAGTCTGCAAGGCTCCCTGTGGCTTGATGCCACTGAGTTCAAAGGTTCCACTGAGCAGGCCACATGTGCAGGCAGGCATTGGGGGTTACATGAACCGTGGAAGCCATATGGCCAAGAAGTCTCAGGAATTGCCTGGCGGAGACCAGGGAATTGCTGTGAAACTGCCTGGCTACATCCATCAACCTGTGGGCCCTGTCCACTGGCAGAAAAGCCTTCGCCTGAAGAGTGTCTAGCCTTGCTCCTATGAATTCTAAGTTCTGGGACGGGAGCAAAGTGGACTTTGCGAAGTTTATGACAAACCCCAAGTGCTGAAGCAGAGCCACAGTGCGAAGGGTGGCTTGACTGGCCTCCTGGGAAGACTGGCCCCTTATGAGCCTTGAAACCTCAGGTAGGCCGCCACCACCGCCAGGCACTTGGTGAACACCCTGGGAGCGGAGGTTAGGCCAAAGGGTAGTACTGGTAGTGGTTTCCCCCCACAACAAATCTGAGATATTGTCTGTGGTCTGGATGAATAAGGATGTGAGTATAAGGAGCATAGCCAATCTCCCTGCTGGAGGTAGGGCAGCAGGTTTCCAAGGGTAAGCATCTTGAACTTTTCCCTCTCCAGGAACTTGTTGAGGTTGCGCAAGTCTAGGATGGGTCTGAGGCCTCCTGTTCTTTTTGGTACCAGAAAGTACCTGGAATAAAAGCCGTGACTTCTCAGGTGGTGGGGCACTGGTTCCACAGCCTGGTCCTTTAGCAGACTTGCTAACTCCTGAAGGAGTAGGTCCCTGTGCAGAGGGAGTCTTGGAGGCTCCCCTGGAAAATAGGAGGGAGGTACCTGGTGAAAATGGAAAAGATAGCCCTTGTGGACTATATGGAGCACCCAGGTATCTGATGTGACGGCTGACCACCTGTGGGCAAAGTGGGCCAGCCGGCCTCCTGTGCAGATGTGAGCCAGCTGAGGAGAAGAGGCTATGCCTTCTGAGTCAAAAGCCCCCACCCTGCTGAGCAGGGGCCGGTGTTGGTGGCTTGGGGGCCTTCTGCCTACGGGGCCCATGACCCTGCCCCTTGGCCTGCTGACCCTGTTGGGGAGCTGCAGAGGCCTGATAATGAGGGTATTGTTTATAGGCAGATGACTTCCTCGGGTAAAAGGTCTTTTTTCCCGAGCCCTTCTTTTTCTGAGAAGGGGCAGAGGTTTTTCTGGACAGCCTAGTCCGGGTCAGAGTCTTGGTCTCGAGTTCTGCAGCCTTCTCAGCCATAGGCTTGCCAAAGAGGTTTTCACCTCGGCAGGGGACATCGACCAACTTGTCCTGCACCCATGGCTCGAGGTCGGATGACTGTAGCCAAGCCTGTCGGCGGGCACCGATGCCAGCCCCGGCTACTCGGGCCGAAGCCTCGAAGCCATCGTAGGCTGCTCGAGAGATAAACTTCGAGCACTCTCGAATACCAGTGGACAAGGCTTGGAACTGCTGCAAAGGTTCCTCGGAGAGACCAGCAGAGAACCCGGCAATCTCCTTTGCCAGGTCTCGGAGATACATGCCCATGTAGAGCTGGTATGTCTGGACACGCAAGCAAGCATAGAGCCCTGGAAGCACTTCTTACCAAGGGCATCCAGGTTCCGGGCCTCCCAGCCGGGAGGCACCAAGGAGTGCATCTTCTGACTTTTCAGTCGATGCATGGCCGATTCCACAACCATGGAGTGGTGCGGTAATTGTGCCTTTTGGAACCCGGGGCTCTTGCGGACTCGATAGATGGAATCGACCCGCTTGCTTAACACCGGCGTCGAGGCCGGGGTCTCCCACATGCGGAAGAGCAGCCGCTCCAGCATCGGAGGAACCGGTACAGTAAAGGCCTCCTTCGGGGGAGAGTCATACTGGAGGGCCTCGAGCTCCTCGGCTCGAGGCTCCTCCTCGGGATCCGCGGGGAAGGCCAAGGCCTTGGCCATATTCTGCACGAAGTCTGAGAACCGGGTATCATCCGGTGGGGATCGTCTCCGAGGTTCGGGCTCTGGCGAGTCCGATGGGACACACCGAGTCCGATAAGTGTCGGGTGACTCTTTGTCCTCCGTCTCCCAGCCCGACTCCTCGGAGGAGGAATCGAGCGGCTCCAGTCGGGCGGGCACCGATGCCATCCGCCCCGACGCCGAGGGTACCGGCGTCGACGACCTCGGTCCCGAACGGGAGGCCGAGGGAGACCGTGGCCGAGGATCGACTTGAGCCCGCATGGACTCGAGGATCGGCTCGGCCTCCAGGGTCGACTTGGACGTCGATGTCCCGGTGGTTGGGGCAGATGCACCGGTGAGACCGGCGATCAATGCCCGCTGCTGTTCCATGAAGGCAGCGAGGCTGCTCTCCAAGGCTTTCAACCTGAGTCAACCTCTCAACCTCAATGCGTGAATGAGACAATGGTGCAGAGATGAGGGTTTTGGATTTGTTAGGAACTGGGGAACATTCTGGGGAAAGGAGGGGCTCTTCCGAAGGGATGGGCTTCACCTTAACCGTGATGGAACCAGGCTGCTGGCATTAACCTTTAAAAAGGAGATAGAGCAGCTTTTAAACTAGATATTAGGGGAAAGCCGACAGTCGCCCAAGAGCGGATGGTTCGGAAGAATGTATCTTTGAAGGATACTACCAAAAGCAGAGAGGTTCCACAAAAGAGTAAAGTAGCCCAAATGCCCTCAAGTATGGAGCAGACAGAGCTTAAAGATCCTAAATTACCCATGTCTAACAATAGCCAAATTAATATGAATAAAATACATTCTCTAAAATGCTTGTATGCAAATGCTAATCTGTTATGTTTTTTTGAAGGAGTGAATAATCAGGTGGACAAAGGTGAGTCGGTTGATATTGTGTATCTGGACTTTCAGAAAACCTTTGACAAGGTCCCTCATGAGAGACTTTTGGCAAAACTAAAGAGTCATGGGATAGGAGGCAGTGTACTATTGTGGATCAGGAACTGGTTAAAAGATAGAAAGCAGAGGGTAGGGCTAAATGGCCAGTTTTCCCAATGGAGAAAGGTGAATAGTGGTGTACCCCAGGGATCTGTGCTGGGTCCGCTGCTTTTTGACATATAAATGACCTGGAAAGTGGAATAACGAGTGAGGTTATCAAATTTGCAGATGACACAAAACTATTTAAAGTTGTTAAAACCCAAGAGGATTGTGGAAAATTGCAAGAGGATCTTGATAAATTGGAAGACTGGGCATCAAAATGGCAGATGAAATTTAATGTGGACAAATGCAAGGTTATGCACCTAGGGAAGAACAACCCAAACTATGGTTACACTATGCAAGGTTCCACATTAGGAACCACCACCCAGGAAAAAGATTTAGGCGTCATTGTGGATACCATGTTAAAACCCTCGGCCCAGTGTGCAGCGGCGGCCAAGAGAGCAAATAGAATGCTAGGTATGATAAGGAAAGGAATGGAAAATAAAACAAAAGATATTATAATGCCTCTATCGTTCCATGGTGAGACCGCACCTTGAATATTGTGTGCAATTCTGGTCGCCGTATCTTAAAAAGGATATAGCGATTTTAGAAAAGGTTCAGAGAAGAGCCACCAAAATGGTAAAGGGGATGGAAGGATACTCCTATGAAGAAAGGCTAAAAAGGTTACGGCTCTTTAACCAGGAAAAGAGACAGCTGAGGGGAGATATGATATTAGTCTATAAATTAGTGAACGTTGTGGAACGGGTAAACGTAGATCGATTGTTTACCTTATCAGAATATAGAAAGACTAGGCGACATGCAATGAAGCTACAGGGTAAACTATTTAAGACTAATAAAAGAAAATATTTTTTCACTCAACGTGTAATCAAACTCGGGTCCGAGGCAGCGGAGGCAGCAGTCATGTGTGTTGGTAAGAGACATAAGTTTCTTACACCGATCACACTTTTTAAACCCACTGGCAGCCATCGGGGGAAAAAGGGCCCCTGCGAGGTCAAAAGACAGGGCTGCCAGTCAAAAAAGAAAAATGGCGCGAACGTTAGTCACAAAGGACAAAAACCGAAAAAGAGAGAGTGGGCTCGATACCGGTATATCGGGCCCAGGCAGGAAAAGGATCCAGCGTCGAACCGAAGGAGAAAAAGAAAAAACAGAAATCAACTTTTTCCTCGGCGAAACACGAACTATGTCCGTCGGGCTCCGCAGAAAAAAGAAGACTGAGCAAGATGGCACCCTTGGGCGGGAAGGGGACGCGCATGCGCTCTGCAATTCCCAAAGGCTTTCTTTGAAAGCTGGGGAAATGCTCCACACGGGGGCTCTGTCAGCTCCGACGTCACCCATATGTGAGAGCTGACTTCCTGCTTGGTCCTGGAGAATGCATGGCTGTGTGGATGGTGTCAGTGAGAGCGTTTTGATTTCCTAGACCATGGGATGCTTTTCCAAGAGTTGCAGAGCAGAGATGGCATCCATCTGTCCAAGAAAGGTCAACGCGTCTTTGGTAGTAGACTGGCTAATCTACTGAAGAGGGCTTTAAACTAGATTCATTGGGGATGGGTGAAGAAAGCCCCCAAGTAAGTGAAAGCCCCTAGGTAAGTAATACATTAAATACCTTTATGGAAATGGGTAACAGGGGTAACATATGGAAAGCAGTGTGTATAAATGTCCATAGCATGGGAAATAAGATCCCTGTGGTTGAAGCTTTGGTGGGAATGGCTGACTTGGATTTAGTGGCAGTTACAGAAACATGGTTCACAGAAACCATGATTGGGATGTAACTATACCTGGCTATACTTTATTCAGAAAGGACAGGGTAGGAAGAAGGGGAGGAGGAGTGGCACTTTATATAAAAACTACTATTAAAGCTTTGGAATTACAGAGCTTAAAAGGGAGAGAGGAAGCATTGTGGGTTAAACTAGAAAGAGGGAAAGAGAAATCTATTTGCATTGGTGTGATCTCAGACCTCCCTCACAAGAGGAAGAGGTTAATTGAAGACATACGCAGCATTGCTAGGAAAGGGGAAGTGCTACTGCTAGGGGATTTCAATATGCCAGATGTTGATTGGCACATTCCTGCTGCAGTATCATCTAGAAGTAAAGAGATCCTGGATTCTCTATAGGGAGAACTATTCAGGCAATTGGTAACAGACCCCACACGTGAAGGGGCCATACTGGACATGGTGCTTACCAATGGTGAAAGTGTTTCTGATGTTATAGTGGGAGATCAGTTTTCATCCAGTGATCACCAAATGGTGTGGTTCAGTATTAGGACTAGGGCTGTTAGAATCCATTCAAAGGTGAGGGTCTTAGACTTTAGGAAGACTAACTTTGCCAAGATGGGCCAATACCTCAGGGAGTCATTAGTGGGATGAGAACAGCTGGGGGATGTAGAAAAACAGTGGGCAAAACTAAAAGGGGATATTTTAAGGGCAACCAACCTTTTTGTTAAAATAGTAAATAAAGATAAAAGGAAAAGGAGACCGCTATGGCTTTCGAAAGAAGTAGTTGAAAAAGTGAAAAAAAAGAGGGAGGCCTTCATGAAATACAAGAGATCACAGAGAGAGGAAGACAGGCATCTATATTTGGAAAAACTTAGAGAAGCTAGCAAAGTAGTCAGGAAAGCAAAGATTCAAACAGAGGAGGAAATAGTCAATGCAATAAAATGGGGGGATAAGACATTTTTCAGATATGTTATTGAGAAGAGGAAGGGCAGAAGTGGTATTGTCAGACTCAAGGGTGAAGGGGAGGAATATGTAGAAGCTGATGAGGATAAAGCGGAATTGCTTAACAAATATTTCTGTTCTGTGTTCACAGATGAAGAACCAGGAGCAGGACCTCAGAAAACACCCATAAACGGGAACTGAAGCGAGTGACATCTTGAACAATTTTAAAAAGACTGTGTTTGTGAGAAACTAGCTCAACTTAAAGTAGACAAAGCGATGGGACCGGATGGGATACACCCTAGAATACTAAGGGAACTTGGGGACGTTCTAGAAGCTCCACTGACTGGAGTCGGGAGTGGTGCCAAAGGACTGGAGAGAGGCTCATGTGGTGCCTTTACACAAAAGCAGAAGTAAGGATGTGGTTGAAAACTACAGGTCAGTTAGTTTAACTTCGGTGGTAAGTAAATTATTGGAAACGCTGCTGAAAGAAAATAGTGAGGTTTCTGGAGTCCAGCAGATTACAGGATCCGAGGCAGCATGGATTCACCAGAGGCAGGTCTTGACAGACAAATCTGATTGATTTCTTTGACTGGGTGATCAGGAAGTTGGACCGAGGGAGAGCCCTAGATGTGGTGTATTTGGATTTCAGTAAAGCCTTTGACACTGTTTCTCATAGGCTACTTATAAACAAACTGAGCACCCTAGGGATGGACCCTAAAATTACTGTTTGGGTTAGCAATTGATTGAGTGGGCGGCAACAAAGAGTACAGGTAAATGGAGCTCACTCTGAGGAGAAGGATGTTACCAGTGGTGTGTCCTTGGTCCAACTCTTTTTAACATCTTTGTTAGTGATATAGCGGAAGGGCTGCCGGGTAATGTTTGCCTCTTTGCGGATGATACCAAAATCTGCAATACAGTAGACACCCAGGAAGGTGTAGATAATATGAGGAGGGATCTAGCTAAGCTTGAAGAATGGTCTAGAATTTGGCAGCAGGGAATTAATGTTAAAAAATGTAAGGTCATGCATTTGGGGTGCAGCAATCCAAGGGAGCAATATAGTATAGGGGGTGAAGTACTTTTGTCCACTAAAGAAGAGGGGGACCTAGGCGTGGTTGTGTCTGATGATCTTAAAGTAGCTAAACAGGTAGAAAAGGTGACGGCAAAAGCTAGAAGGATGCTTGGGTGCATACGGAGAGGAATGGCTAGCAGAAAAAAGGAAGTGTTAGTGCCTCTGTATAAGCCTTTGGTGCGACCTCATTTGGAGTATGGTGTGCAATTCTGGAGACCGCACCTTCAAAAGGATGTCTATGTTACTATGTGTGGCAAGGTCAGCCATCCAGAGCATGGGGGAGGTGAAAAGCATAAGGAATTCACCTTAATCAAGGGGCCTCTGTTAGGTGTGCAGGGTCAGAAGGCCAGAGCCATGTTTCAAAAGCAGAAAACCCCCAGCTGGAATAGGTTTCAGGAAATGCTTGATAGAGTAAGAGGGGAAGATTGCAAGCACGAGGACCAAAGCCCTTACTCTAACAAGTGCACTGATTATTCTAAGTTCAGAAGGCAGGGAGATTACAAACACCTGGGAGAGAAAGAGGTGGGGTTGGATCCCAGTGAGTATAAACCCTGGTTAGATGGAGAGAGGAGGAGAAGGAGCTGCAGAGGAAACCCGAGGAGCAGCAGAGGAAGCCAGAGAAGGAGCAGCAGAGGAAGCAGATGGGGAGAGGAACAGAGTCCAGAGCAGCAAGGACGATGGAATGCTGGAGAAGCCAGAGCAGGTGCTAACTCCTGTAGAAGGGCTGAGCTACCCAGAGCTGTGAGAGCTGTTTTCCCTGAATCAGGTTGGCAACAGGGGTGGAAGCCAGGAAGTAGAGAAGCTTTCAGACCACCAGAGAAATTGTCAGCTGAGCAGTCTGATCAAGTGAGTGAGTCAGAGCCCATTCAATTGGGAGAACCAGAGCCAGAGGTGGGGGAAAAAGACATGTTTATGGATTCTTCTTTATGTCAAGCTTTAGAATTGAAGTGTTGAAGAAAAGCCAGCCTTGAAAGAATTGTTCCTCTTGCAAAGGTAACCTTAAAGCATAAGCAGTAAAGAGGTAAATTCCTGTGTGTTTTGGAAAGGGAATTTACTGCCACATAAGCTTGTAGAGGAAGCTGTGTTTCATGCCTGATTATCAGCTGTGGTAGAACTCTGCAACATGTGACGCTGCAGCAGTGCTGGGAGCTATAGAAACAGTAAGTAAGATATTCCCTTCTCAGCACAAGATGGACATAGATAATCAGCCAACACAACTCACCTCGGGGGAGGGGAGAAGCAGAGTTGCTGATTGGGCACGCCCTAGCTGGAGGCGGGCTCCCCAGAGCAGAAACAGCTTGTTAAACCGGAAGAAGGAGTTGGAGAGAGAGTTGGACGTTCAGAAGCAGTTGGAGCTTCAGAAGCAGTTGGAGACTCAGAGAAGGAACCAACCGAGGAGGTGGAAGGAAATACTGGAACCAGATGAAGCAGGTGTGTGCTTTAGAGAGGAAGTAGCCTTGGATGCCAGAGCCTTTGAATGTGAAGGAGAAACGTTCCCCAGCTGCAATTCCAGGAGAAGGCGTGTAAAGCCAAGAAGCAGGTACCAGGGAGACTCAGTGCACAGCAGAACCTTCTCGGAGAAGGAAAAGGGTGTGGCACTGAGAGACCCAAGGGTAAAGCCTAGGCTTTCGGAGCAGAGAGCTGATCAATGGAATGAATGGCAGATGGCTGAAAAACATCCAGATATTCCTCAGCACAAGGTACAGGGTACTTTTAATACTGGTAACAGCTTTTATGAGAAGCCAGACTGTGTGAGTGCATATTTTAAAACCCAGGAAAAGCCCAGGTTTTATGAGAGCAGTTGGCTACAGCCAGAAGCTTGTTCAGTTAAACCCTGTTTGTCTCCTCAAACCGCTGACAAGATTAACAAGCAAGCTAGCTATAAAGACATAGCAGAGATATTTGCCAGAGACATTTGCCAGAAAGTTTCAGGAAGCTCTAAGTTTGATTTGTTGCCGACAAATGCTTCACCTGCAAAGGAATTGATTTACCCAGCACTTGCTGACAGAGACAAGTGGGGGAGGGGTAACTCCAGTGCAGTGAATGAGCAGAGTAACCAAGCTGAAGCACTCCTGAGAGACTTTAAAGCATTTCTAGAGGAACGTAACATTCCTGGACCTATGATAGTTGAACCAGTACAGAGTCCAGAAGCACCAGTACCATTGCCTCATCCCCTACTGACGCAGGATTTGAGTCAGCCAATGGACTGCTCGACGTGCCTTGTAGATAAGTAATGATAGTCAAGCAAAGCTTGTGTGGTCATTCATTATAAAGTGATAAACTGTACATTGTCAAAGTTCCTTACCTGAAGAGCGTATGAGAAAGATAAGAATAAGCTAAAGCAGAAGTTGGAAACATTGCATGAACTTTATTGTTTGCCTTTGGTTTAACTGTTTTCAAGTACAGCTCACATGGCTGGAATGTGAAGCGCTGTGAAAAGGACAGTTTTGAAACACAGTGTGGAAAAGCCTATCTTTTCTTTGTTCTTGTTTTGGCTGTAAAAATACTTTGCCTTTACGCCTGTTCCAATTCCACCACGGAGCGGGAGAAATAAAATCCTTATAAAATAAATATTCTTTATACCTGCCTTGTCACTCAACCACCGCAACTACAATTCAACCTCAAGGCACACCCCTCCTTAAACCCTCAAGGTCAAGGGGCGGGTGCATGGTTATAAACAGCAAGAAAGCTAATTGGCTGCTTTAAGAGTTTGTGCTTTACTCCTGTTTTATATGGAAAGCCTGCTAAGAGTTTTGAGGACATTTTGAATGCTTATTTCATATTCACCTGGAAGTGCAGCCCAGAGAATTGAGGCTGTTGCTCCTGTTTTATACGAAAAGCCTGCTAAGAGTTTGGTGGACATTTCATATTCACCTCGAAGTGCAGCCCAGAGAATTGAGGCTGAGTGAAGATAAACTGCCATAGGAGAATTAACCTTGTTTTCTTTGTGCTATGATTAACAAAGGACTATAAGGAAAGTGGCACACTGTACTTGTGAAAAGGCTAAGCTTCTACATTTAAGAGGACTTTGAAAAGCCATTGTTGAGTTCTGTTTGTTTTTGCCACCAGTTTGCTGAACCTTAAGCAAAAGCCTACAATTTATCCTGTTAATGGAATCTTGAACCTGATCTGTTCTCTTGTGTTTAAAATAAACTTTTTCTGTCATAAGCCTTATCCTCGGTTTGTCTCAACTGCAATCCTTTTACTCAAAGCATAAATATAGCTGATAGAGGAAGGATACATCAACCACCACGCCCTCAACAACTAGAGACTAGTGGTTTTGGCGTTTGTGCTTCTGACAATGGCGTAGTTGTTCGGATTTTGCCATTCAGGATTTACAAAAAAAAAAAAAAAGGTTATTGCAACAAGGTATACAGCACAGACAGCTGCTGGAAGTTGTACACAGCACGGACGGCTGCTGGAAGTGGTACACAGCACGGACGGCTGCTGGAAGTGGTACACAGCATGGACTGCTGCTGGAAGTGGTATACAGCACAGACTGCTGCTGGAAGTGGTACACAGCACAGACGGCTGCTGGAAGTTGTACACAGCACGGACGGCTGCTGGAAGTGGTACACAGCACGGATGGCTGCTGGAAGTGGTACACAGCACGGACAGCTGTTGCAAACTTCACGTGGAGTTCACGAGTGGAGTCAGCCAGACGGCAAAGCAGTTCAGCTTGGATCTCCATAAAGACACCCTTTGGAAGCAGGAGTCAACACCTGAGTCAGGTAAAGCGTACCCAGGTGGGGGTTGGCTCGGATAAAAGTAAAAGGGTAAACCTCTTATAAATATGTTGAAACCAAGCTATACTATATGTATAATTTCTCATCATACTATATGTATAATTTCTCACCATACTCCATGAATAATTACTCTGTAATTAGTTACCCCTGTTACCTCCAGGTTATCTCGTCCATGTTCAATGTAAAAACTCAATTGTCGTGTGACATTGCAGTATGGTTTTTTTTTTATTCAATTGTAAACCGCACTGATTTTAATAGCGCGGTATATAAGAGAAGTAAATAAAATAAAATAAAAATAAAAATAAATAAAAGTGAATGCTTTGGAGACATAAGGGGACAAGGAGGCTGTTGAGTGGTGCCGCCCTTGGTGTCTTGTTTTTTCTTTTCAGGTATCCTCAAAGATGGAGTCCAAAGAGTTATTCCAATGGATGGCAGAGCAGTTCCAGCGCCAGCAAGAATTGGCACAACAAGCTCAGGAGAGTGCAGCTGCAGCTATCAAAGAGCAGCAGAAACCTGTCTTGGACTTAGTGGCTGCCATGATTGCAGCGCAGAAGCAAGAAAATGGAGGAGAGCCGGTACCAGCAGGACTATCATCACTTCTGGTAGGCCCACTCTCAAGTGGGGCCTTTAATTTTGGCAAACTTTCATCTGAGGACAATATAGATGACTTTCTAGAATCATTTGAAAGAGTAGCGCAAGCTATGGGATGGCCAGTTAGCCAGTGGGCAGTGCGTTTAGCGGCCTCTTTAACAGGGGAAGCACTGGCTGCTTATAGGGCTATTCCAGCTGCCCAAGCCCTGGATTATGATATTGTAAAAATGGCTATTAGAGACCGTTTGGGGTTGACTAAAAGTGTATATCACCGGATTTCCGAGTCACAGTCCTTAAGGCTGGAGAGACTCCAAAGGCATTAGGCCAAAGGATTTGGAGCCTGGCATTAAAGTGGCTAACCCCAGAGGAGAAAAATATGAATGTGATTCTAGATATGATAGTATTAGAACAATTTATGGCAGCAGTGCCAATGGAAATCCAGTCATTTCTGATTCAACAAAACTGTCAAACAACAGAGGCAGCAACTTTGTTGACCGAGTGTTACAGGGAAGCTGAGTTAGCGTGTCAGCCAGGAGGGAGCGCTATAAAAGTGAAGGCTGAAGCCAGTTTTAGTATATCAGAAATGAAACAAGAAAATAAAACAGGTTTTCTGAAAGCTTATGGGCCTGCTCAGAAAGAAAAATGGGCTCAAAAGAAATGTTTTCACTGTGGAGAATTAGGACACTTACAGAGAGGATGTAAGGCTCGTACTGGGTTGGCTGGTACAAGTGTGAAACCTCTGGGGGAGGGATTTCTCCTGAGTGTGCATATACAGGGAATCCCTACCAAAGCTTTACTTGACTCTGGGGCTGACCAAAGTATGATATCTCAGAAGCTTTGGCAGGCCATTGAGGCTCAAGCAAAGAATGTCCAGAGGAGACCTGAAGGTCATGTCCAGATCCGTTGTATCCACGGGGCTGCTTCTTGTTATCCCATGTATACACTGGAAGTAAAAGGATTAGGGGTACAGAAAAGCATTCCTGTGGCTGTGGTACCAAAGCTTCTCCACGACCTAGTACTAGGAAGGGATTGGCCCCAGTTTAAGGAAGGGTTAGGGAAAGGCCTGCGAGAGAAGGTTGCTTTTGTCTCTACCCGGTCCCAGATTTTAACCAATGACCAAAGGGACGGGTCCCCAGGGGGTTCCCTAGAGGCCTTACCCTCACATGATGACCTGGTGGCTGCCCCGTCCTCTAAGGTTAAGAAGCGGAAAGCTGAAAAACGCCGTGAGAAGCGATGGCGAGCTCAGGGGAGGGCTGGGATACTAACAGGCCAAGGATTACCTTGGGTACCTGCGGAGTTGGTTGAGAGGTTTCCAACCTTTCCAAAGGAACAACAGGCAACAAGTGGTGCGAGATACCCTCCCGAGATTTCTGTTAGACAGAGAGATATTATACAGAGAGAGTCATGATCCCCAGACAGGGACAGTCTGGAAACAGCTAGTGGTGCCTGCGGCTTTCAAGGGGTTAGTCTTAAGGCTTGCCCACGACCATCCGGTAGGTGGCTACAAAGGGGTACAAGGGACTCTGGATCAGATCCTTGCACGCTTCTACTGGCCAGGGGTCTTTAAGGAAACCGCGCGGTTTTGTGATGCTTGCCCCTCATGTCAGCGGGTCACAGCTGCCCAGCCAGCAGTGGCGCCCTTGATCCCGGTCCCCACAATATCTGACCCCATTGGACGGATTGCCATGGATATAGTTGGGCCTTTGGTTAAAACACCAAGGGGGTTTCAATATATTTTAGTCATGGTTGATCAGGCCACTAGAGTCCCATGGGCAGTTCCTTTGCGCAATATTACTGCAAAAACAGTAGCCCTAGAAGTAGTGAAACTGTTTTGCGAGGTGAGTTTCCCTAGGGAAGTATTAACAGATAGAGGGACTAACTTTAAGTCCAAATATTTGGCCCAGGTTTGGGACGCTTTTGGGATACAGCATGTGAAAACAGCTGCCTATCACCCCCAGTCTAATGGTCTGGTAGAGAGGTTTAATCAAACACTAAAACAGATGCTAAGGCGGGGATTAGATGGGAATGTAACAGAATGGGATGTATTGCTACCTTTTGTGCTGTACGCCTGTAGGGAGCAGACACAAGCTTCTTTAGGTGTGTCTCCCTACGAATTAATGTATGGCCGAGCACCTCGGGGAATCCTTGACATATTAAGGGAGCAGTGGATAGAGCCAGAGAGGTAGGTTATGGGTGTCCCTCACTTTCTACGGGATTTAAGGGGGCGATTAAATAGGACTTCCCGGGCTGCTGAAGAGAATTTACAAGCCAGTCAAAATCGCCAAAAAGAGCGGTATGACCAGAGGGCAAAACCTCGCCAGTTAGTCCAGGGGGAGAAAGTCCTAGTCATGGTAGCGGGTGCTACACCAAAATTTGAGGCCCAGTGGAAAGGACTGTGGAAAGTGATTAGACAGGTAGGCCCAGTAACCTATGAGGTGGAGAGTAGTGGGCGACGCAGACAAGTCTATCATATAAATGTGCTTAGGCCCTGGCAGGAAAGATCAGCAGTCGCCAGTCTATCTAAAGTAGAGCATCGGACAGGAGGGCCATATCAAAATGCGGATGCCTTATCCCGAATTACAGACTGTTTGGAGGAACCCCAATCTCCTCCAACAGCCAGTAATATCTTAAGCAGGGGGGTATGTGGCAAGGTCAGCCATCCAGAGCATGGGGGAGGTGAAAAGCATAAGGAATTTACCTTAATCAAGGGGCCTCTGTTAGGTGTGCAGGGTCAGAAGGCCAGAGCCATGTTTCAAAAGCAGAAAAACTCCAGCTGGAATAGGTTTCAGGAAATGCTTGATAGAGTAAGAGGGGAAGATTGCAAACACGAGGACCAAAGCCCTTACTCTAAAAAGTGCACTGATTATTCTAAGTTCAGAAGGCAGGGAGATTACAAACACCTGGGAGAGAAAGAGGTGGGGTTGGATCCCAGTGAGTATAAACCCTGGTTAGATTATGGAGAGAGGAGGAGAAGGAGCTGCAGAGGAAGCCAGAGAAGGAGCAGCAGAGGAAGCCAGAGAAGGAGCAGCAGAGGAAGCAGAAGAAGCAGATGGGGAGAGGAACAGAGTCCAGAGCAGCAAGGACAATGTAATGCTGGAGAAGCCAGAGCAGGTGCTAACTCCTGTAGAAGGGCTGAGCTACCCAGAGCTGTGAGAGCTGTTTTCCCTGAATCAGGTTGGCAACAGGGGTAGAAGCCAGGAAGTGGAGAAGCTTTCAGACCACCAGAGAAATTGTCAGCTGAGCAGTCTGATCAAGTGAGTGAGTCAGAGCCCATGCAATTGGGAGAACCAGAGCCAGAGGTGGGGGAAGAAGACATGTTTATGGATTGTTCTTTATGTCAAGCTTTAGAATTGAAGTGCTGAAGAAAAGCCAGCTTTGAAAGAATTGTTCCTCTTGCAAAAGTAACCTTAAAGCATAAGCAGTAAAGAGGTAAATTCCTGTGTGTTTTGGAAAGGGAATTTACTGCCACATAAGCTTGTAGAGGAAGCTGTGTTTCATGCCTGATTATCAGCTGTGGTAGAACTCTGCAACAGCAAGAAAGCTAATTGGCTGCTTTAAGAGTTTGTGCTTTGCTTCTGTTTTATATGGAAAGCCTGCTAAGAGTTTTGAGGACATTTTGAATGCTTATTTCATATTCACCTGGAAGTGCAGCCCAGAGAATTGAGGCTGAGTGAAGATAAACTGCCATAGGAGAATTAACCTTGTTTTCTTTGTGCTATGATTAACAAAGGACTATAAGGAAAGTGGCACACTGTACTTGTGAAAAGGCTAAGCTTCTACATTTAAGAGGACTTTGAAAAGCCATTGTTGAGTTCTGTTTGTTTTTGCCACCAGTTTGCTGAACCTTAAGCAAAAGCCTATAATTTATCCTGTTAATGGAACCTTGAACCTGATCTGTTCTCTTGTGTTTAAAATAAACTGTTTCTGTCATAAGCCTTATCCTCGGTTTGTCTCAACTACAATCCTTTTACTCAAAGCATAAATATAGCTGATAGAGGAGGGATAAATCAACCACCACGCCCTCAACAACTAGAGACTAGTGGTTTTGGCGTTGGTGCTTGTGACACTATGATTGAGATGTTTAAATACCTCCGTGGCATAAATGTTCAGGGAGAGAGCCTCTTTCAATTGAAAGCAAGTTCTGCTACGAGGGGACATGGGATGAGGGTGAAGGGGTATAGATTCAGGAGTGATATGCGGAAATAATTCTTTACGGAAAGAGTGGTGGATCTGTGGAATAGTCTCCCAGTGGCGGTGGTAGAGATGAGTTCAGTAACTGAATTTAAAAAAGCATGGGCCAAACACAGAGGATCTCTAAAGGTAAAAAGGGGACTGTTGTAGTTGTTGATATGGAAGGACAGACTACATAGGCCATGTGGTCTTTTTCTGTCGTCATGTTTCTATGTTTCTATGTAATCTGCATGAGGTGTGATTTATTGGGAGGAGGTGGTAAGCTCTCCCTGCATGTGTATGTAAGGTTTTTGTTTGTTTTCCCTCTTGCATGGAGGAGGAGGGGTGGCAATCCACCTGGCCAACAGACTGGCCCCCCCCCCACCCCCCGGTTCCATACACTGGTGGCCTGTACAGGGAGTCGTCATGGTCTATGACGGCTTTGGACGCAGCAGCGAGAGGATTTTGAGGGATTCTTTCTCTGGAGAAGGTAAGCCATAGATTTTTCATTTATTTCTAAGTATAGTATTTTAGCTATAGTTTGTTATTGTTAGTTTATTGCCTCTTTTGGACAAAGCTATTTAGTGAACCTATTTTACCGGTGATAGGTTTACATACTATAAAGCTGCTATATGGTTCTGACACTAGGATTTTTTTTCTTCTCTCTCTTCTTTCTTTTTCTTTTCCTAAAAAGAGAACACTTTAATATGGGATGGAGCAAGGACACAATAGGTATCCCTGAGGATTCCCCCTTAGAGCGCCTATTAAAGGAGATGCCAGAGCTGGATAGGAAATTAGTGAAAAAGTGCCACTGGAAATGGGTAAAAGGAATGCAGGGACTGACTAAACCTTGGCCACAATTCGGGGCAGAAGATAGGGACAGTCTGGAAGATGTCCAGATTTGGATAGAAGCCACCAAACCAAAAGTAAAAAGCATAAGAACATAAGAACATAAGATATGCCATACTGGGTCAGACCAAGGTCCATCAAGCCCAGTATTCTGTTTCCAACAGTGGCCAATCTAGGTCATATGTACCTAGCAGTTTCCCCAAGGGACACAGGTTCCACAAAGCTTGTATTGGTTCAAGCATTGATATCCTGGGTCCCTTCTTAATAATGGTTTATGGACCTTTCATCCAGGAACTTGTCCAAACCTTTTTTAAACCCAGCTACATTAACAGCCTTTACTACATCCTCCGGTAACAAATTCCAGAGTTTGATTACACGTTGAGTGAAAAAATATTTTTTTATTAGTCTTAAATAGTTTACCCTGTAGCTTCATTGCATGTCCCCTAGTCTTTCTATATTCTGATAAGGTAAACAATCAATCTACGTTTACCCGTTCCACTCCGTTCATTAATTTATAGACTTCTATCATATCTCCCCTCAGCCGTCTCTTTTCCAGGTTAAAGAGCCCTAAGCTTTTTAGCCTTTCTTCATAGGAGTATCCTTCCATCCCCTTTACCATTTTGGTGGCTCTTCTCTGTACCTTTTCTAAAATCGCTATATCCTTTTTAAGATACAGCAACCAGAATTGCACACAATATTCAATGTGCGGTCTCACCATGGAACGATATAGAGGCATTATAATATCTTTTGTTTTATTTTCCATTCCTTTCCTTATCATACCTAGCATTCTATTTGCTCTCTTGGCCGCCGCTGCACACTGGGCCGAGGGTTTTAACATGGTATCCACAATGACGCTTAAATCTTTTTCGTGGGTGGTGGTTCCTAATGTGGAACCTTGCATCGTGTAACCATAGTTTGGGTTGTTCTTCCCTAGGTGCATAACCTTGCATTTGTCCACATTAAATTTCATCTGCCATTTTGATGCCCAGGCTTCCAATTTATCAAGATCCTCTTGCAATTTTCCACAATCCTCTTGGGTTTTAACAACTTTAAATAGTTTTGTGTCATCTGCAAATTTGATAACCTCACTCGTTATTCCACTTTCCAGGTCATTTATGAATATGTCAAAAAGCAGCGGACCCAGCACAGATCCCTGGGGTACACCACTATTCACCTTTCTCCATTGGGAAAATTGGCCATTTAGCCCTACCCTCTGCTTTCTATCTTTTAACCAGTTCCTGATCCACAATAGTACACTGCCTCCTATCCCATGACTCTTTAATTTTGCCAAAAGTCTCTCATGAGGGACCTTGTCAAAGGCTTTCTGAAAGTCCAGATACACAATATCAACCGACTCACCTTTGTCCACCTGATTATTCACTCCTTCAAAAAAACATAACAGATTAGTAAGACAAGATCTTCCTTGTCTAAAGCCATGTTGGCTGTCTCCCATTAGGTCATGACTATCTACATGCTGAGTAATTTTATTCTTTATGATGGTTTCTACCATTTTTCCCGGTACTGATGTCAGGCTCACCGGTCTGTAGTTTCCAGGATCACCCCTGGAACCTTTTTTAAAAATTGGTGTTACATTGGCGATCCTCCAATCTTCAGGTATTAGAGATGATTTTAATGATAGTTCACAGATTACTAATAACAGGTCTTCAATCTCGTATTTCAGTTCTTTCAACATCCTTGGATGTATACCATCTGGCCCAGGTGATTTGCTACTCTTCAGTTTATCTAATAGTTGTAATACATCTTCCCGATGTATCGATATTTCCTTCAATTCTTCCGCACCTTTAAATACCACTTCAGTCATGGGTAACATCCCTACATCTTCCTTAGTAAAGACCGAAGCAAAGAATTCATTCAGTCTCTCCGCTATCGCCTTGTTGCCTCTTAGTGCTCTTTTAACCCCTTTATCATCTAATGGACCAACTGACTCTCTCACAGGTTTTTTGCTACGAATGTACTTGAAAAGGTCTCTACTTCACGTTTTTGCTTCCGCAGCAAGCTTCTTCTCAAATTCTCCCTTTGCCTGCCTTATCAATGCCTTGCATTTGACTTGCCAGTGCTTGTGCTGTTTCCAGGTTTCAGCGTTTGGCTCTTTTTTCCATTTCCTGAAAGATGCTTTTTTGGCAACAACAGCCTCTCTGACCTCACCTTTAAACCATGCTGGCAGTTTTTTGGACTTCCTTTCACTTTTCTTAAAGCGTGGAATACAGCTGGTCTGGGCTTCCAAGATAGTATTTTTCAACAACAGCCAAGCCTGATGTACGTCTTTAACCTTTGCAACTGCTCCTTTAAGTTTTTTCTTAACTCTTTTCCTCATTTTATCATATTCTCCCTTTCGAAAGTTAAAAGGTAGTACTGTGGATTTCCTTACTATCCCTCCCCAACTAATTAAATCAAAGGCGATCATGCTATGATCACTATTGCCAAGTGGCCCCAACAACCTTATCTCTTGCACTAGATCTGGTGTTCCACTAAGGATTAGGTCTAATATGGCTTCCCCTCTGGTCGGTTCATGAACCAGCTGCTCCAAGAAGCAGTCATTTATTTCATGTAGGAACTTTATCTCCCTAGCATGTCCTGCCGTGACACTGACCCAGTTGATACCGGGGTAGTTGAAATCACCCATTATTATTACTGTGCTGTAACTTTTGTTAGCTTCCTTGATTTCTTTGAGCATTTCATCATCCATTTGGTCATTCTGGCCAGGCGCTCGATAGTACACCCCCACTGCCATTGCCTTCCCCCTTTTACATGGAATTTCAATCCATATAGATTCTACAGCAGATTTTGTTTCCTGCAAAACTTTAATCCTTTCTGACTCAATGCCCTCTCTAACATAAAGAGCAACCCCTCCACCAATTTGATCAGCTCTATCATTACGATATAGTTTGTACCCAGGTATCACAGTGTCCCACTGGTTGTCCTCCTTCCAACATGTCTCTGATATTCCAATTATATCTAACCTTTCATTTAGTGCTATATATTCTAACTCTCCCATCTTATTTTTTAGACTTCTAGCATTTGCATACAAGCATTTTAGAGAATGTATTTTATTCATACTAATTTGGCTATTGTTAGACATGGGTAATTTAGGATCTTTAAGCTCTGTCTTCTCCATACTTGAGGGCATTTGGGCTACTTTACTCTTTTGTGGAACCTCTCTGCTTTTGGTAGTATCCTTCAAAGATACATTCTTCCGAACCATCCGCTCTTGGGCGACTGTCGGGCAGAGAGAAAAATATGCAGTGCTTAAAACTTTGGGCCAAGTTAGGAAGGCTGGAGGAGATTAAAAATACATTGCCCCCACCTTATGCCCCGGCAGTAAAAACCTTGATGCTTACAGATCAGGAGGGTGCCTCTGCTCCGCACGGACTGGTGGCTGATGGCTACCAGCAGCCGCCGGTGCAGACACCAGTAGAAGACTCCCTTGGAGCTAGGGAAAAGCAGCCTAGTGCACCCTTTCAGCCAGCAGAGACTCCCTATCAGGAAGCCCAGAGAGAGCTGCAGAGATTAGAGGGTAGGAATCGGGTTTAACAAGAAGCAGAATCCCAGTGGATGAGGATAGAGGGAACATTGAAATCCACCAAGGTGGAGCCACCCCCAGGGGAAAAGGAGATGAGAAAATTAACTCAGGAGCTGAGAGCGGTAGAAAGGGAGATACGGAATCTTAGGATGCCAGTATATGATACGGATTTACAATCCACTTCCCTTAAGTCAGAGGGAAGGAGACAGAGACATGAATGGAACTTAGAGGGACTGGAAGGACAGTTGTTAGGTTCACAGGGGTCCCCCAGGGTTACTTTGACAGCCGATGAGTGGCTGCAGGTTTTAGATACATCAGCTAGTCAGGAGAGAATGAGTGTGTGAAGGCAAATTTAACCCCTTGTGAAGAAGTGCAGGACAAAGAACAGAATGGGCAGTATGTGTGGAAGTGGAGTGATTGTTTGGCAAGATGGACAGAGGGTCTATCTTTGCATCTCACTCCCTGGCCGAGACAGGGTAGTTTTGAACCTCAGGATATGGATTTGGCTAGGAAATGCATTGTAGGGGTTATGGGAGACCCTCAGTGGGACTCTAAATATATGAAGGAAGGTTTGGAAGCATGGGAAAGATATGAAAAGAAGGGACCCTTAGTGAAAGCATTGCCCCTGGTGTTAAACCCACATCCAGGAGCAGCAAGGAATCCACCTTTAGTAAAATATGTACCATGGAGCTTTATGGATATGGAAAATGTTGCTAGGACGTAGGCTGTGACTGCTGCTAGACATTTGGTGAAAAACCTTGGGGTGGACGCAAGCCCAAAGAGCAGGACTCGGTATTGGTAATGTCCACCATCGAACATGAAGCAAAGGTACTGCCTATGAGATGGGTGGATGAGGATGTGCGTGTACACATCCTTCAGATCCAGAGAACAGAGCCAATCAATTATTTATTTATTTTATTTGCAGCCTTTATAAACCGCCTAATCACACAGTCCAAGGTGACACAAGAAACATGAACAATAAAATAAGGCATATCAACAAAACACAAAAGCAGTTACAAAATCAAACAGGTGACCCTTCAAATGCCTACAGAAAGACAGCAAATCACAACAGCCTCTCAAGAAGTCTGGCAAACTATTCAACAAGCTAGGCACAGCCAGAGCAAAAGCATGAGAACACGTAGCACACAAATTAATCTGGAAAGAAGGCAACAAGATAAGAGTATCACAAAGAGCACAATGAACCGGACGAGCAGAAGCATACCATAACAGCTCCCCCAAACAGGATACAGATAGACCCAACTGTATCTTCAATACCATACAAAGAACCTTAAACATAATCCGCTCCCAAATAGGCAGCCAATGCAAAGAACGTAAACAAGGAATAATATGGTCAAACTGCGATTTGTCCAAAGATTACCCTCACTGTTGCATTCTGCACCAACTGCAGCACCGATAAGGTAAGGGATGGCAAACCCAACACTACCATATTCCTCTGAAGATAGGGCAACAGAGTTGCTAGAGAATAGGGTGGTGACTTCCTGTTACAACAGAATCCAATGGAGAGGGTCTAGAGGATACTCCCCTGGAAAGACAGGAGGAGGTAACTAGACAAACTGCAGCAGATAGATCTTGAGGGCAACCTGTAGACCTCAGGGTTCTGATGTCATGAGGGGCCACTTGTGGGCAAAATGGACCAGCCTGCCCGCAATGTGAGACAGCTGGGTTTCCTTCAGGGGAAGAGTGGCAATGTTCTCTAGGAAGTCATCAAAAGCCAGCTCCAGGTTGGGGCTGCGGAGCTGGTTGTGGCATAGAAGGTTTAGATCTTTTGAGTTGGCGAGAAGCCTAAGGCTTCTGCTGACCTTGGTGAGCATGGTAGGACACGTAAGCTGGATAAGAGAAGTAATACTTCTTCTTCTTAGGATAGAAGGGTTTCTTTACGAGGTCATCTTCCTGCTGCTTTACGGGAAAGATACCTCATGGTAAGGATATCAGTCTCAATTTCACCAGCTTTCTCCCCCCAGCCCTTACCAAAGAGGTTTTCATCTCTACAAGGAATATCTGCTAGCTTGTCTTGGACCCACTGTTCCAGGTCCGAAGACTGCAACCAAGTCAGCCTTCTGGCTCCAATGCCCACTGCTGCAGCTCTGCTGGTAGACTCAAAAGAGTCAAAAGCTGCTCTAGTGATGAATTTTGAGCAGTCTTGATCATGCTTAACTAAGGCCCTGTAGGCCTCTTATTTATCTGAAGGAATGGCAGCAGAGAACTCTTCAAAATCCTTTACAATGTTTCTGAGGAACATGCCCATATAAAGCATATACAAATTAATGCAGGAAGTCAATATCCATGTCTGAAAGCATTGGCGGTCAAAGACATGAGGGTACGTGATTCCCTCCCAGGAGAAACCAAAGAATGATTTTTAGTACTCTTGAGCCGGCATGCAGCCGACTCAACTACTCTAGAATGGTGAGAGTTGAATTTCTGAAAGTACAGGGAATCGGGAACCCTTACTTAGTATCCAGTCTCTTACTGACCGAGGGAACCGAAAGAGAGATTTCCCATATCCGAAACATGAGGTCCTGTAGAATATGATGGACCAGAAAAGTGGCGGCATCCTTAGGAGTCGGGATACTGAAGTATCTCCAGTTCCTTGGCTCTCGGTTCCTTCTCGGTACTCACGGAGACTGAGAGAGCCCTGGCCAGGTCCCAGATAAAGTCCTGAAAGGACATGTCCTCCGGCGGGGACTGACAGTGCTCATGAGGCAGAGACAGGTCCGATGGCACATCACAGTGCCTTTGTGAAACAGGAGACTCAGCCTCCGATTCCAAGACATCGGAATCGGACAGGAAGTCAAAATAGCGACGGTCACAGTCACGCCTCCACTGCAGATTCAATTTCGATGGATGATCTTAATGCTGATGTCCAGAGACGTTGGAACGGTAAACACTCAATGCCTATTTCTCCTGCAGCCAATGGGATTCAGCCAGTTTGAGGCTCGGCATTGACCCCGAGGATCTTGATGACAGTAGTTTCAGGTCAGCATCAAGACCTGGGTCACCAAGGGCTTTGAAATACCCGATTCCAAACCTGATATTGAGAGCTAGGCTCCTGAGGGCCTCAAGGCCACCTCTTGATGGTCAGCATGCGCTGCTTGAGAGAGATTATGGAAGTCTGGGTGGACTCCAGAGCAGGACCATGGACCACAGTTCCAGACAACAGAACTAGGGGCTCACCCGAGATCAAAGCCTGGGTAGCACTCCGGAGTCCCTCTTGTGCTTTGGAGGTGGATTCCTCCCACTGGGGCTGTTTAGCTGGCTGCTCCCGGTTCTCAGAATCAAAATCTCACTGAGGGGAGCTCCGGTGTCGATGTCTGAGGGAACATTCCCAGGAATCAGCATCGGTCCTCGATGTCGAAAGCTGAGATGCTGATGCGGCCTCGGTGGCTGACTGTTTCTTACCATGACCTTTGAATTTCGAGGGAGCGTGGGAACTGTACGAAGAACAGGAGCCCCAAGAACGTGTCAACATCAAAGAAGAGTGTGTTGAGGTTGCCGAGTCAGATCCAAAAATACTCTTGCGCTGCTTTTCTCAGTTTTTTAACCCTTTCCTCATCAATCAAAATACTACAGTCCAGGTTATGGTCAGGCCCCAAGCACTATAAGCACCAATTGTGCTTGTCGGTGGCCAACAGTGCGGTTACATTTAGTACAGTTTTTTTTTAAACCGCTAGCTGGCTTCTCCATGTCAGGAAACACAGCCTTTGCCAGGTCAAAAGACTCAATGGTGACCTTGGCTAACAAAAAAAATCACGGGAACTGCAAGGTAAAAAGAGAAAATAAAAGTAAGATGAGTGCCCAAAAGGACATCGGTGTTGATGAGCAACGGTACCGAAGAAGACAAGAAGGCAAAAAAAGAAGCACCCTGAAGGGCACAGTAGAAAAGGTTTTAAGTGCGGTGACAGGACAAGTGTCCTTAGGGCTCCGCGGGAAAACTAAGACTGAGGAGAATCACTGGGAAGGTGGGAATGCATACACACATGCACAGAGGGATGCTCCTAAACGCTTCCTTTTGGATGCCTTGGAGTGTTCCCGCGCGGGCTCCGTCAGAGGACGTCATCCATATGTGAAAACTGAATTCCTACTTGTTCCTGGAAATATAAGTATTAACTTGAGCATTGACATAGCCCTTAAAATAAACCTATCACTGTGCTGGCTGAAAATGTCACCCAAAGAGTTCAGAAATATCAGCAATGCCACCTAATCCTCTGCCTTCCCTAGGCTTTTTTTTTCCTGCCTATTCTGGGCTTTATAAACTTTACATGCTCACTGGCCTGTTTTGGTATAATGGTTTGCAAAACATTTTAGGATTTTCTGTAGTTTATAGGGAAGATGTGATGTAAAGCAGGAGCAATTAGGCCCATAAATTGCACCTGCTTTCACTAAGATTTGGAGGAGAAAATTCTCATACCCCTCCATCGGTAACAGCATAAAGCATGGAGTGTGCCTCAAGGAAGCAGAAGCTGCTCAGCATTGAAATGCCCTGCAGTGCAGTCTTACCAAGTTAATCTGAGGGCTGTTTTTAAACTTCTGGTACTCTTCTTCACTCATCGAAATAAAGAGGTCTGCCAAAATTCCCAAGGAAGTTGCAATACCCTATGGAAGCAAACATAGTATCAAGCTGTGCTTAAGTTGAGAGTGTATTAAATAAAAGACAGAAAACTACAATAAAATTTCAGGACTGAACCCTGAGCATGAGTGGGCCATATTTTTGGAGCTAAAAGGAGTTATCCTGATTGCTGCAGATGTACTATGTCCCAACTGAAGGCTAAAATGGAGAAACGGGCAAAATCAAAAGGTATCTCACCTTAAAAATATATTTATTCATACTGCAAAGTAGAAACTTAGAGAAACCCTTTCAAAAAGAGGGTGGAGATGACAAGGCATAAATCAAAGGTCCTTCTGAAGACATTAATGCTTCTTCCATACTTAACGAGTAGGAGGTGTAATTAACCTCCTTGGTAAACACTAACCTAGTTAAATTGAGATGACTTTGCTTTCAGCAAGTGCAAACTGTCTGTAAAAGACAATGTGATATTATGGAGATATAAAAAGTGCTTGCATGGATTATTTTCTATGTATTATTTTTTTTAAAACGTAAACACTGCACTAAGGCCCCTATTTACTAAAGTGTGCTCAAGTTTTGCTCGTAACATGCATTAACTGCAAAAGTTAAGGCACATGAAGAACAAAACCTCTGCCTTTGAGGAAATTCTCTGCACTTTTGGGAGGGCTGCCATGAAGTTGATGTGGAGCACAGTTCACTATCAGGCCCTGATGACAAGCAGATAATGCGGAATGCAGTTGGCTACAGCTCTACAGCATTATTCACCACGAGTGGCTAACACACGATGATGCATTCTGCATTAACTATACTGCGCAATCCTTGCCCATTCTCCACTCCCTAATGCCAGTTTCCATGTGAGGTGTTTACTATGTACCAGCCACATATTGCACTGTTAGCACACATGAATTCCTGCAATAAGCACCTAGGGGGGTCATTTTAGAAAGTCAGTTTCATGCTTATGAGGCCTCATAAAATACTGACCAGTTTACAAGTGCATGCATTTGTATTAATATGCATACTTTGGCGGTAAGCATTGCCGGGGCACAGTCTAATAGAGCGCATGCAGAGTTTGCAAGTGCACATGTTAATTATGAAATCCTTTAATTTACACACATACTTGAGTACTCTACATGCCTTCATGTACACTTGCCCTTGAACAGGTGTAAATATCCATGCCTGCATTTAAGACACAATCTTTGCTTCTTATGCTAAACACACACAAGCATCTACGTATCTATAAAATAGCACCTAAATAGGTACCTACTTGCCCTCTTGAGCAAGATACCCCCTTATAAAATTCCCCTCCTAATGCAGCTTAGTAAATAGGACCCTAAGAAAGGAATTTTATAAAGGGATGCATACGATAAGATGCCAAATAGGCATCTAACTAGGGGTTATTTTAGTAATTAATGCATGTATTTGGCCATATATGGGCTTACATGACCTCTTACAAAATGCAGATCAGTATAAAAGTATGCGCATTGCTTGACTGCACATACTTTGCCAGTGCACGTGCACAGGGGCTGAGTTTGGGCAAAGCGTGGATAGAGCACATGTAGTTTATAAAATACTATTGTGGTAGGCTATGGCCTATGATAGCCTGCAAATATGAAAGGCCTGTAAGTTAGGCCCTGATTCCAGCCCCCATCTGAGAAGAACTAGGGATCTGTAAAAGTTTGAGAAAACTGCTTTAAACTGCTTAACAAGAAGTTTTTCATGAATTCATAAATCCTTTATTATTCTCTTGTGTTCTGATGATAGAAATGTTTCAATACTTGCATTCCTAGAGCTAGAAACGACCTCGCAGTAGAATTGTATCAATACCTAGAAACTGTGCCATTGTTAGAACAATCCTAGAGGAGAGAACTGCGTACTAGGCCCAGGAAGGGTCTCCGATTGGACAAATGCAGGGGGCATATCAAACTGAAAAGAAATGTATAAAATGAATATGTTTCTGTAAGAACTTTGCTCAGTCCTTTTTGACGCTTGACTGTCTGAGCCTTGTGCACAATAAATTGGCTTGGACCCTGCAATTGACTCCAGGATTTATTCATTGTTTGCACTTCGCTGCTTCATATTCTTGGTGCGTTGGCCGGGAATGTGTGGATAGTGAATGGTATTCAAGTGAATATTCCACGTATTTCGCCTCCAGGTTTGGTCCAGTTGGAACCGTGTCTGTCCGACCGCAGGGGAAACCTCAGGCGCCACCAGTCCTCTTGTATCGGGGAGGGTTCCGCCTCGCCTCGGCAGACCACTGGGTCCAGCTGGCCAACACCTCCGAACCCGAGGGGAGTCCGGGATCCAACCCATGAACTGGTTTGGTATCGGGAACCGGATCCGGTGAGTAGACATTTTTTTGTATGATAGTCAGTGAGGCCTGGGGAAAAGTCTTGCATGAGTACGCGAGACTAATTTGGTATAGACTAACTGGGAAAAGTCTTGCATAAGTGTGCAAAGACGAGAGAGCCTGATCACCTCTCATAAGGGCGGTCCTAATACGCTTCGCATAAGGGTTAGCGGAGCCGAAGCCACCGACCCTTTGGGTTGAGTTAGTCAGTAAAACCTTGGGCATTTGAAAAATAATTTCTTGTTGCTGGCATGACTGTCTGTGTGACTGAGAGGTCTTGAAATATAGACCAAGTGAGAGCGGACTCCTGAGTAGCGCAGTTCCTGGCCGGGCGACCGCGCCCAGGTCGCGAAAAGGAGGAAGCGTGTGGTGTTTGTCCCCCCCCATTGTTCTGTGGACTGTACGGACCCCTTACCGGCAGCCATACTACCTACCCTTACTGTCTGTTGCCGTGTACGTCATTACGATTATGGGAGGGGCGGAGTCTACGCAAACTCCGTTGGAATGTATGATCAAGAATTTCCGTAAGGGATTTTCCAGAGACTACGGAATAAGAATGTCTGCGTCTCGATTAAAAATGCTTTGTGAGAGGGAGTGGCCAGTGCTAGCTACTTCATGGCCCCGTGAGGGCACCTTTGATGTGGGAGTAGTCTCCCGTGTTCATCAGATTGTACAAAAAATGTACCCTGATCAGTTCCCCTACATAGACTCCTGGCTGGGTATTTGTGAGAGGCAGCACTTTTGGATGAAGCGTTGCTATGAGGAACAGTGTAGAATACTAGTAGCAACCACTAGGGGGACCCAGAAGTTTGAGGAGGGGAAGCCGCCTGTGTATTCCGCCTCAGAGTCCCCAGAAATCCTGGCCCGTTTATCCCAGTATCCATATAGGTTGGTTCCACCAGCTCCACCACCTGAAGCAGAACCTGATGAGGTACCCCAGCAATTAACGCTGCAGCAGCAGAAGAAGCCCACTTCCCCGAGTGATAGCCCCGAGTCTGGCCCAAGTACACCAGGGGGACCAGGGTCCTCCGATGATACTGGGAGTGGAGGCTCACCTGCCAGTTCAGGGTCACCTGCCAAGGAAGCCTATACCCAGGAACCGTATGACTTAAGAAGTGTAACCCCAAAGAAAAAGGAGAAAGCAGGGCGCCTAATGCCATTGCGTCAAGTACCTGGTTTACCTATCCTAAATGAACAGGGCCAGATGGCGCCAGGACCAACCAGTCTAATCTACGTGCCTTTTTCCACTACTGATTTATTGAACTGGAAAATGCATTATGCGTCCTATACTGAAAAACCCCAAGAATTGACGGAGTTAATGTCTAGTATAATGCAAACTCATCAGCCCACCTGGACTGATTGCCGCCAGCTCCTGTCCACTCTCTTTACTACCGAGAAGCGAGCGTGAATTGTGCAAGCAGCCATCCGCTGGTTAGAAGAAAATACCGTAGAAGGAGGGGAAATGAATCTCCCACAAGCAGCCGCCGCAGCTTTCCCAAATGAAGATCCTAGATGGGATCCGAATGACGAAAGGGGGGCGGCGGCCCTAACTTGATTTCGCCAGGCCTTGCTGCAGGGCCTGAGGAAGGGAGGCCAGAGGGCCATGAATATCGGGAAGGTATCAGAAGTTATCCAGGGTCCGGATGAGAGCCCAGCGGCATTTTAAGAGCGGTTGTCTGAAGCCTATAGATTGTATACCGCTCAGGAAAATTTGCATATGGTAATCGCAGCCTTTGTCAGTCAGTCCCAGAGAGACATAAAATGAAAATTACAGAAACTGGATGGATTTGCGGGCATGAATACAGCCCAGTTAATGGAAGTTGCTCAGAAAGTGTTTGTGAATCGTGAAAATGAACGTAACAGAGAAAGTGAACGTAAAATGAAGAAGAAAGCAGATCTTCTTGCTGCCGCTTTAGTTGAATGACGTGAAGGAGGTTTTCCTAATCGAAGGAGCAGAGGACGTGGAAGGGGTCGTGAAAATAATTGGACCCCACTGGGTGCGAATCAGTGCGCCTATTGCAGAGAAGAAGGACATTGGAGAAGTGAATGCCCGCATCTTGACGTCACCCCCAGGAGGGGAGGAGGGAGTCCCTGGAGAACAGGAGGTCGATTTCAGAGTCGTGGAGGAATGACTCGAGCACAGTTCCAGCGAGAGAGAGAAGAAGCTATTGAGGGAGTGGCAGTTGCAACGGGCTATGACATGGATGAAGACTAGGCCAGACCGGGCTCCAAGTTCACCCTGGGTCCCCAGGAGCCTATGGTCAGTTTGAAAATAGGGGACCAATATATGGACTTTATGGTGGATACAGGAGCTGAACATTCAGTGGTGGCAAAGCCAGTGGCCCCTCTTTCCTCTCGATCTGTCACCATTATTGGGGCCACTGGGGCCAGGGCCACCAAGCCTTTCCTGCAGAACCGCATGTGTGAACTAGGGGGACAGAAAATAACGCACCAGTTCCTGTATATGCCTGAGTGCCATATTCCACTTTTGGGCCGAGATATGCTTGCCAAGCTTCAGGCGCAAATATCTTTCGCTGAAGGAGGAGAAATGCAAATGACTGTGAATTCAAAGCCTGCTGGATTGATGGTGCTGACTGTTCCCCGAGAAGAAGAGTGGCGGTTTTACAGCGTATCTCCAACAAAGCCAGCTAGTTCCTGTATACCCCCCAACCTTTTAGCCCCGCCTGAGGTATGGGCAGAAGATAATCCACCTGGCCTAGCGAAGAACATAGCCCCTGTCATTGTCGACCTCAAGCCAGGAGCGGAACCAGTGCATGTGAAGCAGTATCCTCTTCCTCGACCAGCTATTGAAGGTATCCACTGCCATCTGATGAAACTACTGAAGTATGGACTTCTCAAGGAGTGCCAGTCACCTTGGAATACCCCCCTTCTCCCAGTCAAGAAACCTGGGACAGGGGATTACTGCCCAGTACAAGATTTGAGGCGGGTAAATGATGCAGTTGAAACTATACACCCAGTGGAACCAAATCCTTATACTCTCTTGGGACTGATCCCCGCTGAGGCTACTCATTTCACTGTCCTGGACTTGAAAGATGCCTTCTTCTGTATACACCTAGCCCCCACCAGTCAACTTTTGTTCACTTTTGAATGGCAAGACCTCACAACAGGAAGGCGGAGCCAACTCACTTGGACTCGACTACCCCAAAGATTCAAGAATTCACCTACCCTCTTCAGTGCTGCTTTAAATCAAGATCTCTCAAGCTACTCAGTGAACCCAGGACAAAGGGTTCTTCTTCAGTATGTGGACGACCTGCTCATAGCCACAAATTCAGAAAGCCACCAGTGAACTCTTGCACCTTCTAAACGAGGCTGGATACAAAGTCTCAATAGCCAAGGCGCAATTATGTCAAACTGAAGTTAAATATCTAGGGTTCCAGTTGCCTAGCGGAATTCGACGCTTGGGACCGGAACGCAAAGAAGCTGTGTGCAGTATTCCCACTCCAACCACCAGGAGGCAAGTAAGAGCCTTCCTGGGGGCCGCAGGATACTGTCGTATATGGATCCCCAATTTCGCTCTGCTGGCAAAACCATTGTATCAAGCTACCAAAGGAATGGAAAAGTCTCCATTGGAGTGGGGACCTGAACAGGATGCAGCATTCCAATCTCTGAAAACCGCTCTGATGTCATCACCAGCTCTGGGTCTACCAGATGTCCAGAAAGCTTTCCGTCTCTATGTTCATGAGTCACAAGGAAATGCTCTAGGGGTGCTGACTCAATCTCTTGGATCTTGGCAACGGCCAGTAGCTATTTGTCAAAACAATTGGATGTGGTTGCAAAAGGTTGGCCCCCTTGTTTGAGAGCTGTTGCAGCTACAGCCCTCCTAGTGAGCGAAGCAGACAAGCTCACTCTGGGGCAGAATCTTCAAGTTACTGTGCCACATTCTGTTCTGACCCTCATGGAACACAAAGGAAGTTTCTGGCTCACAAATTCACGAATGTTGAAGTATCAGAGTATGCTGTGTGAAAACCCCCAGATACAATTGAAGGTCAGTCAAGCCCTGAATCCTGTTACGTTGCTCCGAATTGGTCCTGGCCCCCCTGATCATGACTGTTTAGAAATTATGGGCACTGTATTCTCAAGTCGCCCGGATCTGACTGATGTTCCTTTGGAGAACCCCGAACGGACTTTCTTTGTGGATGGAAGCAGTCTCGTCATCAATGGGCATCGTTGTGCCAGGTATGCAGTGGTGACCCTTGATCTGGTAGTTGAGTCCTCAGCTCTGGCCCCAGGAACTTCAGCACAGAAGGCTGAACTGATAGCTCTCACTAGAGCACTGACATTAGGAGATGGGCTCCGTTTACATGTGTACACAGATTCCAAGTATGCCTTCACAACTTTGCATGCACAGGGAGCCCTGTATAAAGAACAAGGGTTGATCACCTCAGGAGGCAAGTCCATTAGGTATGGGCCCGAGATATTGATATTATTAGATGACGTGTGAGCCCCTAAGCAAGTTGCAGTCATGCACTGTCGAGGTCATCAAGCAGGAATAGGAGAAGTTGCCCGAGGGAATAGGTTTGCTGATGCCACTGCCCAAAAAGCAGCCACAACTGGACGGGTTTTGACCCAAGATACTTCAGTGCAGGCAGCTTTATTCCCTGTGCCCCTTAGCTCATGGGCCCACCGATACACTACAAGAGAGTTAGATTACTTCTGTGAAGAGGAGGGGGGTGTCCTAACAGAAAAAGGTTGGATAGTGCTGCCACCTCCAGAGGGTAGTGCACCCCCAGGTCCCACAGTAATTCCTGAAGCATTGGGACCGGCCTTTGTTCATGCTTTTCATCAGGCCACACATTATGGGAAAACTGCCATGGAAAGAGCCCTAAAACCCCATTTCTGTATTTCACTATTAGGACCCCTGACCGCCTCAGTGGCTCATCAATGTTTGACATGTGCTAAGAATAATGCTAAGCAGGGTCCCAATCCACCCCCAAGAGTTCAGTCAGTAGGAGTTACCCCTATGAGAACTGAAATATGAGATTGCAGACCTGCTATTAGTAATCTGTGAACTATCATTAAAATCATCTCTAATACCTGAAGATTGGGGGATCGCCAATGTAACACCAATTTTTAAAAAGGGTTCCAGGGGTGATCCGGGAAACTACAGACCGGTGAGCCTGACATCAGTACCGGGAAAAATGGTAGAAACCATCATAAAGAATAAAAATTACTCAGCATGTAGATAGTCATGACCTAATGGGAGACAGCCAACATGGCTTTAGACAAGGAAGATCTTGTCTTACTAATCTGTTATGTTTTTTTGAAGGAGTGAATAATCAGGTGGACAAAGGTGAGTCGGTTGATATTGTGTATCTGGACTTTCAGAAAGCCTTTGACAAGGTCCCTCATCAGAGACTTTTGGCAAAACTAAAGAGTCATGGGATAGGAGGCAGTGTACTATTGTGGATCAGGAACTGGTTAAAAGATAGAAAGCAGAGGGTAGGGCTAAATGGCCAATTTTCCCAATGGAGAAAGGTGAATAGTGGTGTACCCCAGGGATCTGTGCTGGGTCCGCTGCTTTTTGACATATTCATAAATGACCTGGAAAGTGGAATAACGAGTGAGGTTATCAAATTTGCAGATGACACAAAACTATTTAAAGTTGTTAAAACCCAAGAGGATTGTGGAAAATTGCAAGAGGATCTTGATAAATTGGAAGACTGGGCATCAAAATGGCAGATGAAATTTAAATGTGGACAAGTGCAAGGTTATGCACCTAGGGAAGAACAACCCAAACTATGGTTACACGATGCAAGGTTCCATATTAGGAACCACCACCCAGGAAAAAGATTTAGGCGTCATTGTGGATACCATGTTAAAACCCTCGGCCCAGTGTGCACCAGCTGTAGGCCCATGCCTTAACTTAAGGCGTGTGTAAAGGCGTCTATAGAAAGCGTAGTTACTCACCTGTAACAGGTGTTCTCCAGGAGCAGCAGGAATCAGTCCTCACTTATGGGTGACGTCGGCGCCGACGGAGCCCTCGCGGAGCAATTTTCCCCAGCTTTCAAAGAAAGCCTTTGGGAATTGCAGCGCGCATGCGCGGTCGTCTTCCCGCCCGAGGGTGCCATCTTAGCCAGTCAGATGACATAGCTAAAAAAGACAGCATAAAAATTTGCAAAAAGAACATAAGCAGACGATTGCAACTCCAAGGGGAGGAGGGAGGGTAGTGAGGACTGATTCCTGCTGCTCCTGGAGAACACCTGTTACAGGTGAGTAACTACGCTTTCTCCAGGACCAAGCAGGAAGTCAGTCCTCACTTATGGGACTCCCAAGCTCAAGGCTACCGGAGACCCTAAGCACAAAAATGAGCTCCCTCTAGCTCAGCAGCACAGAAGGATAGAATCTTCGCTGAATTATCACCCACCGGTAGCCCACATCCGGGATGGAGGGTAGGAGTTGCTCAGACCTCAAAGAGATTACGGAGGACTGCCTGTCCGAAAGCACTGTCCCTACGGGACTCCCTCTCGAGACAGTAATGGACCGCAAAAGTCTGGCTCGAAGACCAAGTAGCGGCCCGGCAGATGTCTGCCAGCGGAACAGAGCGGAGGTAAGCCACTGACGTAGCCTTTGCCCGAACGCAATGAGCCGTGACTCGACTTTCTAAGGAGAGTCCGGCTGCCCCATAAGCCCAAGAGATACAGTCCGCCACCCAGATGGACAGAGTACGCTTGGAGACCGGGAGCCCCAATTTATTGGGGTCAAAAGACACAAAAAGCTGAGCAGCTTTACGGTGCTCCCGCGTAGGGTCAAGGTAGAAGTTCAAGGCCCTTCTACAGTCCAGGGTATGGAGGACCGTTTAAGCTCGGCTGGAGTGCGGTCTGGGAAAGAAGGTTGGAAGTACCACCTCCTGATTGATGTGAAAAGGGGAGACCACTTTAGGCAGAAATTTTGGGTGAGTCCGTAGGACTACCCTATTCTTGTAGAACCTAGTGTAAGGGGGATCAGACACGAGGGCCTGCAATTCACTTACGCGTCTAGCGGAAGTGAGGGCTATCAAGAACAGTGTTTTCCAAGACAGAAAGAAAACGGAGAGAACAGGTAGCCATAGGTTCAAAAGGCGGACAGGTGATCCGCTGCAAAACCACATTCAGGTCCCAGTCAGGCGCTGGCGGGCGCAGAGGTGGTTTAAGTAGAAGGAGACCTCGGAGAAACCTCGCTACGAGAGGGTCGTTTGAGAGAGGTCTGCCGTCCACCGGCACATGATGTGCTGAAAGAGCACTGAGGTGAACTTTGACGGAATTGGACTTAAGTCCCAGATTAGAGAGGTGCAGCAAGTACTGCAAGATCACCGACACCGGGCAGGAGAAGGGATCCTGAGACTGTTGGGTACACCAGACTGCAAAGCGACGCCATTTAAGGGCGTAGCATTTGCGGGTAGAGGGCCGTCGCGAAGCCAAGACGACCTCCTCCACCTCCGCCGGCAGGAGAAGGGGAGCAAGGACTACCCTCTCAGCAGCCAGGCCATGAGGTTGAGAGACCTGAGGTTGGGGTGCAGTAGGGACCCCTGATCCTGAGTGAGGAGATCCGGTTGTACCCCCAGAGGGATTGGATCCTCCACCGCCAGTTGTAGCAGGAGCGGAAACCACGGCTGCCTGGGCCAGCGAGGGGCCACCAGGATCATGAAGGCTTTGTCTCGGAGAACCTTGAAAAGAGTCCGAGAGACTAGCGGGATGGGCGGGAAAGCGTACAGAAGGCTCCCCGACCATGAGATCAGAAAGGCGTCCGCCGCAACCCGAAGGGGGTGTGGCTGACGAGAGCAGAAGCGCGGAAGCTGCCGGTTGTGAGGACTGGCAAAGAGATCCACCGTGGGGAGGCCCCACTGGAGGAAGAGCTTCTGAACTACCAAGGGATCCAGACGCCACTCGTGCGGCTGGAGGACCCTGCTGAGTTTGTCTGCAAGGCAATTTTCCTGGCCCGGGAGATAAACTGCCTTGAGGAGAATGCCGTGACTGACGGCCCAAGAGCAGAGCTTCTGTGCCTCCCGGCAGAGGAGGAAGGAGCCCGTGCCCCCCTGTTTGTTCACGTAGAACATGGCAACTTGATTGTCCGTCTGGACAAGGACGGACTGTTGGGAAGTCAGGTGGGAGAAGGCCTTGAGAGCTAGGCGGATCGCCCTGAGCTCCAGGAAGTTGATCTGCTGAGCAGACTCCCACGTGGTCCAGAGGCCCTGAGTACGTGCCCCTTGGCAATGTGCTCCCCAGCCCAGGAGGGCTGCATCGGTGGTCAGCACCCGGGTCGGCTGAGGTGACTGGAAAGGCATTCCGAATATCAGGTTCGGCAGCCGGAGCCACCACCGGAGAGACGAGATCAGCGGTTCGGAGACGCGCACTAGGTCTGCTAGGCCGCCCGTGGCCTGTCGCCACTGCTGGCGGAGACACCATTGAGCAGACCGCATATTCAGGCGGGCATTGGGGGTCACATGGACGGTGGAAGCCATATGGCCGAGCAGTCTCAGGAAGCGCCTGGCGGAGACCAGGGGCTGGCTGCGAAAGCGGTCGGCTAGGTCCATGAGCCGTTGAGCCCTGTCAAGCGGTAGGTATGCTCGCGCCTGAGGGGTGTGCAGCCTTGCGCCGATGAACTCGAGATCCTGTGAGGGGAGCAAAGTGGACTTTGCGAAGTTTATAACAAAGCCCAAGTGCTGCAGCAGAGTCACCGTGCGGCACGTGGCGTTGGTGACCTCCTGAGCGGACGCTGCTCTGATGAGCCAGTCGTCGAGGTACGGAAAGACATAGAGGCCGTGAAGCCGGAGATGGGCCGCCACGACCGCGAGACATTTTGTGAAGACTCGCGGTGCGGAGGACAGGCCAAAGGGCAGTACCCTGTACTGGTAATGATTTCCTGCCACCACAAACCTTAGGTATTGGCGGTGGCTTGGGTGGATGAGGATGTGCGTGTAGGCATCCTTTAGATCCAAGGAGCATAGCCAATCTCCCTGCTGGAGGTAGGGCAGAAGGATTCCAAGGGTAAGCATTTTGAACTTCTCCCGCACAAGGAACTTGTTGAGGTTGCGCAAGTCCAGGAT
Source organism: Ichthyophis bannanicus (assembly GCA_033557465.1). Lineage (NCBI taxonomy): Eukaryota > Metazoa > Chordata > Amphibia > Gymnophiona > Ichthyophiidae > Ichthyophis > Ichthyophis bannanicus. The sequence continues at coordinate 1,200,416,968 of CM066032.1, read as the reverse complement.
GGGTCTGAGGCCCCCTGTTCTCTTTGGTATCAGAAAATACCTGGAATAAAAGCCTTGACCTCTCAGGTGGTGGGGCACCGGTTCCACCGCCTGTTCCTGCAGAAGACCTGCTAACTCCTGAAGGAGTAATTCCCTGTGCAGAGGGGGTCGCGGAGGTTCTCCCGGAAAATAGGAGGGAGGGACCTGATGGAAGTGGAGAAGATAGCCTTCTCGCACGACCTGAAGCACCCAGGCATCTGCGGTGATGCTGGACCACCTGTGGGCGAAGTGAACCAGCCGGCCTCCGGTGCTGGGAGGACCCAGCGGGGGGGGGGAGAGGCTATGCTTAGCGAGTCAAAAACCCCCACCCTGCTGAGCAGGGCTGGTGGTGCAGGCTTGGGGGCTTGCTGCCTACGGGACCCGTTACCCCGTCCCTTGGCCTGCTGGCCCTGTTGGGGAGCTGCAGGGGCCTGATAATGGGGGTATTGTTTGTAGGCAGCCGCCTTCCTCGGGTAAAAGGACTTTTTCCCCGAGCCCTTCTTTTTCTGGGAAGGGGCGGAGGTCTTCCTAGAAAGCCTGGTCCGGGTGAGAGTCTCAGTCTCAATCTGCGCAGCCTTTTCCGCCATGGGCTTGCCAAAGAGGTTTTTCGCCTCGGCAGGGGACATCGACCAACTTGTCCTGCACCCAGGGTTCAAGGTCTGACGACTGAAGCCAAGCCTGTCGGCGGGCACCGATGCCGGCTGCGGCCACTCGAGCCGAGGCTTCAAAGCCATCATAGGCTGCTCGGGACATGAACTTTGAGCATTCCCGAATGCCAGTGGACAAGGCTAGGAACCTCCGCAAGGGCTCCTCGGAGAGACCAGCGGAGAATCCGGCCAGTTCTTTAGCCAGATCCCGGAGATACATGCCCATGTATAGCTGGTAAGTCTGGACACGACATGCGAGCATAGAGCCCTGGAAACACTTCTTGCCAAGGCCATCCAGGTTACGGGCCTCCCTTCCAGGAGGCACCGAGGAGTGCATCTTCTGGCTCTTAAGACGATGCATGGCCGATTCCACTACCATGGAATGGTGTGGCAGCTGTGCCTTTTGAAAGCCAGGGCTCTTGCGGACTCGATAGATAGAATCGACCCGCTTGCTCAGGACCGGCGAGGAGGCCGGACTCTCCCACATGCGGAAGAGTAGTCGTTCCAGCATAGGAGGAACCGGCACAGTAAAGTGTTCCCTCGCGGGAGAGTCATACTGGAGGGCGTCGAGCTCTTCGGCTCGAGGCTCCTCCTCGGGATCCGCAGGGAAGGCCAAAGCCTTGGCCATATCCCTAACGAAGTCCGAGAACCGGGCATCCTCCGGGGGGGACTGCTTCCGAGGCTCGGACTCCGGTGAGTCCGATGGGACACACCGAGTCTGGAAAGAATCAGGTGACTCTTCCTCCTCAGACTCCCAGACCGACTCCGACGAGGACTCGGTGGGGTCGGCCTGGGCAGGGTGCGGCGCCAGCCGCCCCGACGCCGAGGGAGTCGGCGTCGGCGACCTCGGTCCCGAACGGGAGGCCGAGGGTGACCTCGACCGAGGATCGACTCGAGTTCTCATTGACTCGAGGATCGGCTCGGTCTCCGGGGTCGACTTGGACGTCGACGTCCCGGCGGTCGGGGCAGCGGCGCCAGCGAGGCCAGCGAGCAGTGCCCTCTGCTGGTCCATGAAGGCAGACAGTCTGCTCTCCAAGGCCGTCAACCTGAGTCCGACCTCAGGTGACCCAGCAGCCCCCGACTCGGGCCCCGACGGCGTCGGGCCCGACGTCGGCTGTCGCGGAGGCGAGTCCAGAAGGACCACAGGACTTACCCGGGCAGGCATCTCCGACTCCAGGCGAGGTCGCTTCGGGATGTGTTCCTTCTCCAAGGACCCGGGGCGGCTGTCGGGGCTATGCGACCTGGCCCTCGCGGAACCAGGAGCGTCCACCGACGCCGCCCTCGCGGGTTTCACCTTCCGACGATGGTCCCCGGAGGGAGAACCCCGGTCGGAGGAGCTCCGGCGACGGTCCGAACTGGAGCCTTTCGACGCGGAGGCCTCCGACGAGGTCCGGGTACGGCTGGGGTCAGCGAAGATTCTCTCGCGCTGATGCCGCCGACTTCTCAACGCCTTTGAGGACAGTTTGCTGCAGGGCCCACAGATCAGTTCCTCATGATCTGGGCCCAGGCAGCGGAGGCAAAAGTCGTGTGTGTCGGTTAGTGACATATTTCGGTCACACCGACCACACCGCTTAAAGCCGCTGGCAGCCATCGGGGGAAAAAGGGCCCCTGCGAGGTCAAAGGACCGGGCTGCCAGGGAAACCGAAAACGAAAGCTGACTAAGTCAGAAAAACCGAAAAAAGGAAGAGGACTCGTGACCGGCGTCGCGAGTCCGGGCGGGAAAAAGATCGGCGTCGAACCGAAGGAAAAAAGGATAAAATAAAGAAGAAAATCAACTTTTTCGCGGGGACAAGACGGGGACGTCTGTAGGGCTCCGCGGAAAAAAGAAGACTGGCTAAGATGGCACCCTCGGGCGGGAAGACGACCGCGCATGCGCGCTGCAATTCCCAAAGGCTTTCTTTGAAAGCTGGGGAAAATTGCTCCGCGAGGGCTCCGTCGGCGCCGACGTCACCCATAAGTGAGGACTGACTTCCTGCTTGGTCCTGGAGAATGTTACCTATCCCTCTCCAAAGGAATTATCAACAGTCTTCTATAAGAGAGTCTTTGGCCCAGAGTTCAGGGCTGGGAGGGTGTGGTCAGAGGGAGGGGTTAAGAGCCCAGCAGGCTGCAGGAGGGAGAGAGGCCTGTGGAGCCAGGTCTTTCCAAGGCAAGCTGTGCAAAGGAGTTCTGAGCTGGGAACTTTAACTGGCACTGGAGAAAGGGTTGGGAGAACAAGCTTGTAGAGGTTTAACAAGCTGGGACAGAAGTAAAGCTGCTTTTATTTCCCTAAACTGCTGTCTGGCATGTGTTGTAAAGAAAACCCCTTCCCAACACATGCCACACTACCATATATGGTGGCAGCTTCGGGATTTCCTCCAACCACATGACTGAGGGCAAATCCACATACCTCCAGGGCTGGGCCTCTACAGCAGGTCAAGACTTTTTTTTTTATTGCGTGGGCTAAGAGGGTTAGCCTTACTCAAATTAGGGAGCTTGAAGAAGGTTAGTCAATGCCGGACAAGCAGGATTTGGTTTGGACACTAGAGGCCACTAAAAGTTGATGGAGCTGGAATACTGCAGGGTTAACTCAGCTTTAGAAGAGGAAGCTGTGGTGATATTGCAAGAACAGTGGTAAGCCAGGATGGAGCAACTCCTCCAGATTCTGGTTAAAGGGCAGAGGCAATAGTATCAACAGCAACAACAGTATCAGGAAAGACAACAGCAGGGGCGGCCCAAGGGGGGGTGCGGGGCCATGTGCGGAGACTCAGTGAGGGGCCTCATTTGCATAAGGTGCCTCATCTGCATAAATATTTGCATAATGTTACCATACACTAACTTTTAGTAAACATGCCTCTTAATGAGTGTATGGATAAAGAAAGACTAAAAGATTTCTACATTACTATAATCCAGTGCCAACCGCCAGGCACATTAGGAACTACTACAAACACTGCCCATTTAGAACCCGTAGCAAACCCGCCGTATCCTAACAGCACTACCAGGACTCACAAAGCACCATACCCTACCTATCAAAAGGCAACACTGAAAATATTAAACCAATACATTTCAGAGAATAACAATACATGACCTACTGGGGAAAGAGAACAAGTGGCAATGTCAAATAGGAATTACATAAACAGAATACTTCAGCTCAGTTACACATGCAGAACATAGACCATCACCAAACAAGGCATCACAATTTAGAAACAGGAAGACAATAATTAAACTGGGAACCCCCAAAAGCCAAACTTGGAATGTACAACACTGTAGAAATAAAACTATAAATTAATTTCCTCCTGTACTAAACAAAGCACAGATGTTAATGATGCACATTTCCCAGAGCTGCCATATTCCAGTTAATAAATTCAAAATAAAGAGATATTTTTTGATCTTTTGTGCATTTTTTTCAGTTGCAATTGTTCCAGCCACTTTCTTCTGGTTTCTTCGTGTCTTCTGCTAGCTCTCCATCGTCTGCTGTCCATTTGTCCTTTCTTCTCTCTTCTAGTTTTTTTCCATCCTCTCTCTACATCTGCTTTAACATACTAATCTTTCTCCTTTTGCTCTTTCCTCATTCCTATTTCATCCACTCAAATTTTACCCCTTCATCCTCAATCCCCACTTACTCTCCCAATATCCGGCCAATTGTAGATTTGTCTTCCCTCCCACACAAAATAATTTTTCCCTCTCCATTTCACTCTCCCAGCTCCATCCCATTCTAATCCTCCCCCAATATCAGCTCCCTTCTAGTTCCAGCCCCACCCAGCATCCGCTCCCTTCTAGTCCCTGCATCAGCCCATTTCCAGTCCTAGTCCCCCATTAGCCCATTTTCAATCCTATCCTAGCCCCACCATCAGCCCATTTCCAGTCCTAGCTTCCCCATCCAGTTCCAGTCCTATCCGAGTCCCTCCATCAGCTCATTTCCAATCCCTGCACCCCATCAGCCCATTTCTAGTCCTTTCCTAGCCCCACCATCAGCCCATGTCAAATCCTAGCTCCCCTCCACTCAGCCCATTTTCAATTCAAGACCCCCATGAGCCTACTTCCAGATCTAGCCCCTCCATGAGTCCATTTCAATTCAAGCCCCCACTACAGCCCATTTCCAATCTTAGCACCCCCCAACAGCCCATTTCCAAACCTATCCTAGCCCCTCCATCAGCCCATTTCCTGTCCTAGCCCCCCCCCCACTCAGCCCATTTCCAGTCCTAGCTCCCTCCCCTCACAGCCCATTTCCATTCCAAGCTCCCTCCCCATCAGCTATTTGCAGTTTAAGCCCCCCTTCCACTGAGCCCATTTCCATTCCAAGCCCCGTCCCTATCAGCTATTTGCAGTTCAAGCCCCCCTTCCACTCAGCCCATTTCCAGTCCTAGCAACCCCCCATAGCCCCTTACCAGTCCTAGCCCCCCATAGCCCATTACCAGTCCTAAGCCCCCCATCAGCCCACTTCCAGTCCTAACCCATCACCCCTTTTTCAGTCCTACCCCCCATCAGCCCACTTCCAGTCCTAACCCCCCCATCAGCCCATTTCCAGTCTTAGCCCCCCATAGCCCAATACCACTCCTAACCCCCCCATCAGCCCATTTCCAGTCCTAGCCCCCCACATAGCCCATTACCAGTCCTAACGCCCCCCCATCAGCCCACTTCCAGTCCTAACCCCCATCACCCCATTTTCAATCTTAGCACCCCATAGCCCATTACCAATCCTAACCCCCCATCAGCCCACTTCCAGTCCTACCCCCCCAGCAGCCCATTTCCAGTCAGCCCCCCGCCCCCATAGCCCATTACCAGTCCTAACCCTCCATCAGCCCACGTTCAGTCCTAGCCCCCCATAACCCCATTACCAGTCCTAACCCCCCATCAGCCCACTTCCAGTCTTAGCCCCCCCACAACCCATTACCAGTCCAAATCCCCCATCAGCCCACTTCCAGTTCTAACCCCATCACCCCATTTTCAGTCTTAGCCTCCCATAGTCCATTACCAATCCTACTCCCCATCAGCCCACTTCCAGTCCTACCCATCAGCCCAGTTCCAGTCTTAGCCCCCCGCCCCATAGCCCATTACCAGTCCTAACCCATCAGCCCACGTCCAGTCCTAACCCCCCATAACCCCATTACCAGTCCTAACTCCATCAGCCCACTTCCAGTCTTAGACCCCCCCATAGCCCATTACCAGTCCTAACCCCCCATCAGCCCACTTCCAGTCTTAGCACCCCATAGCCCATTACCAGTCCTAACCCCCTCCCCCCCATCAGCCCAGCTAGATAATAAAAAAACACAAACCGGCGGCTGCTGCCGCTGCCGCCATGGCAGCGGCAGAATCGAGCACCCCGCAGGGCCCCCCCTGCCCTGCAGAATCCTCCTTTCAGCATCAGCTCCCAAAGCGCGGGCTTTTCAGAGCCGCGAAGGGAGAGCTTCTCCTCTCGTGGCTCTGTTAATCCCGCCGTGAGGCTGATGGGGGGATTTTCCCATCAGCCCCGCGGCGGGATTAACAGAGCCGCTAGAGGAGAAGCTCTCCTTTCGCGGCTCTGGCAGCCGACGCTGAGGGAGTTGATGCTGAAAGGAGGATTCTGCAGGGCAGGGGGGGCCCCGCGGGGTGCTCGATTCTGCCGCTGCCACGGCCACGGCAGCAGCAGCAGCCAGTTTGTGTTTTTTTTTTTAAATCTAGCTGGGCTGATCGCTGATGCAAGATGTCTTTTGCACGGGGCCCCCTGAAGCGCGGGGCCCTGTGCAAAAAACATTCTTACTCAATGGATGGGCTGACCCTGGCTATATATGTAGCTGTCAGGCTGCTATACTGGAATGGGCTGGCTGTACCCCAGAGGCCTACTGCCAGTGATTCAGAAAGGGGGGCTCCACATAAAGAGAGCCCTCGGAGGTTCCTCTATCGGTTGACAGATCTCACATGGAAGTGGCTGAAACCAAAGGGAAATATTGGGCCCAAGATAACCAAGACTGTGCTATTGGAGCAGTTTTTGGAGGGCTTGACCGCCCAGATGAAACAGTGAGTATGTCAGCACCCCAAGCTTACACTGGAGAGTGCACTGGAAATAGTTGAGGGATATCATGAAGCCCAGCCAGTGACTGAAGCAGACAGTGAGAAGAAGAAAAAGTCACCCGTTAGCCCAGGAGAATGGAAGGGGAAGCTGGAATAGATGTTGGTTCCCCTGTTCCGACCCCCAAAGCTGCTTCCTAGGTGAGGGCATGGCCCCAGCCACAACCCATTCACTTGTTTTAGGTGTGGAGTCCAGGGACACTTTGCTCGGGAATGTCCCCTGGGTACAGAAGAATCAGTGGATGTCAGCCTAACTACACCTCACACCTACGCTTTTGTGAACACTCACCACTCAGTTGTGCAGAACTTTGTGGTTCCAGTGGAGCTCGAGGGGACCCACCTCCAGGCCTCGATGGACTTCAGGAGTGTGCGGACCCTCGTTCGCCGGGAAACGATAACGCCATTTCAAATTGACTATGCAAAGATGGTAACACTGGCCCGTGAACATGGAGACTCCAGCAGGGCAAGCAAAGATCGAGGTTGTGGTACTGCCCTAGCTCTCATATCCAGTGGAGATCGGCAAGACTGCCCAAACTTCGGAGCAATATGGACCTGGCTTCCTGATAGCTCTGCTAAGTCGGACCAGGAAGATTTCTCAGAGATTTTCCCGCTGGAAGATCTGGATTTATATGTCGAGAATCCCAAGCCTGCTAAGTCCCAGAGTTGTCATCATCAGGAAAAGCTACACTACCAAAAGAATCTGGGGACGGCTATAGGGAAGGGATCCGAGGAGGGACAGCCTAGGGAAGAAACTCCTGGGGATAGCTCAGGACTCAGTGGTTGTAGTCCAAATACATTGGTCCCCTTCCCAAAATGGGGGTTGGAGTAAGACCCAGGGAGCTTCAGGAGGGCCCAGCAAGAAGATGAGTCCCTTAAACATGCCCAAGAGTGGGTTTTGGAGATGCATGGGGTTTCAGTAGGTAACAAAGTCCCCTGCAAGAATCTTTCCCTATTTTGTGCTAAAGCATAGTTACTCACCTGTAATAGGTATTCTCTGGGAACAGCAGTAATCAGTTCTCACATATGGATGACGTCCGTGCCGATGGAGCCCATGTGGAGCATTTCCCGAGCTTTCAAAGAAAGCCTTGGGGAATGCTACCCAAAGGGTGCCATCTTGCTCAGTCAGGTGACTTAGCTAAGACGACAGTAAAACTAAAACAAGGTAGAAAGGCAACTACAAGGGGAGAAGGGAGGGTTATGAGGACTGATTCCTGCTGTTCCCGGAGAACACCTGTTACAGGTGAGTAACTACATTTTCTCCAGGAACAAGCAGGAAGTCAGTCCTTATATATGGGACTGCCTAGCTCCAGACTGCCGAGGACCAGACCACGACAGCACCAAAGGTGGCCAATTGAGTAGCTGTGATTTGCAGAAGATGAGTCCCCGCTGAGAGACTCTGCAAGCCCCTAGCATCCAGCGACACTATCACTCCAGTAGCCTAAACACAGAAGGGTCGGAGAGCAGGAGTTGCCTATACCCCGAGAATATTACTGAGTACTGTCTGGCCGAAGGCACCGTCCCTGCGGGACTCATTCTCCAAGCAGTGGTGAGATGCAAACGTATGGATTGAAGGTCATGTGGCGGCTCTGCAGATCTCCGTCACTGGCACTGAGCAGAGATTGGCCACCAATGTGGCCATCGCTCTTATACGATGTGTAGGCAAGGGCAATATAGTCCGCCACCTAAGTGGACAAGGTTCACTTGGTCACAGGGAGCTACAGTCTGCTAGGGTCGTAAGACACAAAAAGCTGAGGAGCTTTGCGGTGGCCCTGGGTCTGCTGTAAGTTGAAGGACAAGGCCCGTTTGCAATCCAGTGTAGGGAGTATCAGTGCCTCCATGCTGGCATGAGGCCGTGGGAAGAAGGTGGGGAGGACAACCTCTTGGTTAAGGTGGAAAGGAGACACCACCTTCGGGAGGAATTTTGGGCGAGTGCGGAGCACTACCCTGTTCTTGAAGACCCCAGTATATGGTGGATCAGCCACCAGGGCCTGAAGTTCGTTCACTCTGTGAGCTGAGATTAGGGCCACTAGGAAGGCCACTTTCCAGGACAAGTACCACAAGTGGCATGAAGCTAGGGGCTCGAACGGCAGTCTGGTAAACTGGGAGAGCACCATGCTGAGATCCCACTCCACCGTCAGGGGGCGGAGAGGGGGTTTAGACAGCATAAGGCCCCAAAGGAACTGGAGACCAGGGGCTGGCTGGAGAGGGGTTTGCCCTCGATCAGGTGGTGGTGGTGAGCAGCTATGGCACTCAGATGCACCCTCACCGAGTTAGATTTCAGACTGGAATGCGACAGGTGCAGTAGATACTGGAGAACTAGTTGCATGTGGCGTCTTTTTCCGTTCCGCACACCAGACGGAGAATCTCCTCCACTTAAAGGCATAAGCCCATCTGATTGAGGGCTTTTCTGGAGGTCAGCAGAATCTCCTCAACTTCCTTTGGTAGGTTGAGCGGGGCAAAAGCTACCCTATCAGCAGCCACGCTGTTAGTGTCAGTGATCCCACATTAGGGTGCTGAAGGGAGCCCTCCTCCTGGGATAGGAGGTCCGGGGCTCAGCCCAGTGGGACTGAAAGTGCCACTGACAGCGAGAGCAGCAGGGGGAATCAGGGATGCCTGGGCCTCCTGGAGACGATCAGTACCATTGATGCCTTCTCGCTCTGGATCTTGAAGAGGGTCCTGGCGACCAGGGAAGTCGGTAGGAACACATAAAGTAATCCCTCGGATCACGGGATCAGAAAGGCATCTACCGCTACACTCTCCGGGTGCGGCTGATGAGAGTAGAAGAGGATCAGCTGCGCATTGTCTGGAGAAGCAACTAGGTCCATCACGGGCCAGCCGCAGAGGTGGAATAGCCACTCTGCCACTGTGGGGTTTAGGTGCCACTTGTGAGGATGCAGGACTCTGCTGAGTCTGTCCGCTAGGCAGTTGTTCTGGCTCGGGGGGGTACACTGCCCGCAGAAGCATGCTGTTGCAGGTTGCCAAGGAGAGGAGGGCCACTGCCTCCTGGCAGAGGGAGTACGAGCCCGTGCCCCCCTGCTTGTTGATATAAAACATGGCGACCTGGTGGTCTGTTTGGACCAAGACAGGTCTGTGCCGCAGGCAGCTGCGGAACGCTCGCAGGGCCAGGAAGGATTGCCCGAAGTTCCAGAAGGTTGATCTGTAGGAGTGACTCCTCCTGGGACCAGCAGCCTTGTGTGCGCCGATCTCCGCAGTGTGCTCCCCAACCTAGGAGGGAGGCGTCTGTGGTCAGGGCTTTTGTGGCATGGTGCCTGGAAGGGCATTCCTGCCCAGAGGTGGCGTAGATTCTGCCACCAGTTGAGAGACTCTGCCAACCAGCAGGTGACCCTGACCCTGACCCTGTCCAGAGCCTACCTGTGACTTGGGTCCACTGCGAGCACAGGCACCACTGGGCTGTCCACATGTGCAAGTGGGCTAAGGGTGTGATATGGACTAGTAAGGCCATATGGCCCAGTAGGTGGAGGAGGTAGTGTGCTGGCACTGCTCTGCAGTGCTGGACCTCTCCTGCCAGTTGTCTGAGGTGTTCTTCCCTTTTCCTTGGGAAGACAGCCCTGGCCTGTACCATGTCCAGCTGAGCACCTATGAATTCCAGGTTTTGGGTTGGAGAAAGATGGGATTTGGGGTAGTTGATGAAATCCCAGGTGCTGGAGGAGGATCACATGTTCTGTGGCCTGGCTGGTCTCTGGGCGTTCTGCCTCTGATGAGCCAGTTGTCCGAGTAGGGGAAGACTAAAATCCCTTGTAGGCACAGGTAGGTGGCTACCACTGCTAAGCACTTTGTAAAGACTCTCAGTGAGGAAGCCAGGCCGAAGGGAAGTATCTTGTACTGGTAGTGGCCTCCCCCCACCATGAATCATAGGTATTGCCTGTGAGAGGGGTGGTTCAGGATGTGGATATATGTATCCTTTAGATCCAAGGAGCCCAGCCAATCTCCCTGTTGGACGTAGGGCAGCAGTGATCCAAGGGAGAGGATTTTGAACTTCTCCCTCACCAGAAACTTGTTTCATAGATCTAGGATGGGCCTGAGGCCTCCAGTTCTTTTTGGGACAAGGAAGTATCTGGAGCAGAAGTCCTTTCCCCAAAGGTATTTGGGTACAGACTCCACTGTGTTGACCGTGAGTAGACCTGTGAGCTCTGAGAGCAAGAGGGTCTGGTGAAGGAGAGGTCGCACTGGCTCTTCTGGGAAGAACCTTGGTGTGTCTGCTGCAGGTTGAGGTGGTACCCTTCCCCTACCCACCTGTAGTACCCACTGGTCTGAGGCGACCCCTGCCCACTTGTGGGCAAAGAGTGCCAGGCAGGCCCCTGTGGGCTGGTGACGGTCACCCGGGAGGAGGGAGGCTCTGCCCCAGGAGTCAAAAGCTCCCTCCAGGCTTTTCCCTGATTGTTTCTTGTGGGGAAGGGCTGAGGTCTTTTTGGAGAGCCTCTGCCAGGTCACCACCTTGGCCTCTATCTCGGCCACCTTGTCAGCCATGGTTTGCCAAACAAGTTCTCCCCGGTACAGGGGACATCAAGCAGTTTTTCTTGGACCCATTGCTTGAGGTCCGAGGTTTGTAACCAGGCTTGGCGTCGGGTGCCAAAGCCTGCTGCAGCTACTCAGGCCGCGGACTCGAAGCCATCAAAGACCGCCTGGGAAAGGAATTTGGACTGATCCCGGCTACCAGGGACTAGAACTGCTGGAGGGGTTCCCCGACAAGCCCTGCCGAGAACCCGGAGAGTTCCTGGATTAGGCTTTAGGTACATTCCAATGTACAGTTCATAGGCCTGAATCTGGCACCTGAGCATGGAGCCTTGGTAGAATTTTTGCCCGAGGGTGTCGAGGGCCCTGGCCTCTCTGCCCAGGGGAACAGAAGAGTAGTTCTTCTGGCTCTTGAGTTTTTGCATTGTTGACTTGACAACTATGGAATTATGTGAGAGCTGAGGTTTGTGGAACTCGGGACCCTTCTTGATGCAATAGATTGCGTCGAGGCGTCGACTGACCACCAGCACTGATGCCGGGGTCTCCCACATCCTAAGCAGCAGTCTCTCAAGGATCGGCTGCACTGGCACCATGAGAGTCTCCTTAGGAGGGGACTCGTACTGGAGGATTTCCAGTTCTTCAGTGCGTGGGGTGCGTGGGTCCTTCTCTGACTCGGTTGGAACTGAGAGGGCTCGGGATACGTCCCAAACAAAGTTGTGGAAGGCCACGTCCTCAGGAGGGGAATGGCACCGGGGGAGAATGCTCCAAGGGAACATCTCGGTGTCAAGAGGTCTCCAGGGATGCCTAGTCGTCAGTCTCCCACTCGGAGTCGGGGGGTGTCGATGATTCAGAGGCTCTGCAGTCCCATACCCCCAGGGGCCTCCGGAGTACCTGGAGTCCAAATCATGGAGACTAGCTGGGGAGGACCAGATACCTGAGGAACAGGAATGGGACTTCGACCAGTGCCGAGGGCTTACCAGTGCCAAGGCCGGCGGCGCTCGGATCTCAGCTCAACACCCAGGGATTCCCCTGCAATCGGGGGCCCAGTTGTCAGGACAGATGATGCGGATGAACCAGCCATCATTGCCTGCTACAGGACCAGGATAGCAGAGACATTCTGCTCCAAGGTCGCCACTCTGGTTTTGAGGCCAGAAAGCTTTGCAGCTTTCAGCATGGACACCAAGGATCTCGGGAGCGACGCCAGCATTCTCGCGAGTGTATCCTTGATGAGGACCATGACCTCGGGGAACATCATACGGTCTCCGTTGGTCAAGGAATCCCTCCTAGAAAACTTAGTGGGGTGCTGCTCGGAATTGCTGGAGTCCCTCCATGGGACTTTACCGGGTTTCACCAGTGGAACATCGATGGACTTCAAGGATTTTTTCTTCTTTTTTTCTCAGGGTCCAGCGTCTTCTCGGAGGAGCAGCCACCGCAGGACTCTGAGCACCCCCAGACCTCACGGGAAGTATTGGGCTTGAAGTTTGGTGTCATGGAAGCCGGGGCTGAGTCGGACCTCAGGAACAGTTTCTCCTGCAACTCCAACCTCTTTTTGTTGGTTTTCGGAGTCTTGGCCTGATACAGATTGCAGGAGGTGCAGTGTAGGCAGCAATCATGGATGTCGGTAACTAACATTGTCTGTCTGCAGTAGTCACATTTTTTGAACCCACCGGGAGACATGGTGGAAGACACCCTACCAGGGTCGAGGACCCCAGGGCGAAAAAAGGCATGAATGCCGGTCGAGGCAAGCCTCAATGGAAAAAATGGAAAGGAGCTAAGAACAGCGCTGGGGATGGCGCTGGCTCGAGGTGGGAAGAGGAACTGGTATGCAGCCGGGAAAACCACAACTTTTAAGGATATTTTGGAAGGATTTTTTCCAGGGAAACAGGACAGACGTCTGTTGGGCTCCACAGAAAAAAGGAGACTGAGCAAGAGGACACCCTTGGGTTGGAAGGGGACCATGCATGCGTGGTAGCATTCCCAAAGGCTTTCTTTAAAAGCTGGGGAAATACTGTGTGCGGGCTCCGTCGGCGCTGACGTCACCCATATATGAGGACTGACTTCCTGCTTGTTCCTGGAGAAAAGGAGATTTATTATTCAGAGTGGCCAAGGGTGCCACCTGGGAGTGGAGAAAACACTAGAACGTGTTACATCCCAATTTTTCTGGCCCCGGGGCCATAAACAAGTGCAGTTATATTGCCAGTCATGCCCCATCTGCCAACTTCATAACCCCGCTAGAGTCCAACCTGCCTATCTAGTGCCTATGCCTATCATTGAAACCTCATTTTAAAAAATGGCCACGGACCTCATAGGACCCTTGGAGCGAACCACCCGATGCAACAAGTATATTAGTCATATTAGACTATGCTGCCCAATACCCGAAAGACACTGCTCTAAGGAAGATGAAGACTACTACGATCGCAAATGCCCTCTGGGAAGTAATCCTGCGGGTGGGAATACCCAATGAGATCCTCACAGATCAAGGAATACCCTTTGTATCCAAGGTGATGAAGCAAGCATGTGCGAACATTAGTATATCACCCACAGATGGATGGCCTCATTGAGTGATTCAATAAAACTCTGAAATAGATGTTAAAAAGGTTTGTGCAGGAGGACAGAAAGAATGAGGATCTTCTCCTATCCTATTTCATGTTTGCCATCCGTGAGGTACCTCAGAATTCCATGGGGTTTTCACCTTTTGAGGCATATTAGACATGGTAGGGGAAATCTGGGAAGAAGAACCCCGTGCCAGACATAATTTGGTACAGTACATTATACAGATGCAAGACCAGCTGAGGAAAGTTGGAGAGGTGGCCAAACTCAGTTTGGAAAAAGCCCAAGCTGAGCAGGCTAGGGAATACAATGGGAAGTCGTGCACTATAGCTTCCAACAGGGAGACAGAGTTTTAGTCTTGCTGCCCTCATCCGAAAGCAAGTTACTCTGTAAATGACAGGGTCCCTATGAGGTAGAAGAGAAAGTGGGGCCTGTTAACTAAAAGATTGACCAACCAGTTAAACAGAAGAAAGCCAAAATGTATCATATTAAGCTACTGAAAAAAGTGGGCTTCAGTGGTGACTATGATGGTACAGGGAGATGATTTTGGGCCGGAAATTTCAGCCCCAACAGATCCAGCTCAATTCACGACTGAAGACCAGCTCTCTGCTGCCCAGAGAAGAGGTCTAGAAGGATTGATCCACCAGAACCTAAACGAGTTCTCCACCCGTCCGGGATGAACCTACCTCATTTGTCATGATATTATTACTGACCCTGGGTGACTATCCGGCAACAACCCTATAGGATTCCAAAGGCCCAGCAACAGGCCATTACCAAGGAGCTGGAACAGATGCTTAACCTGGGATTTTAGAAGAGTCTGAGTGACTGGTCATCACCCATCATCTTGGTTCCGACTGAAGCATCAGATTCTGCATTGACTTCTGGAGGATCAATGCAGCTTCTAAACTGGAACATAAGATATGCCATACTGGGTCAGACCTAGGTCCATCAAGCCCAGTATCCTGTTTCCAACAGTGGTCAATCTAGGTCATAAGTACCTAGCAGTTTCCCCAAAAGACACAGGTTCCACAATGCTTGTTTTGGGTCAAACAGTGATATCCCGGGTTCCTTTTAATAATGGTTTATGGACCTTTCCTCCAGGAACTTGTCCAAACCTTTTTTAAACCCAGCTACACTAACAGCTTTTACAAAAACTCGACTAGTACCCACTTCCCACCTCTCTTGCCACGTCAACCTAGGATCAGCCAGGCCTGGCCTTCAGAGGTGCACTGTGTTACTGCCTCTGTGCTACAAGGACATGCTTATTTCTACAAGGACAAGTGTATCCTATGCCTAGAGTAGATGAGCTAAGCAAGCAACTCAGTGGAGCACGCTTTATATCAACTGTGGATTTGTCCAAGGAATACTTGCAGGTGCCCTTGACTCCAGCTGCCCAGGAGAAGCTGGCTTTTTAGACACAAGGTCTATTCCAGTTTACAGTGCTGCCCTTTGGATTACACAGGGCTCCTGCCATATTTCAACACCTAGTCAACTGCCTACTGAGACCGCACAAGGAGTATGCAGCAGCTGCCTATCTTTATTTATTTATTTAGCTTATTTATTTAGCTGTATTTATATCTCGCTTTTCACCGGGTCAAAGCGGTCAATTGGGGGATACATTTAACACGAGGGGATATGAGGCACATACGCTAATACTTACAGGGAACATGGGCAATGGAGGGTTAAGTGGCTTGCCCAAGACCACAAGGAGTGCCTATAGGACTAGAAATCCCAGTCCCTCCGGCCTGAGATTGCTGTCCCCAGGTGGGACTTGAACCCCCGGCCCTCCGGCCTGAAGTACCTTGTCCTAACCACTAGACCACTCCTCCCTCTATCTTGATAATATTGTCATCTACAGCAGAGACTGGACCATCCATCTAACCAAAATACAAGCTGTGTTGACCAGCCTGCAGAAGGGCAGGTTGATGGCCAACCCTAAGAAAATGTTTCTGGGAGATTGAGCAGGAAACTACTTCCTCAGGAGAAGCATTATGCAGTGATTGAGAAGGAGGACATGGCTGTCAAGTGAGTGCTTGAAACCTTCAAATACTACCTGCTCGGCCATCCGTTTATGCTAATAACGGACCACCAACCCCTCAAGTGGCTGGCTGGACATAAAGAGTCCAACGGCCATAGGACTGGTCAGACTCACCTGAAAGCAGACTTCCTTTCCCAGGTGGGGGTCCCAGGTGAGGCAGATGCTCAATAGGGCATGGTTGAGCCAAGGGTGAAGGTGTGTAATGGGGTATATAGCATAGTTACTCACCTGTAACAGGTGATCTCCGGGAACAGCAGGAATTTAGTCCTCACATATGGGTATCGTCGGTACCAATGGAGCCTGCGCGGGAACGCTCCCCAGAGTCCAATTAGGAAGTTTTGGGAGCATCCCACAGCGCCTGCGTCCTGCCTTCCTGCCTGTCCCAAATGCATCTCTCCAGATGAGTTTAAAGCTGAGACAAAAATAGAGAGAGAGGGAAAGAGAAAGAGATAGATAGAAAGATACAACTCCTAGGGGAGGTGGGTGGGCTGTGAGGACTAAATTCCTGCTGTTCCCGGAGATCACCCGTTACAGGTGAGTAACTATGCTATCTCCAGGAACGAGCAGGAATGTAGTCCTCACATATAGGGACTCCCTAGCTTTAGATGCCAGGGAGAGACCCCAGAAGTTGTGTGTCCCTCTGAAAGGGTTCCACTTCCCCCCATGGATCTCTGGCATCCAACCAGGGATGGTGGGTAGGAGTTGATTAGGTATGGAACAGGTGTTGGAGAACAGCCTGACCAAACAAGGCATCCCGGCAGGAGTCCTTGTCCAAGCAGTAATGGGCTGTGAAGGTATGAACCGAGGCCCAGGTGGCTGCTTGACAGATGTCGTCGATAGACACAGAGTGCAGATGAGCCATTGAAGCTGCCATGGCTCTCACATTGTGAGCAGTGACATGGCCCTCCAGAGAAAGATTCTTACTCTGATAGGCAAAGGAAATACACTGAGCAATCCAGTTAGACAGTGTTCTCTTGGAGACTGGAAGTCACAAATGAGAAGGATCAAAAGCAACAAAGAGTTGAAAGGACTTTCTATGTTGCTGTGTTCTTTGTAAGTAAAAAGCTAAAGCTCTTTTACAGTCCAAAGTATGAAGATTTCTTTCTGCATTAGATGCATGAGGCCTTGGAAAAAACACAGGCAGGTAGACCGCCTGGTTTAGATGAAAAGACGAGACCACCTTTGGCATAAAGTGTGGATGAGTCCTAAGGACTACCTTATCATGATGGAACCTTGTATAAGGTGGATCAGCTACTAGTGCTTGCAACTCACTGATGCGACGTGCTGATGTGATTGCAATGAGTAAGATAACTTTCCAAGAAAGAAATTTCAATGAGGTAGTAGCTAAGGGTTCGAAAGGTGGCTTCATAAGCTGACCAAGAACCAGGTTTAAGTCCCATGCCACAGGTGGTGGTCTAATGGGAGGCTTAGTTAGAAGAAGGCCTCATAAATCTTGCTACAAGAGGATGGGAGGAAATAGGCTGTCCATTTAGAGGGTTGAAAGAAGCTGCAATAGCACTCAAATGGACTCTTACTGAGTTAGTCTTAAGTCCTGCATTGGATAAATGAAGGAGATACTGCACTAATGATTCCAAAGGTATCGCAAGGGGGTTGAGAACCTTCTGCGAGCACCATATGGTAAACCTTTTCTGCTTGAAAGCATATGTGCGTCTTGTGGAAGGCTTCCTGGAAGCATAAAGGATATCCTTTACTTGCTGAGGGAGGTTAAGGTCATGAAGATCTAGGCCTTCAGCAACCAAGCCCTGAGATGCAGAGACTGAGGATTGGGATGTCATAACATTCCGTTCTCCTGGGACAGGAGATCTGGAGCAGACCCTAACTCCAGGGAGGGAGCTTGAGAGAGATGTAGAAACAGAGGGTACCACACTTGCCGTGGCCAATGTGGAGCTATGAGAATCATACGGCCTCTGTCTCTCTGAAGTTTGAATAGGGTTTTGGGAATCAGGGGAATGGGTGGAAAGGCATACAGGAAGTCTTGACCCCAATGAAGGAGGAAAGCATCCTTGGCCTGAGAGTCCTGAGCCGGAATTCTGGAACAGACCCGGGGAAGTTTGACATTCAACAGACTTGCAAAGAGGTCTATGTCTGGGGTTCCCCAAATTTGAAAAATCTTGGCCACCTGGTCTGCATGTAGAGACCATTCGTGTGGAAGCAGAACTCGACTGAGTCTGTCTGCCCAAGAGTTTTGTATGCCTGGAAGATACACTGCCAGGAGATGAATCTGATGCTCTCTGGTGAGGGCCCATAGTTGCAAAGCTTTGTTGCAAAGTGACAGAGAGCCTGTTCCCCCCTGTTTGTTCACGTAGAACATGGCTACTTGATTGTCCGTATGAATGAGGACTCCTGCGGAGTCCAGGTGCCTTGGGTGGAGAGGTTTTGCAGATGACCTCCCCAACCCATTGGTGAAGCATCTGTTGTGAGGGTTGCCTGGGGTAAGGGTTGTTGAAATGGGGACCCCAGCAACAGGTTCTGAGTGGACCGCCACCATTGGAGGGGCAAAATAAGGTGATTTGTGTTTGCTATTTTGTCTGACATGCACCCTGATGCCTGGGTCCACTGAGTGGATAAGGTCCACTGGGCTGCTCTCATATGGAGGCTGTGATAAGGAAGCTTATCATAGCTCAGGAAGGGGCTATAGAAAAGGTGAAGTGTCTCTGAACAAGCAACCTGTCAGTGCTGGTAGAAATGAGAAAACAGAATTTTGCCATAAAAGACTACCAGTCCCAGAATGCACCAGGTTTCCAACAGCCATGAGAGGAGCTGAAGTGAGGGAAAACGTGTGTTCAATCAAAAGGGCTATGAGGTAATCCCCAAGCACTCATTGCAAAGGGCAGGGCTTGATTCAGCACAGCTGCGCTGTGCTAGGATGGAACACTCATCTCAAAAGGCAAGGCCTGATTCAGCACAGCTGTGCTGTATTAGGGAGGAGCACTCATCTAAGCAGAATAAGAGTAGAGTTTATTCTACAGATGACCATCTTCATGATCACCTTGGATATCCAGAGAATTGTCCTCAGTATCCTGAGAATCAGCTTGAGTTTGATCATCAGTTTCATCTGAAGGATCATCAGAAG
Source organism: Ichthyophis bannanicus (assembly GCA_033557465.1). Lineage (NCBI taxonomy): Eukaryota > Metazoa > Chordata > Amphibia > Gymnophiona > Ichthyophiidae > Ichthyophis > Ichthyophis bannanicus. The sequence continues at coordinate 1,200,398,124 of CM066032.1, read as the reverse complement.
CAGAAGCCAAACCGGACGGACAGAGAGGGAAAGAGACCCTTTGGAAGAAGGAAGAGAAAAGCCTTTGAGAGGTCTAGAAGAGTCCAAAGCAGTACGTATACTGGGAGGTATTCCAAGGGCCAGCATACACCATTGGACTGGGGAAAGCCAGAGGAATGGTGCTGCAGAGCTAGGAATCACCAGAGGCTACCTGTGAGGGAGACGGCTGCACGTGGAAGGGACCCTAAGACCTGTGCCAGAAGGTATGTGAAGAGAGATCCAGTGTCCAGGAATCTGGATTGGAAGGCTGGACATAAGAACTGGACTACATACTGGCTAGGCTATATAGAGAGGAACTCTAGCAGCAATGGAAGCTCAGGTATGAACACTGATCTATGCCCTAGCTATAACCTTGAAAGACAGCAGGGAAACAAGTATTCTCCTGAAAATGCTCCATTGAGAGATTCATCTGTGCCAATCCATGATATTGAACCCATGCTTGTTGAACAAGGGGGAATAATAGCAGATGAGGATCCTGTTTATATGGACTGCTCTCTATCTAAACTCCGTTGGTAACTTTCTGTTATAAAGTACAGCAACCATCACAAAGAAATACAAATTTGTTCTTTAATCTACTCAGAAAAGCTCCTGAAGCAGGATTTGACCCACACAGTGGAAGGCAAGCCAGCTAAGGGGTTTCAGCTGGTAACTGCTAGCAATTAAGCCTTACCTAATTGCTTGTGAGCTAGGAGAGAATCACTTCTGTATCTATGTGGGAAGTAATCAGAAGTTAACCTGAAAAGAACAGTTTGTTTCTTGCTTTGTGCCTTTTCATTTGTTGTTTTCCTGATTTTGACTTTGTTTTTCCAAGTTAACACTGAAAGCAAGTAACCTAATTTATGTGCTACCAAGCATATCTGTGTTGGGAGAAATAACCCCATAAATAAATATCTTATTGGCTTTACCCAAGAGCACAACTAAATTATTGTCAGCAGCTGTGTCTGGTGTGAATGAACTACATTGCCCACAATACCTTGCAAATCATATAGAAATATGCACTTGCCAAGAGTGTGAAGATTCTCACCCAGGCAGCCGTCTGACAAGGCGAGCATAAGGAACCACATGCACGGTAGATGCCATGTGGCCTAGTAGATGTAGCATTTCTCAGGCAGTGAGATGGGGCTTCAACACTGCTTGAGAAGCTAACTGCACCATGCGAAGATAACGGGCCTGGGGAAGATAGGCCCTTGCTTTTCTGGTATCCAGAAAAGCTCCTATGAACTCTAGAGACTGAGTGGGAGTTAGATTGGATTTTGGGATATTTATGACCAGACCCAAATACTGAAGGATACGCATTGTGCAAGATAGCGAAGTCCTGGCCTCTGACTCTGATGGGGCTCGAATGAGCCAGTCGTCTAAGTAAGGGAAGACGAATATCCCTAGAGTGCGGAGAAATGCTGCTACCACAGCCATGCATTTCGTGAACACCCTTGGTGCTGAGGCCAGGCCAAAAGGAAGCACCTTGAATTGGTAGTGCTTTCCTTGAAAAAGGAACCGAAGGAACTTTCTGTGAGTTGGATGGATGAGAACATGGGTGTAAGCATCCTTGAGATCTAGAGAACAAAGCCAATCCTGACCCTGAAGATATGGCAGCAGAGTTCCTAGAGAAATCATCTTGAATTTCTCTTTGAACAGGAATTTGTTCAATTCTCTGAGGTCGAAGATTGCTCTGTATCCCCCTGTTTTCTTTGGGATAAGGAAATAGGGGGAGTAAAACCCTGTACCCTGTTGGTGGATGGGTACTTCTTCTATTGCCCCTTGGGCAAGAAGCATAGTGACCTCTTGATCTAACTGGTTGATGAGCGAGGTCTGAGAATTGAACTGTCTTACCACTGTGTGAGGGGGTATGCACAGGAAGTGCAGTTTGTACCCCTCTCTTATAATGGAGAGTGTCCAATGATCTGCTGTTATCTGCTCCCACCTGGGGGCAAAGTAACATAACCTTCCCGGAATGGTGGAAGGCTCTGGTCCATTGAGGGCCAGGAACGCTAAGTTCTCTAGATGAAAGTCAAAGGCCTTGTGGAGGCTGAGACTGCTGAGCCGGTTGAGGCTTAGCAGTCTTTGCTTTTCTTTGCTTAGGTGGTTGCTGACCTTTCCAGGCAGGCTGACCTTCAGAACGTCCCTGCTGGGAAAAAGAAGGATAAAACCTCTTCTTTTTTGAGAAGAAAGGCTTCTTGAAAGATTTCTTTCTCGCAGGATCAGCTGTGCCTATGGATAGCCTATCCAAAGTGGAGTTGTAAGCATCTAATTCATTGGCCAATTTTTGCCAAATAGATTCTCACCTGTACAAGGGATATTGCCCAGTTTGTCCTGCACCCAGAGCTCCAAATCGGATGCCTGGAGCCAGGCAATTCGACGTGCACCTATGGCAATGGCAGAGGTTCTGCTTATGCATTCAAAACAGTCAAAAGCTGCACGGTTGACAAACTTAGACACATCCTGGGCATGTTTGACCAGTGTGAGAAAATCCTGTCTTCTATCCTCAGGAAGAAGAGGGCTCAAAACCTCTAAATCATCTGTGACTTCTTTAAGGAACATTCCCATATATAAAATATAGGAAATGATCCTGGCAGAAAGCATGGAAGCCTGGAAAATACGACGTCCAAAGGCATCCGAAGTTCTACACTCACGTCCTGGAGGATTAGAGGCATGCCTCTTTGCACTTCTGATCCTTCTCATAGCTGACTCCACCACAACAGAGTGGTGAGGAAGCTGAGTTTTCTGGAATCCAGGACAAGGAGGGACTCGATACATTGTATCCAGTCTGTGAGAGTGAGGAGAGGTGGTGAGAGGTGTTTCCCACATTCTCAACATGAGATCATGTAAGATCTCATGGATAGGCAAGGTAGCTGCCTCCTTAGGAGCTTTGGGATAATGTAAAATCTCCAACTCCTTAGCTCTGGGCTCTGTTTCAGGAGTTACAGTAATGGACAACCCACGAGCCACCTCCCTGATGAAATCTTGAAAATATTTATCTTCTGGAGGAGACACCCTTCGTTTAGGAGAGAAAGGCTCCTCCGGGAGAAGTATCCCAGTACTGGCAGAGCTATCAGAATCCTCGGAGTCCTCCGAGGATTCGAAGTATCATCTGTCCGGATGCTCTTGAAGAGCCCGATACCCGTACCGACAGAAGTCGGTACTGGGGGTAATCGGTACCGGTGTATCGGCACCAGAAGGCATCGCATGACTGGGTGCCGGCAAAGCCGATACCGATGTCGATGTCGATGCTATCGGTACCAGTACCGACACCGGTGCCGGCATCGGTGCCGGTACCGGTTGAATCGTCTGACGCGGTTCTGAGGGTGTCAATGCCACAAGGAGAGCCGCCAGACTGCGTTCAATAGCCAGGAATCTCTGGTCTATCGACGCTGCCGATGCCTGTGTATCGGTACTGGAAAGAGCCGGTAACCCAGAGCATGGCACCAGTAGTTCTGCCGAGGTCGAGGCCTTGAGAACATCCTGGATCCCCGATAATGCTTTGGAAGCCGAAGCCTCCCGCCGGGGCAACTTTGCCAGTATGGAACCCTCAAGGGCAACGCCAGAGGCATCTCGATGCTTGGAAGGAGATCTACCCTTTGAGGACCGGCTGGACTGATGTTTAGTTACCTGAGATCCATGGGAGGAAGACGAAGCCCTGGAAGACGTCGATGCCACCGAAGCTGCATCGGAGGGAAAAAGGGCACTGAGCTTGGCAGCTCGATTCTGTCGACCCCTTTTGGACATCATGGCGCAAGCCATGCACTCAGAGATGGAGTGGTCAGGACCTAAACATTTAAGACACCACTCGTGGGTGTCGGTGATGGAGATGGTACCGCCACACTTGGTGCATTTTTTAAAACCCGAGGCGAGTTTCTCCATGGTGGAGGAAATTTTGGGCCTAAGGACCAAAATGGCGCGTCTTTTTTTTTTTTTTTAAAGGAAAGAAAGAAGAACCGGCGGTACCGGTGTAGCGTCGAGGAAGGCAGATGCGACCACAAAAAAGAAGATAAGGAAAATAATTTTCTGCAGTGACAGGAACACGACCTGCTGGCTCCGTGGAAAACGAAGAACTGGAGAGAGGCAGTCGGGAAAGGCGGGAAGGCAGCACGCAGGCACTGTGGGGTGCTCCCAAAAGCGTCCTAATTGGACGCTGGGGAGCATTCCCGCGCAGGCTCCATCGGTACCGACGATACCCATATGTGAGGACTACATTCCTGCTTGTTCCTGGAGATAGAATGTTACCTGTCTCTCTCCAAAGGGATTATCGACAGTCCCCTTTAAGAGAGTTTGCAGCCCATAGTTCAGGGCTGGGAGGGCGTGGCTCGGCTCCCAGGAAGAAGTGAAGAACCCAGTAAGCTGCAGGAGGGAGAAAGGCCCTTGGAGTCAGAAGTCCTTCCAGGGCAAGCCACATAAAGGATTCTGAGGTAGGAACTTTAACTGGGGCTGGAAGAAGGGATGGGATGTTTTACAAGCTGGGAGAGAAATAAAAGCTGATCGAGTGGCATTCCTCCCAGGACATCCATGCCCCTGTGTGCCCGATCGGAATCGGACGCACAGGGGCAGACGCGATTCTGATCCCGCGGGGCACGTCTAGCCCCACGGGATCAGAATCACGACCCGGCCTGTACATTCAGGCCTGGGACCCGATCCCAGTCGGCCTGCACATGCAGGCCTCCAGCCAGCTAACTCAGTCAGGGATCCTGAATGCAGCTGCGGCACCATGGCATCTGGTTGCCATGGCACCACAGCTCCATTCAGGAGCCATGATCCCCGGCCGCTGACGACCTGATGCTTTCCCCACAGCCTGACCCCCAATCTGGCCTCGGCCAGGGTTGGGCTGCAGGGAATCCCCTGTGCCCCCCTCCACCCTTTGATGCACACCAGATCTGCCATTTCCCCCCCATCTAGGGGAACTTATTCCACCTCAGAGGTGGAATAAGTTCCCCATTCAGTCAGTCAGCCCCGTACGTACAGGGCAAACATTGGAATCAGCCCTGTACGTCCGGGGCCACAGACCGCCCACTGCCTGCCCTAACTCCACCTCCACACCGCCCATTTCCCACCCCTATCTAACCTCCCTGTAAAACATACAGGGAGGTTAGTCGCGGTCGGCAGAGGGGCTGAATAGCAGGGATGGTCGTCCATCCCCGCTATTCGCGGTTCAAAATTACCTCCATTTTGTTTTCCGTGAACTGTTGTCTTTTCTGGGTTTTGCTTTGTGGAGGTTTAACAAGCTGGGACAGAATAAAAACTGCTTTTATTTCTCTGAACTGCTGTCTGGCCTGTGTTGTAAATAAAACCCTTTCCCACCGCATACCACACTATCACAGCATGATTTCTGCCATTTAGGCTAGAATTTTATAAAGACAAGTTTGTGCCTACTTGTTTCAATAAAATAGGCAATTAGTGCTTTAACTAGGCACTCCCTTATAAAACTACCCTCCAAATGCAATTGTGTAAATCACCTTATATTTATCTTTAGCTAAAAATGTTTTGTTCCCCTGTAAGAACCAAAATTCATTTTAAGTTAAAGCCCTGTTCCAATGAACAGCATCCTTTGACAAGGGACATCAGCACTCACAATTCAAAAAAAGACATCACAAGAGTTGAAATAAAAGAGGAATATTCTTACTTGTGTGTCTTTTGTACCCTCTCAATTATAGTAATTGATCAATTACTTAAAAATGTGATTAAACACACTTAAGCTTTACCCATTGAATCATTAGGTGGAACTTCTGCTCAAGGATTATTGTAACATAGTATTTGCCTGTCACTCTCCATCTGAGGGTAAATGTCTGAAATCCTGTGTATGTATTGGCTGAAACATCTCATTTTCACTTTGCTATATAACCTATTTCTTTGTTCGTCAGGAAAAAGAAGATTAATATCACAGTGAATAGAACAGCAAATTTCTTCATCATAGCTCCACATTCTACCATAGGTCCTGGACACCATACACAGCTAAATTACCTATCTATTGATATAACAACCCAGGAAACTAGACAGGCTGATGGTGCATGTTTATGTTTATTTCAGATTTACTATACTGCCCTTTGTTTACACATCAAGGTGGTTTACAATAAAAAAAACACATTCAAAACTGTATAAAATACAAAAACAATAAAAATTCCAAAAGACAAAATAACATGGAGAGGCCTCCCAGTGAAGAGAGTGGAGACCGACTGAGTAACTGAGTTCAAAAAAGCATGGGAAAAACAAAGAGGATCCTTAAATTGAAAGAAATGAAGAAAAGCTAGAGATCAACTGAGGTCTATAGCTAGGCACAGACGTGAACTTGGGCAGACTAAATGGGCCGTAGGGTCTTCATCTGTCATCATTTTCTATACTTCTATGTAACATGCTGTAATAAAATAAAATTAGCATCAAACCAACCTTTTTATCTGGGTTAGGAAGCTCGAAAAATCCAACAATTGAGGCCCAAATCAACTCGGCTGCTTCATACCACATTCCTGAAAAGCATGACCAAAAGAAGGAAATTGTTATCTTGAAAAATATTACAGTTCTGGGGGCCTCCAGTTAGATTGTACTTAGAAGTTCATCAGCAATTTCTTTCAAGTGTAGACCGTAGATCTACAGCTTGAAGTTATGAGTTGGTAAAACTCCTGGGAAAAAAGATTTTATGTACCCCTGACTTTGTGTGAAATCATCTGTAAGACACTCAATTTACCAAGCTGTAATTGGTTAATAATAATAATGATGCTGGTTTTCTCCCTCTCTTTTTGGTTGCTGATGCAGTCCTGGTACTAGAAACAGCTGCATGTACGTTTCTCAAGTACTAAACTATATGGCCCATTGGAATTCTTCTAAGGGTACTACACTTGTCCCTTGGTACAATGGGGATAAGGCAACCCAACTATCTATGTCCACTGCAAGCACGAGAGAAACCTGCCGAACAGCTGACGGGCATGCTATTGAAGCCTATTCATGAGCAGGCTATTTTTTAAAACTAGCATCAAGCCAAAAAAAAAAAATGTCCCGCTGGTGGGACACTAATATAGCACTTTTCAGATCAGGAAAGTTCTTCTAATTGCAATTCTAAGTTAATCTTTCTGCAGCCTTGCTTTTGTCATTCTTCAACTAAGGGTGAAAATACTTCCATTGAGTGTAGCAGTTTTATGATAATGGGAAATTATTGCTAATATTAGAACACTCCGGGCATGTTGCCAGTACAGAGGGCACAAGGCCTCACCATGGACTGCCCGAAGAACAAACCAGTCGGTCCTAGAGGAGATCAAACCTAAGCTTTCTTTAGAAGCTCAGATGACAAGACTTCGACTTTCATACTTTGGACACATCATGCGAAGAGAGAGATCATTAGAGAAAGACATCATGCTTGGCAAGATAGAAGGTCAACGCAAAAGAGGAAGGCCAGCAATGAGATGGATCGATACAATAACAGCAGCTACGGGTACCAGTCTGTCAACAATGAGCCACCTGACTGAAGACCGAACACAATTTAGGATAGCTATCCAGAGGGTCGCCATGAGTCGACTCCGACTCGACGGCACTTAACAACAACAACAACTGCCTCACTGACCCCAAAGGGATGCTCAAACCTTTTTACAAAACAAAATACAATAAAAACATTAGCAGTTTAACTCTCATGACAGTTTAACTCTCACAGACACAGATGATTTTCTGTCTCTGGACCAAGTAAGTGCACAGATAGTCTTGCACCTTTCAACGTTTCCATAATAGACTCCTGGAATGAAGGAGCAGCCTAATGGTTAGAGCAGCAGGCTAAAGCCAGGGTCTGATCCCAGTGCTGCTCCTTATGATCTTGGGCAAGCCATTTCACCTCCACTGCCTCAGCTACAAGCTTAGATTACAAGCCCTCCAAGGGCAGGAAAATACCTACTGTAACTGAATAACTGAACTTCTGAGAAAAAGTGTCAGCTAAATCCACTATGACGATCCCTTTCCAGTCTTGGGTCTTACTTACACTTTGTAGCACCCCCACCAATGTCTTCTAGGATCACATAGGACTCCTCTGAGTTACAACTGGTGAACCTAACTGACATCCTCAGCCAGGACCCAGCTACCCATAACCAAGACCAATCCAACCAAGGCAGGATTAAGGCTCACAGACATGCATCTAAGGCCACACATTTACGGAGAGCCTACCATATGTGACAATTCAGCAGTCCCAAGGCAACGTTTTGCACGGTAAGTCAACTGCCAGCAGAAAGAAGGCTGCAGCCACTCACATAGATCTTTCTGTCCTCCCATCTCTTCTGCATCATCCTCTGCTTATTTTCTTCCTTGTCCTCGGCCAGTTTTCCTCTGCAGTTCAAACCACATGGGGCCCTGTAGTTTCGTGAGACACATCAGCCCCACTTGCAGGGGAAAGACAGCAGAGCAGGAGAAAGCAGAAGTGCTGCTCACTGACTCCTGCTTGATCAGAGAGGGGAGGGAGAATGGTATAAGACAAGTGATTATGCAGGGGGTGGGCGAATGAAGGGATGATGTGATCATGTCAGAGTGTGGGCAGAGGCTAACGTACCGGTGTTCACACATTTGTGGGGATTTAAAAATGAATTTACTTTATGATAGGGGGTCCAATGTGCTTGTCAGCCTAGGGCTCGTCAAAGGGTTAATCATGCCCTGAATCCAACAGGGCTCTAACCCCAACCAGTTCCCTTCACCAATGCCCCTCCTCACAACCCTGCTGTGAGATCTAAGCAGTTGCCTCTTTCTGAATCGCACCCCAGCCCTTTAGGACAAATTGGTGTGTACAGTCTTAGCAGCAGATGCTGACTCACTTTACTCATCATCTTTTCTCTCTGCATCTACCTGGCTGCTTCCTTGAAATGGTCTTCTCCTCCTATGTACAATTCCAAAAGGAATACTTCATGCTGGAATTCTGTCTCAAACACAAGAGCAATAGGGAGGGCGGGTGGAACACTGGGCAAAAGCTGTGCAAAGAAAGCATAGTTACTCACCTGTAACAGGTGATCTCCAGGAACAGCAGGAATTTAGTCTTCACATATGGGTATTGTCGGTACCGAAGGAGCCTGCGCGGGAACGCTCCCCAGTGTCCAATAGGAACGCTTTGGAAGCATCCCTCAGCACATGCGCGCTGCCTTCCCGCCTTTCCAACTGTCCCTCTTCAGTTAAGTTTGTAGCTGAGTGAAAGGATAGAGGGAGAGAGCAAAGAGACCGAGAGAGATAGAGAGACATGGGAGGTGGTTTGGTTGTGAAGACTAAATTCCTGCTGTTCCCGGAGATCACCTGTTACAGGTGAGTAACTACGCTATCTCCAGGAACAAGCAGGAATGTAGTCTTCACATATAGGGACTCCCTAGCTGAAGATGCCGGGGAGATGGCCCAAGAAAGCTGCCACCTATAGTGAGGTGGGCCATGCTTCCTCCCATGGATCTCTGGCATCCTACCAGGGTTGGTGGGTAGGAGTTGAATTAAGTCTGAAAGAGATGTTGAAGAACAGCCTGGCCAAAGAAGGCATCCCGACGGGAGGCTTTATCTAGGCAGTAGTGGGCTGTGAAGGTGTGCACCGAAGCCCAGGTGGCTGCTCGATACATGTCATCAATAGACACAGACTGAAGGTTAGCCATAGAGGCTGCCATGGCTCTCACATTATGTGCTGTGACATGGCCTTGAAGAGGAAGACTCTTACCCTCATAAGTAAAGGATATGCATTGTGCAATCCATTTAGATAGAGTTCTTTTGGAGACTGAAAGTCCCAAATGACTAGAATCAAAAGCAACAAAAAGTTGAGAAGACTTTCTATGATGCTGTGTTCTTTGTAGGTAAAAAGCCAAGTCTCTTTTACAGTCCAAAGTATGAAAGTTCCTTTCTGCATTAGAGGCATGAGGCCTCGGAAAGAATACAGGAAGGTAAATCGATTGATTTAAATGAAAAGGCGAAACCACCTTTGGCATAAAATGTGGATGAGTTCTGAGAACAACCTTATCATGGTGAAACCTTGTATAAGGGGGATCAGCCACTAAAGCTTGCAATTCACTAAAGCGACATACGGAGGTGATTGCAATTAGGAAGATGACCTTCCAGGATAAAAACTTTAGGGTTGTAGTGGCTAAAGGTTCAAAGGGCGGTTTCATGAGCTGTCCGAGAACTAGATTTAAATCCCATGCCATCGGTGGTGGCCTGATGGGAGGCTTTGTTAATAGAAGACCTCTCATAAATCTTGCTATGAGTGGATGAGAAGAAATTGGCTGTCCATTTAGAGGCTTATAGGAAGCTGCAATTGCACTAAAATGGACTCTTACTGAATTTGTCTTTAGACCATAATTTGATAAATGAAGTAGGTACTCTAGTACCGATTCCAAAGGTATCACAAGGGGGTTTAAGCCCTTTTGAGAACACCATATAGTAAAACGTTTCCACTTGAAGGCATAAGAGCGTCTTGTGGAAGGTTTTCTAGAAGCCTGAAGGATATCCTTTACCTGTTGGGAAAGGTTAAGATCCTGAAGGTCTAAGCTTTCAGCAACCAGGCCCTGAGATGCAGGGACTGGGGATTCGGGTGCCATAGCATCCCGTTCTCTTGGAAGAGGATATCTGGAGCATAGCCTAACTCCAGAGGTGCAGCTTGAGAGAGATGTAGAAGCAGGGGATACCAGTTTGGCGTGGCCATCGTGGCGCTATGAGGATCATACGACCTCTGTCACTCTGAAGCTTGAAGAGTGTTTTGGGGATGAGGGGAATAGGTGGGAAGGCATAGAGGAAATCGTGATCCCAGTGAAGAAGGAAGGCATCCCTTGCCTGGCAATTTTGAGCCGGAATCCTGGAACAGAACTGGGGAAGTTTGGCATTCAGTGGACTTGCAAATAGGTCTATGTCTGTGGTTCCCCAGATCTGAAATATCTTGGCCACCTGGTCTAGGTGGAGAGACCATTCGTGAGGCAGCAGTACTCGGCTGACTTTGTCTGCCCAAAGGTTTTGAATGCCTGGAAGATATACCACGAGAAGGTGAATTTGATGCTCTCTGGCGAGGGCCCATAGTCGTAAAGCTTCGTTGCATAACGACAGAGAGCCCGGTTCACCCTGCTTGTTCACACAGAACATGGCTACTTGATTGTCCGTCTGGACTAGAACTGTCTTGTAGCTGAGCTGGGCATAGGATACTCGAAGAGCTAGATAGATTGCTCTGAGTTCGAGGAGGTTTATGTGAAGACAAGCCTCCTGTGGAGTCCAGGTACCCTGGGTAGAGAGATGATGCAGGTGTGCTCCTCATTCCACCTGTGATGCATCTGTTGTTAGGGTGGCCTGGAATAGCGGTTGCTGGAAAGGAGACCCCACTAGAAGATTTTCCAGTGATTGCCACCATTGTAGGGACAAGATCAGTCGTTGTGAGTTTGATATCTTGTCCGACAGACGTCCTGTGGCCTGTGCCCACTGTGTGGATAGGGGCAACTGGGCTGCTCGCATATGAAGGCGAGTGTAGGGAACCACATGAACCGTGGATGCCATATGTCCCAATAGTTGTAGTAGTTTTCGAGCAGTTAGGGAGGACTTCACCGCTGCTTGAGAAGCTAGCTGCATTATACATAGACAGCGGGGTTGTGGGAGAAAAGCCCTTGACTGTCTGGTATCTAGACGGGCTCCTATGAACTCTAGGGACTGAGATGGAGCAAGCTGGGATTTTGGGAGGTTTATGACCAATCCCAAGTATTGAAGGATTCGCATTGTGCGAGACAGTGCAGATCTGGCTTCTGGAACCGTGGGGGCTCGAATGAGCCAGTCGTCCAAGTAAGGGAAGACGAATATCCCCAGGGTTCGCAGAAATGCAGCTACTACTGCCATGCATTTCGTGAATACTCTTGGTGCCGAAGCCAGACCAAAGGGAAGAGCCCTGTATTAGAAATGTTTTCCCTTGAAAAGGAATCGTAAGGATTTCCTATGATCTGGACGGATCAGAATGTGAGTATATGCATCCTTTAGCTCTAGCCAATCCTGACTTTGAAGGTATGGCAGAAGAGTTCCCAGAGAAATCATTTTGAACTTTTCTTGGAACAGATATTTGTTCAATTCTCTGAGATCTAGAATGGGTCTGTGTCCTCCTGTTTTCTTTGGAATAAGAAAATAGGGGGAGTAGAACCCTGCACCCTGCTGAAAAATGGGCACTTCCTCTATTGCTCCTTGAGCAAGGAGTGTTGAGACCTCTTGATCCAGTAGACTGCCTGTAGAGGTTTGGGAATTGAACTGTCTTAAGATTGTAGGAGGGGGCATACTGTGAAAATGAAGTTTGTACCCCTCTCCGACAATGGACAGAGTCCAGTTTTCTTTTGTTATTTGGTGCCATCAGTTGGCAAAATGACACAACCTGCCTGGAATGTTTAGGGGTTCTGGCCCCTTCAGAGGCAGGAAGGCTAAGTTCTCTATGAAGGAGTCAAAGCCCTTGAGGGGGCTGGGCCTGTGGAGCTGGTTGAGCTCTAAGGCCTTTTGGCTTCTTTTGTCTGGATTGTTGTTGTTGACCCTTCTGGGCAACTTGACACTGAGCTTGCCCTTGCTGGGTATAGGATGGATAAAACTTCCTCTTTTTGCTGAAAAAGGGTTTTTTATAGGGTTTCTTTTTGGCTGGGGTGGCTGTAGATTTTGACAATCTGTCTAAAGTGAGATTGTCAGTATCTATCTCATTAGCCTTCTCCTGCCAATTCTTGCCAAAGAGGTTTTCTCCTGTGCAAGGGATGTTTCCCAATTTATCCTGTACCCAAATCTCCAAGTCTGATGCCTGAAGCCAGGCAATCCGACATGCACCAATGGCAATAGCAGAGGTTCTGCTGATGCATTCAAAGCAGTCAAAGTTTGCACGGTTTACAAACTTGGAGACATCTTGAGCATGCTTGACCAGAGTGAGAAAGTCCTGTCGTTTGTCCTCAGGGAGAAGAGGGCTCATAAGCTCCACATCTTCTGTGACCTCTTTGAGGAACATTCCCATATATAAAATATATGAACTGATCCGAGCTGAAAGCATGGAAGCCTGAAAGGTTTGATGCCCAAAAGCGGCAAGAGTCCTGCATTCACGACCTGGAGGATTGGATGCATGTCTCTTTGTACTTTTCATCCTACACATGGCTGACTCCACTACCATTGAATGGTTTGGCAGCTAAGTCTTTTGAAAACCAGGACATGGTGGAACTCGATACATGGTATCAAATCTCCTAGAATGAGGAGATGTGGTCAAAGGTGTCTCCCACATTCTGAGCATCAAATCATGAAGAATTTCATGAATGGACAGAGTGGCTGCTTCCTTGGGAGCCTTAGGGTATTGGAGAATTTCCAATTCCTTTGCTCTAGGTTCTTTTTCAGGAGCTACCATGATTGAAAGGCCTCGGGCCACATCACAAATAAAATCCTGAAAAGACATGTCTTCCGGAGGAGACATTCTGCATTGGGGAGGAGTTTTCCAGGAGAAACACTCTGGTACCGGCAGAATTATCAGAGTCATCGGAATCGGAGGATTTGAAGTATCTCTGATCCCGATGTTCATGCAAAGCATGGTCTCAGTATCGATCGAAGTCGGTACCGAATTGGTCCGGTACCGATCTGTCGATGCCAGAAAAAGTCTGCATGGGAAGGATTCCCACCGGGGCCGGTACCGTCGGTGCTGGTACCGGTGCCCGTTGAACCACTGGTGTCAACGGTACCGCAGCTGTAAGGAGAGCTGTAAGACTGCGTTTGATAGTGAGCAATCTCTGGTCTATCGACGCTGCCGATGCCTGGGTATCGGTACCGGTAAAAGCGGCCGGAACCCCTGAGCATGGCACCAGTAGTTCTGCCAAGGTCGAAGCCTCAAGAACATCCTGGAACCCCGTTGATGCTTTGGAGGCCGAAGCCTCCCGCCGGGGCTGTTTTGCCGGTGTAGTTTCCTCAAGGGCAATGCCAATGGCCTCTCGAAGCTTTGAAGGAGAGCTACCCTTTGAGGACCGGCTCTTATGTTTTTTTACCTGAGATCCATGGGAGGAAGACGAGGCTCTTGAAGACGTCGATGCAATGGACCTTTTAGACACCAGTCATGGGTGTCGGTGACGGAGATGGTACCACCACATTTAGTACATTTTTTAAAACCACTAGCTGGTTTTTCCATCTTTTGGGAAAAATGGGGCCTAATGCCCAAAATGGTGCCTAGCACCAAAAGAAAAAGTTTCTGAAGAGAAACAGTTAAAAAAAATATATATATATATATATATATATTTATTTAATTTATTTTTATTTTTTTTTAAAGAAGAAAGAAAGAACCGGCGGTACCGGTAGATATCGTGCGGAGGCAAGCGCGACCACAAGAAAACAAGTTTAAAGAAGACATTTTTTGCGGTGACAGGGTATGTGTCCTGTTGGCTCAGCGGAAAACGAAGAACTGAAGAGGGACAGTTGGAAAGACGGGAAGGCAGCGCGCATGTGCCGAGGGATGCTCCCAAAAGCGTTCCTATTGGACGCTGGGGAGCGTTCCCGCGCAGGCTCCGTCGGTACCGACGATACCCATATGTGAAGACTACATTCCTGCTTGTTCCTGGAGATTGCTCTATGACTGCTACCCAATCCTTAAATCTGATTCAGAGTTCTATGGACGTATCTTACATCATCTGCCACCCCAAACTTCCATAAAGGCTAGTAAGGATTACACTGGTTGTGGTGGGTTTGATGCTGTAGCTAAATTGTGCTCTACCTGTCAGTTCTAATGTACAGAGTTCATTGTAGCAAGCTAGATTTTGTAGCACAGTGATTGTAGGAATGGGCATATGTTGTAGTCATTCCTACAAGTTCACTTAGAACCCTTACCGAGCTTTCGCAGAATCTGCCCTCGGATCTGTATACAGACAGATTGCACAAGGATCTTATCGCTCTCCTTCGCATACACCCAGCAACCTGAAAAGATTCATGACAATAGGAGTAAGTAGAGGAAGACAAATATTACAGCCAACGACATAGATATTCAGGAGGTAATTTTATAACTCTCCATATTGGTGGAGAGCAGGCATAACTATGCGTGTATGCCTGCTGCCACTGTTGTTGGGTGCATGTATATGCGGTGATTATGAAAGAGAAAGTATATTTGTACTTTCCCTTTCTAAAATTGCCCTTTTCTACATATATCCTGGCTATATCCACTTACGTAGCTGGTCCTAAAATTGTCTCCTTTATCTCACAATTCTCCATGTGTTCAGACATGACCCTTTTGGGTAGGGGCGTGCAGGCAAAAGATTTTCATTTTGTTTTGTTTTGTTTTATTTTGTTTGTTGTTCATTTATGATAGTTTGTAGCAAGTACATGCTATTTAGGGCGTGCTATATGAAATAGTGTGGCGTTATTATGAAATGAAACAAAAACGTGCATCGTTAACTTGAGGGGGACATGGGAAATGTGTTTAATTCAAAAGGTTAACAGACACAGTTTAAGGTATTCACTTACTTACCAGTTGCTCCACTGTTGTTTATAAGACTGCTAAGGATGTACTCAGCTTTCAATAGTTTACCTGAAAATAAGAAGCTAAGATTAGAAAGGAATCATATACCCGCTATGAATAGTTACAAAAGGTATCTGTGTTTTTTTAAGAGGTTGCCTTTAGGAAACAGTCAGACCTCGGACATTCGTGAGGTTAGGTTCCAGATCCCGTTGCGGATGTTTGGTAGAGTCACTAAAAATGGTAATATATGCTTATTTCTATAGTTTAAACCCTAAATATGACCCCCAAAACACAGAAGAATCTTCATTAACTAAAATTTTCTTACCAATTTTACATTTAAAAGCATGAAAACTTATAAATTACTACGAAAATTAAACAAACACTTCTGTAGGTTTTTTTTTTGAGGATTTTACGGATGTGCGAAAAAAATCGCAGATGCAAATAAGTTCAGTTCCAATGATATTTTCGCAGATCTGTGAATTCGCGAATCACGAAGCGCGAATGTATGAGGGTATACTGTATACTAGTACACACAGTTTTCATCTGTAGATGCCACAGGTAAAACCATAATCTAGATATCAAGTGAAATGGCTGTTGCTGCCATATGGCAACCTTCAAATTTTCCCCCAAATTTTTCACCGGATTCTGTATTTCCAAAAAATCCACACACTGTGTGTGAAATGTGATGTGTATATGTGCTCAACATCTCAAAAAATCTGTTATTTAAACTATCACACCCAGCAGTAAATGAAACTGATGCCAAGACTGTTCTTAATTTTCAGCCATTCAGGACCGTAGTTGCCATATGGCAACAGTAAATATTGTTTCTTAGAAATAAATTTTTTTCAAAAAAACTTTAAATTCTGCATTATTTAGCTCAAATCTTAATTAAAAAAAACAGAAAATATTTCAGTTACAAAACAATTATGTGAACGTGAAAGGGTTAAGGGTGTTCTTTTTTTTTATTTGTGCTTCCATCCCACTCCAAACTGTTCAGGAACTTTCTCATCCCCACTTCAGCTAAGCCATTACCATAATTATACTTAATCAGGGACCACAAACCCCAACGCCTTCCAGGTACATCTGACCACTAGGTGCTACTGTTACACAATGATTGCAGCTTCCAACTAAGCCCAGGACAGAATTAAGGCATAGGCAAACTAGGCATGTACCTAAGGTCCAAATGTTGGCCCTGACTGATGTGCTAAGTCAGAGGTCCCAAGGCAGATTTTGTCTGCTGCCAGCAGAAGGAAAAACAGGTGTGGTCTGGAGTCACCACCACCTGCAGAAGTATGTCTTTTTTCCCCACCACTGTGAATTTTCTTACAGCCAGCAGAAGGATTTGGTGAGCAGTAGCTCTTACGTGTGCCTGCCTCCTCTAGTGGTTCTTCCCACCGATGGAACCACACAAGACCTGGCAGTCCCACCTGCAAGAGGTGGCAGCGGCAGATAAAACGCGCTGCTCACACAGGGGGAATTCTGAAAGTAATTAAGCCTGGGGGAAGGGATTGGTAGGGGCATGTGGTTGGTGATATGATTATGCCAAGGAATGGGATCGAGGATAACGTACTAGTGTTCACATGGTTGATGGGATTTAAAAATGTATTGATATTACTGCAGGAGGTACACAGATGTGAATCGATTGTTTACTCTCTCGAAAAATACAGACTAGGGAAGACATCATGAAGCTACAAAATAGTAGACTTAAAAAAGATAGGAGAAAATATTTTTTGCTGTCAACGAATAACACAGGTACACTACAAAAAAACTGCCTCCAGTTTTGCAACTGATTCCTATAGATTTTGGGGTGCTGAATCCAGGAAAAATAGCCAAAATGTTCCATCACGTCACGTTTTCTTGCAAAATTAGATTTCTTACCCATATAAGGAATGTTCACATAATTTCTTTTTAGCCGACTGCAGTTTATTTTCTTGGCCCAAAATAGAGGTTGTAATGGTTAACTAACTAGAAACACTCCCTCGTGATATTTTAGAGTGTTTTGTATTCATTTTATACATTAACAGGACAATTGGGAGGCGGGGGGCTAAATCCAGTACTCACGCTGGCGCATGTTCTTTCCTGTTCGCCTCGCCTCGTTCGCTCGCTCAAACACGGTGGTTGCGACATGAACGTTCCTGTCAAATTTCAGTTTCTTGCAAGTTCATTATTACCTTTTGTTTGCTCAGTCGTAATCCAGCTTTATTCCGAAGTGATTCACTACAGTTGTAGTTTGCAGTGCTGTGTATTTGTGATGGCTCACAGAGCCAGAGGTTGCGTCAACTCTCCGGACATTTTTTGTTTTATTTGTGGGGAATATACCGTGAAAAAGCGGCAGAGGAACATTTCTGCATTTATTAAAAAAGTATATTTCGCCTATTTCGGTTTGAAGTTAGGCGATCAAGACAAACCGTGGGCTCCTCACAAAGTGTGCAAGACATGTGAGGAAGATCTACGCTTATGGATGAAAGGTAAAAAACAAGCATTTCGTTTCGGAATACCTATGATGTGGCGTGAACAAAGAGACCACAGCAGTGACTGCTATTTTTGCTCTTGCATTGTGAAGGGATACAACTTAAATAATAAGAACGTAATAAGTTACCCCAACCTTCCCTCAGCAATTAGGCCTATGCCTCATAGCAACGAAGTACCTGTGCCTGAACCACCAAAATCTTTGGATCATATTTGTGTGGACGGTTCTGATCATGAAGAGACTCATCAGATGGCTTTTCCCGATGAGTCCAGTACTTCCGAGTTTGAAACTGAACCAGATCCGAAACCTGAACTTTTCTCTCAAGCTGAATTGAATGATTTAGTCCGGGATTTAGGACTCCCAAAAGATGCTGCCCAACTGCTAGGTTCTCGGCTTAAACAGAAAAATCTATTGTCACCAGGAACAACTTTTTATTGGTACCGCAACCGCGAGACACAATTTTTGAAGTATTTCAGCAAAGAGGAAGATTTGGTATTTTGCAACGATATATACGGAGTGATGGAAAAGTTTAAACTCAAGTATGATCCTGCTGAATGGCGGCTGTTCATTGATTCGTCAAAAGACAGCATAAAAGGTGTTCTTCTTCATAATGGCAACACATTCGCTTCAGTTCCTATTGCTCACTCTGTTATTCTCCAAGAAAAATACGAGAATTTGGCCCTGATTCTTCAGAAGATTCGTTATGATGAGCATAAGTGGATGATTTGTGGAGACTTTAAAATTCTATCCATGCTATTAGGGCAGCAATCCGGTTTCACCAAATATCCCTGCTTCCTTTGCTTGTGGGATAGCCGGGCCCGCGACCTACACTGGGGGAAAAAAGACTGGCCAATTCGGGAGTATTTGAGACCCGGTGAGAAAAATGTTCTTCATGAGAGCTTGGTACCTCGTGATAAAATTCTATTACCACCTCTCCACATTAAGTTGGGTCTCATTAAGCAATTCATCAAGTCCCTTCCAAAAGATGGTGAGTGCTTTCGGTACCTTTGCTCAAAGTTCCCCCGACTTTCTGAAGCAAAGCTAAAGGAAGGAGTGTTTGTTGGCCCTGATATAAGGAAACTCATTTCAGATAGAGCATTCGCTGAAACGATGTCTGAGAAGGAAAAAGAAGCCTGGGATTCCTTCAAGGATGTTGTTCTCAAATTCTTGGGGAACAGGCGGGATGAGAACTATAAGGATATTGTTGCCAGGATGCTCAATGCCTTCAAAGAACAAGGCTGTAACATGAGCCTGAAAGTCCATTTCTTGCACTCCCATGTGAACTACTTTCCCGAAAACTTGGGGGCGTACAGTAAAGAACAAGGTGAAAGGTTTCACCAGGACATCAAGGACGCAGAGAGAAGGTACCAAGGAAGATGGAACACCACTATGATGGCTGATTTCTGCTGGTTGCTGCTGCGGGAAACCCCAGATGAACAATACGCCAAGCAGCGCACCAAGAGAAGCATTCGGGGGAAGAAGAAACGGGCCCACCAGGAGATTGATTGACCCAAGAATGACTTTAAAATCTAAACTGTGTTGACAAATATCGTGTTTTTACTAAACTTTGAAATAAAAATTTGCTAGTTATTACCACAGTGTCGGATCTCATTTATTAGAATTTTATTTTCACACCATCGGGTGTTTGTCTTCATGTATTGCAATGGTGCGGTTTGCGTTTTCTATTCTTACATACATACCTGTACAACATTTTTTGCACATTTCTTTGCTTTGCTTTGTGTCTAACCTCGCTCTTATATGCTCAATGTTTGTGCACATGTATGTGGCTGTTTTAAGTGCAGACAATTTTGCTACCATCACAGTGTGTTTTGTTGACATTACTCTATTCTTATGTGCTGCCTTGTTACAATTTTCTTTATTCTTATTTGAATAACTACTAAACAATTAGTATAAAGAATTCATCCAAGAAACTTTTATCTCGATCGCACTCAATCTGAAACGTTCACCTCAAACTGCTAACCCAATGTAGCAAAAAATCTGTACGTGATGGAGCAAATTGCTTACCAGATTTGGATTCAGCGCACCAAAAAACGTAAAAATCAATCGAAACATTAGAGGCAGTTTAAAAAAAAATTTTTTAGTGTACCTGTGTAATTAGTCTTTAGAACTAATCGTTGGCAGGTGTGGTAAAACAGATAGTGTAGCTGCGTTTGAAAAAGGTTTGGACAAATTCCTGGAGGAAGTGTCCATAAACCATTATTAAGATATTCCAAGAGAAAACCACAGCATATCCCTGGGGATAACTAGCTTGGAACTGGCTACATTTGGATATGTCAGATACTTGTGACCTGGATTGGCTACTGTTGGAAACAGGACACTGGGCTTGATGAACCTTTGGTCTGACTCACTATGGTAGTTCATATGTTCTAACATGCTTGCTTGTCTAGGGCTTACCAAAGGATTAACTCTATTCTACCTCAGGATCCCTATCCTGGATGGACCCAGGGAGCAAGGGACGACCCAGATACTGAACCCAGGTACTCCAGATGGCAGGGGTAAGAGTTCACTTTGAGAATAAAGATGATCTCCAGGAACAATCAGGAATGTAGTCTTCATATATGGGTATCGTCGGTACCGACGGAGCCTGCGTGGGAACGCTCCCCACTGTCCAATTAGAAAGCTTTTGGGAGCATCCCACAGCACCTGCGTGCTGCCTTCCCGCCTTTCCCAACTGCCTCTCTCCAGTTCTTTGTTTTCCGCGGAGCCAGCAGGTCGTTGTTCCTGTCACCGCAGAAAATTTGTCCTTATTCTTTTTCTTTTTTGTGGTCGCGTCTGCCTTCCTCGACGCTTACCGTTACCGCCGGTTCTTCTTTCTTTTTCTTTTCTTTAGAAAAAAAAATACTTAGTACTCTTTTTCCCTTTTTTTTCCAGGTGCACGCGCCATTTTGGGCCTTAGGCCCAAACTTTTTTCCACAATGGAAAAACCCGCTTCGGGTTTTAAAAAGTGCACCAAGTGTGGCAGTACCATCTCCGTCACCGACACCCATGAGTGGTGTCTCAAATATTTAGGTCCTGACCACTCCATCACAGAATGTATGGCCTGTGCCATGATGTCCAAGAGAGGTCGACAGAACCGAGCTGCCAAGCTCAGAACCCTGTTTCCCTCTGATGCAACCTCGGTGGCATCGACGTCTTCCAGGGCTTCATCTTCCTCCCGTGGATCTCAGGTAACTAAACATAAGTCTAGCCGGTCCTCAAAAGGTAGATCTCCTTCTAAGCATCGAGATGCCTCTGGCATTGCCCTTGAGGATTCTGCACCGGCGGGAGGCTTCGGCTTCCAAAGCATTATCGGGGCTCCAGGATGTTCGAGGCTTCGACCTCGGCAGAACTACTGGTGCCATGCTCTGGGGTACTGGCTCTTTTCTCCGGTACTGACATCCAGGCATCGATAGCATCGATAGACCAGAGGTTCCTGGCTATTGAACGCAGTCTGGCGGCTCTCCTTGCGGCATCGACACCCTCGGAACCGCGTCAGACAGTTCAACCGGTACTGGCATTGACTCCAGCACCGGTATCGGTACCGGTACCAACAACATCGGCATCAGTGTCCGCATTGCCGGCACCCAGTCATCCGATGCCTTCCGGTACCGATACACCGGTACCGATCCCCCCCGGTACCGACTTCGGTCGGTACGGGTATCGGGCTCTTCAAGAGCATCCGGACAGAAGGTACTTCGAGTCCTCAGAGGAATCTTAAGGATTCTGACAGTTCTGTCAATGCGGGAATACTTCTCCCAGAGGAGCCTTCCTCCCCTAAACGCAGGATGTCTCCTCCAGAGGACATTTCCTTTCAGGATTTCATCAGGGAGGTGGCTCGAGGTCTGTCTATTACTGTAGCTCCTGAGACAGAGCTCAGAGCAAAGGAGTTGGAAATTTTACAATATCCCAAAGCTCCTAAAGAGGCAGCTACCTGCATGATCTCATGCTACGAATGTGGGAGACGCCTCTTACCACCTCTCCTCACTCTCGTAGACTGGATACTATGTATCGAGTCCCTCCTTGTCCTGGTTTCCAGAAAACTCAGCTTCCTCACCACTCTATTGTACTGGAATCAGCTATGAGAAGGATCAGGAGTGCAAAGAGGCATGCCTCTAATCCTCCAGGACATGAGTGCAGAACTTTGGATGCTTTTGGACGTCGTACCTTCCAAGCTTCCATGCTTTCTGCCAGGATCAGTTCCTATAT
This sequence comes from Ichthyophis bannanicus, assembly GCA_033557465.1. Lineage (NCBI taxonomy): Eukaryota > Metazoa > Chordata > Amphibia > Gymnophiona > Ichthyophiidae > Ichthyophis > Ichthyophis bannanicus. Next base: position 1,200,376,027 of record CM066032.1, on the reverse strand, counting down.
TTTATATATGGGAATGTTCCTGAAGGAAGTCACAGCAGATTTAGAGGTTTTGAGCCCTCTTCTTCCTGAAGATAGAAGGCAGGACTTTCTCACATTGGTCAAACATGCCCAGGATGTTTCTAAATTTGTCAACCGTGCAGCTTTTGACTGTTTTGAGTGCATAAGCAGAACCTCTGCCGTTGCCATAGGTGCACGTAGAATTGCCTGGCTCCAGGCATCTGATTTGGAGCTCTGGGTACAAGACAAACTGGGCAATATTCCTTGTACTGGTGAGAACCTGTTTGGCAAAGATTGGCAAGAAAAGGCCAATGAGCTGGATGCTGACAACTCCACCTTGGATAGATTATCCAAGGCCACAGCTGATCCTGCAAGAAAGAAATCTTTCAAAAAACCATTCTTTTCTAAAAAGAAAAGGTTTTATCCTGCTTATTCCCAGCAGGGACGTTCTGCAGGTCAGCCTGTCCGGAAAGGTCAGCAACCACCCAAACAAAGAAAAGCAAAGACTGCTAAGCCTCAACCGTCCCAGCAGTCTCAGCCTCCACAAGGCCTTTGACTTTCAGCTAGAGAACATAGCCTTCCTGGCTCTCAACGGACCAGAGCCTTCCACCATTCCAGGAAGGTTGTGTCACTTTGCCCCCAGATGGGGGCAGATAACAGCAGAGCATTGGACACTCCCCATCATAAAAGAGGGGTACAAGCTTCATTTTTTGAGCATGTCCCCTCCCACAATGATAAGGCAGTTCAATTCTCAGACCTCGCTCATCAACCTGTTAGGTCAGGAGGTCACTATGCTTCTTGCCCAAGGGGCAACAGAAGAAGTACCCATCCATCAACAGGGTACAGAGTTTTACTCCCCCTATTTCCTTATCCCAAAGAAAACAGGGGGATACAGACCTATTTTGGACCTCAGAGAATTGAACACATTCCTGTTAAAAGAGAAATTCAAGATGATTTCTCTGGGAACTCTGCTGCCATACCTTCAGAATCAGGATTGGCTTTGTTCTCTAGATCTCAAGGATGCTTACACCCATGTTCTCATCCATCCAACTCACAGAAAGTTCCTTTGGTTCCTTTTTCAAGGAAAGCACTACCAGTACAGGGTGCTTCCTTTTGGCCTGGCCTCAGCACCAAGAGTGTTCACGAAGTGCATGGCTGTGATAGCAGCATTTCTCCGCACTCTAGGAATATTCGTCTTCCCCTACTTAGACGACTGGCTCATTCGAGCCCCAACAGAGTCAGAGACCAGGACTTCTCTATCCTGCACAACGCGTATCCTTCAGTATTTGGGTCTGGTCATAAACATCCCAAAATCCAGTCTAACTCCCACTCAGTCTCTAGAGTTCATAGGAGCTTTGTTGGATACCAGAAAAGCAAGGGCCTATCTCCCCCAGGCCCGTTAGCTTCTCAAGCAGTGCTAAAGCCTCTTCTCACTGCCCGAGAAATGCTACAACTATTAGGCCACATGGCATCTACCGTGCATGTGGTCCCCTATGCTCGCCTCCATATGAGAGCAGCCCAGTGGACTTTATCCACTCAATGGACCCAGGCATCAGGATGCCTGTCAGACAAAATAACAAACACAAATCGCCTTATTTTGTCCCTCCAATGGTGGCAGTCCACTCAAAACCTGTTGCTGGGGTCCCCTTTTCAACAACCCTTACCCCAGGCAACTCTCACAACAGATGCTTCTCCGATGGGTTGGGGAGCTCATGTGCAAGACCTCTCCACCCAAGGCACCTGGACTCCACAGGAGACTCATCTACATATCAATCTCTTGGAGCTCAGAGCAATCTTCCTTGCTCTTCGAGTGTTCCACACCCTGCTCAGCTACAAGACAGTCCTCATTCAAACAGACAATCAAGTAGCCATGTTCTACATGAACAAGAAGGGGGGGAACAGGCTCTCTTGTCGCTTTGCAATGAAGCTTTGCGACTATGGGCCCTCGCCAGAGAGCATCAGATTCATCTCCTGGCAGTGTATCTTCCAGGCATACAAAACTCTTGGGCAGACAAACTCAGTCGAGTTCTGCTTCCACACGAGTGGTCTCTGCAAGCAGACCAGGTGGCCAAGATTTTTCAAATTTGGGGAACCCCGGACATAGACGTCTTTGCAAGTCTGTGGAATGCCAAACTTCCCCGGTTCTGTTCCAGAATTCTGGCTCAGGGGGCTCAGGCCAGGGATACTTTCCTCCTTTACTGGGGTCAAGACTTCCTGTATGCCTTTCCACCCATTCCCCTAATTCCCAAAACCCTGTTCAAGCTTCAGAGAGACAGAGGCCATATGATTCTCATAGCTCCACATTGGCCACGGCAAGTGTGGTACCCTCTGCTTCTACATCTCTCTCAAGCTCCCTCCCTGGAGTTAGGGTCTGCTCCAGATCTCCTATCTCAGGAGGACAGAATGTTATGGCATCCCAATCCCCAGTCTCTGCATCTCAGGGCTTGGTTGCTGAAGGCCTAGATCTCCATGATATTAACCTCCCTCAGCAAATAAAGGATATCCTTTATGCTTCCAGGAAGCCTTCCACAAGACACTCTTATGCTTTCAAATGGAAAAGGTTTACCATATGGTGTTCGCAGAAGGGTCTTACCCCATTGCTGTACCTCTGGAATCATTAAGAACATAAGAACATAAGATATGCCATACTGGGTCAGACCAAGGTCCATGACGCCCAGTATCCTGTTTCCAACAGTGGCCAATCTAGGTCATACGTACCTAGCAGTTTCATTACTGGAGTATCTCCTTCATTTATCCAATGCAGGACTTAAGACTAACTCAGTGAGGGTCCATTTGAGTGCTATTGCAGCTTCCTTCAAGCCCCTTAATGGACAACCTGTTTCCTCCCATCCTCTTATAGCAAGATTTATGAGAGGCCTTCTGCTAACTAAGCCTCCCATTAAGCCACCACCTGTGGCATGGGACTTAAACTTGGTTCTTGGTCAGCTCATGAAGCCACCTTTCGAACCCTTAGCTACTACCTCCTTGAAATTCCTTTCTTGGAAGGTTATCTTTCTCATTGCAATCACATCAGCACGTCGCATCAGTGAGTTGCAAGCACTAGTGGCTGATCCACCTTATCCAAGGTTCCATCATGACAAGGTATTTCTTAGGACTCATCCACACTTTATGCCAAAGGTGGTCTCGCCTTTTCATCTAAACCAAGCGGTCTACCTACCTGTGTTCTTTCCAAGGCCTCATGCATCAAATGCAGAAAGGAATCTTCATACTTTGGACTGTAAAAGGGCTTTAGCCTTTTACTTACAAAGAACACAGCAACATAGAAAGTCCTCTCAACTCTTTGTTGCTTTTGATCCTTCTCACTATCTAACTGGATTGCTCACTGTATTTCCTTTGCCTATCAGAGTAAGAATCTTCCTCTGGAGGGCCATGTCACAGCTCACAATGTGAGAGCCATGGCAGCTTCAATGGCTCATCTGCACTCTGTGTCTATCGACGACATCTGTCGAGCAGCCACCTGGGCCTCGGTTCATACTTCACAGCCCATTACTGCTTGGACAAGAACTCCCGCCGGAATGCCTTGTTTGGTCAGGCTGTTCTTCAACACCTGTTCCATACCTAGTGTCACCAGTAGTCGGCCCGTAGCCTAGGCATACGGGACAGACGGCCTGGGGACCCTTTATTGAAAGACTGGAGCAATGCTTTAGGCTGGCATTGCCTCCTGGGAGTTGTAGTATTTTTTCCCTTTTCAATAAGAAGCACTTGTGGTGCGAGTGGTACAGGCAATGACAGGCTTTAAATTCCCCTCCCGGGGCGGATTCAAACACAAAATAACTCAGGACAAAAAGCCATACACTCTGGCACAAAATAAGAAAGGAAATAATAACAGCTTCTCAACTTAAACTCAAAGTTCCACGGTATTTACAGCATACAGTCACTTTGTATAAGCAAGGAAAATCCTGTGCTCTTCAACTGCCAGTTTAAACAGCTTTCACATCACCTGGCTCAGCACAGAGAAATTATATCATCTGTAACCATTAAAGTACAGTCCATTTGGTTATCTGATATTTCTTCTTCCTGAGGATCAATCAACATTGACTCATGCTGATTCTCTGGTAAGTACAACTTCTGCTTGGTATACAACGTTTCCAAACTTCCACCCTCTATCTGTTCCTGAGGCTTCTCTATCAAGCCCTCCGTGAGATAGGGTTCAGTATTACCATATATCTTAGAATAGCAGAGAGGAGAGTCACACCCTTTAGAGTTTCTATAAGAGAACTTCTTATCACCACTTTTATCCTTATAGTAATTAGACAGCCTACCTTCTGGCTTAGAGACAGGGGAAAGTCCGTGCACAGTCTGGTCAGGAAGGGGTTTAAACCTCAGAGGTTTTTCTCTGTACTTTGGCTTCTCAACCTCTTCCTCTGACATGCAAATGTCCTCCACCGAATACCTTTCACTCCCGGGAGCTTGCAAGTGCTTCCCAGATAACTTTTCCGGTAATGTTTCCCTCTTTGTGTCTTCCCAATAGGACAATTGCCTGGAGTTCTTGCCACAGGGTTTTTGGGCCCTGCTCCTCCAGTTATTCCTGCTGGTTACTTCCTGTATTTCTCTATCACTCTCAGAATCACAATCCTCTGAGTCACTCACGTACTTTCTCTCGTGCTTCCTTCCACACTGAAACACACGTTGCTTCTGAGTCTCAGACTTCAGCTCACTCAGCTTTCCCAGCTGGGTCTGTCCAAGCTTTCTCTCTCTCTCTCTCTCTCTCGTTCTCCAGTTCCTCTGCTCCTCCTGCTGTTTGCTTCCCGTGCTTCTCTTTCTTCCTTTGCTGCCCTTCACACTGAAACTCTAATGAGCGTTTCTTATATGTCTGGTTTGGAGCTAATCTAGCCCTTCCCCCTCTCAGGTGAAAACTATTGGGCTCAGGAGATGGGGATTGTTTGCTAGCTGGGCGGGGCTGCTGCACTCGTGGCTGGGTTTGTTTATGTTGCTCCTGGCAACTGGGAGTCCTGTACTTTGCCTTCCTGTCAGCAACAGACCTACTTCTCTCAGGTTCCTCTGTTTGCATGGCAAAGGATGTCTCTTCCCCATTACACTAGTCAACTCCTACCCGCCATCCCTGGTTGGATGCCAGAGATCCATGGGGGGAGGTGAAGCCCTGCTTCAGGGGCACACAACCTCTGGGGTCTCTCCATGGCATCTAAAGCTAGAAAGTCCCCATATGTGAAGACTACATTCCTGCTTGTTCCTGGAGATAGCATAGTTACTCACCTGTAACAGGTGATCTCCGGGAACAGCAGGAATTTAGTCGTCACAACCCTCCCACCTCCCCTAGGAGTTGTATCTCTCTATCTCTTTCCCTCTCTCTCTCTCTCTCTCTCTTTGTCTCAGCTTTAAAACTCAACTGGAGAGAGGCAGTTGGGAAAGGCGGGAAGGCAGCATGCAGGCGCTGTGGGATGCTCCCAAAAGCTTTCTAATTGGACGCTGGGGAGCGTTTCCGCACAGGCTCCGTCGGTACCGAAGATACCCATATGTGAAGACTAAATTCCTGCTGTTCCCGGAGATCACCTGTTACAGGTGAGTAACTATGCTTTACCAGAGGTGTGCCACAGAAATCACTCCTTGGCCTGCTTCCTTTCAACATTTTTGTGATATTATAGAAGAACTGTTGGTTAAGGCTTGACTCTTTGCAGATGATACGAAAATCTGCAATAGGATAGATACTTTGGAAGGTATACTGTATATACTTTGGAAGAAATGAGAGAAGGGAGATATGATACAGACATTTAAACACTAGAAACATGTGATATGTGGCATATATGTAAATAATTTCAAACAAATCAATAAAATATGTCTGTGGACATGCACAGCTGAAAGGAAGTTCTGGAACAAGGGACCATAGGATGAGGGTGAAAGAGTGGACTCTATTAATCTAAGGAAATATTTCTTTACAGAAAGAGTGGCAGATGTGTGGAACAGCCTTCCAGTGGACGTGGTAGAGAACAAACCTGTATCTGAAGTCGAGTAAGGATTGGACAAGCACAGAGGATCTCTAAGGGAGAGGAGGGGATCATAGCGTTTAGTATTTGGTATGAATGGGCAGACTGAATAGACTGTATGGTCTTTTTCTTTATATGCTGTCCTTTTCTATGTTTCTATACATTTCTATGTTCTTACATTAGACAGATAGGTAATTCATAGGACTCCTTCCTTATCCCCTTACACAATTTAGTATTTCAGATTTTCCTTTGTGAAGTGAAAATATTTATCATTATGGGTTCCCATATTCAAATCATTATGTGTAAACCTACAGAATATAAGATGCACATTTGGAATTAGGACCCTAAAAACACTTAACCAATTTCTTAGGGCTTATTCTGAACATGGTTCCCATAAAACCACCCGCCAGACAAATTTAATGTGCATGCTTGAGAGAGATAGGTGGGTTTCATTGTTTTTTTTACCACCATTATATTAAGCTTTGTTTTAATGGGTGTTCTTAGCAGCGAAATCCAGAGTGCACCAGTTTCTCTCTTCATAAAAAAGCGATTTAAAATAAACTCCTGTTGTAAGGGTCACCAGGAGTCGACATCGACTCGATGGCACTTAACAACAACAACGACAGAGCAATTAACTGTATCATAGTTTGGTCAGCTTTGTTTTGAAGTGTCTAGAACGAGAAACAAATACAAGATACTCTGAAACTATTCAGGTAGGTTCTAAGCGAGATGAAAAAAATATCAAGTCACATCACTGGCTCATCAGCTGCACTTTTTGTATAGTCAAGTGGCCTTACTGAGAAAGAGATGGGAAAATCCACAGAAAATGTCAGATTCTAATCTGCTTTTTAGAGGCTCTTAATCAGAAGTATAGCAATTCAGATACCCCTGTTTGAAATCAGTAGGGCATATTTGTTAGGAAATAAAAGCTCCAATTAGCAGTTTCCACACCCTTTCACAATTTTCTCTACCTCCTTTGGCTCAGAAACCCATTATCCAAGGCTCTTTGTGCTGGTAAAGGGGGGGGGGGGGCTGGCTGTAGGTTTGAAAAGATGGCACTGGGCTCATAGGAATGTCATCCCTATAATAGCACGGAGTGTCCTCTTCAAAGTCAAGTAGTTCCTAATTGGAACTGAGCTGAAAAAACAGAGAAAGATCAACAGGGGTTACGTCACCTGAATTTACGGAGATGCGAGCTTGGCGAATGACCACCTGTGGCGCTATTGGTGTCGTGGGCCACAGCTTGTGCAGGCCCTTGGCAACCTGCAAGAGTTTGCTGGAAGCATCTACCCAGTATAGAAATCGGTCAATGAGGAATATAATAGCAGCTGCTGTAGAGCAGTCTCTGACTGTGATGGAGGTCTTCAAATAAACCTGGAAATAATAGGAGGAAAATTCTACACATTAAGAAATGCAAAAGACCCAAGACAAGAAAAACACACAGTTTAAAATGCACCACTACTCTGAACAGCATGAAGAAAAAAGCTATAGCTACCAATAAGATTTATTAAAATTCAGAGCTTATTGGTAGCTATAGCTTTTTTCTTCATGCTGTTGCCTGTGTAGGATAATCATCACATGATAAATGTCTATTCATGAAAAGTTAATAATATAATGCTTGATTACAAGACACAAATATCCATACTGGCTTGGGTGTTCAAATAATTCATATTTTGCATAAGGAAGGAAATAAAATAAAACCAAAGCAAAATATGGTTTGTTCTACTGTTTTATTTACAAAAACTTCATTGACTAAAAATGCCCAACTTGAAAAAAAGTCTCACTGGATTTGGAGAAACATTTTCCCCCCCACCCCACCCACCCACCCACCCAAGCTCCTTTAGGCCTTAACTTAGCCCATTTGAGGGAAACAGAAATGGAGTAATTCCCAAGACTAAATATTCTTTTCAAATGGATATTTTTTCACACTCAATGAAGCTGCCATACTGGCTTTGAAACAGCAGTCTGAGAACCAGGGAATCCAGAGATCAAATCCCACTCTCACTCCTTGAGACCTTGGACAAGTTATGTGACCCTCCATGACAGAGTGCACATTATTGAACGCAAGCCCATGACTGTCAATGGGCCTATTTACTCTCAGCTTAATTTTATAACAGGTCCACTAAGTGGAATGTCACCAAAGGTGCTCATTTGAATTCCATGTTATTAAGGCAACAGCCTTTATCGAGCATGTGCCCAGAACCAGCCCTAATAGTGCACAAATCCTCTTGCACAGATTTACATTTGCTCTAAAGACGGTATAAATATATGCATGTTCTCTGTGTGTGCACATACGTATGCTATAAAATATGTACTTACATCAACACCGTCCCCAGGAACACCTACACATGCCCTGTGTAAAACTAAACATGATCTTTTGGCATGCCTACTTTTTGCACAATATACCCAAGCACAGCTTTAGAACAACCCTTTTATAGTCAGAAAAAGCTTTATAAATTACCTCCCCCCCCCCCCCATACACATATACCATGCATTAATGCCATGAAAACGTTAACCCAAGTCAGTAAATAAGAGGCCCGATTTTCAAAGGCCTTTACACAGGTAACTCCCCTACTTACCCATGTAAAGGCCTTATCCCGGATTTTTGAAGGGCACTTACATGGGTAGTGCCCTTTGAAAATCCCGGATATGTCTCTAACGTGCCCAGATGTTATTCGCATAGAATCGCGGCATGTTGGGGGCATTCCAGGGTGGAGCGGAGGAGGGTTCATGGCGCTATCCATGTAGCACCGATTTTCAATGCTACACGGTTAGCGCTCTGCACCTTAAAGATAGGCGTGGCAAAACCTTGCCTATCTTTAAGGCGCTGGGGCTAACCGTGTAGCATTGAAAATCGGTGCTACACAAGTAGCTCCAATGGCTACCTGGCTGTGCGGCGACGCCCGGATTTTCAATGCCAGGACCACATATGACCACGGCATGGAAAATCCGAGTTAGGCAGGAGGTGGGCGGGCTATGCACCAACACGGCACATAGCACCACCCAACTGAAGATAGTAAGGCCTCCCGGTGGCAGCGAAATACCTGCTGCTCCTGATTGTAACTCATCTTGAGCTGCTATACCAAACATGTGAGACAAATGTAAATACTGTCCACACCATAACTTTGCAGATTGCCTGCATTAGTGCAGAATCCATGGGTATTTCTCAGGGTTTGCACCAAATAAGGCCGGTGCAAGGACATTCAGCACCCTAGGCAAACCTTCAGTATTATGCCCCCCTTCCCTAAGATTCTGATTAAACGCAACAATCTTGCTTCGATGCAGTTTCAGACTGGCTCTGCACACATAACCTTAAAGTAAACTGCAGGAAGACTAATGTGTTTATAACGAAAGACCAATCCTTCATCCCACTGACTTCTCTGCAGAATTGATGATGAAGCAAGAAGTGTGCTACCTAGGAGTCACCCTGGGCACACACATGTTACCAAGGCAGTATAGCATAAAATAAGGACCCTCCGTCACCTACGCCCACTCCTGGATGCGACTGACTTCCGCACTGTATTCCAGGTACTTATCTTCCCTCACCTTGACTATGCCAATATCATTCTCCACAGTCTGCCAAGATACACACTTCAACCACTTCAAATGGCCTTGAACACTATGGCCCAAACCCTGAATGGAGCCTCCAGATTTGAACATGTCACGCCCGTTCTAAGGCAATTACAATGGCTCCCTATAGCGAGCCGCCTCAACTACAAAGCTCTATTGATGACATTCAAAGTCCTACATAACCTGTCCACAGACTCCCTAGCAGAAATCGTACAACAGACCCCGAACAACAGAATGAGGAGAACAAGTATGGCAAACACATTCGCCACCCCAGCAGCAATAAGGAAGAGTTCCCAAGCTGCTAAGAACAGAGTCTTCTCATTTATACACACCAACTCTGTGGAACACCCTCACAGCCCCGATCCGATCCATCTCCGACCTTTCTACCTTTAGGAAAGCAATAAAGACTCATTTGTTCCAACTATTCAATGGGCACATACCATAACCATGCTAGAGACATGGCCTGCCAACCACACACCAGCTTATTTATTTATTTTATTTATTTATTTTATTTAACAATTCTTCTATACCGCGCTATTAAAATCAGCGCGGTGTACATCGAACAAAGATACTACAATGTATACAAACAACATCGAGTTTTACAGAGAACAGGGAATTGAACATGGAAGAAAAACCGGGGAAACTATATACTCAAACTATGTACAGTACTCTAGTATAAAATGGTAGTGGGGGCTACCTATTGTCTGAGGTCTTGACGTGCAGGGGTGACTGGTGTCTGGCGGAGTTTTGCTGGTTGGTGGTTGTGCTATTATCGCTTGAAATTCCTGGGTAACATTTTGTGAACAGGTGGAATTTTAAGGCTTTTCTGAACATGATGAGGCTTTTTATTCCACGGATGTCATGGGGGAGTGCATTCCAGTTTAAAGGGGCGAATAAGGAGAAGGCTCTGTTGGAGGTAGCCTTTGTGCATGTGGTCATTATCTTGGGCACTGCTAATGTGTTCAGTGCAGTGGACCTTCTGCTTCTATTTTCCAGGGTGCCATGGACTAGTTTGCTGATTGGCGTTGGGGGGCAGTTATTTAGGGCTTTGAAGGTGAGGACCAATGATTTGTATTGGAGTCTGGCATGTAGAGGTAGCCAGTGCAGATCCTTCATGATGGGTGTTATGTGATCGGATCTTGACGATCCGGAGAGAACTCTTGCGGCTGTATTCAAGGCTAAGCGGAGTGGGTTTAAGGTTGATTGTGGGAGGCCATGGAGGATGATGTTCGCGAAATCGACATGTGGAAGGACTAGTGCCTGGAAGGTTGTTCGGTAGTCTATGAAGTCCAGCAGGTGTCGGAGGTGGCGTAGCGTTCTGATCTTATGGTATATTGCCTTTGTAGTGTTTTTTATATGCGCTGTCATGTTCAAGTGCTGGTCCAGGGTGATACCGAGGTAGCGGATTGTGGATTTAGACTTCAGCTCTACGTCGTTGACACGTAGTGATGAGGGAGGTGTGAATTTGTGGTTCCTTGTGACAAATAGGACATCTGTCTTGCCGTGATTGATGCATAAGTTTTGTGATAGTAGCCAATGGGCTACTGCTTCGAAGCAGTTAATTATTGGGGAGAGCACTGGTTGGTCTATCAAAAACGGCATGTAGAGGAGGATGTCATCAGCGTAGGCAAGGCATTTTACATTGAAGGATCGGATTAAGTCACATATCGGCTGCATATAGATGTTGAACATCAGTGATGATAAGGACGATCCTTGGGGAACTCCTTGTGTTTGCAGAAATGGTTTGGAGGATGAGTGGCCAGTCCTGACTTGTTGCCACCTATTGGATAGGTAGGATTCGCACCATTTTAGAGCTGTATTTTGGATCCCCTTTTCCTTCAAGCGTTGTAGAAGTATGTCATGACTTACCGAGTCAAAGGCAGCAGAGATGTCTAGGAAAATAAGGACAAAGCCTTGTTGGATGCTGTTGGTTCCTGTGATCAGATCGTTGAGCAGGGTTGTGAGGACAGTGTCTACCCCATGTGCTTCTCTGAATCCGTGTTGGGCTGGATCTAATGGTGCTTCGGTGTCGATATGTTGCTGGATTTGTTGTTGAGCGGCTTTTTCGATGATCTTGGCTAGCTGGGGGATGCTCGATATTGGCCTGAAGGATTCTACTTTAGATGGGTCTAGTTTGCTGTTTTTTAGTAAGGGCTTGATGGAGGTGTTTTTAAGGCTCTGCGGGAATGATCCTGTGGTAAAGGATTGGTTCAGTATTTTGGCCAGGATGTTGCTTATGTCATGGCGGAGCTCTTTGAACCAGTTGGCTGGGCAGGGGTCATTGGGTGCTGTGCTGGGGTTAACAGAGGCAATGATGTCAACAACCTCTTTATTGGATACTGTGGTGAAGTTGCATAGCTTGAAATGTTTTGTATGGTGTGGAGGGATTGTTAGTGACTATGTTTCTATTGGTCTTGACCATCTTCGATTGTAAATAGTCTGCATAGTCCTGTGGTTGAGGCATTGGGAGGTGGACTGAGACCGGCTCTCCTGTTATGGACTTTACTATATTGAATAAGGTATGTGGTTTGTTGATGGAGCGTTTTAATATATCAGTGTGATAGAGTTTCCTTTTCTGCATTATCTTCGCACGGTGGATCAGCAGGTATGAGTTGTATGCAGTGTGTGCTTCAGTGGAGTGGGTTCGGCGCCACTGTCTCTCGAGTTTGCGTAGATGGTGTAGAGATGTTCGTAGGTCCATGGAGAACCAGGGTGCATGTTCTCGTCGTTTTGTGGTCTTTTCGGCGTAAGATGGACAAGACGCAGCTCTAAGGTTTTCGTCCCATTTAGATATGAGGTCATCCAAGCTGAGGGAAGTGTTGGTCATGAGAGGTTGGAGGTTCTCTAGTACTTCGCTCTTGTTGAGTGGGCGGAAGCGGACTGCTGGCGTTTTGGCATTATTTGTATTTGATGTTGTTTGATTGTTACTGGGAGTGCTTATGGGTATGTGGAATCTAAGGAGATGGTGGTCGGACCAAGGCACTGGTGACACGGATAGTGCGAGGTCTTGGGATGATGAGGCATTAGGAAGAGGTGCGAATATGAGATCCAGTTTGCCTCCCTTAGTGTGGGTGGCAGAGTCAACACATTGTTTGTAACCTAGATCCTCTAGGGCCTCAAGGAATGCTACTGAGTGGCTATCTTGGAGAGATGGGAGGTTAAAGTCGCCGACTAACCAATTTGGAGAATGTGGGGTGGAGGTAGTGGAGGTGGTGCATGCTAGCTCAATTATTGTTGATAGGTCGTCTGGTGATGGAGTGGGTGCCCGGTATATGAGGTTGATTGCGCATAGTTCACTTGATATGGTGAGAACGTCAAGGTGAGTTGAGCTGGAGGCGTTCCGCAACTTGAATTGAAGGTCGGCTTTAGCAAGGATGAGTGTCCCGCCTCCTTTCTGAGTAGCCCTGTGGCATGTAAATATGGAGAATCCTGGGGGTAGCATTTGATTCAAGAGGATGTTGTCGCAAGCAGACAACCATGTCTCGGTGATCATCAAGATGTCAAGATTGTGTAGTGGAATTAGGTCAATGGCTGCGGGCCATTTGGAGCGTATTGATCTGGCGTTTATCAAGGCACATTTTAGTAGGCGTTGCTGACGTTCTTTCTTGGTTTGTGTCTTTTTGAAGAGTTGGAGGGGTATGTTGATTAGGTGGGAGTGGGGTGAGTGGTTGGTTCTTGTTGAGGTATTGTGTGGAAGTTCAGGCCGTCTCCTTCCATGGAGTAGGATGGGAATGGAGTTGGAGCCCTGGTTGAACGCGTTTGAGAGGTTGGGGAGCCCAAGGATGAGGAGGGAGATGAATGCTATCAGGGGCTTGTACATTCTGGATTGGCAGCAGTATATGGTAGTAGTGAAGGGTGGTAATTAATGAGGGTGAAATTACTGGCAACAGTAGAGGAGACACAGTGAAAAGGGGCGAGTTACTGGCAACAGTAGTACGCTGATACAGTTGACTGGGGATAAAATTACCTAGCAACAATGAAAAAAAATAACTTTAGCACGGTGAAATTACTGGCAACAGTAGAGGAGGCACAGTGAAAAGGGGCGAGTTACTGGCAACAGTAGTACGCTGATACAGTTGATTGGGGATAAATTACCTAGCAACAATGAAAAAAAAAAAACAACAACTTTAGCACGGTGAAATTACTGGCAACAGTAGAGGAGACACAGTGAAAAGGGGAGAATTACTGGCAACAGTAGTACGCTGATACAGTTGATTGGGGATGGATTACTTAGTAACTATGAAAAACAACTTTAGCACGGTGGGTGAGAGTTCTTATGATAGCTTTGGTGATACTTGCAGTTCAGAGTATAGTTCCGATTAGGATGAAATACTTGCTGTTTCGGAAGTTCTGAGATCTATCAGAGTGTCATCACCGAGGGGCCACGCCACGGGGCCTGTGGTTGGGTTCTCAGAGAGGTGGAGATATCCTTTCTCAGGGAGAGCTTGCAGCACGAGGATGGTTGTTCGCTGGTTATTCGTTTTTCGCCTATCGTGCCCCGCCTAAGGGCCACGCCAAAGGGCCCTCTTGCGAGGCCCTCAGGCGCGGGCCCGCAAGGCGCGGGCGCGCCTGCCGGCGGCGCTTTTTTAAATCGCGCGCTGAAACCTCCCACAACCCCGATTGGGTTGGAGTGCAGGGGCAGGAAAGCGCTGATTGCCCTGTGCTCAACCCCGATTGGGGAGCCTTTGCAGATGGTTGCTGGACTCGGAGAGGGCTGCTTCCTGCCGGCGGCGCTTTTTTAAATCGCGCGCTGAAACCTCCCACAACCCCGATTGGGTTGGAGTGCAGGGGCAGGAAAGCGCTGATTGCCCTGTGCTCAACCCCGATTGGGGAGCCTTTGCAGATGGTTGCTGGACTCGGAGAGGGCTGCTTCCTGCCGGCGGCGCTTTTTTAAATCGTGCGCTGAAACCTCCCACAACCCCGATTGGGTTGGAGTGCAGGGGCAGGAAAGCGCTGATTGCCCTGTGCTCAACCCTGATTGGGGAGCCTTTGCAGATGGTTGCTGGACTCGGAGAGGGCTGCTTCCTGCCGGCGGCGCTTTTTTAAATCGCGCGCTGAAACCTCCCACAACCCCGATTGGGTTGGAGTGTAGGGGCAGGAAAGCGCTGATTGCCCTGTGCTCAACCCCGATTGGGGAGCCTTTGCAGATGGTTGCTGGACTCGGAGAGGGCTGCTTCCTGCCGGCGGCGCTTTTTTAAATCGCGCGCTGAAACCTCCCACAACCCCGATTGGGTTGGAGTGCAGGGGCAGGAAAGCGCTGATTGCCCTGTGCTCAACCCCGATTGGGGAGCCTTTGCAGATGGTTGCTGGACTCGGAGCTTGTAATTTAGTTCTCCCCGTTTGAACCCAAGTTGATGCCCCTGTTCAATGTTAAATGTTAATTGCTCCTGTTTTGTCTGTTCAATGTAAAACGTTTCTTTTTAATGTTCTATGTAAACCACACTGATTTTGAAATAGTGCGGTATATAAAATCAAATAAATAAAAATAAATGATCCTTCCAATGCCACTCCTCCCACAACAATCCTGTAAAATGCATAACTGGACATCATATTTTTAAATATTAAAATGTACCATTCTTCCTGCAAGTAAAAGAAAGTGCAGATGGCTCTGAGTTTCGGTGGCTTTCAGACTTTTGCTTTGAGTGATGCTGCTCGTCGATGCCCCTCAGAAGCTGCTGTCCTAGGCAATTGCCTAGTCTTGCCTAATGGTTGGTCCGGCCCTGGCATAATCAAAGCAACGATATGCAGGCAAAAGTATCCATAAATATTTGTGCCCTGATTTTTCTCGGGTGCTTTTTCCAGACAAAATGAAGGGCACAGGTTTGAAAACCCAAAATAACGTTAGCTCCCTTGAGCCAGCAGTGTCTGAAAACTATACATGAAATTTTATTCGCATGGAGGTAATTTTACATAGTGTTTTCTGCATGTAAAACTAGTTTTCTTGTGGAAAAGGGTGCCTGTAAAACTGCATGGGGGTATATGTGTGAAAAAAGTAGGTGCATGGAGTATAAACGCTTTTATGCGATCTGTGCGTAAGCCTTCCTAGGAGCTTACTTTAGGCGGAACGGGAGAAAGAGTTGCAACGTATTCTAATACTTTTAAAAATATGTATGAAAGTGCATGGAGGGGCAATTTAACAGGGCCGGCCCAAGAGTTTCTGCCACCCCAGGCAGAAGCCCTGGCCATACCACTCCCCTCCCCCCCCCCGCCCAGTCACACCATGCCGCTCCCACCATGCCGCGCCACCAGCCCGTGCTGAGCTGCTGCCATCAGGGAGGGTTGGTGCGATGCAGTGGCAGTGACCTGCGGCAGGCCATATGCTTTGGCACATATGGCCTGCCACTTCTGACCCCCCCTCTCCGACACAACGTCCTGTCTGAAGGGGTGTCAGACATGGCAGGCCATGTGTGCTGAAGCACATGGCCTACCGCGGGCACCATACCACCCACTGAGGTCTGTCGCCTTGCCCGCTTAGTGGACGGGCCGGCACTGCATTTTAGAAAGGACGTCCAAGTGCATTCTGGGACATCTAAGCCAGAATGTCTGAAAAAAAAGCACAGGCAAGTCCAGGTGCAGACATGATTTCACAAATGCGAACATGATCGATATGGACTTCTGTGGGGGCATTTACATAGACATCCCCAGAATAGTATTTCTGAACCTGGACTTCTTGGAATAATGTAATGGTTAGAGTAGTGGGCTAGGACCAGAGAAGCCAGGATTCAAATCTAACTGCTGCTATCATTGAAATTGTGCTGCGTATTGGGTATGATGGAATGCTTTCTTTTCTACACCCTATGGATTTTTTCGGCCAAAACGGGCACTTTCCAGATGTTTATTCATGCCTGAAGCAGTTCTAAACTTAGACATAACTCCAGAAGTCCGGGATATTTCTGAAATCAGGCAGTGATGTCCAGGTTCCTGGGAATGCCCCAGCCACGCCTCCACCACATCCCCATTCAGACTTCGATGTCCTCATGCTGGGGATGTCTACAAACCCAGCTTCTAAAATGGATCTGGAGATGTCTCTGTGCTTTGGACATTTTCAGATGTCCAAAGCATGAATAGAGCTTCCAAAATGATCCCCATAGAGAACAAGTACACTCTTACACTTTCTTCAGGGCTGGTGTAAGTTTGTGCACTACTGGGTTTGGTTCTGGGTGCCTGTTTCATAAAGACACATGGACATTTATGTTGCCCTTGTAAGAGAAATGTTTTTTGGCGTAGGCATCCTGTTATAACCTTATCCCCTTAGACGGTGAGAAAATGCTGGAATACCTGCATCAATGGCTTTGAATATTGTCCTCTAAAAATTTTTATACTGGACCAACACAAGAATTATTAGCACCATGATCTGTATAGCCCATATACTAAATGTCGTACAAGCACACGCAATGTACAGTTTCTATTCCTTGGAGCTTACAGTCTAGTCAAGACACATAGACTTGACACAAAATGAACAACAATGAAAGGGGTCGTTTACTTCAATGGAGGATTTTGATATCCACTTGGATAAAGTAGTGTGGTTGACATGGTTCAGCTTGCTGGATGGAGGCTCTTCCCCATAAAAGACCTGCAGCTTTACACATGGCCACGTGTCGTGGTCTGCGGTCCAAAGGGGCATGTCCAAAGGGGTTAGACATGCCCCTTCAGTGCACCAGAGGTGACGGAGAAGAACGGTCCCGGAAGTGTTTGAACACTTTGTAATATGGGAAAGAGGAAGAATAAAGGTACTGTGAGGGATAGTTCCTCAGTTGCCTCATCGGGAGTCCTGCTGGAGCCAATGGACAGGCATGTTTTTTCTTTGCCGATAAGCCAAGTGTCCCCCAAAGGAGCTTCTCTTGGCTCTGGGGGGTATACTTCGCCACCACGTCCATCTCCTCCCATGTCATCTCCTCCATTGTTAGATGATGAAAAGTTTGCTTCTATTGTTCCGGTTCCAAAGCCAGTTACTCTTACTACTGTGCAGCCTTTAGTTTTGTCTTCTGAGGAGGTCAATGGGGAGATTACCCTGAAAGATATTCTTGGAATGATTACAGTTATTTATTTATTTAGACAGATTTATGCCACCTTATCCTTCAATCAAGGTGGTCACGTCACATCACAATTGGAGGGTTACATTTAACATTAGGGTACGTTTTACTTATCAGCATTTAGACAGTAGGGTAGTTACTTATCAGCATTTAGACAGTACAATTGAAGGTAACATTTAACATGAGGGTATTTAATAACGCGTATGATAAACTTGTGTGTGTGTGGATAGGATGGGTGCGTGCGTGCGTGCTTAGTTGGCGGCGGAAGTAGTATTTCAGTATGGGTATGGGATGTTGCCTGGATGCTCATATGTTTCTGTAAATAAAAATGTTTTGAGGTCTTTGCGGAAGTCTGTGAGGTCATCTAATGCCCTCAGGCTCATTGGGAGTGAGTTCCATAGTGTGGATGCCAGTAGTGATGGTGCTCTTTTTGAAGTTGTTTGTTTGGTTTTGTGATAGCCTGCAGGTGTGCCGATCATGTTGTCATTATTGGTTCTTCTTGGTCTGTTGCTGATATCCCTTGTTATAACGTTTTGGAGTACGTCTGCTGAGAGATGGTAAATGACTTTGAAGATGACCATGATTGTTTTGTATTTAGCTCTTGCCACCACTGGGAGCCAGTGCAGTTGTTGTAGGACGGGAGTGATGTGCTCGGTCCTTAGTGTGTCTGTAATGATGTGTGCTGTGGTGTTTTGTACCATCTGTAGTGGTTGGAGTGTCTGCTGAGGAAGGCTTTGATATAGTGAGTTTCCATAATCAAGCAGTGGTGTAATGAGTGCTTGGCACACTGTGCGGAAGTGGTCCTGACGGAGCATTGGTTTGATTTGTCTGATTGTTTTCAGTCGTTGATAGGCCTTGTTTGCGGTTTTGGTGATGTGGGATTTCAGGTTCAGAGCTCTGTCTAGTGTGATGCCCAGATATTTAACTTCTTCTTTGACTACTATGTGTTTGTCTAGGATGCTGATAGTTTGTGGAGGTATCAAAGTGGGGTTCCTGGTGACGAACATTGCCTCAGTTTTATCGTAGTTGACCATTAAGTTGTTGGCTATAAGCCAGTCATTCATGTCTTCGAGGCATTTGGTTATTGTTGTGGTGTTTAGTGCTAGTAGGTTGATTGGAGGTAACACCATGATGTCGTCAGCATAAACGTGATAGTGAGGTTTGTAGTGCTTGATGATGTTGCCTATGGGTTGTATGTAGATGTTAAAGAGCATTGATGATAGAGCTGAGCCCTGAGGTATTCCCTGCATGACGGGGAATTGTAGTGATTTCTTTTGGTCACATTTGACTTGTTGCGTTTGTCCTTCCAAGTATGATGTAAACCACTTCAGGGTGTTCTTGCATAGTCCTATCTGTTGTAAGCGTTGCAATAGCTTGGTGTGGGACACTGTGTCGAAGGCCGCCGAGATGTCCATGAACGCTAGCAGGAAGCCGTTTTTTATGCTGTCTATGCCTCTTGGGAGATTGTCAAAGAGGGAGGTGAGCAGTGTTTCCACGCCGTGTTGGGGCTTAAATCCATGCTGATGTATGTCCAGTGGGGTATTTATATCAATATGGTCCTGAAGTTGCCTTTGCACTGCCTTTTCCACGATTTTAGCAAGGAATGTCAGGCTGGAGATGGGACGGTATGATTTTGGTTCAGAGGGGCTCAGACAAGCACCCACCACTGACTCCCTCCCAACCACCATATTTCGTCCCCCTGAACACAATGTCTATGTCTACGTCCCAATTAATTGTTAACAATCATTATTGTTGGCCACCAGGTGACGGCCCCAAACCCTTGTAATTGATTATTGTATGTTCCACTGCTTTGACCCGGTGAAAAGCGGGATATAAATACAGCTAAATAAATAAATAAATTGCTACTTTTAAGTATTGGTCATATCATTGCATGCTTTAGGGCAGGGGTCTCAAACAAGTGGCCCGCGAGAGAACTTTGTGTGGCTCGCGACGGAGAGGAAACAAAAAAAAACAACAACCTTGGCTTCTGCTGCTGCTGCTTCCGTCGTTGCAGCAGCAGAATCAACTGTCAATTTAAAAAAAAAAACCTGGCTTCTGCTGCTGCAGCAGCGTCGGCAGAATCAGCTGTCCCACGGCCCCTTCCCGTCTGCCCCGCAGAGCCCTCAGCCAGCTCCATCAGTGGCGGGCTTTTCAAGCCGCAAAGAGAGTATTTCCCTCTCGCGCAGCTCTGTTAAGCTTGCCGGGGCTGAAGGAATTCCCATCATCCCCGGCAGGCTTAACAGAGCTGCGCGAGAGGGAAATACACTCTTCGCGGGCGGCCCTGAAAGCTGCCGCTGATGGAGCTGAGCTGAGGGCTCTACTGGGCAGACGGGAAGGGGCCGCGGGACAGCTGATTCTGCCGCTGCCACGGCAGCAGCAGCAGAAGCCATTTTTTTTTAAACAGTTGATTCTGCTGCTGCCATGGCGGCAGCGGCAGCAACAGAAGCCAGGTTTTTTTTTTTTTAATTTACCTGGGCTGATGGGGGGGAGGGGGTTAGGACTGGAAATGGGCTGATGGGGGTTAGGACTGGAAGTGGTCTGATGGGGGGGAGTTAGGACTGGTAATAGACTATGGGGGGGGCTAAGACTGAAAATGGGGTGATGGAAGGGTTAGGACTGGAAATGGGCTGAGTAGAAGGGGGGCTTGAACTGCAAATAGCTGATGGGGACGGGGTTTTGGAATGGAAATGGGCTGAGTGGAAGGGGGGGCTTGAACTGCAAATAGCTGATGTGGAGGGGGGCTTGGAATGGAAATGGGCTGTGAGGGGAGGGAGCTAGGACTGGAAATGGGCTTAGTGAGGGGGAACTAGGACAGGAAATGGGTTGATGGTGGGGCTAGGATAGGACTGGAAATGGGCTGATGCGGGGGCTAGATGGGAGTGGATGCTGGGTGGGGCTGGAACTAGAAGGGAGCTGATGTTGGGGGAGGATTAGAATGAGATGGGGCTGGGAGAGTGAAATGGAGAGGGGAAAAATATTTTGTGTGGGAGGGAAGAAAAATCTACAATTGGCCAGGTATTGGGAGAGTAAGTGGGGATTGAGGATGGAGGGGTAAAATTTGAGTAGATGAAATAGGAATGAGGAAAGAGCAAAAGGAGAAAGATTAGTATGTTAAAACAGATGTAGAGAGAGAATGGAAAAAAAAACTAGAAGAGCGAAGAAAGGACAAATGGACAGTAGACGATGGAGAGTTAGCAGAAGACATGAAGAAACCAGAAGAAAGTGGCTGGAACAATTGCAACTGAAAAAAATGCACAAAAGGTAAAAAATATCTCTTTATTTTGAATTTATTAACTGGAATATGTCAGCTCTGGGAAATGTGCATCATTAACATCTGCGCTTTGTATGGTAACATTGTGCAAATACTTATGCAAAGGAGGACCCTTA
Source organism: Ichthyophis bannanicus (assembly GCA_033557465.1). Lineage (NCBI taxonomy): Eukaryota > Metazoa > Chordata > Amphibia > Gymnophiona > Ichthyophiidae > Ichthyophis > Ichthyophis bannanicus. The sequence goes on along the minus strand of CM066032.1, from coordinate 1,200,355,077 downwards.
TGCAAATGAGGCCCTGCGTGTTATGCGGCCCACGGGTTTCTTTACAAGTCCTCATTTGGCCCTCAAAGCAATTTGAGTTTGAGACCCCTGCTTTAGGGGTTGCGGCATGTATCCTGTTGGAGTGAATCTTTGACGATTTTTTGAACGTGATGAGAGTTGGCTTTTTGTAGCTTTGAGCCATGTCACTGGGCTTGGGTCTGACGGTGAAGTTGTTGTGTTTAGTCCAGATATAATGTCTTCTACTTGCTCCTTTGTTGGTATGTTGAAGCTCTCCCATGTTTGATGTTGCTTTTTTATCGCGTGATCGTTTGTTTGTGGTGTAGTAGAGCATATTTGGTTGGTGTTTTTTGACTTCATGTAGTCTGCATATTTTTGTGGGTCAAGATGATGGGTGCTTTGTTGCATATCGTCCTTGGTGAGCTTTTGGACAATGCTAAAGAGTTCTCTTGGTCTATTAGTAGATTTCATGATTAGGTTGGTATGGTGTTGCTGTTTACGCTCATTTATTAGATTCTTGTATTCTCGTTGTTTGTCTCTGTATTGGGTTAGGAGGTTGTGTGATTTGTTCCATCTCCATTTTCTTTCCAGTCTTCTGAGTGTGCGTTTTGCAACTTTGATTTCATATGAGTACCATGGGGCGTTGGATCTCTTGCGTGTTTGTGGTTCTTTGATGGATGGGGCAGATGCTGCGTTGGATATTATTGTGTTCCATTCTTCTATGTTGCAAGAAGGAAGGCTAAGTTCATTTATAACATTGAGATGCAGAGAGAGAGAAAGGATTGTGTAGTAGAAAGCAGAAGCTAAGAGAACCTCTGCTATAGCTGGGTCTTGTAACTTGCTGGATGATGGCTCTGATGTGGATGAGGAAATTCTCTTGCCTTCAGAAGATTATGCAGAGGCCGGTGTGATCCACATATTCTGGAAGGAGGAGCTGGTGGCGTTGATTGCCAGGGTCTCATCCGACTTGAACTTGGCGGATGCTTCCAGCACGGAGCAGGAGCCAAAAGTACATCTGCTCCTTCAAAGGTGCGACTGTCTTCCCGTTCCCAGATGTGATCAAGATATGCTCTGGTTGAAGTGGGACTCTCCCGACTCCATAAAAAGTTAAGGGTATGTAAGAAGATCTATGCTGTCCTGGAGGAGTGTGTTGAGTGGTTTGGCATTCCCAAAATGGATACGCAGATCACAGTGGTTATCAGATGGATCACCATTCCTGTGGAAGGCAGGTTGGCCTTAAGGGATTTTCTGGACCGCTTTTTGCTGAGAAGCTAGTTCACTGTGGCAGCAACTATTCTGCAGTTGGTGGTATGTACCAGCCTGTTGTCTCGAGCCCTGCTCCAGTGGATTCTGTCTCTTCTGCCAGATGATACTAACACTCTTTTGGACTTGGCTACAGCCTTCCTTTCTGATACCATATATGACCTCGTGCATTTGGTAGCCAGGGATGGTGCCCTGATGATGGTGTCAAGGTGTTAGATTTGGCTCCGGCACTGAGAAGTGGACACATCCTCCAAAGCCCAGTTCATCCAACTGGCTTTTAAGGGGAAGCTTCTGTTTGGAACCGATTTGGAGAAGCTGTGAAGGACCTGGCTGAGACAAACTCATATCAATTTGCAGAAGACAGGTTCAAGGGGCCTGTGATATGGGCTAGTGCCCCTTTCTCATCAGCCTTCGCCCGTCCTTCAAGGATGCACTTGCTGGATTCCTGGGGATTTTGGGGCTCTCATCATTACCAACCTGGAAAATGTTTCTTCCTCTCTGCTTCTGGGCATCGGGCTTGTTCTCAGTACTTTCGTGGAGCGTGTTGGCCCAGGCTCAGGGTCCTCTCTGGAGGAGGACCCTTCCGGGCTACACAATGAAGGTTAAGGGGCCCATTCCCTGGCTCTACCAGTTGGAGGCAGGCTTTGCCTTTTCTTTCAGGAATGGGCCCAGGTTACCAAGGATTGTTGGGTACTAGACACCATTCAGTTTAGCTATGTTCTGGAATACAAAGAGCCGATTCCAGATGCTTTCATCATTTCTCCTTATGGGTCTGCGATTAAAAGTGCCGCTGTGCAGACCAACTTGGACAAGTTGCTGCTTCTAAAGTCAGTGGTGCCCATCCCCCTGGATGAGCGGGACAAGGGCAGATACTTCATCTATTTTGTGGTGCCAAAAAAGTCAATGAACACTTGTGCATCCTGTGCTTCCAGATGGAAACCTTGCGCTCCGTGATTCAAGCAGTGTGCCGAGAGGAGTTTTAGGCTTCTCTGGATCTGACTGAGGCACATTTTCATATCTCAATCCAGGTGGATCAGCAGAAGTATCTGCATTTTGCTACACTTGGCTCTCACTATCCGTTCGCTGCACTCCCCAAGGACGTTCCCCAAGGTCATGGTGGTGGTAACTACAGCACTGGGGTACCAAGGGATCTGTGTCCATCCCTATCTGGAAGACTGGCTTATCTGAACTGTTCTCTTTCAGAAGCATCTTGGGTGGATCCCGGGTGGTGTCCTTTTTGGAAAAACCTGGCTGGTGATCAATTAGGGAAAGAGCCAGCTGTTGTCTTCCCAGTCCCTGAAGTTTCTGGGAGCACGTTTTGACATTCGATTGGGCAGAGTTCTCCTGCCAGAGGAAAAAGTCAAAAGACTAGTGCATTGCCTGGCGCTCTTCAGTGCACAGCAGGCTCCCAGAGTCTGGAATTGTCTTCAGCTCCTTGGATTGATGGCGGTGACCATAGAGATAGTGCCGTGGATGCATGCTCACATGCCACTGTTCCAGCAGTCCTTGCTGACTCAGTGGTCATCAAATTCTCAGTAGTTCAAGCACAGGCTTCTGCTCCTGTTGATGGTGAAAGCCAGCCTGCAGTGGTGGTGGCAGCAGCTTTTTCATCTCAAGAAGGGTGTACCACTGGATGATGTCTCCTGGATCCTGCTGATGATGGATGCCAGTCTCTTGGTCTGGTGAGCCCTTTGCCAGGATTGTACAGTCCAGGGCTGTTGGAACAGCAGGGAAGCTGGGTGGTCCATCAACCAACTCGATGCAATGGCCTTCAGGTTGGCTCTTCTGCATTTCTGGCCCTTGGTCGAGGGCCAGGTGGTTCAAGTGTTTTCAGATAACACCACAGCAATGCCTTATGTCAATCGGCAAGGCGGCACGAGGGGCACTGGGGTAGCTCTGGAGATAGCTCTCCTATTTGCCTGGTCCGCAAGGCAGATTTCTGAGCTGCAGGCTCTGTCTTGCCGATATCCTTATCTGTCCTTTTCGAAGGAGGCCATTTCCATTTGGCCTGTGCGTTCCTTCTTGCCTAAGGTGCTTTCTTCCCTTTATGTGAACCAGGTGGTCCCCAGTGTCAGGGGAAGGATAAGGATCTTCACCTGGTGGATGTCCGCAGAACGCTCCTCAGGTACCTGAAGGTTACAAATTCCTTTCATAAGTCCGACCATTTTTTGTGCTATTTGCTGGTCCACACAAGGGTGAAACTGCAGCCAACTTGACTTTGAGGTGCTGGATTATGGAAGCAATTACCTCGGCATATCTGGTGCGGAAACAGCCAGTTCCGGAGGATTTGTGCACCCATGCTACCTGAGCACAAGCATCCTCGGTAGCTCCTGCAGACATTTGTCAAGCAGCAACTGTGTCAAACATTACTACTTCGATATCCACCCGCACATGGATAAGGCCTTTAGTTCAAGGATTTTGCAAGCTGCTCTGTCTTCTTCCCTCCCAGTGAAGTTGTAGCTTTGGTACATCCCACATGTCTGGACTGGTTTAGCAGGACAATATGGAAGGTGACATTTTACTTACCAGTTAATGTATTTTTCTTGAGTTCTGCTAGACCAGTCCAGGGGCCACCCCTAGAACTGTATTTGTTCTGTTCTTCTGCTGTGGTACCCTTGGGTCTGCTATGATTTTATGCCTTGGACTGCAGGTTCATCTTCTACTGACAGCCTTCTGTTTATGCTCGCCTGTACATAATTCTCTACTGTTGATTAGTCATTGTTTCCCACGATTGAGGTTGGAGTGATATCACTGAAACCTGCACTTTTCATCGGTTCTTTGTCTCTATCAATTTGCTGGTAGGGGGATCATATCACTTGTCTGGAATGGTCTAGCAGAATTCAAGGAAAGAACCAAAATATCATCTGTGAATGCAGCTAACCAAAATTCCACAGCTTCCATACACACTTTCCTCCAAATCCAATTCAATAGTGGTTCCAAGGTCAAAAATGAAAAGTAGGAGAAAGAGTGGGCACTCCTAACATGTACCTCTTTGGAGTAGGAACTTGTCTGTAACTACATCATTAACCAGCACAGAAGAACTTTTGGGATCTCAATATAGTAAGCAAATCACATTTAAAAACAAACCCTGCACAGCAAGGTGCTCTAATATTGTATACATAAAGACCCAGTTGACCCAGTCAAATATCTTCTCCACATCAAAACTAATGAGTAGCAACAGAACACTCTTCCGCTTGCAGAAATGAATGGAGGCCAAAATTTGTTGCATATTGACTACAATATGTCTGCTCTTACTGAACCCTACACCTGTGATTCATGAACCAAGTCCAGCATAAATTGAGCCAACTGGTTATCCATAATTTTAACCAGCAATTTCATATCCACGTTAGGAAAAGATATAGGTCTATATGGGCATCCTTCGCAGGTTTAGGAATCACAGTAATTAAGCTTTATTGGGCTATATGAAAAATGTTGAAGATCAATAAGGGCTAAAGGAACGTTATCTTTCAAAACCTCACTTCAAAACCTCAAAAGCCCTGGGATCTAACAAGATCTTAACCCTTTATTTTCTCCTGGACCTCATGTGCATTCAACATATTTAACCGCTCCTCTGTCAACCGAGCTGTTTGCACTGTTGTAAATAAACCTGAGGTTTACTCAGATCCCGTGTTCCTGCTGATATAACCTGGAATAAAAGTCACAAAATATACATTCAATATGAGCTTGGGAAGTGCATACTTCTCCCTGATCATTCTTAAGAGCCCAAACTTTTCAGTGTTTCCCTAAATTACAAAACAAGGACAGCAACTCCCCCGGCTTGTTACCAAAGCAATTAGCTTTGTAGCAAAAATGCATCATAGACTTCCGGGCTCACTCATGCAAGGCCATATTCGGCTCAGTCTGCAAGGCCAAGACCCATTCCCTCCCATCATCTAAGGGGCATCTCCACTCTACACAAAGACATTTCTCCAATATCACTATTATTTTGGTAACATCCCTTCTCCTCCTAAAGTGGGGAGAATTGTCTTGCTCATTACTACATTCATACTCATTTCACTTTGCTCTCAGGAAAGCTTGAAGAACTGTATCACCCATGAAGAATAGAAGAAAGCACCAAACGTAGCTCCACATAGCCTCAACCCATCCAAGCTCCAGGCATACTAGGACATGATCGGAGATCTCAAGAGATCCAATTTCCACTTTGTTAATGCTATCTAAAAAACACTCTCCACCACCAAAAATTAATCAAAATGAGACCATGAGCTCTGTAAAGATGGGTGTAGTTCCTCTCCATGGGATGTAGAACATGCCAGACATCCACAGCTTATACTCATCACAACAATTCAAAAGACACCGTATCTGCCATGCCTCAGCCCCCAGTCTATGAGATGAACAATTCATGGCTTCATCAAGAACACAATTAAAATTGCCCCCTAAGACAAGCTGCACTGTCTCCAGAGGAAAAATATTTCATCAGTACTGCAAAGAATCTACGCTCAAAAGTATTAGGTGCATAAACACTTCCATAAACAATTGGTTTCCCTCATAATTTGCCTGTCACAAAGAAGAAATGCCCCTTAGGTTCAACAATAAGTCATTCCTTTACAAAAACCACATTTTTATGAATTAAAATGACAAATCTAGCCTTACACTTCCCCATGGAGGAGCCAAAGACATCCCCCACCCACCAATGCTTCAACTTATCTCTTCCATCCGTCTCGTGGGTCTTTTAGAGGCAAGCAATATTCAGTGCTTCAAGATTTTATGGTGAGACAATTTAACACACATTCTACAAAATTATTTTTACGTTCATTTTATGTATTTATTTAACAGGATTTTTTTATACACTTTATCATTTCAGTCAAAGCGGTTTACATTGTAACTTAAACAGGGACATTGATAACTTGGATTTTTTTTCTTGAGGCAATAAAGGGCTAAGTGACTTGCCCAAGGCCACAAGGAGAGCTAGTGGGATTTGAACCCTGGTCTTTTGGTTCCCAAGCCAGTGCTCTAAACATTAGGCTACTCCTCTGCTATGTGTAATTAATAATCTCAGATATTCCTGGCATAGGATCTATAGCTCAAGATTGAAAGGACTCCCCCAGTCTAAAATTTCCTCCCGTATCACGACTTCCTCTAGGACATCCGCAGAGATATCCACACCCTTCTTATCCATGTAAAAACTTTTAAACCCCCATTCTTCTCCCCTTCTCACCTATGTCTCCTATCCTCCTACTCCCTCCCCTTAATCACCACCAATAGGAAGTCAGCTTCTCTCTGACATACATGGGTCACACCTAATATGTATATCTCCCCATCATTTCCACTCCCCCTGTCATCTATGTATAACCATGCACCTTTAGATATAACTCCCTCAGCCCCTAATCATGCTCTCTTCTCCCTATCCCTTTCACATCTATTCATCCTGGATATAATTCATCCTCCCCAACATCATATCCACCTCCCAGCCTCTGCTCATCTTTTACACACCTGAGTGGTTTAATTCAGATCTTCTTAGTCCAGCACCCCAAAGTCGACTTTGCTGGCTGTAAGGATGAGGTGGCGGCTAACAGCACAAAAAATGGTCAAACTTATGAAAGGAATTCGTAACCTCCGAGTACCAGAGAAGCACTCTCTGGATGTCCCCCAACACCGCTCCTTAGAGAAGGAGGGCAGGCAGATCACCTGGTTCACGTGACAGGGAGAAATCACCTTAGGCAAGAAGGAAGGAACAGTTCAAATGGAAACAGCCTCCTTTCAAAAAGACAGATGAGGATCTTGGAAAGACAGAGCCTGCAACTCAGAAATCCGTCTTGCGGAACAAATCAGGACCAAGAAGACTCAACGAGGCACCAGATCTGCACATAAGCCAGCATGGAAGATCTCCTCCGGCAATGTTCCCTCTAATTTTCTGTAGGCTGTGTGCGCATAAAATATCAGCTGTGTGCAGCTTTTGAAGGAAGGTTAAATTTTTGTGCGCCACATAACGACACTCAGAGTTATATACTTTAAAATTTGACTACACGTCAGAATACAGTATGTACACCACAATGATTTTAATCAAATTAAATGAAACTAGACAATTACTAAATGAAGCGGGAAATTTCTAGTAATTACAACATTTTAAGACGTCTGTGTTTTCTATCAGAATCAGAGCTGTAATTTTTGTGCGCTCTGTTGTAAAGTATGTGCGCTCACTCAGCGAGGTGTGTGCGCGCGCACACGCGCACAGCTTAGAGGGAACAGTGTCCTCCGGGCTCCGAGCAGAGTGGAGACCACTGCTGAAAAGAAGCCCTTATGCGCTAGCCATCTCCTTTCAAGAGCCAACCTGTAAGAAAGAAGGGAGTCAGGTCCTTCAGGATCATCAGTCCCTGCAGCAATAGGCCCCGAGATGGAGGCAACTTTAGAGGAGGTGCCAGCTGGAGCCACATCAGGTCTCCAAGAAACACTCTTTTCGGCCAATCTGAAGCCACCAGAACAATCCTGCCCGGGAGGCATTCTACTCGCCGAAGCACACGCCCCACCAGGGGCCACAGAGGAAACACGTACAACAGGTGCTGACTTGGCCAAGGCTCAGTCAAGGTAATGCCCCCCCTAGACCCATCTCAGTGTGGCAACTGAAAAAACGGCAAACTTTGGCATTGGAGCAGATCACCATCAGATCCATTTCGGGCAGCCCCAGCAGTGCAGAATGAACTGAAATGCCTCCTGACTTCTCCCACTCTCCAGGCTCCAAAGAATGTTAGCTGAGGAAGCCTGCTTCCACATTGTCCACCTGGCAATATGCCGAGTCGACAAGGCTAGGCGGTTCTTCTCCAGGGCTCCTCGTGCTGCCTTGCCAATTGACAGAAGCCACCGCTGTGGCATTTTCTGAGAACACTCAAACTGCCTGGCCCTCAACCAGAGGCCGGAAATGCAGAACAGCCAACCTGATGGCCCTCGCTTTGAGGCAGTTGATGGACCACACTGTTTCCCTGTGGTTCCAAAGGCTCTAGGCCATATAGTCTTGGTAATGGGCTCCCTAGCGCGAGAGATTGGCGTCAGTCACCAGGAGGATTCAGGAGAACTCATCCAGCAGCACACTCTTCCTCAGATAACCTGGCTGCTGCCACCATCACAGGCTGGACCTCACCATCAACGGGAACGGGAACGGGAGCCTGTACTCAAACTCCTGAGAACTCGGGGACAACCTAGTCAGCAGACATCACTGAAATGATTGCATGTGAGCACACTTCCACAGCACCATCTCTGTAGTGCCACCATGAATTCGAGGAGTTGAAGATAATCCCAGACTCTGGAAGCCTGCTGTGCACAAAACAGCACCAGGCAATCCAAAAATCTTTTGACTTTCTCCTCTGACAGGAAAACTCTGCTCACTCAAGTGTCAAAATGTGCTCGAGAAACTCCGGGGAATGGAAAGGCAGCAGCTGGCTGTTTCCCCAACTGATCACCCAGCCAAGGCTCTCCAAAAAGGACACCACTCAGGATGCCAACCAAGATGCCTCTGAAAGGGCCCGGATGAGTCATCCAGATATGGATGAACACAGATCCCTTGGCACCACAGTGCCATGGTCACTACCTCCTGACCTTGGAGAACATCCTCGTGGTGGCAGATTGCCCAAAAAGGAGGGCGGCAAACTGAAAGTGAGAGCCAAACACAGCAAAATGCAGATAGTGCTGCTGATCTGCCTGGATCAGGATATAAGAATACACCTCAGCTAGATCCAGAGAAGCCAAGAATTCCCCTCAGCGCACTGCTTGAATCATGGAGCGCAAGATTTCCATGCAGAAGTGCAGGATGCACAAGTGCTCATTGACCCACTTGAGATCCAGATAGGCCGGAAGGAACCATCCTTTTTGGGCACCACGAAATAGATGGAGTATCTACCATTTCCCCACTTGTCTGGCAGAACTTTAGGCACAGTAACTTGTTGAAGGTGGCCCACACAGAGGCACTTTAATTGTAGACCCATAAAGGAAGATGACGAAGGCATCCAGAATTGGCTCTTTGCATTTCAGTACATGGCCAAACTGAATGGTGTCTAGCACCCAGCGATCCTTGGTAACCTGGGCCCATTCCTGAAAGAAAAGATAAAGCCTGCCACCAACCAGAGGAACCAGGGAATGGACCCCCAAACCTTCACTGTGCAGCCCAGGAAGGGACTGAGTCCCTGGGCCCAGCCACTCCATGAAAGGACTGAGGATGAACCCAAAGCCCAGAAGCAGGAGGAAAGAAAGGTTTTTCACATCAGCAATGATGGGAGGCCTGAGATCCCTGGGAATCTGGCCAGTGTGCCCTCAGTGGACATGCGGAGGCGACCGAGAAAGGGGCACCAGCCCACTTCACAGGCCCCTAGGACCTGTCTTTCAGAAAGCGGTAAGATTTTGTCTCGCCCAGGACCTTCAACAGCTTCTCCAATTTGGCTCGAGACAGAAGCTTCCCCTTAAAAGCCAGCTGGGCTAACCAGGCTTTGGAAAATGTATCCGCTGCCCAGTGCTGGAGCCAAATCCAATGCCATGATACCATCATCAGGGAACCATCCTTGGCCAACAAATGTACCAGGTCATATATGGCATCAAAAAGGAAGGTCACAGTCAACTCCAAAAGAGAGTGTTAGCATCCAGTGGAAGAGATGGAATACACTGGAGTACGGCTCGAGACATCAGGCTGGTACATACTACCAGTTGCAGAATAGCTGCCACCACAGCAAACAGTCTCCACAACAATGAATCCACCTTGCGGTCCAGAAAATCCTTTGAGACCAATCCACCTCCAACAGGAGTGGTGGTCTGCCTGGTAACCACCATGACTTGCACATCCACCTTGGGAATGCCAAACACCTCAACGCACTCCTTCTCCAGGAGAGCAGAGACCTACTTACAGCCCCTTAAGCGAGGAGTCAGGAGAATCCCAATCCGACCTGATCATATCCTTGGAACACATCTGGGAACGGGAATACAGTAGTGGATTTCCACACCACACCCTTTGAAGGCGAGGGTAAACCTTCGGCTCCTGCTCAGTGCCAGAAGCATCCATCAAGTTCAAAGATGGATGAAAACCTGGTCATCAATGCCACCAGCTCCTCCTTCCGGAATAGGTGGATCACTCTGGCCTCTTCACAATCTTCTGAAGGTGAGAGTACTACTTCATCCACGTCAGAACCCAGTACCGAGCCATCTGAATCTGAGTCATAGTCATAATTTATTTAATGTCTTTTCTATACCGCGCTCTTTAGAATCAGTGCGGTTTACAGTCAACGAATTTTGTGCAGTGCAGGCAGAACCTGCACTGGACTTACAATTTTTATTTATTTATTTATTTATTTAGCTGTATTTATATCCCGCTTTTCACCGGGTCAAAGTGGTCAATTGGGAGATACATTTAACACGAGGGGATATGACACACATAAGCTAATACTTACAGGGAACATGGGCAATGGAGGGTTAAGTGGCTTGCCCAAGACCACAAGGAGTACCTATAGGACTAGAAATCCCAGTCCCTCCGGCCTGAGATTGCTGTCCCCAGGTGGGACTTGAACCCCCGGCCCTCCGGCCTGAAGTACCTTGTCCTAACCACTAGGCCACTCCTCCCCCCCCCAATGAACAGGTGTTACAATTTGGGACTAACGAGGGTAACTATGTACAGGCTAAGCGGTCAGGTCGCAGGTGACCGGATCGGTTGGCAGCTATTTATAGGTTGTCTAACTATATACAGATTGAGTTAAGGGCATATACACAGATAGATCATCTCGGTCGCAGATGCATGGTATTACTTGGCGACTATATGCAATAATAGGTGGCTATATACACATTGACGTCAGATCCACTTTGGTATCCATTTGCAGTATTAGATAACTATATACACATTCACCTACTGCAGGATTTAGCGGGGGTCACCTCACTCTGCCGTTAAAAAAAAAAGCGCACAAGTTGCTGCCACTGCCGAGTCCGCTTCTCGGCAGTGGCAAACTCACCACTTCCCTTCTAATGCAGCCGCGGCTCCCTGCCTCTTAGGGAACCGCGGCTGTGCCTGTAAAACCGTTGCACAGCCTTCCTGCCTCTCGACGGGCTCCGTGCAGCATTGTCCCGCCTCCAAAGGACGGAGGCGGGACAATGCTGCACGGAGCCCGTTTAGAGACAGAAAGGCTCCGCAATGGTTTTACAGGCACAGCCACAGTTCCCTAAGAGACAGGGAGCCGCGGCTGCAGAAGAAGGAGGCAGACATGGGGAGAGGGGAGGAGGGGGCAGGGAACCTGCAACGGGGCTTACATGAGGGAGGGGGGCTGACATGGAGGGAGGGAGGGAGGGTGGCTGACATGGAGAGAGGGGGCTGACATGGATGGAGGGAGGGAGGGGAGGGCTGACATGGAGGGATGGATGGAGGGAGGGAGGGAGAGAGGGGATCTGACATGGAAGGAGGGAGGGCTGACATGGACAGAGGGGGGGCTGACATGGAGGGAGGGAGGGAGGGGGCTGACATGGACAAAGGGAAGAGACAGGGGGACATACTGGACAGACGGGGGCTAAATGCTGGACAGAGGGGAGAGACAGTGCGGGTTAGGATTATAATGGGCAGATGACGTGGGGCTAGGACTGGTAATGAGTTGATTAGGGAAGGTTAGGACTGGGAATGGACTGATCAAGGGGGGGTTGGGACTGGTAATGTGCTGATAGGGGGGTAGGACTGGTAATGGACTGATGGGGGGGCTAGCATTGGAAATGAGCTGATCAGGAGGTTAGGTCTGGAAATGGGCTGATTAGAGGAGGCTAGGACTGGTAATGGGCTGATGGGGGGGGGGGTAGGACTGGTAATGGGCTGATTAGGGGAGCCTAGCACTGGTAATGGGTTTGAGGAGGGACTAGCACTGGAAATGAGTTAGGGGAGGCTAGGACTGGTAATGAGCTGATGGGGGAGGTTAGGACTGGAAATGGGTTGATTAGAGGAGGCTAGGACTGGTAATGGGCTGATGGGGGGGTAGGACTGGTAATGGGCTGATTAGGGGAGCCTAGCACTGGTAATGGGGTTGAGGAGGGACTAGCACTGGAAATGAGCTGATTAGGGGAGGCTAGGACTGGTAATGAGCTGATGGGGGGGTAGGACTGGTATTGGGCTGATTAGGGGAGGCTAGCACTAGTAATGGGGCTGAGGGGGGACTAACACTGGAAGTGAGCTGATTGGGGGCTTCAACTGGGAATGGGCTGATTGTGTGGAGGGGAGGATAGAGCTGCTGGCCCTGGAAGAAAACTGCGGGCTAAGGCTACAAATGGGCTTATACGAGGGGATGGGAGAATGGAACTGGAAGGGAGTGGATCTGAGAGGGGCTGCCATGGTATTTGTACTAGAAGAGACTGGTCCGTGGGGAAGGAGGGGGACTGGAAGGGAATGGACACCAGTGGCAGTCATGAGAATGCAAGTTGACATTGGAAGGTACTGAGAGTGAGGACCGGAAAGGGGCTGATACTGGCGAGGGTTACTGGGACTGGAAATAGGCTGATGGAAAGAAGTGAAGAAAACGAAAGAAGAGATAAGAAATGGCAGATGGACCATAGACCACAGAAAGACATCTAAGAGAAGACAGGAAAGCAGAAGCCTCAGATCGGGACCAGCATGATCAGAGAATAAATTGGTCAGACAACAAAGGTAGAAAAAATAATTTTATTTCATATTAGTGATTTGACTACAAAATCATCATAATTTTGAAATCAAATATTGTTACTTGTTATTGTGATTAATTATTGTGGTTTAAATAAGTAAATTTTATAAATAAAAACATATTGCAAAGGCCTATAATATATTAATAATTCAACAAATGATTACAGCAACAATGCGTTAATGATAAAGGAAGAGAGACGCATTTGATTTTATCATTGGGGGTCACCACAAGTTGACCAATGGTAAAAGGGGTCACGGTACAAAAAAGGTTGAGAACCACTGACCCACTGGGTGTACCGTTGAGCTAAAGAGTGGGGCTGCAACCGTGTGGTGTGGGTGTGCTAGGAGCAGAGACCTGGTGGTTGAGTATGGCTGGTTATATGTCATTAATATGGGAGTAGTGCTGGAGGAAGAGATGGTGCTTCAGTGACTTTCTAAATTGGACGAGGTCAGACAGCTCCCAGCTGTTCCCCATCTTCAGGGGGCACTCCTCTCCGGGGATGCTCAGCCAAGGGTAATCAAACAGGGCTTCCACTCTCAGTCTGCCCCACATGAAACCTTGCCCAGGAGCACTCAGGCCACAGGGTCTGAATTTCCACGCCAGAAGGACTAGGCCTGCTGCAAAAAGAAAGGATTCGGAGGGAGTACACTCCTGAGTCTGGAAGTTCTTCTCTTAGAAATTATCCTCAAACACCAGGGGGCACAGCCACCACAGATCCCCTAGAGAACAATGAGTGGCTCACAGTACGGTCATCGGATCCTTCAACTGGCTGGATATTCCTACCCATAGCACCATCCTTCTCCTCCTGCCCTAAGGCAGGTAAGGTTGGACTAACTGCATCTCCCAGCTGGGAGAATCCAGAGATGAGGCACCTCACCTGCCACAGGTCACACAAGTTGTACTAAGGCTGCGGCGGCCGAAAGGCGCGTGTTAACTGTACTTTTATTGCAACACGTGTTACAGACGCTAAGGAAGGAGTGCACAATGGAGCCATTTGGGCGGAACACACACTAGAACCATGCAACCGCCAGGTGCACAATAGACTAAAATGCTACTACCCTGTGCAGAAAATTGCAGGAAACCCCCACACCGCACCAACAGTCACTAGTGGTCCACTCCGAATAGTGTCCCAGGAAGAAAGAACTGGGAGACTCCAACAAGGACAATGATGAGATCAAGCCATGGTACTCACCCCCTGAGAGTCCCAGATAGAGGATCCGTGCGGGGCTCAGCTCTGCGCCCCTAAAACTGTTTCTCTGGCTTGGCAGCACTGCGTTTAAGGTGGCTGACAGGCATTTTCTTCGAGAGCCTTCTGCAATGTTCGAGAGAGAGCAGGGGGGACAGAGGAGAAGAGAAGGGGCATTGAGACTGTGTGAGGTTGCTGAATTCTACAAACCTTCCATATCCTTCCAATTTTCTGGCTGCCAACAGGCTCTTATCCAGGGTAAGAGCATGGAGCTGAACCAATTTTCCCTCTTCCTATGGCTACCGAAAAGACCACAGTCTAGTGGAGCCTCACACATAGTGAGAGATCAACCTGCAGGCTGTCATTCACGAGTGTTAAATCAATCTTTTCCTCTCAGTCTTCAGATTTTTTCCTTTCAGAGAGGAGGAAATCCATCCACTATCTGCTGAAGACAAAGAAATACTGAAGGGACCTCTGGTGGCTGAGGCAAATAGAGGCATGGGAGTGATGTCATTGAAATCTGGGCTTTTCATTGGTTCTTTGTCTCCACCAATCTGCTGGTAGGAGAACACAACCCACTTGTCTGAATTAGTCTAGCAGGACAATACGAACACCCTTTAAGTATTTAAATGTCTGAATCATAAGAACATAAGAAATGCCATACTGGGTCAGACCAAGGTCCATCAAGCTCAGTATCCTGTTTCCAACAGTGGACAATCCAGGTCACCAGTACCTGTCAGGGACCCAAAATCCACAGCTTCCACAATGCTTGTCCTGGGGTAAGCAATGGATATCCCGGGTCCTCTTTAATAATGGTTTATGGACCTTTCCTCCAGGAACATGTCCAAACCTTTTCTAAGGAATCACCAGAAAAGCGCAGGGAGGACACGGCCACACTACTTAAAAACAAAGTGACTTTCACTTTCTCAGTAGATGCCGAAGGCATACCTGAGAAGAATTTATTGAGCTTTCAGCTACTGGTTTTTATTTGTTACAATGTCCTGACTGCCATTGGAGTATATATGCAATTGACTCTTAAGTTGCTGACAGCCGAAACTTACATAAGAACATAAGATATGCCATACTGGATCAGACCAAGGTCCATCGAGCCCAGTATCCTGCTTCTAACAGTGGCCAATCTAGGTCATATGTACCTAGCAGTTTCCCCAAAAGACACAGGTTCCTCAGTGCTTGTATTGGGTCAAGCATTGATATCCTGGGCCCCTTTTTATTAATGGTTTATGGACCTTTCCTCCAGGAACTTGTCCAAACCTTTTTTAAACCCAGCTACACTAATAGCCTTTACTACATCCTCCGGTAACAAATTCCAGAGTTTGATTACACGTTGAGTGAAAAAATATTTTCTCTTATTTGTCTTAAATAGTTTACCCTGTAGCTTCATTGCATGTCCCCTAGTCTTTCTATATTCTGATAACGTAAACAATTGACCTACGGTTACCCATTCCACTCCATTCATTAATTTATAGACCTCTATCATATTTCCCCTCAGCTGTCTCTTTTCCAGGTTGAGGAGCCCTAACCTTTTTTGCCTCTCTTCATAGGAGTAGCCTTCCATCCCCTTTACCATTTTGGTGGCTCTTCACTGTACCTTTTCCAATAACGCTATATCTTGGCCAAGTTGGGTCTGTACCTTTGAAGGTTTTACGAAATAAAAGGTTTCTTTGTTTTTAAGTGGTGTGGCCATGTCCTCCCTGCGCTGTTCTGGTTACTTAAACCTTTTTTAAACCCAGCTATACTAACATCTTTTACTACATCCTCCAGTAACGAATTCCAGAGTTTGATTAGGTGTTGAGTGAAAAAATATTTTCTCTTGTCAGTCTTAATTGGATTACATTGTAGCTTCATTTCATGTCCTCTAGTCTTTCTACTTTTTGATGGCATAAACAACTGACCTATGTTAACCCATTCCACTCCATTCATTAATTTATAGATTTCTTTCATATCTCCCCTCAGCCTTCTCTTTTCCATGTTGAAGAGCCCTAACCTTTTAAGCCTTTCTTTATAGAGGTATCCTTCCATTTCCTTTACCATTTTGGTGGCTCTTTTATGTATCTTTTCTAATTCCGCTATATCCTTTTTAAGATACGGTGACCAGAATTGCACACAACATGGTGCGATCGAACCATGGTATGATACAGAGGCATTATAATATTCTTGGTTTTATTCTCCATTCCTTTCCTTATGATTCCTAGCATTCTATTTGCTTTCTTGGCTGCTGCTGCACAATGAGCGGAGGGTTTCAATGTATTATCCACGACAACACCTAAATCTTTTTCCTGGGTGATGGTTTCTTGCATCGTGTAACCAAAGTTTGGGTTGTTCTTTCCTAGGTGCATAACTTTACACACTTGCCCATATTAAATTTCATCTGCCATTTGGATGCCCAGTCTTCTAATTTATCAAGGTCTTCTTGCAATTTTTCATAATCCTCTTGGGTTTTAACAACTTTGAATAATTTTGTGTCATCTGCAAACTTGATCACCTGACTCATTCCCATTTCCAGGTCATTTATGAATATGTTAAAAAGCAGCGGGCCCAGCATAGATCCCTGGGGTACTCCACTATTTACTTTTCTCCATTGAGAAAATTGGCCATTTAGCCCTACTCTCTGCCTTCTATCTTTAAACCAGTTTCTGATCCACAGTACTACACTGTCTCCAATCTGATGACTTTTTAATTTCACCTAGAGTCTCTCATGAGGAACCTTGTCAAAGGCTTTCTGAAAATCCAGAAACACTATATCAACTGGCTCACCTCTGTCTATCTGTTTATTCACACCTTCAAAGAATATAACAGATTAGTAAGACAAGACTTTCCTTGGTTAAATCAGTGTTGGCTTTCTCCTATTAAACCATGACTATATACATGATCATTAATTTTATTCTTTATAATGGTTTCTACCCTTTTGCCCGGTACTGATGTCAGACTCACAGGTCTGTAGTTTCCTGGATCACCCCTGGAACCATTTTTAAATATTGGCGATACACTGGTCATTCTCCACTGCTAAGATTTTAATGATAGTTCACAGATTACTAATAGTAGGTCTGCAGTCTCATATTTCAGTTCTTTCAATACCCTTGGATGTATACCATCCGGTCCAGGTGATTTGGTACTCTTCAGTTATAGTTGTCATATATCTTACTGGTTTATCGATATTTCTTTCAATTCTTCCGATACATCACGTTTATATACCATTTCAAGCATGGGTAAATTCCCTACATCTTCTTCAGTAAATGCTGAAACAAGAATTCATTCAGTCTCTCCACTATGGCCCTGTCTTCACTTATCGCTCCTTTTTCTCCTCTATCATCGAATGGTCCAACTGACTGCCTCACAGGTTTTTTGCTATGAACGTACTTGAAAAAGTTCTTATTATGTATTTTTGCTTCCAGACAAGCTTTTTTTCAAATTCTCTCTTTGCCTGCCTTATCAATGCCTTGCATCTAATTTGGCAATGCTTATGTTGTTTCCCGTTTTTGTCTCCTTTATCCATTTCCTGAAAGATGCTTTTTTGGCCACAACAACCTCTCTGACCTCGCCCCCTTCCCGTTCTTCCTCTCTAGGGATATATATTTAGGTCTTCAGGTTTTTTCTCATGTACCTTCTGGCGCAAGCCTCATATCATTTTGGTTGCCTTCCTTTGAACTGTTTGAAGTCTTTTTATATCCTTAGCAAGATACAGTTTCCAAAACTGAACACAAAGTCAGGCCTCACCAACAATCTGTACAGGGGCACTAATATCTCCTTCTCCCAGCTGGTTATTCCTCTCTGTATGCAGCCTAACATCTTTCTGACTTTGGCCACCACCTTATTACACTGCTTTGCTACTTTGAGATCCTCAGACACTATCACTCCGAGGTCCCTCTCTTGGTCTATACCAGGGGTCTGCAACCTTTAAGACATAAAGAGCCACTTGGACCCGTTTCCGAAGGGAAAAAAAAAACTGGGAGCCGCAAAACCATTGCGACATTTAAAACAAATCTAACACTGCATATATTGTTTCTTACCTTAATGCTATATACGACCCCCTACTTTTCCTGTTAAAATATAGGTGTTTGGCCTATACTCGCCGTATAAGACTACCCCTCTTCCTTCGCACACCAAAAAAAAATACGCCAGAAAATATCACAACAACAAGTAACAATATTTGATTTCAAAATGATGATGATTTTGTAGTCAAATCACTAATATGAAATAAAATTATTTTTTCTACCTTTGTTGTCTGACCAATTTATTCTTTGATCATGCTGGTCCCGATCTGAGGCTTCTGCTTTCCTTTCTTCTCTTGGCTCTCTTTCTGTGGTCTATGGTCCATCTGCCATTTCTTATCTCTTCTTTCGTTTTCTTCACTTCTTTCCATCAGCCTATTTCCAGTCCCAGTAACCCTCCCCAATATCAGCCCCTTTCCAGTCCTCACTCCCAGTACCTTCCAATGTCAACTTGCATTCCCATGATTGCCACTGGTGTCCATTTCCTTACAGTCCCCCTCCTTCCCCACTGACCAGTCCCTTCTAGTACAAATACCATGGCAGCCCCTCTCAGATCCAGTTCCATTCTCCCATCCCCTCATATCAGCCCATTTGTAGCCTTAGCCCCCAGTTATCTTCCAGGGCCAGCAGCTCTATCCTCCCCTCCCCACAATCAGCCCATGCCCAGTCAAAGCCCCCCAATCAGCTCGCTTCCAGTGCTAATCCCCCCTCAACCCCATTACCAGTGCTAGCCTCCCCTAATCAGCCCAATACCAGTCCTATCCCCATCAAATCATTACCAGTCCTAGCCTCCCCTAATCAGCTCATTTCCAGTGCTCGTCCCCTCAACCCCATTACCAGTGCTCCATCCCTCCATGTCAGCTCCCTCCCTCCCTCCCTCCATCCATATCAGCTCCCTCCCTCCATGTCAGCCCGCCTCCCCAATCCCTCCATGTCAGCCCCCCTCACTCCATCCATATCAGCTCCCTCCCTCCATGTCAGCCCCCCTCCCTCCATGTCAGCCCCCTCTATCCCTCCATGTCAGCCCCCTCCCTCCATGTCAGCCCCCCTCCCTCCATATCAGCTCCCTCCCTCCATGTCAGCCCCCTCCATCCCTCCATGTCAGCTCCCACCCTCCATGTCAGCCCCCCGCCCGCCCTCCATCCATCCATGTCAGCCCCCCTCCCTCCATGTCAGCCCCCCTTCCTCCATCCATCCATATCTGCTCCCTCCCTCCATGTCAGCCCCCCTCCCTCCCTCCATCCATATCAGCTCCCTCCCTCCATGTCAGCCCCCTCCATCCCTCCATGTCAGCTCCCTCCCTCCATGTCAGCCCCCCTCCCTCCCTCCATCCATCCATGTCAGCCCCCCTCCCTCCATGTCAGCCCCCTCCCTCCATCCATCCATATCTGCTCCCTCCCTCCATGTCAGCCCCCCTCCCTCCATGTCAGCCCCTCCTCCCTCCATCCATCCATATCTGCTCCCTCCCTCCATGTCAGCCCCCCTCCCTTCTTCTGCAGCCGCGGCTCCCTGCCTCTTAAGGAACCGCGGCTGTGCTTTTAAAATCATCACGGAGCCCTTCCTGTCTTGACGGGCTCCGTGCAGCATTGTCCCGCCTCCAAAACTTCCTTTAGAGGCGGGACAATGCTGCACGGAGCCCGTCAAGACAGGAAGGGCTCCGAGATGATTTTAAAAGCACAGCCGCGGTTCCTTAAGAGGCAGGGAGCCGCGGCTGCAGAAGAATGGAGGGAGCCCATAACGCCACGTTTCAATACCGGGCGGGCAGTGTGCTCCGGAGCCGCGGCAAAGGTGAGAAAGAGCCGCATGCGGCTCCGGAGCCGCGGGTTGCCGACCCCTGGTCTATACAAATGAACTAACCTCAGATGTTGATCCAACATAGCACATTTTCCTTTGCCACATCTTACCTGATGCATCCTGATCACTACCCACTCATTTACCCTCTATCAAATCAGCCACCCCCATCATTGAATACAACACATTTCCTATCACCCTCTCTGAACATTCTCTATTATGATGAATATGACCTCCTGATTCATCTGAATTGTAAATAAGTTTGTTTTTTCAGAATCTTGTAAATTCATTGAATGTTTGTATTCCTGCACTTGTTCTATTGTTGAACCATTGTTCTTTATGCAAACTACTTTGATTACCCAAAATGGTGGTATAAAAATCTAACAAATAAATAAATAAATACACACCAGCCTCTCATACTCCTTTGGCTGGGAGGATATGTCCCAATAATTCCATGGACTCCTAACAGAACAAGCAACTCTTTGCCTGGGCATGTAGTCTCCTGAGGTCAATGGGCACTTGTTGGTCATGAATGCATGATCTTTAGAGTAGTACTGTTACGAGATTCCTTGGGAGATGCTGTTAACCAGCACCTAGAAAAAAGCTGGAACATCTGTAAGCATAAAAGGCAAGACCTAATACTCATGGAGAATAATTTTATATATTTCTTCTGTGTGTAAAGCCCATTTTGCATGCTAGAAAGAGTTTTTATAAAATTGTATGACCACTTACATGCATAAAAGTTATATGTACCTAAAGCATGCACCTAATTTTAAAATTTGCATAAAGGTGTATTTGAGAGCATAGATTGGGTGAAGCAGAGACGCACATGCATGTTTTATAAAATACAGTGCACATGATTAGAGTACACACATTGATTAATACATTTTCAGACCAAGTGTAAATTTTGGCATCAACATTTGTGTGCCATTGAAGCACATGCAGTAAATGCCTATATTGCCTGTAGAAAAGATGCCTTTTTTGGACTTTTCACATAGGCATCATTTTATAAAAGCAAGCCCATAATACTGAGTCCCATGGGCAGTCTTCCACTCAACTGACTGATTTGCATCAGGATAGATGGACTTCACAGATCAAGTTGCATGAAAATACAAGTGAACTGGACCCTATCTAGTTATTCAGGGCTGAGTGGTAGGGAGCACAGGTTTCAGATGCTGAAGTGTGTGTGTGTGTCTACTGTATGTGTGTGTGATTTCACTGTTCTATTGCTGGAAGTGGAACAAAACAATGACACGTTCAAGAAGAGCTAAGGAACAATGTTTTGTGTGTGTCTGTATGTGTGTGTATGTACACAATAATAGGGTGATTGATGACTGGTAAAGACCAAAATTGCACACCCAATCTGCCCAGTAAGGTGGTCAGGGTTGTATCTGTCCCTCTGTGCAGGTTAATACCTACTACAACTACTACTTACTCATTTGTAAAGTTCTACAAGGCATACACAGAGCTGTACACTACACAATAGAGACAATCCCTGCTCAACAGAGCATAATCTATGCGACAGAAACACAAATGAGAGAACTAGAGATGATCTTGACATACATGGCTGATAAACAGAAGAATAACGGGTTAGGATTCAAAAGCAACCTCAAAAAGGTGTTTTTTTAGCAGGACCGGGCCAACCATTAGACAAACTAGGCAGTCACCTAGGGCAGCAGATTATGGGAGGCAGCAAAAAGCAGAGCATTCAAAACTAAACAATAGATAGAAAACCAGGGCTGGCCCCAGTGTTGGTTCAGCGTGTTGGTGCCCTAGGCAACCCTTAAGCCTTATGCCTCCCCTGGCTGTCAGAATTGCCCCAGGAAAAGCCCACTACAAATACAGTAAAAATCTACACATTTGAGTTGATATACAGAAAGGTTAAGAAGCAGCTGCTTAACATATAAACCCCCTAGCTATGAATTTTCAGTGGCACCCTACAGATAAAGACACATTTTAGAAAAGCCGTGCAGGTTTCAATCTGGGAAGTCCGAGTCAAAACATACAGAATTCGTGGGAGGGGCAACAGTGAAGGTGGGTAGATGTAAGTGTTTTCTAAAATCAGCTCATCTCTACCCTAAAAGTTGAACATGTCCATCGGATAGGACAGACATGGGGACATGCAGAATTATACCCCAGATACATGCAAGTTTCGAGGTGATTTTAGAAACTTGCATGTGCAATATGGATGGCTGCAAGCCTGGCAACATAGGCATGTTCTTGATGGTATTCTGGAACAGGCACATTTATCTCTTGCTACATACACATCCCGGCCTGCCATTTTGCAAGCAGAAACATGCAGTGGCATGCCAGCAAAAAAAAAGAAAAAAGGTCTGTTTATTTACCTGAACGCTTTTTTGGAGTGGCAAAAATTACTTGGGAGCGCACTTTCCCTCTTCTCTGTACAGGTCTTCAGTTACCGAAATGAGCACTCTGCAGATGCCCAGGGGACATGTCTGCCACAGAGTCCAAAAGTGCAGCGCCAGTCTACACTCACGTGTAGCTTTTTGAGAATGCGGCAAACACGATCATGTCAAATGGCTCATGGGACATTAATATGATTCATACATCTAAAAATGTGAGTTTTCAGACACAGGACTCAAATAGTATTTCTAAAATGACCCTAATATTATCAGTGAACATTCTTACAGATTGCCCCAGCACCTTGCAGATGGTAGTAGTGTGGAGAGAGGACAAAGGGTGCGCATTCCACTTAACTCCACAGATAGTCACTATTCATATAGCTATGCAGATTACATTAGGATCATAAAAATGATACTGCCAGCGATGCAGAATATAAGAATTAAGTTAAGCACCAGACCTTAACTTAAGCTGGTGGTCATGCCGACTGAAAATTGACCTGTTATTTTTTTTACTCTTGGTTGTCGGTATGTTTGGATTTCCATTGTGCTTCTAAACACAATGCTTTAAAAGCAACAAACCTAACGTTAATCTCTTCTTTGGGACAAGAGATCTCTGATCTAATATATTCAGCAAAAAGTCATGCATTGTAACTTCTGTCCTTGCAGAATGGCTAAATCTTGCCTTGCGAACAAGCAAGGTCCTTATAGCAAAACTTGTGATTGGTATCTGGCTAACTGTTTGCTCCACAAGTAGTTATGGAACGAAAAAAAAGCAAAGTTGCGTTTCTAAGAAAAAGGTAAATGCAACTGCATTGAAATCTAGTTGAAATTCGTGTTGCATATTGAAAGCAGAGACTCATTGTTTCCATTGAAGGATGGCACTTGAAAGAGATTTTCTCTCTTCCCCCATTTTCCCACCCAGCGCATGCATGGCCTGTTGCTACCTACAATAGAGCAATGCCGCCACAAGCACCTGTAGAGCAGCCTTCCAAAACTCTCCTTTTGATAATTCACCAGACCATGGTATATAGTAAAGCACAGAACATCGCCTAATCTATTTTTCTTCTCCTCTTCTACCCGTAGTAGATTAGAGCACAAAAGCCTGAGAGAGGACGACCTGTCGAACAAAAGAGCCTTTGAGTTCTTCGGAAAAGTAGACTTGGAATAGCGTGGAAGGAATCCAAGTGACCCTATTATTTGCACTTGCACTAATTAGACATTTTTCTGTCAGCTATTGAACACAGCTGAGAGGCCAAACTCACTGAATTCATTTCTAAAGTGTTTACAGAAGTTTGCATCTGTTTGTGTCTCTTGAGGAGGAAAATAAGCACTTCAGTAGCATTGTGAAAAATCTAAACGAGACATCCTATTCTGGAGGGCCTGCAGCCTTGCAGCTGCATAATTTCACACTGCTCACTGCCGGACTCCTTTCGTCTCTATCCAAAACCGAACGGGAGACAAAATATTGAACAGTCCCCCTCGGAGAAGATACCGATGAAGGGTTTTGCTGTTGTGCAACGTCCATTATGCTGTACACTCAGATTTGGCTTTAATGTCATTTTTTGGCTGAATTCTTTTTTTCCGCAGCATAAATAGGTTTGAACACAGTTGGGCAGAGGAACTGCCTCTCATTATTAGCTGGTTTACACATATTGGGAGAATCTGTGATGTGACAAGGAATTCTTGAATACAGATAAAAAGTATTTAAGTCTGCGGTTTTATTCAGACAGCCTTTCAGGCTAACCTACGAGAGAAATAAGGTGGCAAACGATGTAACCTTCTAGGATAATAATGATTATTCAAATTCACACAGAGATCTGAAGCTAAAATTCTATCCATGCAGTTTCCTCCTCTAGAGTGCAGTTGCAAACCCAGAATTGAGTAACACTGGAGCTAATGAAACTAGCGCTGTTTATTCTTGATGGCATTGCGAGGTCTAACTTTGATGATGCGAGGTCCCTGACTGCCATTGATTCTACAGGCCAAAGGGGGGACTGACATGT
Source organism: Ichthyophis bannanicus (assembly GCA_033557465.1). NCBI lineage: Eukaryota > Metazoa > Chordata > Amphibia > Gymnophiona > Ichthyophiidae > Ichthyophis > Ichthyophis bannanicus. Next base: position 1,200,330,849 of record CM066032.1, on the reverse strand, counting down.
CTGGGAAGCTGTGCCAGGTGGTAAAGGAATTAAGCCACACAGCATTATTCATCCACCCCTTGGGCCAAATTTCTACATATTGCATGACTGTGAAAAATGCGGCTTCTCTTTAAAGGTTTCACAGAACAGCTGAGAATGGCATGCTCTATACATCGAATGGGAAGTGTACATGTGTGCTTCCATTCTCCAGCTTTAGTGCCCCTGTCTCCCTCGTCTCTGTGTCAAAACACCGGTTAATAGCTTCAGGGATGATGACGTCTCCTAAAAACTTCTGGGAGAAAGCTCTACTCATGCCATCTGGTAGTACAAGTGAAAAAAAATTACAAATACAAGACTTTATTGAATTGTGTAGCCAATGTATCGGCGCTGTATTAACAGATAAGTTGACAGCCAGTGATAAATGAGTTGCACAAAGACTGACAAGAAAGCAGCACTTTGACATGCATTTGATCAAAAATAAAGTAATGCATATGAGGTTATTCATTCATCATGGAAACCCTTTAGACGGGGGACACAGGCTCGCTGTTACACACCCTGAGTCTGGCCTCTAGGTGTCACTGTTCTGTGATAGTTGAGACTTCCTCCCCAGGGGGCGATGTAAGCTGCATCCACAACACCCTTGCCCTGACCAGTCTAGGGAGCAAACGTCAGGCTTAGGATTCAAACCTAGATTTCCTTCATAGCAGTGTGCAGCTGTGCTATTTCAAGGCTGGCCCTAAGTAATTTTTATTTCTTTTTATTTTTAGTTGGATTAAAGAGCTGCGCCACGATCTCAGCCCAACCATAAGTAGAATCTTGAACCAATCCTTCTCAACAGGGTCCTTCCCACAGAGCCTGAAGTACTCATCTATCCACCCACTTTTGAAAAATAGCAAACTCGACCCATCCAAAGTCGAATCCTTCAGACCAATTTCAAGCATCCCCCTGCTAGCCAAAATCATCGAAAAGGTAGTCCAGTGACAAATTCAACAGCATGTCCACACCGAAGCACCACTTGACCCTTCTCAACACGGCTTCCGAGAAGCACATGGTGTGGACACCATACTCACAACCCTGTTCAACAACCTAGTCATAGGACTCGACAATATTCATCAAGGATTTGTCCTCATCCTTATGGACATCGCAGCCGCCTTTGACTCAGTGAACCACGAGACACTACTACTTCGCCTCAAAGAAAAAGGCATACATGGCCCAGCTCTAACCTGGTGCAAATCTTACTTGTGCAACAGATGACAACAAGTCAGAACAGGCTCCGCGACATCAGAACCATTTCCTCTAAAACAAGGTGTACCTCAGGGTTCATCCCTATCTGCACTAATGTTTAACATTTACATGCAGCCCATCTGTGCTTTGATCCACTCCTTCAATACCCAATGCCTGGCCTATGCGGACGACATCCTGATTTATACACCTTTCAAGATTGATCAACCGGACTTCTCACCAATACTAAGATGCTTTGAAGCCGTAGCAGACTGGCTCCTCACACAAAACCTGCGTATTAACCACAGCAAAACAGACGTCCTGTTCATCACGAGGAGCCAAACGTTCACACCACCTTCCTCACTACAAGTCAACAATACGGAACTGAAGGCAAAACCCACAATTCGCTATCTAGGCATTACCCTAGACCAGCAACTCGACATGTCAGCCCACATTAAAAACACCACAAAAGCAATATATCATAAGATTCGAACACTACGTCATCTCCGTCCATTACCTGACTTCTCCGATTACCGCTCAATATTCCAAGCCTTGGTTATCCCACACCTGGACTTTGCTAATATCATCCTACACGGTCTCCCACAAGCAGCTCTAAGCCCACTCCGTCTTGCCATGAATTCAGCAGCAAGGGTATTTGCAGGAGTATCAAGATCAGACCATATAATGCCAGTCCTGAAGAACCTACACTGGCTACCTCTGCAGGCCAGAATCATCTACAAGACTCTAGTCCTGACATTCAAGGCCTCAAAGAACCAGCCCCCCTCGCCCATCAGTAGTCTTATACACAGCACGCCAGTTAACAGGTGCAGAAGGTCCCCATTTATGAACACACTTGAAGTTCCTAAATTGTTGACGAACTGCACTAAGACAACAGACAGCAGAGCGTTCTCCTTATTTGCACCCAGAGAGTGGAATGCCCTCCCATCTGAAATCTGAGCCATCACGAACATAACGTTATTCAGGAAAGCTCTTAAATATCACCTGTTCCTAATATATTACCATGAATCTAACACCAGAGAACACACAGACACCATCCCGCCCTCCTTCCCAGACTGCTCCATATCTATGCCACCCGTAGAGAATGGTTAATCGGCACTCCCTTCCCGCTCTCCATGCCTTTATGTTATACCCCTCTGATAAACGATCCATTTTTGCCTATCGTAATGAGTTCACTATAATTATGTAAATAGTTTATCATAACATGTAAATTGTTCCCCTTGGTTACTTCCATATTCGCTACCCCTGTTTATTGTAAACCCAATGTTGCCTGTTACATTGTGATGTGTTATGTTCAAATGTACACCGCACTGATGAAAATAGCGCAGTATATAAGAAATGTAAATAAATAAAAATAATAAATAAATAAATTTCTGCAAAGGAAAGCCTGTGATTTTGATCCATTTTTGTTCCTTTTTCTTTCACGGAATTATTAATGTAGTGTTTTCAAATTTCTACATCTTCAAAATCACAGGACCTGGGTACAGTCCTCTTGGGACATGTTTCCACAGTTGAACAGGTATGTGTTTAGCGGAGAGGGTAAAGTGCACCTGCTGATCATCCAGTATCTGGAACTGATTTTCACAAAGTACTTTGAGAGGTGGAACAAGACCAGACTCAAAAATCATCCAAATGACCCTCAGCTCTTGTTGCAGTGGGCAAATGCATAGGAGACTCAAGTTAGAGTCTCCTGTCAAAGAGGGCCAAGGAGGAGTTAGCTGCACCCTGGAAGGGCAGCATGCAAGCCAGAAAGGGAGCGAAGATGACCCCTGCCCTAGGCACTAACTCTTCAAAATGACTGGAGGTGCGAAATTCCCCATTTCCCTGGCCAAAAATGAAATGAAAGTTTATTGCTATACAGTGAAGGAGAAAATGTTCCCTTAAGGTTAACAGATGTCCCCAATTTTCAGATTTTAGAGCAGTGTCTCCAGTTCTCACTTGTTTGGCAGCCTCCTGTCCCTGATTCCAGAAATGAGGACAGAGAGAGTAGACAATTTTTTTATTTTCAATTTAGTGATTGGAATATGTCCGTTTTTAGAATTTACATCCATCATACTTTACAGAGTGCAGGGGAAATGCATCACTGTTTCTATTTTTCCAGTACTTAAATGTCTGTGTCATATGTTCCTTTCTTTCTGGTTATGCCTCTCTCTATGCAGCCCAGTATCCCTCTGGCTTTGGCCACCACCTGGCAACACTGTTTTGTCACTATAAGATTCTCAGACACTCTCACCCTGAAGTCTCTCTTGGTCTGTGCCCTCTGGGTTGGTGCGACCATCAGCCAAACTAGTCGGCCGTCTAAGCACCAATGGTCCAGGGGCAGTCCACAGCTGCTGCTGCCACCCATCTCCGAAATCTGCAGCGGTGCCAACAGCCCCCATGCAAACAGGAATGTGAAAGTCAAACAGCCCCACAAAACCAAAGTTTTAAGTAAGCACCACAGGTCTGTTTGAGGCCATTGGCTCAATATCTGGCCAATCTTATCCGTTTGCACACCCCTTATCGTCAGCTCCGGTCCATCCACGTAAATCGTCTATGTTTACCTTCACAAGCTCACTTAGAGCTCCCTCGTCACTCTGCTTCTTTTCTTGTCCCTGCACTCTGGAGCTCCCTCGTCACTCTGCTTCTTTTCTTGTCCCTGCACTCTGGAGCTCCCTCGTCACTCTGCTTCCTTTTTTCTTGTCCCTGCACTCTGGAGCTCCCTCATCACTCTGCTTCCTTCTTTCTTGGCCCTGCACTCTGGAGCTCCCTCGTCACTCTGCTTCCTTTTTTCTTGGCCCTGCACTCTGGAGCTCCCTCGTCACTCTGCTTCCTTTTTTCTTGGCCCTGCACTCTGGAGCTCCCTCGTCACTCTGCTTCCTTTTTTCTTGGTCCTGCACTCTGGAGCTCCCTCATCACTCTGCTTCCTTTTTTCTTGTCCCTGCACTCTGGAGCTCCCTCGTCACTCTGCTTCCTTTTTTCTTGTCCCTGCACTCTGGAGCTCCCTCATCACTCTGCTTCCTTTTTTCTTGGTCCTGCACTCTGGAGCTCCCTCGTCACTCTGCTTCCTTTTTTCTTGTCCCTGCACTCTGGAGCTCCCTCGTCTCTCTTCTTCCTTTTTTCTTGTCCCTGCACTCTGGAGCTCCCTCGTCTCTCTTCTTCCTTTTTTCTTGGTCCTGCACTCTGGAGCTCCCTCGTCTCTCTTCTTCCTTTTTTCTTGTCCCTGCACTCTGGAGCTCCCTCGTCACTCTGCTTCCTTTTTTCTTGGTCCTGCACTCTGGAGCTCCCTCGTCACTCTGCTTCCTTTTTTCTTGTCCCTGCACTCTGGAGCTCCCTCGTCACTCTGCTTCTTTTCTTGTCCCTGCACTCTGGAGCTCCCTCGTCTCTCTTCTTCCTTTTTTCTTGTCCCTGCACTCTGGAGCTCCCTCGTCTCTCTTCTTCCTTTTTTCTTGTCCCTGCACTCTGGAGCTCCCTCGTCTCTCTTCTTCCTTTTTTCTTGGCCCTGCACTCTGGAGCTCCCTCGTCTCTCTGCTTCCTTTTTTCTTGTCCCTGCACTCTGGAGCTCCCTCGTCTCTCTTCTTCCTTTTTTCTTGTCCCTGCACTCTGGAGCTCCCTCGTCACTCTGCTTCCTTTTTTCTTGGTCCTGCACTCTGGAGCTCCCTCGTCACTCTGCTTCCTTTTTTCTTGTCCCTGCACTCTGGAGCTCCCTCGTCAATCTGCTTCCTTTTTTCTTGGCCCTGCACTCTGGAGCTCCCTCATCACTCTGCTTCCTTTTTTCTTGGCCCTGCACTCTGGAGCTCCCTCGTCACTCTGCTTCTTTTCTTGTCCCTGCACTCTGGAGCTCCCTCGTCTCTCTTCTTCCTTTTTTCTTGTCCCTGCACTCTGGAGCTCCCTCGTCTCTCTTCTTCCTTTTTTCTTGTCCCTGCACTCTGGAGCTCCCTCGTCTCTCTTCTTCCTTTTTTCTTGGCCCTGCACTCTGGAGCTCCCTCGTCTCTCTTCTTCCTTTTTTCTTGTCCCTGCACTCTGGAGCTCCCTCGTCACTCTGCTTCCTTTTTTCTTGGCCCTGCACTCTGGAGCTCCCTCGTCACTCTGCTTCTTTTCTTGTCCCTGCACTCTGGAGCTCCCTCGTCACTCTGCTTCTTTTCTTGTCCCTGCACTCTGGAGCTCCTTCGTCACTCTGCTTCCTTTTTTCTTGTCCCTGCACTCTGGAGCTCCCTCGTCACTCTGCTTCCTTTTTTCTTGGTCCTGCACTCTGGAGCTCCCTCGTCACTCTGCTTCCTTTTTTCTTGGCTCTGCACTCTGGAGCTCCCTCGTCACTTTTCTTCCGTTTTTCTTGGCCCTGCACTCTGGAGCTCCCTCGTCACTCTGCTTCCTTTTTTCTTGGCCCTGCACTCTGGAGCTCCCTCGTCACTCTGCTTCCTTTTTTCTTGGTCCTGCACTCTGGAGCTCCCTCGTCACTCTGCTTCCTTTTTTCTTGGCTCTGCACTCTGGAGCTCCCTCGTCACTTTTCTTCCGTTTTTCTTGGCCCTGCACTCTGGAGCTCCCTCGTCACTCTGCTTCCTTTTTTCTTGGCCCTGCACTCTGGAGCTCCCTCGTCACTCTGCTTCCTTTTTTCTTGGCCCTGCACTCTGGAGCTCCCTCGTCACTCTGCTTCCTTTTTTCTTGGCCCTGCACTCTGGAGCTCCCTCGTTACTCTGCTTCCTTTTTTCTTGGCCCTGCACTCTGGAGCTTCCTGCCTTCTGCACTCCGCCTTGAAGCATCTTATCAAAAATTCAAAGCCCACCTGAAGACTCACCTGTTACATCTGGCTTTTGATATTCCACATACCAGTCTACATTAACCTCTTGACAACCCCAACTTTTATTCTGTTGCTCTTCAGTCTTCTGACTCGATTGTCTCTCCTCTGTCCTATAGATATAGGGCGTTCCTTTCTACTTTCTAGCTTTGCAACATTGTTATTATTGTAAACCACCTGATGCTATGGCCTGGGTGGAGTATCAAATGAGCGAATAATAATAATAGATAATAGATTGCTGCTATTGCAGGTGTTGGACAGGGATGACAGTAAGAGTCAGAGAGGGGGAGGGAGGCACAAGGAATGAGGTTCACCTAGGACACCTCATCTCCCTGCACCAGCCATGTGTGCCCATCAACCTCTGCTCACCTCCCCATGCACAGAACTCCTTTGGATTTCTGCCAATAAATTAACAAAAGGCAATAATTGCTAGCTGTAACCCTTTCACTTCAGTAACTAAAAGTAGTCATTGCTGTTATTTCTAAACCATTCTTAAACAAAGTGGGCCCAATTTTCGAAAGCCTTTACATGAGTAACTTCCCCAGTTAACCGTGCAAAGGTCTTATCTGGGATTTTCAAAGGGCACCTACACGGGTAGTGCCCTTTAAAAATCCCAGATATGTCCCTAATACGCCCATATGCTATCTGCATAGCATCGGGGCATGTTGGGAGCATTCCAGGGCAGAGTGGAGGCGGCCCATGACGCTACCTGTGTAGCATCGATTTTTGATGCTACACAGTTAACGCTCTGTGCCTTAAAGATAGGCATGGGTAAACCGTGTAGCATCGAAAATCAGTGCTACACAGGTAGCTCCTGCGGTTTCCTGTCTGTGTGGTGACACCCAGAGTTTTGATGCCAGGGTCGCATGGAAAATCCCGGTTAGGTGGGAGGTGGGCAGGCTATGCGCTGATGCGGCACATAGCACCGCTCAGCTCAAATTCGGGCCCAGTAAAGTCAATATCCAAAGGATCTGTTTGGCTAATTTTATGAATTAGCCAGATAAACCTTCATATTTGAAATTCTACCCCATCTATTCTCTCGACAAGCTAAATTCTGTCTAGGCATATTGTTGTTGTTGAGTGCAGCTGAGTCGATGACGACTCATGAAGATCCTGTGGATAGTTGTCCTAAACTGTATTCAGTCTTCAGTCAGGCAGCTAATTATTGATAGAGTGGCTTCCATAGCTGCTGTTATTGCATCAATCCATCTCATTGCTGGCCTTCCTCTTTTGCATTGACCTTCTACCTTGCCAGGCATGATGTCTTTCTCTAATGATCTCTCTCTTCGCATGATGTGTCCAAAGTATGAAAGTCAGTCATCTGAGCTTCTAAAGAAAGCTTAGGTTTGATCTCCTCTGGTAGCAACTGATTTGTTCTTCGGGCAGTCGATGATATACACAGTAGGGGGGATATTCAACTGCAGTGGCTAGCGCTTCTAAAGCATATAGCTGTCACTGCTGAATACTAACTCTGGATATTCAATGCCAGAGCCATATCCGGCCACTGCATTGAATATCCAGGAAACTGCATGATGCGGCAGTATTGAGCTGCTCTTCTGTTAGCTCCCACGGGTAAAAACAGACCAGCTTTTGCCAAGCCTATCTTCGCCCACAGGTTGCTAACTGGGCAGCAGCTCAATATCGCTGCTGCCCGGTTAGCAATGGGTGCCACCTCCGCTCCACCCCGGAACACCTCGATGCTAACCATGTAGTATCAGGGCTTGTAGCAGCAGCACCCATGGATATCCAGCAGCACTAGCCATGTTACTGCTGCTGAATATCCCACTAACCCTTTGACTATCTCCCCAGTATTCTTTGCCAGAACCATAAGAGACATCAGTTTTCTTCCTGTCTTTCTTCACTGTCCAACTTTTGCATCTGTATGACATTATTGAAAGTACTATGGCTTGGAGAAGTCAAATCTTTGTATGCAGAGATCCTTTTTTGCACCTGACAATCTTATCTAGGTCTTCATAGCCGTTCTGCCTTGAGCAACGCATTGTTGGATTTATTGACTGCTTGTTGTTTCTTTATTGATTATTGATCCAAGCAAGTTCAAAGTTGTCTACTATTTTTCTTTCTTCTCCATCAAGGGTGAAATGATTGATTTTGCCAATTGTCAGGATTTTTTCTTCTCCATCTTAAGGTGTAGGTCCATGGTGGGCATTTTCAGTAGCGGCAGCCAGCACACTTCAAGCAGCTGGCCATCACTGCTTTCATTTTAACCTAGATATTCAATGCCAGGGTCATATCTGGTTTGGCTGCATAGATGACTAGCTATCTAGTCAGCAGAGATATTCAGCAGCAGGCCAGAGAGTAAAACTGGCAAAAGTTAGGCCAGCTATTTTTTGGCCCCTGCTCTATCTCCAGAATGCCCCAATGCCAGCCGCTTAGCGCCAGGGACATCAGCAACAGAAACTAGGGATATTCAGCAGCACTAAATGGTTTAGTGACACTGGATATCCTGCTAACCGCAGATTAACCATTAGCAGGTCTGCTAACCAGTTAAACCACTTTGAATATACCCCTCTGTGTTCCTTGATCTTGATAAGCAGATATTTCATATTGTCTTCACTTTCAGCCAGTAACCCGGTATCGTCAGCATAGTGAAGGGTGTTGATGAGTCCTCCACCAATCTTTACACCTCAGTTGTCTTCATACAGTTCTGCTTCTCTGATGATTTGTTCTGCATATAAATTGAACAGATATGGAGAAAGTTTGCAGCCTTGTTGTACACCTTAGCTGATTTTAAACCCTTCTGTTTTTCCTTGTTCTGTTCAAACTGTTGCTTCTTGATCAATGTAAAGGTTGTGCATGAGAACTATCAGGTATACCCATGATTCTTAATGTGGACCAGAGTTTTTCATGATTTACACAATCAAAGGCCTACCACCATGGGGCATTTTATGAAAATGCAGGGAGCTGAGGCTAGGCTGAAAGGTAACATGCGGTACTGGAAGTGCCGTCCCCGCCGGGACTAATCTGAGGTATTTCCTGTGAGTGATCTGTAAATCCTTCAGATCCAGAGAGCATAGCCATTCTCCTCTTTGAAGGTACGGCAGCAGGGTGCCTAGAGAGAGCATGCTGAACTTTTCTCTTACCAAGAATGTGTTCAGGTCTCTTAGGTCTAGGATGAGACGGTATCCACCAGTTTCCTTGGGGATCAAGAAGTACTTAGAGTAAAACTCCTGCCCTCTTTGCTCTGGTGGCACAAGCTCAATTGTGAGATCTGACAAGAGGGCAGCGAGTTCTCTCTGAAACAGTTCCTCAATTGTCCTGCTCCCATCCCCTGCAGAACAATTAATTTAGGGCTTTGTTTCCTATTTTTTTAAGCTACTGCTAACAATCTGGAGTGGAGGAGTAGCCTACTGCTTTAAATAGTGGGTTAGGATCCAGGGAGGCCAGGGTTCAAATCCCACTGCTATTCCTCGAGGCCTCGGGCAAGTCACTTAACCCTCCATTGCCTCAGGTACCAAGAGTAAATTAGACTTACCTGCTAATTGTTGTTCCTTGCGGAACTCTAGTCCAGTCCCGGAACCATAGAGTTGTGAACCTCCACCAGCAGCTTTGGAGACTGAACATCTTCATCTCTTTGATCATCCAGCTATATGCAGCCCCAAGGACCGCCCACACATCAGTACCTATTGACAAAGCATACTAAGCAGAGCAACAAATAAGTAGATATAACAACACAGTGGAAAAAAGGATCCTGACCCTAAAGTTCCCACTACTATCAAAATATATATATATTTTTTTTCCAATTGCGTAAGAACAACCTCCCGCCTACGGGAAGGCGGACCAGAATGGCCGTGGCGACCCTTGTGCAAAACGCATGCAACAAGAGACGCCACCGCTCACCCCCAAGATTTGACCCCGAAAGGAAACTAAAGCGTGCTGCAAGCAGAGGAGCTCTGACCGAAAGTATAGAGAACAAAAACCCTGGCAGACTCCTATAATGAATGTACCTTCTTGGCTGGCAGCGAGAACAGATAGACAGGGAGGGATCCGGGACTGGACTAGAGGTCCGCAAGGAACAACAATTAGCAGGTAAGTCTAATTTACTCTTCCTTAGCGTCCCTCTAGTCCAGTCCCAGAACCATAGAGGATGTAACAGAGCAGTAAATCTCAACGGGAGGGCCTCGCTAGTCCAGCCTGAAGCACCCGAGACCCAAACCGCGCATCCGACGCCGCCTGCACATCCAGACGATAGTGCTTAGCAAAGGTGTGCAAGGACGACCACGTCGCCACCCGACAAATATCCACCGCCGGTACCAAGCTAACTTCTGCCCAAGACGCCGCCTGCGCCTTAGTCGAGTGAGCCTGAAGCCCGGCAGGAACCATCCTGCCGTGTAAAATGTATGCCGACAAAATCGCCTCTTTCAACCAGCGGGAAATGGAAGACTTAGACGCCGCTTCCCCCTTGCGCGGACCGCCAAATGCGACAAATAGGCGATCGGACTTACGGAAGGCCGCCGTTTCCCTCAAATACCGACGAAGAGCTCGACGGACATCCAACGCATGCAAGGAGTTATCCGCGTGCTTGCCCCGTTCCTTGGCAAACACCGGGAGAGACACCACCTGATTCATGTGAAACGCCGAAACTACCTTAGGCAAAAACACGGGAACCGGTCACAATACCACCTTGTCGGCAGAGAAAGAGAGATAGGGTTCCCTACACGAAAGAGCCTGCAACTCCGAGATCCTGCGAGCTGACGAGATCGCTACCAGAAACACCGTTTTCAACGTCAAGTCCTTCAACGAAGCTTGCGCCAAGGGTTCAAACGGCGAAGCCACCAGAGACCTCAACACCAAATTCAAGTCCCACGAGGGCACTAAAGCCCTGCACAGAGGACGCATAAGCAACACCGCTCGCAAGAAGCACTTCATGTCCGCATGGGACCCCAATAACTGTCCCTGAACCTTGCCTCGAAAACACGCAAGAGCTGCAAGTTGTACCCTCAACGAACTCGCCGCCAGGCCCTTGTCCACCTCTGCTTGCAAGAAGGAGAGGATCTGAGGAACGGAGGTCCGCAAAGGCCGCAACTCGCGAGCCGCACACCAGCTCTCATAAATACGCCAGACCCGGACATACGCTAGCGACGTAGACCGACGCCGCGCCCGCAACAAGGTAGCAATGACCTCCGGAGAATAACCTTTGGCTCTCATTCACGCCCTCTCAATAGCCATGCCGTAAGCGAGAATCGAGCCACCTGAGGCATCTGCAGCGGCCCCTGCAGAAGGAGATCCGGCCGAGGAGGAAGGAGCCACGGATCAGCCACACTCAACCGCACCAGATCCGCATACCAAGGCCGATGAGGCCAGTCCGGGGCAATCAGAACCACGGGACCCGGATGCCGCTCGATCCGCTGTACCAGGCGACCCAGCAGAGCCCACGGAGGAAAGACATAGAGCAGCCCGTACCTTGGCCACCTTGGTGCCAATGCATTGAGGCCTTCCGACATGCGTTCCCGACACCTGCTGAAGAACCTTTCGACCTGTGCGGACTCGAAGGTCGCCATGAGGTCCATTATCGGCAGACCCCAACGACGGACCAGCAACGCAAATACCTCGGGATGTAGAGACCACTCTCCAGGGTCTACCCTGCGACGACTCAGAAAGTCCGCCTCCACATTGTGAACCCCCGCGATATGCTGGGCCGACAGACACTGAAGATGCCGCTCTGCCCAATCCAGAAGCAGATCCGCCTCCGCTTCCAACGCCGCGCTGCCTGTGCCTCCCTGGCGATTTATGTAGGCTACCGTGGAGGCATTGTCGGATAGCACCCTGACCGCCGCTCCCTGCAGCCAAGGCTAAAACGCTGTCAGAGCCAACCACACGGCTCCATTTCCAGTCGGTTGATGGACCACCGGCTCTCCCGCAAGGACCACTGGCCCTGAGCAATCTGGCCCTCGCAATGAGCCCCCCAGCCGCTCAAAATGGCATCCGTCATCAGCAGACGCCAGACGGGAGACTCCAAGGGCATACCGTTCGCCAGAGAGTGCCGATGCAACCACCAGCGATTGCTGCGCCGAACCTCCAAGGGGCAAACTAACTGACGAGCTAGTGAGTCGGACTGATGACACCATCGACGCAGCAGCGCTCGCTGCAGAGGCCGCATGTGCGCCCTTGCCCACGGAACTACCTCGATGGTCGACGCCATCGTGCCGAGAAGCTGAAGGTATTGCCAAGCCTAGGACGCCCATCTCGCTAGAAACTGCTCCACCAGCCGCCTCAGGGCCTGCGCTCTGTGCACTGGGAGGAAAACCTTCCCGTTGCCGGTCTCGAAACGCGCCCCCAAATACTCCAAGGTCTGCGAGGGAAGAAGGCTGCTCTTCGCCCGATTGACCACCCAACCTAACGACTGCAAAACCTGTACGACCTGCGCCGTCGCCCGGAGACTCTCCTCCCTCGACTTCGCCCGGATCAACCAGTCGTCGAGATAGGGATGCACGAGGACACCCTCCTTCCGCAGACACGCCGCTACCACCACCATGATCTTCGTGAAGACCCGTGGTGCAGTCGCTAGGCCGAAGGGCATGGCTTGAAACTGAAAATGGCCCATCGGCAGCACAAACCGCAGAAATCTTTGATGTTCCCGGCGAATGGGAATGTGCAAATAGGCCTCCGTAAGGTCTAGGGACGTTAGGAATTCCCCCTCGCGGACCGCCGCTATGACCGAGCGCAGCATTTCCATGCGAAAATGCGACACCCGGAGGCACCGATTCACTCTCTTTAAATCCAGGATAGGTCGAAAGGTGCCCTCCTTTTTCGGCACGACGAAGTAGATGGAGTATCGACCGGACCCTAACTGCCCCTCCGGCACGGGGGCGACCACCCGGAGCCGAAGCAGCCGGGAAAGTGTATCGGATACGACTCGTCGTTTCCAGGGAGCGCTGCACGGGGACATAGCGAAGGAATCGAGCACCGGTCGATGTAGCTCGAGCGCATATCCCTCTCGTATCACTTCTAACACCCACCGATCGGATGTGATAGCGGCCCAGGCAGGGTAGAAATCCCGCAGTCTGCCCCCTATGGGAATCACCGCCACCGGAGCCGGCCTCGCTTCATTGCGACGTTTTGGGGACCTGCGCCTGGAAGGAGCCAAAACCTCTACCTGCCCCCCGAAATCCGCGGAAACTCTGTCCGCGCCCCAGATATCTGGAACGCTGGGACTGACCAAAGCGGGAGGCACGAAACCTCCGAAAGGACTGCTGAGACCCCCGGAAGGTGAAGGTCGGCTTCCCCTGCTTGGGCTTATCCTCCGGAAGCCGACCCCCCTTAGAATCCCCGAGATCTTTTACCAACCTATCCAAGTCCTCTCCAAATAACTGCCTGCCCTTAAACGGCAGCTTACTAAGGCGAGCTTTAGAAGAGCCATCAGCCGCCCAATTGCGTAACCAAAGAGAACGACGCGCCGCTACCACCAACGCCATGCCGTTAGCTAACCCCCTAATGAGGTCATAGTGGATATCCGCCAAATAAGCGGTACCCGACTCCAATCTGGACGCCGCGGCCTCTTGTTCCGCCGACTGGGGCCCCTGGAACTGTTGAGACCAGCGGAGGCAGCCGTGCGCCACCCAGGCCCCGGCCACCGCCGCCTGCATTGACAGGGCAGCAACATCAAACGCCTGTCTCAACAAGCTATCAACTTTCCGATCCTGCGGGTCCTTCAATGCCGCAGCACCTTCCACCGGGATAGTAGTCCGTTTAGTAACCGCGGAAACTGCCGCGTTCACCTTCGGCGAACGAAAGAGCTCTCTATCAGCCTCCGACAGAGGATACAACTGAGGCAACAGTCTAGCCCCGCGCAAAGCGGACTCTGGACTGTTCCACTCCTCCTGGATCATAGCTTTAAAAACCCTATGGAGCGGAAAGACTCTGTGGGAAGTGCGCACCGCCTGCATCAAGGGATCCTCCAACTTGTCCTCCGCAGTGGCATCTTCCACGGGTATGTTCAATACCTTGAGGGTTTCGGCAATCAGTGCCGGAAGTTCCTCTTTACGAAATACACGCACTATTCTACTACTCTGCTCGTCATCCAACAACTCGCCATCTTCTAAATCCTCCGCAGACTCCAGCTCGAGAGCCTCCCCCAGCCCCTCGTGGAACTCGTCCCCAGGAGGCGCAGAATCCGCAACACTCGGGGGCTGGCTCTTCTTTTGTGGACCAGTGTCTCCCTCCACTGAAAGTGGACGCTTTAGCCCACGGCGGGGCAGGACCGAGCCTCCCCCCGCCGGCTGCAAGAGAGCCAGAGCCTCCTGCATGAGAGAGAAAAAGGCGGGTGGAACTCCCAGGGATCCCTCCTGGACGCCCCCCGCCAACAGGCGCTCCGGCACCGCAGAAATCCCCGGACCAAGGACCGTCTCTGCCTGCTCTGATGTCCCTTCTGTAGATACAGGTGGGAGATCTGCACTGGAGCCCTCCAGAGGATCCTCCATGCCAGCACCCACAGCAGCACAAGTGGCACAGACTCGGGCTTCCAAATTACTACTTCTACGAATGCCACAGACCAGACACCGAGGACTAGGAGGCATGGCTATGCACACAGCCCTTTGCCAGCAAAGCAGGAACACCTTGCTGAAGCAAACAGAGCAGAAAAAAAATCGCGATTTTAAAAGTGCTCAAAAACGCTCCAAATTGCAGGATTAGATAGAGCTGGAGTCAATTAGCTGATATCTGACCAAGAAATGCAAAAACGAAGCTCCTATCCCTAAAAAAAAAACACGAAGAAAAACAACTTTGAAAAAAATCCAAAATGGCCGCCGGACCCGATCCCGCCAAAAAAAGGACCAGAAACAAATACCCAAAAGGTCTAAAACACTCCCCAGAGCTGATTCCAGGCCACCCCAAGGCCTCCACCACTGCCTTTAGAAAGAAAAAGCTTCAGACTCTACTCACCCACACACAGGAGTGGAGGGGGGGTCAAAACACTGAGAGTGCTGTCCAGCGTGCCTGTCACAAGCTCTGAGTAGCAGTTATCAGAGTCAATAACAGAGTAATAACCGCTCAGGACAGCTCGGGGAACCCCTAAATCAGTCAGGGAACCCCTAAATCAGTCAGGGGACCCTCAGAGCCTACTGCTGTATTCAATTGCTGCCTGTAATTGTCTTCAACCTTCTCCTCACCCACCAAGGGGGTTCGGTAGAAAGGAGACCTGTGTCCTGTGCAGCTCCCCTGCTTGTTTGACCTATGGGGAGACTGACAGAGAGAGACAGAGAGAAAAAAAACAGATTAGAGAAAGACAGAAGGGACACAGTCAAAGATTTCCTCCACAGCAGCAGCCCAGCACCTAAATCTAGAAAATAATAAAACACTAAAGCTCTGCTTATTTGTTCCTAAGGAGCCCAGTTCTGGGCTCTGACTTCCAAGCTGCTTGGAGACTGAGATACTGATGTGTGGGCGGTCCTTGGGGCTGCATATAGCTGGATGATCAAAGAGATGAAGATGTTCAGTCTCCAAAGCTGCTGGTGGAGGTTCACAACTCTATGGTTCCGGGACTGGACTAGAGGGACGCTAAGGAACCTATGATTTGTAAGCTTCTGAGGAGAGGGAACTACCTATTGTACCTGAATGTAACTTGCCCTGACCTACTACTGAAAAAGCAAATAAATACATGATGCAAACCACTCTGTTTTATTTCATAAGAAAGGGAGTACAGTATACATGAATAAACTAAACTGATCTAATATGAGGGGTGCTCAGACAGGCAGCACACACACAGAGCTGGTGCCCATGGCCTATTGCTATTGAGATGACTCACCACAGCTGGAATAGAAGAGCTGAGGCTAAATCTCGTCCTATACTTCCCTTCAGAAGTTGTGATCGGCAAGGGCATGAGTGTATCACCCAAGTGTGCTGTCTGAATTGAGAGTACAGAAAGCTATCATAAAGAGAAATCATCCAAAAACATCACATTTCACCTGAACCTGATTTGATGCAAATTAGCAAACCTACGAGAGCACAAAAGTGACTTGCCTTAGAGTTGGTCCACACTGAGTTCAAGCTACTGCTTCTCACCTAGAACTGCACTCATTCTGCAGCTCCATGTGACCTCTCTCTTTTCTTCCACTATGCCTCTCATTGTGACCTCCATTCATCGGGCAAGCTGTTCTTATCTGGGTGCTTCTCTGCGCTGTGTTTCTGCACTACATGCCTGGAAAAACCTTCTTAAATCAGTATGTCTTGCTTCATCTCCGGCTGTGAGGAGGACTTCCCTCTTTGAGAATGCTTTTAAATCCAAACCCACAAACTCTTCCTGATCCTGACCCTCTCACATTAAATGTGTTTTTACTATAATAGTGAAGGGGGGAAACTTTCAAACTTCACACATGCACAAATACTGCACGTACACATTTTCCAGTGTGGACTTTCAGGAATTTTTAAAAAGAAAATATGGGTGTGTTTTCACTTTAAAACGTACCCAAGGAAATTTATGTGCATATACTTACACCCGCTCTTTACCATGGGTTAATTTATGCACATACAATCAAATTTTACAGCGCAGGCACATAAATGTAGATCACTTCCCAACCCTGCCCCTGGAAACACCTCTGTTCAAGCTAGATAAAGCAAGACATGTACAGACTACTGTAGGTGTGTATAACTTTACTCGTGTGGAGGGTAACTTCATAACAAGCCACATAGAAATATGATTGCAGAAAAAGACCATATGGCCTATCTAGTCTGCTCTTCCCTATCAAATACAATAGTCCTCTTTTTTCCTTTAGAGATCTTCTGTGTTTGTCACATGCTTTCTTGAATTCAGATACTGAACTCGCCTCTATTACCTCCACTGAGAGATTAATTCATGCATCTACCACTCTTTCCGTAAATAAATATTTCCGCATATTATTCCCAAGTCTATCCCCTTTCAATTTCATCCTATGTCCACTTCTTGCAGAGCTTTTTTTCAGTTGAAAGAGGCTCTCCTCCTGCGCATTTATGCTATGGAGGTATTTAAATGTTTTTATCATATCTCCTCTATCCCGCCTTTCCTCTAACATATACATATTAAGATCTTTAAGTCTGTCCTCATATGCTTTATAAATAAGACCACTAACCATTTTAGTAGCCACCCTTTGCACCGACTCCATCCTGTCTATATCCTCTGCGGTCTCCAGAATTGCACACTATACTCCAAATGAGGTCACATTAGAGACTTATACAGAGGCACTATCACCTCCTTTCTTCTGCTGGCCATTCCTCTCCTTATGTGCCCAGCATCCTTCTGGCTTCACATATGTGTGAAGGCCACAAAGGTACCTATTTATAATGTCACATAGGCATCTGAGTGTCTTTATAAAATACTGTGGGTAAACTGGCAGAAATTACAGCTATATTGAAGCTGCAGACATTTATATCTGCTGCTAGAGCATATAGGGGCATGTTTACTAAAATGTGGCAGCCTACTGTGCATGCATCCCCAAAATGTAGCACGGGATTGGTGCTAGACTCACGCTAATAAATGGAATCGTGCCCAGCATGTCCCCTGGTAGCTATTATGGGTTCCAAGCCACCCTTGCGCTAAGCAGGTTGAGGCAGCGGTAAGTGCACCAGTTCTAAGTGCAACATTGATGAGTAGTCTTCATTAAAGATGCCGGTACTAACTGCAAAATGGATGCTCTACCCCCAACCCACCCAGTCTCTGCCCCAACCTGTGTTACATGGCTAGCACAGGATTCTTAGCATGGCGGCATCTGTAGCGTGTGGTAACAGTTACTGCGATGCACTTGGTGCATGCTAGATCCCACATAAGCCATTACTGTGACTGAGTGAACATGTGTGTAAATTGCAACCCTGCCTGTGTTCTGCCTGAGAATATGCCGACACGCTTCACATAACAGGACGCACCTTCTTGTCACCACAGCCTTTTATGTGCATAACCCTTGGGGTCATTTTCCGTTACAAAATTATCCTCATATTGGGTAGGTAATTTTACAAAAGTCATGTTTTTGCATAGAAAGCATTACTAGTTATAAGGAAAGTGGTATATAAATTTCATTAAATAAGTATATATAAATACCTTACATGCAGACATGCTTAGGAAAATTACCCTCTACATAATGAATGGAAAGTTTGCTTGTCGATGTCTTTCAACTAGATTGTAAGTGCCATGGAGCAGGGACTGACTCTCGTAAGTCATAGTGCAGCACTGTGAATATCTAGAAGTGCTATAGAAATGGTTAAGAGTAGCACTCATATGAAAAAATAAACTGATGCTGTGGGCCCCCTATGACTGGTTTATTCATGGTGGGGTGCAATGCATCCTGAAGATATTTGCTTCCAGTCACCCACATGCTACTGCTTGTGGAAGGTAATTGTATAACCAAACACCTAAAGGAGAAGTCCAAACAATGCCTATGTGAAGCCCATGTTATAAAAGTAATGCAGGTGCCATAGGGCGTCATTCTGAACCACGAATAAGGTGGCTAAATGTTCGGAATAGACATGTTTCTTGCAAATATGGCTACAACCGTATTCCGAGCACACGCATATCTGCACGTACACGGCGCTTGCACAGGGATCCCTGGATGTGGGCGTGAGGTGCAGAATGGAGGCGTGGCCAGCCACAGAGACGTATTGGTGGTATTCTGCGGAGGCCCATGTACTCTTGCCACATTACCCGCAGACATCCAAGTTATACCTGCGAAAACGTGGAATAAAGCCAGAACTTTGAAAAATTTTGCTCAGATCCCCAACACATTCCATTGAGATGAGTGGCTGTGATACGGCGGTATTGTACTGGAGTGTCTGCTGAGAAGGGTGCACAGGATGCAGTTGTATAGAATGGAATGCACAGATCAGGGACGTTGGTAAGGTGAAAGTACAATAACAAGCACCCCTACAGAAATATGGAGCACTGTAATAGACAGTAGTCTGGCTATGCTGACAGTTGCTGCATGTGATAAATGCATGGCTTCCCTGACTGCAAGTGTGGGTATGTGTGTGTGTGTGTGGTCTGGTGATGATGAGGAGTATCTGTTGTGCCCATCCGCTAATCTGGTGGGACACGAATGCTATGCTGGGACGGACCTGCGTCCAGTATCAGCATGTAATGGAAGTGGCCTCCACAGGGATCAGTCTGAACAATGAATAATGTGCATGGATGTGTGCATGGCATATCCACACAGCATGCACCCACAAACACTTATTCTGGCTCCCCACTGCTGTACATGTATATACCGGGTAGATGGGGAACCCCAGATGTGCACAGAAGGGGCTGAACAGGGGTATGTCTGGCGTACACATGCACAATAGACCCCCAGAAACATGGTATAAGGGTAGGACATAGAAAATAGAACATTGCACAGTGACAGTGGCTGCACCAGGGCAACAGACACAAATGAGCATGTCCATAGCAAATGAGGCAGGAGACGGAGCCAGTCAGGTGCACATTGAACAGTTGTATTTATGAGCGTTTGACAGCACAGTTTCACACCTGAATCCCATATCTTTTCCCAGCCCCACCCACCCTACACACTCACATGCCCCCCAACAGCCCAACACAGACCACCCCCATCCACACCCCACAATTTCCAATACCAGTAACAGAAAGCCAACCCCACCCGAGACACATGGATCAGCCCCTCTGCCCCCCACATCCCCTTGCCCGCCCTCTTACCCTCCCCCAATCAGAGGATACATCACCGGCCCCTGGCGGTTGGATATGTGCAGGTGGGGGTGATGGCATGCCCTCCGAGTCAGATGCTGCTGATGCCCTCCCCACTGGTCCCCCCACGTGCCTCATGAAAAGGGGGAAACACAAGCAGGGGCCCAACATCCCTGGGCACAGGGCCCAGGATGCAGGATTGCCCCATGCTGGTGGACCCCACAGCAGATGCTGCCCATGCTGTGGCACATGTTGACACCCTGCTGGTGGATGGCAGGACAAATGGCACAGGCCCACTGGCAGCAGCAGGAAGCACAGCAGCAGCAGCCTGAGGTGGAGGCATGGGCATCGTTTGGGCAGCCACAGAGGACAGCACGTGTGTGGCAGTTGGGACAGGTGCATCCTGTGACCTGTTCAACTGGGTGAATAGCAGGTCAATGTACGAACCAAGGTGGCACATGGAGGCACTGAGGTGGGTGGTTGCTTCCAGCTGGTGTTCCTAGAGGGCCAGCTGTTGTTCCTGGAGGGCCAGCTGCTGCCCCTGCAGTGCCACACTGTACCTGAGGGGCTCCAGCTTCTCACGTGAGTGCACCACATGCTCCTCCTGCTGGGCGAGCAGGCACTCTGCAAAACACACCAGCCGCACAGATGTGTGGAGGTGGCGCTGCTCATGTTATGCATCGCCACCAGGCTGGCCAGGGGGCTCTAGTGATGGTGTAAGCTGGTCCTCTGCATCACTCGACCCAGAGTCCTCAGGCCCCGTAATGATGGCAAGCACCAGTTTCCATCAACAGGGGCTGCAGGCTGGGAGACAAACCCCTCCGATAGCACCACAGAGGGCATAGCCCTGGCCAGTGACTGCAGTGACAGAGGAGCATCTGGCAGTGAGACAGGCATGGAATCAGTGCTGTGTCACACAACTGTGGCAGCACCTGTTGAGAGAGGCAGGGATGAACAAGTCAATACAGACCCTTGCACACAGCGCCAATGCACACACACCCACATACATGGACAGCAGTATTGCACAAAGGCCACAGAGACACCACACCACATAGACTGAGGGGCAACTGGGACAGTGCAACACAGACCAGGGCAGAGCCTCCACCACAGAACCACCCAGTGAGCCAGAAGAGGGAATTGTAACAATGAAACATGCCCAGGCGTTCCCCACACAAACCCAGAGGGGACATATGTGAAAGGTGCAGTGGGAGGTGCAGAGGGTGCCCACATCAGGGATGCAGGCCTGGTACAGAGGCCATGCAAAAGGTGGATGTCAGCACAGACACGTACCTTGATCCTGTGAGAGCCATGAAGTGTCCACATCACCAACACCCTCCAATGTTGCGATGTCAACAGTGACCACAACCTGCTGCTCTAGGTCTGTGAGATGCAACTTCTGACCATCTGGCCCCACAGTGCATGCCTTCTTGCATATGTCACGGCACATGTGCTGCCACTTCTGCTTGACATCTTCTATGTCCCTTTTGTTGTGGTGAATTGCATTCAGCTTGCCACATATCGCAAGCCACCTCCACTGCCATTCATACGCAACCACCTGGGCATCCTCGGTGCCCATGAGGGCACCAAAGTTGGCTAGTACCTCCTCTATGAGGAGGGTCTTCTCCCCATTACTGAAGTTGTACTTCCTGGTGGCCACCTTGGGCGCCATAGTGGACAGCACAACAGCACAGGTTTCAGTATCATCCACAAACAAAGCAGCATAGAGAAATGGCATTCTTGCTAAGGCATGGCCACACCAGCAATAGACATTTTATAGTGGGTGGACGTGGAATGTCGTACACACACAAAACGTTCAGCATATGGAACAGCACTGTATGTACGTATGCACATAAATGTGCAAGTTCGTTGTGCAGCATATAAAATGTGTGCAGTAGAACCCATCTTTCTTCTATCGGCGTTATCCGTTTCTGACAGTGCTACATGTTTCTGCCATCGTGATTTCTGACCTGCTTACGCACACTTGGAGGAATCTACAACTGGGCTGCCACAGACACGGTAGGTACGAAGAGGGCATGATGTGACTGGGATGCTATGTGTGATGGTGCCTATGCCCCAGATGCTTGGTTGCATTGCTGGTGGCTCTGTGGGAGACAGTAGTGTGCATGGCCCTGAGGCCAGAGGCCAGGTGCTCTGCACTACACCACAGGGCAGGCTGGTGTGGGCAAGGGGACATTTGGAGCAGGGAGCAAGTGGCTGACAGCATGATGTGGCAGGGCCAGACCACATGGCTCCCCCATGCACTAGTCCACCCCCACACAGGTGCATGTCTGTGGTCCACATGCCCATGCAACAGCATTGTGATCACTGAGCAGTACTGCAGTGAATGATGTGGTGCCATGGTACAGTGGGTCCATGCACAGCACATGGAGCTAGCAGTACAGGTTTAAGCACCGCATGCACCCCTGCTCCCTGAGGCACCATCAGGGCTCCTGAGACTAGGCAAGGGCAGATCTGTGCACTCAGGTCATGCCACATTATGTCCCATGATCTGGGGATCAGATACATCTGCAGACCTGCAATGTCCCAGGGTACATGTATGACACATTTGTAAAGGCCATGCACTGGGGATGTGACACCTGTAGCCCTGCCATGGCAACAGGGGGCGCACAAGGGTGGACACCACAGGCACATGCATGACAATGTAATGTCACCAGCACCTGCATACCCAAATATAATGCTGTGCATGGAGTGGATGAAATACCTAGTGGTGCACAGATGGGCTCACACGAACCGAATGGGCATGTGCACGGTGACATATGTGGCCATTCAGCAGCACCTGTCAGACATGCCATCCAATGAGTGCCCCGATAGCATGAGCATGGGGGGAAATAGATAGAGCCAGCAGATTACCACAGCACCTGTCCCTATGCCACCCACTGGGCGCATTGGGGGTACTGTATGTGGCACACACCCGGGGTCCCAGACACACACTGACCTGTCTCATTCCCCCACAGGTTTTCTGGGCCATTGTGAGGTATCTGAGGATGTTACACGAGGGGACCGCTACAGTATTCACCACTATCCTGCTGGTGATTGCTGATTGTGAGTGCCTAAAGGCAGCACATCATCACCCATATGCCAGGGTCCCCAGGCTCTGTGCCCATTACCTGGACATCAGCAATGAGCTGTGCATAACCCGCTCTAGATTCGACCGCACAGCCATCCACGACCTGGGTCAGGAGATGGGGCCACACCTTGCACCACATGCACACAGACAGGACAAGGTGCCTGTCCACATAATGGTGCTCACGGCCTAGCCTTTCTGAGGATAGGCACCTTCCACTGGGCAGCGGTGTCACGCAGCAGCAGCAACTTCCTTACTGTCTTGGTGGGACGTCCTATGCAGAACATATCTTTCCTGGGCACCCCACAGCAGCAGCAGATCATGCTGCAATACAGTGAGATGGCAGGGTTCCCATCCATCCTGGGGGCCACTGACTGCACATATGTAGCCCTCTGCCCACCGCATCTGTATGAGACAATGTACATGAACAGGAAGGCCTTTCACTCACTGAATATGCAGGTCATCTGCAATACCCGGATGGAGATCCTGGATATCATGGCACACTTCCCTGGCTCGTGCCAGATGCCTACATCCTGGCCCAGTCAGGGATCCATGTAGACTTCGAGGGTGGTGCCATCACCAGTGGCTGGCTGCTTGGCAGGTGGACACAGGGCAGCATCCTACACACATTCACTTGTTTCCCCTGGGGCACAGAGGCATGGTTTGCCATGTGCATGCAGGCAGGCTGTGCCCACCAAGGCACTGCACCATGGCTGTGGGTTTCCCAACCATGGCAGAGGGAGCCACTTGCACTCCCCCCACTGCAAGGTCACAGGAGAGAGCTGGGCACATTCAGCACATGGCATGTTGGAGGCTGGGGCACCGCTACAGCTGGGGATGCACAGGGGTTGTTGTACGTCAGGGATGGTCCAGCACCAAGCATGGGGGAGGGTGCTGCATAGCACAGTTGCGGCACACATGCATGTTGGACATTTTGGGATGGCATGTGGTGCATGGGTAGGCTGTCACCCGCAATGCTGGCCATGGCGCAGCATGATGTCATTCATGCTACCCCTATTCTCTGCAGGTGACAGGGGATACCCACTGAGGGACTGGCTCATGACCCCAGTCATCAGTCCACACACACCTCAGAAGAAGTACAAGCGGTCACACCAGCGGACCTGCTCCATCATTGCGTGGACATTTGGCCTGCTCAAGAGCCACTTCTGGTGCCTGGACCGGTCAAGTGGTGAGCTACTCTATGAGCCACCAAGATGTGCAGGATATTCCTGGCATGCTGCATGCTATACAACTACGCACTGCGCTGGAGGCAGCCCACACCTGATGCAGATGTCAAGCCTGAGGATAAGGTGGATGACAAAAAAGCTCACCTGGCATGTTGCCATTTTCTGAATTCTTGTATGGGACTCGCTGCAGCAGGGGGTGGTCATCACTCCATTCTGTTTCCTGTCGCACATGGGACAGAGTAAAGGTGAGCATGTGTTCAGACTTACACACCAATGGCATAGTCTGGTTGGGCACTGTTTCGGACTTAGACGTCTTATTTGAACATGCACATTGTTCTGTCCACAATGCCCGCTAAATGTACAACAGCGGACAAGCCCGACACTGTATTCTGTGCGCTCCTGCACGTCATTGCACCAAAGCTCGGGATGTCTTCTCCAGTGGGGACATACACCAGTTGTGTGTCTGTGTCAGTCCTGCATGTCTTTCTCTGAATCGGCCTCTGTGTTTTTATAAAACAGGCTCCTAAAACCAGCCCCTGTATGGCATCAATGCCGATGTGCACATTTAGAGCAGGTGTGAACGTCTGCAGATACTCTAGGCATCTATTTTATAAAATATGCTGGTACATCACAATTCGGCCCCACTCTAACCCTAAGAGGTATGTTTACTAAACCGGGCTAATGGTTAACCCAAGCTATCAGCAACTAGATCCCATGAATAACATGGGACCTAGTTGCAGATAGCCCGAGTTAACTGTTAGCCCCATTCAGTAAACATACCCTTAAGTGTAAGTATGTGCCATCTTGTCAGTGTGTGTAGTGAAGGTAATTTTATAAAAGTCCTTTTTTGCATGTAAAACGGCCTTTACACCTGGAAAGACCTTTGTAATATTACCCCGCTAATGCAGAGATCCAAGAGGCTTTAGCCAAAACAAAATCAAAATGCTAAGGTTATTTTGTACATCCAAACCACTGCAATATTTTCTTATGGGTCTAGCCCATTTCTAATCATTTCACCTGTATCCATCTCTATATCAATCTCCCTTTTGATGGGTCTCTCTCTCTCCCTCTCTCTCTTCCAGCCTTGCTGATTAATCGTTGCCGCCCTTCCCTTTCTGCAGCTCAGACTGATGCTGAGTAATTGCTTTACACTCGACTTGCTGTTGGCTGGAGACCATGCTTTCAGATCTCACCCTCCCTGAACACGCTGTCTTATTACCATCCACTTGTGCACTTGTTCCTATCATTTCAGCATTCCCTCGTAGTCATAGTCATGGGAGTTCTAATAATTTCTGTTCTAAAATGTAACTAAGATTCCAGTGGAACTTCATTTTTCCTATTTTCATACCTTCCGTCCTTGTCAAAGAAAATTTTAAAGAAAAGAGAGAAGGATGTAGAATTGACAATTGTTGATTTCACGGGGGAGTGGAACTGTTTGGTTTGTAAAGGGAAAATGAATCTCACTTTTACAACTTGGTTTTCTGTACGCCACCAATAAGGACAAAAGGGAAAGCAGTCTGTTATACACACTTCATTTGAGCACAAGACATGAAGGCTCTGAGAAGGGTTTGCTTACAGGGCAAACATTGGTTGCGCTCTGGAAGAAGCGGAACCAAAACAACGACATGGTTGTATAATCAAATACACTCACTAAATTATCATCTAGAAATATACCTAAAGACATATTGTACCACACAACAGAATTTCATGAACTATTTCTCTGCTTGTTTTTATCAGTCTTAATGTACTAACTGAAAGTCAGCAGTGAATGACTATACTAATGGTAGTTAAATAACAAGAGAAACAAAAAGCAAAATGAGGTGATACCTTTTTATTGGACTAACTTAATACATTTTGTAGATGAGCTTTCGAAGGTCAGGACAGTATGAGCAAAAAGGAAGACGGTTTTAACCTTCGAAAGATCGTCTACAAAATGTATTAAGTTAGTCCAGTAAAAAGGTATCATCTCATTTTGCTTTTTGTTTCTCTATTTAATTACCATTATAGTAGACTAAAACGACTATCACACCTCCCTATCCAAGATGGTGACTGACTATACTAGTTAAAGATTAATATATGTTTTGCTTCCAAACTTTAATGGTTAGTCAGCAAAACACTTTCATTTGAATACCCTCGGTGAATGTTATTAGTATAAATTTGTTAATCTCCATAAAGAAAGACGATTATTTACAAAAATTCCATTTTTAACTATTCATATAAAATAAGGAGGACTCCTTTGCCTATCCATAATTATATAATAAAACTAGATTTCATTTCAGCATCTTCCTCTCATAAACCTGAAGTACCTTGAACAAAAAGAGAGAAAAATTACTTTCCCTGGATAATACCAATGATGCGGGTCACAGGGTCGACATTTCTTCAATGAAACAGAAAAGAACAAGGTTTCTCCTCCTGTCTAACCTCCTCCCCACCAACACACACAGTATAATAGCTTTGGAATATAAATTACTGCCACAGATTAAATAATACTTCAAAGCACAAGAGTGTGGGGGGGGGGGGGGGGGAGACACTGTTTCCAAAGTATGTTTGCAGACATTAAAGAGGATGGTAACCCACAGATTTGGGTGTAAGGGAGGGGGGTGTTGGTGAATGGTCTAAAGCGCACATGAGGCAGGGTTTTAGGTCCCCATAGCCTGTGACCTGGTGCTTTGCTTTGTTTCACTGCGGCAGCTGCAGTTATCAACAGATGTTTCAGCAATAAATAATTGGTATCATCGCGGAAAAGGCTCATCTACCTGTGGAGAGGACATAATACTGAAAACGCGGTCAGGCTATTACAGCCACATTAATCTCCCATATATCCAGGTTTCTCAGGGAGTCTACTGCAGGTGCTTCTTCTGGGAGAACCCAGACAAGAGCGCTCTGAAGCTAAGCAAGCTTTGTGTGGGTCACAGAGGTCACACTCCACCATAAATTTCTGTCCAAGGTCATACACAAAAAGAAACCCAAAAAGCAAACAGTAAACAATCAGCTCCCAGCTACAATAAGCCCATCAGCATAGGAGACATTTCGCACGCCTCCGCAGTTTGATTTTTACGACAATGCTGATGTCAGACAAAAGATTTGCTTCTAGAAGATGGCTTCTCACCAAGAAGTGTACCTGAGGTAAAGGATTGTTACAGCTCAAGTCTGCTAGAATTCTCACACATGAAATACTTTACAACCAGAGACAACAAAATCACTCAAACACCCCCCCCCCCCTCCGTAGGTAGAAGGAAGATTTCATAGTTACATAGTCGATGGAGGCAGATAAAGCATGGCGTGGTCAGGGCCAACCTGTCCACTAGGCAAACTAGGCAGTCGCCTAAGGCAGCAGACCCTGATGGATGGCTCAGCCCTCGACAGTCTCGATGTGCCACTCCTACCGCACCGCGTGGCATCAACACATCTCCCCCAATATCCAGCATCTCACTGGGGGTTGATGGGCAGCACGGCAATCATCTCTTTGTAGATGCAGCATCTTTAAAACGCACATGTGCACACATTTGCATCCTGCCACTCTTGCCCCTTCCGAAAGGAAGTCAGAGGGAGCACGAGCGGCAGGCCATGAGTGCGTGCATCGCTTTAAGGTCTGCCGCCCATCAACCCCCAGTGAAAAGCTGGATGTCGGGGGAGGTGAGGCGGTGCAATGGGACGGCATATCGGGCCTGCCTAGAGCGGCAAGAACCCTTGGGCTACCATGGACATATCCCATCCAGACTGCCCAGAAAGGTGGTAAGGATTGTATCCGCCGTGAAATGCAGGTTACCCCCCGCCATGATTTCTTATTATAATTTCAAAAGCCGTTTCACAGCTACTTTGAACCACAGTAGTCTATGTTCGATTTCCGTCCTCTTGCACTTTTGGGATCCACTCAACTCAAACAGGAGCTGGCTGCAATTAGTGCTTTCAGAACCATCAGCCATTCTGACATTTTACCCCCAGTGCTACAGAAAACAGAACAACACAGGAATAGGTGGATTACAGTGGGCTCAGCTAGATTATGTCCTGTCATGCAGAGGCATTCCCCCTCCCAACTGTTGTCCTTACAAAATTCCTTTGCTCCTCTAGAACATTATGAGGTGGAGTCTGAGGTGAAGAGAATCACTCATTGCAAAAGTCATTCCCAAAGCACAGATAAAAATAATCTCAAAATAGAAATTCATACTGCTTAGAGAATCCATCATCCGAGGCACTGACTTGGGAACATAGTCCAAATGTCAAAACAAGGTGAAATGCTTTCCAGGATCATCAGCTAGCAGGAATACAAACCAGATACTGGATGCAATCAAAGATAAAAATAAGCATTCTAAAATTATAATCGTGTTGTTGTTAAGTTGACTCGCCTGATCTCCTTTTCTTTCCCTTGTTTTACCCCTGCGTACACCTTCTGTCCCTTGTTTTACCCCTGCGCACACCTTCTGTCCCTTGTTTTACCCCTGCGCACACCTTCTGTCCCTTGTCTTAACTAGATTTAAGCTCTGTGTTTTGTCTTGATTAGACTGTAAGCTCTGATGAGCAGGGACCATCTCTTATATGTCTGTGCAGCACTGCGTATGACTGGTAGCGCTATACAAATGCTCAGTAGTAGTAGTAGTAGTAAGTACCGTCAAGTCAGTGTTGACTCATGACGATCCTCTGGATAGTTGTCTTAAACTGTGTTCGGTCTTCAGTCAGGTAGCTCACTGTTGATAGAGTGGCACCCATAGACTTAGTCTGAAAGGTACCTGCCGAAGAACAGTGATCACCACTGTGATGCTGCAAACCCTCTGGGAGTGAAAGAAAATGTTTTAAACCCAGGAAAAGTCAAACACCGACTGCAATATCCCGAGGAACCACATAGGGGGAGCAGGAGGGACCTCCGAAGAACAGAGGAACCACACCTCCTAGGTCAGGACGTAGTGCCAGCCCACCTCCAATCAAGAAAGAGAGGAGTGCCTTTTAAAGGGAATTGGAAAGGTTGGAGGGCAGAACAGGCAGGACAAGAACAAACACAGGAACAGGAAAAGGGAGAACAGGACCGAGAAGGAAACCGGGAACAAGAAGCAGAACTACAGGAACCTGGAGTGGAACCAGGAGCGGAACCGGTAGAGTCAGGACAGCCCTGGAGAAAGGTACAGGCAGGACGGCCTGGGGAAGGAGCCCTGCTTAGAGAACCAGCAGGTTGGGCAGGACATCCGAATAAAGGAGCTGGATATCCAAGAGGAGCAATAATCCCTGACCAACAGTTTCGCAGGAGGCAGCAGCAGCCTCAGAGGTTGGGAGAAAGGAGACCCTGTGAAGAAGGTGGGCCAACTCCAGCCCGAGTGAGTGGTAGCCATATTGAGAGGCCAAGGCGTGGCTGGGACTGTGAGCTGAAGCCCACAGCCAAACGCTTGGAGAGCTTAAGGCCTAGTATTCAGGCCGAGCAGGATCCCTACTGGAGCAGGCCTCAAGCTTCACCCGGAGCAGTCCAACCAAGAAGACAAGGTAACCCATATTTTACTAAAAACAGGGTACAAACTGCGGATGTATGGGGTATGCGAGGAGCACAAGAATATTATCCTTATGAGAATGTTTGTAAGATAAGGTGCGAGGAACACGCGCCCACTAATAAAAGACTTGTTAAGGTCCCAGCTGTACAGAAAGCTAAGACAAGACTCTTGCCAAGCAAGGACAGTTCACAGTATCTGAAGGCGCAGGACTGACGCCCAGTTTTCAACCCCGAGCATTGGGAAGTTGTGCGGAACATATTTAAAGAACCTTATGGCAACTTACCCACGAGCACTGATTTAGGCTCAGAGGCCTCAGAAGCCGAGCCGATGCAACTGGAGTTTGAGTCAGACCATGAGATGGATTGTAGCTTCTGTAGGAGAAGGAGCCTAGAGTCCTGTCTGAGCAACTAAGCTATCTTGGGAGTTAAGACTGTTTATCTGCTTTATCATTGAATGTGAAGATAACAGTTTTTCTTTACTACTTTCTTTTCCCTTTTTACCTGAAGTAAGGAATTTGTGTTTTGATGTTTTTGTAACCAAGCAATTGAACCTTTGTGCATTAACAGGGGAAATAAAAGCCTTTTATTTTCCTCCACTCGGACCTTTTGTTTCTATGGGATTTTGGTGACAGAGAACGCTACCAGGCCTTAAAGTCCCTGGGCCCTGCATGATATTGGCCAAAACCCATCCATAAATATTTTTATGCCCCACCTACCTCGCTCCAATACGCTGCCCAGGTAGGACGGGTGACATAAAATGGCGTAGTTATTGGATTTTTTCCGTTGCTTAAAACCTACGTCTGCACAAAGAAAAGAAAAGGAAAGAAAACTCCTGAGTTGAAAAAAAAAAGCCAAGCCTGGTTGGAACTGCTGGAAGGACAAGATCCGGAGCGGATCAGCCAGAGAGACCGGATTGGAGGGAGAAAACCCGGACTGGAGTAACCTGAAATCCGGAAGGGAAGTGAAAATCCTGAACGAAAATCCTGTTGCCAACCCGGAAGCAGAGGAGCTGCAGAGGGGACAGCAACTAACATTCCAGAGCTGACTCAACACTTCCGTCAGGTAAAATGTAATAGGGCCTGACAAGTGTTGGATGCCAGGGAAGTTTAAAAAAAAAAAAAATAGAGAGAGAGTAAAAGAAAGAAAGTTTGGGAGAGCCACACTTGGTTTTTTTCTCTTTGTCTCTTTTGTTGCAGGTTTATCATGGAGCCTAAAGACCTCTGTGCCTGGATGGCACATCAATTTGATAAGCAAGCAGAGGTTGCCCTGAGAAATCAAGCCCAAGCCCTGCAGGCGATGCAAGAGCAGCAAACGCCGGTATTACAGACAATGGAGAAATGGCTGGCTCAACAGCGTGAGGCGATGGAAAAAGTCAACGCGGATAGGTTGCAGGCTACCGGACCGGCTAACCCAGGAACTGGACAGTGGTCCTGTAATGACCTGGTGGTGGGAAAGCTAAGTCCTAATGACAATGTGGACGACCTTTTGGACTCATTTAGTAGGATTGCCCAGTCAGCCAACTGGCCACCCGAGCAATGGGCCATTCGACTAGCGGCGTCCCTTACAGGGGAGGCGTTAGCCGCCTATAGGTCAATGCCCCCAGCCCTAGCTAACACGTATGAAGAAGTCATCCTTGCTATTAGGGACCGCTTAGGCCTTACACCTCTGGCCTATAACAAAATGTTCAGAGCCACGACCCTTAGAGCAGATGAAACACCAAAAGCCCTTGGTTATCGGATAAAAAGCCTAGCATACAAATGGCTACAGCCAGAAAGAAAGAATATAGATACTTTAATGGACACCATAGTATTAGAGCAGTACATGTCTGCTGTGCCTAGTAGAGTACAGAACTTTTTAATCTTACAAAATTGCTGTACTACTACAGATGCCATATCTCTTACCGAGAGATACTTGGAGGCAGAAAGAGTCACCCAGCCTAGGGTAGGGACTCCCAAATTGGCCATAGGAATGGAGGCACAGAGAGTAAAGAATTCCTCAAAACCTCCATATGGTAATTTGGAAAGTAATATACCGCTGGCAAGGGAAAGTATTAAAAGATGTTATGCTTGTGGTAAGAGAGGTCACTTAAAAAGTGAGTGCTATTCTCGCACGGCTCTTGTGGGAGAGGCCCCAAGGACAATGCGAGAAGGGTTTGTACTAAATGTAACAATTCAGGGAGTGAGTGTACAAGCGCTTCTGGATTCAGGAGCTGACCAGACCATGATTTCCAAACGGTTATGGTCGGTGATCCAGGATCAAGGGTTGTCAGTTCCTGAACATCCAGAAGGAAACGTTAAAATAAAATGTGTTCATGGTGCGGCCACCCGCTACCCTGTTTATAAGTTGTGGGTTAAGGGAGTGGGCTTAGAGAAAGAAATGCTAGTGGCAGTTGTGCCAAAGTTGCCACAGGAATTGGTATTGGGCCGCGATTGGCCACAATTTAGGAGGAGTCTTAAAGAGGGCTTATCTCCAGCCAAGATACCAAACTCCACTTGCATTCGGCAGGAGCCCGCTGAGAACCCCAAGCCACAACCAAATAATTCTAGGAAGGATACAAACCCAATAATTCCTAGCCCTCTTTGGGAAAAAACAAAGAAAGCACCTTTAAAGGAGCAAGCATGCTCCTCGAAGAATTTTGTTTTAAAGTTTTGCAAAACTTCAGGAAAAGCACGTAGCCCTCAACGGGCATCGGAACAGGCCGCGGGGTATGACCTCTACAGCGCTGAGGACCAGGTGATCCCAAAACAGGGACGTATGTTAGTGTCTACAGATCTCCAGATGGAGTTGCCCCAAGGATGCTATGGGAGGATAGCGCCGTGTTCCGGGCTTGCGGCCAAGCATAGCATTGATGTGGCCGCTGGGGTAGTCGACCCAGACTATAGAGGCATATTACAAGTTCTTCTGTCCAACTGTTCAAGCGAAGACTTCAAAGTCCAAAGAGGAGATAGAATAGCGCAATTGATTTGCGAGCGGGTGGGATTTCCCAACCTGGAAGAGGTCGCCATGCTTACGCCAACGAGCCGTGGAACAGGAGGTTTCGGCTCTACGGGGACGAGAGGTCTAGAGGGCTTCATCGCTGTGGGGAGTGAACCACCAGAGCAGGACCTTGGTCCCCGTATAGAAGAGTGCGGAGAATCCCCTAAGCCAAGGATGGGGGAAGAGCTCTCCATGAGGCAGAAGCAGGAATTGACCCAACTCTTGGAAGAGTATAGGGATGTGCTAACTCCTATACCAGGAGAAATGGGCCTGGTTGCACATGAGATACTCACACCACCAGGAAAAATTATTCGGCAACGACCATATCGGTTGCCAGAAGCGAAAAAACAGGAAGTCGTCAATCAAGTACGGGAGATGCTACGATTAAACATCATAGAAGAATTGCATAGTCCGTGGTGCAGTCCCGTGGTACTAGTACCTAAGCCCGACGGAACTATGCGCTTCTGTATAGATTTTCGACAAGTAAATGCCGTGTCCACTTTCGACGCCTACCCGATGCCTCGGATCGAGGAACTGTTAGACCGGCTCGGGCAGGCAAAATTCCTTACCACGTTGGACATGACAAAGGGCTATTGGCAGGTCCCTTTAACCCGTGAGGCTAAACCCATGACTGCCTTTAGCACCCCTTTGGGTCTGTTCCAATTTCGAAGAATGCCCTTCGGTCTTCACGGAGCAGCAGCCACATGCCAGCCTCTAATGGACATCATTCTTTGGCCCTATCAGACGTTTGCAACGGCCTACATGGACGACGTCGTGATCCATAGTGCCACGTGGAAGGAACATCTCCAGCAAGTGGGAACAGTCCTAGAAGCCATGAGGAGGGCAGGTTTAACGCTACCCCCAAATTTGAAGCCCGATGGAAGGGGCCACTTACAATAGTCAAGCCCATAGGATCCACTTCTTATTTGGTCCAGGATACCAAAGGACATACGCAAACTTATCACGTTAATGTTCTTCGGCCCTGGCACGAGCGGTCAGGTTTGCTAGCGTCAGCTACCAAGGTGTTCCACCATGAAGGGATACAAATGGACAACGGTCGAGGGAATCATCAAACCAGTCAGCTGCAGAAAAGTGAAATATCCTGTATTACGTGCTGTGTGGAAGGGGCTTCACCAGCCCGTAATATTTTAAGAGGGGGGATATGTGATGCTGCAAACCCTCTGGGAGCGAAAGAAAATGTTTTAAACCCGGGAAAAGTCAAACACCGACTGCAATATCCCGAGGAACCACATAGGGGGAGCAGGAGGGACCTCCGAAGAACAGAGGAACCACACCTCCTAGGTCAGGACGTAGTGCCAGCCCACCTCCAATCAAGAAAGAGAGGAGTGCCTTTTAAAGGGAATTGGAAAGGTTGGAGGGCAGAACAGGCCGGACAAGAACAAACACAGGAACAGGAACAGGGAGAACAGGACCGAGAAGGAAACCGGGAACAAGAAGCAGAACTACAGGAACCTGGAGTGGAACCAGGAGCGGAACCTGTAGAGTCAGGACAGCCCTGGAGAAAGGTACAGGCAGGACGGCCTGGGGAAGGAGCCCTGCTTAGAGAACCAGCAGAACCAGCAGGTTGGGCAGGACATCCGAATACAGGAGCTGGATATCCAAGAGGAGCAATAATCCCTGACCAACAGTTTCGCAGGAGGCAGCAGCAGCCTCAGAGGTTGGGAGATAGGAGACCCTGTGGAGAAGGTGGGCCAACTCCAGCCTGAGTGAGTGGTAGCCATATTGAGAGGCCAAGGCGTGGCTGGGACTGTGAGCTGAAGCCCACAGCCAAACGCTTGGAGAGCTTAAGGCCTAGTATTCAGGCCGAGCAGGATCCCTACTGGAGCAGGCCTCAAGCTTCACCCGGAGCAGTCCAACCAAGAAGACAAGGTAACCCATATTTTACTAAAAACAGGGTACAAACTGCGGATGTATGGGATGTGCGTGGAGCACAAGAATATTATCCTTATGAGAATGTTTGTAAGATAAGGTGCGAGGAACACGCGCCCACTAAAAGACTTGTTAAGGTCCCAGCTGTACAGAAAGCTAAGACAAGACTCTTGCCAAGCAAGGACAGTTCACAGTATCTGAAGGCGCAGGACCGACGCCCAGTTTTCAACCCCGAGCATTGGGAAGTTGTGCGGAACATATTTAAAGAACCTTATGGCAACTTACCCACGAGCACTGATTTAGACTCAGAGGCCTCAGAAGCCGAGCCGATGCAACTTGAGTTTGAGTCAGACCACGAGATGGATTGTAGCTTCTGTAGGAGAGGGAGCCTAGAGTCCTGTCTGAGCAACTAAGCTATCTTGGGAGTTAAGACTGTTTATCTGCTTTATCATTGAATGTGAAGATAACAGTTTTTCTTTACTACTTTCTTTTCCCTTTTTACCTGAAGTAAGGAATTTGTGTATTGATGTTTTTCTAACCAAGCAATTGAACCTTTGTGCATTAACAGGGGAAATAAAAGCCTTTTATTTTCCTCCACTCGGACCTTTTGTTTCTATGGGATTTTGGTGACAGAGAACGCTACCAGGCCTTAAAGTCCCTGGGCACTGCATGATATTGGCCAAAACCCATCCATAAATATTTTTATGCCCCACCTATCTCGCTCCAATACGCTACCCAGGTAGGACGGGTGACACCACATAGTTTGCTCTGAGATAAAAGCCAAGGCAGAGTTTGGTCACAGCAAACTCCAAACTCCATTTTTGTTAAAATGGTAAATAAAGGCAAAAGGAACAGGAGACCGCTATGGTTTTCGAAGGAAGTAGCTGAAAAAGTGAAGAAAAAGAGGGAGGCCTTCATGAAATACAAGAGATCACAGAGAGAGGAAGACAGGCATCTGTATTTGGAAAAACTTAGAGAAGCTAGCAAAGTAGTCAAGAAGGCAAAGATTCAAAAGGAGGAGGAAATAGCCAATGCAATAAAATGGGGGGATAAGACATTTTTCAGATATATTAGTGAGAAGAGGAAGGGCAAAAGTGGTATTGTCAGACTCAAGGGTACAGGGGGGGATTATGTAGAAGCTGATAAGGATAAAGCGGAATTGCTTAACAAATATTTTTGTTCTGTGTTCACAGATGAAGAACCAGGAGCAGGACCTCAGAAAACACCCACAAATAAGAACAGAAGCGAGGGACATCTTGAACAATTTTCAGAAGACTGTGTTCATGAGAAACTAGCTCAACTTAAAGTAGACAAAGCGATGGGACCGGATGGGATACACCCTAGAATACTGAGGGAACTTGGGGACGTTCTAGCAACTCCACTGACTGACCTTTTCAATGCCTCGTTGGAGTCGGGAGTGGTGCCAAAGGACTGGAGAGAGGCTCATGTGGTGCCTTTACACAAAAGCGGAAGTAAGGATGTGGTTGAAAACTACAGGCCGGTTAGTTTAACTTCAGTGGTGAGTAAATTAATGGAAACGCTGTTGAAAGAGAAAATAGTGAGGTTTCTGGAGTCCAGCGGATTACAGGATCCGAGGCAGCATGGATTCACCAGAGGCAGGTCTTGTCAGACAAATCTGATTGATTTCTTTGACTGGGTGACCAGGGAGTTGGACCGAGGGAGAGCTCTAGATGTGGTGTATTTAGATTTCAGTAAAGCCTTTGACACTGTTCCTCACAGGCGACTTATAAACAAACTGAGCACCCTAGGGATGGACCCTAAAGTTACTGCTTGGGTTAGAAATTGGTTGGGTGGGAGGCGACAAAGAGTACAAGTAAATGGAGCTCACTCTGAGGAGAAGGATGTTACCAGTGGTGTGCCCCAGGATCTGTCCTTGGTCCGATTCTTTTTAACATCTTTGTTAGTGATATAGCGGAAGGGCTGTCGGGTAAGGTTTGCCTCTTTGTGGATGATACCAAAATCTGCAATAAAGTAGACACCCAGGAAGGTGTAGATAACATGAGGAGGGATCTAGCTAAGCTTGAAGAATGGTCTAGAATTTGGCAGCTGGGATTTAATGTTAAAAAATGTAAGGTCATGCATTTGGGCTGCAGCAATCCAAGGGAGCAATACAGCATAGGAGGTGAAGTACTTTTGTCCACTAAAGAAGAGCGGGACCTAGGCGTAGTTGTGTCCGATGATCTTAAAGTAGCTAAACAGGTAGAAAAGGCGACGGCAAAAGCTAGAAGGATGTTTGGGTGCATACGGAGAGGAATGGCTAGCAGAAAAAAGGAGGTGATAATGCCTCTGTATAAGTCTTTGGTGCGACCTCATTTGGAGTATGGTGTGCAATTCTGGAGACCGCACCTTCAAAAGGATGTGAACAGGATGGAGTCGGTGCAGAGGGTTGCTACTAAGATGATTAGTAGTCTTCATTATAAAGCATATGAGGACAGACTTAAGGATCTTAATATGTACACCTTAGAGGAAAGGCGGGATGGAGGTGATATGATTGAGATGTTTAAATACCTCCGTGGCATAAATGTTCAGGGAGAGAGCCTCTTTCAATTGAAAGCAAGTTCTGCGATGAGGGGACATGGGATGAGGGTGAAGGGAGATAGATTCAGGAGTGATATGCGGAAATATTTCTTTACGGAAAGAGTAGTGGATCCGTGGAATAGTCTCCCAGTGGAGGTGGTAGAGATGAGGACAGTAACTGAATTCAAAAAAGCATGGGACCAACACAGAGGATCTCTAAAGGTAAAAAGTGGACTGTTGTAGTTGTTGTTATGGAAGGACAGACTAGATGGGCCTTGTGGTCTTTTTCTGTCATCATGTTTCTATGATTCTATGCTAGATTTCAAACATTCTGATTTTAGTAAATTGGGGAAGTACTTGAAGGGAGAGCTGGCAGGATGGGAAGACTTAAGGGAAGTCGAAAGGCAGTGGGTCACCGGAAAGGAGCTAGAAAAATGGCAACCGATCTTTATTTAAGGAAAGTAAATAAAAGCAAGAGGAAAAGGAAACTGATATGACTCTCCAAAGAGCTGGCTTAAATAATAAAGGCAAAGAAGGTAGTGTTCACAAAATATGGATGAACGCGAGAAGAGGAACACAAAAAAGAATACCAGATAAAGCTCAAAGAGGCAAAAAAACAAATAAGGATGGAAAAAGTGCAGGCAGAAGAAAAAATAGCTGAAGATGTAAACTGAGATGGCAAAATATCTTTCGGGTATGTCAGGAAGAGGAGAGGAGAAAGGCAAGAAGCAGAACTGTAAGAGAGAAAGATGCTGAGGACTGCTGTGTAGAGAGTGATGAGGAAAAAGCAGAAATGCTGAACAAATATTTTTGTTCCGTATTCACAGAAGAAAAACCTCGAGAAGGGCCACAATTGGCTGACAAAGGTACATATGGGAATGGAGCGGATGCCACACCATTCACTGAAGAAACAACTTGAAAAACTAAAAATGGACAAAGCCATGGGGGTCAGATGAGATCCATCCCAGGATACTGAAAGACCTCAGTGAGGTTCTGGTGGGTCCTTTTAAGGATGTGTTTAATAGATCCTTAAAGACAGGAAAGGTTCTGCACGATTGTAGAAGGGCCTTTTGCTCTACGTATAGAACTATAGGAGTCCCTCTCACCAGCATTCTTCGGCGGATCGGCAGCACAGAGGGCAGAGCAAGTGTGCTCCTCCCGCATCTCCCCTGGTCCAATCCGGGCCTGAGTCCACCATTTAAAGCAGCTGCACGCTGCCGGGAGTCCCTCTCACCAGCATTCTTCGGCGGATCGGCAGCACAGAGGGCAGAGCAAGTGTGCTCCTCCCGCATCTCCCCTGGTCCAATCCGGGCCTGAGTCCACCATTTAAAGCAGCTGTACGCCAAGGCGTGCCCGCGCCTTGCGGGCCCGCGCCTGAGGGCCTCGCCAGAGGGCCCTTTGGCACGGCCCTTAGGCAGAGGCCTACTGAAAAACACCCGATCAACATTCGACGGACCCTATGATAGCCAAACCTCGCAAGTACAAAGCATCTGGAGTTCTCCGTGGATTGAGCTCGCTATCAATAAGTACAGCAAAGCAGCGACAGTAATTCTAAAGTATACAGCAGCCCTAGCTCTTCGAGCAAGGAGAATACACGCTGCAGCAACACAACAAAAAGACCCAGAGCACAGCAAGTATACATGTTCTGTTGACAATTCTGCTCTCCTATAATTTACTGCTAATAACCAAACACACTGCAAAAACTATACTGTCGATAGTAACCAATCATTACAAAGAACTTTTTACCATTTAATACAATACTGTTGTCAGTAAAATTAACCTCTTACACGCTATTATATTGTTACCTGCATTATTCTACTGTTGTCAGTACTATTTAACCTATTACACACTATCATACTGTCATCTGTATTATTCTACTGTTGTCAGTACTATTTAACCTATTACACACTATCATACTGTCATCTGTATTATTCTACTGTTGTCAGTACTATTTAACCTATTACACACTATCATACTGTCATTTGCATTATTCTACTGTTGTCAGTACTATTTAACCTATCACACACTATTATATTGTTACCTGCATTATTCTACTGTTGTCAGTACTATTAACCTATTACACACTATTATACTGCTATCTGAAAATCAATAAGCTCTATACAGCAAGTCATAACACTGTTACCCATTTAAACTCAACATGTATAAGGTCCTGTTATCGTTAACTACCCTCATTACAATCGAGCTCTCCTGCGTAACAAACGCACTCAACCTCAATCATAACATTAGCTACATACCTATTTTACATTCGTTTGGAAGGAGATGGTACGAATTCCCTCATAACACTTCAGCAAAACACAACCACACATCTTACTCACACCTAATCAGCATTCCCCTTCAAATCATCAATAAAACACAAGCTGAGAAGTCTCATCGCCAACGCCTCCTAAAATGTGCATTAATAAATGCCAGATCCATACGATCAAAGTGGCCTGCAACGATGGACTTGATTCCTCAATACAATCTCGACATCCTAATGGTCACGGAATCATGGTTATCAGATTGTGACAACATCCTCCTGAATCAGATGCTGCCTACAGGATTCGACCTTTACACATGCCACAGGTCTACTCAAAAAGGAGGCGGAACATTAATCCTCGCCAAAACTGACCTCAATTTCAAGCTATGCAATTCCTCCAGCTCAACTCATCTTGACTCCCTCTCTATATCTAATGAACTATGCTCAATCAACCTGCTTTATAGAGCACCATCCCCATCACCTGACGATCTTCCAACAATAATTGAACTCGCATGTTCAACTTCCTCTTCACGATCTCCAAATTGGCTAGTTGGAGACTTTAACCTCCCATCTCTCCATGATAGCCAATCAGAAGCATTCCTAGAAGCACTAAAGGATCTAGGTTACAACCAATACGTTGACTCTCCTACCCACATTAAAGGAGGTAAACTAGACCTAATATTCGCACCTTATCTCGACACCTTATCACAACAAGCTCTGGATCTGTCAGTTATACCAGTGCCATGGTCCGATCACAACCTTATTCAATTTAATATACCCACCTATACCTCGCATATGAGCCAAAGACCATCTAAATCACCTGAAACTCACTCAGCCCGTTATCAACCCCTCAACCGTGAAAAGGTCCTAGAGAACCTTCGACCTCTCATGACTAACACCTCCCTCAACTTAGATGACCTAATAGCCAAATGGAACGAGAACCTCAGAGCCGCCTCATGTCCTCTGCATAAAGATAAGAAAAGAAGAAAACGAGAACATGCACCATGGTTCTCAACTGACTTGCGTTCATCTCTCATTCATCTACGCAAACTTGAAAGACAGTGGCGTCGAACCCACTCTCCAGAGGCACTTGAAACATATAACTCACACTTAACTACACACCGTGAGAAAATAACATTGAGTAAGAAGATCTACCACACAAACCTGTTGAAACGTGCCATCAATAAACCTCATGCATTATTCAAGTTAGTAAAATCCATAACAAGAGAACCAGTCTCAGATCAACCTGCAATGCCGCAGCCTCAGGACTACGCAAATTACCTGCAATCAAAAATGATTACAGCTAACACAAGCATAAATACCAACAACCCTTCTGCATCACCTAAGAAATCCCATATAACACCTTTTTGCAACTTCAACACTATATCTACTAGTGAAATTGTAAAAATTATCGCCTCCATCAATCCTAGCACAGCTCCCAATGACCCATGCCCAGCCAGCTGGATCAAAGAGTTACGTCATGAGCTAAGTCAAATTCTGTGCCTGTTACTGAACCAGTCCTTCCTAACAGGCTCATTCCCAAAAAGTCTGAAACACACCTCCATCAAGCCTTTACTAAAAAACAGTAAGCTTGACTCATCCAAAGTTGAATCGTTTAGGCCAATCTCGAGCATTCCACAACTTGCAAAAATTATCGAGAAAGCTGCCCAACAACAGCTCCAGCAGCATATTGACATTGAAGCGCCTCTAGACAAATCACAACATGGTTTCAGAGAAGCACATGGAGTTGACACAATCCTTACAACCTTATTCAATGATCTTATCACGGGAATAAACGACATTAAACAGGGATTTGTGCTCATATTTTTGGACATCTCCGCTGCCTTTGATTCTGTAAACCACAACATACTGCTGCAACGTCTGAGTGAGAAGGGAATTCAAAACACAGCACTTGAATGGTGTAGATCCTACCTTTCCAATAGGTGGCAACAAGTTAAAACAGGTCAGGAATCATCAGAGCCATTCCTACAGTCTCAAGGTGTACCTCAAGGATCTTCATTATCAGCATTAATGTTCAACATTTATATGCAGCCGATATGTGAGTTGATCCGATCCTTCAACGTGCAATGCCTGGCATACGCAGATGACATCCTCATTTACATGCCGTTTAATACTGACCAACCAGTGTTCACACCAATAATTAATTGTTTTGGTGCAATAGCCGAATGGCTGTTGACACAAAACTTAAGAATAAATCACAACAAAACTGATGTATTATTTGTCACAAGAAATCGCAAGTTCATACCCCCTCCGTCACTGCTAATCAATAACATAGAACTGACGTCAAAACCCACTATCCGATACCTCGGCATCACATTGGATCAACACCTAGATATGACAACGCATGTGAAGAATGTGACAAAGAGGATATATCATAAGATCAGAACGCTACGCCACCTCCGACCACTACTTGACTATACTGATTATCGCTCAATATTCCAGGCTCTAGTCATCCCTCACCTAGATTTTGCGAATATCATCCTCCATGGCCTCTCTCAATCAACCTTAAATCCACTTCGTCTGGCTATGAACGCAGCTGCAAGAGTCCTCTCTGGGTCACCAAGAGCTGCTCACATAACGCCGATCATGAAGGACCTACACTGGTTACCATTACAAGCCAGACTTACATATAAGTCTCTAGTTCTGACCTTCAAGGCCAGGAATAACTACCCTCCGACACCAATTAGCAAACTAATACATAACACCCTCGAAAATAGAAACAGAAGGACCACTGCTATGAATACCTTAATAGTTCCCAAGATGATGACATCTTGTACTAAAGCTACATCGAACAGAGCTTTCTCTTTATTTGCACCCCTGAACTGGAATTTACTTCCTCATGAAATTCGTTGTATCAAAAACCTTTTACAATTCAGGAAAGCCGTGAAGCATCACTTATTCACAAAATTCTACCCAGAAGTGACCCCGCATGTTCACTCAAACAACAGACCTCCAACGTGCACTAAACACCATATTACCTTAATTCAACCAGAAAATGGTTAAGCTCCACGATAGCTCCACATCCTCTGTTGATTCCCACCTCCTACATAAATTACGCAGATAATATCCACTTGAGCTAACATATTTATTTAGTAAAAACATATACATATATGATGTTGACTGTACATAGTTTTCCCTGTTAATCCATGTTATATATTCCCATGTTCTATGTAAACTCAATGTTACTTGCATACATTGTTGTATATTTTGTTCAATGTACACCGCACTGATCTTAATAGCGCGGTATATAAGAAATGTTAAATAAATAAAATAAATAAAATACATGTGAAGGCACATTTTACAAATGGCATCCAAGTGCAATCTGGGACATCCAAGCCAGAACCTCTGAAAAAAAAGCAGGCGCGTCCAAGTTCAGGTACAATTTCACAAATGCGGACATGCCCGATACAGACATTTGCTGAGCCATCAACTGTACACAGATGTCCCCGGAATAGTATTCAAGCCCAGGGACATCTAAGAATAGCCTAATGGTTAGAGAGGTAGACTAGGACCAGCGAAGCCAGGGTTATAATTCCATATCCAACTATCATTGTGATTGTGGAGCGCTATCTTCTCTATGCCCTCCAGATGTTTTACAGCCAAAACAAACACTTTTCCGTGCCTGGAGCAGGACTAAATTTAGACAGTCAGAAATGTTCCTGAAATTTCTGAAATCGAGCAGGGACATCTAAGTCTATTGTACCATCCCAGACACACCTCCATCACACTCCTGCCTATTTGTTGTCCTTGCACCGGTCTTTACAAGCCATTTGTAAAATGGCTCCGAGGATGTCCCCATGATTTGGATGTCCATATGCACGTTTTCGGACATCCAAATCATGACTAAGGCTTTTAAAATGACTCCCACAGTGGATTTATACATATGGCATTATAAATGTAAAGTCACAGTATGACAAGTATAACTGCTTTTTGAATACCAACCAGTACTTCCTAGAGGTCAATAATAATTCCATTGGAATCTCTGGCATCATAAAAACTCTAAAATTCATGTCTTATGATCAACTCTTTAGGTGTCAACATTTGTTTTATTGGTTCTTGAAATTTATGATGACAAACTTCGGTCAAACTTTTCCTACAGTGGAGTTTATTTGATTACAATCACAAACTGCATTATTAAGATCCCACAATATTTCAGGGGACAAATAAATGTCCTAGAGGTACTAAACATGTCACCATTTATTCCTTGATTTCCTGAGATGTGCAATTTCTGGGCTATATTCACTAGCATATGCCACTATGTTAGCACACGCTAACACCACATGCATTGTAAGTAAATAGGACCCATTGCATAAAATGGGACCTGTTGTGAACAGCACGCATTAATGCATGTTAGCATGGGGTAAATCAGTAGTGCCTTTTAGTAAATCTAGTCCTGTGAATGTAACCCACTAATCCTTACTATAAACGACTATCTAGATTACAAATGGAGTTTGCAATCAGAATCGCAAGTTTTAAGCCATCTCTAAACTGAACTTTTTTAGAAATCACCAAGTGTATTCAAAAAATACCCTTTACTGCCTGTGTAATATATCAATAGCAACAGAAGGTAGCAGTAAGACTCATCTTCTATTATTAAAAAATATTGGGGTCAATGTTTAAAAACATGACATTGCATAAAGATACGTGAATGATTTATCTGCTTATTTTTGTTCTCAATATTCAGCGGCCCTATGCATTTTAGCAGGACCACTGAACATGTGGTCCTAAACATAAACAGAACACTTAAATTTAAAGTCAGGATTGCTACTTGTGTGCACCACCTAAACAAATAAATTTATCCCATTAGCGGCTGAATATTGTGGCCAACTGGAAACATTTAGCCCCAGAACACTCCTGGCCACTCCTTTTCAAAAACGGATACATTTTGGATGGAGACTGAGTTATCTATCCAAAACGTATCCATTTGACAGCTCCTAATATTTAAACAGAAACACTTATATGGTCTGCAAACACTACAGTTCACAGAAATGCTCTTGATTACTGACCAGAAGTCTTTCTTATAAGAGATTCTATTGTATATGCATGGAATTGCACTGCATAAACCAATCTGATCATCGTTCACATCAAAAAATGTGCAACACTGTTACAAACGTGGCTACTTCCTAGTCTTCAGGAGCATTTCAGTGAACAGAGTAAAGCATTTCAAAAAGGTGACATTTTACTTATCAGTTAATGTCCTTTCCTTGAGTCCTGCTAGACCAGTCTAGACAAGTGGGTTGTGTTCCCCTACCAGCAGATTTGTGGCAACAAAGAACCAATGAAAAGCGGGGTTTCAATGACATCACTCCCATGCCTCTATTCGCTTCAGCCACCAGAGGTTCCTTCAGTATTTGTCCCAAAACATATGGGAGAAACAAGGCAAGCCTCACACAACCTCAACCGTAGGCAATAATGATCATGAACAGTAGAGAACTAGGTACATGAAAGCATAAACCCAAGGCTGTCAGTAGACGATGAACCTGCAGCGCCAAGTATAAAAATTATAGCAGAACCAAGAATCCCACAGCAGAAGGACATAGCAATACAGTTTCAGGAGTGGCCCCTGGACTAATCTAGTAGGACTCAAGAAAAGGACATTAACTGGTAAGTAAAATGTCACCTTCAATATCGTCCTGCTAGACTAGTCCAAACATGTGGGATGTACCAAAGTTACAATTCCACTGGGTGGGA
Organism: Ichthyophis bannanicus; assembly: GCA_033557465.1. NCBI lineage: Eukaryota > Metazoa > Chordata > Amphibia > Gymnophiona > Ichthyophiidae > Ichthyophis > Ichthyophis bannanicus. Next base: position 1,200,286,130 of record CM066032.1, on the reverse strand, counting down.
AGAAGACACAGCAGCTCACAAAACCCTTGAGCCGAAGACTGTGCCCACAAAAGTGGAAAGTGATGCCCATGTTGCTGTCCAAAATATGTCTACAGGGGCTACCGAGCTCCACTCCACCCATGAGGATGCCTATGCTCGGATAGAATGGACATGCAAACCCTCCAGAACCAGTTGGTTCCGTAACAGATACGCCAAGGTAAAGACCTCCTTAATCCAGCAGCCCATGGTCGACTTAGCTGCCGCATCACCCTTGCGCATGCCATCAAATATCACAAAAAAATGGTCAAAATTACAATAGGAATTCATAACCTCCAAGTACCGGAGAAGCACCTTTCCAGTATCCACAAGGCAAAGATCCTTATCCTTCCCCAGATACTACTTCTTACCACCTGGTTCACATGACAGGGAGAAAGCACCTTCAACAAGAAGGAAGGCACAGGCTGAATGGAAATGGCCTCCTTAAAAAAGACAGAAGGATCTCCATACAAAAAAACCCCAATTCAAAGAGTAAAAATGAAGAATCCACAGAGACACAAAAAGTATACTCCCAAAACAAAAAGAGGAAAAACTTATTTCAATCTCACCTCAACAATAATTCAAAATATCTCAAAATTCAACAATAGGGGAGTCTTCTGAAAAGAGTTCCCAGATTATTCATTAGTCCACAGCATTTGGATTTCATAAAAATGTTGAAAGTTCTCCATTAACCAGGGAGTCTTCTCAAAGAGTTCCCGAATTACCCCGATGCTACCCAATGCATGAGCATTACAATAGCTTCATGAGAGGGTAATGTATCCAAATGCACACTACAATAAGAAAACAAAAATTAATACACCCAAAAATGACCAACCTGAAAAACTGGTTTATATTTCAACTGAAATCCAAACCCATCAGCCTCACCTTATATACATAGTCCAGGGGATCCTACAACTGCATGATAGCCTAAACTACCAAGAAAAAGAAAAAAACTATAAACAAAGAAAACGAGAAAACAAAATGAACCAATACTAAAATAATCCCAAAAGGAACAATGCTTACTCATTTACATTGCTAAACACTTTCACGGTTATCCTCGTCTTGAATCCAAACTAAACCAAATCTCAACAAAGAAGATCACAATGTCTGCATGCTAGATATCCTGATCACCGCTCACCTCTACCCACTTGATTTGAAAATTTAAAGAACTAAACATCCCCTGTTCAAAAGCTATGTGGTACTAATTAATCACCTACAAAGGAATGACAATAAGCCCGCCCACCCACCCACTGATTAGAATACAAACAAAAACCAGCAAAGATGAATTACCAACAAATACTACAATCGATGTTGGAATTGAGACAATTAGGCTCTACAGTATCTAACCGAAAAATCCATCTCTGTTCGCAACGTAACAGGTGTTTATCACTGTCACCCAGACCAGGATACACCCAGACCAGGATACACCCATTCAATACAGAAATAGTGGAGATCTGAAAAAACATGATTCCGCAACTTGCAATGCCTTACCAACGGAGCTTCCAAAATACTGCAAGCCAACCTGCTTTTGTGCTCCAACATCTTAGTCCTAGCGCTGTATGTGCAGGCCGGGACTGAATCGCAGTCCTAGCCTGCACATACAGTGCTGTTCGCGATTCTGATCCTGCGGGTCAGCCCGGATATACAAAGGAGATCTATGCCGTGAATAGAATCGGGCCCTAATTGTATTGATAAGGTAAAGAGAACCTGGAGATCCTTTGATTTGTATCTGGCTAATATGTGATTTATTTCCTTAATAGGAACCACTGTCTTTTTTTTGGGGGGGGGGGGGGTTAGGAAGTGATGTGTGTAAATATACCAACTGTATTGTTACTATCATTATAATATTGAAATAAACTTGATAAAAATAATAAAAAATAAACTGTATTTTCAAAAGAAGAATGAAGCTTTTTGTGGTCAGAAGGTTAGCATTTTCCCAGATGTCTCCAGACCAACACAGCTGAGGTGAAAGGCTTTTCTAGCCTTAAAACCTCAAGTTTTGAATTTAGGGGCAACCTTTTTCCTTAAATTTCCTTGTAGGTCTCGTTCCAGGGAAACTGCTCTACCTTCTTTGATGCAACTTAATTAGAAGATGTTTTGAAAAGTAATGCTGTTTGATTCTATGTTTTTCCGGATTGCACTGGAAAAATGGGGCTACATGTTATAATTGATCATCCAGCAGTTTTTTCGCTATCTTAATTTTGATTTCTTTGAACTTCTAGTATTTTTCTTTTTTATTTTATATTCCAGCTAATCCATGATGTGGACTTTGTGTTTATATTTGAAATTGTTAAAAAACAAACAAACCCACAAACTTTGGTGCCATAGCAAAACATATCATTTTTGGGGTTCATATTCTAAGTGATTTAACCAGTTAGCCATCCCTGCTAATCAGTTAAACCACGGTCAGCAGGATAATCAGCAGAACTAAACTGTTTAGTGCTGCTGAATATCTCCTACTACCCAGTTGGTATGCCCTGACGCTAGCTGGCTACCAATGGGCCGTTCCGGGGGGTTGGGGGCGGCACTAGAGTTATTTTAAACCGAAAGTTAGGAAGAAAAAAGGCTGGCCTTACTTAAGCCGATTTAGCTAGCCTACTAGCTGCTGGATATCACCACTGACCAGTTAGCTAAAACTCCGAGATAAGGCCCCAGCATTGAATAGCTGGGCATAACTTAAAGCACCGGCTGCCTCCATCAAATATGCCCCCATATACGTACAGTGGTCGAATATTGGTGCATATATGTATAAATCACACTGTCCCAGAATATCCTTGACATACCTCCTTTTATCTATGCATAATGATTATATATTTGGGTGATTTTTTTAAAACTGAAAAGCATTTATATATTTGGCACTGATGATGAATGTAGAAGTGCTTTTGAATATTGGACTGAAGAGTAGCACGACTAAGCATTTAATCATTGGATGTGAGGCAGATGCACCGTGCAGTTTCCTAACTGAGGTGATGGTGGCAAAAACAGAACTAAAATTCAAAATCTTAGGACAAGCAAAAATAATCCTAGTGGCAAAGAACCTAAGAATAAAGTTGGAGAGGAGAATCCATGCTACTTCAATGCAAGGCATAATGGACAGAATGGATGGGCCTGCTATCCATATCTGTTTCTATATAAGAAATATATCTTTCTGTATTCTGCAGAAGGGATTTTTTTTTGCCAAGCTATGGTGAAATTATCAACATTTTGTCATTGAAAATGGTATTAGAATATTCAAAAAACAGTAAGCTCCTAAATTAAGGAACCTAAATTAAGCCCCTATCTTCTGTCAATCTTAGAAGCCTGAGGTTTCAGCTGAAAACTCCCCTAGGGTCCTAAATTTATAGCTTCCATTCATTTACCTAGACTTTGGATCTTAAGTTAGCACTGATTTTCACCGCTAGACACCTATGCTCCTACCTGTTCTACCTTTCGTCCTAAATTCATCTTGCGGCCACTAAGTTATAGGCTCCTAAATGAGGAACTGAGTTCAATTAAATTTATAAAAAGAGCAGTTTAGCAGCCTACTTCTCAAGTTCAGAGCCTAAACCTTTTGGGCCTAATGTTCAGCGAAGATGGCTAGTGCGATTACAGCACCTAGCTGTCCCCACTGAACACAAAACCCAGACAGTCAATGCCAGGGCCGAATCTGGCCACCGCCATTGAATATTTGGGTCGGCCGCACAGCCCGGAAGCTAACCGGGCAGCAGCGATATTGAACCACTGTCTGGTTAGCTCACTCGGATAAAGATAGGCCAGCTTTTGTCGTGCCTGCCTTTACCCGTGAGTTGCTAACCGAGCAGCAGCTCAATAATACCACTGACCGGTTAGCGACGGGTAGCGTCTCGGACTGCCCCAATTATAAGCGGTTAGCATCGGGGCGTGTAGCAGCTGTATCCGGGGATAGTCAGCAGTACTAACATGGTTAGTGCTGCTGAATATTCGCTTAGAGGCATTTCCATGGTTTTAAGCTCTGTGAACCGTGTAAATGTCTTTGAATACTGGGCCCTTTGAATACTAGCTTCATCATTTATTTATTTTTTTATCTGCAGAAGAAAAGAGACAGGTTTTTCTTCTCTCTCCTCTAGATTACTGCAGTTAAGAAATTAGAAGGCAGCTGGACATGAGAGACCTCTGGTCTTTACTGAAGGTGTTTCCTAATATGTACAAGAAAGGTTACAAAGAGCTTTGCAGCAGGGAATTCCAGTGAAGGAGGCTTTGGAGGAAGGCTGAGAGGATGGGGGAGGAATAAGATTTAAGGAACAGGAGCGTTGGCTTCATACCAGTAATTCCTGCAGCCTTGCACTGATCATATCTTGCAGGTTTGTTTTGTCTTCTGGGCCTACGGCTTGTTTGTATTGCCACTTCTCCGGCACAAAGGGCCACTTCATTTCCTTCGCCTCCTGGATCAAGGTCCTTAGATTGTCAGGGAGTGAATCTGAAAAGGTCAAAGTGCATGTAAGAAAATCTCAGACAAATACAAAGACAATTCATCCTCTAATGTTATGATCTGGCACCTAACCTGCAAGCCCCACACCCTTGGGAAGGCGCTACAAACCATTGGTTCTCTCCAAGAAAGTAATAATGGGAGGCTATCTGGCATCGGATGCCCTGGTCTGCTCTGCCCTGCAGGTAAATTGGGACAGTCAGTCATTAAAAAGCCTTTTGTCAGGAAGTAAACCAATCTGCTGTCTACCTACGCATGATGAACTAAAGCAAAAAAAAAGAATGAAAGCATCTGTCTTTTTCTTACACTTCTTGTTTCTATTTCTCACAATATGAGGACTGGGGCCACAATTTTAATTCTGCCAACTGCACTGCATCCCTGACGTCACACCATACTATAAAGTGTGTTTTCCATAAAGCGCCCAAGAGCAAAAATATACATTCACTTTTAAGACCACATAAAACAAACCAGTTTTCAGAGAGAAGGCATTCATATACATTGTGACTGAATATCAGGCTGTTAATTCAGTTAAAGAGGGGGAGGAGTAGCCTAGTGCTCAGAGCAACAGCCTAATATCCACAAGGCTCAATTCCCACTAGCACTCCTTGTGACCTTGGACAAGTCACTTTACCCTACGTTGCCTTGGAAGAAAAGGCCTGGCTATCTACTTCCTGTCATACCTTGCCAAGAAAACCCAGGGGCTGCTGGGTCACCAGGAGTCAGCATTGACTTGATGGCACTTAAAAAAATATGTGGTTAAAGTACACCTGTACCCCTCCATATTGCAAAGAAAATGCCAGAGATACTTAAGGTCTACGGACAGGCAGCAGGAATGAACTTGGGCAGACTTGATGAGCCTTATGTAGTCCTTATCTGCCACCATTCTCTATAGCTCTGTCTAAAATGAGACTACTTTACTGAGAGGTGATAGTTTATTGAAATAACCTACCTGCAGAGATGCTGAACACCAAAGCCATGGAAGAATTTAAGCATGCCTAGGACAGATAGAGGGAAATAGTGAATAAAGAGATGGGGAACAGACAGAATGAAAGAAATGGTGATGGGAGTGGGGAGGAGGGGGATCAGTGTTGATTTACATATGAAAACCAAAATAGGAGATGAGAAAATTAACCTGCATGTGAAGTGATCTCCTACAAGCAGTCAAGCCTGTATGCCTGACTGCTGGGCAATGCCTTTAGCACGTTCCATTGAACTGAGGATAAGGAAGGATGAAGATCAGAGCTAGAGTAGTACAGGCAGATACCCTTAACTGGAGAACTATAGGTAGAAGTAACTGGGCAGACTGACTGGGCCAAATGATCCTTATATACTGACATCTACTACACTGTTATGATAGGTTCCTCCAGTCTTAGTGCTGGCTACTAGAGTGATACACTGAGGCCTAAGGAAACATGCCAGTAGTCAAATATTAGATAGTCATGCAAACTAAATGTATATCATATTTTTTATTGCAAGAGTTTTTATTGCTGTTTTAATATTCTCTCTGTAAAGACCCTAACAAAATTACAACACAGTAATAATGAGTGATTTAAATTACCCCAGTATCGTCTGGATCAGTGTTACAGAAGGGCATGCTAGAGAGATAAAGTTTCTAAATAAAATAAATGATTGCTTCTTGGAGCAACTGGTTCATCAACTGACAAGAGGGGAAGCTATTTGGGACCTAGTCTTTAGTGGAACACAGGATCTGGTGCAAGAGATAAGGGTTGTGGAGGCCACTTGGTAATCGTGATCATAGCATGGTCACGTTTGATTTAATAAATGGAAGAAAGACGGCAAGGAAATCCACAGTACTGCCTTTTAACTATCAAAAGGGAGACTATGATAAAATAGTTAAGAAAAACTAAAAGAAGTAGTTGCAAAGGCTAAAGAGGGAGGGGTGGCCTAGTGGTTGGGGCAAGTTACCTCAGGCCGGGGGTTCAAATCCCACTAGATGACAGCAACCTTGGGCAGGAAGGACTGGAGTTTCCAGTCCCACAGGTGCTCCTTGTGGTCTTGGGCAAGACACTTAACCCTCCATTACCCATGTTCCCTGTAAAATAGTTATCTCCAAGTTATAATGCCCTGTTCAATGTAATTTCAGTTTGTTCAATGTAAACCGCCTTGATATCATGAAAGGCGGGATATAAGAAATGTTAAATAAATAAATAAAGATTTGCATAAAGCATGGACATTGTTCAAAAATACTATCTTGGAAGCCCAGATCAGATGTATTCCATGCTTTAAGAAAAGTGGAAGAAAGACCAAAAAACTGCCAGCATGGTTTAAAGTCGAGGTTGCCAAAAAAGCATCCTTCAGGAAATGGAAAAAGGAGCCTAATGACAAGATACCTGAAACAGCATAAGCACTGGCAAGTTAGATGCAAAGCACTGATAAGGCAGGCAAACAGAGAATTTGAAAAGGAGCTTGCCGTGGAAGCAAAAACATATAATAAAAACTTCAAGTACATTTGTAGCAAAAAAACCATGAGAGAGTCAGTTGGACCACTAGATGATAGAGGGTAAAAGGGGCACTAAGGGAGGACAAGGCCATAGCAGAGAGACTGAATGAATTCTTTGCTTCGGTCTTTACTGAAGAAGATGTAGGGAAGTTACCCATGCCTGAAATGGTATATAAAGTTACCCATGCCTGAAATGGCATACATGTGGTGGAAGAATTGAAAGAAATATCAATAAACCATGAGATGTATTACAACTGTTTGATACACTGAAAAATAGCAAATCACCTGGACCAGATGATATACACCCAAGGGTATTTAAAGAACTGAAATATGAGATTGCAGATCTACTATTAGTAATCTGTGAACTAATCATTAAAATCATCTGTAGTACCTGAGGAATGTAGAGTGGAAAATGTAATTCCAATTTTTAAAAAGGGTTCCAGGGATGATCCGGGAAACTACAGACCGATGAGCTTGATGTCAGCACCAGACAAAATGGTAGAAACCATCATAACGAATAAAATTACTGAACATGTAGATAGCCATGGTTAATGGGAGAAAGCCAACATGGATTTAGCCAAGGAAAGTCTTGTCTTACTAATCTGTTATATTTTTTTGAAGACATGAATAAACAGGTAGACAAAGGTGAGCCAGTCGATACAGTATATGTGGATTTTCAGAAACCCTTTGACAAGGTCCCTCATGAGAGACTCTTGGCGAAATTAAAATGTCATGGGATTAGAGGCGGTGTAGTATTGTGGATCAGGAACTGGTTAAAAGATAGAAAGCAGAGTGTAGGGCTAAATGGCCAATTTTCTCAATGGAGTATTCCAGTGATCTGTGCTGGGCCCGCTGCTTTTTAATATATTCGTAAATGACCTGGAATTAGGAATAATGAGTGAAGTAGTCAAATTTGCAGATCACACAAAATTATTCAAAATTGTTAAAACCCAAGAAGATTGTGAAAAATTGCAAGAGGACCTTGAAAAATTGGAAGACTGGACATCCAAATGGCAAATGAAATTTATCCACCTAGGAAAGAACAATCCAAAATATGGTCACACAATTCAAGGTACCACTTAAAAACCACCACTCAAGAAAAAGATTTAGGTGCCATCATGGATAATACGTTGAAACCTTCCACCCAGTGTGCAGTGGCAACCAAGAAAGCAAATAGAATGCTAGGAATCATAAGAAAACAAATGGAGAATAAAACAAAAGGATATTATAATGCCTCTTATCCTTCCATGGTGCGACTGCACCTTGAATATTGTGTGCAATTCTGGTCTCCATATCTTAAAAAGGATATAGCAGAATTAGAAAAGGAATAAAGAGCCATAAAAATGGTAAAGGGAATCGTAGGATACCTCTATGAGGAGAGGCTTTAAAGGCTGGGGCTCTTCAACTTGGAAAAAAGACAGCTGAGGAGAGATATAACACAGGTCTATAAATTAATGAATGGACTGGAACGGGTAAACGTAAATTGGTTGCTTATTACATAAAAAAATAGAAAGGACACACAATGAAGCTACAAAGGACACCCAGGAAGGCGTAGATAACGCGAAAAGGGATCTAACTAAGCTTGAAGAATGGTCTAGAATTTGGCTGCTGAGATTTAATGCTAAAAATTGCAGGGTCATGCACTTGGGCTGCAAAAATCCAGTGTAGGGGGTGAAGTACTTCTGTCCACAAAAGAAGAGCGGTACTTGGGCATGATTGTGTCCGATGATCTTAAAGTAGCTAAACAGGTAGAAAAGACGATGGTGAAAGCCAGAAGGATGTTTGGGTGCATAGGGAGAAGGAGGTGATAGTGCCTCTGTATAGGTCTTTGGTGCGACCTCATTTGGAGTATTGGGTGCAATTCTGGAGACCGCACCTTCAAAAGGATATAAAAAGGTTGGAGTCAGTGCAGAGGGTGGCTACTAAAATAGTTAGTGGTCTTTGTTATAAAGCATATGACAGACTTAAAGATCTTAATATGTATACTTTAGAGGAAAGGCAGGATAGGGGCGATATGATAGAGACATTTAAATACCTCCATGGCATAAACACACAGGAGGGTCTCTTTCAATTGAAGGCAAGCTCTGCTATGAAAGGACATAGCATGAGAGTGAAAGGGGATAGACTCAGTAGTAATATGCGGAAATATTTCTTTACGGAAAGAGAGGCAAGGAATAGTCTCCCAGTGGAGGTGGTAGAGATGGGGATAGTATCTGAATTCAAAAAAGCATGGGACAAACACAGAGGATCTCTAATGGAAAAATGGGGACTGTTATAGTGGTTGATATGGAAGGGCAGACTAGATAGGCCATGTGGTCTTTTTCTGCCATCATGTTTCTATGAGATATCAATTCCAGGAAGCATTCCTTGGAGCAGAAACAAAGAGGGACCACCTGAGCAAAGAAACGTTTGTGCATTTACCTAATAAAATTACAAATCCCGTGTTTTAAACTGGAAAACAAATAAAAGTTCTAGAAAACTGCATAGGTTGCTAGACAACAGCAGATATCTAGAATCTTCTGCTTGAGAGAGTCCTTGTATGAACTTTATCTGGTCTGACATCCAGGAACTTGTCTTGTATGTCAAAAAAATTGTGAAAGCATAATCTTGTCAAGCTTGCTGACTAAGACATTATGCCGATATTTAAGCTTACACAAATGAGACATAGTATTCTCACTACTCTTATGCTGGTGCTGAAAGGTGCTTATTTCAGCTTCCAGTAGTCTCAACTGATGCACTTTTGCTTAATTTTTTACAACTGAAAAATTAATTATGCCCTGCATATAGCTTTAAAGTAGTATTAATCATCGTAATGACACATGCACCACAAGAGGGGCAAAGAGTACATATAGTGGTAGGATAAATACCAGAAGCCACCATCAGAAGGGCAAAGCGGTACAAAAAGCACAAAGAATATCTCAGAATAGTGGAAGAGAGCAAAGCAGCAGCATAATTAGTGGAAGTACAACAAGGCACTTTGAGAAGAACAAAATGGGAAGGAGACCAGCACAGCACCCAGTTCGGCTGCAAGGCCCAAAATTATACACTAGACCAAATATTGCTGCAAAAGTCAACTCCTAATGCCTCTCTCTTTGTAAATGCATTCTGAGGATCTTATGGTCTTTTTAAAGACAGGAGAAAAAACCTCAGTATAAGCTTAGCCTGAACTATTGAATTAAGACTCCAGCTCAGCATATCACAGATCTAAAAAGTGAAATTATGCGCTCAATTCTGTACGAATATCTACTTAAAGTATAACATAAACAGGTCTGAATTTTCTTCTGTATGGATTAGCTCTTTAATAGCATTTCTTCTTCGTCTGTCTAATATTCATTTAGCTGCAACGTCATCTTTAATTGGCTTTTTCAAGCATTTCAGGCTAATTTCTGCTCGCTGCTCAAATTCAGCATCCACTTTACTATACCCAACAGGAGGCCCCTCACTTCGCTAAGAAAGCCGCATCAGGGTTCCTATTATGAAACATAAATTTTAAGTCAGTCTTTGTTTTACTCACCCCGCAGCAGTGGGGTGAGTTCAGCTAAGCTGTGTACCCACAAGTTAGAGTCCTGGCACTGAAAACTTCAGTCCCAGCATAAGATCCTTAAGTACAGAGGAAGATCCCTCCAGAATGGAAGCAGCATTCATGGACTGCTTAGGTAATATGCTGAGGGATTTAAATAATAATCAGAGGATGCGCCCTGGTGAAGGCCTCAAAAGCATTAGGAGTGGGGCTACAGCGTTGGTGACAACAACCCAGAAGAGCTCAGGAAGACCAACGCAGCCTTTCATTATAGGGGTTTCCCACCTAATACTTGTCACAGAAGATCCATAGTCGGCAAGTACAGTAATGGAGGGTGGTGGATGTGAGGGACATCTGTCACCACATGATAACCAAGGTTAGTTTGGCTATCAGGCTGCCTAGGCAGGTGTGCCCTTCCTCTCTCCCCACACCCTGCTCATCCATTTCAACAGAAGAGATACCAGGCTGAAAGAAGCATTTATGGAGTGCATTCTAGTCATGCAGAACAAGCTAAGGGTTTTTTAGTTGACAATTTGATAAGTAGATTCTTAGTTGACAAGTACAGTAATGGAGAATGGTGGATACAAGGGCAGTCTGTCACCCCATCATAACTAGGATTGATTTGGCTAGCAGGCTGGCTAGGCAGGTTTCCTCTTCCTCCATCAGCGCTCCAAGCTTATTCCTCATAGTAGAGGAAATACCATTGCTCGCTCAGAGGTGTAGCAGTAGCTGAGCTCCCCTGCATGAACCTCCAAGCAAGTATAATAATGGAAATTTGAAGAGATCTCAAGGCTCATTGACGGTGGAAGGCTGGTAGTGTCCCCCCACTGTGTCGAGTTTGGTTTCTCCTGAACTCGGGTTGTTAGGAACTGCATGCCAAAGCAGGTAGCAGAATACCCAAAGAGGCGTCCACAAAGGTACAAAGAAGGGGGAGGATAAGGAGCAGCCCAAAATAATCCAAGCACACTGGTCGCAGAGCCATGCAGCAAAGAGGCTTAAACAACTCAAACCAGCAGGGCAGTGCAACAGTGACACAAGCAGAGAGAGGCAAGGAAAAAGAGGTCTCTCTTTTTTTGGGGGGGTTCATTTCATTTTTTTTAAATTTGCTATGTGGCCTAAATATTATTTCACCTATATGCTGATGACCTCATGCTATACACATAACACCACATAACACCAATACTAGCTTCCCTACACTGGTTGCCAATTCAAAGTAGGATAATATATAAAACCACAATAACTACATATAAAGCTTTAAATAACATGGCCCCAATCCCATTAAGCAAACTAATTAGTATGGAATCTCAAAAAACCACACACAGAAAAGGATACTCAAATAAACTAAATACTCCTATTGATTTCATAAAAGCAAATAAATTAACTAACAACAGAGCTTTTTCCCATGCTGCCCCAACTATTTGGAATTCCCTTCCGGAGGACCTACGAACTATAACCGAAATGATGGAACTCCGTAAAAAACTAAAAACCTACTTATTCTCCATGCACTACGGCAACATAGATAACCCCTTGATACACTCAGATAAAGGTTAAAAATCATGACTGAGTAATACTATTTCCACCAACTTAACAGACAATACACTATTATAAAAACACCATGATTCAATTCTAAAGTACCCACAACATATATTTGTATATAGTTTATTGTATATAATTTACCAGCCAATTTTGCTATTATGCATAAGTTCATGCTGTTTACATTTACTTTTATTGTTACAAAATGTTCAATGTAAAACTAAGCTTTTGCTTTGTGGATTGTTGTTTTATTGTAAACCGCAACTGAACTCTGGAAGTTGCGGGTTATAAATGTATGCTAAATAAATAAATAAATAAATAAATAAAATACACCCCAATTGATCTTGGAGCACCAAACCTTACAACCATAACAAAATGCATAGAAGATGTAACCCTCTGGCTCAACAAAAACAACCTATCACTGAATTATAAAAAAGCAAAAGCATTATACATCAGTGGTAACGCAAACTTCAACCCTCCTCAACAAATCCAAATTCTAAACCAAACCATTCCTGTAAAAGAAGAGGTGCGCTATCTTGGCATTATAATAGACAAAAACATCAACCTTCAGTCACACATAAACCCGACTGCAACAAAAGCATACAGCAAATTGAACCTTATAAGACTCCTCAAACCACTCCTACAACAAGACCATTTCTGAATGGTTTGCCAAACCATCATCACACCGATCCTGGACTATGGAAACTCGATATACCAGGGTCTAACAAAACAAGTCATACACCCACTGCAGATGGTTCAAAATACAACAGCATGAATCATCAACAGAACCAGCAAAACTGACCACATTACACCAGTATTGCATCAACTACACTGGCTACCAATTCAATCACGGACCAAATTCAATACCATACTAAACATCTTTGAAATCATTCATCACCTCTCAGCAGATGTGCTCGGCTCACTAATCATAAAAGCAGCCTCCCCCTGCTCTAAAAGAACCAGAAACAAACAAACGATCAACATCCCTCCTGACTACAGAAAGAGCAAACAATCAATCTCCAAAAGAGTATTCTCCCTAGCCGCACCACAACTCTGGAACTCCCTCCCTGAAGATATACGTGGAACTGGAGACATTAAAGACTTCCATAAAAAACTTAAAACCTTCCTGTTCACAGAACACTATGGTCATATAACCTAAACATACAATTTCTCCACCCCCTACCAAAGGATCCTGACTGACCCATTTAGACACAAATGCTTAAAGAATCATGGACCGACTCGTATGGGCACAAATACATAATCATATCCAAACAACCACAACCACGTGTTATTGTATAAATATGTTGATCAAGTTGTAAATAGTTTCTCCCCCTGTTTACCTCAATTTTAATTTTAATGTATCCTGTTCATGTTCTGAGTTTAATGTAAACTGCTTTGATTTAAGGATAAGGCAGTATAAAAAACAGGTTAAATAAAAAATAAATACAAATAAACAAACAGCCCCACTGTAAACGTGATAGCAGGCTGCAGAGCAGCTGCGCAGGCAGAAGCAGGATTTGCGACCATGGTAATACGATTGTGGTTTGGATCTCAAGAGCAGGACTGGCTACAAAGAGGCAGGACACTAAGGCTGGCACCAGTCAGAACGAGAGACTTTATTGTTTTGTTTCCTGTTTGTGTGGGGTTTCGCTTTATTTTTTTTTATTTCTTGCCTTTTTCTTTTAAGTTTTGTCATAGAAGCCTGAAAGGTAGCCACTGGAAATGGACACCATCCCAAAGAAACTGTGATGCAAACTGTCAAAAACACAGCTAGGAGACACACTGAAGGCAGATAGTATGGGCAACTGCCCCTCAGTATAACTCTATACTCATTCCTCCTCTCAGTCACATAAAAATAACTTGGCGAGGTCTATCTTCAGAAACACTAGTTTTTCCAAACTTCAGTGCTAGTTGTGAACAATAGGCAGCCACAATATCCCCTGCCATGGAGACTACATGTTCACTGGGCACACTGGCTGAAGGGCAGAACAAGAAAGTTAGCCGAGGGATCTGTGTGCATGGCCTCATGGGGCTCTGCAAGGTAGTGGGTCACCGAAACCCATGCAGGAGTCCGACTTGTGGTAGGCTGATCTCTGCAGCTTAGCATTTTAGTTGGGGTTTTGGCCACCAAAGATTTTCCCTGGCTGGGACTCATGGGCCATAGGCATGTAAAGTAAGGGGGGGGGGGGGGAGTGGTAGGCGTCAAGGTGTGGCTTTTGATATCCTCACTGCTTGCCAGCATGCTACTATTTCCCATCACCACTGCCACTGTCCTCCTGCCTCTAGTGCTTCCTTTCCTCCACCTCAGTCACCAGCTTTTCCTTCCAGTAAGTCAGTGAGTTGCACTACAGAGTGCTAGCGCCTTTCATCCACGGGTCACAGAGACCAGCTAGCACATAAGCTTCCACCTTCGTAAGGGTTTACTAAAATTAAAACTTGATGGTCATGGACAATGATAACAAAACATAACTAATGGCAAAGACAAAAAGAGGTTCTAAATAGTTACACCCCAAGCAGTTATAGTCCTTTGTCCTTACTCTGTAGTTATTCCCTGGATGGGGAAAACCCTCCTCCTGCACTATATTTCTTCAGTGCACTTTCTGAACTGAAGCTGCTGTAGATGCAGGTCCCTGGTGCTGCACTTTGGTAGCTCCTGACTCTGGTATCACTGGGTTAGGAGGATGTTCCTCTAGATCAGCGTTTTTCAACCACTGTGCCGCGGCACACTAGTGTGCCGTGAGATATTGTCTGGTGTGCCGTGGGAAAAATTCCAATTTCATCCGTAACATGTGGCCTCGGCTCACAAATTAGGGTTGCCAACCGGCCGGTTTTCAGCCGGCCTGGCCGGTTTTTCCATGGCCAGGCCGGCTGCCAGCACAGTTGTAAAACCGGCTTTTGTGCCGAAGTCCGCGGCGCGAACGCGATCGCGATTCCCTATAGCAGTGCAGCCGCTGGTTCTGCTTTGTACAGAGCAGCGGCTGCACTACACTTACATTGAAAAGTAAAGAGAAACTGTGTCAGGAGCCCTCCGATCATGCAGAGCCCGAGGAAGTGATGTCATGGGGGCGGGCTCCTCACAGGCTGTCTTTCCTTTTCAAATTAACTTTAGCTGCAATAAAGTTAATTTGAAAAGGAAAGACAGCCTGTGAGGAGCCCGCCCCCATGACATCACTTCCTCGGGCTCTGCGATGACCGGAGGGCTCCTGACACAGTTTCTCTTTACTTTTCAATGTAAGTGTAGTGCAGCCGCTGCTCTGTACAAAGCAGAAGCAGCGGCTTGGGCAGAGGGGGGTGTGTGTGTGTGTGTGACCCAGCATGGCGGGGGGAGTGTGAGTGAACCAGCAAGGGGGGGGGGGAGTGTGAGTGAACCAGCAGTGGAGGGGGGGGGGGTGGTGTGAGTGAACCAGCAAGGGGGGGGGGCGATGGTGTGAGTGAACCAGCAGGGGAGGGGAGGTAATTGAGTGAGTGACCCAGCAGGAGGGGTGAGTAAGTGACAGGGGGGTGGGTGAGTGAACCAGCAGTGGAGGGGGGGTGGTGTGAGTGAACCAGCAGGGGAGGGGGGTTGGTGTGAACCAGCAGGGGAGGGGGGTTGGTGTGAGTGTTTGATTCCTATTCAAGAGAATTACTTTATATATAGTCAATATAGGCACAGAGGTAAATTTTTTTAACATTTTCTAATGGTGGTGTGCCTTGTGATTTTTTTCATGAAAAAAGTGTGCCTTTGCACAAAAAAGGTTGAAAAACACTGCTCTAGATTCTCTCCTTTCCCCTTTGGACCAGCAGCTCTGAGATGTTCTGTTCCTTGACTCCTTTTCCCCTCCATTGGTAGGACTGGTTCTTCTCTTCCTGAGCATGGGGTGTGCTGGCAGCGTTTACCAGGACACAGTGGATATTGGGTGCAAAGCCTAGGAAAACTGTGTCACCTTCCAACCCTACTGCTTCCTCTAAATGCAGTATCTAACCAGGTGGACACAATGGCTAGACCATTCAAAGACAGAGGATTGCTTCTGGGTGGGGTTTTAATAGTGGTTGAGTTTCTCCCCTAGAGGAGTCTCCTCCAGGATGATGACACTGGGTAAGAGTAACCTCTTCTTTTCTGGAACACTTACAAGTCCTATTGCCATGGTTTGTTAGGACCACTGGAGATCTCTGCTGCTCAGAGGAACAGAACCTAAGGGGTCTCTACATATGTTCTGTTGAGAAAAACTTCCTTGGATTGGTGTGGCATAAACACTAGTAAATAACTAAGTAAATATTTCTGCAGGCAGGAAAATAAGGGCAAAACTACATGCACACATTTATATGTATGTTTCCCCTCCCCGCCCCCTCCCAAAATAAACAGTCCTCTGGGAACACCTCTTTGATTCCAGCTAAAAATGTGCACCTTGTGAAGGCGGATAGTTTTTGCTGCTGTAAATTTCATTCCGAGGCTTGAGGGATTTAGGTGCTTAGATCCCTTTGAAAACTGTTTTCAAGGATTTTGCCTTTGAGACCCTGATATGAAGTTAAATTTCTTTGCCATATTTCAGGATGAAATTTTCATTACATGACTATGACATTATGTTGTTCATGTCCCACAGAGCTAGCAGATTGTTACGCTTCACAGATAATTAAATCAGAATATGGTTTTTGGTATATTAAGTGTGATCCATCTAGGAAACATGTATTTTATGAGACACAGTTTAACTGTGCTGGTCTCCTACACATAAGATAAGCCGTAAGTTTAATTCTGAAAGAAAACACACCTACATTTGGAGACCTTTGTTTACTTTTTCAGTTATTAATTGACGTTCATGTGCACCAAGCAAAATGTTGGTCATTGTTCTATTCCTCTGAACTAAACTGTCCCATAGCCTCCGTTTACTGAAGCCCGAAATCAGAAGTGACAGCAATTCTGTGCAACAAAGTTTGCTTCCTTCCCTATCTGCCATACAGATTTCATTCCTGCCCCTCATGAATCCAGCTGCCCCTCAACCTTCGCCTGGCAAAATTAGGAAAGCAGAACAGAAGCCAGAGCATGTCACCATGGCGTGGAGGCAGAAGGGGCCCTGCTGGCGCCACCACATGGGGTCCTTACCTCCACACCGCTGGTACTCTTTCTTGTCTTCCTCAGAGGGCCCTGACGTCCCTGCAGAGAGCATGTTCAGGGCTTGCCTGCACTTCTCCAGCACATCCATGACGCTTTCATTATCCATGGCGCAGCACTCCTCTTCCCCCACGTCCACTCTACCTCCGATCCAGCGCCCCCTGGGCTGTAGAGCGATCAATTACCTTAGGAGAAGACACGTACTCTGCACAAAAGGATCCTTCAAGGCCAAAGTACCTGATGAACAAAAGAGAGGAGAGGGGGGATATGATTAAATAAACAATCATCAATTATCCGTAAGGACTCAAGCAGAGAGAGAGATAATAATGGAAATACATGGCAGCCGTTGAGGACTATTGGAGGAGTGTGTGAAATGACGGCAGGGTGGCAGTCACAGACTGAGAAGGCAGCCTTACAGGAGGGATCAGGAGGAAAACTGGGGAGGAGAGAGACGGCAGCTGAGAAACAAGTAGAGAGACTAAGTGCACGTGAAAAACTCTGCATAATCCTGGAAGAAACAGGAGAAATAACAGTTACAGCAGCAAAATATGCTGTCTCCTATGGACCAGCACCACAGCGTGGGGATTTTCCTCTTTATAACCCTTTTTGACTATACTAATTTTATTTCATTGTTTTTAACGCTATTGTATCTTTTTCTCCTTTTATTTTCAAATCCGGGTGGGCAGCTGCAAAGACTGCAGGTACTTCCACCCACAGATTTTGGACATCTGAAAAAAGCCATTCAAATGTCCCAATCACATCTGTGTCCCATGGGATGGGCGGCAGTGTACTCTTGTGGATCAAGATCTGGTTAAAAGATAGAAAGCAGAAGGTAGGGCTAAATGGCCAATTTTCTCAATGGAGAAAGGTGAATACTGGAGTACCCCAGGGCAGTGCTGTACCTAGCCCTGTGCAAGCAGTGTGGCCGCACAGGGTGCAAAGAAATAGTGTCATATTTGAGGTCGCAGGCCTCAGCTCCCCCCACGCTGCCTGCCCTTGCCCCGCTGCCGTTTTTTACGTTTACGCAGTCGGTGCATTGGCAGCAGCGGAGCAGACATCAAATTGAAAAAAAACTAACTCCACAGGTCTTTCCGACTCCACGCTTGCCTGCATGTCTGATCCCTCCCTCCTCTGACATATGCCAACGTCAAAGGAGGGAGGGACCAGACCAGCCATTCAAGTGTGCAGTTGCAAAGACCCGCGTTTGAGTGGCTGGTCTCATCCTACCCTCCTCTGACACAGGCATACGTCAGAGGAGGAAGGGATCAGACATGCAGGCAAGCACGGAGTCGGAAAGACCTGCAGTTTTGGAGGATTTTTCAATTTGATGTCTGCCCAGCTGCTGTCATTGCCCCCTGCCGCCGCCAAGGAAACACAAAAAAATGGTGGCAGGGCAAGGCAGGCAGAAACGGGAGCTGGCTCGGTAAGGCACGACGGGGAAGTGCTGGGCAAATGACAAATTTTTGATGATGGGGGGTGGGAGCGCGTCAGATGTGCAAGTCACACAGGGCACATTTATGGCTAGATATGGCCGTGCCCCAGGGATCTGTGCTGGGTCCGCTGCTTTTTAACATATTCATAAATGACCTGGAAATGGGAACAATGAGTGAGGTTATCACATTTGCAGATGACACAAAATTATTCAAAGTTGTTAAAACACAAGAGGATTATGAAAAATTGCAAGACCACCTTGGTAAATTGGAAGACTGGAAGTTTAAATGGCAGATGAAATTGAATGTGGACAAGTGCAAAGTTATGCACTTAGGAAAGAACAACCCAAACTATGGTTACACAATGCAAGGTTCCACATTAGGAACCACCATCCAGGAAAGCGTAGTTACTCACCTGTAACAGGTGATCTCCGGGAACAGCAGTAATTTAGTCTTCACATATGGGTATCGTCAGTACTGACAGAGCCTGTGCAGAATGCTCCCCAGCATCCAATAGGAAAACTTTTGGGAGCATCCCACAGTGCCTGCGTGCTGCCTTCCCGCCTTTCCCAACTGTCCCTCTCCAGTTGAGTTTATAGCTGAGACAAAAGAGAGAGGGAAAGAGAGAGAGATAGAGAGATACAACTCCTAGGCAAGGTGGGCGGGTTGTGAAGACTAAATTCCTGCTGTTTCCGGAGATCACCTGTTACAGGTGAGTAACTATGCTATCTCCAGTAACAAGCAGGAATGTAGTCTTGTAGTCTTCACTTATGGGGACTCCCTAGCTGCAGATGCCAGGGAGATGGCCCCAGAAAGCTGTGTGCCCTTGTGAAAGGGCTCCACTTCCCCCCATGGATCTCTGGCATCCTACCAGGGATGGTGGGTAGGAGTTGATTAAGTCTGGAACAGGTATTGAAGAACAGCCTGACTAAACAAGGCATCCCGGCGGGAGTCCTTGTCTAAGCAGTAATGGGCTGTGAAGGTATGTACTGAAGCCCAATTAGCTGCTCGACAGATGTCGTCGATAGACAGAGTGAAGATGAGCCATTGAGGCTGCCATGGCTCTCACATTGTGAGCTGTGACATGGCCTTCAAGAGGAAGGTTCTTACTCTCATAGGCAAAAGATATACACTGTGCAATCCAGCTGGACAGTGTTCTTTTGGAGACTGGAAGTCTCAAATGACTAGGATCAAAAGCAACAAAGAGTTGAGAGGATTTTCTATGTTGTTGTGTCCTTTGCAAGTAAAAGGCCAAAGCTCTTTTTTTTTTTTATTGATTTTCAGTCATATACAACAACCAAAATAAGTACAAGTCAATCCCATAAGAATTAAAAGGCAAAAAATCATACAACAAGGGAAATGTACACCTTGATAAAATCCACATTATGGAACCCCACTGTTAACACCGACTAGGAAAACTAAAAAAGCTCTTTTACAGTCCAAAGTATGAAGGTTCTTTTCTGCATTTGAGGCGTGAAGCCTTGGAAAGAAAAGAGGAAGGTAAACCGCTTGGTTTAAATGAAAGGGCGAAACCACCTTTGGCATAAAGTGTAGATAAGTCCTAAGGACTACCTTATCATGATGGAACCTTGTATTAGGAGGATCAGCCACCAACGCTTTCAATTCACTGATGCGACGTGCTGATGTGATTGCAATGAGAAAGATAACCTTCCAGGAAAGGAATTTCAAAGAGGTAGTGGCTAATGGTTCAAAGGGCAGTTTCATGAGCTGCCCAAGGACCAGATTCAAGTCCCATGCCACCGGTGGTGGCTTAATGGGAGGCTTCGTTAAAAGAAGGCCTCTCATAAATCTCGCTATGAGAGGATGAGAGGAAACAGGTTGTCCATTTAGAGGCTTGAAGGAAGCTGCAATAGCACTCAAATGGACTCTCACTGAATTGGTCTTAAGCCCTGCATTTGATAAATGAAGGAGGTACTCCAGTAATGATTCCAGAGGTATCGCAAGAGGGTTAAAACCCTTCTGCGAGCACCATATGGTAAACCTTTTCTACTTGAATGCATAAGAGCGTCTTGTGGAAGGTTTACTGGAAGCATGAAGGATATCCTTTATCTGCTGGGAAAGGTTAAGACCGTGAAGTTCTAGGCTTTCAGCAACCAGGCCCTGAGATGCAGACACTGGGGACTGGGATACCACAGCATCCCGTCCTCTTGAGAAAGACGATCTGGAGCAGATCCTAACTCCAGAGGCGGAGCTTGAGAGAGATGTAGGAGCAGAGGATACCACGGTTGCCGTGGCCAACGTGGAGCTATGAGGATCATATGACCTCTGTCTCTCTGAAGCTTGAACAGGGTTTTGGGAATTAGGGGAATGGGTGGAAAGGCATACAGGAAGTCCTGACCCCAATGAAGGAGGAAAGCATCCCTGGCCTGACAACCTTGAGCCGGAATTCTGGAACAGAACCGGGGAAGTTTGGCATTCAGCGGACTTGCAAAAGGTCTATGTCTGGGGTTCCCCAAATTTGAAAAATTTTGGCCACCTGGTCTGCATGGAGAGACCATTCGTGTGGAAGCAGAACTCGACTGAGTCTGTCTGCCCAAGAGTTTTGAATGCCTGGAAGATACACCGCAAGGAGATGAATCTGATGCTCTCTGGTGAGGGCTCATAGTCACAAAGCTTCGTTGCACAGCGACAGAGAGCCTGTTCCGCCCTGCTTGTTCACATAGAACATGGCTACCTGATTGTCTGTTTGAACTAGGACTGTCTTGTAGCTGAGCTGGGTGTGAAATACTCGAAGAGCAAGGAAGTTTGCTCTGAGCTCCAAGAGGTTGATATGGACATAGGCCTCCTATGGAGTCCAGGTACCCTGGGTAGAGAGGCCGTGCAGGTGGGCTCCCCAACCCACCTGTGTAGCATCTGTTGTTAGAGTGGCTTGGGGTTGGGGTTGCTGAAAAGGAGACCCTACCAGAAGGTTTTTGGGTGACTGCCACCATTGGAGGGACAAAATAAGGTGATCTGAGTTTGCTATTTTGTCTGACAGGCAACCTGACGCCTGAGCCCACTGAGTGGATAAGGTCCACTGGGCTACCCTCATATGGAGGCGAGCATAAGGAACCACATACACGGTGGATGCCATTTGGCCTAGCTACTGTAACATTTCCCGAGCAGTGAGGTGAGGTTTTAGCACTGCTTGGGAAGCTAAGTGCACAATGCGAAGGCAGCCGGGCTGTGGAAGGAAGGCCCTTGTCTGTCTGGTATCCAGAAGAGCTCCTATAAACTCTAGGGATTGAGTGGGAGCAAGGTTGGACTTTGGGAAGTTTATGACAAGTCCCAAATACTGAAGGATGCGCATTGTGCGAAACAGAGCAACCCTGGCCTCTGGCTCTGAAGGAGCTCGAATGAGCTAGTCGTCTAAGTAAGGGAAGACAAATATTCCCAGGGTGCGGAGAAATGCTGCTACCACAGCCATGCATTTTGTGAACACCCTTGGTGCAGAAGCCAGGCCAAAAGGAAGAACCCTGTATTGGTAGTGCTTCCCTTGAAACAGGAATCGAAGGAACTTTCGTTGAGTTGGATGGATGAAAACATGAGTGTACGCATCCTTGAGATCTAGAGAACAAAGCCAATCCTGACTCCGAAGGTATGGCAGCAGAGTTCCTAGAGAAATCATTTTGAACTTCTCTTTGAACAGGAATTTGTTCAATTCTCTGAGGTCTAGAATGGGTCTGTGTCCTCCTGTTTTCTTTGGAATAAGGAAATAGGGGGTGTAAAATCCTGTACCCCGTTGGGGAATAGGCACCTCTTCTATTGCTCCTTGAGCAAGGAGCATTGTGACTTCTTGACCTAACTGGTCATTGGGAGAGGTCTGAGAATTGAACTGTCTTACTATTGTAGGAGGGGGTATGCTGAGGAAATGAAGCTTGTACCCCTCTCGTACAATAGACAGAGTCCTATTTTCTGCTGTTATCTGACACCATCTGGGGGCAAAATGACATAACCTTCCTGGGATGGTGGAAGGTTCTGGGCCGTTCAGGGCCAGGAAGGCAAAGTTCTCTAGATAGGAGTCAAAGCCCCTGTGGAGGCTGAGTCTGCTGAGCCGGTTGAGGCTTAGCTGCTTTTGACTTCCTTTGTTGCCTAGGTTGTTGCTGCTGTCCCTTTTGGGCAGACTGACTGAACGATGTCCCTGCTGGGTATAGGAGGGATAAAACTTCTTCTTACTGAAGAATGGTTTCTTAGGGGATCTTTTCCTCGCAGGATCAGCTGTAGATTTGGACAATCTATCCAAAGTGATATTGTCAGCATCTCTCTCATTTGCTTTTCCTGCCAATTCTTGCCAAAGAGATTCTCTCCTGTGCAAGGTATATTCCTCAGTTTGTCCTGTACCCAGATTTCTAAGTCATATGCCTGGAGCCAGGCAATTCTGCGTGCACCTATGGCAATAGCAGAGGTTCTGCTTATGCATTCAAAGCAGTCAAAGGCTGCACGATTCACAAACTTGGAAACATCCTGAGCATGTTTAACAAGAGTAAGATAATCTTGCCTTTTATCATCAGGAAGGAGAAGGCTCATAAGCTCTAAGTCTCCTGTGACTTCCTTAAGGAGCATTCCCATATACAAGATATAGGAACTGATCCTAGCAGAAAGCATGGAAGCCTGGAAGGATCGACGTCCAAAGGCGTCAAGAGTCCTACACTCACGTCCTGGAGGATTAGATGCATGCCTTTTTGCACTCTTCATCCGTCTCATGGCTGATTCCACCACCATGGAATGGTGTGGTAATTGAGTCTTCTGAAACCCAGGACAAGGAGGAACTCGATACATGGTGTCGAGTCTTCGAGAATGAGGAGATGTGGTTAGAGGTATTTCCCACATCCTTAACATAAGATCATGCAAGATCTCATGAATAGGTAAGGTAGCTGCCTCCTTGGGAGCTTTAGGGTATTGTAGGATTTCTAATTCCTTTGCCCTAGGCTCTTTTTCAGGAGCCACTGTGATAGAAAGACCTCGGGCCACATCTCGGATAAAATCCTGAAAGGACATATCCTCTGGTAGAGACATCTTACGCTGAGGAGAAGTGGAATCCTCAGGAAGAAGTACTCTGGTATTGGCAGAGCCTTCGGAGACTTCAGACTCATCTGAGGATTCGAAGTATCTCCGATCCGGGTGATCATGCAATGCACGGTACCGGTACCGATCAAAGTCGGCATAGGAGTGGTCCGGTACCGACTTGTCGATGCCGGATAGAGACACATGACTCGGTCCCGGTAGAATACCTGCCGATGTTGATGCAGTCGGTGCCGGTACCGGTTGAATTGTCTGAAGCGGTTTCAGGGGCATCGAGGCCGTGAGAAGAGCCACCAGACTTTGCTCAATAGCAGATTATTTAGCCCTATCTACCCCCTCCTTACCCTCCCCCATTCTCCCATCTCCTTGGTCCGTATAATTGTAGTCTGTGTTGATATTTGTTCTGTTCTATTTTTCCTCCCTCTTTTCTATATCTCTCCTGTTATTTATTGGCGTTCTTTTCCTCCTGTGTTTTCTAGCAGCCTTATTTTATTATACACCACCCTAACGCCTCGGCACAGGGCGGTCTATCAAATGCCTCAAATAAAGATAAAGATAAAGATAAAGAATCTCTGTTCTATCAACGCTGCTGATGCTTGGGTATTAGTGCCGGTTAAAGCAGCCAGAACCCCAGAGCATGGCACCAGTAGTTCTGCCGAGGTTGAAGCCTCGAGAACATCCTGGAGCCCCATTAGTGCTTTGGAAGCCGAAGCCTCGCACTGGGGCAATTTTGCCAGTGAAAATCCCTCAAGGGCAATGCCAGAGGCATCTCGATGTTTAGAAGGAGATCTACCCTTTGAGGACCGGCTAGATTTATATTTAGTTACCTGAGATCCATGGGAGGAGGATGAAGCCCTGGAGGACGTTGATGCCACGGAGGCTGCATCGGAGGGAAGAAGCGTGCTGAGCTTAGCAGCTCGGTTTTGCCGGCCCCTTTTTGACAGGCAACACACTCTGAAATAGAGTGGTCAGGACCTAAACATTTGAGGCACCACTCATGGGTGTCGATGACGGAGATGGTACCGCCACACTTAGAACATTTTTTAAAACCTGAAGCGGGTTTTTCCATTTTGAGGGAAAAAGTTGGGCCTGGTGCCCAAAATGGCACGTGGCACCCGAGAAGAAAATCACTGGAGAAAGACTCCAGAAAGAAAGGGTTTTTTTTTTTTTTTAGAAAAAAGAAAAGAAGAACCGGCTGTACCGGTATAGCGTTGAGGGAAGGCAGACGCGACCGCAAAAAAGAAGTATAAGAAGGGAATTTTCTGCGGTGACAGGATGTGCGACCTGTCGGCTCCACGGAAAACGAAGAACTGGAGAGGGACAGTTGGGAAAGGCGGGAAGGCAGCACGCAGGCGCTGTGGGATGCTCCCAAAAGATTTCCTATTGGACGCTGGGGAGTATTCCCGCTCAGGCTCCGTCGGTACCGACGATACCCATATGTGAAGACTACATTCCTGCTTGTTCCTGGAAATAAAGATTTAGGCGTCATCATGGATAACATGTTGAAACCCTCCACCCAGTATGCAACAGCGGCCAAGAAGGAAAATAGAATGCCAGGAATCATAACGAAAGGAATGGAGAATAAAACAAAGGATATTATAATACCTCTGAATTGTTCCATGGTGCGATTGCATCTTGATTATTGTGTGCAATTCTGGTCGACATTAGAAAAGGTACAGCCACCAAAATGGTAAAGGGGATGGAAGGATACCCCTATGAGGAAAGGCTTAAAAAGTTAGGGCTCTTCCTTGAAATTGAGACGGCTGAGGAGAGATATAATAGTGGTCTATAAATTAATGAATGGAGTGGAACGGGTAAATGTAAAAACCCGTCAAAAAGTAGAAAGACTAGGAGACACACAATGAAGCTACAATGTAACCCATTTCAGACTAATAAGAAAAAATATTTTTTTTCACTCAACGTCTAATAAAAACTCTGAAATTTGTTACCGGAGGATGTAGTAAAAGCTGTTAGTGTACAGTAGATGGGTTTAAAAAAGGTTTGGACAAGTTCCTGGAGCAAAGGTTCATAAACCATTATTCAAGAGGACCTGGGAAATCCACTGCTTGCCCTGGGACAAGCATTGTGGAACCTGTGTGGTACTTGTGACCTGGATTGGCTACTGTTGGAAACAAGATACTGGGTTTGATAGACCTTGGTCTGACCCAGTATGGCATATCTTATGTTCTTATGAGTCATTTTAGAATGCCCCGAATGTACATGTCTGGCACAATCACATCTACATTGCACGGGGGCGTGGTGGAGGCATTTCCAGGTCATTACTATTTCAAGAATACTGTACTTCAATCAAACAGAAATAACTTAGAGTAATTCTGTGATGAAAACAACTAGACGGAGGTCTTCCCACTGTTACCATTTTGAAACCTCAAATCCACGAAGAATTAAATAGTAAATCTACTTGTATTTTCGTTCACAAATACTGTATATAGTTAAATATATAACATGTATGTTAACATGTTCTCTTCTTTCATGTAAACAGTTTTGAACTATTTATTGAGTTATCTTAAAACAATGCTACCTTTCAATGTTCTAATGTTATTTTGTTACTGTTTTATGTAACTGCTAAACTATGCAGAGTTAATTGTTAAATGTAAACCGCTGCTGATCACTGGAAGGAGCGGTATAAAAATGTGCTCAAATAAATAAATAAATTAAATAAATTACAGAGAAGATACATGTGTGCGTGTCTAAACCTGCTGGCAGACACATCCATGTCTGTACCTACTCAGAGGAATGAAGAGACATCTGAAAAGTGCTCATTTGGGCAACTTAACAACTGTACAAAGAAGATGAGATTACCCTCTCACTCCCCCCCAATAATTTTCGCTTCTTCAATAGAGCACATCTGTAAATAGAGGAGCCTTTTTCCTAGCTGCCGTGCAACTGCATATCTCCGCTTGTAAAATAACAGGCCGAGAAATGTATGTGGGGAGATATACATGTGCCCATTCCAAAATAGCATCACGGACAGACTACGTTGCTGAGTCCGTGACCATCCATGTCAGTCACATACATGTTTCTAAATTCACCTCGAAACATGTATGTATCTGGGGCACAGGTCTGCAGATCCCTGCATCTTTGCTTTCTAGCAGAGACATTTATCTTAGGGTGGAGACAGGTCAGTTTTAGAAAGCACACACGTCTGTCTTCACTGCTGCCCCTCCCACTAAACTGCAGACATTTTGACATCGACGTTCCAGATTTCGCCTAAACGACCTTTCAAAAATGCACCTTCACATGTTTAAGTGCCAGCACTTATATGTGGAAATTGCAAAACGGCCACTTCCACAAATCATCACTAGCATTTATATGTAGAAGATGCCGGGTGATGCTGTTCTTTTCCCCTACATGTAGCTTTGTAAAATCACTGCTCCTGCTGGATATGCCGGCAAATACATGCATATTTGCTGGCATCTTATGTATCTGACATAAGACTTTGCTGTTCAGCAGAACTGCACATCTCATCTCCCACATTGAGCAGGTACGAATCTCACTACCACTCCTTGTGACCTTGGACAAGTCACTTAACCCTCCATTGCCTCAGGTACAAATTTAAATTGTAAGCCCTCTGAGTATCAGAAAACACCTCCTGTACCTGAATGCAAATCACCTTGCACTCTGTGAAAAGCATGAGCTAAACCAGGAATGGCCCATGAAACTGGAAATCCAATTTCCCCTTTCCCTTTAAAGTGAACACCATCGTGCAGCTTTGACCAAAGACTGAATGTTTCACCAAATGCTACATATTTGACTGCCTCCTTTACAGGTTGTGATTCTTTCTGTTGGTCCAATGTAAGAATTACTCAGTGATGATAACATACATAAAAGTTTGAGACAACAAAAATCCTTTTTAAGATGCTTACAAAGTAATGTTTCATTTGTAGTGTATAGTCTTCAGAAAACAGGTGGGTAAAAGCTATATAGATAAATTCAAGCACTTAGACTCACAGAATCAACAACAGTATTAGGTAGGACTTCCAAAGGCCATCTAGTTTGTCCTTCTGCCATTAGGAAGAACTTTCTCACTGTGAGAGTAGTCAAGTCTGAACATTATCTGAGGGAAAAAGAGGATAGAATACTCATCAATGGAAGTTTCTAAGAACACGTCTGAGATGATATACTGTAAGTACAGAGTCTTCTGCCTGAAGGAAAAGAAACAAATTAGATGACCTCTTCATGTCCCTTCCAGCCTTGTTACTCTGTCATTCCATGATCCTATGACTTTCAGCAGAATCCCATGTACCTACAGCATCCCATTATTATCTGTTCTTAAAAACCTCCAGGGACAAAGATTCCACCACTTCCCAAAGTAACTTGTTTCAGTGTTTGGACTATGCTTTTAGCTAGAAAGTTCTTCCTCATGTCAGCCATGCTTATGATTTCTTGTTCTTTTCTCTGTGGAGGTGAGGTACAGCAGATCACTGTCCCGACTACAACCCTCTTTGAAGGTAATTTTATAAGGAGCCGCCTAAAGATACATACCATCAATTCGCTCATGGGTATTTACATGCATACTTAAGCCCATCACTATTTTATACATACAAGTATTGCTCCAATGGTCTGTACTTTCCCTGTGAGCATACACAGGGGCAGAGTTTGGGCAAACTGCGTAAGTGCACATGTAAATTATAAAATACCAAAATTTACATGTGTTCTTTTCAAGTCTAGCCATAGGCACTTACAGCAGGTCTAGGGCTTGTGTAAGTGATCATGTACTTGGCCACTTTTGCTAATATTCTAGAAAGACAAGCAGACACCTACTTTTCGTTATAAAATAGGCTTGACATAGCATGCTAGCTAGGCAGGACTTGATAAAATTACCCTCCACGTGTTTTAGGTTACTGTTAAATTACCACCCAGTCTTCTCTTACAAGCTAAATTGCCCAAGCTCATTTATCCCATCCTCATAGATTGTTTTATCCAGACAACCCTGGCTGGTGAAGGCCACTGTGGTGGCCAATTTTCAGAACATTCACAATGAATATTCATCAGATCTACTTGCATGCATTTGGATTCAAGGGCTAGGAATGGGCACATCTGATTTAGACTTCCATCACTTGTTAGTTTCTAATCTTTCTCTAAATTCTCCTTTTTATTTCCTGAGGCAGCCCAAACCTAACCATAGCACTTCATTTAATATACTGTGATGTGAAGTGTTTCCTTCTATAACCCTATTAAATTGATGATTCATATTTTATTTATGCCAATAATTCTTCCCAATCCAACAGAAATTGGAGAGAACTATACAAAAGGGATTGAGAAGTGTCTGTCTGTCGGCAACATAACTCTCCAAAAATTAAACAGAATGGGATGAGACTTGGCATGGCGGAAAAACTAGTAAAAAAAATCAGTTCAAAAATAGGCCAGATCGGACTGGAAGTTCCACATAAATAAAATGTCCCAATCCATTTCTATGGAAGAAAACGTTCCAGCTTCTGCAGCATAGAAACTTACATACAGTGAAATACTTTGGACATTCTTATTTCAACAGACAAGACGCTGCATGTGGAGAAACCCAACATAGTGGTAAAGAAGAAATACACCAGAACAGCACTGGACATGAGGAAGCAATTACTCTTTGAATCTTTAGCAACTTTGTTAGTGATATAGCGGAAGGGCTGTCGGGTAAGGTTTGCCTCTTTGCGGATGATACCAAAATCTGCAATAGAGTAGACACCCAGGAAGGTGTAGATAACATGAGGAGGGATCTAGCTAAGCTTGAAGAATGGTCTAGAATTTGGCAGCTGGGATTTAATGTTAAAAAAATGCAAAGTCATGCATTTGGGCTGCAGCAATCCAAGGGAGCAATATAGTATAGGGGGTGAAGTACTTTTGTCCACTAAAGAAGAGCGGGACCTAGGCGTGGTTGTGTCTGATGATCTTAAAGTAGCTAAACAGGTAGAAAAGGCGACGGCAAAAGCTAGAAGGATGCTTGGGTGCATAGGGAGAGGAATGGCTAGCAGAAGAGAGGAGGTGATAATGCCTCTATATAAGTCTTTGGTGCAACCTCATTTGGAGTATGGTGTGCAATTCTGGAGACCGCACCTTCAAAAGGATATAAACAGGATGGAATCCGTACAGAGGGTGGCTACTGAAATGGTTAGTGGTCTTCATTATAAAGCATATGAGAACAAACTTAAGGATCTTAATATGTACACCTTAGAGGAAAGGCGGGATAGAGGTGATATGATTGAGATTTATTTATTTATTTATTTAGCTGCATTTATATCCCGCTTTTCACCGGGTCAAAGCGGTTCGGGGATACATTTAACACGAGGGGATATGAGACACATACACTAATACTTACAGGGAACATGGGCAATGGAGGGTTAAGTGGCTTGCCCAAGACCACAAGGAGCACCTGTGGGACTAGAAACCCCAGTCCTTCCGGCCCAAGGTTGCTGTCCTCTAGTGGGATTTGAACCACCGACCTTCCGGCCTGTAGTACCTTGCCCCAACCACTAGGCCACTCCTCCCTATGTTTAAATACCTCCGTGGCATAAATGTTCAGGGAGAGAGCCTCTTTCAATTGAAAGCAAGTTCTGCTACGAGGGCACATGGGATGAGGGTGAAGGGACATAGATTCAGGAGTGATATGCGGAAATCTTTCTTTACGGAAAGAGTAGTGGATTCGTGGAATAGTCTCCCAGTGGAGGTGGTAGAGATGAGGATAGTATCTGAATTCAAAGAAGCATGGGACAAACACAGAGGATCTCTAAAGGAAAAAAGGGGACCGTTGTAGTGATTGATATGGAAGGAGAGATTAGATAGGCCATGTGGTCTTTTTCTGTCATCATGTTTCTATGTTTCTATCATATGGAGGGGGAGAAGATCGTCAAGTACAAAGACATGCTGTCAGAGTCCAAGAAAATATAGCAGAAAGATACAGAAATATTTCCTTCGTATTGGCCGCCAAAAGGTCTGATTAAGAAGAATACAAGTTGCCTGTGTATACACATCTTATGAACTCCAGAAGGAAGCTCTTTTTGGCACAATGCAAGTACTTCGGCAAGCATTAACAGTAAATTTTGAGGGACTGGGATCATACTCCACATACCCCAAGGCTTAGGAGTGAGGTTCACTACTGCCATGGTATGTGCAGAACTAACCTATTTGGAGAAATTTCCCCCAAGTGAAACACAGCAATCATGGCCAACCCAATGATATTCGATGCCCTAGGAAAACCTCAGCCATGTGTCCCCCCCATAGCCCAGCATCTCTGCTTCCCTACCCTGCCGTGCATTCCCCCTTGCTTAGCCCCCTCCTGTGTCCAGCATCTCCCCTTCTCTCCCACCCCCTCAGGTTTCCAGCATCTCTCCTTCCTAACACTCCCCCCTCTTGCCATATCCAGAATCATCCCCTCTTCCCTATTCCCCGCAGGTGCCCAGCAGCTCTCTTTTCCTTTCTTCCCCACTTGCCATGTTCAGTGTCACTCCCTCTTTCCTACTCCCCCCCTTACTATGTCCAGCATCGCCCCCTCTTCCCTTTTTCTACTGCAGTTGCACTTTTACTTCCATTTTCTGTTGGGCCAAGGCTCCAATAAATTTAATTCAGTGTGGCGACACCTTCATGTGCTCTAGGCCTATTTCATCCTGCCCCCTCCTATGCAAACTTTCTGTAGAAGAGAGGCAGATGCAGCAGTGGGTTTTCAAAAGCTTGGCTACTGTGCTGACAGTTAATCCAAAACAAAAGACCCTTGTAACAGTACTGGTAAAAGACAAAGCCAAATAACAAATAACCAGGTTAGTAGAGCTCAGCAATAGAAAGAAACGTTTTTTGTTGGACCATTCACAATGGAGACACAATCTCTCGAAATAAATTGTCCAGTTTAATCATGAAATATGAAACAGGCAACAAAGTAGCACTTAGCTTTAGAAGAAAAAGGCTTGAAGGTGTTATCCAAAAATCAACATGACCAGCTCCAACCGACTGACGACGCAACATCATGTTTTGAGCCCCATAACAGATTTCAAAAGCTGTACTTCAGGTAAACTGCTCTCAGAGGTCGGTCAAGTGAAAGCCAAAGATGTAATCCAGGCCCATGGCACTGTCATGCCATACTTCTGCTCCCCCAAATTCTGCCACCTTAAACGGACGTCTAGTCCACCTAGTAGCAGGGCCAGCCCTGATATGAGTTAGAGAATGGCACCTTTAAACTGCCTCTCTCCTGTTCTCAATTCTCCCCAAACAAACTGCCCCACTACCAAAAAAATACCCCCTACAATTCTCCCTGACCTCCAAAAATGCCCCACCCCAAAAAATACTCCCTGCAACTCCACCACCCCCAAAAACTATGCTGTAGCTGTCCCATCAACCCACAAACTGCCCATCCCCAAAAAAGACCCCCTGAAACTGCCCCACCACTCCACACACTGCCCTACCCTCAAGAACTGCCCCCTCCAACCAGGGCCAGTGCAAGGACCGGAGGCACTCTAGGCAGGCCCTCCGTCCTGCACCTCCTTTGCTGCTGCCCTCGGGGCCTGCAGCAGTGACAATGGCTACAAGCAACAACACAGCACTTGCCTTAGGGGTCTAGCACTATGCCACTGTTTCATTCTTTTATTAGTTGCCGCTTCCACCCCCCCCCCCCCCCCTCCCGATGCAGATTACTGGCACAGCAACCGCATCACGGCGCAAGACCCCTAAGGTAAGCGCTGCATCATTGTTTTTAGCCATTGCAGCCGCTGCAAGCCCCGGAGAGGGGCAGGGGCAGCAATGGGGGCCCCCAAAAGGCTGATACGCTAGCCCTGTCTCCACCCTGTTAGCTGTACCTATCCCCAAAAACTACTTAATCTGCTCACAAAAAGGGAGGATGTGACTGCAACTTTCTGCATATGGTAGAAAATGGAAAAGAAATGAAGCCCCCCTTCCTCAAAGATGCTTCAATGTTTTTCTGTGGGAAAAGAAATTCCAACAGCTGCAGCAAAGTAACACTGATTCACATTAACATATCGGTTACATAACTGCACCTTTCAACGTCTCTGCCCTCACAGCCAGACACACAGAAACAAATGCACACATACGTACACACACTCTTACACACACACATTAAGGCACGCACAGTTATCCACTGACACACACACAGATATACCAACCAGACCACAAAGAAACACACACAAAATAGGGATTCATACATAAAACTGAAAAAAAAACCCCAAACAGAGCTATACACACAGACAAACACAGATATAGGACACACATACATATGCAGGTAATGCAGATACAGATGTGCACGTTCACATACTCAGAGGAGTGGAAAGAATTCCATGAGATATGCTCTGCATGCTTTCCCCACTTGTTTTACAATGTGTATTTGTATGTTTGATTTTTCCTTCCTCGGTATAATACTTTGTCTTTATCAGAGTCAGTGCAAGACTACTGGGCGCCCTAGGTGAACCTTCAGCCTTACACCTTCACCCCGAAGATTTTGATAAAGAAATTCAACAATCATGATCATCAAAACATCAGCTCTCTCACAAAAATTCTGTAAAAATGCATAATTGAACATCATACTTTTAAATATCAAAGTTTGCTTTCTATAAGCCCGATTCCAGGACATGGGTTGCAATCTGGGCCCGATTCCCCCTCCGGCCCTCCCATATGTCCTGCTGTTCAGGTCGGGGAGAGCCAGTGGGGGGGGGGGGGCGGGATTGGGGTGGGGCAGGGGCGGGCCAGCCCAGCAGCACATACAGGACCGATTCAGGTCACGGCCCTGTACGTCCTGCCAGGCCAATGCAGATGCACTGCTTATTCCACCTCAAAGATGGAATAAGCAGCATTTTTGGCATGATCAGAGACAAGGATCTCCCCCAGGGCTGGGGCCAGGTGCAGGGGGTCCCCGCCACAAGATCCAGGCCACAGCAGGCCAGCCTTGGATCGGGGAGCGGGGAAAAGGGGGGCTGGAGCTGCGGGAGTCGGGGGCACCTGCAGGGAGGATGTTCCGCAGGTGGCAGGGGCACGCCAGGCCATCCTCAGGCCTGATTCTGGTCACTGCTGGTTTTGTTCCTACGGTCCAGAATCGGGTCCAAATAGGCCCGTCTTGCTTGGGGCAGTCCAAATGGCCCAGACATGCCCCTCTCTGAATGGGGCTCCACATGTCTGTGTGTGCACCCACTCTCGCTGTAGGTAAAATAATGTGCTGATGGCTCTTTGAGTTTGTAAGGCTGTCAGGATCTATTGCTGCTGCTGCTTTTTGCTGCCCTAGGAGACCACCAGGTCTTGTCTATTGTTCTTAGACATTTCTTCCTCGTCTTTGGCTATCAAATAAATGACATTTCAGTAGAAGTGGAAGTTGATTGGAGACAATGCAATGCAATGTGTACCTCTGAGTCAATGCTGACTGCTGGCAACCCAGCAGCTTCTGGGTTTTCTTGGCAGTGTGACCGGAAGTAGATTGCCAGGCCTTTCTTCCAAGATAATGGAGGGTAAAGTGACTTGCCCAAGGCCACAAGGAGTGCCAGTGGGAACTGAATGCTGGTCGTTTGGTTACCAAGCCAGTGCTCTTACCATTAGGCTACTCCTCCACTCCATAATTAAAGAACCCCGATTGGAGACAGGGTTCGTTATTTATAAAGAATTGTTATCAAAGCACATGCCACTTATTTATTTACTTAACAGGTTTTCTATACCGCCATATCTTAGATATATATCAAAGAGATACCTTATCAGGTAAAGCAGAGAAATTCATAAAGACAATAGTCTGGGATATTTTCATAGCCATCCCAAACAACATCATTATGCATTGTCATACTCGTCGCCAAAAATCCATTACAATAAAAAAATATGTAAAAGAGTACCTAAAACAGCTTGACAAAAATATCATAGATTGGAATTCTCCTTATTAATCCTGTGATACCTTGCCAATGCCCAAACTACCTTCTGCAAAATATAATACCAAGACTGGAGACTTGCTGCAGAGGCCACAGGTCAATTGGAGAGATCATGCTACCAGAGCCGCTGTAGCAGTCGATTAACATTTGAAAGATGTAGACATAAAAATTTGCCAAAATGGGATCCCACGTGACCCTCTACCCACATATTGTGACAGCATGGGATCAGACTGGGGGCTTCCTCCAGAAAAGAACCATCAAATCCCATACCGACAGGATATGCCCAACTTGCAGAGAGGAATAGAGCAAGACTGTACCAAGCTAGCAATGCGCCCTATGAGACTAATGAATCTGGCGCTTCCCACCCACCCAGCCACATGCAGTAACTTCCTCTTTGTGAGCTTCCTGGAAGGCCAGTGATGATATCAGTACCCCTTCCATCCTTGCAACCTGTGCAGCTGCACTGTTCGTACAGCCCTTGGTATGGCCCTGGAATAGAGCACCGAGGCGCCCAACTGATATTTCTGCCTGACATCCTCAGAGGAGAGGACATGATCCTTCCACCATAAGTTATTAACAACTTTCATACCTGCCCTCCACCACTGCTTCCAGAAGATAACTTCCTCATCGATATTCATATTAAGATTATACATCAGGGGTACATAAATAGACTGGTTAGCCTCCAAAGCCTGAAAATACTTCTGGGCAGCATAGATGATCTGCAAATTCACAGGAGCAAATGGATGTACCATGGTTGGCAGTCACTGCACCGCCATGGGCTGTGTCAAATCCTGCTCTTTTTGGAGCCAGAGTGGGGGAGGCGTGTCCTCCTCTTCATCAGCATACCAACAGCTGCATGGCCTAAAATACAGGCCTGGTGGTATGTCCGAAAATCAGGAAATCCTACCCCCCACTTTTTCATGTA
Organism: Ichthyophis bannanicus; assembly: GCA_033557465.1. Lineage (NCBI taxonomy): Eukaryota > Metazoa > Chordata > Amphibia > Gymnophiona > Ichthyophiidae > Ichthyophis > Ichthyophis bannanicus. The sequence goes on along the minus strand of CM066032.1, from coordinate 1,200,250,844 downwards.
CCAACTTCAGCATTTTAAGTGAGATCCCAGATGAGCTCTTAACACATAAAAATTTGACTTGCCAACGGTTTGGTCAAGCATAGAATTTGGGCAGAAACAATAACAGGAACATATTTAAGATATAATGAATCTGTGAGGCAATCTTCATCTTTATAGTGTCCATATATCCCTACCAGGACAGGGTCAGTGGTGACTACTTCAAACACAGTGATCTAACCTTATCTAACACACCCTCCAAGCTTGTATGCATGGTTCGATCTAACACGAAACAAAACCTCAGCCTCATATACTTTATCAGGACACCATTTAAAGTCATCCAGTGGCACTATAGACCTATGACACCACCTATTTAAAGGAAGCAGTTTGGTTTTGTCCCAGTTAATCTTGCATCCGGACAGATGCCTTCTCTGACCCTTTTCAAATCCAGGCTGAAAATTTACCTCTTCGCTGCCACTTTCGGATCTTGACTCACCTCATGTCCTTCGTGTTTCCCTATCATTCCCCCTAGCTGTATCCCATGTCTACAGCTACTATGTTGTCTGTCTTAACTAGACTGTAAGCTCCAATGAGCTGGGACTGTCTTTTACATGTGTCTATGCAGCACTGCGTACGCCTTGCAGCCCTATACAAATGTTCAGTAGTTGTAGTAGTAGCAGCAATGCTGCATAGTCCCAAACAACATTAAGCAGGGTTGGGATAGAGGACTCAGGCTGTGATAAATATAGTAATCATCAGAGTAAGCCAATAGTTTAACACACTGAGAGCCCCCAGAATCCCTGCAATTCAGGAATCATTACAAATGGTAATTACCAGAGGTTCTAAGGCTAGGATGAAGAGCAGAGGGGATAGAGGACAACCTTGCCTAGTGCCTCTAAAAGGGAACTATTAATTGACAGTTTGACCATCGGTGCTGAGTTAAATAATTTCACTAATTGGATAAAGTTATCTCCCAAGCCAAACCAGGCTAATATCTAACACATAAAGACCCATTCTACCCTGTTGAAGGTCTTCACTTTGTCCAACAGCATAGCTACAGTACTACTGGATAATCCAACCTCTCTGCCACTTCAAAGATCAGCCAAAAGACCCTAGTATTGTCTGCTGTGAGTGTCCCCTGAGTGTGTATTACTTGTGGTAAGACTTATTCCAAATAAGCAGTCAATACCTTAGCAAAGATTTTACAATCACGGCTGGTAGTTTTGGACACGAGTGGGATCCCGCCCTGGTTTCTCCAGTGGGACTATAATTGCTTCAGCAAAAAAAGCCCAATGTCCTATCCTGTTCCTCTAGAAAACAGTATAATTTCAATAACCAAGGCACCAGCTATGGTGCAAAATGCTGGAAAAAGTCCATCGTAAACCCGTCCCCTCCCGGGGCCTTCCCATGTTTCAAAGCCTGCACTGCCCTGTTTGATCTCTGCTTCCTCTGGCCTCCAAAGTCTTTGAACCCACCCCGTCAGGTCTACTCTAGGATAAGGAAGATTCTTGGAGACTCTTCTGAGGTTCTGAGGGGTAATGTTCTTGACTATAGAGTTTAGAGTAGAAATCTACAAAAGCCCATCGGATCTCCATAGTCCTGCAAAGAACCTTACCCTCACTATGAATAGCATGAATCCTGTTTTCTCTGCACCTAAACATTAGCTAGCAATTTACCCAGTTTGTTAGCTCCTGAATAATATTGGGCCCCAGTACAGAATATATCCTGCTTAGCTTGTTGAAATAATAGTTGGCTGTACTGGTATTTAAGCAGGAAGGCATCCCCAGTTTGAATGTGACGGGTCTCTAGTTATCTAATCTTTCATTCAAGAGAGAGGAGCTCTTGTGCCCTCTGTTTAGCTTTACACACCACATAGCTGATGAAAATCCCTCTTAGATATTCCTTAAAGGTATCAAAAACAATGGAAAATGATTGCTCCTCCATATCATTAAGCCAGAAATATTCAGAAATAGAGGTAGTACTTAACTTAGTAAATGCACAATCTGCCATTAAAGTTGAATGACAAAACGGGTCACCGAGAATCAGCATCGTAACAAGCAGATATCACAACTGGAAACATCTATTGACATGATTCTTCTAAAATAGAGCTGGAGACAAGAAAAACAAACTCTATTTGAGAATAACCACCATGTGGAGAAGAGTAAAAGGTATAATTTCATTCAGTAGGGTGACAAATACTTCAGGGTCTCGCATCAAATCTTGTAGTACCTCCCAAGCTCTAGAAGTTTACTGAGACCACCAGACTGTCAATCTAAATAAGAATCTAGAAACAATAAAGTCACCCTTCCATGATAACTGGAAAATCACCCACTAAGGCTACCTAAAAAAGTGGATCATCAATATTAGGCCCATAAATATTCACCAGTATAAGTGATGCTGGCAAATTCCATTACAGCAACCTTCCTGATCTGCACAGTGGCAGACCACCTTAATACCAGATTTCTTGACAAAAAGTATGGTTACCCCATTCTTTTCTCTCTTGCCAGGGCAGAAAATCACATCCTGCACCCAATTTCTTTTCAAATTCAATGATTTCTGAGTAGACAGGTACTTCTCCTGGATAAAAAATACAAGAGGCTTAGAGCACTTTCTTGAACTTAATAACATGGTTGATACCTTAAATATTTAACAAGACAGTTTTCCAAAAGCTAGACATAATATTCGTTATAAAAAAAACACAAACATATCAAACCACCAGAAAGGCCCAGATGGCTCCCAGTCAATACCATGCAGGAGGATAGAGGGCTCAAGTCAACTTAACACATCCTTCCATAGACAATCCTCTCAGCCCCTCCCTCCCATCGCCAACAACTACTGAATACACATATCCCCTTTCCGAAACCACCCTAGATATAACAAAACCAATGTTTTGGCTCAAAAAAAGGAAACTGCTTACCCCCCTAATGTATGAAAATTAGTGGTAAAGGAGACAAACACCAGAATGGTATTGATTATAAAGGTGTCAGTTTCAAGCGACTACTCTGTGAATAGCATTGAGAGGGAGAAAATCTTTAAGTACCAAGAAATGTAGTCGGAGACCAAGAAAATGTGGCAGAAAGATACCCAGATATTTCCCATCATGTTGGATGCCACAGGTTTAATTAAGAGGAATTTCTGAGCATACCTAGATAAATTACATATACACGTAACATCTTATGAACTCCAGATAGAGGCACCTGTGGGACTAGAAACCCCAGTCCTTCCGGCCCAAGGTTGCTAATGCCATCTTGGCTCCCCCAATCTAGCTAAACAAATGTATTACATCTTCAAATGAAACTAATTTGCCCCGATGTACTACTTGAACAATACTACTATGCCTTCTTTCTTCCCACCTACTGAAGATCTCACTATTAACACTTGGAGTACCCTCGAACCACTATTGTTTATTTGGTGTTTTCTTTATCACCTCTCCCTGGGTCAAGTAGTGAGGTGATTTACAATAAAACTATAAAAAGTAAAGAAAAGAAAAGGAACTACAATCATGAGTGAGTAGGGACAGCACAGCAAGAGTAAAAATTATCAGCAGAACAGATCTCACACCCAAGTCCGCCAGCGGGTGGCGGCCCACAACATCTCCAATTAGGGAGGAGGACATTTTATCACAACATGCCTGAATAAGCAGATTCAAAGAAGTCTTCAGGGCTGCCTTGAACTTCAAGTATGATGATTTGCTGTGAATTTAAGCAGGTAGAGAGTTCCAGATGGAAGAGGCCAAGGAAAAAAAACCCACAGAACTATGGGTGGATTCACTGATGAGAGCAAACCACAGAAGAGATCATCAAAAGACTATTCCCTGAGAGCAAAGGGCACAGACAGGATGATACAGCATAAAAAGAGAGAATAAGTGGATGAGAGTAGGGAGATTTCCTTAGCATTTAACAGCTCTCACTGAAACCTATATCATATATTTAGCGTAAGCTTCACATACAGGTTCTGGACTCCTGCATGCCCCTTAAGTGCTCCTTTTTCTTTTCCAACCAGAGGAGATGGTCAAACCTTCATATGTTGTTCGAGTTGCAAGGGCATAATAAGCTTGAAATCAGGCAAGGACAAGCTGCCCTACAGTTGTGGTCAACATTATTGGCACCCTTGCATTGTAGGTATGTTGTATACAATATCTTGAGAAATAATTGGAATTATTTCAACTGTATGTCATCATAATATTTTAATAGTATGTTCAAAGGTATATATACAACAAAAAAGTTTAGTTTTGCCAAAAGTCGGTTGATATAGTGTATCTGGACTTTCAGAAAGCCTTTGACAAGGTCCCTCATCAAAGACCTTTGTCAAAACTAAAGAGTCATGGGATAGGAGGCAGTGTACTATTGTGGATCAAGAACTGGTTAAAAGATAGAAAGCAGAGGGTAGGGCTAAATGGCCAATTTTCCCAATGGAGAAAGGTGAAAAGTGGTGAACCCCAGGGATCTGTGCTGGGTCCGCTGCTTTTTGACATATTCATAAATGACATGGAAAAGGGAATAACGAGTGAGGTTATCAAATTTGCAGATGACACAAAACTATTTAAAGTTGTTAAAACCCAAGAGGATTGTGGAAAATTGAAAGAGGATCTTGATAAATTGGAAGACTGGGCATCAAAATGGCAGATGAAATTTAATGTGGACAAGTGCAAAGTTATGCACCTAGGGAAGAACAACCCAAACTATGGTTACACGATGCAAGGTTCCACATTAGGAACCACCACCCAGGAAAAAGATTCAGCCGTCATTGTGGATAACATATTAAAACCCTCGGCCCAGTGTGCAGCGGCGGCCAAGAGAGCAAATAGAATGCTAGGTATCATAAGGAAAGGAATGGAAAATAAAACAAAAGATATTATAATGCCTCTATATTGTTCCATGGTGAGACCGCACCTTGAATATTGTGTGCAATTCTGGTCGCCGTATCTTAAAAAGGATATAGCATTATTAGAAAAGGTTCAGAAAAGAGCCACCAATATGGTAAAGGGGATGGAAGGATACTCCTATGAAGAAAAGCTAAAAAGGTTAGGGCTCTTTAACTTGGAAAAGAGACAGTTGAGGGAAGATATGATAGAAGTCTATAAATTAATGAATGGAGTGGAACGGGTAAACGTAGATCGATTGTTTACATTATCAGAATATAGAAAGACTAGGGGACATGCAATGAAGCTACAGGGTAAATTATTTAAGACTAATAAAAGAAAATATTTTTTCACTCAACGTGTAATCAAACTCTGGAATTTGTTACTGGAGGATGTAGTAAAGGCTGTTAGTGTAGCTGGGTTTAAAAAAGGTTTGGACATGTTCCTGGAGGAAAGGTCCATAAACCATTATTAAGAAGGGACCCAGGATATCAATGCTTGACCCAGTACAAGCATTGTGGAACCTGTGTCTTTTGGGGAAACTAATAGGTACGTATGACCTAGATTGGCCACTGTTGGAAACAGGATACTGGGCTTGATGGACTTTGGTCTGACTTACTATGGCATATCTTATGTTCTTAGAACATTTTCCCAGAAGGACTGTAGTTTCTCAAGGTGGGTTTAGGCAAAGATCAGGCATGCTTTTTATGTCTGAGAAGTGGGGTCCTCCTTGGCCTTTGCCCATGAAGTCCTTCTTTGTTTAGTGAACAGCGTATGGTGTGGGTTGAAACCACCACTCCAGATTGCTCCAGTTCAGCCTTAAGCTCTTTGTGTTTTTCCAACAGTTTGCACTAACCTTCGAAGACTTCTTGGATTAATTTTCCTCTTCCCATATCGTCCTGGGAGGTTCTTAACAGTTCCATGAGCAGAAAACGTCTTAATAACATTGCGAACTGTAGAAACAGGAATCACAAGGTTTTTAGAGATGACCTTGTACCCCTTTGAAGTTTTACGTTTGGTGATAATGGCTTTTCTGATGGTCTGAGGCAGCTCTCTCGTCTTCACCATTATGAAAATGGAGCAGGAAGTGAATGTGGCCATTTTAACATTAGAGCCATCATTCATGGGTTGATTCAAGTCATGTGAGTACTGACAATCGATCACAGGTGTGTCTAATTTTACTGCAATGGGAATGTGGCTCTTCTGTTCAAACTGATTTTAATTGTTTATAAGGGTGCCAATAATCATGTCCTCAAGATAAATATATACCCAAGATCAAGAGCACAGAATATAATCTCAATAATAAGGTCAGATCAAAATAAAGAGCAAAGTTATTGCTTTGATGTCGGAACGTTTGCTGTACAAAGTCAAAAAACCTTCCGAATAACAAACATATCCTTTTATTCTAAATGAAGTGGTGCCCAACCACCAATGTGCTAAGACAACTAAATAGAAAAATACTGCAAACAAGTGCTTACCTGGTAGCTGAAGCCGGAAAAAAAGCAACACAGCACTGTGTTTCGAGCCTCACAAAGGTAGCTCTGTTTCAAGCTTTCGGCAGCAAAGGTTGATAAAGTCCAACCAATGGTATGCCAACCTTTCTTCCCAAAAACTTAATCAGATGATCAGTTTATATCTCAGGTCAAGGTGTGAGTCACTCCTACCATCTGCCCCCCAGCTCTAGTCCTATGTGCAGTTAGATCTGCTATTTATGTATTCATTTATTTATTTAAAACAATTTATAAACCACTCATTCTATCCAGTTTTTGGCCATGTAAAACAAAATACAGGACATAATAACCACTGAGACAAACCCAACGTAACATACATAATCAATGACATAAATATCTGCCAATTAATAACCTTGCTTTTAGAAGTGCACTGTCCTATTTCACTAAAGGTTGCGAGGGAACAAGAGAAGCAGACCGACAAAGACACTGTGGTGACACTGGAAAGCTTAGTTTTAGGGAGCTAAGAGGTCAAACACTTTCTCTAGGGGGGAAGGGGCAAGGATTTTGCAGTGCATACTTTATAGAAAGGGGAATGAGTTAAGCTAATGAAATAGTGGGAAATCTTGATGGAAGGAAGCATCTGATACACCTTGGTGTCACCTCTGCAGTTATCCTTCCACTATGGAACCTGATGAAGGGCGCCCATTCCCAACAAATGTTGCCATCATATGTTACAGTATCTGCAGAATAGGCATCTATAATTGTCAAAAGAATATGCATTAAAGAGACAACGGTAGAAACGAACACTATATAGCATCAGAAGAAAAGAGAAGTCATCTCCAAATAAGAAATTAAACAGGCTTCAGAATTATTATTTGTTTTGTATGTCACTCAGTCTTCAAACCAAAGCATCAGTGGATACACTGTGCTAAATGTTATTTCCTGCAGGGGCTGGCCCCTTTGTCAAATGACAGCAAATGCTGAAGACCCTGAGCAGGATCCATGATTTTGATACTGAATTTGTTATCTGCATTATCTCCACCTCCCTGAAGATTGTTACGTGAAAGTATTATCACACCCGATTCAAAGAAATCTGTTTTCAAATAAAAAGTGGCTAGATCAAATAAGTACAGTTTTGTCTTTGTGTCTTGACTAGATGATTGGCTTCATGGAGCTGAGATTCTCTTGTGCTTATGTGCTCAATCATGTCTTAAGGGAGTGTTTGGATGAGGAAATAAACAACGAGAAATTAAGGAGGCTAGCCTATAAAAGGGCTGGCCAAAACTAGCACTTTAAAAACCTCTACATGGAGGGAGTCGTTATAAGTCCTCATGTGGACAGCTACAGTCATACACATGGATTCCCTATATGAAATGGGGAATATACAAGCAGATTTGATCCACCCGGGTTGCTCACTAACCACACCCCAACATGCAAAGACATCCACAACAGTCCTCTCTAAAATCACCATTTACAGTGGATGCCATTTCCATGTGTAAAATATCTGCTTTTACACTGCAAATTCTGAATAAGCCTTCTAAATAACCTCCAAAGGGACATATGTCTTTTGCTGTGAGAGTTGTTTCTTGAGCAGTGATTGGTGGTATTTGATTTTGCCACTAAACCTCCCCATCTTACCCACCCCCATTCAAGTTGCATACAGTATTTTCATATATAAACTGTTGACCCAATTAAAAAAAGTTAGGAAGGACATGTTTCACAATAAGGGACTTACATCAATAACTGAGTAATTAACTTTGATTCCAAAAATTAATTTTAGTCCTACTGCAGGATACTGCAAAACAGATTAACATAAAATACACCTAATAAACATAAGGGATTCTAAAGTGGATTGTGTCCCCACTCTTTAAACCTGAAATAACTTTGCATAACTTTAATAGCTCAACAATGTATGTAGAGAGCAGTTCATCAACAGGATTGGTGCTATGCAGTCTTTTGCATCATGTGTCAAATACATTATTATCTGCCTACTGGAGAGAAGTTGTATGTGGACCCCTGAAGAAAAGGACTCCTAGTTCTCAGAGAACAAGCTCAATCTCTGAAGGCTAGAGTGGAAGACCTGGAGGAGGTCAGGCATACAGCGAGATAAAAAGGAAAGACCTTCAGGAGCAAACTAGACATAGGCAGTGGAACAGGATGGGCCACAGGGATCATGGCCCCACCAATATTTTGTGCAACACAGCATCAGCAATTAGAGAAGCATGGGGGCAGGATTGGAGATGGTTTGTTTGGGCCCCTCCAACCAAAAAGACATTCCGCTGCCCCTGAAAGTCGAGCAAGCCCACCTCCATTATAGCAGCCTCTGTGCTGCTTTGTAGAAACAAGGTCTCTTAGAAGGAGGCCATCACTTTGGAGTGTCAAAGTGATCTGGTAGTAGGGAGCTCAACCCTGAAGGAATATTGATTCAGGAGCTGCTTCTGCTGGTGGAGAATCTGGACTTGTGAGCATTGGCTTGTTGGGAAACTGTAGGTCATAAAGTTTGAGAGAAGAGGGATTATGCGTTAATTTGAGTAATTCTGTGTGTAATAAGAAGCTAGAAGAGAGCTTAGATTTAAAAATGTTCAGATTGATGCAGGAAACTGTGCCATGCTCTAGTGCAGCATTTTGCTAGTGATTTTCACATGCAAGTCTTGCTCCCTGATGCAGAAAGCAAGCTAAGGCAAGAAAACTGCGAGCAAAGCCACTGCACTAAAGCATAGTGCAGTGGGCATGCTAATCACATGCAAAAGAATGAATTTTTAATTGTTCCCAATATAAAACTTGTGCTGAAACTTAGCACAGTTTTTTACTCTCTTAACACCGGATATTTACACCAGCTTTGAGTAAGGTGTAAAGATGCAGCAGAGAGCAAGAGAGTCATCTGAGGTGACGTTTAACACTTCACCTCAGAGGACCATTGCAAGGCAAACCCCCCTCCCCACCCTGATACAACCTAAATAGCATTGGTGGCCTGATGGCACCTATCCTCACTCCTCAGTCCAATCTCCTTCCTGATACTTTAAATCATTGGGGGGGGGGGGGGGGGATAGAAGTGATGCAAACCACATAAATGCTTTTAAATACTGGCCCTGTAGTGCATTTGGCTATACCAACCACTACCATATCTATTTTGAGAGGACCAAATAATTTATCTTGTTGATCTTTCGGGGAGGGGTACAACCTTTGCATAGTGCTCATCGCCCTTAAGCTGAAATCAGGTTTCTCCCAAACATCCTGCACCATCTCCTGAATGGCCAGATGGAAAGGAAATGTGGGTACCTTTTTTCTTACACCCCACAGAATGGGATCTCCCCCACTTGCGGTTCCTTAGGAGGATCCTCACTCCTGAGGATCTCAGAGACTTGCTCAATGAGTTATGAGAGCTCCTTTTATGGAAAAGCCTAAAAGACAGTTTGTTCCTCCAAGAGCTCCCGTTCCCCACCATCTTGATCCTCACTACTGCAGAAGTCTACCTGTTCCAGAAGGGGGAAACAGATAGAATTCCTGGAGGAAGAGGAGCCTGGTTTCATCACCACATCAAAAGGTTTAAATCTTTTGCAGATCAGCAGTTCCTGCTCCTGGCCCCTGGCCAAATAGGCTCAGTACAACATTAGAATAAAGTCCAGGGAGAAGGGAGCAGGCCCGGGCACCTGCATCTGAAACACTTCTGAAGGCCTGGCAGCTCCTTAATGGGACCTGGCTCTGCAATGAGTTCCCCCAAATCCCTACCCCAACTCACCCACCTGCTGTGCCAGAGAGGCTCACTTCCTGAGGTTGGCTTTGGAATAAAAAATGGCCCATCACATCATGGGCAGAAGGAACCAGCAATAGTACTCTTAAGGTGAGTACCACATGTGGCATACTGCTGCTCATATTCCATGGCCTTTATTATGCTTCCACACCTGTAGTCGAGGACAAGCAAGAACCCAGAAGTCGCCGCCATGAAAACCAGCAAAGAGGCACACTCACCGGCACTACAGTGCTGCTGACTGAGCGATACAGACAGACTGAGGGCAAAGCACTGTGCTGCAGAGCTAAAAGTATCTCCCTGAAAGCCTATCAGTTTCTTCTCTTTTTTTTTAGGGCAGCTTTATTGAGCACCTAGAAAGAGCAGCCCTCAAGGGAACAGGGCTGCTGTTCTTGTATACCATAGCCAGTCCCTTCCAGGAGGGACTGCTGACTTGGGAAGGACAACACAGGGCTGGTGCAAGGTACCGGGTGACCTAGGCAAATTTTCAGCTTTACACCCCTACACCCCCGGTATTTTGATAATTAGACTCAACAATCATGATCATCTGAACACCACCCTTCCAACAACAGTCCTGTAAAAACGCATAACTGGACATTATACTTTTAATATAGGGAGCACAGGTATCTGTGTGCCTGCGCTCCCTGCAGGTAAAAGAATGTGCTGATGGTTTGAGTATTGTTTTGATTTGACTGCTGCGGTCTTTGCTGCCCCCAGAAGCTGCTGCACTAGGCAACTGCCTGGTCTTGCTTAATGGTTAGGCCGGCCCTGCGAGAACAACTTAAATGGCTGCGGGCTATGAAACCCTGGCCTCAGTCCAGGCCTTCTCCACCTGGAAGAGACTTCAAAGAATTTCTGCCTCTAGTGCTCTGGATCCTTGCTGTACCAGCCACAACTGTCCTGCTGGAGACAGACAAAATACTGGCTCACATCCCTGCTGCACCAGCCTGCAGAACATGCAGAGAACAATGTGTACCAGGTGAGCACGTTGTTCTCCGTCTCTTCCTGCTGAGCAAGGGATGAGCTATTCCCATTCATCTGGAAAGGTCTGGCTGGCCCAACCATTAGCAAAACTAGGCAGTCGCCTAGGGCAACAACTTATTGGGAGTGGAAAATAGCATGGCATTCAAAGCTAAACAATAGCTTCTGGCAGTGCATTTTTCCTAGCAAAAAAGGTTCCGGTACTCTTATGCAGGGCTCTTTCATTAATACATGAGGAGCAAGAGTCAGTTTTGGAAAACAATGATAAAGGCGGCCAGTACTCAGTACCACCAAGTATCCCCTCAAAAAAGCCCTGGAATTTGACAGCCAAGGAGGGTGTAAGGCTTAAGGTCTTTCTAGGGTACCAACACCTTGGCCGGCCCTCCTGGCACGACAAAGAAATCCCCCATGAATTCACTGCTTCACTCAGATCTGCCGCCATTCATAACCCACCATTCCCTTACCAACTCACTCAACTCACCTCAACACTCATATTTCACACACACACACACACACACACTTACTCTCCACCATTCATGAGCCTCCCCCCCCCCCCATATTCCTTTAGTTCCTCAGCCACTCAGAGCTCTCATCCCCTTACTCAGATTCTCCTGACACTCATAACCTCCCTATCCTCTCACTCACTTAGAACACTGCCAATAGTAACTAATCTCACACAGAGAGACATCCCACCCACACACTCCATCTGCAACACACACCTTTGTGTAATGCAGAGAGCATGCACTTTTCAACTTTTTTCTTATTTCACAGAACTTTGAGGCATACACTATAAACCATTTTCCAACTGCATGACCTGCTCCTCCCAGGGTAGCAGAGCATCCACACATTTTTTAAACACTGGTTTGAACAGAATTTGCACTACACAGGCATAAAAACATGCCGGCAAAGGTTTCAAAAGATGAGCTGTATGCCGAAGCACATAAGGAGAAGTGGAACTTTCTAAGGATACAGACATTCCCGCCAGATCCATTACATCTACATGCTGGTGTTGCTGGGGCTTTAATTTGTAAGAAGTTCCCTTGTCTCAAGAGATAATAACGGGGCAGTCTTGATGTATGATGAGGCCGAGTTTTCCTTTCTCTTTTTCTGACGGTTTAGAGATTAAGGGCCTGATTTTTCCAGGGCTGTCTCTCTTTCTGCAGCAAAGGGCTAAATCAGGCCTGGGGTGCTCTCTCTTTGTAAGGCTGTGTATACCAAATGGCCCTGGTTGTATTAAAATAAGAAGACGCCTTAATCAAAAAGCTTCTCTCCTAAGGCAGGCTCTCTTGTTAATATGCATGGACATGAAAGGCTTTCTTTTCATTATGCACCACTACAGCGTGTGTAAATTGCAAGAGGGTGGAGGAGTGGCAATGGTAGGGGTGGGGGGTTGGTTCATTGGCATAAATCTCACCCACGACCTCTGAGGTAAACTGGATTTACATTACTTTCTGACAAGAATTAAATGAAGGCCCTTGTGGATATGTGAACAGCCTTCTAGACTGCAACAGATGGGCATGAATGTGCTCCCTAGGCAAACTATCAGTGACATCTGGGTCCTCCGTATTCTGGTGGTCTCAGCCAATTAACAGGCAAAAAGGAAAGAAAAAAAGGGAAGGAAGGAAGGAAGGGGGTGGGGAAGGGAGGAGGTATCTCTACAGCCACCCAGTCAAAGCTGAAAATGCTTGTATTCAAGAATGGGGTCAGAAACACAACCGAAAGCAGACAACTTATTGTTAATAGCAGTACTATAAGAGGGAGTCTGTGACAGGGGTGGGACATCTTTAAGGTCTTGCAGAAATGAGTGTCGTGTTCTGGACTTCCTGGAGTGCTGCTCGGGTGCTATGAAGGGTCAAACAGTTAACATTACCAGGGGGGTTGGTGCCAGTGCCAGTGAGATTTCATTCACTTTCAGGTGGTCGACATGCATTTCTGAGCGACAGTCAAATTGACCATGAGCTGTGATATGCTGGAGGGCTTTCCTAGGGGCTCTCAGGAGCCCTCAATTTTTTTTATGAAAACAAAGCCTATCTCAGCAAGTAGACTGATGAGAGCCACTTGGTAAGAAATCAGCAGCACATCATTTGTCACTCGGGCCATTCATTTCGGTGGCCATACATGCCACGGTTCACTTTGGCTGCTGAAAAAAAACTCCACTAGAGACACTCAAATCAGGAAAAAGCAAAATAGCACTCCGCAAAATTCGAACCATCAATCATCTAGCACTAAAATACTGCATTCAGGGATAGCTCTGTACTTTAATTTGGATTTTGCCTACGACTGTTACAGCTTGATAGCATGTGTGGGAATCCCTGTTCTAGAGGAGATTCATCCCACATTCATTCTGCTAACATCACTGGGTCTCTGTCATCCCCAACTGCACCCGATGGAAGAAAATAAATGACCAGGGCATGCAGAACAGCAGTTTATATGCTTTCTTTAGAAGCTCAGATGACAAGACTTCGACTTTCATACTTTGGACACATCATGCGAAGAGAGAGATCATTAGAGAAAGACATCATGCTTGGCAAGATAGAAGGTCAACACAAAAGAGGAAGGCCAGCAATGAGATGGATCGATACAATAACAGCAGCTATGGGTGTCATTCTATCAACAATGAGCTGCCTGACTGAAGACCGAACAAACTTTAGGACAACTATCCAGAGGGTCAACATGAGTCAACACCAACTCGACAGCACTTAACAACAGCAGGCGCATGTAAAATTGCCTCAGCATATTCATGCATAAAAAGTAGGAACTAGGACAACATACTTTTATGCACCTAGATGTTGGGAGTAGCTGACAAGTTTGTGGAACTAGAGTGGGATGGGCACTTATGCACTTAGAACCTGATATTCGAAAAGCATTTACATGCTTAACAACCCAGTAAACCACGTAAATGCCTTTAATTGGGATATTCAACGGCACTTACATGGTTAGTGCCGTTGAAGATCCCCTTCAACCCTGCTACACATTAGCATCGGGGCGTGTTAGGGGAATTCCGGGGCGGAGCAGAGGCGGAGACTGCCACTAACTAGGTAGCGGCAATATTGCACCACAACCCAGTTAACAAACTGCAGCAAAAACTGGACCAGCTTTTGGCTCTCCTACTTTTAGCCGTGAATGCTAACCGGGTAGCAGTGCGATATCACTGCTACCTGATTAGCCTCGGCGACTCCAGGGCATGCGCAGCAATGCCCGATATTCAATGCTGTCACCGCAACGATCAACGAGCAGGGCTATGCGCCATAGCAGCGCATAGCCTGCCCAGCTGAATATCGGGCCCTTAGCTTATAAAAAACACACACAAGTGGCAGTTCCTACCAGCACATAATTATTCCTGCACGTTTAACTTTGTACAGTAGCTTTCAGGAAGGCAACTTTATAAAAGCATATATGGACTCTGACAACCTATGCACTCTGTTATAAAATTATTCTCTAGGAGTTTACACAGTTTGCAGGATATGAGTGGAGTTCATCAACTTCTTCCATTTCCCTGGTCGGGTCACTAGGACTCTCTCCAAAGCAGTATATGAGAGGAGGAGCTTTAGTTTATGTTGAAGGAATTTCTTTTCTTTTCTGCTCCTGGTTCATAAGGAACCACAGAACCCGGGATCAGACACAAGTGACCTTTGGTTTCAAAGAGGAGATATGAATAAATAGATTCAGGCATTAGCAGCTAAACATTCGCTCCTTCCCCGTCTATCACCAGGCAGGCAAGGTCATGATGCTGGAGCACAAAATTAAAAGCTGGAAAATAAAACACCAGGGACTTGGTTCCTTTTTTTTTTTTCTTTCTGATGTTTCCAAGATGTTTTCTGATGTTTGGGAAGAATTATAATTCTCTCAAAAAGATAAAAATGCACTAAATTTGGCATGCAGAAAGAAAATGTGAATACTTCTGAAGAATTTGAAAACCAGAAAGATCAGGTCATTGTCTTCAGAGAATCAAGGCTCAAAATAAATCTCATTGCTTTCTAAAGGAAACTGTTAGAATATTGACCACAAGCCCCTGTCATCCCTCTAGCACGCTGACAGACAGGGAAAAAATAATACTGGCAAAGGATAGCATTAATTGCACTTTCAAAGTTACCATCCCTACATTTTCAACATCTCATACATACACTCTGACACCTACTATCCCTACTCACAGACACCAACCACTCTCACAATCACCCTATACCTAGCCCACACCTGCATTCCCTCACAAAGACAAGACATGCACCCCACCCCCTCACATAGACACCCACCCAGACGCTCCATACACCCCATACCACATGCACATGGCTACATACCTTCTACACCTATACATTCCTACACAGCACCACATACAAATTCACAACACTCACACTGTTATATTCACACATCCATACCCCTCAGACACATCCCACACCCACCACACAAACCCACAACCACACACTCTCCTATAACTATACACACTTCATATAAACCCAAGCACTGCTACTCCCCCACACCAATCATGCTCACAATTAACACATCACACACTCTTACATACAATGCCACACACTCCCCCACACGTCCCATCTAACAACTACACACACTCCTTCTACAAATCCTCACATGTATTTTTTTTCAACTACCAGAGATTTTGGACCAGTTTCATGCTCAAACCATTCAAACTGGAAACTTTCATGCTTCTATCAGAAAACACAATGCTGGCTGTCCTGAATGAGCCTGATCATGGCTGATCTCAACTGCTAAGCAGAGCCAATCCTGGCTATTACTTGGATGGGAGACCACCTTTCTGCATAGAAGAAAGGCCTTGCAATCTATATCCGGTCACATCGACAAGAAAACCCAGGTACTGGATCACCAGGAGTAAGCATTGACTTGACATCACACACTTTCTTTTTCACAGCCAGACTTCCCAATATCCCATTTTTAATTAATTCCATTTCTTTAGCTCCCCAAGAGAGAAATAGATATTGAGCCCCTGACATCTTTTGTCTAGTTTTGAAACTGGATGTTCAGCAGGCCTGGACAAATTTTTAAAAAGTCAGAGGCCAAGAACCTCTCTCCCCTTGTTTCAGTCTCCGCCAAAGTTGAGGAGGGGAAAGGGAGGAGAATCCCCTCCTTCAGGGCCCAATTTACAACAGCTGCTTTCCCATTCCATGCCTAAGGGGAAGAGAAAGCTTAGTAAATCAGGCTCTGAATGAACGCTGCACACAGCCAGCAGCCTCCTCCCCAACCTTCCAACCTGCAGTCACCCAGTCTCATTCTATCCCGTTCCCCTCTACTATCTCCCGCCTCCCTTTAAATCGGCCATCCCCAGCCCAGCAAGCCAGTCAGCCCTTCCCAGCCAGATTAGCCCCTGTCCTTGCTACACAGAAAACCATTCAGCCCTCCACAGCCCAGCAAGCTTACTGGAATGTAGCATCTAATTGCACAATGGTTAGGGTAGTGGGTTAGGAGTAGGGGTCGGGGTAGCCAAGGTTCAAATCCCAGTGTGGGCCTTGGTGATCTTAGGCCAGTCATTTAACTCTGGAGTGGAGGAGCAGCCTAATGGTTAAAGCACTGGCTTGAGAACCAAGAGACCAGGGATCAATTCCCACTAGCACGCCTTGGGCAAGTCACTTAACCCTCCGTTGCTCAGAAAAATCCCAGTTATCAATGTCCCTGTTTAATGTACATTACCACGTTTAAGTTACAATGTAAACTGCTATAAATAATAAAGCAGTATAAAAAAAACCTGTTAAATAAAATGAAAAATAAACTCTCCCTCTTCTCTACACTCTCTGGATGTTTTACATGGCAGTTACGATTTAATGCAAAAACGTGCAGTCATGCACTTCGGATGCAGAAATCCAAAGGAAATGTATGCAATGGGGAAGAGAGGTTGGCGTGCACAGACCAGGAGAGGGACCATAGAATGCTAGTGTCTGAGGATCTCAAGGTAGCAAAACAATGTGACAAGGTGGTAGCCAAAGCCAGAAGGATGCTGGGTTACATACAGAGAGGAATAACCAGCAGAAAGGAGGAGGAATTAATGCTCCTGTACAAGTCACTGGTGAGGCTTCACTTGGAGTATTGTGTTCAGTTTTGGAGACCATATCTCACAAAGGACATAAAAAGACTTGAAACAGGTCAGAGGAAGGCGACCAAAATGATTTAGAGCCTGCGCCAGAAGACATAAATATGTACACTCTGGAGGAGAGGGGGGACAGGGGAGATATGATTCAGACTTTTAAATACTTAAAGGGTATCAATGAACAAACAACCTTATTCAAAGAAGGGAAAACTGTAAGACTAGAGGGCATACAATGAAGCTGCAAGACAGTAAACTTAAAAGTAACATCAGAAATACTTTTTCACTGAAAGGGGGGTGGATGCTTGGAATGCCCTCCCGATGGAAGTGCTGGGAGCAAATACAGTGACAGAATTCAAAATGGCATGGGACAGACACAGTGGATCCCTTTACAGCAACAGTATAAAATCAAAATAAACATAACTATCTCTTATATCTGAACAAATAGGGGTGACCTACACGGAGCAGCGGGCACAACCCTAATCACAAGCATAGAGGGGGGGGGGAAGGTGATCTGCACAGAACTGCTGTCACAAGTACTCTAGCCACCTCACTAGGCAGTCTAGATGGATTATACTGAAGCCGCTTCTCATCTTCTCCCTGTGGCCTGTTATTGCAGCAGTGGCATTAGTAAAAGCTTCCTAGTCACTGCTCCAACATGCGCAGCTCTGAGTAAGCCCGTACCGCACGATGGAGTAAGCCTTGTGTCAAGCTTGCGATATTTGCGACACTGAGACCGACACATGAGTTCCTGCATCGCGCAACCAATTTCACTCTAGAGTCATGCAGGTCAGAGAAGACGAGGCTCCTTTGGCAGCATAACAGCAGCAGCGGTTGCAGGGCACCAAATCCCCAGGTGCCAGAAGCAAATTTCTAATCACCCTGGTGGCCTAACGCCAGGGGTCTGTTGAGCCCTGATGTACAGTATAGAAATGTTTTTTTTCTTTTGGTCTAATCTAAGGTATCATAATCTACAAAGACTCCCAAAAGGAATTACCCTCTCATGACCGTACACTGAAGGATATAGTGTGGAAAAGTCCAAAAACGTACCATTATGTCCCACTCTTAAGTGTGCACTTTCCAACTTGTTTTAATTGCTTTGGCTTTTGTACACTCATGACAATGATGTACAATGATGTCACGAGTGTGCAAAAGCCAAAGCAATTAAAACAAGTAGGAAAGTGCACACAAGAGTGTGACATAATGATCCGTTTTTGGACTTTTCAACACCCTTTATAGGTCCTTCAGTGTAGGAACCATGATACAGCCAGATATCTTGGAGCATCTGCATGAATACTCCTCCATGTTATATGTAGATATTTGTATAGAGCTTCTGTTTGACTCTCTGACAAGCAATTTTGTTTAACATTTGCTGCTGTGCCGGCTACAAAGCAAATTCATATTAAGCAAAAAAATATATAGATGGCATTAAGTACATCTGCATTAGGGTCTGAATCAGTGCAATTTCTGCCAGGGTCATGTTGAACATGTACCCAACAGATAGTATATGACTTTTGAAAATACCGCGCATTGATATCTACCCTAAATGTAGATATTGTTTATTAAACATACTCTTTAAAGGACAAGTGCATAACAATGAGAAAACACTTAAAATTAGAAGTTCCTCCTGGTCTCTTAAATGTCAGTTTTCAAATCACGGTAGCGACTTTATTGGTAGTATCCAATCTTGAACACCAAAAGGTTTGAGGGAGATGGAACATCCTAGTGTCATCGAGCAGATTACAAAAGATGGCGAGAGCACATCATATTTCAAGGTATTTTTCTTCTAAAATAAAACTTTTATCCTACTTTTCAAAGGTTGAAAAATAAACTTACAAGATTTCTGTGTGTGTATATGCATGCGCCTCTCTAATGTTTGTGTTTAGAGGGTTCTTTTATCACTGCATGTACACAGGGCTTCAGTGAATTTTCAAAAGCAAAGGTTTGCTTGCACCACCACTTTGAAAATTATCCTAGATAATTTGAGGATATTTTTACAAACTTTCACATAGTTAAGTCAATTTTTATGCGTCATTTTCACTTATTTTATAAAGTTAAGTAACATAGTAAATGACGGCAAATAAAGTCCAGTATGGCCCATCTACCCAGCAAGGTGGCAAGAGTAGTTGCATCTGCCGCTCCGTGCAGATCACCCCTTCCTATGTCTTTGTTTAGGGGTGAACCCACCGCTCCGTGTAAGGCACCCCTGTTTGATGAGAAATTAGATAGTTAAGTTTATTTTGATTTTATCCTGCTGCTATAGAGGGATCCACTGTGTCTGTCCCATGCCATTTTGAATTCTGTCACTGTATTTGCCCCCACCACTTCCATTGGGAGGGCATTCCAAGTATCCACCATCCTTTCAGTGAAACATATTTCCTGACATTGCCTTTCAATTTACCCTCTTGCAGCTTCATGTTAAGCCCTCTAGTTTTACAGCTTCCCCATCTTTGAAAGAGGTTTGGTTGTTCATTAATACTCTTTAAGTATTTAAAAGTCTAAATCATATCTCCCCTATTCCTCCTCTTCTCCAGAGTGTACATATTTAGGTCTTCAAGTCTCTTCTCATAAGGCTTCTGACACAGGCTCCAAATCATTTTGGTCGCCTTCCTCAGAACCATTTCCAGTCTTTTTACATCCTTTGCGAGATATGGTCTCCAAAACTGAACACAGTATTCCAAATGAGGCCTCACCAATAAGTTATACAGTGGCATTAGTACCTCTTCCTTTCTGCTGGTAATTCCTCTTTGTACGCAACCCAACATCCTCCTGGCTTTTGCCACTGCCTTATCGCACTGTTTTGCCACCTTGAGATCCTCAGAAATAATCACACCAAAGTCCTTCTCCTGGTCCGTGAACACCAACCTCTCACCCCCTATTGCGTACATTTCACCTGGATTTCTACTTCCCAAATGCATGACACTGCACTTCTTTGCATTAAATCTTAGCTGCCAAGCATTAGACCATTCTTCCAGCTTTTGCAGATCTTTCCTCATGTTCTCCACTCCGTCAGGGGAGTCCACTCTGTTACAAATTTTTGTGTCATCTCCAAAATAACAGACTTTTCCATTCAGTCCTTCAGCAATATCACTCACAAATACATTGAATAGTGCCGGTCCCAGGACCGAACCTTGGGGCACCCCGCTAATCACCCTCCCTTCATCCAAGTGAGCTCCATTTACCATCACCTTCTGTCGTCTGTCAGTCAACCAATTTCTGATCCAATACTGCATGCACATACTTTATTTTAAAAAAAGAGGGGTGTAAGTGACACAGAACATGTGTCAAATCAAGGCATGATCACTTACAGCAGCCTTATGGTTGGAATAAATGACTGTGTGCATCTTACACACATACATGTGCACTTTGCCCACGCTCCTCCCAAGCTCTGCCTCTGTGAACGCCCACAATGAAAGTATGTGCCATCCTGCGTACTTCTAGAAAAGCGGGCAGCTAAAGTATGCATATCAAGACCCATCTGTATGCACAAGTCACTGAAAATACATGATTTACCATGGTGGCTGCCGCATAACTTTCTGCGGCTTCTTATAAAATGACACCCAACTTCTCCCATTTATACCTGTTCTTTACCATGCACGATTATTCCAGGATATTTTCCGTGCATCGAGCAGAATTTTAAAAAGTATGTATGTAAATGTAAACTCATCCACAACGCCATCCCCAGGAATGCTTGCACTCAATCCAGCTAAGGTTAAGTGGTACACCCTGCACCCGAGTACTTTCAGTGCAATTTCATAAAAGCCTTTCTCTACACGTAAAGCACTCTTTTACCTGCAGAAATGCTTTGGAAAAATAACTATTGAGAGGCTAATCTTATAACAGGACGGCAGGCTTAGCAAAACGGGAAGGCGCCTATTTTATAAAGAAACCTGTGTCTTTATGAAATACTAGCACTACTCCTACAGAAAGCACAGGCATTAATTACATCTAGTCGGGAGCAGGCGTAAATGTAAGTACATACTTTGTGTGTGTAAACCGCGGCTCCACTCTCTCTTCCCCTGAGTACACCCACTCTACCACCGTGCGCCATCTTGTACCACACCTATTTTGAGACACGGGCGAATTTTGGAAGTAGTCTTTTATGCTCGGACAAGATTTATAAAATTACTCCACAAATGGTCAATCATATCACATTTTCAGCATAGGTCAAAGTGTCCAAAAGTATCGTCTCAAGATTTTTTTTAATCTGTGTGCGCGCATTGTGGAATGCACTCCCTTCGTTTTGTACGGAACTTCCAGCTTTCATTAATTTCTCTCCATAACTACGATCTAGGCAATATGGACTTGATTTTATATCTGGATGCCTAAGCAAAAAGTCCAAAAAGGCATCTATTTTAAGCCTATTTTACAAAGGCAACATCGGCACCTATGTGCCTTTATAAAATAGACGCTCGGATCAAGCCCCAGTGGCACACAAATACCGATGCACACATTTACCCCTGATCCAAGGCAAGTGTAACTGTGTGTGTATGTCCTCTACACATGTACACACGTATTTTATAATATCCACGAGTATATCATAATACTGCCCCTGTTCTGCCCAAACTACACCTCCAGGAATGCACATGTAAGTGTGCACTATCTTGTCAATGCACATACATGAGCAAACCATTGTGCTATTTTATAACAGGCCTCTCCACATGTAAAATAGGCTTCATACACAGAAAAGCCTTTCTAAAATATCTCCCCCCGAAAAAAATATCATAAATGTATCCCAAGAATGTGGAGGATAATTTTATAAATTACCATCTAGTTAACGTGTGCTTTCATGGGCCTGTGTCAAGCCTGTTTTGTAAAGAACAGCAGGTATCTGTTTTTCTTTCTTTCTTTCTTTCTTTATCTTATATACTGTGCTATTTGACATCAGTGTGGTTTACATGGAACATTACACTGAACAGGGCATTATAACTTGGAGATAACTATTTTACAGGGAACATGGGCAATGGAGGGTTAAGTGGCTTGCCCAAGACCAGAAGGAGCACCTGTGGGACTAGAAACCCCAGTCCTTCCGGCCCAAAGTTGCTGTCCTCTAGTGGGATTTGAACCCCCGACCTTCCGGCCTGAAGTACCTTGCCCCAACCACTAGGCCACTCCTCCACTCCAATTTATAGAATACTAGTGACCAAATACATGTGTTAATCTAAGGCACAATCACCTGCACCAGCACTAGAGATGATATAAATGCCCGTGCCTAGATTTGTAAAGAATACGCATAAATTATAGTATTTTATAATTTATGCACCTACTTGCGTGCTTCACTCTGTCCAAATTCTACCCATGTGGGCATCCACAGGGAAAGGACATGCCTTCGGCCTGATGTGTACTTTCTGAATAGTGCCCGCCTCAGTTATGCACATACGTAAATGCCCATTTACACACATAATTCACTAAAATACCATGATTTACATCCCCAAAATAGACTATAACCCTAGGCGGCTCCAGGCACCTAGTTAACATGCGTTTTTAGGTCTGTACTCTAATTTATAAATTCAAGTACACATGTACAGATGTACTTGATTTTGCAAAATAGGACATAAGTGCACAAGAACACACGTGTGCTAAGGAGTGATCACTTACACCATCTCTGACCACATCTACTTTTTGCAATTCCTTGCATAAATTAAAGACTTTTAAAACCAACACACATAATTGCTCACACCACCCACACTCTACCCAAACTGCAATCATGTGTATGCCCATAGTGAAAGTATGCGTGATTCAAAGTACACACGCACTTTCATACATAGTAACATAGTAAATGATGGCAGATAAAGACCAGCATGGTCCATCCAGTCTGCCCAGCAATACGGCAAGAGTAGGTGCACCTGTCGCTCTGTACAGGCCGCCCCTCCCCATGTCTTTGTTTAGGGGTGGACCCACCACTCTATGTAGGACACCCCTATTTGTTGAGAAGTTAGATGGTTCAGTTTATTTTGTTTTTATCCTTTGCTGTAAAGGGATCCGCTGTGCTTGTCCCATACTGTTTTGATTTCCGTCATCGTGTTTGCCCCCACCACTTCCATCGGGAGAGCATTCCAAGCATCCACCACCCTTTCAGTTAAAAAATATTTCCTGACATTGCCTTTCAATTTTCCACCTTGCAGCTTCATGTTATGCTCTCTAGTTTTGCAGCTTCCCCATCTTTGGAAGAGGTTTGTTTGTTCATCGTTCCTCTTTAAGTATTTAAAGGTCTGAATCATATCTCCCCTATCCCTCCACTCCTCCAAAGTGTACATATTTAGGTCTTCAAGTCTCTTCTCATAAGGTTTCTTACGCAGGCTCCAAATCATTTTGGTTGCCTTCCTCTGAACAGTTTCCAGTCTTTTTACATCTTTTGCAAGATATGGTTTCCAAAACTGAACACAGTATTCCAAGTGAGGCCTCACTAGCGACCTGTACAGTGGCATAAGTACCTCTTCCTTTCTGCTGGCAATCCCTCTTTGTATACAGCCCAACATCCTCCTGGCTTTTGCCACCGCCTTGTCACACTGTTTTGCCACCTTGAGATCATCAGAGATAATCACACCAAGGTCTTTCTCCTGAATCATGCACACCAACCTCTCGCCCACTTTTGCGTACATTTCCCTTGGATTTCTGCTACCTAAGTGCATGACACTGCACTTTTTCGCATTAAATTGTAATTGCCAAGCATTAGACCATTCTTCCAGCTTTTATAGATCTTTCCTCATGTTATCCACTCCCTCGGGGAGTCCACTCTGTTGCAAATTTTTGTGTCATCTGCAAAAAGACAGACTTTTCCATTCAGTCCTTCAGCAATATCACTCACAAATACATTGAACAGTGCCGGGCCCAGGACCGAACCCTGGGGCACCTCGCTAATCACCTTCCTTACATCCGAGTGAGCTCCATGTACCATCACCTTCTGTTGTCTGTCAGTCAACCAATTTCTAATCCAGTTTACCATCTTGGGACCCATCCCCAAGCTACCGAGCTTATTGACAAGCCTCCTATGAGGAACTGTATCTAAGGCTTTGCTGAAATCCAGGTAGAAGACATCCATCGCATGCCCCTGATCTAGTTTCTTGGTCACCCAATCAAAGAACTCAATCAGATTTGTTTGGCAAGACCGTCCTTCAGTAAAACCATGTTGCCTCGGATCTTGCAACCTGTTGGTTTTGAGAAAGTTCACTATTCGCTCTTTCATGAGCACCTCCATTACTTTTCCCGCCACTGAGGTAAGGCTCACGGGTCTGTAGTTTGACACTTCTTCCCTGTCACCACTTTTGTGTAGAGGTACAACATCAGCCATTCTCCAGTCCTGAGGAACCTCTCCTGTTTCCAAGGATCTGTTGAATACATCCTTTAACGGCCCTGCAGGAACCTCTCTGAGCTCTTTCAGTATCCTGGGATGTATCCCATCTGGTCCCATGGCTTTGTCCACTTTCAGTTTAGCAAGTTGTTCCAACACCTCATCTTCTGTGAATGGTGTGGTATCTACTTCATTCCCATTTTTATATTTGGGAGTCACAGCTGGTCCATCTCCAGGATTTTCTTTAGTAAAAACAGAGCAGAAGTATTTGTTTAGCAATTTCGCTTTTTCTATGTCACTTTCCACGAATCCTTTCCCAGCACTTCTGAGTCCTGCAATTCCAACTCTGATCTTCTTCCTTTCCTGAATATACCTGAAGAAAGTTTTGTTGCCACCCTTAACATCTTTAGCCATCTTTTCCTCTGCCTTTGATTTTGCTATCCTTATTTCTCTTTTTGACTCTTTGAGTTTGATCCTGTATTCATTTCTGTGTTCTTCTGTTTGCAAGCTTTTGAATTTTGTGAAAGCTGTGTTTTTTGCCTTTATTTGAGCAGCCACTTCTTTGGAAAACCAAATAGGTTTCCTTCTCCTCTTGTTTTTATTTACTTTTTTTACATATTTATCTGTTGCCCCTTTTATTGCCACCTTTAGTTTAGCTCATTGCAATTCCACTTCCCTTATCTCCTTCCACCCTGTCATCTCCTCCTTTAGGTAGTCAGTGTTTTTGAAGTTTAGGACTTTGAGCTTGCTATGTTTGGCTTGTACCTTGGCTTTTATCTCAAACCACACCGTGTGATGATCGCTGTTTCTCGCAGGGGCAGTCACGCAGACATTCGACATGCTATCACCGTTGGTGAGCACTAAATCCAGCGTTGATCTTTCCCTGGTTGGTTCCATGACCATTTGTCTAAGTGATGCATCTTGGAGAACATCTACAATTTTTTTGCTTCTTTCCAGAAGGATTGCAGAAGGAGTAATCCAATCCACATCAGGTAGATTAAAGTCACCCAAAATGATTGCATGCTAGTTGTTATTTTGTAAAAAGTCACTTATGCACGTAATTGACTAAATACCGGAATGTATGCACATTCACAGGTAAATCTAGGCACTCCTTATAAAAAGTACCCCTTAATGTCAGCCTCAGATGTCTGCATTTTAACCCTTGTCATAAGCTCATCATACACACACACACACACATCCTTCTGCTATATTTGTGTGATGAACAGCTGCAGCTATGTTCAGTTTTCCAAGCCGAAGAAGTACTTAAGCAGTCGGGACTCCATGGACAAAAGCACCTGTTGTTTTGCTCTTGTAATGACTTTCAAAGTGTCAGCTTGGGCCTCTCTTTTTCCCTAGCAAATCATCTCACTCACAATTATTGGAAGCTAAAAAAGGCAATAATTTAGAGAAAAGGCTAATAAATTAGAGCACTCCAAAAAAAAAAAAAAAACCCCGAAGACAAGGCACTTGGTACAGCACATACTTTTTTTTAGATCAAAGATGTCTTTGAAGTGACAAAAAAACCTTAATCCATAAAGTGCTGAAGCACTTCCTTTCTGTTCTGCTTGTTGTCAAATAAAATGCAAGTTAAGGAAATTATCTTTATCTGAAAATGGCTAGAAGAAGCTGTCACTTAATGACAACCTAGTCACAAATGACAATTGGGAAGATTGTTAGGTGGGTGAGGCCTAATGACTGGGGAAATAAGCTTTGCTGTCTGCTCTAATTTGGTCATGCAGCCCCATACACAATTCCAGTCAGTTCGCAGTGTGGAACAGCGAAGTCTTTGTCAGCGCTAACAGGGTCGGAGAAGCCTTCTCCTTCATAAATATGTATTAGCAGCTCTCGGGCACTGCAGAGGCAAGCCCTTCAGAAGCATAATATATAAAAACAAAACACACTCATGCACACAGACGCACAAACAAAACCAGCTACTGAACTGATGATGCTAAAATACTGGTAACTAATGTCAGCTCACGCTTTGGAAACTGAGCCAGAGGAACTCCTCAGCAGAGAGAGTGCTTCCGAACACTTTTGTATCTCAATGACCCAGACTGCAAGGTGAGATTCTATTAGCTTGTTGGAAGCCTCCATGTGCTAGCCAGTCAGTAAAAGCTGCATTGCCTAAATACGATAAAATTTCCAGGGTGAAGCATGGAACTTGGAGTGACTGCTCACATGTTTTGTTTTGTTTTTGAGTTTTCATTTACTAACAACTAAAGCCAAGGATTACCCCCTTGGGAAAAATTAAAAGCATCAGATGGTATTTTCTATATCTGTAAACAGAGCCAGTGCCACCATCACGTGAACTAGGCCACCACTCTGGGGGTGCCTGCTGCCACTGGACTGGGGCCAGTCGCAACAGCAATGGCCAGGGAACCGCGATGCAGCAGTTACCTAAGGCTCCGCAGCTGCATTGTGGTTCCTGCATGCTATTGTCTGCCGCCTCTGGCCCTGGAGAGGAGCATCAAGAGCGGCAATGGAAAGTAGGGGGGCAGCAGGATGGAGGACCCACTTAGAGTGCCTCTGATCCTTGCACCAGCCGTGTCTGTACAGTGCTGCATAACATTTCTATAGTGCTGCTAGACTTAGGTAGTAATACTAGAATGTCACACAAGTCTTAAAATTGGCTTCAAATTCTTGCTTTCCTTTAAGAACCATGGGCCTCGAAAGAAAGATATTTTCTTCCCAAGAAGTCAGAATTTTGAAGTTTATTGGTGCAACTGTCATTGAAGCTGTAGGAAAATGATACTATTTAGCTCCCGGTAGAACACCGTTCAGTGTTTAAATTGCTCCTGGTCACCTTCAAGACCTTGAGAGGTCTGGGGCCGGATTACTTGGCAGAAGGGCTTCACTAGTATCAACCAGGTCACATACTGCAGTCAAGCTAGGGTCATATGTTGGTGATTCTTGGTCCTCGGCAGATCCATCGAACTAAATGGCGTGAGAGGTGTTTTGATGTAGCAGCCCCTACTTGGTGGAACCGGCATCCTATTTCCTTATGGCAGGAGGGTAACTTGTTGGCCTTTTTAAAGACCTTGAAGACCTTCCTCTGTCTCAGTAGGGGTAGGGAGGGATAGGACATGGTAGACAGATGGTTGGTTGGTGAATTTGCCCTTTGAAAGGCCATGAAGATCCTTCCATTTCCTCTGCTTCATCAGGTATAGTGAGGAACGGGACATGGAAGGCAGGTGGTTGGTTGGTGGGTTAATGGCTTTTGCTAGCTTTGCTTTGTTAGGTTTTTATTTTGGTTTTTATTCTGTACGCCTCCTTGAATGCCTTTGGGCATTTGAAGGGATATAAATGTTTTTTAAATAAATACTATACTATTACTGCTATCTAGTGCTACCAGGCCCATGCATAACTGTACAAAATTATGTGAGAGCTTACAATCTAGTCAAGACAAGCATACATTCCAAACAAGAGCGTCTAAGAGAAATGTATTTCAGGGAAGTGGTAAGGATGTAAAAGAAGCCCCAACAAGGTGACTTTGTACTCTGGATTTGAATATGGCCTGAGAGGGACCACAATATCCTGAGTCTGGAAGTCTTTTGCATGCAAATGGCACAGCAGAGCTGAGAGAGAAGAGTTGTGAATTAGCAACGGAGAAGATGTGACTTCAAGCAACAAATTTAGAGGTTTTTCTCATTGCTTAAAACAAAACTGATAAACTCTCTTTGTTAAACTTTAGTAGAGACTTTTGCCTTTTCCAGGGACTCACAGCCTTTATTCTTTCTTCAGTGCCAGAAACAAAGTGGGAAGTCTCCAAAGGTACAAAGCTTCATGAGAGCTTCTAATATTTATTTATTTAGACAGATTTGTATGCCACCTTATCCTTCAATCAAGGACGTCACGTCACATCACAATTGGAGGGTTACATTTAACATTAGGGTATTTACACACATTACATTACATACAAATTTAGACAGTACAGTTACTTGACAGCATTTAGACAGTACAATTGAAGGGTAACATTTAACATGAGGGTATTTAATAACGTGGTATGATAAACTTGAGTGTGTGCTTAGTTGGCGAAGGTAGTTGTATTTCTGGCTGGGTAGGGGCTATTGCCTGCGTGCTCATATGTTTCTATAAATAACAGTGTTTTGAGGTCTTTGCAGAAGTCTGTGAGGTCATCCACTGCCCTCAGGCTTGTTGGGAGGGAGTTCCATAGTACGGATGCCAGTAGTGATGGTGCTCTTTTTGAAGTAGTTTGTTTGGTTTTATGATAGCCTTCGGGTGTGCCGATCATGTTGTCGTTATTGGTTCTTCTTGGTCTATTGCTGGTATCCCTTGTTATAATGTTTTGGAGTATGTCTGCTGAGAGATGGTGAATGATTTTGAAGATGATCATTATTGTTTTGTATTTAGCTCTTGCCACCATTGGGAGCCAGTGTAGTTGTTGTAGGACGGGAGTGATGTGCTCGGTCCTTGGAGTGTCTGTAATGATGCGTGCTTTGGTGTTTTGCACCATCTGTAGTGGGTGTAGTGTCTGCTGAGGAAGGCCTTGATATAGTGAGTTTCCGTAATCAAGCAGTGGTGTAATGAGTGCTTGGCACACTGTGCGGAAGTGGTCCTGACGGAGCATTGGTTTGATTTGTCTGATTGTCTTCAATCATTGATAGGCCTTGTTTGCGGTTTTGTTGATGTGGGATTTCAGGTTCAGAGCTCTGTCTAGTGTGATGCCCAGATATTTAACTTCTTCTTTGACTACTATGTGTTTGTTTAGGATGCTGATAGTTTGTGGAGGTATGAAGGTGGGGTTCCTGGTGACGAACATTGCCTCAGTTTTATCGTAGTTGACCGTTAAGTTGTTGGCTATGAGCCATTCATTCATGTCTTCGAGGCATTTGGTTATTGTTGTGGTGTTTAGTGCTAGTGGGTTGATTGGAGCGTACACCATGATGTCGTCAGCATAAATGTGATAGTGAAGTTTGTGGTGTTTGATGATGTTGCATATGGGCTGTATGTAGATGTTAAAGAGCATTGATGAGAGGGCTGAGCCTTGAGGTATTCCCTGTGTGATGGGGAATTGTAGTGATTTCTTTTGGTCACATTTGACTTGTTGCGTTCGCCCTTCCAAATATGATAGGACTATCCAAGAATACCCTGAAGTAGGTCACATCTGTTGTAAACGTTGCAGTATCTTAGTGTGGGACACAGTGTCGAAAGCCACCGAGATGTCTATGAACACTAGCAGGAAGCCGTTTTTTTATGTTGTTCATGCCTCTTAGGAGGTTATCAAAGAGGGAGGTGAATAGTGTTTCCACGCCGTGTTGGGGCTTGAATCCATGCTGATGGATGTCCAGTGGGGCATTTATGTCAATGTGGTCCTGAAGTTGCTTTTGCACTGCCTTTTCCATGATTTTGGCAAGGAATGGCAGGCTGGAGATGGGACGGTATGATTTTGGTTCGGAGGGGCTCAGATTGCTATTTTTGAGTATTGGTCGTATCATTGCGTGCTTTAGGGGTTGCGGCATGTATCCTTGTTGAAGTGAATCTTTGACGATTTTTTGAATGTGGTGAGAGAGTTGGCTTTTTGTAGCTTTGAGCCATGTCACTGGGCATGGGTCTGACGGTGAAGTTGTTGTATTTAGTCCAGATATAATGTCTTCTACTTGCTCCTTTGTTGGTATGTTGAAGCTCTCCCATGTTTGATGTTGCTTTTTTTATCGTGTATTCGTTTGTTTGTGGTGTGGTAGAGGATGTTTGGTTGGTGTTTTTTGACTTCATGTAATCTGCATATTTTTGTGGGTCAAGATGGTGGGTACTTTGTTGCGTGTCGTCCTTGGTGAGCTTTTGGACAATGCTAAAGAGTTCTCTTGGTCTATTAATAGATTTCATGATTAGGTTGGTATGATGTTGCTGTCTACGCTCATTTATTAGATTGTTATATTCCATTTGTTTGTCTCTGTATTGAGTTAGGAGGTTGTGTGATTTATTCCATCTCCATTTTCTTTCCAGTCTTCTGAGTGTGCGTTTTGCAACTCTGATTTCATATGAGTACCATGGGGCATTGGATCTCTTGCATGTTTGTGGTTCTTTGATGGCTGGGGCAGGTGCTGCATTGGAAATTGTGTTCCATTCTTGTTGAAGTTGTGGAGTGATTTTGTTTATGAATGAGTCTCTGTTAAATGTTTTGAACCGTCTAGATATTCTTTCGTCTTCTTTGCGTTGGGTGGGATTGTTCAGGGTCATGGTGAATTCAATCACATGGTGGTCTGACCAAGGGACTGGTGTGATTGTTGGTTTTGTGGTCTTGTTTTGTTCCACTAATTGCATTGGCATGAAGATCATGTCCGGAGTTGTTCCATGCTGGTGCACTGGGGCGTTAATTGTCTGGCAGTATTTTAATGATTCTATGGCTTTTAAGAATGTTGCGGTTTCTCTGGTGGGTGCGGATGTTAGGTTGTAGTTTCCTAGTGCAATGAGGGGTTTATGTCTTCTGCTATGTGTGCACATTGTTTCGATTACTGTGGATAGGTGTTCAGTTGTGGTTCCAGGTGGTCTGTATGCGAGGGAAATGCTTAGGTACTATTCTGCAATGTTTGAAGTGGACATTTTCTTACATTAGCATATCTCACTTTACTTGAAATCCAGCCATGAATGCTTTTGCTGATCTGACGCTAGTTCTCTCTAAAGGGCTGGTTGCTCTCCTATATGTGACCAAGTAGCAGCAGTCATGCCACTGCCAAATGAGTTTGAAACCCATTGAAAGCTGCATATTCTAAAAAGAGATTGTTCCGCAGTCCACAAACGAGTCCTCTATGTGCCACTACTGTTCTTTCTGTATGCTGGAAATACACTTAAACTGGAACCCGAACACATCCTGAAACTTAATGGTCCTAAGACAGGTGAGAATTAAGAAGATAGTTGTTACTTTAAACATAAACATGTGTTCAAGTTAAATGCTGTTGTTAAGTGCCGTCGAATCGGTTTCGATTCATAATGACCCTCTGGATAGTTGTCCTAAACTGTGTTCAGTCTTCACTTAGGCAGCTTATTGTTGATAGAGTGGCATCCAAAGCTGCTGTTATTGAACCATCTCAATGCTGGTCTTCCTCTCTTGCATTGACCTTCAACTTTGCCAAGCATAATCTCTAATGATCTCTCTCTTCGCATGATGTGTCCAAAATATGAAAATCAAAGTCTTGTCATCTAAGCTTCTAAAGAAAGTTTAGTTTGATCTCCTTCAGTACTGAGTGGTTTGTTCTATGGACAGTCCATGGTATACACAGTATTCTTCACCAGCACCATAATTCAAAAGCATCAAATTTCTTTTTGTCTATCTTTTTCACTGTCCAACTTTCACATCCATGTGATGTTATTGAAAATACCATGGCTTGGACAAGTCAAATCTTTGGATGGAGAGAGACATCTCTGCTCTTGAGAATCTTGTCACTTTCAGCCAGTATTGTGGAATCAGCACAGTGAAGATTGTTGATAAGTCGTCCCCCAATCTTCATACAGAGCCGGTGTTACCATTTGGTGAACCAGGTGGTCACCTAGAGCACCAACCCACCGGGGTGCCGTCGTTATCATCCCTCACTAGGAACAACAGCAGCGGCAATGGCTTCAAACAGCCCCATGGTGCTTACCTTCATGTTTCCGCACCATGGGACTATTTGCTTCCACCCCTCTCCGACTCCCAATGCCCGATGCCAACTTCCAGGCATCAGAAAGGGTGGAAACAAAAAGCCCCATGGCACCTAAGCTTGAAGGTAAACGCCGCAGAGCTGTATGTGGCTATTTGTTGCCACTGTTGGTCCTGGAGAGGGGCAGCAGTTGTGGCAATGGGTGCCACGGGATGGGGGGGAGGGCTCAAGAGATTAGGTTTGCCTAAGACACCTCATTTCCTTGCACTGGCCCTGTCTTCACACCTCAGTTGCCTTCATACAGTCCTGCTTCTCTGATTATTTGTTTTGCATATAGATTAAACAGGTAGGGGAAAGGTATGCAGCCTTGTCATACATCTTTGCTGATTTTAAACCATTCTGTTTCTCCTTGTTCCGTTTGAAATGTTGCTTCTTGATCAAAGTAAAGACTGTGCAAGAGAATTATCAGGTGTTCTGGTATACCCATGCTTTTTAATGTGGCCCAGACACAAAACATAACGAGCGTTATAAAGTACATGCTTCAGAATCCAACTTTGCTCAGATACCACTGTGTGATAGTTGTTCCAAGGCCTACACCAGTGCATCAGGAGAGAAGCTTAATTTAGAAACATGACGGCAGAAAAAGACCATATGGCCTATCTAGTCTGTTCTTCCGTATCAAATACTATAGTCCCTTCTTTTCTTTTAGAGATCTTCTGTTTTAGAGATCATGCTGTTTTTAATTCAGATACTGTCCTTGTCTCTACTACCTCCACTCAATTTCTGGTTGAATGGCCTGGAACACAGCTCCACTACTTCTTTACAGACTCAACAGCAGCAGGGGTATTCTGCTCTAGCCCTTCCCTTTGAGGCAGCCTGAAGAGAAGAGGTGAGGGGTTGAGCCTGGAGCAGAGCTGTCACTCTACTCTCTAATCTGGCCTATCTTCTCCTACTGTTCCTGCCCTTAGCCCGCCTGCCTCTCCCCTGGCACCATAGTCATACTTGCTTTTTGCCTACAAATTAAGCCCTGGCCAGGAAAAATCAAAATGTAGCTCTTAGGACAGAGATAGCCAACTCCAGTTCCATCATCCAGGAACTGCCACATCTTGCTCTTCTGCATTCATCTGGTTGCTGGGTCTTGAGTCTTTATTTTGGTTTGCCAATTTCTTCTTGCTCCTTTGGGATTCCAGTTCAGCAGAAAACTAAGCTGGGATCCGGCACCATGAGCCTCTTTTTGCAACTACTCAACTTCCCTCATTTTATGTCCCCTCCCAACTCAGACAAGCCATTACTGTCTAACAGTCATGCTCCAAGGCTCCTTTCCGTAATCTAGCCACTGGGAGCCACCACTGGATGATGACTAAATCTCATTCCACTTAGGGGCTGTGAATTTCATGGATAGAAGCCACTGTACCACTGAGAAGGCAGCATGTGATTAAGTTTTACCAGTGACTGTGGATTTACAAACTCACGGGAACTGTCAGTGCTGCACACAGAATTTATCTGCATGTCTTTACACACGTGCAGGAAATTGGTTTGGACATAAACCAAATACAGCTTCTAGGGTTACTTACTATCTAGCCAATATGGCACAATCCTTACTGAATATGATTGCGGGCCAAACTGAAGAACTTTATAGACAAACATATGTCCCACAAATAGAGCCATTGGTTGCTCTACTCATGCAATGGTAGTTTATGCTGCTGCACTGTGCATTTATAAACCAGCACTCCCCCTCCCCACAATAACCAGGACAAGCAAGCTCACTGCATGATAAAATGTACAGTTACAGATGTGAAACTATTTAATGCTCCCGATCACATTTGCAAAGCATACAGTATCAGAGCACATGGTCATTCTTTTATATACTACTCAATGAGCAAATCATGAATTTTGCAAAACGTTACTTATCTCATGACAACATTATCATTCTTAATTGCATGGATTTGAAACTATTCACTTTAATTTTGTGATATTTAAGCCAGCAGTTTCTTACTGCTCCTTTACATTTTCAACTCAATCAGAACAAGCTTCCTTGAGTTACGATGCCATGAGCCCCCATTCACAATTAGCCAGGGGTTGCCCCATTTTTAACCATCACCCCCCTTCCCAACTACCACAATGACAGATATCCACCAGAGGCCAGACACCCATTATGTGTCACTTAGTATCACTGTTTTGCGAAGGCAGAGCATCCATACCCCAAACCCAGAGCAGTGAACACTGTCTCCACAACAGCCCCAGCCCT
Organism: Ichthyophis bannanicus; assembly: GCA_033557465.1. Lineage (NCBI taxonomy): Eukaryota > Metazoa > Chordata > Amphibia > Gymnophiona > Ichthyophiidae > Ichthyophis > Ichthyophis bannanicus. The sequence goes on along the minus strand of CM066032.1, from coordinate 1,200,216,647 downwards.
GGCCTGCCCAGGGAGAAAAAGGAGGCCCAGGAACTGAACCCAGATATCTAGCATAGCACTAACACTGATGTAATTGGACTGCACCTTTTTGTAACATATTTGTGATACAAAACTGGGCAATGTTTTGGGGAAGAGGAAACCTATTCCAAAAGGGTGGGCTTCACTTTAACCAGGATAGAGCTTGGCTGCTGGCAGGGCCGGATTTACCTATACGCCATGTACGCCATGGCGTAGGGCCCACAGCCGGCAGGGGCCCACAAAAAAAGAACAAGTTAATTTTTTTTAAATAAAATTTTTAAAAAAACCTGCTGGCTGCCGCCGCGGGGCCCCCTCTGCTGCCGCGGCAGCACCGACTGACCCGCGGGGGCCCCCTCTACAAGCTGAAGCCGTCGGTTCATTCCTCCCTCCCTCCGTGCAGGGTGCAGGCTGCAGGCTGTGAGAGACGCAAAAGGAGAGTGTCTCCTCGCGTCTCTGTTAAGCCCGCAGGGGCTGATGGGAAATTTCCCATCAGCCCCTGCGGGCTTAACAGAGACGCGAGGAGACACTCTCCCTTCGCGCCTCTCACAGCGTGCACAGAGGGAGGGAGGGATCGACGGACCGACGGAGTCAGCTTGCAGAGGGGGCCCCCGCGGGTCAGTCCGTGCTGCCGCGGCAGCAGAGGGGGCCCCGCGGCGGCAGCCAGCAGTTTTTTTTTTTTAATTAAATTTTACTTTAGGCCAACGGGGGGGGGGGTAGGACTGGTAATGGGCGATGGGGGGGTAGGACTGGTAATGGGCTATTGGGGGGGCTGGGGCTGGAAATGGGCTGAGGGGGGTTAAGGCTAGAGGTGGGCTGATGGGGTTAGGACTGGTAATGGACTGTGGGCTGTTGGGGGGCTTAGAACTGGCAATGGGCTTTGGGGGGGTTAAGACTGGTAATGGGCTGTGGGCTGATGGGGGCTGTCTGGTAATGGGCTATGGGGGGGATGGGACTGGAAATGGGCTGGGGGTTAAGACTGGAGGTGGGCTGATGGGGTTAGGACTGGTAATGGGCTGTTGGGGGGGTTTAGAACTGGTAATGGGCTTTGGGGGGGTTAAGACTGGTAATGGGCTGTGGGCTGATGGGGGTTGTCTGGTAATGGGCTATGGGGGGGCTAGGACTGGAAATGGGCTGGGGGGTTAAAACTGGAGGTGGGCTGATGGGGTTAGGACTGGTAATGGGCTGTGGGCTGATGGGGGGGTAGGACTGGCAATGGGCTATGGGGGGCTGACTGGAAATGGGTTGATGGGGTTAGGACTGGAAGTGGGCTGATGGGGGGTTAGGACTGGTAATGGGTTATAGGGGGGGCTTAAACTGAAAATGGGGTGATGGGGGGTTAAGGACTATAAGTGGGTTGATGGGGGGCTAGGACTGGTATTGGGTTGGGGGGTTGCTAGGACTGGAAATGGGCTGATGGGTGGCTAGGACTGGAAATGGGCTGATGCAGGGACTAGAAGGGAATGGATGCTGGGTGAGGCTGGAACTAGAAGGGAGCTGATGTTGGGGGAGGATTAGAATGGGATGGGGCTGGAAGAGTAAAATGGAGAAGGGAAAAATATTTTGTGTGGGAGGGATAAAAAATCTACAATTGGCCGGGTATTGGGAGAGTAAGTGGGGATTGAGGATGGAGGGGTAAAATTTGAGTGGATGAAATAGGACTGAGGAAAGAGCAAAAGGAGAAAGATTAGTATGTTAAAGCAGATGTAGAGAGAGAATGGAAAAAAATCTAGAAGAGAGAAGAAAGGACAAATGGACAGCAGACGATGGAGAGTTAGCAGAAGACACGAAGAAACCAGAAGAAAGTGGCTGGAGCAATTGCAGCTGAAAAAAATGCACAAAAGGTAGAAAAATATCTCTTTATTTTGAATTTATTAATTGGAATATGTCAGCTCTGGTAAATGTGCATCATTAACGTCTGCGCTTTGTTTAGTACAAGAGCAAATTAATGTATAGTTTTATTTCTACAGTGTTGTACATTCCAAGTTTGGCTTTTGGGATTCCCAGTTTAATTATTGTCTTCCTGTTTCTAAATTGTGATTACTTGTTTGGTGATGGTCTATGTTCTGCATGTGTAACTGAGCTGAGGTGTTCTGTTTATATAATTCCTATTTGACATTGTCACTTGTTCTCTTTCCCCAGTAGGTCATGTATTGTTGTTCTCTGAAATGTATTGGTTTAATATTTGCAGTGTTGCCTTTTGATTGGTAGAGTATGGTGCTTTGTGAGTCCTGGTAGTGCTGTTAGGATACGGCGGGTTTGCTATGGGTTCTAAATGGGCAGTGTTTGTAGTAGTTCCTAATGTGTCTGGCAGTTGGCATTGGATTATAGTAATGTAGAAATCTTTTAGTCTTTCTTTATCCATACACTCATTAAGAGGCACGTTTACTAAAAGTTAGTATATGGTAACATTATGCAAATATTTATGCAAATGAGGCCCCTTATGCAAATGAGGCCCCGCACCCCCCTTGGGTCGCCCCTGCTGGGGGCCCACAATTTTTGTTGGCGTAGGGCCTCACTCAAGGTATATCCGGCCCTGGCTGCTGGCGCTAACATTTAAAAAGGAGATAGAACAGCTTTTATACTATAACTCGAGTGAAGCCAATGGTCACTCAAGAGCATATGGTTCAGAGTGAGGTATTGTCAAAGGATCCTAACAAATCAAGCAAGTTAAAGAATTTCAATAGAGAGGTTGTAAGAAAGGCAAAAGAAGCCTGGGTTGTCTTTATAAAAATCGCAGGGAGAGTTAAAATTATCCCTGTCAACTCCTAGGTAGATTTCTGGCATTTCAAAAAATGCTTTGAAATGGCAGAAATCTAAAAAATAATGTAACCCCCCCCCCCCGTGGGGTTAAGTTTGTTTGAGAGGGGGTTAAGTACCTTGTGAGGTTAAGTTTTTGTTGGGACTGTGCGGTGCCCGAGGAGTGTGCACATTTACATTTGGATGTATTAGAATGTGTGAGTTAGCTGACTTCTAAAGAGTTGTGGATTTTGGATTGTCTGGAGAGGTTGTTATTATCTGAAACATCCTGGTTGAGTTTGTGCCATTCTTTTTAATGAGATGTGCAGTTGAAAAGTAAAACTGATTTTCTCCTGCAGCATTTGGTTTAGGTTCTATTGCTTCATTTGCATATTTCGTAAACATGTTTTTGATTGGTTAGAGAATCTAAGGAAACAGATGCATGATGTCAGCAGAGTCTTGGTTTCCTTGACAACATCAGTAAGAAAGTTGTTTTGTTTACTGCTGTTTTGTTTTTGAAACTGAAGAAGGAAGGCAGGGAAACTGAAAAGGAACTGCAAGAAAGAAAAAGAGTTTGCTTTCTGAAAAAGGGAGAAGTCTGTGTATAGAAGTATATTTATTTCTTTGAACAGAGAGAAGTCTTGTGCTTGAAGTTGTACAGACTGAAGTTTGTTTTTTTGTGTGATCCTGAGTGAGGAAAACAGCAGTTTGAATTGTGTCTGAAGATGTGCTGTTATGCATTTCTGATCGCTGGAAGGAGCGGGCTACAAATGCTTGCTAAATAAAAATAAATAAATAAAAGTATCTATTGGAGATACATTGTATTGGAAGTGTGAAACTGGAGTTTGGGTTTAGAGACTTCAGGCTAACTGGAGATGGTCCTGATGAGGAGAGGTTTTGAACAGTGTAGGTGGAGACTCGGTTATGAAACCAAAGGTTTTTACCAAAGATTTTCTTGGGAGTTCTCTGCTAGAAACAGACAGAGTGTAATTGTTAGAGGTTTATTAAGCAGAGCTGTGTTTTCAGTAATCTGTATTTTGAAGTGTTTGAAGTCATAAAGCCAATCAGCACACTAAGAAATTTCCTGCTGTGACAGAGAGAGTTTGCTTTTCTCTGATCAGAGAAAGGCTGAACTTTTACAGAGCTCTGCTAGTGAGTGGATTTTTGCCTCCTGGGACATCTTACTGTGAGTTCTAGCTGTTTATTTAATTATTTACTGTTTGTCTAACTGTTGTTTGTTTAATTATTTAGTGTTTGTCTTAGTGGTGTGCACGTTTCAGCCTTCTCAGCTGTACTTACCTTGCCTCTCTCAACTGGGCTTTGTGTGGTAGCCATTTTGAATTAATCTCTCTCCCCAGAGCCTGTTGTTTGTTAAGCTTTTCCTGTCCTTGCCTGCCTGAGTGACTCCTCCCCCTGTGTGTGTGGTAGCCATTTTGAATTAATCTCTCTCTCCAGAGCCTGCTGTTAAGCTTTTTCCTGTCCTTGCCTGCCTGAGTGACTCCTCCCCCTGCCCCCCTCCCCCTGAGGTATCCTGTAACCTTGTTCCTGTTTTCTCCACGTGTGCATAGGCTGTTTTAGTTTGCTTTTCTCTGATCAGAGAAAGGCTGAACTTTTACAGAGCTCTGCTAGTGAGTGGATTTTTGCCTCCTGGGACATCTTACTGTGAGTTCTAGCTGTTTATTTAATTATTTACTGTTTGTCTAACTGTTGTTTGTTTAATTATTTAGTGTTTGTCTTAGTGGTGTGCACGTTTCAGCCTTCTCAGCTGTACTTACCTTGCCTCTCTCAACTGGGCTTTGTGTGGTAGCCATTTTGAATTAATCTCTCTCCCCAGAGCCTGTTGTTTGTTAAGCTTTTCCTGTCCTTGCCTGCCTGAGTGACTCCTCCCCCTGTGTGTGTGGTAGCCATTTTGAATTAATCTCTCTCCCCAGAGCCTGCTGTTAAGCTTTTTCCTGTCCTTGCCTGCCTGAGTGACTCCTCCCCCTGCCCCCCTCCCCCTGAGGTATCCTGTAACCTTGTTCCTGTTTTCTCCACGTGTGCATAGGCTGTTTTAGTTTGCTTTTCTCTGATCAGAGAATGGCAGAACTTTTACAGAGCTCTGCTAGTGAGTGGATTTTTGCCTCCTGGGACATCTTACTGTGAGTTCTAGCTGTTTATTTAATTATTTACTGTTTGTCTAACTGTTGTTTGTTTAATTATTTAGTGTTTGTCTTAGTGGTGTGCACGTTTCAGCCTTCTCAGCTGTACTTACCTTGCCTCTCTCAACTGGGCTTTGTGTGGTAGCCATTTTGAATTAATCTCTCTCCCCAGAGCCTGTTGTTTGTTAAGCTTTTCCTGTCCTTGCCTGCCTGAGTGACTCCTCCCCCTGTGTGTGTGGTAGCCATTTTGAATTAATCTCTCTCCCCAGAGCCTGCTGTTAAGCTTTTTCCTGTCCTTGCCTGCCTGAGTGACTCCTCCCCCTGCCCCCCTCCCCCTGAGGTATCCTGTAACCTTGTTCCTGTTTTCTCCACGTGTGCATAGGCTGTTTTAGTTTGCTTTTCTCTGATCAGAGAAAGGCTGAACTTTTACAGAGCTCTGCTAGTGAGTGGATTTTTGCCTCCTGGGACATCTTACTGTGAGTTCTAGCTGTTTATTTAATTATTTACTGTTTGTCTAACTGTTGTTTAATTATTTAGTGTTTGTCTTAGTGGTGTGCACGTTTCAGCCTTCTCAGCTGTACTTACCTTGCCTCTCTCAACTGGGCTTTGTGTGGTACCCCCATCCCCCTGCTGAGGGTTCAGGACAGGGTACCTTGTAACTGCCCTCTTTAATAGGACTTATCTCCCCCCCTCCCTCCCCAGCACCCACCCACCCCTGGGGAAATTGTAGTTTTATAGGTACTTGGACATCTTAGAGGAAAGGGGCTGCTCTCAGGTGCAGCTCTTAATCCAAATCAGTCATACACAGAGGACCTGTGATTAATTAGCTTCAGGTACACAGGGTGTATTAGGGGTATTAGATACACTTTTATTAGTATAAGCATCTACACCAATCCTTATTATATACCGATTTAAAAGACCTAAACACAAGCTTTAAACTAAGATGCAGTCAGAGGTCCAGCAACGAGATGGGGGTTCTCCAGTCTTTTGCATCGAGTGTCACATGTATGATTATCTCCCAGTTGGTGAGAGGTCCTACATATGCACTAAGTGCAGGGAGCTCTTTGCTCTCAGGGAACGAGTCCGTTCTCTAGAGGCTAGAGTAGCAGACCTGGAAGACATAAGAAAGACAGAGAAGTACATGGACGAGACCTACAGGGATATAGTCCTGAAGTCCCACCTCCAGTCTGGCAGCATCCCTGTTGCCATGGAGGAGAGAGGTCACGTGACAGGAGAGCATCACCCTGGTGTGGCAGGAAGTGATCCTGTAACTAGGACCTGTCCTCCAGGTGATGTAAAACCCTCTCGCACCGAGGACGTTTCTCCAGGGCCATGTCCCCATGAGGGGAGGGTCAGGACAGCTGTTATAGTTGGTGATTCAATCATTAGGAATGTAGATAGCTGGGTGGCTGGTGGACGTGAGGATCGCCTGGTAACATGCCTGCCTGGTGCGAAGGTAGCAGATCTCACGCACCGCCTAGATAGGATCATAGATAGTGCTGGGGGGGAGTCTGCTGTCTTGGTACATGTTGGTACCAATGACATAGGAAAATGTGGTAGGGAAGTTCTGGAGGCTAAATTTAAGCTTTTAGGTAGGAAGTTGAAATCCAGAACTTCCAGGATAGCGTTCTCCGAAATGCTTCCTGTTCCACGTGCAGGACCCAAAAGACAGGCAGAGCTCCGGAGTCTCAATGCGTGGATGAGACAATGGTGCAAGGATGAGGGTTTTGGATTTGCTAGGAACTGGGGAACATTCTGGGGAAAGGGGGGGCTCTTCCGAAGGGATGGGCTTCACCTTAATCAGGATGGGACCAGACTGCTGGCATTAACCTTTAAAAAAGAGATAGAGAAGCTTTTAAACTAGAAAATAGGGGAAAGCCGACAGTCACCCAGGAGCGCACGGTTCGGACAAAGGTATCCTTGAAGGATACTACCAAAAGCAGTGAGGTTCCAAAAGGGAGTATAGTAGCCCAAATGCCCTTGAGTAAGGAGCAGACAGAGCATAAAGATTCCCCATTACCCATGCCTACCAATAGCCAGATTAATATTAATAAAATACAGTCTCTAAAATGCTTGTATGCCAATGCTAGAAGTCTAAACAATAAGATGGGAGAATTAGAATATATAGCATTAAATGAGAGGTTAGATATGATTGCACTCTCAGAGACATGGTGGAAGGAGGATAACCAGTGGGACACTGTGATACCTGGATACAAACTATATCGTAATGATAGAGCTGAACAAATTGGTGGAGGGGTTGCGCTCTATGTTAGAGAGGGCATTGAGTCAGAAAGGATTAAAGTTTTGCAGGGAACAAAATATGCTGTAGAATCTCTATGGATTGAAATTCCATTTACGAAGGGGAAGGTGATGGCAGTGGGAGTATACTATCGACCACCTGGCCAGAATGAACAAATGGATGATGAAATGCTCAAAGAAATCAAGGAAGCTAACAAAAGCCACAACAGAGTAGTAATAATGGGTGATTTCAATTACCCCGGTATCGACTGGGACAGTGTCACAGCAGGACAAGCTAAAGAGATAAAGTTTCTAGATGAAATGAATGACTGCTTCTTGGAGCAGCTGGTTCATGAACCGACCAGAGGGGAAGCCATACTGGACCTAGTCCTTAGTGGAACGCCAGATCTGGTGCAAGAAATAAGGGTGTTGGGACCACTTGGCAATAGTGATCATAGTATGATCATGTTTGATTTAATCAGTGGAGGACAGATAGTAAAGGAATCCACAGTACTACCTTTTAACTTTCAAAAGGGTGACTATGATAGAATGAGGAATATAGTTCGGAAAAAACTAAAAGGAGCGGTTCCAAAGGTTAAAGACTTACAGCAAGCTTGGGTGTTATTTAAAAATACTATCCTCGAAGCCCAGACCAGCTGTATTCCACGCATTAAGAAAAGTGGAAGAAAGTCCAAAAAACTGCCAGCATGGTTTAAAGGTGAGGTCAGAGAGGCTGTTGCTGCCAAAAGAGCAACCTTCAGAAAATGGAAAAAAGAGCCAAATGATGAAAACTGGAAACAGCACAAGCACTGGCAAGTTAAATGCAAAGCATTGATAAGGCAGGCAAAGCGGGAATTTGAGAAGAAACTTGCTACGGAAGCAAAAACACGAAATAAGGACTTTTTCAAGTACATTCGTAGCAAAAGGCCTGTGAGAGAGTCAATTGGACCATTAGATGATAGAGGGGTAAAAGGTGCAATAAGAGGAGACAAGGCTATAGCAGAGAGACTGAATGAATTCTTTGCTTCGGTCTTTACTGAGGAAGATGTAGGGGTGTTACCCAAGACTGAAGTGGTATTTAAAGGTGATACTGCAGAGGAATTGAGAGAAATATCGCTACACCGGGAAGATATATTACAACTATTTGATAAACTGAATAGTAGCAAATCACCTGGACCGGATGGTATACATCCCAGAGTGTTGAAAGAACTGAAATATGAGATTGCAGACCTGTTATTGGTAATCTGTGAACTTTCATTAAAATCATCTGTAATACCTGAAGATTGGAGGGTCGCCAACGTAACACCAATTTTTAAAAAGGGTTCCAGGGGTGACCCGGGAAATTACAGACCGGTGAGCCTGACGTCAGTACCAGGGAAAATGGTAGAAGCCATCATAAAGAACAAAATTACACAGCATGTAGATAGTCATGGCCTAATGGGAGACAGCCAACATGGCTTTAGACAAGGAAGATCTTGTCTTACTAATCTGATCTGTTTTTTTGAAGGTGTGCATAAACAGGTAGACAAAGGTGAGTCGGTTGATATAGTGTATCTGGACTTTCAGAAAGCTTTTGACAAGGTCCCCCATCAGAGACTTTTGGCGAAGCTAAAAAGTCATGGGATAGGAGGCAGTGTACTATTGTGGATCGGGAACTGGTTAAAAGATAGAAAGCAGAGGGTAGGGCTAAATGGCCAATATTCCCAATGGAAAAAGGTGAATAGTGGAGTACCCCAGGGATCTGTACTGGGTCCGCTACTTTTTGACATATTCATAAATGACCTGGAAAAGGGAATAACTAGTGAGGTACTCAAATTTGCAGATGACACAAAACTGTTTAAAGTTGTTAAAACCCAAGAGGATTGTGGAAAACTGCAGGAGGATCTGGATAAATTGGAAGACTGGGCATCCAAATGGCAGATGAAATTTAATGTGGACAAGTGCAAAGTTATGCACCTAGGAAAGAACAACCCACACTATAGTTACAAGATGCAAGGCTCCACATTAGAAACCACCACCCAGGAAAAAGATTTAGGAGTCATCGTGGATAACATGTTAAAACCCTCCGCCCAGTGTGCAGCGGCGGCCAAGAAAGCAAATAGAATGCTAGGTATCATAAGGAAAGGGATGGAGAATAAAACAAAGGATATTATAATGCCTCTGTATCGCTCCATGGTACGACCGCACCTTGAATATTGTGTGCAATTCTGGTCACCGTATCTTAAAAAGGACATAGAGTTATTAGAAAAAGTACAGAGAAGAGCCACCAAATTGGTGAAGGGGATGGAAGGCTACTCCTATGAAGAGAGGCTAAAAAGGTTAGGGCTCTTTAACCTAGAAAAGAGGCGGCTGAGGGGAGATATGATAGAGGTGTATAAATTAATGAATGGAGTGGAACGGATAAACGTGGATAAATTGTTTACGCTATCAGAATATAGAAGGACTAGGGGGCATGTAATGAAGCTACAGGGTAAACTATTTAAGACAAATAGGAGAAAATATTTCTTCTCTCAACGTGTAATCAAACTCTGGAATCTGTTACCGGAGGATGTAGTAAGGGCTGTTAGTATAGCTGGGTTTAAAAAAGGTTTGGACAAGTTCCTGGAGGAAAGGTCCATAAACCACTATTAAAAAGGGACCCAGGATATCAATGCTTGGCCTAGTACAAGCACTGCAGAACCTGTGTCTTTTGGGGAAACTGCTAGGTACGTATGACCTAGATTGGCCACTGTTGGAAACAGGATACTGGGCTTGATGGACCTCGGTCTGACCCAGTATGGCATTTCTTATGTTCTTATGTTCTTATGTTCTTAAAGGCAGAAACTTGGAATGTATTTAAGAACTGCTTTGTTTGTGGCAGTGAATGTTTGAAAGAAAGCTCTGTTAAAGATAGAGTAATATTGGTGAACAGGTTTTCTTTGTCAGGGACAATTCAGGAACTTGTTGTTTCACCAGTATTGGTACAGTATTGGTACAGCATTGGTACAGCTTTGGAACAGAAATGTGTAGCGGCTAAGCATTGTGGAATGGTTATAGACAACTGCCATTCTGAGTTTGGAAGACTGAGTAAGATTAGATACAAGGTGTGTTATGCAAAAGAGAGTTTGGTAAACACTTCAGCATAGGGATTAAAGTACTGTCAGGTGAAATTTAGTTAGGGACTTTGATTAATTTTATTTTTATTAGTTAGGGAAACAAATTTATTTTGAAGAGCAATAATACATTGGAATGTTGTGAAAACAGAAGTAGAAAGTTAGGGTTTTGCCTCCTGTTATTTTCTTTAAGATAGGGAGACAGGTCACCAGATTTCCAAGGTTCCTGAGGAGCAGTGTTCCTGCGCAAATTCTGGGCCCCAACTCTTCAACCTTCACAATCATCCGGATGAAAGACATCGTCCACAAATGTCAGGAAAAAGCTAAGTGAAGCTCTGGACAGTTTTGTAGTATAAACAAAGGAGAAAAAGAGAGTAAGAAAAGAGAGAGAACTACTTCCTGTTTGTTAGTTTTGTAATATGCTGTTGTTATAAGGGAAAGTAAAGTTACAAGAAGTTCTGAATTCAGGAGACAACTATAGAAGGTTGAGAGAGAAATAAACTTTGGAATGCTGCATAGTCAGAATAGTTGTGCAATTGTTTAGAAAACTTAGGGGAAACTTTATAAGAGTTGTAAAGAATTGTGGTTGATGTTAATTAATACTATCTGTTAATACAATAAATACTGAAAGGCAAGAATGGTTATTCTCTTATGTTCATCTCGCTGAATAGAAAGATGAATTCAGCAGAAGGTACAGTAGGGTGTTAGAACCTGCGAGAAATAAATATTAAGATACCTTGCTGTAGCTTCATTTTTTAAATTTTATTCTTAACATCTAAGTTTACCTATTGTAAACTACCTTTTTTCCCCGGTACCTTTTGAAGGTACCGGTGTGTACTGCAACCCCCCCCCCCCCCTTGGCCCGCTTTGCAGGTCTGGTGCCGACGCCCGACGGCCACTGACTACACGAGAGGAAGCTACATCAGGGCGTGCGGTATCAGGTCGCCTGCAAGGGCGAGGAGGAGGATGCGCATGCGCGACGAGGGGGCGGGCTACAATAAGATGTGAGAGCCAGAATGTATAGTACTGAATGAAGAGGTAGGCATAATAGGCATCTCTGAGACCTGCTGGAAGGAGGATAACCAACGAGACATTGTGATACCAGGGTATGAATTATATCATAATAACAAAGTAGATCAAATTGGTAGAATGGTATCATTATATATATTAAAGATGAAATGGAGTCAAAGAAAATAAAGGTTCTGCAGTAAAGCACAGTTACTTACCTGTAACAGGTGATCTCTGGGAACAGCAGGAATTAGTCCTCACATATGGGTACGTCGGTACCGACGGAGCCTGCGCGGGAAAGCTCCCCAGCCTTTCAGATGAAAGGCTTTTGGGGCCTCCCACTGCACATGCGCGCTGCCTTCCCGCCTTCCTGACCAGCTCTCTTCAGTTCAAGTTTAAAGCTGAGACAATAGAGAGAGAGGAAAGGAAGATAGATAGATAGATAGAGATACAACTCCTAGGGGAGGTGGATGGGTTGTGAGGACTAATTCCTGCTGTTCCCAGAGATCACCTGTTACAGGTAAGTAACTGTGCTATCTCCAGGAACAAGCAGGAATAAGTCCTCACATATGGGGACTCCCTAGCTAAGATGCCTGGGAGATCCCCCTCCAAGGGTAAACCATCTTCGTATGGATCTCAGGCATCCATCCAGGGAAGGTGGGCAGGAGTTGTTTAAGTATGGAACAGGTGTTTGAGGACAGCCTGACCAAACAAGGCATCCCGGCGGGAGTCCTTGTCCAAGCAGTAATGGGCTGTGAAGGTATGAACCGAGGCCCAAGTGGCTGCTCGACAGATCTGATCTATGGACACAGAGTGAAGATGAGCCATAGAAGTAGCCATGGCTCTCACATTGTGAGCTGTGACATGGCCTTCCAGAGAAATGTTCTTACTCTGGTAAGCAAAAGAAATACACTGAGCAATCCAATTGGAAAGTGTACGTTTGGTGACTGGAAGTCCCAAATGAGAAGGATCAAAAGCCACGAAAAGTTGGGAAGACTTTCGATGTGGCTGAGTCCTGTTGAGGTAAAAGGCGAGAGCTCTTTTACAGTCAAGAGTATGAAGGTTCCTCTCTGCACTGGATGCATGAGGAGCCGGGAAAAAAACAGGTAGATATACCTCTTGATTAAGATGAAAAGGCGAGACCACTTTAGGCATAAAGTGGGGATTCGTCCTAAGGACCACCTTATCATGATGAAATCTGGTATAAGGTGGATTAGCCACCAAAGCCTGCAGTTCACTGATGCGGCGAGCCGAAGTGACTGCAATAAGGAAAAGAACCTTCCAGGAAAGAAATTTCAGGGAGGTAGATACCAACGGTTCAAAAGGTGGCTTCATAAGTTGACCCAGAACTAGATTCAAGTCCCATGCTACCGGAGGAGGTCGGATGGGAGGCTTAGTGAGGGTCAGGCCTCACATGAACCTTGCAATAAGAGGATGAGAGGAGACAGGTTGTCCATTTATAGGTTTTAAGGATGCTGCAATAGCACTTAAATGGACTCGTACTGAATTCGTCTTGAGGCCTGCATTGGAAAGATGCAGAAGGTAGTCCAGTAGAGAATTCAAAGGAAGTGCGAGAGGGTCAAGACCCTGTTGCGCACACCAAATGGAAAAACGTTTCCATTTGAAAGCATAGGAACGCCTAGTAGAGGGTTTCCTAGAGGCATGAAGGATATCTTTCACTGGTTGGGAAAGATTAAACTCATGAAGGCTTAAGTGGCTTAAGGCTTAAGAAGGCTTAAGTGGGAGCAGCTGTGACCAGGCACCCGCAGCCAATTTAAGAGGCGTCCCTGCAGGGCGTGCCCGCACCTGGCGGGCCCGCGCCTGAGGGCCTCGCCAGAGGGCCCTTTGGCGTGGCCCTTAGGCGAGGAAGAGGTAATATGGCTGCAACAAACCACCGCCCTGAGGAGGACAAACCAAGCAAGGAACCACAGCTACGCCGGGCTGGAGCTCCCCTAAACGGGTTCGAGATCGCCCTCACCGTTGTTCTAAGTACACCCGAAATCCGCAAAAACCCCTCTGTTGCCCGGCTGGAGCTCCCTCTGACCAGGTCGAGCTTGCCAACATTAGGTGCAGCAACGCGGGAGCACCGAGAGACACACTCCCAGCAACTGAAAGCAACAACAGGCATGCGATAACAGGAGGCAGTACCCAGGAGGTAAGAGACACGAAAATAATCACACACGGAATGCGCTCCAGAAAATCAATGGATAGGACACGATCCTAGCTGGTCAACTCAAAACCGGGCTAATAGTAGACTGGAAGGGCAGCCCCTACAAAGTATACTGATGCTGTAGTCAACTATTACTTGCTAACCCAGATCACGACCGGCAACTGCTGAACTGACTTATATCTTTAAAAAACTGAATACTAGCTACTCTGAATAGATCACTGCTATGTATATTGTGTTACCTATAACCAGGCACTGTTAAGGGCTATTTGCTTACTGTTACATAACTCCCTGTTACATGTGCTAACTACTCAAATGTACTCTAACCAACACCATACGACTTATTTAGCACCCTTGCAAACATACTGATGACCCATTCTCACGCTGATACTATTACCGGCTGATACTGTTAACTATTACATGCTGATGCTGTACTACTGTAACTATTACATGTGATATTGTATCTATTACATGCTGCTGCTGCTGTTCTACTGTGTGCTGAGACAATAACACTTACCACTGTACCAAGTTTACCTACTGATACCACAACCGTTACATCTGTCCTAAGATTAGCATTAGATACTAAGCAAATTGTATTGCACTGTTGCACACCCACACCTAAACATGCATCTACTAAAACTAGTATTAGGGATTAGCCTGATCACCCTAATCTCAACTTACACAACTGAAGCAAACATCTACCAATCTACCCCACTTATATGTGGCCCAATATACATCCTCTATGCCATCCATACCCCTCATGAACCCCCTCCCTCAACCTACCTCACTACCAATATAGGACCATCACTCATGACCTATCAAGGGCACACAGGCAGAAAACACGCGGGAGCACCGAAGCGCAACAAGCCAAAATCAAAAAGGCAACAGATGCAGAAACCCCGCCGACCCCTTGCTCAACAAAACCTTGCGCAATCAGAGCCTTCAGTGATCTGTAGCATCACCCTCATAAACGCCCGATCAATCAGAAACAAGACCCACATTATCTTTGACTTAATCAAAGATGAACAACCTGACATCCTCTGCATAACAGAAACCTGGATAACAAACACCGACACTGCCTTACTGAACCAGATAGACAGACCAGGCTACAACATGTACAACTGTCCACGTTCCAACAAAAGAGGTGGAGGAGTGATCATAATTGCCAGATCACACTTGAAACTCTCATGCACGTCCCTGGACTCAAACCCGGATATAGACCTGATCAAAGTGGAGAACTCAGCAATATCCATCTGCCTAATATACAGGTCCCCCTCACCGAATCATGAAGGACTTGCTGCAGCGTTGGAAAACATATCCTCAACACAGCCAAGGAAATTCCAAATCATCCTCGGTGACCTAAACCTAGCATCAACAACAGAGGTGCACGCCAACACATTCCTCGAAGCTATGTCACAACTTGGGTATCACCAAATAATAAAGGAGCCGACACACGAAAAGGGACATACACTGGACATGGTCTTTGCTCCCAAAAACAAGCCACCCAACCATGTTGAACCCCTGATTAAAATCAAAGCAATACCCTGGTCTGACCATCACCAAATAGACCTACGGATGAAACTCCCATTGGCACCAAAGAATGCGGAAGCCCAACGAGAAACCCGTCAGCAGAGATCTTTCAATAAACTTGAACTGGATAATCTCACAAGTAACATCAAAGCGCTCATCGATTTGGAGTCTACAGACCTCGATGCACTAACAAATAGCTGGAATGAAGGGATCCAGGCATCAGCAAACCCGAAATGGAAAAACACAGCAAGCACAGACAAACAAAGGTCAGAGCCCTGGTACACGACTGCGCTGTCCAAAAGGAAGAGGGAACTAAGAAGGTGTGAAAAAAAGTGGAGACGCAACAAAACTTCGGAACTCAGAGCTGAATACCTCAACACCCTCAGAAAATACAAAGACGAGGTAGATGATGCAAAAAGGAAACACCACAACAACCTGTTGAATAAAGCCATCAATAAACCACGGGAACTATTTCGAATAGTGAAAACACTAACCAAAACAAACCAACCAGAACAGCAGAGCGATGCCATTCAGCCCCAAACCCTAGCTAACCACTACGCAAGCAAGCTGACCACAACTGCAACTACGCTATCTTTGGCCAAACCAAACTTGACAACTGTAGAGAAGCATGAACAGACGTGGAACGAATTCTGCAAAATTGATGATAAGCAAGCAGTGGAAATAATAACCAGCATAAATACCACCACCTCACTGCTTGATCCATGCCCAGCTACCTGGATTAAAGCGGCAAAAAAGGACATTGGCCACCAAGTCGCTCACATTGTGAACCAATCACTGTCCCAAGGAATCATGCCTAACCAGCTCAAAAAGTCTATAATAAGACCAATACTAAAAAACAACTCGCTAAACAAAGAAGATCCATCTTCCTACCGTCCAATCTCCAGCATATCGTTTTTAGCAAAAATCATTGAAAAAGCAGCCCTCATCCAACTGCAAGAACACCTGGAAGACAACGAAATACTGGACAAACAGCAATACGGATTCCGAAAAAATCATGGGGTCGAAACCCTGCTTTTAGCCCTGTTTAACAACCTCCTCAAGGGGCTGGAAGACAGGAAGAAAATGTTTATCCTCATTTTCATCGACATATCCGCTGCATTTGACACTGTCCATCACTTAACCCTCCTGAACAAGCTGGAATCAATTGGAATTTTAGGAACCGCCTTGAAATGGTTCTCCTCCTATATAACGGGCAGAAAGCCACAGGTCCAGTTCAACGGAGAGAAAGCTGAACCGTTCATCCAAACACAAGGCATTCCTCAGGGTTCGGCACTCTCGGCGCTACTTTTTAACATTTACATGCAACCACTCAGTGAAATATTCAGGAAATATGGCATAAACTACCACATATACACAGACGATATCATGCTGTACACCCAACTAGAGACCATCGACCCGAACTACGCCCAGCTTGAAACCTGCATGGGAGAGATGTCGGGATGGCTGCAACAAAATAACATGTCGATTAATCATAAGAAGACCGAAGTAATGTTTATATCAAATACCTTGGGCTTCGAACCACCTCCAACAATCACATTGTGCAACAATACATACAATACTAAGAAAGAAATAAAATATCTGGGAGTCACAATTGATAACAAACTGAAAATGGAAAAAACACCTCAACAACACCAACAAAGCCATCTTCCACAAGCTTAAAGTGCTACGACCCCTGAGGAACATACTAGATCCGTGCGATTTCCGATCAGTTGCTCAGGCTCTCATCATGCCCCACCTGGACTACTGCAACGCCATCTTGCAGGGTCTACCAAGGAAAACAACCAACATATTACAGATGGCCCAACACGTAGCAGCAAGGATCATCATGAGAACTAGCGTCACCGAACATATCACACCTGTATTGATGGAACTACACTGGCTTCAAGTCGTTGCAAGGATTCAATACAAAACATTGGTAACTACATTCAAGTTAATTCACAACCTGGCCCCCTCATTCCTCTCCACTCTGATCGCCATGCAACCTACAACCAGAAGCAGGAGAACCATTAACTCTGACACACTAAGAGTTCCAAACAGCTTTAGGCACGCAAAGGTCAGTACTAGTCGCAGAGCGTTCTCCTTATCTGCCCCCACGTTATGGAACCAGCTCCCGCACGAGCTGAGAGAAATTAAAGACATAAGCAACTTCAGAAAACAACTGAAGACGCACCTGTTCAATTGTCATTATACCAGATGAAAATCCAAAAAGACAAAAGAAATTGAATTGCTGTATGTACAAATGTAAATAGATGGCGGTTAGTACCTGTGTAAATGTATGATAATAGCTAAGGTCTTTATATGGACCCGCATATGTGTGCTGTGTATTCCCCCTGATCTCTCTATCTAATCCCCAAACAATTCTGTCTGTAATTTATGACAAATCCCGTACTTGTAATCAAACCGCTTCTGATCGCTGGAAGGAGCGGTATATAAGTCCTTACTAAATAAATAAATAAAATAAATAAATAACCAAGCTCGGAGATGTAGGGACTTGGGGTTTGGATGCCACAAAGTCCCCTGCTCCTGAGATAGAAGGTCTGGTGCAGCTCCCAGGTCCAGGGAGGAGCCCTGGGAGAGCTGTAGAAGGAGAGGGAACCACACTTGGCGTGGCCAGCGTGGAGCAATGAGGATCATGGATCCGTGATCCCTCTGAAGTTTGAACAGAGTCTTGGGAATCAAAGGAATGGGTGGAAAAGCGTACAGGAATTCCTGACCCCAATGTAGGAGAAAGGCATCGTTGGCCTGAGCTCCCTGACACGGAGTCCTGGAACAGAACCGGGGAAGTTTGGCATTCCACGGACTTGCAAAGAGGTCTATGTCCGGGGTCCCCCATTCCTGAAAGATTCTGCGTATCTGGTCCATATGTAGGGACCATTCGTGTGGGAGCAGAACTCGGTTGAGTCTGTCTGCCCGAGAGTTTTGAACTCCTGGAAGATATACTGCCAGAAGATGAATTTGATGCTCTCTGGCGAAGGCCCATAATCTGAGAGCTTCGTTGCAAAGCGACAGAGAGCCCGTCCCTCCTTGTTTGTTGACATAGAACATGGCTACCTGATTGTCTGTTTGGACTAGGACAGTCAGGTTGACAAGGAGGGTGTGGAAGACTGTGAGGGCAAGGAAGATTGCTCGCAGTTCCAGAAGGTTGATGTGAAGGGTGGTCTCCTGAGTGGAGAGGTGTTGGAGATGAGCGCCCCACCCTGTTTGGGAGGCATCTGTTGTGAGGGTTGCTTGGGGCAATGAAGGTTGGAAGGGGATCCCCAACAACAGATTTTTGGAGGATGTCCACCACTGGAGAGACCAAAACAGTCGTTTTGAGGTGAGTATTTGGTCTGAGAGCAGTCCTGATGCTTGAGACCACTGGGTGGCCAAGGTCCATTGAGCTGCTCTCATATGAAGACGAGCATAGGGCACCACGTGTACCGTGGAGGCCATGTGGCCCAGAAGCTGCAGCATTTCTCTGGCTGACAAGTGACTTCTGGACTGAGCCTGGGAGGCCAAGCTTATTAGTCTTTGGCCTCGGACCAGAGGGAGGTAGGCCCTTGCAGTGGTGGAGTCCAATTGGGCCCCTATGAATTCCAGAGACTGAGTAGGGATGAGTTGGGATTTGGGAATGTTTACCACAAGTCCCAGATATTGAAGAATACACCTTGTGCGGTCCAGAGACATCTGGGCTTCTGACTGAGATGGAGCTCGGATGAGCCAGTCGTCCAGATATGGGAAGACAAAGATTCCCATGCCTCTGAGAAATGCGGCTACGACTGCCATGCATTTTGTGAAGACTCTTGGAGCAGAGGCCAGACGGAAGGGTAGTACTCTGTACTGGAAATGTTTTCCCTGGAACAGAAATCTTAGATATTTTCTGTGGGATGGATGGATGAGTATATGAGTGTACGCATCCTTGAGATCTAGAGAACAAAGCCAATCCTGACTCTGAAGGTATGGAAGGAGAAGGCCCAGAGAAAGCATTTTGAATTTCTCCTTGAATAGAAATCTGTTCAATTCTCTCAGATCTAGGATAGGTCTGAAGCCCCCTGTCTTCTTTGTTATGAGAAAGTAAGGGGAGTAGAAACCTAACCCCTGTTGTGGAGGAGGAACCTCCTCTATTGCCCCTTGGGCAAGGAGAGAAGAGACTTCCTGACCCAACAGGGTCAGAAGAGATGGGGGAGAACTGAATTGCCTCACCATGGTATGGGGAGGAAGGCTGGAGAAATGAAGTTTGTAGCCCTCCCTGATAATAGAGAGGGTCCATTGCTCTGATGTGATTTGTTCCCATCTGGGAGCAAAATGAGCTAGCCTTCCAGGAATGGGGAGGGGCTCTGGTTGTTCTAGAGCCAGAAACAGCAAGTTCTCTAGAGGCAAGTCAAAACCCCTGAGGGGGTTGAGCCTGCTGGGGTGTAGCAGACACTGCAGGCTTTGACTTTACCTGCTTAGATTGTTGACGCTTAGCCGCAAAGCGAGGCTGAGCAGATTGCTGGCCAGTATTTGTGGGAAATCTGGCCTTCTTATAGTAAGGCCTTTTAAAAGACTTCTTTTTGGCAGGGGTAGAAGTAGACTTGGAAAGTCTATCTAGAGTGGCATTTTCTGCATCCATTTGAGCAGCTTTAATTTGCCAGTCTTCCCCAAATAAGTTCTCACCGGTACAGGGCAGATTCCTGAGGCCATCTACAACCCAGGGTTCTAGGTCAGAAGCCTGGAGCCAAGCGAGACGTCGGGCTGCAATAGCAATTCCCGAAGCTCTGCCTGCAACCTCAAAGGAATCAAAGGCTGCCCTGTTGGAGAACTTGGAGACCTCTGAAAGTTGTGTCACCATAGAAAAGAAGTCCGCCCTTTGATCATCAGGGATAAAGGGGGCAAAATTCTGTATCTTTAGGGCAAGTTGTCCAAGAAACATGCCCATATAAAGGCTATAAGAATTGATCCTGGCTATAAGCATACTAGCCTGGAACATCTTTCTTCCAAAAGAGTCCAGGGTCTTACATTCTCGCCCTGGAGGGGTAGAAGAATGCCTTTTAGGACTCTTTATTTTCTTCATGGCAGACTTCACCACAATAGAGTGGTGAGGCAGCTGAGTTTTCTGGAACCCAGGAGAAGGAGGGACCCGATACATGGTGTCCAACCTACGGGAATGGGGAGACAGTGTTAGAGGAGTCTCCCACAAATCCATCAAGTGTTCTTGAAGGATTTCATGGATAGGCAGAGTGACTGCCTCTTTAGGAGCTTTAGAGTATCCTAAAATATCCAATTTTTTTGATCTGGGTTCTTTTTCAGAAGATGTAGCAATAGAAGGTGCTTTAGCTACATCAACAATGAAATCCTGAAAGGATAAATCCTCTGGAGGAGACATCCTCCTCTTTGGAGAAGAGGGCTCCTCAGGAAGAGTAAGCTCAGCAGAGTCATCAGAGGAATTGAATTCATCAGAAGAATCTGAGTATTCCCTCTGTGCTTCTAATGTACGATACGCATACCGATCGGTATCGACATCGGGCGTATCGGGCATGGGATCGGTACCGGGCGAAAGCCTGAATCTGGCATGCGGAACCGATCGACGTTTGGAAGTCGATGGTCTCGGTTCCGGTGTGGATACCGGAACCGGGGTCGGTACCGATGAAATCGGTACCGAGGGCGTCGCAGCCTTAATGAATGCCAGAACGGCCTGCTGCATGGTCTGGACAGTACTGCCCATAGACGCCACTACTGCCTGGATGTCGGTACCGGTATGGGCCGGTACCCCAGAGCAGTCCAACAGGTGATCGGTCGAGGCCGTGCCATCGATGTCAACCTGTGACCCCATGATTGCTTTGGAGGCCGGAACCTCCCGCCGGGGTTTTTTGGCCTGGGCAGAATCCTTGAACTCAAAATTGAGAGCCTCTCGATCTTTAGAAAGAGATTTGCTTTTAGAGGATTTGCCCACAGAAGTTTTGGTTACCTGAGATCCATCCGGAGAGGAAGACCTGGATGACTGTGATGCTTCTGAAGGAAACAGCACATGGAGCTTGTTGGCCCGGTTCTGCAAACCACGTTTAGACATCTGGGTGCAGGATGGGCAGTCCGGTATGGAGTGGTCAGGTCCCAAACATTTGAGACACCATTCATGGGTGTCTGTGACAGAAATGACAGCACTGCATTTGGTACATTTTTTAAAACCAGGGACTGGCTTCTCCATGAGGAGAATTTGTGTAGGCCTTAAGGCCTAACAACAGGTACCAAGCTGTGCTGAAGAAAATAAAAAAGTCTTTTTTTTTTTTTTTTTTTAAAAGAAAGAAAGAGAGACCGGCGATACCGGTTTCGGTATGGGGAAGGCAGGTACGCGGTCTAAAGAAAAACAACAAATTTCACAATTTCTTCAGCGGTGACAGGAACACGACCTGCTGGCTCTGCGGAAAAAGAGAAACTGAAGAGAGCTGGTCAGGAAGGCGGGAAGGCAGCGCGCATGTGCAGTGGGAGGCCCCAAAAGCCTTTCATCTGAAAGGCTGGGGAGCTTTCCCGCGCAGGCTCCGTCGGTACCGACGTACCCATATGTGAGGACTTATTCCTGCTTGTTCCTGGAGATACAAAATGTAATATGGAATCTTCATGCATAAAAATTGCATGAGTGATGGGGAAGAATATAGCTGTGGGGGTATCTACCATCTACCTGGCTACAATGAATAGACAACAAAACGCTAACTGCACTTTGGCAGCACAATAATAATGGAATATTTCAATTATTTCAACTGGGTTAATGTCACATCAGAACAGGCCAGACCAGATGGACCATACTGGTCGTTATCTGCTGTAATATACTATGTTGTTATGTTACTAGAACTTGCTATAGGGAGTTAACATTTCTAGATAAAATAAATGACTGCTTCATGGAACAGCTAGCCCAGTTCTTAGTAGAGCTGCAAGATTTGGTGCGAGAGGTAACAATTTTAGGGCCACATGGCAATAGTGATCAAAATGCTAGCAAATTTGACTTAATAAATGGAGGGAGGACACTAGTATTTAATTTTAAAAAGAGAGACTATAATAAAATGAGGAAATGGTTAAAAAAATTCTAAAGGGGGCAGCTGCAGAGGTTAAGAGTTTACATCAGGCATGGACATGGATATCATTTAAAAATACAATCTTGGAAGCCCAGACCAGATGTATTCCACACATTAAAAAAGGTGGAAGGCAGGTGGCATGGATTAAAGATGAGGTGAAAGAGGCTATAATAGCCAAACAAAAAAATGGACAACATTTCCAAATGAAGAAAAGAGGAAACAGCATAAGTGCTGTTAAGTTTGATACAAAGCATAGATAAGGCAGGCAAAAAGAATTTGAAAAGAAGCTTGCCATAGAGGCAAATATCTGTTACAAAATCTTTTTAAGGTATTTTAGAAGTAGGAAGCATCTGAGGGACTCGGTTGGGCCACTAGATGAGAGGGTTCAAGTTGTACTTAGAGGACAAGGATATAGCAGAAACACAACTGAATTCTTTGCTTTGCTCTTTATTGAGAGGTTTGTTGGAGAGATAGCCATGCTAAAAATGGTATATATCCATGCTGGAAATGGTATTTAAATGGTGATAATTCAACTAAAACAAATCTCGGAGAACCAGGAAGATATAAAAGGGCTAACTGGCAAACTAAAAAGTACCTAGACCAGACAGTATACACCAGGCATTAGGAACCAGTCCAAAATCTTAGGAGCCAATGGCTATGGCCTTCCTGAGCACCTCTTCTCTCTCACATCTCAATTCTCCACTGACATTCCTTCATTTGCAAACTCATACATGTCTGGGAAGGATGGAAGAGTTTATTATGAGCTTATTATGGTAGCAGGGGACTTTTGAGGCATATTTAGATAGAAATATGTAGATAACAAGTGTCTGTGTTTGGGGGGGGGCAACGGTGGTTTGCCTGTCTGTGCATGGGATGTGGCAGAAGGTGCCTTTGCATGGATAGGTTGAGGGCTACAGAGCTGGGGAACCTCACTGTTTGTGGTGCAAAGGTAGCTCGTCCCGATGAAACACACACACCATGTTGGGATCGTCCCCCTGAGGGATTTCTCCTTCCTCCAGCTCTTCATGCCCCGCTTCCCCTCACAGGTCCCCTTGGCCCTTCCATCAGATCCTTGGAGACCGGGGACTGGAGGGACCCCTGACTCACCCAAGACACATCCTCCCTTCTTATTCTTTTGACTGGAGGTTCCCCTGCTGTCAGGGTGCTCCCCTGTAGGGTATCAGCCAACACCTCCATTGAAAGCTTGTCAGAAGTTTGCTCCTTCTCTGTATTTGCCAGTGTGTCTTATGCAGCAGGAACACAAAATTGGGAGAAAAAGCAATTTCCAGCCCTTCTATCACAGGTTCTGTTGTCCCCGGTGCTGAAATTGGCTGCTTTCCTTTCTGCTTCTTACATGAATGTTTACCACCGTTTTCTTTGCCTCCTAAGGAAATAGCACCGGATCCATAATGGCTGTATTTCCTGCCAAAACTGTGGGCTTGGCCGAGACTGACAGGTCCCGATCAGCAGACTCAGACTGCATCTCCAAGGCCCCAGTGCCTAAAAAATGCTCAGCTGACCTACCCGACCATGCAGAAACTTGGCAGATCCCTGCCACTAATATTCCGCGTGATCCCCCACACGCCGCACAGAATGACCGTGCCAGTTTCATGCACTAAACCTACAGCAGTAGCAACCGCTGTCTACCTGCCTGATGTGGGGAGAGAAAAGAGAGGGAGAAAGACAAATGCCGCCACTCACCATACAATGACGGATTGAATCCTCCGATAACACTAACAACTGCTGAACTGGAGACCTGACATCATAAGAATCCTCAGTTTACTTTCACGTCACCGAGTTAGTGAATTTTTTTTTTTTTAAAGACACAAGCGCCCCTTAGTAACTGTCAGACTGCATAATGGGATCAACCTGTTAAACCTGCTCAGGAGTGCTGGGTTGTCCAGCTGGGGGGGAAAAGGGACCTGGAGTTCCAGGTAATTTTTACCCCTGGGTCCTGCCAGACCCAATCAAGGATCCTGGCAGCTGGACAAGCAGACCCTGCTATCTGCTGACCCCCTCCACTGGTATCTCCAGTAGCACAGTGATACTCAGCCCTTAAATTTGATTGTCTGTTGCTCTCTATAGCTCTCCTATTTTAAAGTTTGAAATTTGCTCTCTCAGAAAGTAGGCCAAGTATCTTCAGTGTAGCCCAGCCATGCAGAGGCTCCTCCTTCAGCTGCTGAGGGCTCAGATACCAGCTCCTGGGCTCCAAGGGGGGAGCTCTTCTACCATGACATCAGAAGAGTTAGACATGCTCAGTCCTCAGCTGCTGGAGGAGAGAGACAACCCACACATACTGGACTGGACTGGACTGGACGGACAATTAGGAATGAACATAAGCACATGTTAAGTGCCAATGTACCCATAGGAATAAAATGAGCCACAGTAGCACTTAGCATGCATGAACTTTAGCACACACTAACCTTTAGTAAAATGCCCTTAGGACAGGCCTCGACAAATTTTCTTAGGATCTAGGAGCCCGGCCAAAAATCTAGCAGCCAGACTTCGAATGACTCTAATAATATTTATGCTTAATTTACAGATGTGCATTCTTAATGTGCTCCAGGTAATGTACAACGAGCTACTTATTAGAGTAGCAGATTCAACGCAAAATAAATGCAAAAGCGCAAAACAATAAAATTAATACAGGTTGAATTCAGGCAATGGTTGTTTGCCTGTCTGTGCATGGGATGTGGCAGAAGGTGCCTTTGCATGGATAGGTTGAGGGCTACAGAGTTGGGAAACCTCACTGTTTGTGGTGCAAAGGTAGCTCTGAAATTACCCCCCTCCCACCACCCCCCAACAGTAGCCTGCATCAAATTATTTTCTTCCCTTCAGTAGTGACCTCTCTCTCACGCTACCAGATCCCCCGACTAGCTCCATTTGAGCTGGAACCACGAAGCAGAAAGAGGAAACTGAGTCCAAAAACTAAAATAAATGTCAATACAAGCCTTTGCTGCGTGGTAATGCAAAGGTCCAAGTGCCTTCAACAACTATGGAGTTCATTACACACTTGCAAAATGCCTTACATAAATAGTTACGCAAAACGTTTTATTTAGATCATCTGTGGAACATAATAATTCTGTAAATTTTACAGAACTATAATGTTCACAAGATTACTATATTTTCAGCCAGGATACAGCATATACGAGATGTCTCTAAGCACTGTTAAGGGGTTAAAGCAGCCTTAGGATGTACTAAATGGGATTAAGTGACAATTTGCCAAAACCACTACTGTATCAATTTCACTACTGCCTGTGAATAAAGAAAACAAAAAAAACCCCAACTAAGCCTTCCCCTTGCAGCAGCCTCTCTCAATCCCCCCAAACCCCCCCCCCCTGCACCCTGCAGCAGCCTCTCCAAATTCCTTTTTCACCACCCCAGATCCATTTTAAATAATGATCCTACCTAGTCGCTGCCGTTGCTGCCTTAAACCAAAGGCTTCCAGTGATCCACTTCGGCTGCTGCTGCCTCGATTGGACCTTTTTGCCACCACCGCCACTGCCTCAATCGTTCCTGTTGCTGCCTCAATCGATCCTGCCACATCAAGATCGGGCCCTGCACTGCTGCTGCCTTAATATCGTGCTAGCTCCCTGTCACTATGCTGCCTGATGAAGCAAGTGCTGGTATTGCCTAACGGCTGTTTCACACTGTCCCAGCAAGTTTGTGTGGCCCTTACATCTGTCCTACAGCTCTTGTGCTCTCTCCAGGCGACAGGTCCGATTTTTCAGTCACCATGGCAACCTGGCGCCTGGGGTTTGTCGAGCCCTGCTTTAAGGCCCACCAAATTATTTAAGGTGCCTTAATGAACTGAATGCATACTAACAATCTACACCTATTCATTTGGGCCTATGGGGAAGAATGAGGGGCCAATTGTGCTCATCCCCCTGGCCTTAAAAATCACTTCAAGAAGCCAAACATTTGACTTTTAGAACTCGGATCCTGAATTGACTCTTTTTTACATGTAGTTTCACATGATCCAGCACTTACATGTGTATTTACTGGTGCTTGGGTTTGCAAGTTACTCATATATATAAGTGCTGCCACTTAAACATGCAACACCCCACCTCAAGCTTCTCTATTTGCATGTTCCTGCTGCACGCGCCAACAAATGCATGTGTACTTCTTCAGGTCCTTGTGTAAAATACCCAGAAAGCGTAGTTACTCACCTGTAACAGGTGATCTCCGGGAACAGCAGGAATTTAGTCTTCACATCCCACAGCGCCTGCGTGCTGCCTTCCCGCCTTTCCAACTGTCCCTCTCCAGTTGAGTTTATAGCTGAGACCAAAGAGAGAGGGAGAGAAAGAAAGAGAGAGAGAGAGAGGGAGAGAGATACAACACCTAGGGGAGGTGGGTGGTATGTGAAGACTAAATTCCTGCTGTTCCCGGAGATCACCTGTTACATGTGAGTAACTACGCTATCTCCAGGAACAAGCAG
Source organism: Ichthyophis bannanicus (assembly GCA_033557465.1). NCBI lineage: Eukaryota > Metazoa > Chordata > Amphibia > Gymnophiona > Ichthyophiidae > Ichthyophis > Ichthyophis bannanicus. Next base: position 1,200,190,236 of record CM066032.1, on the reverse strand, counting down.
AAATGTAGTCTTCACATATGGGGACTCCCTGGCTGCAGATGCCAGGGAGATGGCCCCAGGAAGTTGTCAGCCCCTGTGAAAGGGCTATGCTTCACCCCATGGATCTCTGGCATCCTACCAGGGATAGTGGGTAGGAGTTGACTAAGTCTGAAAAAGGTGTTGAAGAACAGCCTGACCAAACAACGCATCCCGGCGGGAGTCCTTGTCTAAGCAGAAGTGGGCCGTGAAGGTATGTACCGAAGCCCATGTCGCTGCTCGACAGATGTCGTCGATAGACAGAGAGTGAAGATGAGCCATTGAGGCTGCCATGGCTCTCACATTGTGAGCTGTGACATGGCCTTCAAGAGGAAGGTTCTTACTCTCATAGGCAAAGGATATGCATTGTGCAATCCAGTTAGATAGAGTTCTTTTGGACACTGGAAGTCCCAAATGACTAGGATCAAAAGCAACAAAGAGTTGAGAAGATTTTCGATGTTGCTGTGTCCTCTGCAAGTAAAATGCTAAAGCTCTTTTACAGTCCAAAGTAAGAAGGTTCCTTTCTGCACTGGAGGCATGAGGCCTCGGAAAGAATACAGGAAGGTAAACCGCTTGGTTTAAATGGAAAGGCGAAACCACCTTTGGCATAAAGTGTGGATGAGTCCTAAGAACTACCTTATCATGGTGGAACCTTGTGTAAGGAGGATTAGCCACTAATGCTTGCAGTTCACTGATGCGACGTGCTGATGTGATTTATTTATTTATTTATATTTCTTATATACCGCACTATTTGCAATCAGCGTGGTTCACATGGAACAGAAACATCCGACAACTTAAATATGTCTGGTCATTACATTAAACAGGAAATGCAACTTGGAAAAAGGGTACACTATATACATATGAGGTGTACTGAGAAAGGATAATGTTTGGTGTTTACATTGTAGGGGACGCCTGTTGCGAGGGCTTGCCTAGTTGACTACTATTATTGTTGAGGTGCTCGTTATTCGAGTGGGACTGAGGATCGGAGATGTCAGTGAGATATTTGGTGAAGAGGAAATGTTTAAGGGCCTTTCTAAATTGGCTCAAGTTGGGAATTGCTCTGATATGTGCTGGTAAGGAATTCCATAGACTTGGGGCACAGAGTTGGAAGGCTCTGTTAGCTGTTGTTTTGGTGCATTTAGTTGCTTCTTTTGGAATTACTAGCATGTTGGACTCTGCAGATCTTCTTGGTCTGTTAGGTGCAAGTGGTTGGATGAGGTCAGATAGAGAGGAGGAGGAGAGCTCATTGCCAGCTTTGAAAGTCATCAGCAAGGTCTTAAAACAAATCCTGGCTTGAATGGGGAGCCAGTGTAACTGCAATGAGGAAGATGACTTTCCAGGAAAAGAATTTCAGAGGTGTAGTGGCTAATGGTTCAAAGGGTGGTTTCATGAGCTGCCCGAGCACCAGATTCAAGTCCCATGCCACCGGTGGAGGCTTAATGGGAGGCTTTGTTAAAAGAAGACCTCTCATAAATCTCACTATGAGAGGATGAGGGGAATGGGTGGGAAGGCATATAGGAAGTCCTGACCCCCAGTGAAGGAGGAAGGCGTCCCTTGCCTGACAATGTCGAGCCGGGATGCTGTAACAGAACCGGGGAAGTTTGGCATTCAGCGGACTTGCAAAGAGGTCTATGTCCGAGGTTCCCCAAATCTGAAATATTTGGGCAAGCTGGTCTGCATGGAGAGACCATTCGTGTGGTAGCAGAACTCTACTGAGTTTGTCTGCCCAAGAGTTTTGAATGCCTGGAAGATACACCGCAAAGAGATGAATCTGATGCTCTCTGGCGAGGGCTCATAGTCGCAAAGCTTCGTTGCATAGTGACAGAGATCCTGTTCCCCCTGCTTGTTCACATAGAACATGGCTACCTGATTGTCCGTTTGAACTAGGACTGTCTTGTATCTGAGCTGGGTGTGAAATACTCGAAGAGCAAGGAAGATTGCTCTGAGTTCCAGGAGGTTGATGTGAAGACAGGCCTCCTGTGGAGTCCAGGTACCCTGGGTAGAGAGATCGTGCAGGTGGGCTCCCCATCCCACCTGAGATGCATCTGTTGTTAGGGTGGCTTGGAATAGAGGTTGCTGGAAAGGAGACCCCACGAGAAGATTTTTGAGCGATTGCCACCATTGGAGGGACGAAATAAGACGGTCTGAGTTTGTTATTTTGTCTGACAGGCAACCTGAGGCCTGTGTCCACTGAGTGGATAAAGTCCACTGGACTGCTCACATCTGGAGGCGAGCATAAGGAACCACATGCACGGTGGATGCCATGTGGCCCAGCAGTTGTAGCATTTCTCAAGCAGTGAGATAAGGTTTGAGCACTGCTTGGGAAGCTAGCTGTATTATGCGAAGACAGCGGGGTTGCAGAAGGAAAGCCCTTGTCTGTCTGATATCCAGATGAGCTTCTATGAACTCTAGGGATTGAGTGGGAGCAAGATTGGATTTTGGGAGGTTTATGACTAGTCCCAAATACTGAAGGATTTGCATTGTGCAAAACAAAGCAGAGCTGGCTTCTGGCATTGTAGGGGCTCGAATGAGCCAGTCGTCTAAGTAGGGGAAGACGAATATTCCCAGAGTGCGGAGAAATGCAGCTACCACAGCCATGCCCCCATTGCCCCCTCCTATCTTGTCCCCTCCTCCCACTTCATCTCCCCCTCCCATCTCCCATCTTTCACACACATGGGCCTCATTCTCTCTACTCACCACAGCTGAACTTCTCCAACTGATTGCCTCTTCCAATAAGACATTCTGCCCCCTTGACCATATCCCTGCCTCCTGGCTACTCACTCCCTCTCTTGCACTCATCCCCTCCATCCTCACCATGATTAACACCAGTCTTTCCACAGGCACTTTTCCTCGCTCTTGGAAGCATGCCCTCATTCGCCCCATCATCAAGAAACCCTCACTTGACCCCCTGGTTCCAGCTCACTACCACCCCGTCTCTAACCTACCCTTTCTATCCAAGCTTCTTGAAAAAGCCGTCTTTGCACAGCTGTCTCACCATCTCGATTCCACCAACTTTCTTCACCCACGTCAGTCAGGGTTCTGACAGGGTCACAGCATTGAGACTGTTCTCCTTGCCTTCACTAACTCTCTGCATGCAGCTCACGACCGTGGTGACTTTTCGGTGGCAGTATCCTTGGACTTATCTGCTGCTTTTGACCAAGTTGATCACTCTCTTCTTCTCCTTCGTCTGCATGAGGCCGGCCTCTGCAGTACAGTCTTTCGATGGTTTCACTCCTTCCTCTCCTCTCGGTCCTGTGCGGTTCTACCCTCTGACCCCTTCCCACTGCCCTGTGGGGTCCCCCAAGGTTCTGTTCTGGCAACCCTTCTCTTTAATCTCTTTCTAGCTCCACTTGCTCTACTGTTACAGCAATCCGGGATCTCCGCCTTCTATTATGCAGACGATCTAGAACTTCTTCACCACACTTCCCCCCTTCACCTTAATCTCTCTATTCTCAACTCTCATCTTGCAAACATCTCTGACTGGCTCACTTCTAATTGTCTTCATATTAACCTAACTAAAACCGTTGCAATCTGGTTCACCCATGGTAGTCCTTCCCCACCGCTGGCCCCCTCTTTCTCAGGATCCCCCGTACCCATAGTTTCCTGCTTCCGCTATCTGGGTGTTCTTTTTGATTCCGATCTCTCCTTCCAGGCCCACATTTCACATATCACCAAAACTTCCTTTTTTTTCCTTCGCCAAATTTGTGCAATTCGCCCTTTTCTCACATCACCTGCTTTCACTACTCTTCTACTATCACTTGTTATGTCCCGTGTCGATTTCTCTAACTCTGTTCTCATTGGCATTACAAAATCACAACTAGATAGACTACAACAAATTAAAAATACTGCTGCCCGTCTTATCACACACTCTTCCAATCGTGACCATGTAACACCTCTCCTTCTGCGCCTCCACTGGCTGCCCATCTCCTTCCGCTCTCAGTTCAAATTGTTAACTCTGGTTCATAGAGCCCTCCACAATAGCACCCCTCAATACCTAGCAGATCTTGTCACATTTCACACCCCCAGACATACCCCCCGCTCATTCCATCTGAACTGCCTTCATCTTCCTTCTCCCTCTTTTGCCCACCTCCAGTCCACCCGCTCATCCGCGTTCTTTTTCATTGGCCCAGCACTTTGGAACTCACTGCCCACTTCCCTCGGGTTGGAACCCCATCACATCACCTTCAAAAAGAACCTAAAAACCCACCTTTTTCCCTAGCCTTTGACCTTCCCTCCCCTTTTGTTTGACCCACCTCCCCAACTATAATTGTTACTATGCTTTCTATCTTGTATGCCTATTTGCTACCTCTGTCCTATTTTGATTGTAACTTCCTTTCACTTCCTAGCTTTGTGCCTACTTTCTAAGTTATTGTATATTGTGAACCACTCTGCTTGTTAAAGTAGGGCGGTATATCAAATAAATAAACATAAACATGCATTTTGTGAATACTCTTGGTGCAGAAGCCAGGCCAAAGGGAAGGACCCTGTACTGGAAGTGCTTTCCTTGAAACAGGAATCGGAGGAATCTTCTGTGATTTGGATAGATGAGAATATGAGTATACGCATCCTTGAGATCTACAGAACAAAGCCAATCCTGACTTTGAAGGTATGGCAGCAGATTTCCTAGAGAGACCATTTTGAACTTCTCTCGGAACAGATATTTGTTCAATTCTCTGAGGTCTAAAATGGGCCTGTATCCTCCTGTTTTCTTTGGAATAAGAAAATAGGGGGAGTAGAACCCTGTACCCTGTTGCGGAATGGGTACACTTCCTCTATTGCTCCTTGCGCAAGGAGTGTTGTGACTTCTTGACCTAAGAGATTGTCGATAGAGGTCTGAGAATTAAACTGTCTTACCACTGTAGGCGGGGGCATGCTGTGAAAATGAAGCTTCTACCCCTCTCGTACAATGGACAGAGTCCAATTTTCTGCTGTTATTTGGTACCATCTGTGGGCAAAATGACATAACCTGCCTGGGATGTCCAAGGGTTCTGGACCCTTCAGGGGCAGGAAGGCGAAGTTCTCTAGAGAGGAGTCAAAGCTCATGAGGAGACTGAGCCTGCTGAGCTGGCTGAGGGTTTACCGCTTTTGGCTTCTTTTGTTGTCTAGGTTGTTGCTGTTGTCCCTTTTGGGCAGGCTGACCTAGACGGTGTCCCTGTTGGGTATAGGAAGGATAAAACCTCTTTTTCTTATTGAAAATGTTTTTTTAGAGGATCTTTTCCTTGCAGGATCGGCTGTAGATTTGGACAATCTATCCAAAGTGATATTGTCTGCATATATCTCATTAGCCTTCTCCTGACAATTCTTGCCAAAGAGATTTTCTCCTGTGCAAGGAATGTTTCCTAATTTATCCTGTACCCAAATTTCCAAGTCGGATGCCTGAAGCCAGGCAATCTGACATGCACCAATGGCAATAGCAGATGTTCTGCTTATGCGCTCAAAAGAGTCAAAGGCTGCACGATTTACAAACTTGGAAACATCCTGGGCATGTTTGACAAGAGTAAGATAGTCCTGTCTTTTGTCATCAGGAAGAAAAGGGCTCAGAAGCTCCAAGTCTCCTGTGACCTCTTTAAGGAACATTCCCATATACAAGATATAGGAACTGATCCTAGCTGAGAGCATGGAAGCTTGAAAGCATCGACACCCAAAGGCATCGAGAGTCCTGCATTCACGACCTGGAGGATTGGATGTATGTCTCTTTGCACTTTTCATCCTACGCATGGCTGATTCCACCACCATTGAATGGTGTGGTAATTTAGTTTTTTGAAAGCCAGGACAAGGTGGAGCTCGATACATAGTATCGAGTCTCTGAGAATGAGGAGATGTGGTTAGAGGTGTTTCCCACATTCTTAGCATAAGATCATGTAAGATCTCATGAATAGGCAGAGTAGCTACCTCTTTGGGAGCCTTAGGGTATTGGAGAATCTCCAACTCCTTTGCCCTAGGCTCTTTTTCAGGAGCTAATGTGATGGAAAGGCCTCTGGCCACATCATGGATAAAATCCTGAAAGGACATATCCTCTGGCGGAGACATTCTGCACTGAGAAGAGAAATCCTCTGGGGGAAGTACTCTTGTATCGGCAGAGTCTTCAGAGTCATCAGACTCAGAGGATTCAAAATACCTCCGATCCTGGTGATTGTGCAGCGCACGGTACCGGTATCAATCAAAGTCGGTATCGGGTTGCTCCGGTACCAATCTGCCCATGCCGGAGACAGACGCATGACTCGGTATGGGTGGCATACCCATCGACGTCGATGCCGTCGGTAACGGTATCGGTTGAGGTGTCTGAAATGGTTTCAACAGTACCGAAGCCGTGAGAAGAGCCGCTAGACTGCGTTCGATAGCAAGAAATCTCTGGTTTATCGACGCTGCGATGCTTGGGTGTCAGTACCGATAGAAGCGGCCGGAACCCCAGAGCATGGCGCCAGTAGTTCTGCCGAGGTTGAGGCCTCGAGAACATCCTGGAGCCCCATTGATGCTTTGGAAGCTGAAGCCTCCCGCTGGGGCAGTTTTGCCAGTGAAAATTCCTCAAGGGCAAAGCCAGGGGCATCTCGATACTTAGAAGGAGTTCTACCCTTTGAGGACCGGATAGATTTATGTTTAGTTACCTGAGATCCATGGGAGGAAGATGAGGCCCTGGAGGACGTTGATGCAACAGACACTGTGTCTGAGGGAAAAAGGGTGCTAAGCTTTACAGCTTGATTCTGCCGACCCCTTTTTGACATCATTCCACAGGAGAGGCACTCTGAAGTAGAGTGGTCAGGACCTAAACATTTGAGACACCAATCATGGGTGTCGGTGACGGAGATGGTACTGCCACACTTAGAACATTTTTTAAAACCAGATGTTGGTTTTTCCATTTTTAAGGAAAAATTGGGCCTAGTGCCCAAAGTGGCACCTAGCACCAAGGAAAAACGTTTCTGAAGTAAAATAGCTCAGAAACTATAGTTTTATTTTGTTTTTTTTAAGAAGAAAGAAGAATGAACCGGCGGTACCGGTATAGCATCGAGGGAAGGCAGACGCGACCACAAAAAACAAAGATTAAAGACGACATTTTTCTGCGGTGACAGGGTATGGGACCTGTCAGCTCCGTGGAAAATGAAGAACTGGAGAGAGACAGTTGGAAAGGCGGGAAGGCAGCACGCAGGCGCTGTGGGATGCTCCCAAAAGCTTTCCTATTGGACGCTGGGGAGCGTTCCCGCGGAGGCTCCGTCAGTACTGACGATACCCATATGTGAAGACTACATTCCTGCTTGTTCCTGAAGATAATCATGAACATCCTTTTCTGACCTAGACTTACTATGCAAATGGGGCTTTCTGAGACTCACTTAAGTAAAAGTCTGATTTCTTAGTAGATAGTTTCTTTCTCCCACTCAAGGCCAGTGCAAGGATATAAGATGCCTTAAGTGAGCCCTCAATCCTGCCACCCCATTTAAACAATAATGCAGCACTTACCTGAACTCTCTGGGGCTACTGGTGCAGGTCCCAGAGAGGACAGCAGTGGTGGCAATGGGCCACTTTGGGAACCTCAGCACTCTAGGCAACTGCCTAGTTCACCTATTGGGCTGCAACTTAAGGCATTCGGGAGGTGGTGTCTTATACAGGCAGCTTAATTTGTCCTTCTCAAAAGTACTACCTACCTACAAGAGGGGAGAAGGAGGAACTGACCTCATAATAAACTTCAATTCATGGCTAAGAGTTTGCTGCAGGGACAAAGGTCTTGAGTACTGTATACTGATGTCTGGGGTTGCACTTGGGAGAATAAGGTTCTACACAGAAGTGATAGTTTATACTCATCCAGGAGTGATACTATACTCCTTAGCCACTGATTCAAGTCCTACTTTGACCAACATTTAAATGAAGTGAGAGACACGCATGAACTGCTCTCTTCGACAAGCAAAAATACTAGAAAAAAGATACAGAAAAGGGCGACCAAAATGATAAAGGGGATGGAAAGAATCGCCTATGAGGAAAGGCTAAAGACGTTAGGGTTCTTCAGCTTGGTGAAGAGATGGCTGCGGGGAAATATGATAGAGGTCTATAAAACCCTGAGTGGGGTACAACGCATAAATGAGAATGACAAGCCATGAAGGGATTGAAGCCCCAGCTCCACTTATCCGAAATATGAGAAACAGCAATAAGAAAGAAGAAACATAGCTACAAAAGAACAAAGGGAAACAAAAAGATAGCAAATCATTATCTTGAAGAGTCGCGCATGCAAATGCCTGAAGTCTTGCTTGCCAAATCACAGATAGGGAGGCCACCATGGCTGCACTCACAGGGTCCTCGTGCTATAGAAATGGGAACTGGGATAGGAGTATCCCACGTTATAACCCATTCACAAGAGACAAAATAGGTAAAAGGGGGGTGGGGGAAAGGAATAGCTCTTTACATTAGGAACACAACAGTAGCTGGAGAAATGCTAGGAGAACAGCGAGAAGATGGATAACTGTGCTTCCCAGGAAAAACCTATGAAGATTTCTATATACGAGTGGAAATGTTATAAAAATTCAAGTGCAGGGAAAGGAGTATGTTTATCATCATGTCTGAATTTACATCAGGATGAAGTGTGGGAGGGGCAGCCTTGCTTCTATCCGATTTCTATTAATGTTTGCTGTAGTTTCAGCTAGGAAGGAAGAGGTCTTGGATGCTCTGCAAGGCACATTTGTCAGGCAACTAGTGGAAAACTCCACTCAGGGGAGACTACAATGGACCTAGTACTGACAAAAGGAGATAGTGTCTCTTTGAGGTTAAAAAAAAATGGGGATCTAGCGATCATTTAGTTATTCATATTACTCATCTTATCATTAACAAGGGGTGCTCACAGAAAGAAAATTCAGTTCGGTTTTAAATCATTTTGGGGTTTCTAGCTAATTTTTGGATTTTTTTCCAGATTGTTTCAGAAATGAATGCAAATAAAATCTGGTTAATGTACACAAAAATGTTAACACACACATAAATCAATGTATATGCTTTAATTTGAAAGTTTTATATGCATGAAGTCAATTTAGGGGCATGTTTACTAAACTGGGCTAATGAGTAGTACGGGCTATTTGTAACTAAGTCCAATTGAATAACATGGGACCTAGATATAAATATTCCGTGCTATTAGCCCAGCTTAGTAAATAAGTCCCTTAGTGTGCATAAAATGTTTCAAACTGAAAATGCAAATGGAATGTACATCCCTATCACTCACATGAATGCACAAAACAAGGATTACACCCCAAGTAATAACAATACCATAAAACCAATATAATAACACCCCAGTCTTACAATAGCAGCCCATACATGACTGTTACAATGAAAGAGAATATAAAGACAACCTAACAAAAAAAACAGGGGTCAACTTTAAGCCAGTTTGACAACTATATTAATGTAAACACCAGCAAAACAGGCACCTAAATTTACGACTGAATTTTGCTTGTTTAACTTGGATGCCTAAAACTGAGGAGGAGACATATGCAGCAATGGCAGCCAATGCGATTAAAGCGGCTCACGTCACTGCTTTAATTAATGCCCAGATATTCTGTGTCAGGATTATATCTGGCCAACAGCACTGAATATCCGGTTTATCTGGAGAGCAATTTAGCTATCCGGTCAGTGGCAGCATTCAGCTGTTGGCCAGACAGCTAAACCGGCTAAAGTTAGGCCAGCTTTTCTTCTGCCTGATTTCAGCCAGGTTAGGTTAGCCGGTTAGAGGCTCAGTATCGCTGCTGATCTTGTGACATCTCCGCTTCGCCCCCCTGGAACACCTCAACACTAACCCGGGGCATTCAGATAGTCTAGGAGAGGATATTCGGTGACACAAACCAGGGATGTGGCACTGAATACCCCACTCAGCGGGATTAACGCAATTTGCAGGCTTGCAAACCACATTAATCCCTTTTAATATGCCCCCGAGGTTCCTAATTGTATGCCCATCACTTGCTCACCTAAATGTAATACGATTAACACCTAATGTCCTACTTTCTCATTTAAAGAAACAAACTCCACCTCTCAGGTCATACAGTCAATCAAATCTAGCCAAAATTCAGTCCAGATTTAAAGCCATACTCCCCATTGAGCCCATGTGGGTCTACTACAGTATGTAAATCCATTCTATTCTAGATAACTTACACCGCTTTGACCCGGTGAAAAGCGGTATATAAATGCAGTTAAATAAATAAATAAATAAAATAACTTCACCATCTAGTCACCTGCTCATTGATTTGCTTTAACCCATATAATGCAAAAGTATCTGAACAATTCAAACCTGTGCTGTTTATCCAGCCATTGCACAATTAGTCAAACCATCGGTTTCTTCTTATTCAAGAAGCTTTTATGTACACAAAAAGGTCTCAGTTTTGTCCATATAAATTGTATTATATGGGCAAATTACTGCATATATAATGAAGAAGAATTGCAAAATTGTGAAAGTCTTCAAAATACATTTCCATTGAAATTATCTAGAGCAGGGCAAGAATGGATTTTTAGCAAGCTAAGGAGGGTACACTGATTACGCTCTGAGTAATTGTAACGTATTTTGATGGATTTATAGTTGGGCAAGTTTTGTTCATGAATCCCCGAGGCAGCTTTTGGTAAAATGCCCTCAGCGTCACTGAAGAGCATCGAAGAAAGATGTTTATTTTTGTTTGAATGCTGTTTGAATCTAATCTGTATCATTTGTTAACGTAAGTGATACTAAATAGTGCGGTATATAAAAGCTAATAAATAAATAAATAAGATATCACAATGTTACTGCAGTACCAAGTGCTCAAATAATTCTAAAGGGTATGCTTACTAAAGTCTGCACCAGTAATGCACAGGGGGCTCCAGCTAACTTCAAGGGGTGTGCGCAACTGTCCCCTTGCAATTAGCATGGGCCCATAAGATCATAAGAAATGCCATACTGGCTCAGACCAAGGTCTATCAAGCCCAGTATCCTCTTTCCAACAGTGGCCGATCCAGGTCACAAGTACCTAGCAGTTTCCCAAAAAGACACACAGGTTCCACAAGGCTTGTATTGGGGCAAGCAGTGGATTTCCCAGGTCCTCTTTAATAATGGTTTATGACCTTTCCTCCACGAACCTCTCCAAAACTTTTTAAACCCAGCTACACTAACAGCTGTTACTACATCCTCCAGTAACGAATTCCAGAGTTTGATTACATGCTGAGTGAAAAAATATGTTCTCTTATTAGTCTTAAATGGGTTCCACTGTAGTTTCATTGCATGTCCCCTAGTCTTTCTACTTTTTGATGGCGTAAACAATCGATCTACATTTACCCATTCCACTCCATTCATTAATTTATAGACCTCTGTCATATCTCCCCTCAGCCGTCTCTTTTCCAGGTTGAAGAGCCCTATCCTTTTAAGCCTCTCCTCATAGGGGTATCCTTCAATCCCCTTTACCATTTTAATGGCTCTTCTCTGTATCTTTTCTAATTCCACTATATCCTTTTTAAGACAAGACAACCAGAATTGTACATAATATTCAAGGTGCAGTCACACAATGGAACGATACAGAGCCATTATAATATCCTTTGTTTTATTTTCTGTTCCGTTCCTTATGATTCCTAGCATTCTATTTGACTTCTTGGTCGCCACTGCACAGTGAGTGGAGGGTTTCAACATGTTATCCATGATGACGCCTAAATGTTTTTCCTGGGTGGTGGTTCCTAATGTGGAACTTTGCATCATGTAACTATAGTTTGGGTTAATTTTGCACTTGTCCACATTAAATTTCATCTGCCATTTGAACGTACAGTCTTCCAATTTATCAAGGTCCTCTTACAAGTTTTCGCAATCCTCGTGTTTTAATAGCTTTGAATAATTTTGAGTCCTCTCTAAATTTGATCACCTCACTTGTTGTTCCTATTTCCAGGTCATTTATGAATATGTTAAAAAGCAGTGGTCCCAACACAGATCCCTGGGGAATTGCACCTTTCTCCATTGGGAAAATTGGTCATTTAGCCCTATCCTCTGCTTTCTATCTTTTTACTAGCTCCTGATTTACAATAGTACACCACCTCTTATCCCATGACTTTTTAACTTCGCCAAAAGTCTCTCATGAGGGTCCTTGTAAAAAAGCTTTCTGAAAATCCAGATACACTATATCAACCAGCTCACCTCTGTCTACCTGTTTATTCACACCTTCAAAAAAACATAACAGATCAGTAAGACAAGATCTTCGTTGGCTAAAGCCCTGTTGGCTGTCTCCAATTAAGCCATGACTATCTACATGATCAATAATTTTATTCTTTATAATGGTTTCTACCATTTCGTCCCATACTGACATCATGCCAAGATGCCATGCTATGCTAGTTGGCATATGGGCACACTTAATGATACCCAGTGAGGTGGCTTTAAGTGCATCCTAGCTATGGGCAGCAAGCACAGTTAGCGCAGGCTCCTAAACACCCATGCTAACTACTGACCCCAGCAACACTTTTGTTCCGCCTAGTCCCTGTCCCTGCCCCACTGTGTGCAACCCGAGTACGAAAGGAATTTTGGCACTAAGGCTTGCGCTACCTTTTAGCACTGGGCCCAAACCACACACTAAACCCAATGCTACTGGGTAGTGCACTCAAGTAAGCATGTCCCTAAATGAATTTTGAAGTAGAAGGTTTTTTTCATGTATTTATTTATGTAACCAGTTTTATATATTGCCTTTCGACATGTCAAGTAGGTTTACATCGAACAGTAACTAGTTTACATTGAAGCAAACAGATCATACATAGAACCAAAAAGACAAACACCAAACCATCATGTCAACATGAACCGTAGATTAACTATATACATTAGTGTTTGCAACAATATAAATATGGGATGCATAGCGTACTTGAGGCTTGGCAGGTGAGCAGGCTAGGGGGGGTGGAAGAAGAGAAGGGATATGGGGGGGCTGGTGAGTAGACTGGGGGGGAGAAGATGAGACTAGGGTATGGGGAGGGAGTAGGGTAGAAGGGAGGACAGGGTTGGAAGGGGGTAGGGTAAAGGGGACAGTGCAGTTGCTGAAAGTCACTTGGTAGACATAGTCATGAACCAAGGAAAAGTGGATGAGGCGCTCGATAGGCATGGTTAGTCTGGAGCCATGGAGCTCAAGGAACAGGTGAGTTTTTGTTTTCTTTTGGAAGTCTTTGAGATCCTTTAGTGTGCGAATGTCATCTGGTAGGGGGTTCCAGAGTCTCAGGGCAAACAGCAAGAAAGCTCTGCTTGAGGTTCAAGCATTTTATTTCCTGTTGTCTATAGGAATAGCAAAGGTGGTTTGTGTGCTGGCCCTTCTGGGTCGATTGTCTGCAGGCCTTTTTATAAGAGTTTCTAGATAATCTGGTGAGAGATGGTGGCGCGCCTTTAAGATAATGACCAATGCTTTGTATTTAACATGGGCTCTTTTAGGAAGCCAATGTAGGTTACTGAGTATTGGGGTAATATACTCTTGTTTGGGAGTGCCATTTAGCACTCTTGAGGCTGTATTCATGGCCATCTGCAGTGGGTGGACTGATGAGTCTGGTAGACCATGGAGAAGTATGTTAGAAAAATCGAGGTGAGGTATAGTCAAGGCTTGGAAAACTGTCCAGAAGTGGATTTGGTCAAGGAGTGGTCTGAGAGCTTTTACTATTCTAATTTTCTGGTAGAAGAGACATATATAATGCCCCACCTCCAAAATCTACCCTCCCACAACAGTTCCACAACTTCACTAACTACTCTCTGCTTCTGCCACACCACCCCCAAAATTGCCCCATTCACAAGAACTAATGCCCCTCAATGCTCCATCCAAAAAGAAATCCCCTCACGACTACCCGACCAACCTGGACACTGTCCCACCTTTAAAAAGTGGGAAAGAATAATTTTTGTGAATGGGGCAATTTTGGAGGTGGTGTGGCAGATGCAGAGGGCAGTTAGTGAAGTTGTGGGACATTTGTGGGAGGGTAGATTTTGGAGGCACGGCATTATGTGAGGTGGTTGGGCAATTGAGAGGGAGTATTTTTTAGGGGTGGGGCAGTTTGATGAATGGCTGGGCAATTGAGAGGGAATGTTTTTTTAGAGGTGGAGAAGTGGATACATTGATGGGGCAGTTACAGCGTGGTAGTTTTTGGGGATGGGGCAGTTTGCAGTGGAGGAGTTCTGGGAGGTATTTTTCTTAAGAATAGGGCAGTTGTGAGATAGTAGGGAAGTTATGAGGGGTTATTCTTGGGGGATGGGGCATTTTGTAGGGTAGTGGGGCCATTGTGGAGAGTACTTTTTAGGAGTGGGGCAATTTTCAGATGGCATGGCATTTGCGAGAAAGTATTTTTTAGGGGTAGGAACATGTGAGGTTGGTGGACAATAGTGAGAGGTAGTAATTTGGGGGTAGGGCAACTGTGGAGCAGTATCTTTTGGGAATGAGGACTATTTAGGGCTATTGGGGCAGATGCAGGGACAGTTGGCGAGATGCTGGGACAGTTGCAGGGTAGTTTTTGGTGGTGGAAATAATTTTCGGGGTGGTGGGGCAGTTGTGAGGGAGTATTTCTTTGTAGTTGTAGGAGTAGTTTTTGGGGTGGGGTAGTTTGTAGAGTGGTGAGGCAGTTGTGGGGGTATTTTCTAGGGGTGGAGCAGTTTGTGGGGTGGTAGGCCAATTGCAAGGGATTTCTTTTTAGGAGTGGGGCAGTGTATGGAGTGGTGGGGTAGTTATGGGGAGTGGAAGCAGTTTGTGGGGTGGTAGGAGAGTTACAGGATTAGGATTTGAAGTTGGAGCAGCTTGCAGGGTGGTGTCACTATTGCAAGGGGGTATATTTGGGGGATGGAGTATTTGTGATGGTTGTTTGTTGGTTTGGGGCAGTTTGCAGTGTGGTGGGGCAATTGCAGGATTATAGAATTTGTGGGTGGGGTGGTTTGTAGGGTGGCTAGGCAGTTACAGGAGATTGTTGTTTAGGGCGGGAACAGTTTGCAGTGTGGCAGGGGAGTTGTGCAGGGTAGGTTTTCTGGGTGAGGCAGTTTGCAGTTGATGAGGCAATTGTGTGGGGGTATTTTTTGTGGTAGGGACATTTAGTGGGTTGGTAAGATAGTTGCAAAGGAGAATTTTTGGGGTTTGTGGTAGTGTGTGAGATAATAGGGCAACTGAGGGGGGGGGGGGGCTGTTTGGGAGATTTTTGAATCCTTCCCAGGAAGGTCTCCTGAATCATAGCTCTACAGAGAAAATTACAGATGCACTTTTTGGCAAAAAATGGAGTGATGGGCTAGTGGAATGCAGAGCTTTGATTTAGGAGACCTTTATGGGACCTGGTTGAAAACTCTCCTTGGCTGCTCACTTTGTAACTTTAGGCAGGCCAACTTATCTTCCTGTGCACGGCTGAAAACCCAGGGTTCATTTTAAATAGGGTGCTTTAATAATGGGGTGCTTAAGTTAAGGCATTAAAAACATACCAAAGAGCGTAAAGTATATAGTTGTTTGCGTACTTTAAAGTATTGTACTGTATAATCAATGCATATACTCGTGAACTCCAGCCAGACCATGTTCTGCCATGCCTACTGACAGAATACAGACGTTCATGCCAAAGCTGGTCAGTATTTTGTGAGGCCACTAACATACATAAACCACCACTGTGCTAATAACTTTATCAAATTACCTCCAAAGTGACTACTGGCCAACAAATTCTAATTTGCATCACACAAATCTTCTTACGACACACAGCTCTTTAATCCAACACTGCCATCTACTGGCCAAAAAGTATCTGCGTGTTGTTAGGATATATATTCATTGACATAAGAGCTTTTCATGCCCTTATGTCAATGAATGAGGAGGACGTCCTTATAGAAAATGAACGCTGAACCTAAGTTCACTTTACATTTCCACAGTATCTTTATCAAAAGAGCTTTACAGATATACATGGGCACAGAGCAGCAGGTGCGGCCTACTCCAGCCACCTTACTGGGCAGACTAGATGGACCATACTGGTCTTTATCTGCCGTTATATACTATGTTACTAAGTATGATATTCAAAAACATCTGAGCTCCTAAATTTGTGTCATATTTTAGCCACATTTAGAATCCAAGTTTTCAGCTGAAAATTCATCCTAATTTAGGAGTTTAAAATGTATGCTTCTAAATTTAGACCTGCCATTCATTTGCCTATATTTATGAGCCTAATTTAGGTGGCCAGTGCTGAAAATCAGTGCTAAGTCCTTACTTCTTTCCCCCATCCTAAGTCTGCCCCCATTGCCACCCATTTTTTATGCTCCTAAATTTAGAGAAATTTTAAGAAAATATTTAGGCACTCAGCCCTACTAAATTCTCAAAGAGGCCAATTTAGAAGCATAACTCTCAAAACTAGAAGCATATATCCTTTGAATATCAGGCCTAATAATTATTAATCATTACTCAATTACAACTGTCACTCATTTTGTCTCTCTCAGAAAATTGAAAACTTGAATTGGTTAATGGCCATGCCAGGATTTAGTATGCACTTGGCTGGATTCCATTAGCCTGGAAGGAAAGGTCCATGTCCTGGAGGAAAGGTCCATAAACCATTATTAGAAAGGGACCCAGGATATCACTGCTTGACCCAATACAAGCATTGCGGAACCTGTGTCTTTTGGGGAAACTGCTAGGTACGTATGACCTAGATTGGCCACTGTTGGAAACAGGATACTGGGCTTGATGGACCTTGGTCTGACCCAGTATGGCATATCTTATGTTCTTTTAGCCTTTTCATAGTCAGGCTAAAAACTCACCTCTTCGAGGCTGCTTTGGATCCTGATCCACTTAGTCTCCTGCTCCCCAACTATGTGTTTCCTTACTATTCTCCTAGACATATCCTAGTCTCCACTTGTTGTGTTGTCTGTCTTGACTATATTGTAAGCTTTAATGAACAGGAACCATCTCTTATATGTCTCTGTACAGCACTGTGTACCCCTTATAGCACTATACATATGGGGCCCGATATTCAAAAGCCATTTACACTATTTACCTGTAAACCGTATAAATGCCGCTCAGTGGGATATTCAATGGCACCAATACGGTTAGTGCCACTGAATATCCCCAAATCCTCTCCCCTACATACCCCGATGCTAACCGCTTAACACTGGGACATGTCATGGGCGTTCCAGGACGTGTCATGGACAGTGATAGAGGCTAATGGGGTAGTGGTGATATTGCACCGCTACCCGGTTAGCTTCTATGAGTAAAAGATAGGCCAGCTTTTGCAGTGCCTATCTGTACCTGTAGAAACTAACTGGGCAGGGTGCAATGTCGCCACTACCCAGTTAGCATCGGTGGCTTCCGGGCATATGCGGCAACCCCGGATATTCAATGCTGGGGCTGCATATGACCCTGGCATTGAATATCCAGGGTTAGAGGATGGCAGCAATGGCTAGGCGCTGTACTCGTGCCTAGCCTTCCTAACGCAATATCGGGCCCATGATTATTATTAGTGGTAGTAGCAGTAATCTAGTATCATATAGCTATAAATTCCCTATGTTCATCACTTTGCACTTCTTCACATTAAATTTCATCAGCCATTTAGAAGCCCAGTCTCCCACTCTTGCAAGGTCATCCTGCAATTTCTCACAATCTGCATGAGATTTAACAACTTTGAATAATTTAGTGTCATCTGGAAATGTAAAGACCTCATTCATTTTTCTTATTTCTAGATCATTTATAAATAAGTTAAAAAGCACTGGTCCCAGTACAGATCCCTGGGGCACTTCACTATTCACCCATCTCCAGGAACAAGCAGGAATAAGTCCTCACATATGGGTATGTCGGTACCGACGGAGCCTGCGCGGGAAAGCTCCCCAGCTTCCTAGAATGGAAGCTTTTGGGACCTCCCACTGCACATGCGCACTGCCTTCCCGCCTTCCTGAACAGCTCTCCTCAGTTTCTCTTTTTCCGCGGAGCCAGCAGGTCGTGTATCCTGTCACCGCTGAAGAAATTGTAGTTTTTTGTTTTGTTTCTTTAGACCGCGTACCTGCCTTCCCATACCGATACCGGTATCGCCGGTCTTCCTTTTTCTTTCTTAAAAAAATTATTTTCTTTTATTATTTTTTCAGCACTTGGTCACTTCAGTTAGGCCTTCAGGCCTACTTTAATTCTCCACATGGAGAAGCCAGCCCCTGGATTTAAGAAGTGTACCAAGTGTACTGCTGTAATATCAGTCACAGACACCCATGAATGGTGTCTTAAATGTTTGGGGCCTGACCACTCCATTCCGGACTGCCCTTCCTGCTCCCAAATGTCTAAGCGTGGGCTGCAGAACCGGGCCAACAAATTCCATGTGCTGTTTGCTTCAGAGAATCCAACATCACAGTCATCCAGGTCATCATCCCCGGATGGATCTCAGGTAACCAAACCTTCTGTGGGCAAGTCCTCAAAGAGCAAATCTCCTTCAAAGCATCGAGAGGCTCTTAGTTTTGAGGACCCTGCCCCAGCCAAACAGCCCCGGCGGGAAGCCCTACCTTCCAAAACGCCAATACAGGGGCTACAGGTTGACATCGATGGCACGGCCTCGACAGATCACCTGTTGGACTGCTCTGGGGTACCGGCCCATACCGGTACCGACATCCAGGCAGCCGTGGCGTCTATGGGCAATACTGTCCAATCCATGCAGCAGGCCGTCATGGCTTTCATTAAAGCTGCAACGCCATCGGTACCGCTTCCAGCGGTTCCGGGCCCGGTTCCGGTATCGTCCGCCATGCCGGAACCCAGGCCTTCCTCTTCTAAACGCAAATCGGTACCGTATGGGCTTTCGCTCCATACCGCTTCCATACCCGGTACGCCCGATGTCGATACCGATCGGTATGCGTATCGTGCGTTGGAGGAAACTAGAGAATACACCGATTCCTCTGAGGATTTTGTCTCCTCTGATGAGTCTGCAGAGCTCTCCCTTGACCTTCCTGAGGAACCTTCTTCTCCAAAAAGGAGAATGTCTCCTCCAGAGGATTTGTCCTTTCAGGACTTTATTTTAGAAATGGCTAAAGGCCTTTCTATCACTACCTCCTCTGAAAGGGAACCAAGGTCAAAAAGATTGGATATTTTAGGATACTCTAAGTCTCCTAAAGAAGCAGTTACTCTGCCTATCCATGAAATCCTTCAGGAACAATTGATGGATTTCTGGGAGAACCCTTTAACTCTGTCTCCTTATTCCCGTAGGTTGGACACCATGTATCGGGTCCCTCCTTCTCCTGGTTTTCAGAAAACTCAATTGCCTCACCACTCCATTGTGGTAAAGTCTGCAATGAAAAAGATCAAGAGTACTAAAAGGCACTCTTCTACACCTCCAGGAAGGGAATGTAAGACACTAGACTCTTTTGGTAGGAAAATCTTCCAGGCTAGTATGCTTATAGCCAGGATTAATTCCTACAGCCTCTATATGGGCATGTTCCTAGGGGAACTTGCCAAGAAAGTACGGCATTTTGCCTCCCTTATCCCTGAGGATAAACAGGAGGACTTCCTTTCTGTTGTGAAACAACTTTTAGATGTTTCTAAGTTCTCCAACAGAGCTGCCTTTGATTCCTTCGAAGGAGCCAGCAGAGCTTCTGGCATTGCTATCGCAGCCAGACGTCTGGCCTGGCTCCAGGCTTCTGATCTGGAACCCTGGGTTCTAGATGGCTTACGGAATCTGCCCTGTACAGGTGAGAACTTATTCGGTGCAGAGTGGCAGGTTAAGGCCACTCAAATGGACGCTGAAAATGCCACCTTAGAGAGACTTTCTAAGTCCACTTCTACTCCCACTAAGAAGAAGTCTTTCAAGAGGCCTTATTATAAGAAGGCCAGATATGCTTCCAATACTGGCCAGCAATCTTCTCAACCTCGTTTTGCGGCTAAACGTCAGCAAACGAAACAAGCAAGAGCAAAGCCTGCAGCAGCTACTGCAGCTCAACAGGCTCCACCCCTCAGGGGTTTTGACTTGCCCCTAGAGAACTTGCCATTCCTGGTTCTGGACCAACCAGAACCTCTCACCATACCTGGAAGGTTAGCTCACTTTGCTCCCAGATGGGAACAGATCACAACAGAGCAATGGACCCTCTCTATCATCCGAGAGGGTTACAAACTTCATTTCTCCAGCCTTCCTCCTCATCACATGGTGAGACCCTTCAATTCTCCATCTCCTCTCCTAGCCCTGTTGGATCAGGAGATCTCTTCTCTGCTTGCCCAAGGGGCCATAGAAGAGGTTCCTCTTCATCAACAGGGGTCAGGTTTCTACTCCCCCTATTTTCTCATTCCAAAGAAGACAGGGGGATTCAGACCAATCCTAGATCTGAGAGAATTGAACAAATTTCTGTACAAGGAGAAATTCAAAATGCTCTCTTTGGGCATTCTCCTTCCATACCTTCAGAGTCAGGACTGGCTTTGTTCTCTAGACCTGCAGGATGCGTATACACATCTACTCATCCATCCCTCCCACAGAAAATATCTTCGCTTTCTGTTCAGGGGAAGTCATTACCAATACAGAGTACTTCCCTTCGGTCTCGCCTCTGCCCCAAGAGTCTTTACCAAATGCATGGCAGTCGTAGCCGCATTTCTCAGAAGCATGGGGATTTTCGTATTCCCATATCTGGACGACTGGCTCATTCGAGCTCCAACTCAGTCGCAGGCCCAGATTTCCCTAGACCGCACAAGGAACCTTCTGCAGTATCTGGGACTGGTGGTAAACCTTCCCAAGTCTCAACTCAGCCCTACTCAGTCTCTAGAATTCATAGGGGCCCGGTTGGACACCACCACTGCAAGAGCCTACCTTCCACTGGTTCGGGGTCAGCGTCTGCTGAGCTTGGCCTCCCAAGCCCAGTCCAGTACTCACTTGACAGCCAGGGAAATGCTACGCCTCCTGGGCCATATGGCCTCCACAGTACATGTGGTGCCCTATGCTCGTCTTCATATGAGAGCAGCTCAATGGACCCTGGCCACCCAGTGGACTCAGGCGTCGGGAGCACTCTCAGACCAAATACAAACCTCAAACCGTCTGTCTTGGTCCCTCCATTGGTGGATATCCACCAAGAATCTGTTGTTGGGGGCTCCCTTTCAGCCCTTGCTACCCCAAGCAACCCTCACAACAGATGCCTCCCAATTGGGGTGGGGAGCCCATCTGCTAACTCTCTCCACTCAGGGCACTTGGTCTCCACAGGAGGCCACCCTTCATATCAACCTCCTGGAACTGCGAGCAATTTACCTTGCCCTCAAGGTCTTCCATACCCTCCTTGCCAACCTGACTGTCCTGGTTCAGACAGACAATCAGGTGGCCATGTTTTACATAAACAAACAAGGAGGAACGGGCTCTCTGTCGCTTTGCAACGAAGCTCTCAGATTATGGGCCTTCGCCAGAGAGCACCAAATTCATCTGCTAGCAGTGTACCTTCCAGGAGTTCAAAACTCTCGAGCAGACAGGCTCAGTCGAGTTCTGCTGCCACACAAGTGGTCCCTACACGTGGACCAGATAACCAGAATCTTTCAGGAATGGGGGACCCCGGACATAGACCTCTTTGCAAGTCCGTGGAATGCCAAACTTCCCCGGTTCTGTTCCAGGACTCCATGTCAGGAAGCTCAGGCCACGGACGCCTTTCTCCTCCATTGGGGTCAGGCGTTCCTATATGCCTTTCCACCCATTCCACTGATTCCCAAGACTCTGTTCAAACTCCAGAGAGATCACGGCTCTATGATCCTCATAGCTCCACGCTGGCCACGCCAAGTGTGGTTCCCTCTGCTTCTACAGCTCTCCCAGGGATCCTCCCTGGACTTAGGAGCTGCACCAGACCTTCTGTCTCAGGAGGACGGGACTTTGTGGCACCCAAACCCCAAATCCCTACATCTCCGAGCTTGGTTACTGAAGGCTTAAGTCTTCAAGACTTTAATCTTTCTCAACCTGTGAAAGATATCCTTCATGCCTCTAGGAAACCTTCCACGAGGCGGTCTTATGCTTTCAAATGGAAACGTTTTTCCATTTGGTGTGCTCAGCAGGGCCTTGACCCTCTGGCACTTCCTTTGAATTCCCTCTTAGACTATCTCCTGCATCTTTCCAATGCAGGCCTTAAGACGAATTCTGTAAGAGTCCATTTAAGTGCTATTTCAGCATCCCTGAAACCTGTAAATGGACAACCTATCTCCTCTCATCCTCTTGTTGCAAGATTCATGAGAGGCCTGACCCTCACTAAACCTCCCATCAGACCCCCCCCGGTCGCATGGGATTTGAATCTAGTGCTTGGTCAGCTTATGAAGCCACCTTTTGAGCCGTTATTTTCTACCTCCTTGAAATTTCTTTCCTGGAAGGTATTATTCCTAATTGCAGTCACTTCCGCTCGTCGCATCAGCGAACTGCAGGCTCTAGTGGCTAATCCACCTTATACAAGATTTCATCATGACAAGGTGGTCCTTAGGACGAATCCCCACTTTATGCCTAAAGTGGTCTCGCCTTTTCATCTTAATCAAGAGGTATATCTACCTGTATTTTTTCCGGCTCCTCATGCCTCCAGTGCAGAGAGGAACCTTCATACTCTGGATTGTAAAAGAGCTCTAGCCTTTTACCTTAATAGGACTCAGCCACATCGAAAGTCTTCTCAACTTTTCGTGGCTTTTGATCCTTCACATTTGGGACTTCCAGTCTCCAAGCGTACACTTTCCAATTGGATTGCTCAGTGTATTTCCTTTGCTTACCAGAGTAAAAACATTCCTCTGGAAGGCCATGTCACAGCTCACAATGTGAGAGCCATGGCAACTTCTATGGCTCATCTGCACTCTGTTTCCATTGATCAGATCTGTCGAGCCGCTACCTGGGCCTCGGTTCATACCTTCACAGCCCATTACTGTTTGGACAAAGACTCCCGCCGGGATGCCTTGTTTGGCCAGGCTGTCCTCAAACACCTGTTCCATTCTTAGACAACTCCTGCCCACCTTCCCAGGATGGATGCCTGAGATCCATACGAAGATGGCGAACCTTGACAGGGGATCCCACGCATCTAAGCTAGGGAGTCCCCATATGTGAGGACTTATTCCTGCTTGTTCCTGGAGATAGCACAGTTACTTACCTGTAACAGGTGATCTCTGGGAACAGCAGGAATTAGTCCTCACAACCCACCCACCTCCCCTAGGAGTTGTATCTTTTATCTATCTATCTTCCTGTCCTCTCTCTATTGACTCAGCTATAAACTCGAAACTGAGGAGAGCTGTTCAGGAAGGCGGGAAGGCAGTGCGCATGTGCAGTGGGAGGTCCCAAAAGCTTCCATTCTAGGAAGCTGGGGAGCTTTCCCGCGCAGGCTCCGTCGGTACCGACGTACCCATATGTGAGGACTAATTCCTGCTGTTCCCAGAGATCACCTGTTACAGGTAAGTAACTGTGCTTTCTCCACCGAGAAACTGGCCATTTAACCCTACTAAAGGACTTCAGGAAGATGCTAAAAATGCAGATATTCCAGAAATGTTATGGGACAGACTGCTAATCTCCCTCACATCCAAAACCCTGAAACAATCATAAATGACTGAAATACAAAAGTATGGACTCCATACCATTCAAATGTAAATTGTTATCAGCCCACTGATCAGACAGTAAATACTTAACTGTCTATCGGTTAAACTGTAAACTGTAAATAGTTAACTGCACTGGGATTCAAATTGCATGTACCCTGTTAGTTGTACCATGTTCTATGTAACTTTCGTTGTTCAATGTAAACCGCCTTGAAGCACAGGCATAAATAGTTCAACCAGAGTTCTGTGATCCTCAGTCTTGAAGGACTACAAAAGGGGACTGCTACTTCTGGAGAGAGATCTGCAATAGTGAGTATATACTTCTGGGAATTTTTCTGAAGGGAATTCTTTAGATTAAAGCTGATTAATCTGCGAACCCAGTGTATTTGTTAAATCAGTCAGGGCCTAGTAGCAGCAATTTAAGTTTAAATTTAAAACACAGAAGAGAGCTTTCTGGTTAAATTTAGAACCCAGCAGAGACCTTGTAGTTTAAATTTAATGCTCACTCAGTGCCTAGTAGCAACAAAGTGCTTTAATTTAAATCAAATCAGAATATAACAGCATAAAAGGCAAAACAGGGTCAGTATTCTTTGAGAAATAAATAAAGTATTCTACAGACCTTTACAAAGAGGCCTTCTACCTAGGGGAAAAGAGACCTGTGAAACTTTTTAAATAAAGTGTTAAAGCAAGCTGGCAGGTCAAAAGGCCATTTTGAAAGACTCCTTCTATCCAAGCAAGGACTGTTAATCACCCAGGAAGTTGGTCACAGCTTACCTTAGAAGCACAGGATAGGGTACGGTGTAGCAGCCTTCTTTTAATAAGTCTTATTTTCCTCCCTCCCTCCCCAGTACCCACCCACCCACCCACCCCTGGGATAATCGTAGCTTTATAGGTACTTACACATCTTAAAGGAAAGGAACTGCTCTCAGGTGCATCTCTTTAATCAAATCAGTCAGTAATAAAAGTGGTTAAGGACCTGAGATTAATTAAGCTTCAGGTGAACAAGGTATATTAAACGTATTAGGTACACTTTTATTACTATAAGTATCCACAGAAACCCTTAGTAAGTAAAGAACTTAAAAGATCTAAACACAAGCTTAAAACTAAGATGCAGACAGCAGTCCAGCAGCGAGATGGGGGCTTTCCAGTCTTTTGTATTGAGTGTCACATGTACAATTTTCTCCCAGTTAGTGAGAGGTCTTATGTGTGCACTAGGTGCAAGGAGCTCTTTGCTCTCAGGGAACGAGTCCGTTCTCTAGAGGCTAGAGTAGCAGACTTGGAAGACATAAGAAAGACAGAGAGGTACATAGACAAGACCTACAGGGATATAGTCCTGATGACCCACCTCCAGTCTGGCAGCATCCCTGTTGCCATGGAAGAGAGAGGTCACAAGACAGGAGAGCATCGCCCTGGTGTGGCAGGAAGTGATCCTGTAACTAGGACCTGTCTTCCAGCTGATGCAAAAACCCTCTTGCACCAAGGAAGTTTCTCCAGGGCCATGTGCCCATGAGGGAAGGGTTATGACAGCTGTTATAGTTGGTGATTCCATCATTAGGCATGTAGATAGCTGGGTGGCTGGTGGACATGAGGATCGCCTGGTAACATGCCTGCCTGGTGCGAAGGAAGCATATCTCATGTGCCACCTAGATAAGGTCTTAGATAGTGCTGGGGAGGAGTCTGCTGTCTTGGTACATGTCGGTACCAATGACATAGGAAAATGTGGTAGGGAGGGTTCTGGAGGCTAAATTTAGGCTTTTAGGTAGGAAGATGAAATCCAGAACTTCTGGGGTAGTGTTCTCCGAAATGCTTCCCGTTCCACGCACAGGACCCAAAAGACAGGCAGAGCTCCGGAGTCTGAATGCATGGATGAGACGATGGTGCAAAGATGAGGGTTTCGGATTTGTTAGGAACTGAGGAACATTTTGGGGAAAGGAGGGGCTTTTCCAAAGGTGTGGGCTTCACCTTAACCGGGATGGAACCAGGCTGCTGGCATTAACATTTAAAAAGGAGATAGGGGGAAGCCGACAGTCGCCCAAGAGCGCATGGTTTGGAAGAATGTATCCTTGAAGGATACTACCAAAAGCAGGGAGGTTCCAAAAAAAGAGAAAAGTAGCCCAAATGCCCTTGAGTATGGAGCAGACAGAGCTTAGAGTCCAAATTACCCATGCCTACTGTCAGACGGCTGCCTAGGGTGAGAACTTACACAATCTTGACGATGCATATATTCATATGATTCTTGCAAGGTATTGTGGGTATTGTAGTTCATTCACTCCCAAACACAGCTGATGACAATAATTTGAGTTGTGAAACCAAGTGGTAAGATCAATAAAATACTTCTTTTATTGATGGGGTTTAATTCACCCAGCACATGTATGCTTGATAGCATTATAAATGAGGTTACTTGCTTGCAGTGTTTAAATGGATAACAAAAAGTCACAAAGTAAACCAGAAAACAACCTTCAGCTTGTCAGGCAATTAGCTAATGTGTTCTTAGCAAATAATTACCAAATACAAAGGCACAAAGAAAAGAATAAACTTTGCTGGTTAGGTTAACTTCTGCTTATTTTCCACGCAGATCTCAGCAGTGATTCTCCCTTGCTCACACACACAATCAGGTGCAGCTTTAATTACTATCAATTGACCAGCTGTAAGCCTTTAGCTGGCTGGCTGCTACTGTGTGAACCCAAATCCTGCTTTAAGAGCTGTTTGCAGTGGAAATAAAGAACAAAGTTAGGTTTCTTTGTGATGGCTGATGTGTTTGCTCATAGAAAACTAGCAATAGCATTTAGATAAAGAACAGTCCATGTAAATAGTTTCATCTGCTGTATTTCCCCCTGCATCAACAATCATAGGGTCAATATCATACATTGGCACAGATGAGTCTTTCATTAAGGCACTATCATGAGAATGCTTATTCCCTTGCTGCCATTCTCTATTATAGATAGGGTCTGGATCAGTGTTCATACCTGAGCCTCTCCTGCTATCATTATTCCTCTCTGTATAGCCTGGCCAATATGTAATCCAATTCTGATGTCCAGCCTTCCAATCTTGATCCCTGGACGCTGGATCTTCTCTCACATACCTTCTGGCCTTGGTCTGAAAGTCCCTTCCACATGCAGTCTTCTCTCTTCCAGGTAGCCACTGGTGATTCCTATCTCTGCCACTCCATTCCTCTGGCTGAATCCAGTCCAATGGACTCTGCTGGCTTTTGGAATACCTCCCAGTATGAGTACTGCCTTGGAATCTCCCAGACCTTCCAATGGCCTTTCTTCTCTTCCTTCCAGAGAGTTTCCTTCTCTCTCTATCTGCTTGGCTTGGCTTCTGTTTCTCCAGGTGATACTGGTGCTTGTAGCCGTTGCTGTCTCTGTATCTCTTCCTCCCTCTGTAGCTTTTTTCTGAAGCTCTCCCTGAAGCTGTTATCTGAAGAATAAGCTCTATTCTTATCCTGTTCTAATGTGTGCTGCTCCCTAACACAGCGCAGCTGTGTTGAATCAGGCCCTGCCCTTTGAGATGAGTGCTTAGGGATTACCTCATAGCTCTCTTGATTGCACACACATTCTCTCACTTCAGCCCCTCTCATGGCTGCTGGAAACCTGGTGCATTCTGGGACTGGTAGTCTTTTATGTGAAAACTCTGTTTTCTTGCTTCTACCAGAACTGACAGGTTGCTTGTTCAGAGTCACATCATCTTTTCTATAGCTCCTACCTGAGCTATGATAAGCTTCCTTATCACATACCCCCCTGCTTAAGTTATTACGGACTGGTTTTACTGGTGAAACTTCTTCTCTACAGTCCGTAATACGGGAAAGTGCATCCGCATTCTTGTGTAACTTCCCGGCACGATGTTCAACCTGAAAATCAAACGCCTGTAAGGCCATGTACCAGCGTGTCAACCTGGCATTGTGGTTCTTCATTTGCTGCAACCACTTAAGTGGGGCATGGTCCGTGACCAACTGGAACTTTCTCCCTGTAAGGTAAAACCTTAACGCCTCCACTGACCACTTGATAGCCAAACACTCTTTTTCTATCGTGGAATACTTTTGTTCAGCCAGTGACAACTTCCTGCTCAGGTACATCACAGGATGCTCCTCCCCATCATGGCACTGGGATAGGACTGCTCCTAGCCCTACATCCGATGCATCGGTTTGAACCAGAAAGGGTTTCTTGAAGTCTACTCCTTTCAGTACCGGTCCTGTACACAATTTTTCTTTTAATACTGAAAACGCTTTTTCAGCTTCTGGTGTCCACTTTATCTGGTTTGGACAATTCTTTCGCAGCATATCCGTGAAAATGGCACTTTTCTCTGCGAATTGCGGTATAAACCGGCGGTAGTATCCAATAAGTCCTAAGAAACTTCTTAGTTGTTTCTTGGTTGTTGGAGGAGGAAAATTCCTGATGCTATCTATTTTGCTTAATAGAGGTTTAATTTTTCCTCTTCCCACTAGGTGGCCTAGGTATTTTACCTCCCTATTTGCAAAGGCACACTTCTTCGGGTTTAAAGTGATTCCCGCTTGCTTCATAGAGCACAAGACTGCCCTGATCCTCTTCAAATGCTCCGCCCAGGTGTTACTATGGATTATGACATCATCCATGTATGCAAAAGCATAACTTTGGTGGGGTCGAAGTACCTGATCCACTAACCTTTGGCAGGTAGCCGCTGCTCCATGCAGTCCGAAAGGCATCCTCTTGAACTGGAAAAGGCCAAAGGGGGTGCTGAACGCAGTCTTCGGCTTCGACTCCCTGGTGAGAGGGATTTGCCAATATCCTTTTGTCATATCAAGGGTGGTTAAGTATTGAGCCTGTCCCAGCTGGTCTAACAGCTCCTCAATTCTTGGCATTGGATATGCATCAAAAACTGATATGGCGTTTACCTGCCGGAAGTCAATACAAAATCTTAAGGATCCATCAGGCTTCGGCACCAGGACTATGGGGCTATTCCAAGGACTCTTTGACTCTTCTATTACCCCCATGTCCAACATCTCCTGGACTTGTGCCACTACCTCCTGTCTTTTGGCTTCAGGCAAGCGGTATGGCCTTTGACGAACCAATTTCCCAGGTGGAGTTATTATTTCATGGGCCACCAAATGGGTCTCCCCAGGTATGGGTGTCAACACATCTGGGAATTCCTTAAGCAACTTCCTAATTTCTTCCTGTTGTACCATTGTCAGGTCCTCACCTATTTGGGGTTCTGATCTTTCTTTACAATCAGATACCTGGGGTCCCAAATCTTCCTCTTCACTCACCTCCCTCTCTTGGGCACAGGTGGCAGCTAAGCTTTTAACCCCTTTGACATCAGTAGAACCAAAACCTCTGGCTCCACGTTCAGAATTCTCTAGGGATGTGACCTCCTCCACAGGTGGAAAACCCAGCCTCTCACAAATCAATTGGGCAATTTTGTCTCCTGTCTTCACATGATACTCATTCTGTCCAAAGTTAAACAACAGAACTTTAATATTGCCCCTGTAATCGGGATCAATTACTCCCGCACCCACATCGATGAAATATTTAAGGGCTAATCCGGACCTTGGGGCTACTCTCCCATAACATCCAATTGGTATTTCCACTTGGAGACCGGTGTCAACCAGGGCTCTCCCTTGGCTAGGTACAATCACATTTTCTATGCTGCAGAGGTCAAACCCAGCAGACTGAGGGGTTGCCCGCCTAGGAGCTTGGGCCTTCTCAGAGACCTTATGGTACTTTAGGACGAATATCTGCTTTGGGGTAGCTTGGTCTTCTGGACGCTTAACCATCTTTTTAGCTGGGGTCTGAGGACTTCCAAATAAAGGCCCGGGAGCTACTACCATTAAACCTTCTCCCTCCTTTTTTCCTAGTCCTTCCACTAGACCCTGCTTAAATCTTGGCCAGTCTCTTCCTAGAACCAAATCAAAGGGTAGCCTAGGCACCACTGCTAATAGGACTTCCTCTTGTTCCCCCAGGTACTTAACCTTAAGCCTATAGGTGGGATATGATGATGCAGCACCATGAATGCATCTGATGTGAACTTGGCTTTCAGGGGTTCTAGGCACAAATCTTTCTTGGGCCTCTATCCTCTTCCAAAGCCTTTTTGACATCATACTCTGGTCTGCCCCAGAGTCTAATAATGCATTTGTGGTAATTCCTTGCACATCAACCATCAAAAGAAATCCTTCCTTGGGCTGTTTTAAATCCAGACCCATTAAACTAGTGTGTGTCTGGCATCTCTTCTCTAAATGTCCCACTTTTCCACACTTGAAACATTTCTTTCTATTCCACTGTGTCATCTGGTTTGATACAGTACATTCATTTTCAGAAACCTTCTTAATTATTCCCTTTTCTGATACAGCACATCTAGCCTCAGCATCCATCTTTAGAGGGCCACCCATTCTATGGCAAGCCTGCGTGGCTTCCAAGAATCTCTCTGCTAGCATGGTTGCCTCTCCAAGATTTTGGCAATTTTGCTGTATAAGAAAAACATTCAAATCTTTAGGTACCCCAAGCATAAATTGTTCCAGCATTATAATATCTAATAACATTTCTACTGTCTTTTGCTCAGGCTCCAACCATTTTACAGCTAGACTTCTAATTCTCTGACTCAGAGTCCTGGGTGTCTCACCCACTTTCAATGTAACAGCTCTAAACATTCGCCTATACTCTGAAATAGACAACCCTAGGCGATCTCTAATAGCTGCCTTTACATCCTTATAAATCAAAGCCTGGGCTGCTGGCATTGCTCTGTAAGCTGCTAGTGCCTCACCAGTTAATGAGGCTGCCAGCCTTACTGCCCACTGGGTCTCTGGCCATGCTAAAGCCTGTGCCACTCTTTCAAAAGACTCTAGAAAATCATCAACATTATCTTCTGGAGTTAATTTCCCAAAATTAAATGCTCCAATCCCTTGATTGAGTCCCCCAGTGTTCACATGTGGTGTACCAGTACTAACTGCTGGTCTTGCATCTGTTCCACTTTGGCTCTGCAGCTGAACTAGAGCTTGCACCAGATCAAGCACTGGTTTCTGCTGTTCGATTAAGGCCTTCATAGCAGTGTCCTGGGCCTGCTGTGATAGCTCCTGCTGCTTGCACAATTGGGCTGCCATCCACTGAGCCATCTCCCTCGGATCCATCTTGACCCCTGCAAGAAAAGAGAGAAAAAAAAAAACCAAAGAGCAGCACCTTCCAACCAGGTGTGGTTTTTTTTTTTTCAACTTTTTTTTTTTTTTTCAATTACCCCCTGTGCTTACACACATCCACCACTAGACATGCCCAGGTACATATTACCTTGTCTCAGTGATGAATCCAGCTTTGCACAGGGTCTTTTCCTCTGGGACAGCTTCCTGGAACAACCACTTTTCCTCCAAAGTGCAGACGAGGGAAAAAATCTTCTTACAGCTTTAAACTTGACTTTTATTTGTAATCCACAACAAGTAAATCCTCGTGGTGCAAGAGCAATCCGAAAAACTACGCCATTTGTCAGACGGCTGCCTAGGGTGAGAACTTACACAATCTTGACGATGCATATATTCATATGATTCTTGCAAGGTATTGTGGGTATTGTAGTTCATTCACTCCCAAACACAGCTGATGACAATAATTTGAGTTGTGAAACCAAGTGGTAAGATCAATAAAATACTTCTTTTATTGATGGGGCTAAATTCACCCAGCACATGTATGCTTGATAGCATTATAAATGAGGTTACTTGCTTGCAGTGTTTAAATGGATAACAAAAAGTCACAAAGTAAACCAGAAAACAACCTTCAGCTTGTCAGGCAATTAGCTAATGTGTTCTTAGCAAATAATTACCAAATACAAAGGCACAAAGAAAAGAATAAACTTTGCTGGTTAGGTTAACTTCTGCTTATTTTCCACGCAGATCTCAGCAGTGATTCTCCCTTGCTCACACACAATCAGGTGCAGCTTTAATTACTATCAATTGACCAGCTGTAAGCCTTTAGCTGGCTGGCTGCTACTGTGTGAACCCAAATCCTGCTTTAAGAGCTGTTTGCAGTGGAAATAAAGAACAAAGTTAGGTTTCTTTGTGATGGCTGATGTGTTTGCTCATAGAAAACTAGCAATAGCATTTAGATAAAGAACAGTCCATGTAAATAGTTTCATCTGCTGTATTTCCCCCTGCATCAACAATCATAGGGTCAATATCATACATTGGCACAGATGAGTCTTTCATTAAGGCACTATCATGAGAATGCTTATTCCCTTGCTGCCATTCTCTATTATAGATAGGGTCTGGATCAGTGTTCATACCTGAGCCTCTCCTGCTATCATTATTCCTCTCTGTATAGCCTGGCCAATATGTAATCCAATTCTGATGTCCAGCCTTCCAATCTTGATCCCTGGACGCTGGACCTTCTCTCACATACCTTCTGGCCTTGGTCTGAAAGTCCCTTCCACATGCAGTCTTCTCTCTTCCAGGTAGCCACTGGTGATTCCTATCTCTGCCACTCCATTCCTCTGGCTGAATCCAGTCCAATGGACTCTGCTGGCTTTTGGAATACCTCCCAGTATGAGTACTGCCTTGGAATCTCCCAGACCTTCCAATGGCCTTTCTTCTCTTCCTTCCAGAGAGTTTCCTTCTCTCTCTATCTGCTTGGCTTGGCTTCTGTTTCTCCAGGTGATACTGGTGCTTGTAGCCGTTGCTGTCTCTGTATCTCTTCCTCCCTCTGTAGCTTTTTCTGAAGCTCTCCCTGAAGCTGTTATCTGAAGAATAAGCTCTATTCTTATCCTGTTCTAATGTGTGCTGCTCCCTAACACAGCGCAGCTGTGTTGAATCAGGCCCTGCCCTTTGAGATGAGTGCTTAGGGATTACCTCATAGCTCTCTTGATTGCACACACATTCTCTCACTTCAGCCCCTCTCATGGCTGCTGGAAACCTGGTGCATTCTGGGACTGGTAGTCTTTTATGTGAAAACTCTGTTTTCTTGCTTCTACCAGAACTGACAGGTTGCTTGTTCAGAGTCACATCATCTTTTCTATAGCTCCTACCTGAGCTATGATAAGCTTCCTTATCACACTACCAATAGCCAGATTAATATGAATAAAATACAATCTCTAAAATGCTTGTATGCAAATGCTAGAAGTCTGAAAAATAAGATGGGAGAGTTAGAATATATAGCACTAAATGAGAGGTTAGATATGATTGGAATCTCAGAGACATGGTGGAAGGAGGACAACCAGTGGGACACTGTGATACCTGGGTACAAACTATATCGTAATGATAGAGCTGATCAAATTGGTGGAGGGATTGCGCTTCATGTTAGAGAGGGCATTGAGTCAGAAAGGATAAAGGTTTTGCAGGAAACAAAATTTGCTGTAGAATGGATTGAAATTCCATGTAAAAAGGGGAAGGCGATGGCAGTGAGGGTATACTACTGACCGCCTGGACAGAATGAACAAATGGATGATGAAATGCTCAAAAAAATCAAGGAGGCTAACAACTGGTATCGACTGGGTCAGTGTCACAGCAGGACATGCTAGGGAGATAAAGTTCCTAGATGGAAATAAATGGCTGCTTCTTGGAGCAGCTTGTTCATGAACCGACCAGAGGGGAAGCCATTTTGTGCCTAGTCTTTAGTGGAACACCAGATCTGGTGCAAGAGATAAGGGTGTTGGGGCCACTTGGCAATAGTGATCATAGCATGATCGCATTTGAGTTAATTAATGGAGAAGGGATGGTAAGGAAATCCACAGTACTACCTTTTAACTTTCAAAAGGGAGACTATGATAAAATGAGGAAAATAGTTAAGAAAAAACTAAAAGGAGCAGTTGCAAAGGTTAAAGACTTACATCAAGCTTGGGTGTTGTTGAAAAATACTATCTTGGAAGCCCAGACCAGCTGTATTCCACGCTTTAAGAAAAGTGGAAGGAAGTCCAAAAAACTGGCAGCATGGTTTAAAGGTGAGGTCAGAGGCAGCTGTTGCCAAAAAAGCATCTTTCAGGAAATGGAAAAAAGAGCCAAATGACGAAAACTGGAAACAGCACAAGCACTGGCAAGTTAAATGCAAGGCATTGATAAGGCAGGCAAAGGGAGAATTTGAGAAGAAGCTTGCTGCGGAAGCAAAAACGCGTAATAAAGACTTTTTCAAGTACATTCATAGCAAAAAACCTGTGAGAGAGTCAGTTGGTCCATTAGATGATAGAGGGGTTAAAGGGGCACTAAGAGGCGATAAGGCGATAGCAGAGAGACTGAATGAAATTTTTGCTTCAGTCTTTACTGAGGAAGATGTAAGGATGTTACCCATGACTGAAGTGGTATTTAAAGGTGCGGAAGAATTGAAGGAAATATTGATACTTCGGGAAGATGTATTACAACTATTTGATAAACTGAAGAGTAGCAAATCACCTGGACCGGATGATATACATCCAAGGGTGTTGAAAGAACTGAAATATGAGATTGCAGACATGCTATTAGTAATCTGTGAACTATCATTAAAATCATCTGTAATACCTGAAGATTGGAGGATTGTGAACGTAACACCAATTTTTAAAAAGGGTTCCAGGGGTGATCCGGGAAACTACAGACCGGTGAACCTGACGTCAGTACCGGGAAAAATGGTAGAAACCATCATAAAGAATAAAATTGCTGAACAAGTAGATAGTCATGACTTAATGGGAGACAGCCAACATGGCTTTAGACAAAGAAGATCTTGTCTTACTAATCTATTATGTTTTTTTGAAGGTGTGAATAAACAGGTAGACAAAGGCGAGTCAGTTGATATAGTGTATCTGGACTTTCAGAAAGCCTTTGACAAGGTCCTTCATCAGAGACATTTGGCAAAACTAAAGAGTCACGAGATAGGAGGCAGTGTACTATTGTGGATCAAGAACTTGTTAAAAGATAGAAAGCAGAGGGTAGGGCTAAATGGACAATTTTCCCAGTGGAGAAAGGTGAATAGTAGTGTACCCCAGGGATCTGTGCTGGGTCCGTTACTTTTTGACATATTCATAAATGACCTGGAAAAGGGAATAACGAGTGAGGTCATTAAATCTGCAGATGACACAAAACTATTTAAAGTTTTAAAACCCATGAGGATTGTGGAAAATTGCAAGAGGATCTTGATAAATTGGAAGACTGGGCATTAAAATGGCAGATGAAATTGAATGTGGACAAGTGCAAAGTTATGCACCTAGGGAAGAACAAACCAAACTATGGTTACACGATGCAAGGTTCCACATTAGGAACCACCACCCAGGAAAAAGATTTAGGTGTCATTGTGGACAACATGTTAAAACCCTCCACCCAGTATGCAGCGGCAGCCAAGAGAGCAAATAGAATGCTAGGTATCATAAGGAAAGGAATGGAAAATAAAACAAAAGATATTATAATGCCTCTGTATCGTTCCATGGTGCGACCGCACCTTGAATAGTGTGTGCAATTCTGGTCTCCGTATCTTAAAAAGGATATAGCGTTATTAGAAAAGATTCAGAGAAGAGCCACCAAAATGGTAAAGGGGATGGAAGGATACTCCTATGAAGAAAGGCTAAAAAGGTTAGAGCTCTTTA
This sequence comes from Ichthyophis bannanicus, assembly GCA_033557465.1. Classification (NCBI taxonomy): domain Eukaryota; kingdom Metazoa; phylum Chordata; class Amphibia; order Gymnophiona; family Ichthyophiidae; genus Ichthyophis; species Ichthyophis bannanicus. Next base: position 1,200,155,332 of record CM066032.1, on the reverse strand, counting down.
ACCTGGAAAAGAGACGGCTGAGGGGAGATATGATAGAAGTCTAAATTAATGAACGGAGTGGAACGGGTAAATGTAGATCGATTGTTTACGTTATCAGAATATAGAAAGACTAAGGGACGTGCAATGAAGCTAGAGGGTCAACTATTTAAGACAAATAAGAGAAAATATTTTTTCACTCAATGTGTAATCAAACTCTGGAATTTGTTACCGGAGAATGTAGTAAAGGCTGTTAGTGTAGCTGGGTTTAAAAAAGGTTTGGACAAGTTCCTGGAGGAAGGGACCATAAACCATTATTAAAGAGACCCAGGATATCAATGCTTGACCCAATACAAGCATTGTGGAACCTGTGTATTTTGGGGAAACTGCTAGGTACGTATGACCTAGATTGGCCACTGTTGGAAACAGGATACTGGGCTTGATGGACCTTGGTCTGACCCAGTATGGCATATATCTTATGTTCTTATGTACCACTGTTAAATAAATAAATACTCTGTTTTCTGTCTTTTAACCAGTTCCTTATCCCGTGTTTTTGTTTTTAATTTCCTTAGGAGTGTATCATATATTTGCTCTGTTTCCACCCAAAAAAATGAATGCTCCTGTAACTGGTTATAGAGATAGGCCCTCTGCAGATTGCAAAGCTGGGTACGTGCATAGGCCATTTCACAAATGCAGATATCACCAAATTGCACAGACTGAGAAATAGGTACTTGGATATACCACCAGAGGTATTCCTGAAAGGGGGCAGCTATGTTATGAGACTTTGGTACCATCAATTAATGGTGCAATGAGAATGCAATGTGTGCCTTCAAGTCAGTGCTGACTCCTGGCAACCCAGCAGCTCCTTGGTTTTCTTTGCAGTGAGGCCTGGCAATCTACTTATGGTCATTCTTCAGAGGCAATGGAGGGTTAAGTGACTTGTCCAAACCACAAGGAATGCCAGTGAGAACTGAACCCTGCTCTCTCGGGTACCAAACCAGTGCTCTAACCACTAGGCCCCTCCTCCACTCTGGTGCAATAAGTAGTAACTATTTATTCCTCTTTATTGTGGGGTTTTAATTTCAGTTTGTGAACAAGGAGTCATTCAGAGATGGCAAGCAAACAACTATTTAGAGGAGTAACATTTTGTGGTTTGCCAGAATATGTATAGTACAGTAACTGAATATGATCTGCACAGATAAAATGGCTAAGCCCAAAGCTTTCAATAAGGGTTGCTAGAGGCGTTAGGTATATATGGAAAGGCATGAGAGACAGAACAGACCTCTGAGGTACACCACATCTGAGTCAGCATCTGAGATATTTCCATTCCAACTTATACGAAAAGATTCTCTGTATCAAAAAGGAGTGGAATCATTTTAGGCTGTACTAGAGATCCTAGTATCTTTCAGCCTATTTAGAAGACATATGTGTACAAAACATGCGGACACTTCTACCTTCAGAACTTTAGGTAGATTTTCAAACACAAATTGCCCAAATAATATGGGGGTCATTTTAGAAGCTCTATTCATGCTTTGGTCATCTTAAAATGGGTACGTATATGTCCCTGGAGCCATTTTACAAGATGGTTAGAGAGACATCCCTGGCATAGGGACATCCATCTAGGTCTAGGATGAGGGCGTGGTGGGGCCATTCCAAAAACCTCAAACCTGCACACCCAATTTCAGAAATGGCTGGCATGTCTTCACCCTCGTCCAAGTCTAAAACATCCAGAAAGACTAGAGGAGATGGTACCCTAATATCCTCTGTACTGGCCACAACCATAAAAACAAAATTGATAGGTATTAGGGAAACCTGTTTGGTGGTTGTCATGCTGCAAAACATCTCTGCTGGCAGAAGGTCAAGCTGGGACACGTCCCCTGTCTGGAATACCAATGCAGGGATGTCTATGTAGCCATCTCCAACAGCGTCCATATCGGGTACATCCATTTTTTCTGAAATTGTACTCAATCTTGGACGTGTCCAGCCATTTTCCAAACATTTTCAACTGGACATTCGGATTGCACTTGGAGGTCATTCTAAAATGTGCATTTATGTGTTTGAAAATTCTCTAAAATTCTGAGTGTATGCTTGCAACCTGCTATTCCTACGGGTTGACTTATTCGGGGAAGACAGCATTCACATCTTGGAACATCCGATATACTTGTGTAGGTTTTTCGCCCAATCTGAACACGTGCCCAAGAATATTCCTGGCTCTCCCAAAGTTATTTATTTATTTGAATTTAGCTCATGCCTTTCCAGTAGTAGTTCAAGGTGAGTTACATTCGAATACAATAGATATTTTCCTTTCCCCAAAGAGCTTAAAATCTACTTTTGTACCTGAGGAAATGGAGGATTAAGTAACTTGTTCAAGGCCACGTACATAGAGGGTACTTTTATAACCAGATGCCCGGAAGTTGTGACCCCAGTCTGCCAAACAGCTGCAAGGGCCAATGCAAGGGGCGCACAAAGGGTAAGTTCAAAGATAGGAGGCGCCCTAAGTGAATCTCAATTCTCCCACCCTCACCGCCGCTATTCAGGACCTGCAGTGGTGGCAGTGCCATTAAAACAGCAACAGAGAACGGGGGTAGCTGCTTTGACGGTGTCTTGCATAATGACAAAAAACGGGGGCAGCTGCTTTGTTGTCGGTGTTTGCTTTGACTAGCCGCTCCCACCCCCTCCAATGCAGACTTCCTAGTTTGTCACAGTAGAAAATAAGCATCAGTCTGAGTGAGAGCTTTTTTATGTATGCACGGCCTTCAAGTATCTTATATGCACAAAGCAATGTCAAAAGACCACAAGCAATTCTGTAAATCATATTTTTTAAAAGAGTGATTGGGTTTCTTTTACTATAAGTGAATGGCATATGTTCTAATTCCATCCAGTTCTTTAAAAAGCCATTGGGCCGATATTCAGCCTCGGCAATCAATGGGTCACTTTTCAACACTGGCCACTACAGCTGAAAAAAATCTGGATATTCAGAGTCAGTATCAGGATAGTCTTAATAGTGAATAAAATCAAATTTAGGATGGCCTAAATTAATCCCGATAGTGATGATATTCAACTGCTATCTGCTAAGTTGTCTGGATAGATACCAGCTCCACTAAAACTCCGCCCCCCAGACTACCCCAGCACTATTAGGATATCACCAAGGTGGCCAGAGGAAATATTCTGTGGTACTATCTTGCTGGCTGGTACTTATCTGGTTAGCAGGTACTGCACTTTGGATCCCATGTGAATATTGGTTCCTATACACACACACACACATACATATGTCCATAAAGGGGACCTTTCGCTAACAGCACACACTATCTGCGGCAGAAATAAATTGGACCCTGCAGCAGATAGCTCATGCTGTTGGTAAATGATCCCAAAAAGGCTGGTATTTAAAATACATATGTTTTCAATTTCTTTTAGACAAATGTATATATCTCAAAAAAGTTGAGTCTGCTGTAAATGTCTTTGTTGATGCTGTCCTTCTCCCTCTTAAAAACTGACATTGCCAATCCTGGCCTAGCACATCGAATGTAGAATACTAATGAGAGGCTGAGCACGAAGTATTCTCTCTAATTAAAAAATTCTCATGTGATCTCTCCAGGTTTGCTCACAGCAGTGTTGTGAAGGATGACACATTATTTCTGGAATGACCACAACAAATCTTGGAAGGTTTTTTTAAATTTATTAAGACTCTGTTCATTATACAGGGGTAAGCCTGCCAAAGGGCCTATGAGCAAATCTCATAAACACGGAGTGGAAAACCCCTTGGTTCTGTTTGTCGTAGCTCAGCTTCAGTACAGACAGGCAAATTGCTCAAACAGAATGAGGTAATGGTAAGCCCTCTTGCTAGCTCTGTAATGGAGAGCTTTAGGCGGTTCTGAGATTGGAGGGGGAAAACTGTGACAAATTTTGGAGACTTGGTGGGGAGGAGGTTAGGCTCAACTGTCATGTCCTGTAAATCTTCAGGTTGGTAAGGATAGGGGTTGTCAAGTTCAACTGTTTTTTTGGCATTATGCAAGACAGAGATTGTTGAACCCATTCTCATTTGAGTTATCAGGCCCAGAGGGAGGGGTGATCAAGGGCTCCAAGAGTAGAGACAGCAGCGCAAGATATAGGCCTCTAACCCTCCCGCTATGTGACCAATCAAGCTAAGTGGCTACAACTGAAAGGCAGCACTACTGTCTAATTTTCTCTTACCCAACCTGCCAAGAGTGTGAGTGGCTAAATTTCGCTGCCTAATGAAACTTAGGTAGCTAAATTTAGTCGCTCAGTCCAGTCACTTTTCAAAACTTTTGATCTAGCCACAAGACATTTCCTGTCAATTTTAATGGAGTTCTTTTCTTAGTTTTTATCAAATATTTTTAATTCTTTTATTGTAAACTGCCACCTTAGAAAGGTGGTATAGAAAGTCATAATAAACCGTAATTCAAACTTAGCTAACAAGACCCTTTTCAAAATTGACTCCAGAATCTCTGAACTGTGCTAGAGCTGTGATGAAGACTTCTTTGAATATTTTGTCTGAATTCAGGGTAAAAAACTATGCCTTAAGGGGTTCTCAGAAAGACAGGTGTAACAAGAATTGCAGGCCTGTCTGACAGCTGATGACGGCAAATGGAGGGTGAAGCAAATCTTCCAGAATACACTCTGAATGGACAGGAAGCTGTGTGTCGAGGCTTCCTGTTTTCAAAAGAGGGAGATTTTGGATCTAACTTGTGAAGTGTGTTTAAAGTGATGTAATGGAAGATGGGCCTGGATCTCCATCACTAGCAGTATGTGTTCCCATTTTGTATTTTGGAGAAAACTATGAAAAGCCATGCACATAACTGGTTGAGGGTTGTTGTTTTTTGCCCACTAGGAGAAGCCAACTACCACAGAATAGAGTGGTGGAGCCCTCAGGGGTTCCAGTTTGCTAAGGAGCAGCAGCGAGCTGTCTTTTTATGAGCAGCTCAGCCTTGTATAGAGAAAGGTTTCCACCTAACCCATGGAGAGGAACCGAAACAAATGCAGGGGAGGTCCAATGGTAGAGTGTACAGCAGAAGAAAGCAGAAGTCAAAAATGGACTCAGCCACAGGCTCTAAAACGGCTCAAGCTGTAAGTGTATGAAAGTGTTCTTTGAGAGTGATATGATGTAGAGGGTGCATACTACATCCCATCTTGAAAAGCCCAGACTACATTGTGAGGGACGAAAGCATGGTGAATCCTAAACAGACAGTAAGGAGACACTTGAGTATTTTGCTGATTTTGTCTTACAAGAAGTAATTTCCCCCGGTGCCTTTCTCCAATGGTAGCTACTTTTGCTATGAATTTTGGAGGAGCTATTCAAAGGCATTTACACGGGTTTGCATACGTGCAAACCATCCAAATGCCGCTGAGCTGAATATCCACGGGGTGCCGCCGCTACACGCCCCAATGCTAACTGCTTAGCATCAGGGTGTTCCAGGGCACAGCAGAGGTGGCAGCCAATTCTAACCGGGCAGTGGCGATATTGAACCATTGCCTGGTTAGCGATATATCGGTAAAGTAAGGCGCGGCAAATGCTGGCCTCACTTTACCCGCAGAAGCTAAACGGGCAGCGGCTGAACAACGGCAAACCTGGATATTCAATGCTGATGGCTGGATATGGTCCCTGCATTGAATATCTGGGGTTAGACTTCTGCAGCAACAGCTAGTCACTTTACAAGCGCTAGCCACCGCTGCTGAATATCCCCTCCTTTGAGATTTTCTAGTACAAGATCGAGGGTCCAGGTAGCTAATAGATTGTTTCGTGGTGTACATTTTGTCAGTGTCTTTCAGAGAAAGGTTGAAGAGTCTGGGCTACCAGCATGGGACCTACAGAGAAGAGAAGGACCAGTATGCGAGGAAGAGGTAAAGGACATGTCTATCTGAATACAAAAAGACAAACAGGGCATTTCCATTTAGGTGGTTTGCAGACTTGCAAACCGCCTAAATGGTGGTAAGCGGGATGTTCAGCGACTAGTGTCGGGGCGTTGCAGGGACAGAGCAGAGGTGGCACCCAGGGATAACCTGTTGGCAGTGATATTCAGCCGCGGAATGCTGCCGCTGCCCGGTTATCTATGGTGCTATCTGGCCAATCTGCATATTCAATGCCAGTGGCCAGATAAGGCCCTGGCACTGAATATCCAGATGCAAAGTTCAGCAGTGACAGCAGCACGCCACCGCTGCATATGCCCCCAAACTGGTTTTCTAATTGTTAAAAAAGACCTTAAAAGGGACTTTAGCTTTTTATTTTACTTATTTATTTAACAGTTCTTTTATACCGCTATATATACTAGTCACGGCAGTTTACATGGAACGAAAACTTAAGCTTTACATGGAACGTTTTGAGGCAAATTAAAAAACTGTACAATATAAAGTCTAGAAGACTTGGCGCAAGTAAACTATACAATGTAACTATAGAATATTTGAAACACGGTGACTGTATAGGATGAACTGTGCAAAGGAAGGCAGCAGGGTACAGAGCTGTAGATTGTTCTGTGGAATGGGATGGTCATTTGCTTGTAGGGTAGGTGTAGCATATGGTTAGAAGGGTCCAGGATGGATTATGATGTAAGTTAGGTTATAGTAATAAGGGTACAAATGCTTTCTGTAAGGAGAACCATTAATGGGTGGTTATGTGTCCGAGCCAAAAAAACTCCACGAAGAGAAGGTCTGGGGGGAATGAGTTCCAGAAGGTTAGTGCATAGAAGTGGAATGCTCTGTTGGAGGTGAAGGCACTAGTGTAGGTAATTGTCATAGATACTGCGAGGAGGTTGTGGTTAGCGCTTCTGCGGGATCTCTGGCATTGGGGTTTATCAAGTAATGACTGTAGGGTTTTGGCTGAGAGCTGGAGGATAATTTTGAACGTTGTCAGTGCCATTTTGCACTTCACCCTCCTGTGGATGGGAAGCCAGTGTAGTTGCTTCAATGTGGGTGTTATATGCTGGTGATGAGTGCTGCCCATGATAAGTCTTGCTGCCACATTCTAGGTAAGCTGAAGAGGCTGCAGAGGATATTGGTAGGACCTGATAAATTATGTTACTATAGTCAAAGATGGGGATGATGAGTGCCTGGCAGACCTTTTTGAAGTTGTTATGTTCCAGCAGAGGTCTGAGTTTCCTAAAGGTTTTAATGCAGTGGTATACTGCTCTGGCGATGTGTTTAATATGGGCAGTGAAGTTCAAGTTCTGGTCCAGAATTATGCCCAGGTACTTCACTTGTTGTTTTACTTGCAGTGTCATGTTTGCAAGGTTTATTGTGTCTGGGGGAAAGAATGTGCAGGACTTCGGTTTTGTTAGGGTTGATGAGTAGGTTGTGGAGGCTGAGCCATTGCATGACTGCCTCTAGGCATCTGCTGATTGGGGAGTAGTTGGGGGTTATTGGTGAAGAATGGGGTATACGTAGATGAGAACATCGTCTGTGTAAAGATGGTAATGGACTCTGTAGCTTTGGATAACCTTGCAGAGAGGCTGAATAAATATGTTAAATAGTGCTGAACCCTATGGCAGGCCCTGGAGGAGGTTGAAGCGGCTTGAGGTCTGGGATCCTACACTGACCTGTTGTGAGCGGTCAGAGAGATAGGACTGGAATCACTGTAGACTCTTGCCTCTTAGGCCAATTTCATGGAGGCACGGTATGAGCTGGGTGTGTATGACTGAGTCGAAGGCTGCAGATATATCCAGAAACACTAGGATGAAGCCTTGTATGCTCTCTGTGCCTATGACTAGTGTGTTAAGTAGGATTGTCAGTAGTATTTCAGTGCTGTGGAAAGGTTTGAAGCCATGTTGGTGCTCATCAAGGGGAGAGTAGGATTCCATGAAGTTCTGCATTTGTAATTGAACAGTCTTCTCAATGATCTTGGCAAGCGAAGGGATGCTTGAGATGGGTCTATATGAAGAGGGATCGGCTGGGTTGAGAGTGTGGGATTTTAGTAATGGTCTGATGGATGCTTATTTCAGGGCAGTGGGCATATATCCAAGATCAAGTGATGACAATGTGCAGGGTGAATGGCAAGAGCTCCTTCTTGGATAATTTAATCCATGAGAATGGGCACAGATCCAACGGGGAAGTGGTGCTGTTAAGGTTCAAAATGATGCTCTCTAATTGCCTGGTGGAAACCAGGCTAAAGGCTGGCCATGTTTCTGTGCTGGTAGCGTCAGTAGTGCTGTTTGGGTATTTGGGATGCGTGACTGCTGCTGCAGCGCGTGCTTGCTTAGCTTGCAGGTGTTGACCCATCTCATTTGGTGAAATTGGTGTGGTTGTTCTCGCGATAGGGGCTTGGATGAGGTGTTGTGCAATGTCAAATAATTCCCTGGGCCTGTTGAGGGCAGAGTTTAGTAAACTGGTGTGATGTTCCTCCTTCTTTAGCAGTGTGTGGGTGCAGTATTGTTTCAGGGTCATGGAATATGTTGTGTCTTGGCTTTTGTGACGTCCCCGCTTGCTTTCCAGCTATCTGAGTTTATTTTCATTCACCACGGTACCAGGTGTGGTAGTGCTGAGAGGTCTGGTGGCATAGGAAGAGATTAGGTCGTTCCATTAGGTGATAATGCTAGCTAGGTTGCAAAGGTTACTCTTCTCTGGGTCCATATGCATTAATGGTTGGACTGTATTAATGAAAGACTGTCAAAAGTCTGATATCTTCAGGAATGCGTAGTCATAGATGCTCTCATGTGGTAAGTGTTGTTGTTCGGAGGAAGGAGGTGAGAAGCTTGTGCTCAGACCAGAGTATTGAGGTGCATTGCGTCATGGAGGAAAGGTGCTGGTGAGGCCAGTTTGTTGGAGTGAATATTAGGTCTAGTGTACTGCCCCTGCTGTGTGTTGCTTCTGCTATTAATTTGGTTGAGTTGCAGTGCCTCCATTGCCTGTATGAAGGAGGATATTTGTTTGTAAGTTGAGATCTCCAAGCAAAATGAACCATTTGTTCTTGTGATATTGTGAGCATGCTTCCTCTAAGAGTGGGGAGAGGTCACAGGCTCCTGCTCGGGGGGGTCTGTACACTAGGCAGATTGAGAGGTGGGGGTTGGTTATGGATATGTGTTCCATGTCTTGGGTGGAGCTGTAGTGTGTGGCTCTGAAGAGTAGTGATTCCTTAGCTATGATGATTACTCCTCCCCCTTTTTTGTTGACAAAAAAGCAATTAATGAGCTCATAGGATGGTATGGCCATATGGTTGAGAAGCATGCTATTTGTTTCTTCAATTCAGGTTTCTGGGATGCATGCTATATCAATTTGGTTGTCCTGTATGTGATCAACGAGGATAGGGATTTTATTGTGGATGGATCTGGCATTGATGAGCATGCACTTGAGAGGGGGCGGGTGAGCGAGGTGGCTGGGGAAGAATTGAGTAAAGGGTGGATTCTGAGGAGGTTAGAGGGGTTTCTGGTGCATGGCTTGATTATAATAGGTTGTAGCCTGCTGTGTGGTTGGTATATGATAGGGATGGCTGCTGAAGTGGTAAATGCTGTGATGTGTGTGATTGTATGTGTGATGAGAAGTAGGATGAGAATGTGTGATAGGTGGTGAGGCATGTTGGTTGGGGGCTTCGGGTGAGGTGTGTGGAATGGGGAAGCTGATGCTGAGGTTCTATAAGGGTCAGTTTGTGGTGTGTGTGGCCACTGAGGGTGGTGTGGCAGCGTGCGGAGTATGCTAGGTTAGAAATCATAGAAGAAAGTTTGCCTGATGCTTGTATCGGGCTGTGTTGCCTTGAGGAGCAGTTACAGTTGCTGATTCTGTGGTCGAGGGAATGGTTGTTATGTTTCTGTGGTTGGGTGAACTGCAAATTGATTTTCTTTGCTACTTGAGTTTTGTGTACTTTTAAAATGGGGATTTAGAACATAAGATATGCCATACAGGGTCAGACCAAGGATCCATCAAGTCCAATATCCTGTTTCCAACAGTGGCCAATCCAGCTCATTAGTACCTGTCAGGTTCCCAAAAAGGTACACAGATTCCATGCTGTTTATCCCAAAGGTAAGCAGTGGATTTCCCTGGTCCTATTTAATAATGGTTTATGGACTTTTCCTCCAGGAACTTGTCCAAGCCTCTTTTAAAGCCAGTTTTTTATTCATTTATTTATTTAGCTAGCAATGCTTATATCTGCTTTTCACTGGGTCAAAGTGATGTACATTCAGGTATGGTATATATTTCCCCTGTCCCCAAAGGGCTCAAATCTGTGTGTTGTACCTGAGGCAACGGAGGGTTAAGTGGTTTGCCTAAAGCTAAAAGGAGCATCTGTGGGACTAGAAACCCCAGTCCCTCCAGCCCAAGGTAGCTGCCCTCCAGCAAGATTGGAACCCCTGGCCCTTGTCAACTTGCCCCAACCACTAGGCCACTCCTCCTCAAACAGCTTTTACTACATCCTCCGGTAATGAATTTCAGAGTTTAATTGCGTGTTGAGTGAAAAACTATGTTCTCTGATTGGTCTTAAATGTGATACATTCTAGCTTCATTGTGTGTCCCCTAGTCTTTCTACTTTTCGAAGGAGTAAACAACCAATCTATGTTTATCCTTTCCACTCCATTCATTATTTTATAGACTTCTATCACATCTACCCTCAGCCATCTTTTTTCCAAATTGAAGAGCTCTAAGCTTTTAAGCCTTTCCTCGCAGCAGTATCCTTCCATCCCCTTTATCATTTTGTTGGTTCTTCTCTGTATCTTTTCTAACTCTGCTAAATCGTTTTTAAGATATGGCGACCAGAATTGCACACAATATTCAAGAAGCGATCACACCATGGAGTGATATAGAGGCATGATAATATTCTTGGTTTTATTCTCCATTCCTTTCTTTATGATTCCTAGCAATCTATTTGCTTTCTTGGCTGCTGCTGCTGCAACTTGGCAGGGGGTTTCAATGTATTATCCATGATAACGCCTAATCACTGCATCTTAGGGGCTTGTTTACAAAGCCGCGGTAGTGGTTCGCGATCGCGATCGCAGCCGCGGCCCCATTGAAATCAATGGGGCCGCAGCTCCGATTACGATCGCAAACCGCTACCGCGGCTTTGTAAACAAGCCCCTTAGTGTCCTTAATTAGCTTGCTTAGCAGCCAGGTAGTGGAGTGTTGTATAAAGGTCTACATTACCTTGCAAGTACTGTCAGCCCTAGGGGGTCTCCAATGCAAGCAAGGTATACCTGTGGCTCTAGATACAAATTCTCTGCCTGAGAATTCTTGAAAAGGGTTATCTTTATTTTCAATAACTTTTTCTGTTGCTCTGCCAACTGCTATGTTTTTGTAGCTGTATTGCAGAAGGGGTTTTTTTCAGCTGCTGTTTTTTTTTTTCTCTCCTCTACCCTTCTGGTTCAAAGAGGAAAGCAAGCTCTTTGAAGTCACTGCATTCCTGAGGTGTCAGATCCCTCCATTCCCACCTCTAGCTCCCACTCACCCCATGTGGGTAATTTTGCTATATAGGGCAACTCACCAATTAGATTTTGTTATTGGCTGGAAGGAAAAATCAATTTAATACTGTAAATAGTTCCATATTTGGATATCTGCTAAAAGTAAACAATTTGATATATTTTAAGGTGCTTAGATTAGGTAATTTTACATGGGGAGCACATTAGACTATATACCTCAGACACATACATCAGAGTTTAGTAGCTTAGTGATAACCGTTTAGCGACAAGTAGGCCTACACACAGGGACATAGAACAGAGCTGTTAGATCATGCATAAAAGAGGCTAGCTGCTTGTTCTCTTAAAAGGACCACTGAGGGAAAGTTAGGAACTTAGGTAGTTCTCTCTCATGTCCTTCAACAGGTAGCAAAGCTCCAATAACGTAACTATGGCTGGGAAAAATCATGTTACAAAAGCCGTTGCCCCCATTACAGCTTCTGCCTCTGTCTGGAAGGACAGCTCAATTCCAGTCGAGCGACTGATTCTGTGTACAAGATGCTGCAAGCTGAAGCCCTCATGAAACAAGTGGAAGAGCTGAGAGAAGAGGTAGTGAGGCCGAGAAGCATCCGTGACAGCAGGAGGTACATTGATCAGATGCTTCTTGAGGCATCCAAGTTTTCCAACAGAAGTGAAGATAGTATAATACAGAAAAAAGAGGAGTTGGATACGGGCCACCAGAGCCTGCACAATCAACAATCCAACTCCACCATCCTTCAAATTGTATAACTGGTATACAGCCCTGGAAGAGGAGAAGGTAAAAACACGGACCAAGGAGTCTAACGCGCGCGCTAGTCGGAGGGCCGTGTTGTAGTTGTTGTTATGGAAGGACAGACTAGATGGGCCTTGTGGTCTTTTTCTGTCGTCATGTTTCTATGTTTCTATGTTTCTATTCCAGGAACGGGAAGAACCAGAGCTCAAGCACCTCAAAGTTGCAGAATCAGTGACCACAAGGAAGCAAAGGGTGATGGTGGTTGGTAACTCTCTTCTGAGGGATACTGAGACATCCATCTGCCGACCAGACTTGATGTCTCAGCAAACTCTCTAACATCTTGGATTTTGGCACCTGGTAGACAGGTGCCGAGACTCATCAAGCCTACTGACTATTATCTGATGCTGCTCATCCATGTTGGCACAAGTGATACTGCTAGGTATCCCTCCGAGTGTGAGAGAGGGTGAAGCAGATAGGAGCACAGGTGGTGTTCTCCTTAATCCTCCGTGAAACAGAGAAGCTTGCGTCCTAGAGATGAATGCATGGATGGTGTCTTCGAGAGCGTTTAGGTTTCCTGGGCCATGGGATGATTTTACAAGGACTGCTGAGCACAGATGATGTCTACCTATCCAGAAAGGGTCTAAGTGTCTTCTGCAGCAGACTGGCTAACCAACTAAAGAGGGCATTAAACTAGATTTGTTGGGGATGGATTTCAAAAGCCCCCAGGTAAGTAAAACATTAAATACCTCTAACACAGGTAAAAAAGGGCAACATCTGGAAAACAGTGTGCATTAATGCCCTTAGTATGGGAAATAAGATTCCAGATATTAAGGCTTTAATGGAAGAAGCTGACTTGGATTTAGTGGTGCTTACTGAGACATGGTTTATGGAGAACCATGACTGGGATGTAATTATACGGGGCTATAATTTATTCAGGAAGGGCAGGGTAAGAAGAAAGGGTGGAGGAGTAACACTATATGTAAAAAAATAATATTAAAGCTACAGAATTGCAAGGCTTATGAAGAAGAGGGTGTCACAGTGGGTTAAACTGGAAAGCGGGAATGGAGCATCCATTTGCATTGGTGTGATATACAGACCTCCTTCACAGGCAGAAGTGGACAGAGATTTAACTGAAGTCATTTGTAGTATTGCTATGAAAGGAGAAATGCTGCTGACAGGCGATTTCAACATGCCAGATGTTTGGGACATCCCTGAAGCAGTGTCATCTAGAAGTAAGGAGACTCTGGATTCTTTATAGGGAGAACTATTCTGGCAACAGAACCCCCCACGTAAGGAGGCCATACAGGACTGGTGCTAACCATTAGGGAGAGTGTTTCTTTTTTTTTTAAGGTTTCAAAAATATCTTTATTTAGAAAATAAACAGGAATTACAATCTAGTCCACATCAAGAAGAGAGCTCATGAAGCCTTTAAAGTACCACAATCTTTAAGCATAATTACAAATACGATATACGCAGGGTCCATGAACAACAATAACAGCCCTATTTTACTTGGAAAGGAAGACAAAACCATTAACCAGATTCTTTACTAAGCAAGAACACTTCCAACTGATCCGAATCCATAAAAACATATTTAGTCCTCTCATAAAGCAAAATACATTTACAAGGATATTTCAACAGGAAAGAGGCACCTATTGCCAAGGACCGAGATTTTAACAAAAGAAAAGCTTTCCTACGCTTCTGGGTGAGTCTACAAACATCAGGAAAAATTTGAATTGAGCTACCACAGAAAGCCTGATCTTTCTTAGAAAAATACAATTGCATAATTAGATTTTTATCCATCATAGACTGAAAGGAAGCAACTAAGGTAGCCCACTGAGTAATCTCGTCATTAGAAGACTCCAAAAAAGCAGAAACATCCAAAGACTGAGACAGAGGATTAACACCGTCCTTGACAATAGGAGAAAAGGCCTCTGTGGTAGATAAAGTAGGAACTTAATATATAGAAGAAAATTTTATTACATTAACATCTTCAATCAATAGAACCTCCTTAAAGTACTTTTGCAACAATATAATTGGAGAAAGGTAATGAGTACAAGGAAAATTCAAGGTAAATTTTTTGAACGAACAGAATTTTCCAGAGACTCTATTTGATGATGCATAGTAAGATTATCACGTATAGAAGAAGACACTGCAGCCTGAGCCACAGTGACCTGACCCTCTAATTTATTCAAAGACGATTTACATTTAGAGATAGATTCATCCTGAGCAGACAACATCTGCACTACTTGCTTAGAAAACTGAGACGCGGGAAAGGGATGCACCCAAAGAAACTTCAATGCATGCAAGTACTTCCCACACATCACAAAGTAAAACATCCACCAGTGAAGTAACCATTGAAGTAGAAGCAGGAAAGTCCAACACAGACGGTAGAGAAGACACCATATGCATATCCACATCCAACAACAAAGATAGCAGTTCTGACTCAGCGTGTAGGGGCTCTCCCCTCAGATTCCCAACACTAGGACGGCACACCTACAAGGACTTCTTCCTGACCGGGTAGGGCAAACCCTTGCGCATTCAAGGAGGGGTCAGAAACAGTACTCACAGATCTCAAAGAAGAATCCTGTTCCATGGAGGACCTCTGTAAATGTTGATCCATAGGGCCCACGATTTTAATGGCCTTAGCACCAGAAGCAACCAACACCTTCTTCCTCTGTTTACCCATGGATTCTCGAGTACTCCTCACCAGTCCTCAGTACTCCGAAGGGGATCCAAAGGGGCGGGACAAGCCCCTTCAGGCACGCAACCACGGGTGCGCGCCCATGGGGCACGTTCTGCGCCGGGCTGACGTTTAAATACAGCCCAGGGAGGGCAGGACTGCAGGCTCCTCCTCCTGCCGCGAGCACACGGGCCCCGACTACTCCTCAGCTCTCCCCAGGGAGAGTGTTTCTAATGTTATTGTGGGTGATCATCTCACATCCAGTGATGGTTGGTTTGGTTCAGTATTACAACAAAGGCTACTATAGTCCATTCAAAAGTGGGGTCCTAGACTTTAGGAAAACTAGTTTTGCCAAGATGGAACAATACCTCAGGGAGTCATTAGCGTGATGGGAACAGCTGGAAGATGTAGTAAAGCAGTGGGCAAAACTGAAAGGGGATATTTTAAGGACAGCAAACCTTTTTATTACAAAAATAAATAAATGTAAAAGGAAAAGGAGGCCACTATGGGTCTCGAAAGAAGTAGCTGAAAAAGTGAAGAAAAAGAGGGAGACCTTTAGAGAAAGGCTAAGAGAAGCTAGGAAAGTAGTTAGAAAGGCAAAAATACAAATGGGAGAAAAAATAGTCAATGCAGTAAAATGGGGAGGACAAAACATTTTTCAGATATGCTAGTGAGAGGAGGCAGTGCAAAAGTGGTATTGTCAGACTGAAGCTGAGGATAAAGCTGGACCACAGAAAACACCAAGAAATAGGAACAGAAGTAAGGCAGATTTTGAGCGATTTTCAGAATACTGTGTTCGCAAGGAGCTAGCTAAACTAAAAGTAGACAGAGCAATGGGGCCAGATGGGATACATCTGAGAGCAGTGCCGTACTTAGCCCTGTGCAAACGGTGCAGCCGCACAGGGCGCAAAAAAAAGAAAAATCCGGGTACATTTGGGGCTGCCGACTTTGACTCCCCCCGCACTGCCTCCCCACTTTTTTTTGTGTTTCCTTGGCAGTGGCAGCAGACACCCAATTCTAAAAAAAAACCCTGCGCTTGCATGCAGGTCTGATCCCTCCCTCCTCTGATGTATGCTCGTGTCAGAGGAGGGAGGGATCAGACCTGCATGCAGACACGGAGTCAGAAAGACCTGCATGTTCTGTTTTTTTTAAATTGGATGCCCGCTCCGCTGCTGTCACTGCCAAGGAACCATGAAGTGTGACAGTGGGGCAAGAGCAGGCAGCACAGGGAGCCAGCTGGACATGGAGGTGTGGGGTAAGACAAGATGCTGGGCATGGGGCAAATGGCAAACCCGTGATGGGGGGAGGGGGCGCACCAGATGTGAAAGTCGCACTGGGCACATTTATGGCTTGGTACGGCCCTGGCTGAGAATACTGAAGGAACTTAGGGACGTTCTAGTGTGGCAGGTGTAGGCCTGTGACCCACGGTGTCTGACATAGGCAGGCCAGCATGGCTAGCTTGACCTGTAAATGAGGCCTGTGGAGAGGCATATAGGATTGCACATCCCCCAACATGCTGCTATTGTAAGAAAGAACTCAGTAGAAATATTGAATTAGCTTAGATAAGCAGGATTGCAGAATTAAGAAATGGAAAAATACAGAAAAGATGTGTTTTAAAGTTACTGATAAGAAAGAGTACATTTGCAGAGAAATATTGAGGAGTGCTGACAGATGAGTTACAGAACCTTGCTCTTCTGCACGCACAAATGGTCCCATAGCCTTGAAAGTGTGAAAGTAACAAGTTGATGAACTGACCATTGTAATTGGAACTAGAAGGGGGGCAGGCAGGTGTCATGCCTACAGAAGCCCACAGAAGGAACATAATTGGAGAAACTTATCAGTACCGGGACCAATAGAAAGGCTACGGGAGGTACGGGAGCGTACCGGGACCAATGAATTGTTTTTCTATACCTAGAATGGAACAGAAGTCTATAAAAGTTGTTGTAATGCTTGAAAACTTTGCTCAGCCATTTTGAAATTGCCTTGCTTGAGACTTGTGCACAAATAAATGATTTGGACCTTCTGAACAGACTCCTGGTATCATTGGTTTGTCTGCGCTTTGCTGCTACATATTCCTTGGTGCGTTGGCCGGGAAGTTGTGGAATCAAAGTGTATATAGGGCAATATACCACGACTTTCCGCCTCTATAGGCTTGGTCCTGCCGGGATCGCGCCCTTCCGACGAGGGCCGCTCCCTGGCGCCACCGGTCCCTTGTATCGGAGGGAGCTGGTCGGACCTCGGCGGGTGACGAGCCCGGCTGGAGACAACGCCTCGAACCCGAGTGAGGGGAGTCCGAGGTCCAACTCATGCGCCTGCTTGGGAAGTTTTGAGGACCGGATCCGGTGAGTATAGTTTTGATTTTGGGTCTAGACAGAAATAGAAAGAGCAGTACTGCCATTGGAACTTGGAATTTGGAATTTGTAATCTCGAGATATTGGGAATTGGTAAGAGAGCTTGATCACCTCTCAAGGAAGAGCCGAGTAGCCTGGCATGGGAATTCGCTAGGTGAAACCCTCATCCTTTTTGTAATTTGGGAAAAAGACTAGTCAGAACAGATAGAAACGAATGCATTCTGGGAATACGTTGCTAGCATGATTGTGTGAACGAAGTGTGAATGAGAGGTCTGGCAGCACGGACCAAGTGAAGGCGGACCCCTGATTAGCGCATTTCCTGACCGGGCGACCGCGTTCAGGTCGCGAAAAGGGGGAAGCGATTGTCGTCTTGTCTTGTTATTTGTATTCCCTATACGTTTCCAGGGCCGTGAGGACCCCTTACCCACGGTCCGCACTCCTTTTCCCTTCTGTCTGTTGTTGCGCGCACACATCGAAATGGGAGGGGCGGAGTCTACTAGGAACACTCCATTAGAATGTATGATCGCACATTTTAAAGAGGGATATTCAGGAGATTATGGTATTAAAATGACAGCAGCCCGTTTGCAGATTTTGTGTACTAGGGAGTGGCCCGATCTAGACCCCATCTGGCCCCGAGAGGGAACGTTCACCGTAGAGATTATCCAGTCAATACATCGTAGAGTGCGGGTAGCGCACCCAGATCAGTACCCCTATATAGATTCTTGGTTAAGTATTTGTGAAGATCCGCCCTCCTGGGCGCAGCGCTGTTATGAGGAACAGTGCAGAATAATGTTAGCTAAAACAGATTCTAGACAGAAAAAGGAACAGCCTAGAATGAAAGAGCAGGATAAGAAAGCCAAGAAGAAACCCATCTTGGCAGATCCCGATTCCCCAGAAGTAGTCCTCAGGCAGCCCCGAACCCCAGGTCCAGTAAGAATAGCCCGACGGCGTCCTGCCCCAGATCCCCAGAGACCGCCAGAGCCGAGGCGAGACCCAACCCCTGACCCCCCCTCCTGGAGGAGAGGAAGAGAAAGAATTAGCGGGAAGAGAAGAGGAGGATGTAAAAAGTGAGCCAGAAGCGGAGCTAGAAGAAGAAGGAGGGGATTCCCCAGAAGAAGAAGAAGAGGACAGTGTACAAATAATTGAGAAAGCCAGCGCTAGCACTAGCAAGCCAGTGAAAGAAAAACCCAAAGCAAAACCAGTTGAGAAAAAGAAAGCAACTCCTGCAAAGACAACGACAATAGCCCTTAGATCCCAGACCCAAATGACGCCTGGGACGACAGCCAAACTGTTTCCCTTAAGGCAAGTCCCGGGGGTGCCCGTAAAGAATGATAATGATGAAGTGGTAGCGGGACCCTTAACTTATGTGTATATCCCTTTCTCTACAACTGATTTATTAAATTGGAGGTCGCATTATGCCTCCTATACTAGTAAGCCCCAGGAGCTGACAGAATTAGTAACTAGTATTATGGAAACTCACCAACCCACTTGGCCAGATTGCCGTCAGCTCCTGACCACCCTATTTACCACAGAGGAACGAGCGAGAATTAGAAAAGCAGCTATCGAATGGATGGCAGAAAACCCTGCCGCTCCGGCGCAGGGGCAGAATATAATAGATCGTAGAGAAGCAGCCCAGAGAGAATTCCCGAATGAAGACCCCCAATGGGATCCAAATACAGATGAAGGATCCACAGCCCTAGCCCGTTTTCGCCAAGGCTTTTTACAAGGCCTGCGAAGAGGAGGCCAAAAAGCTATGAACCTTTCCAAAGTAGCAGGAGTTATCCAAGGAATAGATGAGAGCCCAGCAGATTATTATGAAAGATTAACTGAAGCCTACAGAATGTATACTCCCTATGATCCCGAGGCACCAGGAAGTTTATGCATGGTGAATTCTGCTTTTGTAAACCAGTCTCAACCAGACATTAGACGTAAATTACAGAAATTAGAAGGGTTTGCGGGCATGAATGCAACACAGTTATTGGAAGTCGCTCATAAAGTGTATGTGAATCGTGATACTGAAAGACAGAGAGAATGTGATAGAAAGATGAAGAAAGCAGCTGATTTTTTGGCTGCGGCCATAGTTGAAAAGAAAAGGGGAGGTGTCCCTAATCGAAGGAGCAGAGGAAGAGGGCGGGGTCAAGGCGGAGGCCGGACCCAGAGACTAGGCGTGAACCAATGCGCCTATTGCAAAGAAGAAGGACATTGGAGAGATACTTGCCCGCAACTCGAAGACGCCCAGCAAGATGACAACAACGATCATCAGTGGCGAGAAGAAAGACGAGGCCGTCCCCGAGGCCGAGGAGGAGCCAATCGAGAACAATTCCAGCGAGAGAGGGGAGGAGGAGCCATCCAAGCATTGGCCACACAAGCCCATGATGAGGATGACGTGGATTAGGACAGACCGGGCTCCAAGTTTGCTTTAGGTCTCCAGGAGCCTATGGTCGAAATACAAATAGGAGACCAATTTATGAACTTTATGGTTGATACTGGAGCAGAACATTCAGTAATAGACAAAAAGATAGCCCCATTCACCAAGAAAGCAGTCACCATTATAGGAGCAACTGGTGCCAAAGCCACAAAGTCTTTTCTACAAAACCGAATATGCAGTCTAGGAGGACAGCAAGTAACTCATCAATTCCTTTACATGCCCGAATGTCCAGTACCCCTACTGGGACGAGATATGCTAGCCAAGCTTCAAGCACAGATATCTTTCTCCGAACAAGGAGAAATGCAAATGACAGTGAATTCTCAAGCCAAACCAGCAGGAGTAATGCTGCTGACAGTACCTCGAGAAGAAGAATGGAGATACTACATTGATGATTCGATTCAAGATACCTATTTTGAACAAACTTTAAAGAACATTCATGCACCACTTGAAGCATGGGCAGAAGGCAGTCCCCCAGGCCTAGCCAAACATATAGCTCCAGTGATTGTAACCCTCAAGCCTAGTGCTACCCCAGTGCACGTCAAACAGTACCCTCTCCCAAGAGCCGCAATTGAAGGCATTCATCGCCACCTACAGAGATTGCTTGAGTATGGCCTACTAAAAGTATGTCAATCCCCATGGAACACTCCACTTTTGCCAGTAAAGAAACCTGAGACAGATGATTATCGCCCAGTGCAAGATTTGAGAAGAGTAAATGATGCAGTTGAAACTATACATCCAGTTGTGCCCAATCCTTACACTCTTCTAGGACTGATACCTGCTGAAGCTACCCATTTCACTGTACTGGATTTAAAAGATGCATTCTTTTGCATAAGATTAGCCCCTGTAAGCCAAATATTGTTTGCATTTGAATGGCAGGACCCCATCTCTGGAAGAGGGGGCCAACTCACCTGGACAAGATTACCCCAAGGATTCAAGAATTCACCTACCATCTTTAGTGCTGCACTAAATCAAGACCTTTCAAGCTATCCAGTAGCCCCGGGGAAGAGAGTACTTCTCCAGTACGTGGATGATCTGTTGATAGCTGCCGTATCAGAAAGAGAATGTATATTAGCCACCAAAGATCTCTTGCAGTTACTAAATGAAGCTGGATATAAAGTTTCCAGAGCCAAAGCACAACTATGCCAAACAGAAGTGAAATACTTGGGTTTTCGTATTACCCAAGGAAGCAGAAGATTAGGCAGAGAAAGAAAAGAAGCAGTATGCAGAATTCCAACTCCAACAACCAGAAAGCAAGTCAGAGCCTTTCTGGGAGCGGCAGGATATTGCCGAATCTGGATACCCAACTTTGCCCAAATTGCCAAACCACTGTATGAAGCCACAAAAGGAGAAGAGAAGTCACCACTGGAGTGGGGACTTGAGCAGGATACAGCCTTCCAGAAGTTAAAAGAAGAATTGATGTCATCACCAGCACTTGGACTACCAGATGTCCACAAACCTTTCCACTTGTTTGTACATGAAGCACAGGGAAATGCCCTAGGCATGTTGACTCAGAAATTAGGAAATTGGGAACGACCTGTAGCCTACCTATCGAAACAATTGGACCCTGTGGCCAAAGGATGGCCACCCTGCTTGAGAGCAGTTGCAGCTACAGCGCTATTAGTGAGTGAAGCAGACAAACTCACACTAGGACAGAACATACGAGTCACTGTGCCACATGCAGTCCTTGCCCTTATGGAACAGAAAGCAAATTATTGGCTCACCAATTCCCGAATGTTGAAGTACCAGAGCATGTTATGTGAAAACCCACAGATACAACTTGAAGTGAGCCATGCCTTGAACCCAGCTACCTTGATACCCATCAGTGAAGAACTCCCAGAACATGACTGCATCGAAGTCATGGAAACTGTGTTCTCCAGTCGACCTGACTTGACAGATGTGCCCATAGACAATCCCGACCAGATCTATTATGTTGATGGGAGCAGTCTCATCCTTGACGGACGACGCTGTGCCGGATATGCAGTCGTCACTCAACACGAAGTAGTTGAATCATCAGCTCTAGCCTCAGGCACATCAGCCCAGAAAGCCGAATTGATAGCACTCACCAGAGCTTTGTTGTTAGGAGAAAAACTTGTGCTAAATGTATATACAGATTCCAAATATGCCTTCACTACCTTGCATGCCCATGGAGCTCTCTATAAAGAAAGAGGACTCATCACATCCGGAGGAAAATCAGTCAAATATGGTCCCGAAATATTGATGTTACTTGATGCAGTCTGGGCCCCAACACGTGTAGCTGTCATGCATTGTAGAGGACATCAAGCAGGAAAAGGAGAAGTTGCTCGAGGAAATAGATTTGCAGATGCCTCAGCACGACAAGCAGCTATGACAGGACAGATTGCCCCACAAGCTATGCCAATGCAAGCAGCATTGTTTCCAGTACCTTTGAATCTATGGACCCCACGATATACCACCAAAGAATTGGATTACTATTGTGACAAAGAAAATGGAGTATTGAAAGACGGATGGATTGAGCTGCCACCAGAAGAAGGCAGTCAACCTCCGGGAAGAATAGTAATTCCTGAACTATTAGGACCATCCTTTGTCAAAGCTTTCCACGAAGCCACACACTATGGAAAGAGTGCTATGGAGAAAGCACTCAGACCACATTTCTACATTCCTCTGATGACAACCATATCAGCCTCAGTAGCACGACAATGTCAGATCTGTGCCAAGAATAATGCCAAGCAAGGCCTCATTACAGCACCCCGAGTTCAGTCAAGAGGTGTGACCCCCATGCACAACCTCCAAGTTGATTTCACCGAAATGCCAAAAGCCAATGGATACCATTACCTACTAGTATTAGTTTGTACTTTCTCTGGGTGGGTAGAAGCATTCCCAACCAGAACTGAGAAAGCCCGAGAAGTTACCAAAGCCTTAATGAGAGAGATTGTCCCCAGATTTGGAATCCCAGCAGTAATAGGGTCAGACAATGGACCCTCATTTGTCTCTCAAGTTACTCAGCAGTTAGCAAAAGCTTTGCAGATACAGTGGAAGCTCCACACTGCATACAGACCCCAGAGTTCAGGGAAAGTTGAGCGAATGAATCGTACTTTGAAAGCCCAAATGTCTAAGCTTTGTCAGGAGACACACTTGAAATGGCCCCAAGTGCTCCCCATAGCTTTACTCAGAATACGCTCAGCCCCTGTAAAGTCAACAGGATTTTCCCCTTTTGAAGTTTTGTATGGTAAACCCCCACCAATAGTGCAGGGAGTCAAAGGAAATCTAGCCCAGATTGGTTCAGAAGTAACCAGACAAGAACTCCTAGCTCTTAGTTTTGTTCTGCAGACTCTCCATACGTGGATCCAAGACCAGTTGCCTATCAACTTGACGGAACCCTTGCATCCCTACCAGCCTGGAACTTCGGTGTGGATCAAAGATTGGAAGAAGATACCGTTGGAACCCCATTGGAAGGGACCGTACACCGTCATCCTGTCTACCCCAACTGCAGTAAAGGTAGCCGAGATCGACGCCTGGATCCACCACAGCCGAGTCAAGCCCGCCGCCGATCCTGAACCAGAGCGGTGGACAGCAGAGCAGCACCCTGATGTACCCTTGCGAGTTACTCTGAGACGGCAACCAGCAGCATAGACACTTCATCACAAGTGCTTTGCAGTAGCCAAGTCTTTCGAAGAGGATTGCTGTTTTCCATGCAGCAACAGTTTTGTTTCAACGAACCCAATTTGTGTGTGTGATTTGACACCCTACTTTGAGACTACGTTGACTAAGCCAGACTTCACAAGCCAACTGAATTGCTAGGTTGGTTAATGTGTGCTGGACATCTTGAGGATCTTCAATCAACACTCAGCACCCGTTAAATTGCTTCATTAGCAAACGGGACGAAGAATAATAGACCGTCGTGATCAAGATCAGCAAGCTGAGGATTCAGAAGAACTCCAATCAACATCAACATGTATCTTTGCTTCTGCTTTGCCTTGGTTGCCTTCTTCGGAGGTTTTGAACAAACTTATGCTCTACCTCCATGCACTGCTTGCATTACTTCTACTAGAACTGGACTGAAAGTAACTCAGACTTTGCTTTACCATTCTTACTATACCTGCAAGGGAACAATAACTCGGTGTATCTATAACACCACTGAACTAAATGTTTGCACTCATGGCAAAATCAAAGCATGCTATAATCCGCATCAGAATCCATCCTATTACACGTTGGAAATAAGATGGAAGGATGCAGATGGACCTATATTAGCTGCTACACCACCACTTAAGGACATTACTAAACCTGCTGTTTTGAATTTTGATGCATGTAATGCTATTAATAGAGATAGTCAGTCCACCTGTGGTACATGGGAGAAAGCGTATCGGAATGACCATAAGTATATGTGTCCAGAAGGTGCCACGGGATGGAGGAAGTGTACAGGTAAAAAGGAACCAGGGTATAGTACTGCTACTGCGGCAGACTACTATTGCCCGTATTGGGAATGTGTTTTCTATGCTACCTGGAACACTGGTATAACTGATGAGAAAATAGATAAACGGATGGCTACTCTAACCAAGCCAACCACAAATGATAAATGTCAGAAAGATGCTTGCAACCCCTTACATTTGCGTGTACATAACCCCCATGCATGGAAACAAGGATATAAGTTTGGTTTACGTATTGCTGGAGGAGGAACAGATCCAGGGACCATTGTATATATTAGATTGAATACTCAAGCCCATAAGTCATCTAAATATCATATTCATAATACCTTTTATGAAGCTATGCATGTAAATAAGTTTGAGATCCCTCACCCTTCACAGAATTTGTTTCTAGAATTAGCCGGAGCAGTAGTATCTAGTCTTAAGATCACAGATTGTTATTTCTGTGGCGGAACCCAAATGGGAGATCAATGGCCCTGGGAAGCCCAAGAATTGAATTATTCCATGATTTACAATCAGACTGAATTACACAAGACAACCAGTGAATGGGTGTTAGCACACTCAATCGTTGGACGTCTTTGCTTTGCCAGAACTGGACCCCAGTTCACCCAAAAGGTAGGACAGCTGGTCTGTCTTAGCCAGAAGTACTATAATGCCACGACCACAAAGACAGCATGGTGGTCAGGAATCAGACATCCTGAACCTCCTAACCCATTAGCTAGATTTCCTGAACTTGCAGGTCTATGGACTAATCTTGCCAAAGTCCAAGCCTGGCAAGACCCACCTGGCCTATATTGGATCTGTGGAAACCGAGCATATGCGCAACTCCCACCACAATGGGGAGGAGCATGTGTCTTAGGAACCATCAGACCTTCTTTCTTCCTGTTAAACACTGAACATGGAGAACAATTAGGATACCCTGTATATACTACCCACAAACACAAAGGAGCATCCAGACAAAGAAGAGAGGCCTTACAGATAGGCAAGTGGGAGAAGTGGCGAGGTGATGATTGGCCACCAGAAAGAATTATTGAGTATTATGGACCTGCCACTTGGAATGATGATGGTATGTATGGTTATCGTACCCCAATTTATATGATTAATCGTATTATTCGCTTACAAGCAGTAGTTGAAATAATAACCAATGAAACTAGTCATGCTCTCACTCTCTTAGCTAGACAAAGTACTCAGATGCGCACTGCCATATACCAGAATCGCTTAGCCCTTGATTATTTGCTAGCAGCTGAAGGAGGAGTATGTGGTAAACTGAATTTAACTAATTGCTGTTTGAAAATAGATGATAAAGGTCAAGTAGTTGAAGAAATTGCTAAAGATATGCAAAGACATGCTTATGTGCCAGTACAGACTTGGCACGCCTTGAAATTTCCTAATTGGTTTGCTAACCTTTTCTCTTGGCTGGGAGGATTTAAGACTTTCGTTATCTTAGTACTAATCCTTGTTGCTGTTGTCCTCTGCTTACCATGTTTAATCCCATGTTGTATGCGTTCCCTTCATAGTGCTATTGATAGTACCGTAGAGCGGAAGACCGCAACTAGAATAATGGCTTTATACAAAGCTAGCCCTAGTGGAACTAGTAAGAATCCTTTAATCAGGATGTGAATCTTCTAGAAAGTGATTTAATTCTCACACCTTATTAAGTAATAGGGTGAGATTAATCAAAGGGGGGAATGTGGCAGGTGTAGGCCTGTGACCCACGGTGTCTGACATAGGCAGGCCAGCATGGCTAGCTTGACCTGTAAATGAGGCCTGTGGAGAGGCATATAGGATTGCACATCCCCCAACATGCTGCTATTGTAAGAAAGAACTCAGTAGAAATATTGAATTAGCTTAGATAAGCAGGATTGCAGAATTAAGAAATGGAAAAATACAGAAAAGATGTGTTTTAAAGTTACTGATAAGAAAGAGTACATTTGCAGAGAAATATTGAGGAGTGCTGACAGATGAGTTACAGAACCTTGCTCTTCTGCACGCACAAATGGTCCCATAGCCTTGAAAGTGTGAAAGTAACAAGTTGATGAACTGACCATTGTAATTGGGACTAGAAGGGGGGCAGGCAGGTGTCATGCCTACAGAAGCCCACAGAAGGAACATAATTGGAGAAACTTATCAGTACCGGGACCAATAGAAAGGCTACGGGAGGTACGGGAGCGTACCGGGACCAATGAATTGTTTTTCTATACCTAGAATGGAACAGAAGTCTATAAAAGTTGTTGTAATGCTTGAAAACTTTGCTCAGCCATTTTGAAATTGCCTTGCTTGAGACTTGTGCACAAATAAATGATTTGGACCTTCTGAACAGACTCCTGGTATCATTGGTTTGTCTGCGCTTTGCTGCTACACTAGCAGCTCCGGTCTGAGCTTTTCAGTGCTTCTTTAGAGTCAGGCGTGCTATCAGAGCTCTGGAGAAGGGCGCATGTGGTCCCTTTACACAGACATGGAAGTAAGAATGAGGTTGATAACTACAGGCCAGTTTTTCTGATCTCTGCGGTAAGCAAAGTAATGGAAATGCTGCTAAAACATAGGATAGTGAGGATTCCGGAATACAATGGATCGCAAGATCTAAAGCGGCATGATTTTAGTAGAGGCAGGTCTTGTCAGACAAATCTCATTAATTTCTTTGACTGGGTGACCCAAGGGTGGGAACGAGGGTGTACTAGATGTGGTGTACTTAGATTTCAGTAAAGCTTTTGACACTGCTCCACACAGGCAACTTATAAATAAACTGAGTGCCCTAGGCAGAGCCGGCCCAAGCGTTTCTGCCACCCTAGGCAGATACCCTGGCCTCACTGCTGACCCCCCAGCTGATGCCATCCCTCTCTGCTGCCGACGATAATGCCCCCTCCAACTACCGCCAATTCCATCTCAGGAGGGGGAGGCAGGCAGGCAGTGGCAGCAGAAGTATTTCCAAAAGCGGAAGCTTTTTGCCACTGCTTTTGGAAATCCTGCTGCTGTCTGCCTCCTCCCCCAAACGGAATCGGCAGCAGCTGTGGGGGGAGGGGGTCGGCATGGCTACCCATATGTGCTGCTGCTGCGGCTGCCTAGCTCACCTAATGGACAGGCTGGCCCTGGCCCCAGGGATGGCCTCTAAAGAGACTGACTTGCTTAGAAACTGGTTGAGTGGGAGGCAACAAAAGGGTTCAGATAAATGGAGCTTACTCTGAGAAGGATATTAGGGATCTGTCCTTTGTCTGATTCGTTTTAACATTTTGTAAATGATATTGTAGAAGGGCTATCAGGAAAGGTTTGCCTCTTTGCGGATGATACCAAAATCTGTAATAGAGTAGACACCCAGGAAGGAGTAGATAACATGAGGAGGGATCTAGCAAAGCTTGAGGAATGGTCAAGAATTTGGCAGCTGAGATTTAACACTAAAAAATGCAGGGTCATGCATTTAGGCTGTAAAACTCTAAGGGAGTGGTACAGTGAGGAGGTGAAGTATGTCTGTCCACGAAAGAAGAGCGGGAACTAGGCGTGATTGTTTCTGATGAGCCTAAGGTGGCTAAACAGTAGAAAAGGCGATGGTGAAAGCCAGAAGGACGCTTGGGTGCATAGGAAGAGGAATGGCCAGCAGGAAGGAGGAGGTGATAGTGCCTCTATTTAAGTCTTCTCTGGCCCTTCGCATATCCATGCTGAGCGTTCACCTCTTCATTGCCGCTTTAGGATCTGATCTGCCTAATCTCCCTTGTGTTTCCTTACCATTCTCCCTAAATGTATCCTGTCCACAGTTGCTGTGTTGTCTGTCTTGACTAGATTGTGAGCTCTGCGGAGCAGGGACCATCCTTTACGTGTGTCTATGTAGCACTGCGTACGCCTTATAGTGCTATACAAATTACCAGTCATAGTAATAGTGGTAGTAGTATGGCCTTCTGGCTATGGCATCTGATTCCCACATATCTGGGTGCTGGCATTTCTCACAGCAGCTACACCTGTCCCATCATGGCGTATGTCAGTCTGTATACATCCGCTATCTGTACCCACCAGATGTACAAACCCCTTATTCATGTTCTAAATGACCTCCAAAGTGCATAAAATTACACTTGTCCACATTAAATTTCATGTGCCATTTGGACGTTCAGTCTTCCAATTTATCAAGGTCCTCTTGCAATTTTTCACAGTCCTCTAGGTTTTTAACAACTTTGAATAATTTTGTGTCACCTGCAAATGTGATCACTTTACTCGTTATTCCCATTTCTAAGTCATTTTGGAATATGTCAAAAAGCAGCAGGCCCGGCACAGATCCCTGTGGCACCCCACTATTGTGTGTGTATTTGTGTCATGGGGAATATCAGGGGGATGAATGTGCGTTTGTATGTAATGGGGAGTGTCGAGAGGGGTGCGTGCATTGGCAGGTCTGTGGATGTATGTGTACTGGGGGGTGTCTGTGTGTGTTGGGGCAGTGGATGGATCCCTCCCACCCACTTATACTATTCCCTATTCCTACCTTCACCTCTCTTGCACTCTTCCTCCTCTGCTACTCAACCTTGCACTCGTTCCCTCCCTTTCTCTCTGAATCAGGGCCAAGGATAAAAGACACCCTAGGCAAACTTCATTCCCTACTCCAGCCCCTGCTCCTATTGCCGTCACTCTGCCCCCTCTCCAAAACATGCAACAGCAGCAACATTTTTAAAATGGCCCCAAGGTTCTCGAGTTACCGCCTCCTCCAGCACTGTGGTGCCGTTCATGCTTCTGCCCCCCCTCTGATTCCACTTCCTGTTTGCAAAAGGAAGTAGAATCGGAGTTGGGGGAAGCGCGAAAGGCACCTCAGCACTGAAGGAGAAGGTTACTCTGGCTCTTCAGTGCCATTTTAAAAGTACTGTCGTTTCTGCATCACCCAAAGAGGGGTGGCAGTGACAGCAATGGGTGTCCTGCAACCATTGACGCTCTAGGCAATCGCCTAATGGTCATGCCAGCCATGCATTTAATGCACTCACTGTCTCTTCTCCTTTTCTCCTCTAACCCTGCCTTGTTCCTTATGCTCCATCTATACTGTAGCACAGCTCCTTCCCATACTCTGCCCCTTTCGTTCCTTCTAACCCTGTGCCGTCCCTCACCTCCCCTTCTCTACCCCCTTACTGCCCCTTCCCTTAGGCCCAAGGCTTCTCACCCAGTCCTCACGACACACCTAGCTAGTCAGGTTTTCAGGATAACCACAATGAATATGCAAGAGAGAGATTTGCATACAATGGAGGCAGTGCATGCAAATCAATCTCATGTTTATTCATTGTGGTTATCCTGAAAACCTGACCGGCTAGGTGTATCCCAAGGACTGGGTTGAGAATTCCTGCCTTAGACTCTGCCCCTTCTCTCCAGGCCACAGCCTAGGTCTTCCAGCCAGCAGAATCCGGAGCGTCTCGACAGTCTTTTCAGGCCACAGCCCTGCTCTTTTGGCCTGCGGGACCAGGACTCCTGTCGGCTCTTTGTCTTGCAGCTTTGGGTGGCAAGGGGAGGGGGAAGCATATGCATGTTTGTTAGCATACGGACAAAAATTCCCAAGCTTGACCCTCAACAACAGGCACTATGCCCAAGCAAAACGCACCTAATAATGGCACCTAGCTAGCTTCAGTAATTAGAAACAGCAGATTAAAAAAAACATAGGAGATATTAAAAAGTACCACCACAGGCTGCATATTTAAAATTTATTAAATGCAAACAAATTTACCAATTAGTCATCTAGGAAAATGGGCTATCATATAACCACCTTTTTTTTATGCTGATTGACATAGATAAAAAAAATCCCGATATTTAGCACCAGTATCCGGATACCAGCTGGCACTGAATAGCCAGAGTTAGCAATCAGCGGTGGTACTGTCCAGAGAGCAGTGATAATCAGCCACTATGCATATAGGCAATCCCCATAGCACGTAGGACAGTGTTTTTGCAGTTATGCAAATGGTTATATGGATAGCAGCTCTGAAAATCACCATCATCGGGATCTGTGCTGGCTTCTCCTCCGCTCTGCTCCCAGCACTATCCAGATAGTGCTGAGGAAGTCTGAGGAAATATTCAGCCGCACTAGTCAGATGATGCCACTGAATCTCTCTCTCACTAGAACTTGTGCGATTGGCAGATAAGTCTCAGATCCAGTTTAATAGGGTGCACCTGGCCACTCAAGTTCCTTGGTTATTAAGGTTGATACAAAAAGAAAGCTTGATAACTTTTCCTTATGAGGTATGTTGCATGATGGCAGTACATTACTAATGCACTTTTGCAATCCAAGGTGTGTAGAACTTTGCTGTGTGCGTGTGAGGCTTTCGGTAAAAGACTGGAAAAACAACTGATTCGTTCAGAGGGAATTTCAATATTACTAGGCAGAAATTCTGAAGGAGTACATAGCCCCACTTTTCTGGGGAAGAATTGAGTGTAAGGTAGGTAGTTTACTAATGTTTGAATTTCACAGATTCACAAAATAACCTGGCAAGAGTGAGGATCCCCCTGTTCCTCCCAGGTTCATTCTTTTTTATTCCCTCCTTCAATCGGCTTTTCACCTCCCCTCTGGCACTGGGGTTGAATGTTGCTCTGCAGTTACCTACCCTTCTGATCCCCCTCCTTACTGCACACCCCCAAGCCAGTTGCAGAAGTGTTTAATCATACAATGTTTCCTGTTGACGGGGGGCCATCATGAAGTTCTTATCAGAAGACTGGCCCATGGCAACCGGAGATGACAAAACATAAGCTCAAGCACATCTCCTACTGCTGGCAGTACAAAAGACACTCACAATAATTCACAATATTTCAATAAAACAATAATACAAAAATAAAAACATAAAATAAAAAACTTACTTATTAAAACCAAACAATACAAATACTCAATATAATCAAAAAACCTAGCCTTTACGCAAAGGGAAAGCTTGTTTGAAAAGATGTGCTTTTAATTTCCGGCGAAAAAGCAACAACTCAGAGATTTCTACTAGCTACCTCCGACTTCTGCTCTGTACTCGAGGCACTCATCTCCCCCCCTACTGGACTTCTGCAATAGCAAAAATGGACTACTGGACTCCCTAGCAAAAGCAAAAATGAGTGACCACAACAATATTAAAAGATCTACACTGGCTACCTGTATACAGAAGAGTCAAACATAAGTCAACCATGTCTATATTCAAAACTTTACATAATCAGTCATCAACATACCTTCCTCATCTACACATCAACAATCAACAGAATGAGGTGAAAATGCAACACAAATCTTTTCGACCTACCGGCAGAAATAACATGGATGAACCAAAACACTCGCAACAGGGCCTTCTCCACCTACACACCAGACCTAGCGACCTCAGGGAAACACATGAACTAATAAAATTCTGCAAAGACCTCAAAACACTACTATTCAAAGAACACTTCAATATCTCAATGTCACTTTCTGGTGGCATTCGATTTGTCAAATTTGTAAATTTGAAGGTGCTGCATCTCTTTTCTCAAATTGCATTGATAAGTTTGAAAGAATTTGGAAATCACTTGATATACATCTGTCTACGTCATGGTTGATTTATTATAATATGTACAGTGGTGTGCAAAAGTCTGGAATCACTTGTGAGTTTTGCATTTTTCATACTTTCCAACATTTCTCCTTTGCTGCCCCTACCCTCTGGAACGAAATCCCTTTAACCCTCCGCAAAATAAAAGACCTTCACCAATTCAAAAAAGAACTAAAAACATACCTTTTCACAAAACACTTTGAGATCCCCTACCAACAAAAAACCTCTCCGATACAATCACAGAAACACATTCACAGTTCTCAAGACAGAACAAATGATTAAACATAAGAAAGACACTTACTCTACTCTGCCTTACCCTACAGACAAAGATTTACACAAACAAATGGCTATATCTCTATTGTAAATAATACCGGTAACTCAATTATGTTGTGATGACCTGTACATAGTTTGAATAGTGTTATTCTAGTTAATGTTCAAAACATGTTCAATGTAACTAAACGTGTACATAGTTAACACAAGTTCCATGTAAAATATACAGAAGTATATTGATTTTTGTTCGATGTGAACCGCCCCTGATCTCTGGAAGGGGCGGTATATAAGAAACTGTTAAATAAATAAATAAATAAATAAATTTCTTTTTAAATTTTGCTTTAGCACAGCATATTCATCTTTCTACCACGTTAAAAGGGATACATTTGGCTATTAGAGTTGACTTTTTTGCATTCCTTGCTTCCAATTTAAATACTTTACAGACACTGGGAGATAGCTGCTGCAATTTTTGTGGATGCTGCGTCAAAACCGGATCGAGATTATCCAATATGCACACGTTATTTCTGACCAATCAGGAGGCTGGTTTCACTAACCACTCACAATGCAGATATCTAGCCAACAGTGCAGCTATAAAAAACACGCAGAATTTTTGAATTTCATACGCTTTCTGGATCGACCATGAAGATGACTCGGACCCTGACGTTGGAGAAGTGTGTTCGTGTATCCTTTATGAGCGAGGAAGGATTTTCAAGCCGTCAGCCAGAAAAGTTGGCTGCAGTCAGAGCGCTGCTGTTAAGATTGTACAGAAGAAGAAAGAAACGGGTTCAGTGGTGGACAAGCCTCGTTCAGGTCGTCCACGTGCATCAACATCACGCCAGGACCGCGCACTACGACGCATTTCACTGACTAATCGCAAGTTGACTTCTCCTCAGCTACTTCGAGAGTGGTCAGACAAGAGTGAGGTCAGTGTCAGCTCATCAACAGTTCGTCGCCGGTGCCTGCAGTTTGGTCTCCGGGGCTACAAAGCATGGAATAAGCCACTGATGACTGACATACAAAGGTGCAATTGGATCGTGTGGGCGAGAAAGCACTCAACCTGGTCGACTGAAATGTGGGAAAAAGTACTATTCAGCGATGAAAGCACCTTCTGCCTGTTTGGTAACCAGGCCCACACCTATGTGAGGAGATTTCCTGGAGAGGAATTCAAGCCCGAGTGTCTCAATCTCACTGTGAAGCATCTTTTGGTCTGGGGCTGCATGGCTGCCAGTGGCATTGGACGTCTTCACATCGTCGATGGAATGGTCAATGGGGCCAAGTACATCACCATACTGCAAAAGTGCATGGTGCCATCAGCCCACCAGCTGTTAACTGGCCAGTTCCTGTTCCAAAATGACAATGCACCCTGCCATCGCTCCAGACAGGTGATCAGCTGGAAGCAGTGGAACAACATCAAGTCAATGGACTGGCCTGCCCAATCTCCAGATTTGAATCCAATCAAGAACCTGTGGTACAAGGTGGCCTTGGAAATATCCAAGAGGCATCCGACATCAAAGCGTGAGCTGATTGAGTCACTCATTGCAGCTTGGAACCGCGTTGTCACCAACGATCACCTTGTCAGACTGGTTCATTCAATGCCGACAAGGTGCAGGCAGGTGATCAAGAACAAAGGGTGGCACATCAAATACTGAGCCATCACTGACACATAAAAATGGCCTTTTTCAAGGCCACATACATTAATTTGAAGGAAACCTGGTGTGCGTCCATAATATTTTAAAGCATACTTACAATAATATATCATTGGCCAACGATGTACATTACACGATTTTCACAGAAAATCTATCAATAGGACAACTATGGAGAACAAACTCAGAAAATAAGGGCCAAACCAATACTAAACGTTGGCCCTAATAGCCAAATCTATCACTTATCATGAGATACACAGAAAAAGCCACTGGGAGGAAAATGAAATTACAATATAAGGTCACGAAGTTGAAAAAACGTCAAATTTACAGTGATTCCAGACCTTTGCAACACCACTGTAATATGACCTCTATCTCCTTTTTTTGTGGAGGAGGGTTTATGATTTGGTACTTTTAATGTTATTGTAGCATTTACCCTTGAAATTTGAATATCATCATATTTGTTTGGAAAATTTAAATAAATTTATTTTAAAAAGCACATCAACATCTAAGCAATGGTCCCCCAGACAACAGCAAAACTTATGGACACATATGCTATAAATTACCACCCTCATAAACCCCCTCTTGCACTCCTCCCCCTGCCCCCCTCCCCCCAACCCCCTGTATATAAGTTCTGATTGTTAATACTTTAAAGACTATAGTTCTCATTTGTAGTAATACTGTTCAATGTTGTTAACGGGTTTACATAGAACTAGCTTTCTGGTATATCACATTAGAAAATAGAAAGACCTATGGGCATAGATGGGGTAGGTAGGTAGAATGGGGAATTCGGGAGGGGCGGCTTGGGGAGTGGGTCTTTTTTTTTTATTTAATTTTGATGGCAAGGGTTTGTTTGTTTTTCATTTGTTTCCTTCTAAATAAACAAAACAAAATAAAATGGAAAACAAAGAAAAAACTGTAGTGTGCATCTAGTAATTACAGTTTAAGATTTTGCATATTGGGCCAGGTTTACTAAACATGAGTCACTTTACCCATAGAATAACATGAGTGGTGCAGCAGACAAGGTGCTACGGTTTAGGAAATATCAACACACTCTTTACAGGTGTGATCTCTTAGCTCTGAGTATATCAGAAATATGTTTCATTAAACTGGAAGGCTGAAATTTATATAGTTAGAAGGAAGACGATCATGGCAGGATCAGCAGCAATTCTTGCAGTGTGATTTGTACCTCTGTCCCCAACTACTTAAAATGTCTCTCCCGTAGCTCCCTGGATAATTATATATACCTTAAACCTATTCACTTATTGCTAGTTAAATAGACTCTTTAAAAGTTTAATTGCATACATTTTAGACACATTCCTATATGATAACTGCATTTTGAATGTACACAAAACATGCCACGAATAACGGATAGCAGACAGAACTAGAGAATTTGCACCACTGCTCACAAGTTTCAAACCAGTTGAAAACAGCAAACCCAAGTTTCCATTTCATTTATTAAAACATTAGATTCGGTACTATACAATTCAACGGGTTATATTTCTCTTCTTTGCAACAAGCTCTTAAGTTGGATCCCCAATTAACCTCCCACATTCCCGTGCTCTCCGTTTGTTTTCCCCTGCAGACGAACTTTAGGACTACAACTCCCAGTAGCCTCCTGTTTTCCCCCCTCCCCCTCCCCGTCTGAACCGCTTCCACTGCGGTAACTTCCGCTGGTTGCGTTCGCTGTCAGTAACTCGTCACACTGACAAATCCAGCGTATTGCACTCATCTATACAAATAATACAATCATCAGTTCACAGATGTTTTAAAGGGGGGGCCACAGAGAATTTCCGGGATGCAACACTGCCCCCACCATCAGCTCGGAGACTTTTGGAAGGTCCCTGAACCGGGGGTGCTGCACCCCCTTAGCGATCCTTTCCCACTCCTCTCTTTAGGACGGGTTCATGCACATCTACGCATCAGGGACTGCGTCTACTCACCCCGTTCCCAGATGATCGCTAGAGGAGGGGAGCGGCACCGACCCGGAAAGTGAAGCCCGCTGCCCCGCCCTCAGCTGAGAGACCGAAACCGGTTGGGGAGGCCGCGGGTTTCGCAGAAGGATCGCGCCCGCAGGGCCTGAGTTACAGGTGAAGAATAAAGCGCGAAGCCTCCCCCGATGATTCATAAATTACGTTTGTTGTCGTTCACAGGACTGAGTCAGAGCAATAGCACCTTAGCAGGAAGTTCCCTGCCTGCCTCCGTATAGCGTGAAATTCTATGCCTCTCTGACACAGGCACATGCCCCAACACCGACAAGCAAGGGAGGATAGTGAAGAGGAGGAGGGAGAGAACAGAGGGGAGGGGGACTTTTGGTCTGTTATTTTATTTTTATCAGCTGGGGTCACGTAAAATTTGAAGTGTTAAACTGGGGTCATATTTGCTAAAGCTTTGGAACGCATTGCTTTGGTCTCTCTAGCACATGATGACCCCACCACCACTGCCAAGCAAACCCCTCGATAACCTAGCATTAGCTGAAGCAAGAAAGAGTTTGCTAACCCTTGGCCAGACCCGCCCCTCCCACCCTGATGAGTTCTGGACTCCCGGGTACAGCCGCAGTCGCTGCAGTCCCGCCGGAAAGTAGGGGAGAGCACTGCAGTGCCGACCGGTTCGTGCTCCCCGAGGTCCAGGAGCTCTATAGTGAGGTGAGAGCGCACACGCGCTCCCCGCGCCTGCCTCTTTCCTCGGAGAGGGGGGTGATCCGGGGTTAAGTGCAGGGGTGAACTCTGGGCTTCAGAAAGCCTGATTTGTTTTTCAGTGAAGCCTTTTTCTCCCCGCTTACGAAACTAGAGGAGAAGCAGATTGAATTTCATTATAGTTTGTAAATAGATCTTTGCAGTGAGTTGTGTGTCTAAAGCAGAAGAGAAACCGAGTTGGGAAGGAAGGAGAGATTTCGACACAGGAGCACAAAATGTGGCAAGGGATTTTGCTTCGTGGACATCCTGCTATGTTAATCCTGTAGCCTCTCTGCAAACTGACCAGCTGCGCTGAATGCGATCCAGGACTTTCCCGGAACTCCAGTAGCCGGAGGGAATTCGGAGAATGGGGGAGGGGGAGGAGAAAGTCTGATCTTCCTCCTTCACCAAACACAAAGCGAATAAATGTATTCTCCTTACGGTCGTAGATATATAAATAATCTCTCCTCCGTTAGAGCAGGTAAATGTATAAACTCCGAATGCCTAAAGACAGATTGGAGTGAGCAGCTTATCTTTAAGAAGTCATAAAGTGTAACTGTCACGAGGTCAGATTGTGATCTGAGCTTGTGGAAGGCAGTGACAAGTACACAGAGCCGTCGGAGTAGAGAAGAGATCAGAGCTATCCACTTGTGTTAGAAATTGGTGAGAGATGCAGAATTATTGATGATCCTACTTCCATAAGGCCAAAATGAAGCTTCACCTTAGCATTTTACCATAAGGAGCAACGTTCTGTCTAAACCAGTGGTTCCCAAACTTGGGGTTAGGACCCCAAATGGGAACACAGTTATCAGTGGATGGGGTCACAGAAACATGGCCATTTCCCCTTCTCTCTGGGCTTTCACTGTGACCTAGGCCAAGTCACCAGTCAGCTTGTGGCCCGTGAACGTTCATAGACTCTTGTCCCCTCCTGTTAGACTGGAGACCCTGCTGAGTACTGGGGTCTGGAAGCACACACTGACCCAGGGGACCCCGTGCTGCTGTTGCTGCTATTTTCTGCTTTAGTGGAGGGGTCAAGTGAATTTTCAATTGTTAAAATGGGGTCATACGTATATAAGAGAATGTAAATAAATAAATAAACGTTTGAAAAGCAGTGGTCTAAGTCTTCCAAAAATGGGTGGGGGTGGGGTAGCGAAGTTGAGAAGATTTTATATGACAGGATGGGATTTTGACCATGTCACTTTGATAATTAGCACAAGTATGTTAGGGGTAGTGGAGAACTGGGACATTAATGCATGATATAGGCAGCAGAAAGGGGTGGGCCACAGGGGTCATGGCCCCACCAATATTTTGCCCAACACAGCATCAGGGCTAGAGAGTTTGGGGGTAGGGCTGGAAATTGGTTTGTCTGGCCCCTCAAACCAAAAAGTTATTCCACTGCCCCTGATGCAAGAGCCACAGACAGGACTGTACCAAGTTAGAAATGCACCCTTTGCGATGAACGAATCTGGTGCCTGCCCTCCACCCAGCTACCTCCAGCAATTCAGTCTGTTTGAGCCTCCTAGAAGCCCAATGATGATATCAGCACCCCTTTCTATGCTTGTGCCTTGTGCGGCTGCACTGCTCACACACCTGTGGTACGGCCCTGCACACAGACCTCCAAGGGAAAATGTGGTCTCCTTTAGTTTATGTCCAGATTTATTTGATATATCGCATATTTTTGCAAATCTATGAGATTAGATCACTATTTATCAATACAATCAACGATCTCAAAACTTCCCCTAATATGTGATTTACTAATTGTGCATTCCTATGAATCCAAGCTTAAGCTGATTCTCATTTCAGAAATTGTGCAGTTTTCCTTAAAGTATTCCATCCATGATTCAAAACCCATCAAAGAGGAAAAAAATTCCTGATTCCAAACAGAAATCCAAACAGTTGGCATAATCCACCGTTGACCAGTGTTTTGCTAGACTGAATCAGGGGATTTCATACCTGTGAGAGTACAGTTTTTCCCAAATAACTTTTAACTTTAGAGCCTTTATTGAAAAATGTTTTCACTGAAGACCATTATTCATGTGTTCTTCATCTTATGTATGCATATCCCATTTTTTAGGAATGTTTAATGGGGGTTATGTGTGAAATTGATAGTGTAATAATGGTGACTGTAAATGTAAAATCCCTCAGGATGAAGCACTTGTGAGTCAGTTTACTAAAATACATTAGGTTTTTGCAACTAACATGGCAAAAAAGTGTAGATAGTGCAGCATTAGCTTGGGGGCGTGCACAGCATTTCCCCAGCAAATAACACCAAACATGCAGAGCATGGCCCAACAGCAGCCTAGATACAGTTAACGCCACCCATTGAGGTGGTGTTAGTTGCGCACATGCTGTCTGCAGATCCCACTGTTACCGCGCGCTGTTGAGACCCGTGGTAACTGTGTATTGCAGACATGCACACTCTCCGCCCTAATCCTGCCCACTCATGTGGATAAGCCGCTTTTTGCAGTTAGTGCTGAAAAAGCGTAGTTACTCACCTGTAACAGGTGTTCTCCAGGAGCAGCAGGAATCAGTCCTCACTTATGGGTGACGTCGGCGCCGACGGAGCCCTCGCGGAGCAATTTTCCCCAGCTTTCAAAGAAAGCCTTTGGGAATTGCAGCGCGCATGCGCGGTCCTCTTCCCGCCCAAGGGTGCCATCTTAGCCAGTCAGATGACATAGCTAAAAAAGACAGCATAAAAACTAGCAAAAAACTAAAGCAGGCGATTGCAACTCCAAGGGGAGGAGGGAGGGTTGTGAGGACTGATTCCTGCTGCTCCTGGAGAACACCTGTTACAGGTGAGTAACTACGCTTTCTCCAGGACCAAGCAGGAAGTCAGTCCTCACTTATGGGACTCCCAAGCTTAAGGCTACCGGAGACCCTAAGCACAAAAATGAGCTCCCTCTAGCTCAGCAGCACAGAAGGAAAGAATCTTCGCTGAATTATTACCCACCGGTAGCCCACATCCGGGATGGAGGGTAGGAGTTGCTCAGACCTCAAAGAGATTACGGAGGACTGCCTGTCCGAAACCCTCTCGAGACAGTAATGGACCGCAAAAGTCTGGCTCGAAGACCAAGTAGCAGCCCGGCAGATGTCTGCCAGCGGAACAGAGCGGAGGTAAGCCACTGACGTAGCCTTTGCCCGAACGCAATGAGCCGTGACTCGACCTTCCAAGGAGAGTCCGGCTGCCCCATAAGCCCAAGAGATACAGTCCGCAACCCAGATGGACAGAGTACGCTTGGAGACCGGGAGCCCCAATTTATTGGGGTCAAAAGACACAAAAAGCTGAGCAGCTTTACGGTGCTCCCACGTACGGTCAAGGTAGAAGTTCAATGCCCTTCTACAGTCCAGGGTATGGAGGACCGTTTCAGCTCGGCTGGAGTGTGGTCTGGGAAAGAAGGTTGGAAGTACCACCTCCTGATTGATATGAAAAGGGGAGACCACTTTTGGAAGAAATTTTGGGTGAGTCCGTAGGACTACCCTATTTTTGTAGAACCGAGTGTAAGGGGGATCAGACACGAGGGCCTGCAATTCACTTACGCGTCTAGCGGAAGTGAGGGCTATCAAGAACAATGTTTTCCAAGAAAGAAAACGGAGAGAACAGGTAGCCATAGGTTCAAAAGGCGGACAGGTGATCCGCTGTAAAACCACATTCAGGTCCCAGTCAGGCGCTGGCGGGCGCAGGGGTGGTTTAAGTAGAAGGAGACCTCGGAGAAACCTCGCTACGAGAGGGTCGTTGGAAAGAGGTCTGCCGTCCACCGGCACATGATGTGCTGAAAGAGCACTGAGGTGAACTTTGACGGAGTTGGACTTAAGTCCCAGATTAGAGAGGTATAGCAAGTACTGCAAGATCACCGACACCGGGCAGGAGAAGGGATCCTGAGACTGTTGGGTACACCAAACGGAAAAACGACGCCATTTAAGGGCGTAGCATTTGCGGGTAGAAGGTCGTCGCGAAGCTAAGACGACCTCCTCCACCTCTGCCGGCAGGAGAAGGGGAGCAAGGACTACCCTCTCAGCAGCCAGGCCATTAGGTTGAGAGACCTGAGGTTGGGGTGTAGCAGAGACCCCTGATCCTGAGTGAGGAGATCCGGTTGTAACCCCAGAGGGAATGGATCCTCTACCGCTAATTGCAGCAGGAGTGGAAACCACGGCTGTCTGGGCCAGCGAGGGGCCACCAGGATCATGAAGGCTTTGTCTCGGAGAACCTTGAAAAGAGTCCGGGAGACTAGCGGGATGGGAGGGAAAGCGTACAGAAGGCTCCCCGACCATGAGAGTAGAAAAGCGTCCGCCGCAACTCGAAGGGGGTGTGGCTGACGAGAGCAGAAGCGAGGAAGTTGCCGGTTGTGAGGACTGGCAAAGAGATCCATCGTGGGGAGGCCCCACTTTAGAAAGAGCTTCTGAACTACCAAGGGATCCAGGCGCCACTCGTGCGGCTGGAGGATCCTGCTGAGTTTGTCCGCCAGGCAATTTTCTTGGCCTGGGAGATAAACTGCCTTGAGAAGAATGCCGTGACTGACGGCCCAAGAGCAGAGCTTCCTTGCTTCCCGACAGAGAAGGAAGGAGCCCGTGCCCCCCTGCTTGTTCACGTAGAACATGGCAACTTGATTGTCCGTCTGGACAAGGACGGACTGGCGAGAGGTCAGGTGGGAGAAGGCCTTGAGAGCCAAGCGGATCGCTCTGAGCTCCAGGAAGTTGATCTGCTGAGCAGACTCCCACGTGTTCCAGAGACCTTGAGTACATGCCCCTTGGCAATGTGCTCCCCAGCCCAGGAGGGATGCATCTGTCGTCAGCACCCGGGCCGGCTGAGGTGGCTGAAAAGGCATGCCGAGCACTAGGTTCGGCCGATGAAGCCACCACTGAAGAGACGAGGCCAGCGGCTCGGAGACGCGCACTAGGTCCGCTAGGCCGCCTGTGGCCTGTTGCCACTGCTTGCGGAGACACCATTGAGCAGGCCACATATTCAGGCGGGCATTGGGGGTCACATGGACGGTGGAAGCCATATGGCCGAGTAGTCTCAGGAAGCGCCTGGCGGAGACCAGGGGCTGGCTGCGAAAACGGTCGGCTAGGTCCATGAGCCGTTGAGCC
The DNA here is from genome assembly GCA_033557465.1 of Ichthyophis bannanicus. NCBI lineage: Eukaryota > Metazoa > Chordata > Amphibia > Gymnophiona > Ichthyophiidae > Ichthyophis > Ichthyophis bannanicus. The sequence continues at coordinate 1,200,114,241 of CM066032.1, read as the reverse complement.
CTGTCGAGCGGTAGGAACGCTCGTGCCTGAGGAGTGTGCAGCCTTGCGCCGATGAACTCGAGATCCTGTGAGGGGAGCAAAGTGGACTTTGCGAAGTTTATAACAAAGCCCAAGTGCTGCAGAAGAGTCACCGTGCGGCGTGTGGCGTTGGTGACCTCCGGAGCGGACGCTGCTCTGATGAGCCAGTCGTCGAGGTACGGAAAGACATAGAGGCCGTGAAGCCGGAGATGGGCCGCCACCACCGCGAGGCATTTTGTGAAGACCCGCGGTGCGGAGGACAGGCCAAAGGGCAGTACTCTGTACTGGTAATGATTTCCTGCCACCACAAACCTTAGGTATTGGCGGTGGCTTGGGTGGATGAGGATGTGCGTGTAGGCATCCTTTAGATCCAAGGAGCATAGCCAATCTCCCTGCTGGAGGTAGGGCAGAAGGATTCCAAGGGTAAGCATCTTGAACTTCTCCCGCACAAGGAACTTGTTGAGGTTGCGCAAGTCCAGGATGGGTCTGAGGCCTCCTGTCCGCTTTGGTACTAGAAAGTACCTGGAATAAAAGCCTTGACCTCTCAGGTGGTGGGGCACCGGTTCCACCGCCTGCTCCTGCAGAAGACCCGCTAACTCCTGAAGGAGTAGTTCCCTGTGCAGAGGGGGTCGGGGAGGTTCTCCCGGAAAATAGGAGGGAGGGATCTGGTGGAAGTGGAGAAGATATCCTTCTCTCACGACCTGAAGCACCCAGGCATCTGAGGTGATGCTGGACCACCTGTGGGCGAAGTGAACCAGCCGGCCTCCGGTGCTGGGAGGAACCAGCGGGGGGGGAGAGGCTATGCTTAAGGAGTCAAAAGCCCCCACCCTGCTGAGCAGGGGCTGGTGGTGCAGGCTTGGGGGCTTGCTGCCTACAGGACCCGTTACCCCGTCCCTTGGTCTGCTGGCCCTGTTGGGGAGCTGCAGGGGCCTGATATTGGGGGTATTGTTTGTAGGCAGCCGCCTTCCTCGGGTAAAAGGACTTCTTTCCCGAGCCCTTCTTTTTCTGGGAAGGGGCGGAGGTCTTCCTAGAAAGCCTAGTCCTGGTGAGAGTCTCCGTCTCAATTTGTGCAGCCTTTTCAGCCATGGGCTTGCCAAAGAGGTTTTCGCCTCGGCAGGGGACATCGACCAACTTGTCCTGCACCCAGGGCTCAAGGTCAGACGACTGAAGCCAAGCCTGTCGGCGGGCACCGATGCCGGCTGCGGCCACTCGAGCCGATGCTTCAAAGCCATCATAGGCTGCTCGGGATATGAATTTTGAGCATTCCCGAATGCCAGTGGACAAGGCCAGGAACCTCCGCAAGGGTTCCTCGGACAAACCAGCGGAGAATCCGGCTAGCTCTTTAGCCAGGTCTCGGAGATACATGCCCATGTATAGCTGGTAGGTCTGGACACGACACGCAAGCATAGAGCCCTGGAAACACTTCTTACCAAGGCCATCCAGGTTACGGGCCTCCCTGCCAGGAGGCACCGAGGAGTGCATCTTCTGGCTCTTAAGACGATGCATGGCCGATTCCACTACCATGGAATGGTGTGGTAGCTGTGCTTTTTGGAAGCCAGGGCTCTTGCGGACTCGATAGATAGAATCGACCCGCTTGCTCAGGACCGGCGAGGTGGCCAGACTCTCCCACATGCGGAAGAGTAGTCGTTCCAGCATGGGAGGAACCGGTACAGTAAAGTGTTCCCTGGCGGGAGAGTCATACTGGAGGGCGTCGAGCTCTTCGGCTCGAGGCTCCTCCTCGGGGTCCGCAGGGAAGGCCAAAGCCTTGGCCATATCCCTGACGAAGTCCGAGAACCGGGCATCCTCCGGGGGGGACTGCTTCCGAGGTTCAGACTCAGGTGAGTCCGAGGGGACACACCGAGTCCGGAAAGAATCAGGCGACTCTTCCTCTTCAGACTCCCAGACCGACTCCGACGAGGACTCGGTGGGGTCGGCCCGGGCAGGGCGTGGCGCCTGCCGCCCCGACGCCGAGGGAGTCGGCGTCGGCGACCTCGGTCCCGAACGGGAGGCCGAGGGTGACCTCGACCGAGGATCGACTCGAGTTCGCATCGACTCGAGGATCGGCTCGGTCTCCGGGGTCGACTTAGACGTCGACGTCCCGGCGGTCGGGGCAGCGGCGCCAGCGAAGCCAGCGAGCAGTGCCCGCTGCTGGTCCATGAAGGCAGACAGTCTGCTCTCCAAGGCCGTCAACCTGAGTCCGAGCTCAGGTGACCCAGCAGCCCCCGACTCGGGCCTCGACGGCGTCGGGCCCGACGTCGGCTGTCGCGGAGGCGAGTCCAGGAGGACCACAGGACTTACCCGAGCAGGCAGCTCCGACTCCAGGCGAGGTCGCTTCGTGAGGTGCTCCTTCTCCAAGGACCCGGGACGGCTATCGGGGCTATGCGACCTGGCCCTCGCGGAGCCAGGAGCGTCCACCGACGCCGCCCTCGCGGGTTTCACCTTACGTCGATGGTCCCCGGAGGGAGAACCCCTGTCGGAGGAACTCCGGCGACGGTCCGAGCTGGAACCCTTGGACGCGGAGGCCTCCGACGAGGTCCGGGTACGGCTGGGGTCAGCGAAGATCCTATCCCGCTGATGCCGCCGACTTCTCAACGCTTTGGAGGACAGTTTGCCGCAGGGCCCACAGATCATTTCTTCATGATCCGGGCCCAGGCAGCGGAGGCAAAAGTCGTGTGTGTCAGTTAGTGACATATTTCGGTCACACTGACCACACCGCTTGAAACCACTGGCAGCCATCGGGGGAAAAAGGGGCCCCGGCGAGGTCAAAGGACCGGGCTGCCAGGGAAAAACCAAAAACGAAAACTGACTAAGTCAGAAAAACCGAAAAAGAAGAAGAGGACTCGTGACCGGCGTCGCGAGTCCGGGCGGGCGGGAAAAAGACCGGCGTCGAACCGAAGGAAAAAAGAGTAAATTATGAAGAAATATCAACTTTTTCGCAGGGACACGACGGGTACGTCTGTAGGGCTCCGCGGAAAAAAGAAGACTGGCTAAGATGGCACCCTTGGGCGGGAAGAGGACCGCGCATTCGCGCTGCAATTCCCAAAGGCTTTCTTTGAAAGCTGGGGAAAATTGCTCCGCGAGGGCTCCGTCGGCGCCGACGTCACCCATAAGTGAGGACTGACTTCCTGCTTGGTCCTGGAGAATCACTGCATACTCTTCATTTTGAATGCATCAGCTGTTAACACAGCCAGATAGCATACAATATCTGCCTCATCAACAGTGCACTTAGCACATCAAGGGGGATGTTTACTAACTGATCAACTGCACTCTAGACCTAGGCCTCATAGGGTTCCTACAGATTTCAGTATTGGATTTAGCTACTATTGCTTTGCAGAAGAATTAGGGTTTTTTTTCTCAGTTGTATTTATAAATACGTAATACACTGGTGAGAGCTGCAGTGGTGGCATCATTAGCTAATCTGTACGCCTGCTTAGGAAATAGATTATAATATTCTTTGGCTAAGATTTATAGATATGTGTTTATGCTGTGGTAGGGAAATAGAACACATTTAATGAGGTTTTTTTAAGTGGCTTAATTTATGTGACTAGCAGATTCACTTTACCATAAAATCTGATGCTGGATGTATTTTCATTTTTTGGATGTTGAGATCATTAGAGGTGAATAATTTTCATTGCCACTTTTAGAAAAGAAATGATGGGAAAACTTTCCTTTTTTTGATGTTTTTTGATTGAAAGGATTTTTTTTTGCACATATTCTTTGAAATGGGAATAGATTTAAATTTGGATTCGTAATAATGCCCAGGGGAGTTTATTATGAGACTGTGGATTGGCTTTATAAGCCCATACAAATTGAGCTGCTGAATTACATTTTCTGAAGTCTTTTTTTTTTTTCTCAAAGGATGTTTGTTTGTTTTTAATGTCTGTTGCCTGGATAATTAGAACAGCTATTCTAATAGTAGGGACAGCTTTTTGGTATAGCCAAATGCCAGCTCTGGAATGAAGTTGGGATCAGACTGATGGCTCAGCAGCAGTCTCGGAGATGATGTCATTGGCCAGGCAGGGAATGCTGCGAAGGAACAGAAGTCTGTCATTGCTGAATAGTACGTTTATTGGTTGGACTGAAGATACACATATATACAGTATTCCAAACCGTGTGCAGCTTCTGCTCAAGCACCAATACTGCAATGGCTGGGCTCGGGAGGGTTATACAATAGTTCGGAGGGGAAGACTGAGTACACAGTATCTGAATGCTCATGGAGAAGGTTTTGCTGGAGCTAAAAACTCAGAGGAGCAGGAGAAAACTAGGGCCAACAGCACAAAGAAATGCAGTTGTGATCAACATTATTAGCACCCTTGCATTTTAGGTATGTTGTGGCCGATATTCAAAAGGCATTTACATGGGTAGTGCCATATAATATCTCCGACTAAGTCCCCCATGCATCCTGATGCTAGCCAGCTAGCATCGGGGCGTTCTGGGAAGGAGCGGAGGCAGGGACTGACACTAACCCTGCAGCACTAATATTGGAAGCTGCACGGTTAGCACTCGGCACCTATAAGATAGGCAAGGAAAACCCTCGCCTATCTTATAGGCGCTGAGGCTAACCGTACAGCATCCAATATCGATGTTGCACGGTTAGCCTCGGCGGCTTCCAGGCAGCTCAGACAGACCCGGATATTCCCTTCAGTTGCTGCGGAAGTGAATATCCGGGGTTTGGAGGTCAGCGGGCAGAGCTAAGCGGCTATGGCCCTGCCAGTTAAATATAGGTCCCCTTATGTGCAATATCTTGAGAAATAATTAGAAATATTCCAACTCGATGTCGTCATGATATTTTAATAGTATGTTCAAAGGTTTACATCAACAAAAAAAAAAGATGTTTGTGCAACTTAGACATAGTAATTTCTGAGGAAAAAAATCAAAATATGACCTGGACTGGACTAATGGCACCCCTCACTAATATTTGGTTGCACAACCCTTGGCAGTGATGACAGCCTCCAAACGTTTGTTGTAGCCATCTGTAAGTTTCATACATTTGTCTGCTGGTAGTTCCTCCAACTGTCATTTCTTCCAGCTCATGAATGTTTCCAGGATTCCTTTTACCAATAGCAGATTTCAGCTCTTTCCAAAGGTTCTCGATTGGATTGACATCAGGACATATTGCTGGCCAGTTTAAAACAGTCCATTTGTTCCTTTTTAACCATTCTTTTGTACTTTTGGATGTAAGTTTTGGGTCACTGTCCTGCTGGAGGACCCATGACCTTCAACCCAAACCTAGCTTTCTGACACTAGGTAGCACAGTTCACTCCAAAATACCTTTGTAGTCCTCTGACTTCATGATTCCTTTAATACATTCCAGGTCTCCAGGTCCTGAGGCAGAAAAACAGCCCCACAACATTATGGAGCCTCCACCATATTTAACTGTAGGAAGGGTGGTGTTTTCATTATAAGCTTCATTTCTTTGCCTGTAAATGTATTGCTGGTCTGCATTGCCAAAGAGCTCAAGTTTGATTCCATCTGTCCACAGAACATTTTCCCAGAAGGATTGTGGTTTCTCAAGGTGGGTTTGGGCAAAGATCAGGCGTGCCTTTTTATGTCTGTCTTTGAGCAGTGGGGTCCTCCTTGGCCTTTGCCCATGAAGTCCTTCTTTGTTTAGTGTGTGGCATATGGTGCAGGTTGAAACCATCACTCCAGATTACTCCAGGTCAGCCTTAAGCTCTTTGGATGTTGTATGTGGCATTTTTCCAACAGTTCACACTAACCTTCAAAGACTTCTTGAATTAATTTTCCTCTTTCCACCACATCCTGAGATGTTCTTGACATTTCCATGAGCAGAAAACTTCTTAATAACATTGAAAACTGTAGACACAGGAATCCCAAGGTCTTTGGAGATGACCTTGTATTCCTTTGACGTTTGGTGATAATGGCTTTTCTGACAGTCTCAGGCAGCTCTCATCTTCACCGTTGTGGAAATAGGGAGTGAATGTGGCCATTTTAACAATTAGAGCCATCATTCATTCATTAGTTGATTCAAGTCATGTGAGTACTGACAATTGATCACAGGTGCGTCTAATTTACGGTACTGGGAATGTGATTTTTCTGTTCAAACTAATTTGAATTGTTTATAAGGGTGCCAATAATCATGTCCTATAAATTCAAAACCCCCACTGTGTAACCACAATAACATCTCCCACAAAAAGGCACACTCTAATGAATCCCCACAATTACCAATGTAAACTCCCAAAACATAATGGACGGAATCAATCTATTTATTCTAAGATTATTTTTGTCGGATGGTCTGTCATGAGGATGCCATAGCATACTCTTGTGACAGACCCTCCTTTTTATTCAAGTATTTATAAAAAAGGCCTCCCGGCCAACTTTGCGTGAGGCTATGAGGCCCTATGAACCAGCCACCGCAAACCAAACCTTATAGTGAAACGTCCTTAATCAAGTCCATTTTCAAACCCGAATCAGTCAGGACATTTTTCAAAATCCCCAAAAATGGTGTTGTCGCCCATAAACAAACGCAATTACTCATCTGAAAGAGATAAAACTCAGCTTGTAATGAGGCCACTCGAAAGCAAAGGCGTGTATCATTCATCCATCCTGTGAAATCCGCCGTTTCGGCTCAATAAATCGCTCAAGGTGATCTACGTCCTTGTAATAAAGTTGTTCAGCTGGGCACAAACATTCAGTTGGATACTGCGACACTAACCGTTGTGTTTCAAACCTATCATCCTGATGGTTCTTTATCAAGCTACGTACATCCAACTTCCTGATTTGAAATGATGTAATGATGTCATCCTGGGCTCGTTGGTAACAATTAGATACAATGATGTCATCCAGCACAGTATACATCTTCAAAGCTTAACTCAAGGTCCACAATTCTACCTCCGTATTCAATCCCAATGGGGCTGTAGATCAAAGCAAATAAATCCATCTCTCTTCCTTATAACGTAATATACTTTGGCGATCACCCCCCCCCCCCCCCGTCTTAACGGGGGGACCATATCAAGTATTGTCCATTTCAATTGGTCAAAAGTATGAGTATATTGTACACAGTGTTGCACCATTGGGGCCGCCAACACCTTAGTAGTTATGCGGGACCTGTGTTCCGATAAACGCTTCTTAATCATTCTAGTCTTTAGCACATGGGCATAAGATTAAATAGACAACATGAGTGGAGACACAAGTAGCTGCATAACACAAATAAAATTTTTTCGAAGATTGTGGATCAAACCACTCAGTGCCCTCCATTGTATTAAAACAGAAATCACAGGACCCACAAGCATGATGACCACCCTCTACAGGGGGACTAATGGACATGCCACAAGTGTTGATTAGACGGTCGTCAATATTAGAACTCCGCTGATAAGCTAGCATTAAAGGACGCTGGAAACATTGATGTAACATTAGAATATGCCAATGGGATCTGAGGATCTTGGAAACCGCCATGGTGTTAGGCATGAAAGGCAGTATCCCCATAAAAGTCGCTGTAGCCTCCTCCCGTTGGCGTCCTGAGCCATCCCACCACTAGGGGTGGTTATTTAATGCTCGTCTATATGCTATATCAATAAGCTTAGAAGGATATCCACGTACCTGCAATCGCAGTTTTAAATCAACCGCATGTCTCCTATATTCTGCTACTGTAGAGCACAATCGCCGAATCCGTAAAAATTGTCCCATGGGTAACGTTCGCCGTAATGATCGTGGATGATAACTGGTAAATTGTAACAAGGTATTGCGCTGTACGGGCTTACGATATGAAGTTGATTGGAACTGATGACCCTCTTTATATAACAACATATCGAGGAACTCAATCTGGGAATGATGTTGTTTAGCCTCAAACTGGATATGCTCATGCAAAGTATTCACCCATAACAAAAAATTTGCAATTCTTCAGTTGAACCTGTCCAGATGAAAAACACCATCTAAAAAACGCTTCCAAATGGAGATGTGACGAAACCCAGGTGAATCATACAAATAAGTATCTTCAAAATGAGTCCCATCAGAATCAGAGGCCAGAATTTCCCTATCTTGCACAATGTGTATACTTCAGTATTTGGGCCTGGTCATAAACATCCCAAAATCCAACCTAACTCCCACTCAGTCTCTAGAGTTTATAGGAGCTATGCTGGATACCAGCAAAGCAAGGGCCTATCTTCCACAGCCCCGCTGCCTTCACATTCTGCAGTTAGCTTCCCAAGCAGTGTTAAAAACTCATCTCACTGCTCGGGAAATGTTACAATTGCTAGGCCACATGGCATCTACCGTGCATTTGGTTCCCTATGCTCGCCTCCATATGAGAGCAGCCCAATGGACTCTATCCACTCAGTGGACCCAAGCCTCAGGCTGCCTATCAGACAAAATAGCAAACTCAATCGCCTTATTTTGTCCCTACAATGGTGGCAATCAACCCAAAACCTGTTGGTGGGGTTACCTTTCCAACAGCCCCCACCCCAGATCACTCTAACAATGCCTCACAGGTGGGTTGGGGAGCTCACCTGCAAGGTCTCTCTATCCAAGGCACCTGGACTCCACAGGAGACCCATCTACACATCAATCTCTTGGAACTCAGAGCAATCTTCCTTGCTCTTCGAGTGTTCCACACCCACCTGAGCTACAAGAGAGTCCTAATTCAGACGGACAATCAAGTAGCTATGTTCTATCTGAACAAGCAGGGAGGAACAGGCTCTCTGTCGCCGTGCAACGAAGCTTTGCGACTATGGGCCCTTGCCAGAGAGCATCAGATTCATCTCCTTGCGGTGTATCTGCCAGGCATTCAAAACTCCTGGGCAGACAGACTCAGTCGAATTATGCTTCCACACGAGTGGTCTCTTCGTGCAGACCAGGTAGCAAAAATTTTCAAATTTGGGGAACTCTGGACATAGACCTCTTTGCAAGTCAGTTGAATGCCAGACTTCCCCGGTTCTGTTCCAGAATTCTGGCTCAGGGTTCTCAGGCCAGGGATGCTTTCCTCCTTCATTGGGGTCAGGACTTCCTATATGCCTTCCCACCCATTCCCCTAATTCCAAAAACCCTATTCAAGCTTCAGAGAGACAGAGGTCATATGATTCTCATAGCTCCACATTGGCCATGGCAGGTGTGGTACCCTCTGCTCCTACATCTCTCTCAAGCTCCATCTCTGGAGTTAGGATCTGCTCCAGATCTCCTGTCTCAGGACGACGGGATGTTGTGGCATCCCGATCCCCACTCTCTGCATCTCAGGGCCTGGTTGCTGAGGGCCTAGACCTTCATGGTCTTAACCTGTCTCAACAGGTAAAGGATATCCTTTATGCTTCTAGAAAGCCATCCACAAGACGCTCTTATGCTTTCAAGTGGAAAAGATTTTCCATATGGTGTTTGCAGAAGGGTCTTGACCCCCGGGCGATACCTCTGGAATCATTATTGGAGTATCTCCTTCATTTATCTAATGCAGGGCTTAAGACTAACTCAGTACGAGTCCATTTAAGTGCTATTTCAGCTTCTTTCAAGCCCTTGAATGGACAACCTATTTCCTCTCATAACGAGATTTATGAGGGGCCTCCTTCTAAGCCTCCCATTAGGCCACCACCAATAGCATGGGACCTAAATCTGGTTCTTGGACAGCTCATGAAGCCGCCTTTTGAACCTCTAGCTACTACCTCCTTGAAATTCCTTTCTTGGAAGGTTGTCTTTCTCATTGCAATCACATCAGCACGCTGCATTAGTGAGTTGCAAGCATTAGTGGCTGATCCTCCTTATACGAGGTTCCATCATGATAAGGTAGTCCTTAGGACTCATCCACACTTTATGCCAAAGATGGTCTCAGCTTTTCATTTAAACCAAGCAGTTTACCTGCCTGTATTTTTTTCAAGGCCTCATGTTTCAAATGCAGAAAGGAGTCTTCATACTTTGGATTGTAAAAGAGCACTTTTTACTTACAAAGAACACAGCAACATAGAAAGTCCTCCCAACTATTTGTTGCTTTTGATCCTTCTCATTTGGGACTACCAGTCTCCAAAAGAACATTGTCCAATTGGATTGCACAGTGTATTTCTTTTACCTATCAGAGTAAAAACCTTTCTCTGGAAGGCCATGTCACAGCTCACAATGTGAGAGCCATGGCAGCCTCAATGGCTCATCTACACTCTGTGTCTATTGAAGACATCTGTCGAGCGGCTACTTGGGCCTCGGTTCATACCTTCACAGCTCATTACTGCTTGGACAAGGACTCCCGCCGGGATGCCTTGTTTGGTCAGGCTGTTCTACGACACCTGTTCCATACTTAATCAACTCCTACCCACCATTCCCGGTAGGATGCCAGAGATCCATGGGGGGAAGTGGAGCCCTTTCACAGGGGCACACAACTTCTGGGGTCTCTCCCTGGCATCTGTAGCTAGGGAGTCCACATATGTGAAGACTACATTCCTGCTTGTTCCTGGAGATAGCATAGTTACTCACCTGTAACAGGTGATCTCCGGGAGCAGCAGGAATTTAGTCTTCACAACCCACCCACCTCCCCTAGGAGTTGTATCTCTCTTTTCTTTTCTTTCCCTCTCTCTCTCTGTTTGTCTCAGCTTTAAAACTCAACTAGAGAGAGGCAGTTGGGAAAGGCGGGAAGGCAGCACGCAGGCGCTGTGGGATGCTCCCAAAAGCTTTTTAATTGGACCCTGGGGAGCGTTCCCGCGCAGGCAGGCTCCATCGGTACCGACGATACCCATATGTGAAGACTAAATTCCTGCTGTTCCCGGAGATCACCTGTTACAGGTGAGTAACTATGCTCTTTCTCCTGCAATCTTTTAGAATTCAGCTGCATGGCAAAATTTTCATCTGTATTTCTACGCTTATGTAACCCCTCTTCTCAATTCACTTCATTGACTCCCTGTTTCTGCATACAGTTCAAACTTCTCCTAATGACCTACAAGTGCATTCTCTCTGTGACTTCTCATTACTTCTCCTCTCTTGTCGCTCTCTACACCCCTCCTTGGTGCAACCAAATTGCTTTCATCTATGCCCTACTCCATTTGTTTCACCTTGCTGCCCGGTATGCCTGGAATAGACTATCTGAGTCAATATGTCAGGCTCCATCTCTGGTCCTATTCAAATTCTGGCTATAAACCCCCTCTTTTTTTTATCCTGAGACCGCCCCCCCCCCCCCCCATTTTCCTATTTAAGACATATATTTATTTATTTAGCTGTATTTATATACCGCCTTTCGCCGGGTCAAGGCAGTTTACATAAAACAAGATAAATAGTAATTACATAGAACATTGTGGGAGAAACAATATTGTTTTGACTTTTTAACATTTTTATAAACCAGATAGCTAGGGGTGGGATAGTATGTACATATGTGCAGATCTGGCACAGGTTGGACATGCAGTGTTGCTCAGTTTAGAATGAGTGATGTATCTGGGGGTGGGGGTGAAATGTTCAGAGAAGAGGTGTGTTTTGAGGTGTTTTCTGAATGAGTTGAGGTCAAATATGTTTTGTAGTTCGTCAGGTAGGGCGTTCCAGATTGAGGCAGTGTAGAGCCAAAATGCGCATCCACAAGCTTGTTGATTTGATTTAGTCCTAGCATGGGGGATGATTAGTGTGTTTTTCACGTATGGGCATCAATCTATTCATTTGGTGTGTTTTCAGTAGCAAGTGGAGGTAGGTGAGGGGATTGGAGTGGATAGTCTTGTGTCATTAAGAGGGTTTTGTACTTTATACGACTTATGATGGTAACTAGTGGAGTAATTTGAGTAGGGGGGGGGATGTGATCCTGACGTTTTGCACCTTGGAGGATGTGAGCTGCTGTGTGAAAAGCAGTCCTTAGGGGGAGAAGTGTGGATTGGTGGAGGCCTTGGTAGATAGCATTACAGTAGTCGAGGTGAGGTAGGACCATGGCTTGAAAAGCAGTGTGGAAGTCTGATGGCTTGAGGAGTGGTCGGAGGTGTTGTAGGGTCTTTTATTTGTGGTATATGGCTCTGATGACATTGCATATGTGGGGTTTAAAGGTGAGGTGTTCATCAAGGGTGATTCCTAGGTACTTCATTTCCTTGCTGGTTTTGATTGGTGTGTTGTTTAAGGTTATGGTAGATGGAAGGGTGAAAGCTTTGTCTTTTGTTATAAAGAGAGCTTGTGGTTTTTTTATAGTTGATTATCAGGTTGTTATTTTTCAACCAATTGGAGACGTCATTGAAGCAGTTCTGGAGGGTGGAGTAGGAAGGTTGATATTATGATATATGACTCAATAAATACAAAGCATCTACATAGATGTGAAATTTGAGGTTGTGCGAGCTGATGATTGTGCATAGGGGTCGGAGGTAGATTTTGAACAAGAGCACTGAAAGGGTAGATCCTTGGGGGACTCCTTGTGTTTGTTTGTAGGGGCTAGAGGTGTTGGTGCCAATCTTTATTTGCTGGTATCTGTCGGTCAGGTAGGATGTAAACCATCGAAGAACTGTGCTTTGTATTCCGGTGGAGCAGAGACATTGTAGGAGGATGTGATGATTTACAGTATCAAAGGCTGAGGCGATGTCCAGAAAAAATCAGTAGGAATCCTTGTTTGGTGTTCTGTGTGCCTTGTATGAGGGTGTTGGTTAGGGTGATTAGGAGAGGTTCTTCTCCATGTTGTGGACAGAAACCATGTCATTGTGGGTCAAGTATGTTGTTCATATCAATGTGATCCTGTAATTGGAGCTGGACAGTCTTTTCAATAATCTTAGTTACGAAAGGTAGGCAGGCGATCAGTCTATATGATGATGGTTCAGAGGGGTGTTTTAATCAATATCCTTAAAAATTTACCTTGTTTGTCTTGAATAGATTGTAAGCTTTGTGGAGCAGGGACTGTCTCTTATTTACATAAGAACATAAGATATGCCATACTGGATCAGACTAAGGGTTTATCAAGCCCAGTATCCTGTTTCCAACAGTGACCAATTCAGGTCACAAGTACCTGTCAGGTTCCTAAAAGGTATACAGATTCCATGCTGCTTGTGCACTGAGTAAGCAGTGTATTTCCCCGGTCTTTAGTAATGGTTTATGGTCTTTTCCTCCAGGAACTCCTCCAAACCTCTTTTAAATCAAGGTACATTAACAGCTTTTACTACATCCTCTAGTAACAAATTCCAGAGTTTGATTACATGTTGAGTGAAAAAATATTTTCTCTAATTAGTCTTAGTGTTACATTGTAGCTTCATTGTGTGTCCCCGAGACTTTTTACTTTTTGAAGGACTAAACAAACGATCTAATAGTTGCAGAAATTCAAATTATGGACCCCCAAGCAACAATTTTTATAGGGCCCCCAAAGTGGGGTAAGTCCACTTCAGAAGATACGAGAGCAGGCAGAATTTACACCACTGGATCTTTATTTAGAAGTCTATCATATCTGCCCTCAGCCGTCTCTTTTCCAAGTTGAAGAGCCCTAACCTTTTAAGCCTTTCCTCATAGGGATATCCTTCTATCCACTTTACCATTTTTGTTCTGTTCCCTGTACCTCTTCTAATTCTGCTTTATCCTTTTTAAGATATGGTGACCAGAATTGCACACAATAGTCAGTGGTCTTCACCATAGAGCGATAGAGAGTCATTATGATATCCTTCGTTTTATTCTCCATTCCTTTCCTTATGATTCCTAGCATTCTATTTGCTTTCTTGGCCGTGACTGCACACGAGGCAGAGGTTTTCAACATATTATCCACGATGACGCCTAAATCCTTTTCCTAGGTGGGGGTGGTTCGTAATGTGGAACCTTGCATCATATAACCATAGTTTGGGTTGTTCTTCCCTAAGAGGGTCATTCCATCCCGTTGGGCCCCCTTCCGACCCCGACTAACTTCCCCACTCATTGTACAGGGAAGTTAGAAAGGGGCAGGAAAGGGGGGGATTGGGGGCAGTGTTAGGGCGGGCAGTGGATGGTCATTGGCCCCGGACATACAGGACCAATTCCAATGTCAGCCCTGTATGTCTGGGGCCAGCTGCCTGAACGGGGAACTTATTCCACCTCTGAGGTGGAATAAGTTCTCCTAGTCGGGTGGATCGGGCAGGCCCAGGGCCCAAAAGAGGCAGCAGGGGGCCAAAGAAATTCCCCACAGCCGGACCCTGGCCTTGGGAGGCCAGATCGGGGGTCAGGCTGCAGGGAATGTACTTTATGGTCCAGCGGCCGAGGATCGCGGTTCCATTCAAAAGCCCTGTCTGAGTTAGCCAGGGAAGGCCTGTATGTGCAAGCCAACCAGAATCGGGGTCCCAGCCTGCATGTACAGGCCTGAACGCGATTCTGATCCCACAGGGCTAGACGTGCCCTACGGGATCAGAATCCTGACTAACTCTGTGCGACCACTTCCGACCAGGCGCACAGAGGGCCGGTACATCCATGTCAGAATTGGGCCCTAAGTGCAAAACATTGCACTTGTCCACATTAAATGTCATCTGCCATATGGACACCTAGTCTTCCAATTTATCAAGATCTTCTTGCAGTTTTTTTACAATCCTCTTGTGTTTTAACAACTTTGAATAATTTTGTGTCTTTATGTACAGTGCTGCATATACCTAGTAGCACTATACAAGTAGTACTTTCAGTAGTAGCACTACTTTGACAAACCAAGTCTTGAAGTATGGTATTATAATCCCAGGGGAAGGCTGGATTCTCTGTAATTTGTAAAAAATAGGAGTAGCACAAGAGAATGTCTATTTTGCATTGCAACCAACCCCATGCCCTACAGAATGGCACCAGGAATTGTGCCTTACTTCCATCCTCACCTGCTGCACTTTCCACAAATGTAGAATGCTAAGAATGTATATGGAAAGCTCTAGTGTCAGTAACCCTGTCAGAGAGAACCTGTACTGGCCGGTATGGACTTAATGAACTGTGTTACAGAGTCGTATAGTGGGCTTTCCTATCTCCCCCTTATCTATGGCTATTGTCTTTTTGGTGAATCTAGTTCTTGCAGTCTGCAAGTTCCATATACATTTTCTAACAATTCCCCTGTACAGCTCTTTCTGTTTTACCCATTTCAGATGTTGCCTTTGTGGGTAGAATAGTTTTGGTAGCAGCACTATCTTTATGAGGGCCTCTTAAATAAGGACAAGGGGAGATTTTTCCATTTGATACATGGATGTCTGACCCAGTTCAGTTTATCAGTAACATTTCATTTGAAATGATCTGTGGGCTCATGCTCATATATGCCCCTAAATAAAAATACAAGCTGTTGCCTATATCAATGGGAAATTACTTAAGTATTGACTCCAGCAGTCCCATGTTACTGTCAGTATCTCTGACTTTGTAAAACTTAATCTGTCATATCAGCAGCAAAGATTTATTTGATATTCTTACTTGCCCACCTTAATGCCCTTCCCATTCATTGGAATCTCTAATCTCGATAGCTAACAGCACGAGGGAGGGACTGTCACTCTCTATTTGTCTGTACAGTGCTGTGTTCTAGGTAGCGCTATATAAATGTTAAATAGTAGTAGTAATAGTATAAACAATGAGGGACAACAGCCAACCCTGTTGCATCCCTCTGTGCAGCCAAAACATTTCTGTAAGCCTCCATTTATTAGAAGTCGCGCTGTAGATTCCACTTTAACCCATTCTCAAAAAACAAATCTCTTACAATCCTACATCTGCCCATCATCAACAAAATATATTCCCAAGCGATTTTGCCAAAAGCTTTTTTTCACATCCAATCTTGCTAAAATTGCATCCTCTTCTCATCTACTACTATCACACAGCACAGCCAGTGCTTTAATCATAGTAGCTGAAACTTGGCTCCCTGGGACAAAGCCTATTTAGTCTTCATGGATCAATACCAGTGTTATGTGCCCCAATCTATGAGTCAGTATTGCTGCTGTTATTTTGGATTCCTAATTTAGTAATGTTATAGGTCTGTACACATGGACTTCCTCCAATGGATTGTATAGAAATCAAATTGTCTTCCACAGATGTAGTCAATGATGGAAAAGCTCAATAACATCAACAAAGACAAAACCTGGACCTGACTGTGGTACAGATCACCAACTGATAGTATACAAACAAGCTAAAGCTGAAAACGAGCAAGACACTCAATGTAGCAAAAAGACATGAATATAGCACTTGAATTTAAAGACTGCCTGCAAAATTGATTGCTGCTTTGGATACAAATGACAGAGTTCCAGACGAGTTATAGAATGACATCAAGAAGGTTGTGTTGGAAGAAAGCAAGAAGTCTCTACAAAAGGTGAAAAAAACAAAAACAGCCAAAATGGATAACTGAAGAAACGCTGAAAATTGCCCAGAAACGAAGAGAAGCTAAAGCCAGTGGAGAAAGAGAGGCAATTGCAGAATTCAACAGAGATTTCCAACATGTAGTATTTCTCTTTGTCTTGTCTTGCTGCAACGACACATGCAAGGAAATAGAATCAGAAACTATTAGAGGAAGATCGGCTTTCCTAAAGCTACGAGAGTTGAAGAAAAAATTCCAGCTTCAAATTGAAATGCTACAAGATGCTCAAGGATCCATGTTGAATGATGCTGAGATCATCAAGAAGAGTTGGAAAGAATATACAGTCATTATATCATAAAGATTAAGTGAACCAACAGCCATTTTCAACCTGTACCTAATGATCAGAAACCATTGGTGATGAAGGAAGAAGTTGAAAAAGCATTGAAAGCATTATCAAAGAACAAAGTATACCAGGGTGGAAACTCCTACATCCATCCATCCAACAATATCTTACTTATGTCAACAAGTAGTTTATATGCCACATTTTTTCCAATCTTGGAACCAAATGCTTACAGAGCAACCAGTTCTTTTTAACGTAATGTAATGAGACTTTCAAGCAGGGGAGTCCCATGTGCAAATGAAACAGCACTTGGTATACCCGAGCTTCCAGGTCAGGAGCTTTGTTGGCTAGGCTTCTAGCATTTGTGCTCTTTGCTTTCCAGCATTTGTTGACTAGCTTGCCTGTATTTTGCATGGATTTCATTCTACACGCATCTTCCCACTTGCCATTGATGTGTGGTTTAAAAATGTTTGGCTGTTTCTAATGTTATGTTTTAGCTGGGAGTGAAATCCTGAACTTATTGTTCTCAATCCATCACCCCCTTTCCCTAGTTTAAATGCCTGTCCACATACTGACTGAATTTTTCACTTAGGATCCTTTTCCCTGCGATGGAGAGATGTAGTCCATCAGCACAGTATAGTCTCTTCTTGGTCCATCAGTTTCCCAGTCGCCTATATATCCAAATCCTCCTTGTTTGCACCAGGTCTGGAGCCATGTGTTAAAGCTGTTTATGCGATGCAGCCTTTCTGCCCCCTTACCAAGAACAGGTAGAACTTCTGAGAATGCTACAGTGTTAACACTGGGCTTGAGTTTCTCTCCCAGAGTTTGGAAGTCCCTTTGAACTGCTGAGGCACTGTTTCTAGCCAGGTCATTTGTACCCAAGTGGATGACAATGTCAATTTTGGAGTGTTCACTTTCTTCACTGTCTATACCTACAATTTGGTTCATATTCCTGCTGGCTGAAGAGCCTGGGAGGCATTTGACCATCTTCTCTCCTTTGAGCTGTGTTCCCAAGTTGGTGCCTCTGATGATGGAATCTCTAAGTAGTAGTGTACCAAATATGAGAAAAAAAATCACAAAACAGGAAACTACTATCAGTAGATTTGGCATCTTCAAAATCTGGATCCATGTCATTTTCCACATCTGGCCTGTGTATTGTGGCATCTTTGTTTGCCTCATCTAGGCTTCATGTCTCTGGTGGCTTCGGTATTGTCAGCATGCAGCACTAGTCTCATGGCTGAAGGCAAACTTGAGTATTCGATAGATTTCTTATTGTTAGCAGAGAAACCAGATACATTGGTCAGACAGAAGTACAGTCTGTCATGTGATCCTTTTGTTGTTGTCATATTATCAAGACTGCAAACAGCACTGACTTCAGAGTACCTCTGAGCCAAGCTCCAAGATGGACAGCACATGTTGCACAATAAATATGAAGTTCTCCAGGACCAAGCAGGAAGTCAGTCCTCACTTATGGGTGACGTCAGCGCCGACGGAGCCCTCGCGGAGCAATTTTCCCCAGCTTTCGCAGAAAGCCTTTGGGAATTGCAGCGCGCATGCGCGGTCTCCTCCCCGCCCAGGGATGCCATCTTGCTCAGTCTTCTTTTTTCCGCGGAGCCCTACAGACGTAGTTTGTTACCGCCGCTGAAAAAGTTGATTTCTTTAGTTTGATTTCTCGTAAAATTTTTTCTCGGTTCGTGTGTCCTCTTCCCGCCGGGCTTTGAGCCCGTTAACGTTTTTTATTTTATTCCAACTGGCGTCCCCGCCACTTTTTCCTTCTTCCCTGGCAGCGCGTTCTTTCGACCTTGCAGGGGTCCTTTTTCCCCCGATGGCTGCCAGCGGGTTTAAAAAAGTGTGATCGTTGTGTCAGACTCATGTCTCTTACTGACACGCATGACTGCTGCCTCCGCTGCCTAGGGGCCGAGCATGACACTATGAGTTGCGGCCCGTGCAGCAGGATGTCCTCGAAGACCCTGAGGAGTTGACAGTCGCAAAGGGATCGTATCTTCTCTGACTCCGCGCGGACCTCGTCAGAGGCCTCGACGTCTCGTGGCTCTGGCTCAGACCATCGTCGGAGTTCTTCTGAACGGGGCTCCCCCGGCCAGGAACACCGGCGGGAGAAGAGGCCCGCGAGGGTGGAGCCGGACGGCAATCCTGGTTCCTCGAGGGCCAGGTCGCTCAGCCCGGCCCGACTCCCCGGGCCCTCGGAGGGGGAGAGGCCTTCAAAGCTTCCTCGGCTCGAAGTGGAGACTCCTGGACACGTGAGTGATATAGTCCTCCTGGACTCCCCCACGGATGATCCGCTGTCGGGGCCCGAGTCGGCGGATGCTGGGTCTTCTGAGCTTGGTTTCAGACTGACGACCTTGGAGCACAGTATCTCTGCCTTCATGGACCAGCAGCGGGCATTGATCACTGGCCTCACCAGTGCATCTGCCCCGACCACCGGGACGTCGACGCCCAAGTCGACCCTGGAGGCCGAGTTGATCCTCGAGTCCATACGAGCTCGAGTCGATCCTCGACCTAGGTCTCCCTCGGCTTCCTGTTCGGGACCGAGGTCCTCGATGCCGGCCTCGGCGTCGGGGAGGAGGTCTCCGGGCCCCGCGCGCACGGAGCAGCTCAACTACTCCTCAGAGGAGTCGGGCTGGGACATGGAGGAGGACGAGTCACCCGGTTCCTTTCAGACCCGGTGCGTCCCCTCCGACTCGCCCGAGTCGGAGCCTCGGAAGCGGTCCCCCCCGGAGGATACCCGGTTCTCCGATTTCGTGAGGGATATGGCCAAGGCCTTAACTTTTCCCGCGGATCCGGAGGAGGAACCCCGAGCTGAAGAGCTCGAGGCTCTTCAATATGACTCCCCCCCTAGGGAGGCCTTTACTGTACCGGTTCCCCCGATGCTGGAGCGGCTTCTCTTCCGCATGTGGGAAAGCCCGGCCTCGACGCCGGTGTTGAGCAAGCGGGTCGATTCCATGTATTGAGTCCGCAAGAGCCCCGGGTTCCAGAAGGCGCAACTACCGCACCACTCCATGGTGGTGGAATCGGCCATGCATCGACTTAAAAGTCAAAAGATGCACTCCTCGGTGCCTCCGGGTAAGGAGGCCCGGAATCTGGATGCCCTCGGTAGGAAGTGCTTCCAGGGCTCTATGCTTGCTTGTCGGGTCCAGACATCAGTTGTATATGGGTATGTATCTCCACGACCTGGCGAAAGAAATGGTGGGGTTTTCCGCCGGTCTCTCCGAGGAACCCTTGCAGCAGTTCCAAGCCCTGTCCACAGGGATTCGAGAGTGTTCGAAGTTCATTTCTCGAGCGGCCTATGATGGCTTTGAGGCATCGGCTCGAGTAGCCGGAGCCGGCATCGGGGCTCGCCACCAAGCTTGGCTTCAGTCCTCCGACCTCGAGCCGTGGGTGCAGGACAAGTTGGTCGATTGTCCCTTGCAGAGGGGAAAACCTCTTCGGCAAGCCCATGGCCGACAAGGCGGCGGAGCTCGAGTCAGAGACTCTCACCAGGACTCACCTTTCCAGGAAAACCTCTGCTCCTTCTCAGAGGAAGAAGGGCTCGGGAAAAAAGCCCTTTTACCCGAGGAAGGTGTTCGCTTATAAGCAGCACCACCCACACTATCAGGCCTCTACAACCCCTCATCAGAGGCAGCAGCCTAAGGGGCAGGGTAACGGATCCCGGAGGCAGAAAGCCCCCAAGCCCACCACGCAGGCCCCGGCCCAGCAGGGTGGGGTTTTTTGACTATGCCAGCATAGCCTCTCCCTCCCAGGGGCCCTCGCTCAGCACTTTGCTCACAGGTGGTCAGCCGTAACATCCGATGCCTGGGTGTTGCGGGTGGTTCAAAAGGGCTACCTACTACATTTTCACCAGGTGCCCCCCCCCCTACTTCCCGGGGGAGCCTCCCAGACCCCCGCTGCACAAGGACGTACTCCTTCAGGAGCTGCAAAGTCTGCTTCAGGAGCGGGCGGTGGAGCCAGTGCCCCAGCATCTGTGCGGTCACGGTTTCTACTCAAGGTACTTCCTGGTGCCAAAGAGAACAGGAGGCCTCAGACCCATTCTGGACTTACGCAACCTCAACAAGTTCCTGCAGCGGGAAAAGTTCAAGATGCTTACCCTTGGAACCCTACTGCCCTACCTCCAGCAGGGAGATTGGCTATGCTCCTTGGATCTAAAGGATGCTTATACCCACATCCTTATTCACCCGGACCACCGACAATACCTAAGGTTTGTGGTGGCAGGGAACCATTATCAGTACCGGGTACTGCCCTTTGGCCTATCCTCCGCTCCCAGGGTGTTCACGAAGTGCCTGGCAGTGGTGGCAGCCTTCCTAAGGCTTCAAGGCCTCTTCATCTTCCCATACCTGGACGACTGGCTCATCCGAGCATCGTCTGCTCCAGAGGTCGCCCAGGCCACCCAGCGTACGGTGGCTCTGCTTCAGCACTTGGGCTTCGTCATAAACGTCGAAGTCCGCTTTGCTTCCCTCTCAGGACCTCGAGTTCATAGGGGCACGGCTGGACACTCGGCAGGCTCGTGCCTTCTTGCCTCTGGAACAGGCCAACAGGCTTATGGCTCTAGCCGGCAGGTTCAACAGCGAGTCACCGGCCCCTGCCAGACAGTTCCTGCAACTTCTCGGACACATGGCCTCCACGGTCCATGTCACTCCGAATGCCCGTCTACATATGAGACCTGCTCAGTGGAGCCTTCGCACTCAGTGGCATCAGTCCACAGGGAGACTGTCGGACCTGATACAGATTTCCGACCGTCTGGTCTCCTCCCTGCAATGGTGGCTTCACCTGCCCAACCTAGTGCTCGGCATGTCCTTTCAGTCGCCCCCACCGTCCCGGGTGCTCACGACAGATGCCTCCCTCCTGGGCTGGGGGGCGCATTGTCGGGGGATATGCATTCAAGGCCTTTGGACACCTTGGGAGGCCGCCCAGCAGATAAACTTTCTAGAGCTACGGGTGATCCGCCTAGCTCTGTGGGCCTTCTCTCACCTGACGTTCGGTCAGTCCGTACTGGTGCAGACGGACAATCAGGTTGCCATGTTCTATGTGAACAAACAAGGGGGCACGGGCTCCCTCCTTCTATGTCAGGAAGCCCGGAGGCTGTGCTCTTGGGCTGTCGGTCACGACATCCTCCTCAAAGTGGTTTACCTGCCAGGGCAGGACAATTGCCTGGCAGACAAACTGAGCCGGATTCTGCTGCCGCACGAATGGAAGTTGAACCCCACGGTGGTCCAGCAGATATTCCGCCGGTGGGGCTCTCCCACTGTGGATCTCTTTGCCAGTCCCCTGAACAGGCAGCTCCCCAGATTCTGCTCCCGGCACCCTCACCCTCTTCGGGTGGCGCCGGATGCTTTCCTCATTCCGTGGTCCACGGGTCTGCTGTATGCCTTCCCTCCCACACCACTGGTGTCCCGGACCTTGTTCAAAGTTGTCCAGGACAGGGCCTCCGTGATCCTGGTAGCGCCCCGGTGGCCAAGACAACCGTGGTTCCCTCTGCTTCTACAGCTAGCGGTGGACACTCCTCTTCCCCTGGGGTTTCAGCCCGATCTCCTGACCCAGGATCAGGGTACTCTTCTGTACCCCAACCTCAGGGCCCTGCACCTGATGGCCTGGCTGCTGAAAGGGTAGTCCTAGCCCCACTGCTGCTGCCCCCGGAGGTGGAAGCCGTCATCCTAGCATCTCAGCGACCTTCCACCCGGAAGTCTTACGCCCTCAAATGGTGTCTCTTCTCGGTCTGGTGTTCTCAGCGATCTGAGGACCCCTTCGCCTGTCTAGTATCGGTGGTGCTGCAATATTTGCTTCACCTCTCCGACCTAGGTCTCAAATCCAATTCTGTCAGAGTCCACCTCAGTGCTCTCTCTGCACATCATTCACCGTTTGAAGGCCAGCCTCTCTCTTCGCACCCCTTGGTGGCGCGTTTCCTCAGAGGCCTCCTTCTGCTTAAACCTCCGTTGCGCCCTCCAGCTCCTGACTGGGACCTCAACGTGGTTCTGCAAAGGCTTACCTGCCCGCCTTTTGAACCCATGGCTACCTGCCCTCTTCGTTTCCTCTCCTGGAAAACTCTCTTCTTGGTAGCCCTCACTTCCGCGAGGCGTGTAAATGAGCTGCAGGCCCTAGTGTCGGAGCCTCCGTACACTAGGTTCTACAGGAATAGGGTGGTCCTGCGGACCCACCCTAAGTTCCTTCCAAAGGTGGTCTCCCACTTTCACATCAATCAAGAGGTGGTTCTTCCGACCTTCTTCCCCAGGCCGCATGCCAGCCGAGCTGAGACTATCCTGCACACCCTGGATTGTAGAAGAGCCTTGTCCTTCTACCTTGACCGTACGCGGGAGCATAGAAAAGCGATTCAGCTTTTCGTGTCTTTTGATCCCAATCGGTTGGGGGTGCCTGTCTCTAAGCGCACTCTGTCCACCTGGGTGGCCGACTGCATCGCCTGGACTTACAGGGCGGCCGGCCTCTCCTTGGAAAGTCGCGTCACGGCTCATCGGGTCAGGGCGAAGGCCGCGTCCGTGGCTCACCTCCGCTCTGTTCCGTTGGCAGACATCTGCCGGGCCGCTACTTGGTCTTCAGGTCAGACCTTTGCAGCTCACTACTGCCTGGAAAGAGAGTCCCGCAGGGACAGTGCTTTCGGTCAGGCAGTCCTCCACCATCTCTTTGAGGTTTAGGCAACTCCTACCCTCCGGCCCCGGTGTTGGCTACCGGCCGGATGCGTATTCAGAGAAGATTCCTTCCTTCTGTACTGCTGAGCTTGAGGGAGCTCATTTTCGGCTTGAGGCCTCCGGTAGCCTTAAGCTTGGGAGTCCCATAAGTGAGGACTGACTTCCTGCTTGGTCCTGGAGAAAGAGTAGTTACTCACCTGTAACAGGTGTTCTCCAGGAGCAGCAGGAATCAGTCCTCACTACCCTCCCTTCTCCCCTGGGAGTTGCAGTCATTCTTATTGCATATCTTGCAAATTTTTCGCTGTCTTTCCGCTATGTCATCAGACTGAGCAAGATGGCATCCCTGGGCGGGAAGGGGACCGTGCATGCGTGCTGCAATTCCCAAAGGCTTTCTGCGAAAGCTGGGGAAAATTGCTCCGCGAGGGCTCCGTCGGTGCCGACGTCACCCATAAGTGAGGACTGATTCCTGCTGCTCCTGGAGAACACCTGTTACAGGTGAGTAACTACTCTAGCCCAGGATTTGTCTTGATCACCAACTTTACAACCAAAGTAGAGCTCATGCTTTCTTAATAAGTGCAGTCATAGTAACATAGTAAATGACGGCAGTTGTGGCTTTGAGGCTTAAGTGTATACTCACCACAAAATATAACAGTATGTATCACAGCTGTTATCTAAATGACTTCGTTATAGCAGAAATGTCTCATCAATGTCACAAGAAGCTTACATGTAACAGCTCCCTTCTCCCACCCTAAGCGTCCCCCTCCTAGTACCCCTTATATCACCTTACAATCCAATGTTCACTGAAATTAAGAGTTAGGTAGTCTTATCTACACAACAGAATAACTATTTTGTAAACGGCTCTGATTAAAGGATAGAGCGGTATATAAAACCTGATAAATAGATAAATGCTATTGTTAAGTACACAAACTGATATCAATGTCATACATAGCATCTGTGTATGAAAGCTGCTTTTATAGCCTGTACTGCCAGTATCCATCCTGACTAAACATGCCCACGCATTCCTGAGCAGTAGCATTTCCACTGCATGTTGTAAGACTGCACTGAGTGCATGCCCAGACTAAACAAATCAGCTTACTTTCTAGGCAACATATGAGTAGACTTAAAATATGAAAGGAAAAATCATAAAAATAGGCAACTGCAAAATAATGGTGCACGATAGGACAATTTCAAGGTGATTTTCGTGATCAGCAAACCAAAATAAATAAGATACACCCAAAAGTGTTCAGGAAGCAAATCTTTGTTGTCCAGTATTCAGTTCTTGTGCTCTGGGTCCTTGCTTTACATGGATGAGTGAGACATCACCTCCAGGCAAAGCTGAACCCCAGTAGCGCAAAAGCTCACCCTGATTTATACTGCTGGGAGAAAAACTTTCAAGCACTAACTTCTGAGCACATAGCATAGAGAAACAGAATTTAACAAAAATGACCATTTTAGGGCTTTAATGCAAAGTTAAATAAAACACAGCCTGTTAGAATCAAATTTTTTAAAGCAGCAATACTAACTTCTTGCAAAGTGTATAAAAACACTACATGTGTCTAATCAGATTGATAGCCTGATACATAAATTATAGCTTTACATGACTATACATACAATACCTATATATTTTCCTATACAGCACATTGATCTGCATATGCTGGGTTTCATCAGCTACTAAATTGCTTGAGAAGTAAGGGAACTTAATTCTGCCAACATCCCACTCCATCCAAACAAGCATTCTGTCAGACCAGCCACAGACTAACATACAATCTGGAAAACCCTGGCCTCTCTCATGTCTATTCATTACGGATATCTTGAGAACCTTGGCCTTACTTAGCTATATAGAGGACTCAACTTGTGCACCCCACTTCAAAAAGCAAAAAACACATTACAGGCTGAGTGCCTGCTATACTCCAAAGGGTCAACTGGGTACCATCAGTGCCACTTCTTTAAGCTACCAATTCATGTGGCAGGGTGCAAGAATCAGTACAAACATGAGAGAGAGGCTAAAGAAAGTCACTCTGCAGCTTAAGAACCCAAAAGGGCTCTATCACGCATACTGGCTTTTGCCCATAGCTAAGTTTACTACATCCACGATTTTCAGGAATTGTCTCTGATTTTGAACTAATGTCCCCTGTTCCATGGGCTAAAACCATCTCCCATCCCCAATTTCAGTGTGGGCAGAGGCACAGGACTTTTCTTCTCCTTAATGGAGTGCAAGTGGGCTATCAAGTCTTCTCATCCTTTTCTCTCCCTCTCTCCACATTGCCAGCAAGAACAGCACTCAATAGCATGTTAGCTTCCTGTACCATGTGGAACCAGTACCCTCTGTAAATTTGGGGGGACTCTTCCCCACCCCACCCCCCACCTCCTGCTTCTCAGTCCCAAGACTCCAAGATGCTACCTTTTCTCCAAGTGTCTCAGATTAGCCCTCCAAATATCTGGTAACCTTACCCATAGCAAATCTAATAACTGCAGATTGGCAAGACGGGCAGGAAATACAGAAAGATGTCATGGGTTAAGACTCCCCAGAAAGTAGACAGTGGTGACTAGGAACACCTCAGAAGCAAAGCCTATAGGTTCACAGAACTTAGTGTATTAGCAGATTCAGAAAGGCAGCAAGGACAAAAACAGAACAATTTGGATACCCAGAGAAACATGCCATCCACTATGGCATGTTCCCTGTAAAATAGTTATCTCCAAGTTATAATGCCCTGTTCAGTGTAATTTCAGTTTGTTCAATGTAAACCGCCTTGATATCATGAAAGGCGGTATATAAGAAATGTTAAATTAAATAAATAAATGGTGCTGCTAAAATTTCTGTGCAGGTGCGGTTAAGTGGGAGGCCTTCTGGACTGAAGATGAATAAGGGACAATGGAAATTTGTTTGGAGGGATTGAGTTCATCGCCTTTCTCTCCTAATCTCACAAAGATCAGAGGTTGAGACTAAAGCAAGCTAAAATATGGTTTTCAACCCCAACTAATAGTAAAACCACATGTCTCTACATAAAGAATGATTATATAAGCTTCTTCCAAGAGGTACAGGTTAAACCAATCCTGGGTTTTCCCCACTGCAATCAAGGAGAAATACACATTTCCCTATTGATCTAAGAAAAACAAGACTTCATCTGGCTGCAAGTAATGGACACAAAACCAGCTTGTGATCCTTGGCACAGAGCTACATGGTTACCCAAGTGATATGGTCTAGGTCAGGAAATTGTTGTCCAATAAAAGTTTATTATATAGTGGATGAGTTTCTCTACTTCCCCTTTGTTTCTAGGTAATCCCAGAGCCTGAATGACTGGAAATGTCTAGGAACAGTTCGGACCAGTACAAAACCAATTTTTCTTTTATCACAGTCCGAACCCATGACAACACTGCTTTCGGTTTTGAAGTCATGCACTGCTCCACTCAGTTTATGGTTTCAGCTGAAAAGAATGAAGCCAGCCTCCTCTTCCCCTGTTATGATTCATTCTCGTCCTCCTCTGTTGGAGTGAGTGTTCTCGAGGACGACCAGGCAAGGGATGTAGGAGTAGTGCCGATTCCGTTTTCAGGGACTGGCTGTAGCGATGGCACATACAACATTTCCTGCAGCAGAGACACTTGAGCCAGCTCAAAGTAGATTTCAAAATAGTCAAGCGACTCCCCACCTTCCCTCTCTACCAAAATCTGGTAGTCCCCAAAGCGCAGTATACACTTGTATGGCAGCTCAGTTTTATTGAGATAGTCTAGTTCCATATTATCCACAAGCAGTTTGGTTCGTCTGCTCAAATTCTTGATCTCGAAGCAGAGCTCAGAGCTGCCAAAGTGTTTGAACAGTTGCAAGGCAAACTGAATCCGGGAAACTCGGGCATCCCACAGTATGTATCTGCAGCTACCATTATCACGGCCAAACTTCACCACTTCATCCGTTCTGAGCCTTTCCTTCTTAAAGAATGGAATGCAATTAAAGACTCGTCTTTCTTCTTTTAAAGGGTGATAAACTTTCATGTGTAGGCAAGATATTGTCTCCTCGGTCTCTGTTTCTTCAAAACTGGACATGGTAGCAAGAGGCCCAAGCCCTGCAGGAAACATTAAGAAATGCAAGTTTAGAAAAAAAAAAAAAAACACAACACAGACCAACTGTTACTATATGACTGGCTATTCCAACTTTTTCTGGCAAGTAATGCCACTCTGTCCTGACAGAATGAGCTGAGGGTAAGGAGTATACACTGAAATAAGAATTACTAAATCCCTATCATTTTTATCTAACAGAATCAGTCTTAGGTCTGGCACATAGCACTAACTTCAATTTTACATTTTCCCTCTCTCTTTCTATGCCTTCCCATCCAGTAGACTTCATTAAAAATCTACTCTAGGCGCATTACAACCATCCTCTCTGACTAGGAGAGAACCGGTCTATGCACAGGGCAAGGGATATGAGTAGGTCCGAGACAATGTCCAAGGAGCCATCATACATAGCTTCTTAAAAATTATCTTTAGCACAACACAGGCAAAATGTAGGATACTTAGCAAGTACTGAATTCTATTGCACCATGATAAGTGGGTTGATGATGGTTTGTCTGTATTGTTTAAAAGCACAACACAGTGACATAAGTGGTTAGCCAATTAGCATTGAGTCATGGGCGTGGCCACCACAGTCTCGTTTCTTTTTTGTCACACCTCGTACACAGCTAATGCGCAGGGTCCAAGGCAATCTGCCATTGGTCCCCAGACCTGAGCACTCATTTACACCAAATGACAAGACTGGATAGCAAAACTAAGTTATAGTAATGTGTGGGTAACAGTAAAAGAAAGAAAGAATAAAAACAAAAATAAAAAAAGAGAATCTGCAACATATCAGTGCTCTACGATAGATTAAAAAAGGTTTCATATTGGATGCTTTTGCAAGAATCAGTTGGTTCACTTTTTCAAGACAGATAAAACTATTCTTTCAATCTCCTTGACAAACTTCAGTGAGCAGAGTATAGGTAACCAGGTAGCAGTGATTAGTGAGCCACTGCCCAGTTAGCTGATGCGGCGTAAGTTAGGCCAGGGTTACCTTTGGCTATATATTGCTATCCAGGCAATAATCATCACTGCCCAGTTAGCAACAGGTGCCACCTCCTCAATGCCCCAATGCCAAGCAGTCAGCATCAGGGCTTTACAGGGCAAAGCAGAGGTGGCACCTGTTGCTAAATGGGCAGTGATGATTATTGCCTGGATAGCAATATATAGCCAAAGGTAACCCTGGCCTAACTTACGCCGCGTCAGCTAACTGGGCAGTGGCTCAATAATCGCTGTCACCTGGTTAGCCTCATGGCAATCCGGCAAACTCAGATATTCAGTGGGGGGGGGGGCACGGAAAGAGGCCCACTAACCTTAACTTTTTTTTTTTTAATGATAGCAAAGGGGTCAATTTTCAAAAGCTCTTATATTGAGAACCACGGAGATTATCCAGATAAGAGCACGGGAGATATTCAGTGGCACTATCTTGTTGCTGCAGGGGCAATCGGGATGTGGTTTGAGGGCGATACGCAATTATCCAAGTAGTGGCTGAAAAGCATCACTATCCAGATAATGTGCCACAATTATCTGCATAGGGGGTCGCACAATCCAGATAGTACCTGTGGCCGATTATCTGGAAACTGCAGCTGAATATCTGGTAGAATAAAGTTACACCACAAAATTTAAAAAAAAAAAAAACCCACAAAAAAACCTTTACCATTTTTTAATCACAGCCAGTATATTAGCATATCATTAGCTTATTGAATAGGGCATTACATTTTTTTAAAGCATAGGTAAATGAAAAGCTGCATTCAAGATCAGTGTAGATTTTCACTCAGGTTATATTATGTTGCAACCCATTTACTTCTAATTGCAAATAAATATTTAAGACATCAATCTTGATGTGAAGATTGTTATTTAATAAACAGTTGTTGATAATTGAATTAAATAGCTTTTAGTTACCTGATGTGCTAGAAGATTATGATACGATTGTAGGAACCCTATGTATACGATGTAGTATTAACTTCCACCAGGACTCCTACAGGACAGAGAAGACTTCATTAAATGGAATTAACATGGCACTTATACTCTGCATAGCCAGCAAGACAGTACAAGACAGATTACAATTCACAGCGGTATTGCATTGATCAGTTTACTCAATATAAAAAAAACAAACAACAAACAAACCTTACAATACAAACCTCCCATAATAGTAAATACAGTTGAAAAGCAGAGACATTAAAACCACAAATCCTAAATCACTGAAATCACCAATTTCAAGCTACATCTGAAATTTCACATGGAGGCAGATTCCACAAAATCCACGTCTGGCCTGCAGACACGTTTAAATGGGAAAAAGGCACGATTCCATGCCAATTCTGCATCCATGGGGACAATGTTCCCTCTAATTTTCTGTAGGCAGTGTGCGCATAAAATATCAGCTGTGTGCAGCTTTTGAAGGAAGGTTAAATTTTTGTGCGCCACATAACGACACTCAGAGTTATATACTTTAAAATTTGACTACATGTCAGAATACAGTACGTACACCACATTGATTTTAATCAAATTAAATGAAAATAGACGATTACTAAATGAAGCGGGAAATTTCTAGTAATTACAATCATAACTTTTAAATTTTAAGACGTCTGTGTTGTTTTCTATCAGAATCAGAGCCGTAATTTTTGTGCGCTCTGTTGTAAAGTATGTGCGCTCGCTCGGCGAGGTGTGTGCGCGCGCACACGCGCACAGCTTAGAGGGAACAGTGCATGGGGATAGACGTGCCCATGTTTATGAAATCGGCACATATACATGTCCAGCGCAGCACGGCCAATATGCTGTTCAGCTGGCCTGTGCACATATTGAGCGAGAGCCTCCACAGGTCATAGAGTAGAGTGGAGAAACCTGTCCCTGCTAATATTACGGGACACGGGTAGGTGGTGAAATATTTTTGGAAGTCCCCGCGTTCACCATATTCTGGAAAACTACATGTTTCTGACCATGCCTGTCTCTGTGATATACCCGTGGATGCCTCCAATGGCCACGCCTTCTTGGTTAAAATGTGTATCTCCTAAGCTGCTGTTCTCACTGACAGTATTTTGCTGATGCAAACCAGACATAAATACTAGTCTTTCATACCCAGAAACAATCTCGGTGCACTATAATATATTGTAAGGGAAAATAAATATTAACATGTTTGTCATGACATACCTTGCAACAAAAAGTACTTGGCAGTCAATGTTCCCTCTAATTTTCTGTAGGCTGTGTGCGCATAAAATATCAGCTGTGTGCAGCTTTTGAAGGAAGGTTAAATTTTTGTGCGCCACATAACGACACTCGAAGTTATATACTTTAAAATTTGACTACATGTCAGAATACAGTATGTACACCACATTGATTTTAACCAAATTAAATGAAAATAGATGATTACTAAATGAAGCGGGAAATTTCTAGTAATTACAATCATAACTTTTAAATTTTAAGACGTCTGTGTTGTTTTCTATCAGAATCAGAGCCGTAATTTTTGTGCGCTCTGTTGTAAAGTATGTGCGCTCGCTCAGCGAGGTGTGTGCGCGCGCACACGCGCACAGCTTAGAGGGAACAGTGTTGGCAGTATAAAAATACTTCAGTTCCTTATCATTCCTCCAGTTTAGTCCTCCACCTCTAGGTTGTGTACCTCCTCCTGCAGCTTGGAGACTAGGCATGTCAGAATCATGACATCACTGGATGTAGCCTGCTGGTCTCTCCCATCAAGCCCCCATGTGTCCAGTCTCCATGCAGCAGGAGTATGTAGTGAGCCTATGTCTGGGCTCACTTGAGGAACATATAAGGAGCTGTTAGGGTAGCTTAGTGTATAGTTGTAGGTTGACTGGCATTAGTTTCAGCATTTTCCATGCTAAGGTTCTAAATTTGGCTCTCCCTTTTCTTTTTTTAAAGAGACAAAGAGAAGCAACGCTTGCACCGGCCCGGGCTGACTTTCCCTAGTTGTGAGAGCTGTTCTGTTAAGTTCACTAACAGATCTCTCCTCCTTGACTGTACGGAGGAGAGCTCTGTAGCAGGCACCCTCACTCCCTCATTTCCCGCGGAGCAGCGCTGCGATTGGGACTGTACAGGAGGTGTCAGTGTTATCGGCGGCTCCCCACTCGATCCCGAGCCGAGTGGGACCGCGCGGACTACCTTTCCTGTTTTGGAGGATCGGCGCAGAGTGTCTGAAAGGGGTAAGGCTGTTTGGCATTCCAGCGTGGGAGCTCCGAATCGGCAGCTGGTGTGGCGGTCGGAGCTTTGCTGCTCGTAGTGCTTTAGTTTTTTCGCCATTTTGTAATTCCTCTACCGGCAGCCATTTTAATACCACGTGTTCGCCGCGTGGCGCTTAGCGCCTCGGGGAGTGGGGCTGCATGCGGCACGGGGCTGTAGTTTGCCTTATTGAATTTTATTTTGTTTTAGTTTCTTTTCTTTTGCGGGCTAATCGTTAGCGCTGGGTAGGGGAATCCATTTGTTTGCTTTTGGTGATTGCATTCTTAGGGGGGATTGCTCTTCACACTTGGGGAGCAGAGGATCCCGGCCTTTTTGCTCTGCGGTAGTCTAGTTTAAATGTCTTTAATTTATTTTCTTTGTGGTTAAGGTACTTAAAAAAACAACACAATTATTAAAAACGCGGAAGGAAATTTTTTTTTTAGGGGCATCTGGCTTATGGCGGTGCACCCTCAGTGTGTCGTCTGTGGTACCTGCAGAGGTGCAGTGGCTGACTCCGACGTTTGTCGGGGCTGTGCGTCGGTGTCTACTAGTGTGGAACAACAAATGGAGGTCAAGCAGCTTCAGGAGCCCCAGGATCCTTCGGCAGGACACTAAGGTGAGAATGGGCGGTCAGCGTTGCAAGGGTCCTAACAGGAGGTGTTAGCGGGTCCTTCAGGGGCGACGCCGGTCTTGGGGGCGGGACCGCTTCCCGGGGATTTTTGCCCAGATTTTGTGTTAATTATGCATCAGGCGTTTTGTTTATGCTGACAGGGGAAAGTTCCGGAGGCTTTGCCTGTCCCTAGTCCAGTGCAGCAGTCCGCCGTTGGGGACACTGGTAGCTTTTCCCCAAAGCCTCCAAAGCGGGCACAGTCTCATGATTTGTCGCCCGCTGGTTGCGAGTGGCCTGAGTCGGAGGAGGTCGAAGGGGAGCTCGATGCAACCATGGAGGACTTAGAAGAAGGAGAGATACAAGAGCCGGAGGACCAGGCAAAGATAATTAGGGTGTTCAGAAGGGAAGAGTTGACGGCACTTATCACTGAGTCCCTTCAGACACTGAACCTCGCTACGACCCCAGTAGCGGAGGACGAAGAGGTGGAAGAACCGAACATCCAAGTGGTGAGGCAGGCACAGGTAGTATTCCCCATTCACCGGGTGGTTGACCGCATGATCCAAGAAGAGTGGGATCAGCCGGAAGCAGGACTCAGAGGAATTAGGATGATGAACAGGCTCTATCCCTTGGCGGAGAAGGACAAGGAGAAGTTCCACTCTCTGCGAATTGATGCAGCAGTGTCCGCAGTTACAAAGAAGACCACTATTCTGGTGGAGGGGAGTGCGGCTTTAAAGGATGCACTGGATAGGAAGGTAGATGGTTTGTTGAGGCAATCATTTGAGGTTAACGCTATGTCCCTGCAAGCTTCCATTTGTGGGGCTTGGGTGGCGCGAGCATGTCTCCGATGGTCTCGGCGTTTGAGACAGTCACCTCGCCTAGAGCAGGAGGACGTGCGAGAGCTGGATCGTCTAGAGTCTGGGTCTGCCTATTTAGCTGATGTGCATTACGATTTGATTCGGGCGCTAGCGAATAGTATGGCTTCCTCAGTGGCCACCAGGAGGTCACCGTGGTTGAAGAACTGGGCGGCCGATGGTTCGTCCAAGTCTCGTCTAAGTAAGCTTCTGTTTAAAGGTAAGTTGTTGTTTGGAGAGGACCTGGACAAGTTGGTGAAGGATCTCGGGGAGTCCAAGGGTGGGAGACTTCTGGAGGATAAGCTGAAGCAAAGCAAGTCCTTGCCAGCTTTTCGGGGTCCGTTTCGGGACTTCAGGAGATTTCGTACTTCTCGTTTGGGAGGTTTCCAAAGGGGAAGGTTTGCTGCTCGAGCCCAAGGGTTTTGTGGGTTTCGAGGAGCAGATAGAGGTTTTGCGGCAGCTTCGGCTACAGCAACTCGAAAACCACAATGAAAGGAGGTCGGTCCCGGTGGGAGGACACCCGATTGGTGGGTGACTTCGGGAATTTCTTCCTGCCTGGGCCCAAATAACGTCCGACCAGTGAGTCTTAGAGGTAATTCGCGAGGATTATGCCCTAGAATTAGTCAGACCGGTGCGGGAGTCGTTCATAATGTCTCCCTGCAGAGGTCCGCAGAAAACTTTGGCAGTACGCGGTACTTTAGATCGGCTCTTGCGAATGAAAGCAGTCGCACCAGTTCCGATTGCAGAGTATGGCAGGGGTCGATACTCAATTTATTTCGTGGTGTCAAAGAAAGATGGAGCTGTGCAGCCTATATTAGACCTGAAAGGGGTGGATCGGTGCCTTCTGGTACCACATTTCAGGATTGAAACGTTGAGGTCAGTCAT
Source organism: Ichthyophis bannanicus (assembly GCA_033557465.1). Classification (NCBI taxonomy): domain Eukaryota; kingdom Metazoa; phylum Chordata; class Amphibia; order Gymnophiona; family Ichthyophiidae; genus Ichthyophis; species Ichthyophis bannanicus. Next base: position 1,200,080,547 of record CM066032.1, on the reverse strand, counting down.
TGTGGTGGTGAGACGAGGGGAGTTCTTGACTTCCCTCGACCTTACGGAAGCATATTTGCACATTCCCATCAGAGCAGCTCATCATAAGTTTCTGTGCTTTGGACTCCCTTGGGGGCATTATCAATGCCAAGCATTGCCCTTCGGTCTGGCGACGGCGCCATGGACATTTACGAAGATCATGGTGGTGGTAGCGGCGGCGTTGTGGAAGGAAGGAATTTTGCTCCATCCTTATCTCGACGATTGGTTGATTCAAGCAAAGTCCCAGGACGAGAGCATTCAGGTAACAGACAAGGTAGTGAAGGTTTTGCAGAGTCTAGGTTGGGTGGTCAATCCGACCAAAAGCCATTTGGTACCTACCCAGGATCTCAAGTATCTGGGGGTACGATTCAACACTCAGAAGGGAGCGGTGTTTCTGCCGGCCCGGTGGGTTCAAGCTCTTCGGGTTTTGGTGCGCAAGTTTAGAGCTGCTCCTGCTCCCTCAGCGTGGACTTATCTTTGAGTGCCAGGAACGATGGCAGCAACCTTGGAAGCGGTGCCATGGGCCAGGTTTCATATGCAGCCGTTGCAGAGAGCGTTGCTTCAACGGTGGTCACATCAGCCCGATTCGTTGAGCAAGCGACTTCCCTGTCCCCTCAAGGTCCGACAGTCTCTTCGGTGGTGGCTGCTTCCGGGCTTGTTGAAAGTGGGAATGCCTCTGGAACAGCCGGAGTGGATCCCATTGCTGACGGAGGCCAGTCTCGTGGGATGTGGAGCGCATTGCGGAGTGCAGTTTGCACAGGGCACTTGGTCCGTTCAAGAAAGCGAGTGGTCGATCAATCGGCTGGAACTGAGAGCAGTCTATATGGCGCTGCAAAGGTTCGAAGACACGGTGAAGGGTCGAGCGGTGCGAGTGCTGTCGGACAACTCGGCGACAGTGGCCTATATCAATCGACAGGGCGGTACAGGAAGTGCGGCCATGGAAGAGGAAGCAGAGCTGCTGTTTGCTTGGGTGGAGCAGCGACTGCTTGCAATATCGGCGGCGCACATTGCAGGAAAGGACAATATGATGGCGGATTTTCTCAGCAGGGTTTGCATGGATGCCGGAGAGTGGGAATTGCATCCGGACATGTTTGCACGTGTTTGTCCAGATGGGGGCCACCGCTCATGGATCTCATGGCGACTTTCCGCACGGCGAAGGCCAGTCGTTTCTTCAGCCGGTGTCTGGAACGGATGTCGGAAGGGATCGACGCCCTGATGCAACATTAGCCGACGGGCGGTCTCCTATATTTCTTCCCACCGTGGGCGCTCATAGTTCGAGTAATTCAGCGTATAGAAGCTCATCAGGGAAGAGTGCTTTTGGTGGCTCCAGATTGGGTGAGACGTCCGTGGTATGCCGATCTCATCCGCCTGCTCGACGGGCGTCCCTGGAGGTTACCGGTGTCAGAAGATCTCTTGCTACAAGGACCGCTGAGAATGCCGCAGGTGGATCGGTTCTCGCTTACGGTTTAACCATTGAAAGGGCAAGGCTGAAGGAAAAAGGTTATTCTGGGGCGGTAATCGCTACTTTGTTGAAAGCAAGGAAGCGGTCCACATCTCTGGCATATGTTCATATTTGGCATATTTTCGAGGACTGGTGCTCTCGAAAGCAGGTTCGGGCGGCTACAGTGTCCGTTCCCTTGGTCTTGGGTTTTCTGCAAGATGGATTTGATAAGGGGTTAGCAGCCAGTTCCTTGAAAGTTCAGTTGGCAGCTATTTCATGCTATAGAGGAAAGGTGCAGGGCATTGTGCTGGGTGCGCACCCGGATGTTGCACGTTTTCTTAAAGCAGTTTCTAAGCTGCGACCCTCGAGAAGGGTCATAATTCCGCCGTGGGATCTCAATCTGGTTCTAGGGGCGTTGACAAAAGAAACGTTTGAGCCTTTGCATCAGGCGTCGGTAAAGGATGTGACTTTGAAGACAGTGTTTTTGGTAGCCATCTGTTCGGCAAGGCGAGTGTCGGAGTTACAGGCTTTGTCCTGTAGGGAACCGTTTTTGTCCTTTTCTAGAGAAAAGGTGATACTGCGTCCAGTGCTGTCCTTTTTGCCTAAGGTGGTGTCTGCTTTTCACCTGAATGAAGCGGTTTCTCTTCCAGTTCTAGGTGCCCGAGAAGGGACGGCTTCTGAGCAAAGTCTGCGCCTTTTGGACATAAAGCGGGTGTTACGGCACTACTTAAAGGTTCGGAAATCTTTCGCAAATCAGACCGTCTCTTCGTGTTATTCGGAGGTCCCCGCAAAGGGGAAGTGGCGGCGAAGGCGTCCATTTCAAGATGGATTAGAGAGGCGATTGCATCGGCATATCTGTTGCAGGGTCCTGCAGTCCTGCCGGGCTTGCGGGCTCACTCTACCAGAGCACAGGCGGCTTCCTGGGCGGAGCACAGTCTGCTGCCGCCGGGGGACATTTGTAGAGCGGCCACCTGGTTGTCTCTTCATACTTTCAGTAAGCACTACCGCCTCGATGTTCTGGCGACGAATGATACTTGTTTCGGATCAGCGGTGTTGCGAGCCGGCTGGAAAGGTCCCTCCCAATGATTACTGCTCTGTTACATCCCAGAGATGGAGGACTAAGCTGGAGGAACGATAAGGAAATGTAAATTACACTCACCTGGTAATTGTAGTTCCTTTAGTGACTCCAGTTTAGTCCTCATTCCCGCCCGGGGGTGTATGGCAGTGGAGGTTCAGTTGACAGAAGTGCAAGTTTACTGGTAAGTGTCATTCATAAGGAATGTTGGTTACGGCTCTGATTCCATCTATCTGTTTCTGGCTATTCTTACTCTGTGGTGTCCTAATTTGGTATGGGGCAGAAGGGTAAGGTGCAAGACCGTTTCTTCCTTCCTACGGGGAGGGTCAGGTTACACAGTTGGTAGTTACAAGTTAAACTTCAGTGTAATGTTCAAATGTTTTATATCATAGCTACTTATTTGTTGCTCCTTTGAGTGTGCTTTGTTAATAGTTCACTGGGGCTGATGGGAGAGACCAGCAGGCTACATCCAGTGATGTCACGATTCTGACATGCCCAGTTTCCAAGCTGCAGGAGGAGGTACGCAACCCAGAGGTGGAGGACTAAACTGGAGTCACTAAAGGAACTACAATTACCAGGTGAGTGTAATTACATTTATTCTTGTATTGCTCATCTCTGAAAACACTCTTTAAAATGCTAAGTGTGGACCCTTACCAAGTTCACAAAAACCTAAACTAACTTTGCAATTCCCTAAAAGATGCATAATATAGCTGAGCTACAAAAGGTATGATCTTTTAATGACTATGGCCTTCTGGCTATGGCATCTGTTTCCCACATATCTGGGTACTGGCATTTCTCACAGCAGCTTTCTACATGTGGCTACACCTGTCCCATACAATATTCACTCTATGTTATGGCATATTTCAGTCTGTATATATCCGCTATTTGTGAGGCAACACTGTCTGCCTTCCCACAGTCTGCTTTGTGGCAATACTCCCCTGCTCAGGCCTATGTGGACATGGGAGGGGGGATCCCTATGCCATCGTACCAGGTAGCCAGCCTTCAGATATATCACCACTCTCGCAGCTTGCGTAGATCCCAGACTGGATAAGGATTTAGGCCCCAAGCCACAATATCAGTCATGTCTCCCAGTGCCTGGCACAACTGATGTATGGCTGCCATATCACGGTGGAACCTGGTGACACTGTGGTCCAGATACTAGCTAGGCAGTCACACACACACAAACACTCTCTCTTTCAGGGACAAATTGTAGAACATAGCAGAAAATTCTCAGTACTGGCCTTATTCTACATCTTTGGCAGAAATAACAGGCATGTCTGTTGTTGTACATGGGTTTTTACAGAATACGTCATACACATCTCTGTGACAAACTACGCCCCTGTTCTGCTCCTCCCAAGTACGTTCTGACATCCCCATGCAAGAAAGAAATGTGCATGGGCATCATGTACTGGAATACATCCATAGACATTTTCAGCACATAAACGGCCCCAGCGCACGTGAAAGAGTCATAGAAAAAAACTAGAGCACAGCTCACCAGTGTGTGAAGTGTGGGCAGTCCTCTAAATTGATGAATTTTGTACTTAAAATATATAAAAATCTTACGTTTGAATAGTTGGGTCCATGTGGAGGAACGGCATGCACACATGTGTTAGGCCGGGAAGAACATGCTGATCCTGTTAGCTTCTGACTTTGGCGGCAGGAGGCTGCCGCCGCCGCCACTGGGTTGCCCAAATCACTGGGGATTGTCAACGTGACCCCCCCAGCTGCAGTTGTATGCCTGGCCTACCCCCACCATTGCTGCCACTGGTAATACCATTGCAGTTGGCTCCTGCCATCAATATCTGGAGGCCACAGAGGAGCTGGCAAAAAGGGATCTAAGTTGCCGCCAGATACTTCTTTTGTGTTGGGTGACTGATCTTGAGCAGTCTGAACCGCTGTCCTTGTGGAGTGCCACGTTAGACTTGGTGCCGCTTAGGTGCAAAGGTGTTGGAGGGCTTTGAGTGGAGCACCAACGGCTGAAGAGAGGCCTTCTGAGCAGTTGGGCAATTGTGCTCCTTTTGCTGCGCCTGGCCTTCCTCCCTCACTGGATCATGATTGTGGGGCCCAAGCTCTCTAGATGAGGTAACTTCACATGGGAGACCTCTGAGCCTCAGCACTTTAGAGCTCATTAACTATTCGTATTGTGTGATGGCTCTCTCATTCCACCTGATCTGATTAATAGACAGTGTCATTGCTACTGGCTACACCACCTAATCTGGATTGAATGGATACTGACCATCTTGGTCTTTCATAATTTTAGATTATAATATAATATAAGTACGCAATTAATCTAACTATTCACTAATTTGCTTCCATCCCTCTCCTTTCTCTTTGATAGAGCTTCACCCTTCTACACAGTCACTTCTTAGGTTGGATTTCTACCTCCAGTACTCCAGGTGCTCCCTTTTCCCCTCAATTATTTTCTGTCCTGCTCTCCTCTCCATATTTCTTACAGCTTCACATTACTTTTTCCTCCTTTTATTGATACTCCCTAACCTTCTCCCCTCATAACTTAAACCCCCCCTTCCTTATCACCCTCTTTCTACCTTCCCCATTTCTTCCCCTATCTTGTCTTCAGCTCGAGCTTCACCTTTTTTCTTCCTCTCATTCCTCTCTCTTCTCTCTAAAAACAGCCTTATCCTCATTTCCGCCATGCTGCCTCCTCTCTGTCGTGCATTCTTCTTCTCCTTCTATCTGGTGATATTAAGCCCAACCCTGGCCCCCCTAGACTTTTCTCTCATTCCCATGATAGTTCCTCTCTCAACTACTCCAATCTCATTCATATTCCTCTCCTTTCTCCTCCTCTTTCCCTTTCTCATGTGCCTTATGGGATACACATTCCATATCTTATAAAAACTTACCTTTACTTATGATCTCTTTCTCTCTAATGCTTTCCATCTGCTGGTTCTTACCAAGACCTGGCTCCTCTCTGATGACACAGCTCCAGTCGCTGCCCTCTGTCACTGCGGCTACCAGTTCTCCCACGCGCCTTGTCCCTCTGGCCATGGTGGTGGTGTTGGATTTCTACTATCTCTTTCATGCCAATTTCATGCCCTTCCTCTACCTCAGTTTCATTCATTTCCCTCCTTTGAAGTCCATTCCATCCACCTTTTTAATCACTTTCCTCTCCGGATAGCTGTTATTTATAGACACCCCCCCCCCCCCCCCCCAGACAAGTCCACCTCTACGTTTCTCACTGACTGATGCACGGCTTTCCATCTTTCTGGATTCATCTTCCCCTTCTCTTATTCTTGGTGACTTGAATATTCATGTTGATAAACCTTTTGACCCCTATGCTTCTAAGCTCCTTTCCCTTACCTCCTCATTCAACCTCCAGCTTTGCTCTACTGTCTCCCTCATCAGCACGGTCACTACCTTGACCTCGTTTTCTTCTCTAACTGTTTACCCTCTAATTTCCATACCTCGGTTTTTCTCCTATCTGACCATCACCTCCTAAGCTTCTCTCCATCACTCCTCAACTAAGTCTCACCCAGTGTCCTCCTACCTTTTTAGAAATCTTCATGCTAAATTGATCCAATCGGCTCTCTCCACTACTGTCTCGTCACCTTTCCTCTACCTTGTCTTCTGTTGATGAGGCTGTACTTTTCTATAATACCGTACTCTCCTCTGCTCTGGATGCTCTTGCTCCAACCATGCTATGCCCTGGGAAGCGCACTATATCTCAGCCCTGGCTGTCTTCAACTACCCATTATCTATGCTCCTGTGCACACTCAACTGAGTGCATTTGGTTCAAATCCCACACCATTTCTGACTGACTTTCTTCACTTCAAAATTCATGCTTGCCTCCTTCCAGTCAACCATAGCACTCACCAAGCAAAACTACTATGTCCATTTGACTAACTCTCTTGCCTCTGTCCCTCGCCATCTCTTTTCTACTCTCAAATCTCTCCTCAAGGCGCCACCAACCTCTCCTTCCCTTTCTGCCCAAATCCTAGCCGACTATTTCCATTACACAGTCCACAAAATAACATCCAATTCCCCTTAAGATCAGCTTATCCCCTCTTCCTCCCATTCAATAATAACTCTTCTCCTCAGTTTCTGCTACCCTTTTGTCCTTTTCTAAAATCTCCAAAGAGGAAACTATGCATTTTCTTTCCTCCTCTACTCCTACCTGTTCCTCTAATCCTATCCCCACTCGTCTCCTTAACTCCATCTCCTCCTCTGCCATCCCTTCCATCTCTCATAGTCTCAACCTATCGCTCTCCACTGCAACTGATAGCCTTCAAGCATGCTGTAGACACACCTCTCCTCAAGAGACCTTCACTTGACCCTACTAGTCCTTCTAATTAATTGACCCATTTCCCTTCTCCCCTTCATTTCCAAACTTCTTGAATGGGCAGTTTTCCCACCATTCCCTTGAATTTCTCTCCTCTCAAGCCCTTCTAGATCAACAATCTGGCTTTCGTTACTTACATTCTACTGAGAAGGCTATTGCCAAAGTTGCCAGTGACTTGTTCCTAAATCCAGGGGCCTTTACTCAGTCCTCATTCTTCTCAACCTTTCTGCTGCTTTTGACATGATTGACCACCACCTTCTCCTCAACACATTGTCCTCAATGGCTTTAAAAGGCTCTGTGCTATCCTGGTTATTTCTCCCTCATTCTTTCAGTGTTTGCCCTGGTGATTCCTCCTCTACTGCTATCCCACTCCCAGTTGGTGTACCCCAAGGGTCTGTCCTGGACCCTCTCCTTTTTTCTCTCTATACCCAGTCCTTTTATCTCCTCCCATGGATTTTAGTACCATTTTTACACTGATGACTTTCAGATCTCTCTCTCTACACCGGATATTTTTCCGACACTCCAGGTCCGAACCTCTGCCTGACATCGCTGCCTGGATGTCTCACCACTGTTCGAAATTGAACATGGTTATAACCAAACTTCTTATTTTTCCCCCTAACCCCACCTCCTCCCTTCCTCTATCTCTGTAAATAGCACTCTTCTACTTCCTGTTTCCTCAGCCCACAACCTTGGGATCATCTGACTCCTCCCTCTCCTTCTCCACTCACATCCAACTGATTGCTAAAACCTGTCGTTTCGTTCTCTATTAGTAAAATTCACCCCTTCCTTTCTGAACACACTACTAAGACACTTATCCTCTTTTTTAGTCACCACCCGTCTAGACTATTGCAACCTCCTTTCTGGTCTCCCTCTTGAGTCATCTCTCTCCCCCTTCAATCTATTCAGAACTCTGCTGCATGGCTAATCTTCCACCAGCCCCGATATACTCAAATAACTCCTCTTCTTAAATCACTTCATTGGCTCCCCTTCTGTTTCCATATCCAATTCTAACCTATAAATACATTAATTCTACTGCTCCTCACTACCTTTCCTCTCTCCTCTCTTCCTACACCCCACTCCATGAACTCTGTTCTTCTACTGGCTTGCTTCTCTCTATGCCCTTTTCTTCCACTGCCAACTCCAGACTTCGATCCTTTTACCTTGCTGCTCCTTTGCCTGGAACAAACTACCCGAGTCTGTATGTCAGGCTTCATCTCTGCCCCTCTTCAAATCCTTGCTTAAAGCTCACCTCTTTGAGGCTGCTTTTGGAGCCCGATACCTTGTTCTCCTTTGTGTTTCCATACCTTTCCCTAGTAGGTTTACCTTTGTACTCGGCTGTTGTATTGTTTGTCTTGATTAGATTGTAAACTCTGATGAGCAGGGACCATCTTTTTTACATGTATCTGTACAGCACAGCGTACACTTTGTAGCGCTATATAGATTAGTAGTAGTAGTAGTAGTAGTACAAACCCCTATTCGGGTTCTGGAATAATACCTATAATTTTCTTCTCGTTTAATTCCCCTAAAATAAAATTTCAGACCTGTGGTTCAATCCCCTGTAGTGTATGTTTCCAAACTGAACTCATTCTAAAGTGCTTGACAGTTGGAATTACAATGCAAAAAAATCCAGTTTTGACATCAAGACTAATGAAAGAACATATTGGATCAAAGCAGTTAATGAAATATCATTAAGAGCTTTAAAAACTATGGCAAGCAATGTTTGCCTCTAATCAATTGGAAGCTTGAGCAACAGAGATAGAGCGGGGAGAAATATGCTGCCATTTTTGCTATTAGTGATCAGTTTGAACCAAAAGAAGACAGAAAAGATAATACCTTTTTAGGGAAAGACAAATAATATCACAGTAATCTAGACAAGATAACAGTTGCCTGCCTGTATGATCTGAAGGAAGTCCGATTGACAGGAAAGATCGAATAGAGAGCAAGCTGGATTGCTGTAATGGTTAATGATGGGGTATAGTAGTCTCAATCAGATTATGTTTCATGCCACATGCTGCATTAATGGGCTCATGGAACTTGCTCTGGGGGCAATGGGAATAGTTGTTAGTTGGTCTATGTTAGTTTAGAATTTTATTTTATGTTTTATTGAATTGCAAACTGCCTTGAATGATGTGGCTCAGAGATGGAATTTTATAAGATTTTATAAAATAAACCAAAGATTAGTATAGGATTACTTAATTACTGCACAGATCTTATCCTCTAGATGTAAAGCCGAATCACATAGCAGTACTAAACTACAGACCTTAATTTGAAGTAGAAGAGCAACTCTAACATTTTGATCAAAGGCTACAGGAGCTTTTTGTCTTTACTCCCAATCCACAAAAGTATTATTTGAATTCAATTTTTAAATAATTTTCTGACATCCAAACTCCTACCTTTCATACAAAGCAAAATGTTAGCATACGTTTCTTATAACTAAGTCTCTAATGGAATAAGTTATGATTTAATACTATATTTATGCTGATGACATCTAAACTCATTAACAGTCCTCACAGATTGAAGGGTTCCTCACCCAGAGACAGTAGAAAGCAACAAATTAGGTTGGGTATTATCAAGAAGAGAACTAAACCAGGCGAGTACTCTTGTCTCTAAGCCAAAATATATTACGTAGCTTAGCTGCAGACATGATCTGTAAGTCCAAAAGCTGCTGATAAATCAAAGTTGAAGCAAAATTCCTTCCTTGCTCTGGTCCAGGGTTATTCTCATTTCCTTCCTGAATCAAGGTGGTCACTGGATGCCAGATATTAATTTAAACTACAAGGTCAATACAGCCTCTACCAACTTTCCCAAGAAAGGCAAATTGATCTCTATATAAGAATCATATAAAATGAGTTGCGTGGAAAACGTAAATGTGAATTGGTGTTTACTCTCTCAAGAAGTACAAAACCTACAGGACACACAACAAAGCTACAAAAGTAGTACATTTAAGACCAATTGGGGAAATATTGTTTTACTGAAAGAATAATTAATCTCTGAAATTCATTGTCAGAGTATGTAATATGCAACTGGGGTTTAAAGAAGATTTGTACAAGTTCCTGGAGAAAAGGGGTTTTAAACCATTATTAAAAAAGTGGACTGGAGAAATCCCCTGTTTACCCCTGGGATAAGCAGCGTGGAGTCTGTCAACCTTTTGGGAACCTGACAGGTCCTTGTGACCTGGATTGGCCACTGTTGGAAACAGGATACTGGGCTTGAATCTAAAGGTTACCTTTTTCAAATGGGGGATAATAACCACATATTTAAAAGACTATTGGCTAAATCCTTACATCTAAAAACACAGATGAATGAATCTGTATGTCTATAATAGGGACAGGATTACCTTGGTGCATGCAACCAAGTACTATGCAATGCTCTCTTGCTGCTGCCCGTTAAATACAGTTACCACCTCCCGAGCACTACTTACAGTATCACAAAAGGAATATAGCCACATTTTTACAAATGATTATTTGTATGTGATTCAATTTTAGCTAAAGCCTTCCCAAGAGAGTCATCTTTTTTTTATCCAGAAAAAAAAAGAATCTGTATAAAACTGTATATAAAAGTCTAGAATGTTATGGCAAATTTCTTACAAAACCACAGGACATGCATACTAGTTACCTGCCTGCATGTCTGGACTCCCTCCCCTGTGCAGTATGCAGCACCCAGCACAGGCAGAGCAGAGCAGCGATGGAGGAGTCAAGCGCAATATGCTTCAGTCTTCAGACTAACGGGATGGGATCTGCTGGGCAGCCTTGGCAGCGTTCAGTCCTCTTTAGCTTGCTGGTGGCAGAGCTGAAGGCCAGCCAAGTTTGAATAGCACCCCATTCCCTTATGTTATCAGTTAGTCAGTTTGCATTCAACTCCCCATCTGTACTGCCACATTTCATTAAAAGACAAACCGATAACAAAAGAGCATTATTTCATAAGTTATGCTACGACACACATTCTTAAAGACCAATCAGTGTACTATAATCTTAAACGTTCAGAGCAGTTTGATTGATTCTGACAGGTAACTGAAAAACAATCAATTAAAGCAAATAAGATTGCTTCAGAAAGACAGCATTACTTATGGTGATCAGATCCGAACCAGACAGTCCTGCTTCCTCCCCCAGAAGCCCAGCACCCCATCCCCTACCATCACATTGTATGGAATAGGTCCATGAATATTCATTAGGGACATCATGAAAACCTGACTGGTGTGCGGCCCTCCAGGACCGGAATTGCCCACCCATGAATAGGCTATGGTCACACTACAAACCCTGCTGCGCCACAGGGACGGTTTCTTCCCATCCAGAAATCGTTATCTAGCTGCCCACCCCTCATGTGCACCAGGGCCAGCGAACACCTCCCAGTAGCTCACCTGCCAGCACCACCTCCTCGCACTCGTTAAATAATTTGACTGGTCAACTCCTATTGGAAGCCCTGCTGCATGTGCCCTCGTTATGTGTCTAGGAGGGTCTACCAGGGGAGGGGAGGGGCAGACCAGGGCTAGGAAGAGGCAGGTGAATCTCTAAGAAGAGTTATGGGGCAGTGGCCACAATAGAGACAATATGTTTTGCAAAGTCACAGGAATAACCACTCAGATACGTTCAGCAGACAAAGGAAATAGAGGGCTGACATCCCAGAACCACTGCCAAATACAACATGGGTAGTGCTGATGAGCAGAAGGGAGGTGGAGATACTGGGAGCAGCAGGTTTAAAAGCCCAGAAGACTGCATCGCTCAGCATCCCTGCCCACAGCTGCATCGCTCAGCATCCCTGCCCACAGCTTCCTCCCTCTGGAGGGCGGGGGTGGGGGTGGGGATGAGGAAGAGTGAGAGAGAATGAAAAACTCTGAAATGGCATTTTCTTTTTTCAAATTGTTGCAGATCCCTGTTCTACACTCCAAAATTTGCCAGTTTCTGCTCTGAGAACATACTTGATGTTGGGTAGTAATAAACTGTAATGTCCTATCTATAAAAAATGTATTTGCATATACAAAATTATATATGTCAATGCAATGAAAATTTGAGACATCCTGCAGCGCTCGTTCCAATGGGTAAAATCAGGGATTACAAACATTGCAATGCAGATTTAAAACCACAACAGACCAAAAACTCCTGGAACTGCTTAACTTGGTAACTCAGAATGCTGTCACTATGACCCAAACCCTTGCAAAAAAAATATAAAAAGCCAGCAAAACAAGAATGCTGCTGCTACAGCTTTATTTTAGAGCAGAGGTGTGGCAGGGAAGGATTTTTGCAAGAAAAATTACCTCTACTGTCACCAAAGATGGTTACCATTCCAAATTAAGTTGTTTAAAGCAGAGTGAACTTTACATTACACTAAAGTTCACTTTAATTTACAATGATGTATCATCAATACTGAGCAGAAAATGAAACCGCAGAAGGGCATTTTTCTTTCAAGAGAGCAATACGAAGCCTCCGGGCTGAGGAAACAAGAAGATTTATCTATTAGAGACAGAGAAAGGAGGAAGAGGGAGGAGGGTTTAAGGGTTAAAATAAGTTCAGTTTGGCCATATTTAATTTCAAACGGCGATGGGACATCCAGGCAGTGATGTCAGAAAGGCAGGCAGAGATATGGGCCTGCAGTGTCAGAGATATCAGGTATAGAAAGATAGGATAGATCTGAGAGTCATCAGCATAAAAATGACACCGAAAGTCATGGAAGGAGATGACAGCACCAAGGGACTGAGTTTAGATAGAGAAAAGGAGAGGGCCTAGAACAAACCCTTGGGGTACACCAACTGAGAGTGGGATAGCAGTACAGGAGGAACCACCAGAACAAACAGTGAAAGAGCAATGGGAGAGAAGAGAATCAGGATAGCACAGAGCATCTAAAACCAAGTGAGGATAATGTGTTGAGGAGAAGGTGGTGGTCAACAATGTCAAATGCAGCAGAAAGGTCAAGAAGAATGAGGGCTGTGTAAAGGATTTAGTCAGAAACAAGTATCTAGGGACTTTGCAAGAGCCAACCCAGTGGACTGTAAGGGACGAAAGCCAGATTGAAGTGGATGTAGCAGGGCTTGAGAGGAGAGAAATTCAAGGTAGTGGCAGAGAACTGCACATTCACAAAAGTTTGGAAATGAAAGGAAGAAGGGAGATGGGTCGATAAGAGAGACAAGTAGGGTCAAGTGAAGATTTCTTGAGGAGAGGTGTGACCACAGCATGCTTGAAGACTGCAAGGACAGTTGAAGTGGAGAGCGATATGTTGAGAATATATGAGATGGAAGGAATGGCATAGGAGAAGATGGAGTTAAGGAGACGGGTGGGGATAGGATCATGGGAACAAGGTAGTAAGTTTAGAGGAGAAAAGAAGATGAGAGATTTCCTCTTCCGAGATCTTAGAAAAGGATGAAATGGTAGCAGAGATAGAGGGGAAGGGGGATAAAGCTGATCTTGTGGGGAATTGGAGTTTAAGGGGCTTGTTTACAAAGCAGCGGTAGTGGTTCGCGATCGCAGCCGCGGCCCCATTGAAATCAATGGGGCCGCGGCTCCGATTACGATCGCAAATCGCTACCGCGGCTTTGTAAACAAGCCCCTAAGTCTTATGGACTTAGTCATGGAACTAGTTGGCTAGGGTTTGGGCAGAAAGAGAAGGAGGGGTCATAGGTGAAGGCGCCTTGAGGAGAGAGTTGAGAAGACACGGCGAGGGTCAGAGGCAAGAGAGTTAAGTCAGATGGACATAGCAGTTTTGCTTGGCGAGTGCTATGGCTGAATGGAAGGAGACAAGCATGAATTTGAAGTAAAGAAAGTCAGAAAAGGGAGCGGGATTTCAGCCAAATGTGCTCAGCTGAGTGGGCACAGGAGTGCAGATCGCAAGTAGTTGAAGAAATCCAGTGCTGGGGTATAGTCTGCCGCACAGGACGTGGCATGGACGGAGCAAGAATATCCAGAGCAGAGGAGAGAGCAGTATTATAGGAAACTATAGCCACATCAACAGACTTAGAAGAAAAGGTGGAGGAAAGAGGTGGTAAGACAATAGTGGAGAGAGCCAATGGATCCTCAGTATGAAGAGTGAAGCTTAGGAGGTGATGGTCAGATAAACGGAAGAACTGAGGTACGGAAATTAGAGGGTAAACAATTAGAGAAGAAAACAAGGTCAAGGCAGTGACCATGCTGATGCATGTGGGCAGTAGAGTAAAGTTGGAGGTTGAATGAGGAGGAAAGAGAAAGGAGATTACGAGTAGAAGCATAGTGGTCAAAAGGGTTATTAACATGAATATTTAAGTCATGAAGAATAAGGGAGGAGGAAGAAGAATCCAGAAATAAGGAAAGTCATGAGTCAAAATCAGTGAGAAAGGTAGAGGTGGACATGTTTGAGGGCTATAGATAGCAGCTATCTGGAGAAGTAAGGGATTAAAAAGGCAGATAGAGAACTTCAAAAGGAGGAAAAGAAATGATACTGAGGTAGAAAGAGGGGTTGAAATGAGAAAGTAGAAACCCAAACACCACCACCACGGCCAGTGGGACGAGGGGTGTAGGAGAATCGGTAGCCACTATGACAAGATGGCAGTATCATTAGGGAGGAACAGGTCTCAGTAAGAGCTAGAAGATAGAAAACGTTAGAGACAAAGAGATCATGAGTGAAGGGGAGTTTATTAGATATGGAATGAGCATTCCTAAGGCACATGAGAAAGGGAGAGGGGGGGGGGGAAAGAAGAGGAATATGAATGAGATCGGTTGAGAGGGACTATTATGGGAGTGAGAGAAGTTTAGGGGGACCAGGGTTGGGATTAATATCACCAGAAGATAGCAGGAGAAAGAGAAGAAGAGGCCGAGGCAGAGAGGAGGTGGCATGGTGGAAACAAGGATGGAGGTTGTTTCAGAGAGAAAGGAGAGGGATCAGGGCCATCCGGTCCAGTAGACAAACCTAGGCAGACACCTAGGGCAGCAGACCTCTGTGGGCAGCATGGCACACATGGCCTGCTGCCACCTTGTGCTGAGCCGAGCTGTGCCACACCGTCGCCCCCTACTGCCGCCAATTCTGGTAGCGGGGTTGGCTTGGCAGTAGCAGCAGGCCATGTACGTCAGCACACATGGCCTGCCGTTTCTGACCCCCCTGAAGTTATGTTGGAGAGGTCAGAAGCGGCCGAAGCACATGTCCTGCCACTGCTGCCGAGCCGCCCCCTGACCCCGCTGCCAGAATCAGGGCTTCTGTCTAGGGCAGCAGAAACCCTTGGGCCAGCCCTGAGAGGGATGAATGAGAGGAAGAGAAAAGGTGAAGCTCAAGTGCTGAAGAAAGGATAGAAGACAATATGGGGAAGGTAGAGAGAGGGTGATAAGGAGGGGGAGGGGGGTGTTTAAGTTGATGGTATGAGAGAAGGTGGTTAGGGAGTATCTGAAAAAAGGAAGAAAACGTGGTGTGGTGCCATAAGAAAATGGAGGTGTAAATCCAACCTAAGAAGTGGCAGTGTAGGAGGATGAAGTTCTATCAGGAAAAAGGAGAGGGATAAAAGCAATTAGATAGCTGTATTTTATTTTATTCACTAAGTAACTAATCTAAAATTAGGAAAGACCAAAAAGATCAGTTTCCAGACAGGACAGGTGGTGAAGCCAGTAGCAATGACACTGGCCATATAATCAGGCCAACTGGAGTGGGAAAACCAAGCCGCAGTATAAATAGTTATTGAACTCCAAAGTCCAGCGACTCTGAGAGGATTCCAAAGTGAAATTTTGTCACCTAAAAAAAAAACCCCACAGAGAGCTTGGGCCCACAGATGTGGTCAGGGGAGAGAGAAGGGCCAGGCGCAGCACAAGGAGCTTCTTGCAGTTGTCCAGGCAAACTAGGAAAGGAAGGTGCAGGCAGAGAAGCTGGAAGAACTTGAGGCAAGGGTTTTAGGTGCGAGGGTGCTGGGCATCCGTTGCTTTGGCGGGGCCATACGGAGAGCGGTACGCAGCAAGACTATAAGGCCGCAGCGGGAGCAGCAGAAGGACGGGTAGGCAGCACTGTTCCCTCTAAGCTGTGCGCGTGTGCGCGCGCACACACCTCGCCGAGTGAGCGCACATACTTTACAACAGAGCGCACAAAAATTACGTTCTGATTCTGATAGAAAACAACACAGACGTTCTTAAAATTGAAAAGTTATTGTGTATTTATGGTTTTCACAAGTTCTACAATATTTTCTAGTACAATCAATGTGGTGTACATACTGTATTCTGACGTGTAGTCAAATTTTAAAGTATATAACTCCGAGTGTCGTTATGTGGCGCACAAAAATTTAACCTTCCTTCAAAAGCTGCACAGCTGATATTTTATGCGCACACAGCCTACAGAAAATTAGAGGGAACATTGGTAGGCAGTTGTCTTTTGTATTAGCTTACACTGGCTCTCTTTGATATAGACTTTACCATATCATTTTTTTCCTTTTTTAAAATCTATCTATTGCTTTTTTTTGTGTATGACTTGATGATTGTTTTCTGTTATTATGTGGAATGTATATTTCAAAACTCTTGATAAACAAAGAAAACTGCAATGACAATTAACGCGGAAACACTTAACGTTACCTATTGAGATACATTGTGACAGCGACAATGAGAACTATTCACCCCTACACTAACCATAATATGCAGCAAATGCCCATTCTGCACCCTAAGCTGCTCTGCTCCCACCCTATCTTGCACTAAGCAGCGTGGGATGGTCACCTTGCAAGCTGATTTAGCGTGCAGTAGCACTTCCCACAGTCCGCACTGTCCAGCATGCAACATTAGCGGACTAGTAAACAAATGACAACTATTCTGCTTTGTTCTGTCCTGGTGTCATGATATTGATAAAATTTTATATAAAAAATTAGCAACTTCAGTTTAAGGCACAAACTATCTAGGGGAAATAGCTTTAACCAAGATCCATACTGAATAATTAGTTCTCCTCATGATTTAACAGTCATGAAAAATTGGACATAGGTCAGGACAATATATTGTCATAAATATTAGGTCTGTTCATTTTTGTAAAGTTATTTTTAATATAAGTGTCCTATTAAGCAAAAATATTTTTAAATGTATATACATGAACCTCCTGCATTGTATTGCTGTCAAGAACAATTGTTTCCCAATATTCCCATTTCTTTCCATCAAGACACATTTTCTGGGAATTATGCATCTATAGCACCAGGTCACCTATGTTTCTAAACGTTATCTGGCACCTGCGGCTGGCCCGGAGCTGAAGGGAGCAGCCGCTGCCACTACTACAGTAGATCCAGACCTAGGAACTGCCTCGACAGCATGGAGAGCTGCGTCCTGCCAGCCATAGGCGTCAGAACAGGGGGGGGCCACATGGGCCCTGGCCCCACCAAACCGTCTGCCAGGTGCTGCCACAACAGCCAGGATCATGGCAAAGACTCCTAGCTGCCAGCCGGGGATCTAATCCCTACAAGAACTACTGGAAGGGAAGGCCGTGGGGGCTAGGGGTGGAGATTGGACCCCCAATCATATGGCTATTCCGTTGCCCCTATGGTGCCAGTACGTCAAAGAATCTGGAGAGGACAGCAAAAAACACAACTAAATAAATAAAATGAAGTTGAAAACACAGTAAGAGTCCAACATGAAGACAAAAAGTGAACAAAAATATATATTTCAAAGGAAAATAAAAATGACATCTTATGTACTAAGGTAAGTGGTAAGTGGCCATTGTGCACTAGGGAGGAAAAGCAGACAGATTAGGGGCGGAGGGCGGAGTGTGGGTGTAGAGAACACATTGCCATTAGCTCGAGGGCAGCCGCCATGCACTCAGCCCAGCTAGCACTCTCTTACGTAACAGCAAGCCCGTATGTTTCCGAGAAACAGCTCCAAGGCTTGAAACTGAACTCATTCATTAACAGATGCTGTGCAGCCCACAGTCAGGACAGCTGCCGTCATGCTTTCACTCTGCCTGTGTGTGGAGACTGAATATTGACTCCTGGAAGCTTGAGGGTGCCCCCCCCCCCCCATGTGGCCAAATGCCATCTTAAAAGGGGCTGGTACCTTTCTAAATGCTTCTGGATCCCCCACAGGGCCAGCCCAAGAGTTTCTGCCACCCCCAGAGGATTGCAGCACCACCTGGTCCACCATGACCCATTCCACTGGCATCCATCTTCTCACCTGGGGGTAGGGGCAGCACGGCAATCCCTCCTGGGCATCAGGCTTTAAAGTGCCCATGCTAGCACACTCATGGCCTGCCTCTCCTGCCCCCTTGTGACATAACTTCCTGTTGGAGGGGGAGGAGCTTTCTTTCATGCCACCACTCTCGCATCTCAGTTCATATCTGATGATTGGCAATGAGGATTTAGTGGGATGTCGTGGTATATTCACCTGAGAATGAGGAACAAGAAATGTGCCCCTGTCTGTCACCTCTCTCAGTACTTTTAGTATTCATTTATCTGCTGTTTTATAATCTTAACACAGGATGGATATAACCACAGTAATTTGTATATTTTGTTTGTTATCCTTGTAAATGTCAAAAACGTTTCTCAGAGTAAAGAAAAAGTTATTAAAAAATGATTTTAAAAGGAAGAATTTGCACCTTTTTTTTCCCAATGGAAATCTGTTTAAGCTTGGAATCTTAATGCACCACTAATAGATAATGATTAGAGAAGTTTTTGAGACCAATTTGGATTTATAATTACATAAAAACCGATCTATTGAATTGGCCGGGGAGGAGTCAAGACGGCATCCTAGCTAGAGGCCATCGAGAGCTCTTGGCAGTTCCCCTCTTCATTTCTGCCTGTTCTCTTATCTGCGGTAGTGATGCCGAGGAAGAGGAGGTAAAGCAAAAGAGGACCTGATGTGAGTGCTGTTCCTGCAAAAGCGCAGACGAAGCTCGTGGATTGCCAGGGATTTGTCTGGTTGAACCAGGCAGAAGCCTCTGTTACAGGCAGGGGACTGGAATGCCGAAGGGGCTTCATTAACACCCCTCCTCCCTCCGCGACCAGAGGGATACTTCGAGAGGGCTGGTGTGCTAGCTGGGAACAGCAAGCCTTCAGGACAGCCTCCAATGACCTCCTCACCAGTAGAGCCGACTTTGGCGCGAGTGATGGGCCCTCCCAAAGCAAGCATGGGTGTGTGATGAAGTCTGCTGAGGTATCAATGGAGACGCTGTGGGAGTTCTCAATAACAGCATCCGTTTCTTCCTTAAAAACTGGAGGTACCGGCGGTATTGCTCGAGTTTCTTGCAGAAGCCTCTGTTACAGGCAGGGGACTGGAATGCCGAAGGGGCTTCATTAACACCCCTCCTCCCTCCGCGACCAGAGGGATACTTCGAGAGGGCTGGTGTGCTAGCTGGGAACAGCAAGCCTTCAGGACAGCCTCCAATGACCTCCTCACCAGTAGAGCCGACTTTGGCGCGAGTGATGGGCCCTCCCAAAGCAAGCATGGGTGTGTGATGAAGTCTGCTGAGGTATCAATGGAGACGCTGTGGGAGTTCTCAATAACAGCATCCGTTTCTTCCTTAAAAACTGGAGGTACCGGCGGTATTGCTCGAGTTTCTTGCACAGGCTCAATGTTTGCTTCAGGTGGGAGAGAAGGTGGAGCAGTTGGAGAGGCAGAGTATTGGGCAGAAAGAACGTTTGCTGGCACAGATCAAGGAGAAGGATATTTTATGTCAGGAAGAATTATTTACATTTTCTAAACTTCACTAAGTGACTTCTGATTGCCCCCTTGGACATAGTCAGGAAGTATTTAAGGGATGTGTTTGAAGTTTCCATTGGACAACCTCTCGCCTTTGGTTAAAGCCGATTACATCTCGTTGCCTGAGAGTGGTGAGCCTTCTCCTTCGTGTGATCCAGAGGGTAGCCAGCTTAATTTGACCTGCTTCCTTGAATCCTCCTTGGAAGTAGTCACCGAATGTACCACCTTGTTGGCTACATTCATTTATTTATTTATTTTAAAACACTTGCACACTGCTGTGAATGCTTTAGGAAATGGCGGTATATAACAATTCATAAAAAGACATACCCCACCAGTCCCATCCAGCAGGGCAAATAAAATACACCTCCATTAATGTGCTACCTATGATCCCAGTCGGGGATTACTATTCCAGGTACTTCAGGAAAAAGGAAGGTTTTGAGAGCCTTCTGAAATGAAAGTAAGTTTGTCTCCATCCGAAGTGCTGCTGGCAGAGTGTTCCACAAAGTGGGCACCACCACCACAAATACTCTCACCCACCAAGGTTGTAAATGAACCTGGGAACAACCAGGTAACACTAGTCAACAGTCACCTGCAGAGCGCAAGACCCAACCGGGTGAGTACCATTGCACCAGCCCTTTCAGATAACACGAGCTTGTACCACGGGAAAAAAAAAAAACGTTAAAATGCTAATACCAGCAATTTAAACACACATCTGTTTATGGGAAGCCAATGCAACTGCTGCAGAACTCCTGCCACCACGTCATGCCCCCACAGACCCCAGGTAATATGTGCGGCTGAGTTCTGCACCACCTGCAATTTCCTCAATATACAGGCCAGCAACCCAACATACAAAGCGTTTGCAGTAGTCTAGGCAGGATAATAGCAATACCTGGACCACCCAACACAACGCTTCTCGATCTAAAGGCCTAAGCTGCCGACCAAAAAGCAACACATACTACCTGTGATACCTGCTGATGAAGAAACAGCTCATCATCTAAAATTCCGAATCTCACTCTTCCAGGGCAACCAAACACCCCCAATGGAAAGCCTGGAACACATATCAGCTTCTGGGGCTGTTATACCTGTAGTTCCAGATTTTTTTCGGTCCACCTAATACCGTAGAAGGGCTTTCCTGGCTTGCGGTCGCAGGTTGAGGTTCTCAGGATTGGGTTTGCCCTTAAATTTGCATGTAAATGTGTGGTATCTGTAAGGGGGGTAAAATGTTTGTGTTTTTTGACCCTAGACAGCTGAATGATTTTGTTAGTGTTAGAGAGGGTCAGGGCCCTGTAGAGGCTCCACAGTGTCAGTTGCCTTTGTTTGATTCACAATTGCCTTCGTTATCTAGTAGTCTTAACATTTCCTTTATTTTTTTATTTTTTCCTGGTACTCCTCCCTCCCCTCATGCTTAAATTTCTTGTGGTATGCTATTTCCTTGAACCTTTTGCTTTTTCCTAGTATGTATCTGTTTAGATATGTATTTTGAAATTTGGATAAATAAATGTTAATCTATTGAATTACGTTTTCTAGGTCTTTCCCTCCCAAAAAGGCGACTCCCCTCTGGAGGTCTGTGCGTCTCTTGCATTAATGTCCTCCACATACCCCTGATATACTTGTGCTAATCATCAAGATGACGTAGTCAAATCTCCATTCCCTGTTGTATAAGATCTTCCTCTCAGCTTTGCAGCCCCACCCCCGCCCATCTTGAAAGCTTAGACAGAACTAGATAGGCCATGTGGTCTTTTTCTGTCATCATATTTCTTTGTTTTTATTCTAAAGAAATCGTACCCTTAGGTGAAAATGCCCAAGTTAAACTTCATTTTTGCTTTATGGGAAGTATGGCTCTTTGGTCTAGGGCAGTAGTTCCCAACCCAGTCCTCGGGTACACCCCAGGCCAGTCAGGTTTTCAGGATATCCACAATGAATATGCATGAGATAGATCTGCATTCAATGGAAGCAGTGCACGCAGAGCTCTCTCATGCAAATTTATTATGGATATCCTGAAAACCCATCTGGCCTAGGGGTACCTAATGACCGGGTTGAGAACCACTGGTCTAGGGGATATGATTCTTGCTTTGGGTGCGAGAGGACCTGGCTTCAAATCCCAGACGAGCCTGGTGCTTTGTGAGGCACCAAGGTGGTACTAATTAATCTTTTACCAAAGATATTATGATGCCTCTGTACTGGAAGAGGCTGACTAGTATATAGTGATAATTATGGAGACATGGTTCACAGACAACCATGGCTGGGATGTAATTATACCGGGCTATACTTTATTCAGGAAGGACAGGATAAGAAGAAGGGGGTGAGGAGTGGCACTAAATGTTAAAAATATTAAAGCTATAGAATTACAGGGCTTAAAAGGGAACGAGGAGGCATGGTAGGTTAAACTAGAAAGAGGAAACAGGAAATCCATTTGCAGTGGTGTGATATACAGACCTCCTTCAAAGAAAGAAGTGGACAGAGATTTAATAGAAGACATATACAGTATTGCCAGGAAAGGAGAAGTGCTACTGATAAGCTATTTCAACATGCCGGATATAGATTGGCACATCCCTGCTGCGGTGTCATCTAGAAATAAGGAGATCCTAAATTCTCCACAAGGAGAATGATTCCGGTAACTGGTAACAGAACCTACACGTGAAGATGCCATACTGGACTTGGTGCTTATCAATGGGGAAAGTGTTTCCAATGTTATAATGGGAGATCATCTCACAACCAGTGATCACCAGATGGTATGGTTCGGTACTAGGACTAGGGCTGATAAAATCCATTCAAAAGAGAGGGTCTTAGACTTTAGGAAAACTTTGCCAAGATGGGACAATACCTCAAGGAGTCGTTAGCGGGATGGGAATAGCTGGGGGATGTAGAAAAACAGTGGGCAAAACTAAAAGGGGATATTTTAAGGGCAACAACCTTTTGTTGTAAAAGGTAAATAAATGTAAAAAGAAAAGGAGGTCACTATGGTTCTCAAAAGAAGTATCTGAAAGGGTGAAGAAAAAGAGGGAGCCCTTCATGAAATACAAGAGATCACAGAGAGAGGAAGACAAGCATCTATATTTGGAAAAAGAGAAGCTAGCAAAGTAGTCAGGAAAGCAAAGACACAAAAAGAAGAAATAGCCAATGCAATAAAATGGGGGGGATAAGACATTTTTCAGCTATGTTAGTGAGAAGAGGAAGGGCAAAAGTGATAATTGTCAGACTCAAGGGTGAAGGGGAGGAATATATAGAAGCTGATGAGGATAAAGCGGAATTGCTTAATGAATATTTATGTTCTGTGTTTACAGATAAAGGGTCAGGAGCAGGACCTCAAAACACCCACAAATAGGAGCAGAGGTGACGGGGATCTCAAATGATTTTCAGAAGACTGCTCATGAGGAAATAGCTAAACAAAGTAGACAAAGTGTGGGACTGGATGGGATACACCAGAGAATACTGAAGGAACATGGGGACATTCTAGCAGCTCCACTTACTGACCTTTTCAGTGCTTCTTTGGAGCTGGGAGTGGTCCCAGAGGACTGGAGAAAGGTACATGTGATCCCTTTACACAAAAACAGAAGTAAGGATGAGGTTGAAAACTACAGTCTGGCTAGTCTAACCTTTGTGGTGAGTAAATTACTGGAAATGCCGTTAAAAGAAAGAATAGTGAGGTTTCAGGAGTCCAATGGATTGAAGGATCCAAGGCAGCAGGTCTTGTCAGACAAATCCTATTGATTTCTTTGACTGGGTGACCAGGGAGTTGGACTGAGGGAGAACCCTAGATATGGTGTATTTAGTTTCAGTAAAGCCTTTGACACCAGTGACTTGTAAACAAACTGAGTAACCTAGGGATGGACCCTAAAATTACTGACTGGGTTAGAAATTGGTTTAGTGGGAGGCGACAAAGGGTACAGGTAAATGGAGCTCATGCTGAGGAGAAGGAGGTTACCAGTGGTGTGCCCCAGGGATCTGTCCTTGGTCTGATTCTTTTTAACATCTCTGTTAATGATATTGCAGAAGGACTGTTGGGTAAGGTTTGCCTGTTTGCAGATGATGCCAAAATCCGCAATAGAGGAGACTCCGAGGAAGGAATAGTTAACATGAGGTGGGATCTAGTTAAGCTTGAAGAATGGTCTAGAATTTGGCAGCTGAGATTTAGTGCTAAAAAAAATGCAGGGCCATGCATTTGGGCTGCAAAAATCCAAGGGAGCAGTACAGTGTAGGAGGTGAAGTACTTCTGTCCACAAAAGAAAAGCATGACCTGGGCGTGATTGTGTCCAAGAACTTTAAAGTAGCTAAACAGGTAGAAAAGGGGACAGCGAAAGCAAGAAGGATGCTTGGGTGTGGGAGAGGAACGGCCAGCAGAAAAAAGAAGGTGATAGTGCCTCTGTTTAACTCTCTGGTGCGACCTCATTTAGAGTCTTGTGTACAATTCTGGAGACCACACCTTCAAAAGGATATAAACAGGTTGGAGTCAGTGCAGAAGGTGGCTACTAAACTGGTTAGTGGAATCTGTTATAAAGTATATGAGGTCAGACTTAAAGATCTTAATATGTATACTTTAGAGGAAAGGTGGGATACAGGAAATCTGATGGAGATGTTTAAATACCGTGGAGGCAAGGAAGGAACTATAATCCAAGATTAGAAGAAGTATTCAAAACGTCCCCGCACTGCTCCTTTCTTTTTACGAGTGACAGGAGCAGTGCGGGGACGTTTTGAATACTTCTTCTAATCTTGGATTTTAAAAGTCGGACGAGCAAGCAACGGCAAAGTTGGCACTTTGCCAGAATTGGCATATATACCCGGCAAGCGAGAAGGCCTTTATAGAAAGACACAAGTTATCATTGTGGCAAGAAAATCATATAGCCAAAGCCCCTGATGAAGGCATAAACGAAACACGGCCTGTGTCGGGCCTGCCTTTATGAAATAAAGGTGGTATTATAGTTCCTTCCTTGCCTCCACGGTTTTTACTGGGTTGCTGTT
Source organism: Ichthyophis bannanicus (assembly GCA_033557465.1). NCBI lineage: Eukaryota > Metazoa > Chordata > Amphibia > Gymnophiona > Ichthyophiidae > Ichthyophis > Ichthyophis bannanicus. Next base: position 1,200,056,161 of record CM066032.1, on the reverse strand, counting down.
GGTACGTGGACTGTGCTTTTTCTGTTGGGATGTTTAAATACCTCCATGGCATAAATGCACAAGAGGAGTGTGTCTTTCGATTGAAAGCAAGCTCTGCTATGAGGGGACACAGGATGAGGGTGAAAGGGGATACAGTCAGGAGTAATATGTGGAAATATTTCTTTACGGAAAGAGTAGTAGATTCATGGAAAAGTCTCCCAGTGGAGGTGGTAGAGGCAAGAGGACAGTATCTGAATTCCAAAAAAGCATGGAACACACACAGAGGATCTCTAGAGGAAAAAAAAGTTATAGTGAAATGGAAGAGCAGACTAGATATGATGGCAAAAAATCCTCACATGGCCTATTTCTAGGTTTCTATGTTCCATGCTGCGACCACACCTTGAATATTGTGTGTAATTCTGATCGCCATATCTTTAAAAAGACAGAATCAGAAAAGGTACAGAGAAAAGCCTCCAAAATGGAAAAGGTGATGGAAGGATACCCTATGAAGAAAGGCTTAAAAGTTAGGGGCTCTTCAACTTAGGAATATGGTGGCTGAGGGAAGATATGATAGAGGTCTATAAATTGATGAATGGAGTAGATCAGTTGTTTGCTCCATCAAAAAGTAGAAACACTAAGGGACACACAATGAAGCTACACTGTAACTCAATTAAGACTAATAAAAGAAAATATTCTTTCACTCAACACATAATCAAACTCTGGAATTCATTACCAAATGGTGTAGTAAAAGCTGTTAGCATAACTGGGTTTAAAAAAAGTTTTGGACAGTTTCCTAGAGGAAAGATCCATAAGCCATTATTAAAGAGGACCTGGAAAAGCCACTGCTTACCCTGTTTACCCTGGGGACAAGCATTGTGGAACCTGTGTACCCTTTTGGGAACCTGTCAGATATGTGCGACCTGGACTGGCCAGTGTTGGAAACAAGATACTAGGCTTGATAAACCTTGATCTGACTTAGTATGGCATTTCTTATGTTCTTATGTAATCCTGCTTCTTGCACAAATTCGTAATGCAAGTGCATAGCTCACATCCAGGGCCGACCCCAGAGTTGGTTCAAGGTTTTGTTGTCCTAGGCAAACCTTTTTGACTGTGAACTCTATTATCTAGCTTTGAATGCCTTGCATTTTGTCCCCCCCCCCCCCCCCGACGTTGTTGCCCTAGGCAGCCACTTAGTTTGCCTAGTGATAGGGCCGGCCCTGCTCTGATCTCTTCTCTACTCCGACGGCTCTGTGTACTTGTCACTGCCTTCCACAAGCTCAGATCACAATCTGACCTCATGACAGTTACACTTTATGACTTCTTAAAGATAAGCTGCTCACTCCAATCTGTCTTTAGGCATTCGGAGTTTATACATTTACCTGCTCTAACGGAGGAGAGATTATTTATATATCTACGACCGTAAGGAGAATACATTTATTCGCTTTGTGTTTGGTGAAGAAGGAAGATCAGACTTTCTCCTCCCCCTCCCCCTCCCCCATTCTCCGAATTCCCTCCAGCTACTGGAGTTCCGGGAAAGTCCTGGATCGCATTCAGCGCAGCTGATCAGTTTGCAGAGAGGCTACAGGATCAACAGCAGGATGTCCACGAAGAAAAATCCCTTGCCACATTTACTGTTCCTGTGTCGAAACCTCAGCCTGTCTTGCTTAGATTCCACCGCGCCCTTTCCCCCATTCAGCCAGAGATGTCAGCAGGGTTTCTCTTCTGCTCTAAACGTGGATTTTAGGATAAAGATCGCATTACAAATATTAGTGAAATCCAATCTGCTCCTGATCTAGTTTCGTGAGCGCGGATTCCCCCCGCCCCCACTCAGGCTTTTCGACGTCCACCATCCAGCTATACCAGTCCCCCCTTAGATGGAGAAAACAAAAGCGTGTACGCGCACGCGCGCTCTCACCTGCCCGTGGAACCTCGGGGAGCGGAAAGCGACCTGCACTGCTGTCTCCTGCTTCCAGCGGACTGCAGGGGCTGCGATGCTGCCCGGGACTCTTCAAGGCGTGGGAGGAGCAGGAGCTGACTGAGCCCCGCCCCGCCGGCTTCTAAGATTCCGAAGGGCCGGGGAATTCCGCTGCGAGGGGCAGCGATTCCTCTTTCAGTATGAGCGCTTCCTTCAGGAGTTTGCTTTAGTGGTGGTGGAAACATTATTATGTGATATCGTGCAGGTTCTTAGTCTCAGCCAATGCTCAGCTCATGACAAAGCCTGCTCTTGACTAGTGGCTGAAAGGCTTAAAAATACATAGGCTTGTTCTCTCTCGTTTACGTTGTGGAGTAGAGGAATAGACTAGTGGTTGGACGATTGGCTTTGGGCAAGTCACTTCATCCTCCGTTGTCTCAGCGACATGCAAGTTATCAATGTCCTTGTTTAATATACATTACCCAAGTTTAAAGCTACAAAGTAAACAACTTTGACTGAAATGATAAGGTATAAAAATCCCTATTAAATAAATAAGGAACTAAGATTTGTTAATCGCCCTTATGAGGAGGTTCACCTAAGGCCGTGGACAACAGGAGTAGCCTAACACAAACAACATATATTTTAGTTAACAGCATAACAATAGTGAATTGAATAAATGACAGCCTAATACTCAGAACAGTGAAGTGAAGTGAACTGGGTGATAGGAAATTCAATCTTAGTAAAAGAATAATATGATAGAGCATCACTGATATACACATTAAAACAGCACAGTAGAACATTCCTGTAATACAAATATGATGCAATGTCAGCAGAATGCAAATGATACATCACCCGCAGCATACACGGACAGCCTTCTCCCAAGCCCTGCACGGACACCGGAGCAGTTGAACGAGCCTAGTGACACGACTTGATGGCCCATGGAAGGACAACACTACTCCTCTGCTCTCCAGCCAACAACTTCCTAACCTCTTCCGACAGCAAGAACGCTGAAACTCCTTCCAAAAGCACAATTCACTGCTCCACGTGGGTATCCAAGGCCATCCACCAGCTTCACCTGCTGCAGTCTAGACAACCTTAGGCCTGCTAACCCTCAACCACTCACTGCCTACACAACTTACAGGGCCTGGTGAAAGTATTCATCCCCTTGGGGTTTGTCCTGTTTTGTTGCATTACAACCTGGAATTAAAATGAGGTATTAGGGGATAGCACCATGTGTATTACACAACATGCCTATGACTTTGAAGGTGCAAAGTATCCTTTATTATGACACAAACAATATTTTTTTTTAAAACCCCTTTTGTTTTTTAAAGGAGTGTGCATATGTGCTCACACCCCAGAGTCAATAAGTTGTTGAGCCACATTTTGATGCAATTACAGCTGCAAGTCTCTATTAGCTGAGCACATCTAGCCACTGGGATTTTCAACCATTCTTCAAGGCAAAACTGTTCCAACTCCTTCAAGTTAGATAGGTTGCATTGGTGTACAGCAATCTTCAAGTCATGCCACAGATTCTCAATTGGATTGAGGTCTGGGCTTTGACTAGGCCATTCCAAGACATTTACACGTTTCCCTTTAAACCAACTTTAGCGGTATGTTTATGGTCATTGTCCTGATGGAAGGTGAACCTCCATTCCAGTCACAAATCTCTGGCAGTCTAAAACAGGTTTTTCTCAAGAATTACCCTGTATTTAGTGCCAGCCTTCGTTCCTTCAGTTCTGACAACTCTGCAATTAGTCAATGCCATCCAGTGGCTCAGCCATCACAAGTTGGAAGTCGTTTACATAACCACGAACCTCTCTTTTTCCCCACCTCCCACCATGAACCTATTTATTTATTTTATTTATTTATTTATTTAGATGGATTTGGTATACCGCTTTATCATTAAAGCGGATTGGCACTTCAAATAATCAATAGTATTGTGTGGTCTGTAGCATGCAGTGGTAGATAAAGTGTGGTGCAGTGTGTTAGATTTATTGGTGAGCTATATACATAATGAGCCATATACATATATACAATATACAATAATGGAACCATGTGATTGGTGCTCTAGGGTCTTGATTTTGTTTTGCCCTGAGAGTTGTCCAATCTAACCCTGCAAATAAAATACCTCAGCATAGTCCTGGACCAGAACTTAAACTTCCACGCACACATCAAACAAGTCACCAAAACAGTACAAAATCTTCAATCCCTACTGGAACCAACTGACCTCAGAAATGTTTTCCAAGCCCCAATTCTCGACTATGCTAACATAATATACCAGGGTCTACCAAAATCCACCCTGCTCCCTCTACAACTTGCACAGAACATAGCTGCAAGTCATCACAGGTACCAGTCAAAGAGCACACATTGCTCTAGTCCTAAAGCAATTACACTGGCTCCCCATCCACATGAGAATCAAATATAAAGTTGCCCTGACCATCTTCAAAACCCTTCACGACATCTCAGCTAACATCTCCTAATACGTGACTCTTGAACTTCTCAACAACAGATCCAGGAGAAAGGCCAGTCACCACCTGCTAGCAGTCCCAGCTGCATTCCCTCGAACCAACATATCTACCTCCAGCAGAACCTTCTCATTCTACACACCCACCATCTGGAACTCCCTCATCCCAGGAATTCACTCTTCAAATGAGGTTGCAGAGTTTTACCGCAAACTAAAGACTCATCTGTTCTGGAACATTTTGCTGTGTTACTTAGCCTCCCACCCTCAACTCCCCAAACTTTATCTCAGACCATGCATAATAATCTCCCCCCACCCCTATTTAATACACTGTTAAGTTACTCGTTATATATTGTTATAACTGTTTAGACTGTTATCAACTATGTTCCATGTAAAGTTTATTTGTTCTTGTTCCCTGTACACCGCTGTGACTTGTAAATACAGTGGTATACAAATGTTGCTAAATAAAATAATAGGCAGCACAGCAGAATATTCATATAACAGAGATATGATGCACACACGTCGGCACAATATGATGAAACAGCTTTATAAGCAGCAGGGGGAGAAATGCAATTGAGACATATAAAGGCACATCTCAGATGTCCAAGTCAAAATGTCTGAACATCAGTGAGAGGGGCAGCAGAGAAGGTGGGCACGTGTAAGTGCTTTGTAAAACTGGCCATTCCCCACCCTGAAAGATACACGTGTCCGTGGAATAAAAGGGAAAATGGGGACATGCAGAGTAATGGGTCAGACATATGCAGATTTTCGCCCAATTTTAGAAACCTGCACATCAAATGAATGTCTGCCGTTCCGGGAACATAGACACCCCTAAAACCCTCTTGAAAATGGGGATGTGCAGGGATGGCATGGTCTCAGGCGTTATCTAGTGTTATCTTGTCTGTCGCTTGCTTCTTTCTTGCCTGTCTGGATTATGGAGTACTTATTTTTTAGTTTTTCAGGTGAAACGCCCTGATACTGATAGAGGTAGAGCGCTATAGAAAGTTTTAAAGAAGCATAAACAAATGCCTTTTTACTTTGAAGGAGTGAGAAATAGCGGAGGAGTGAGGGGGAATGCCCGTCTTATAGTGGTTGGTTTGCTGAAACAAGAACTTTTCAGAGTCCCCTTTGTGCCCTGGAGCAGGTACAGCCATGGATGTCTCCGACGGCAATTTGAGACATTGCACACTGGTCTAAAATGGGGCGCACACATGTATCGTTTTCAGACCAGCTGAGCATACTCCTAGCATGCCCCCGTGTGATATAGATGCGATTGTGCCAGACACATGTAAACCTGGCCTTTAAAGATGACCCTTGGGACATGGATGTGATTAGGACTGAACTATAAGGCCGTATCCGGGCCCTGGCATCGAATATCCAGTTTGGCTGGATTGCCAGAAAGCCAACCAGGCAGTAGCCATATTCAGCTGCTGCCCCGTTAGCTTCTGCAGCAAACGTTAGGCCGGCATTTACTATGCTTGACTCGCTGCTTGTCAGTATTCGAGCATTGATGGGTGCCACCATTGGCGGCCTATTATGAAATCACCACCGTAATAGTTGATGTCAGGAAAAATGCTACTGAGGTCTCTTGCATCCCTTTACGTGTACAGGTATACAATTTTTGGTTCATTTGGCAGTCTTCAAATACATGATTTTTGGAATTGTTCTCGTTATATGCATATACACATTTAAAGCATAATATATAATGTCCAGTTATCTGTATTACAGGATTATTCTCACTGTAGTGCTGTTGAGATGATCATGTTTAGTTTAATTACACTGGTCAACATTGAAATAGTTACTGACTTTAAAAGGCCCTAATCTGTAGTATCTTGGTGAGCTGAACACGAATATAACATTAAAAAAATTTTATTGGCTCTCGTTTTGAAGATATTGCATGTAGTTGATTTTTGACGTTTCACCGTGTAAATTTATCCAGTAGGACATCAACAACATCCCAAATAAGCCTTGAATGATGTAATATTGCATCACATTGCATAATACCAGCATGCACACATCATCCAGAGTTGATTGCATTATTTTCTGATGCAATGCAATACTACTGCCAGACGGCTGCTGAAGCCATCTGACATCAGCAGTGTACTATACGCAGTCGGAAAGGAAAGTAATCTGGTATTCTGTTCCGATATTGAAAGCCTCATTGAATGCCTTAAAAATCACTCATGATCCACAGACTGGAGACTATTTATAGACTCTTCGAAACTGAGTCTAAAGGCTGTGCTTTTGAACAATGGAAACCGTCTTCCATCTATTCCAGTAGCGCATGCCATCCACATGAAAGAGACATACGATAACTTAAAGCATCTACTGACTTCCATTAACTATAACAAGTACAGCTGGCACCTCTGTGGTGACTTGAAGGTAGTTGCCCTTTTAATGGGACTGCAGCAGGGATATATAAAATACATGTGTTTCTTATGTGAGTGGGATAGCCGAGCAAGGGATTGGCACTACTTGCGGAAGGAATGGAATCGCAGACAAAATGTAACAGTTGGAGAGAAGAATATCCAGCACCCAGCTCTGGTTGAGGCTCACAAAATCCTGCTACCACCCTTCACATCAAACTAGGTTTGATGAAAAACTTTGTGAAAGCCATGGACTGCACTTCGCCAGCTTTCCGATACCTGCATGAAAAATTCCCTCGACTCAGCGAAGCAAAGATTAAAGAGGGAGTTTTTGTGGGTCCTCAGATTCGCGAGCTCTTCAAAGATGACCAGTTCAACAACATGCTACAGGGCGATGCGAAACAAGCATGGAATGCTTTTCGCCTAGTGTCAACAAATTTTCTCGGGAATGTTAGGGCAGAAAACTACAAGAAACTAGTAGAAGACATGCTGATGCAGTATCAGAAAATTGGCTGCAATATGTCTCTAAAGATCCATTTCCTTGATTCCCATCTCAATTTCTTTCCTGACAACTGTGGTATGGTTAGTGATGAACAGGGTGAACGTTCTCACCAGGATATCACAACGATGGAGCAAAGATACCAGGGAAAATGGTCCACTACAATGCTGGCTGATTACTGCTGGACACTCCCCAGAGAAGCTCCCAAACAGCTGTACAAGAGACAGACGAAAAAATCTAAGAAGTAGTCTATGACTTGTTTTTTTACAGGTATTAACCAAAGGCCTTTTATATTTACTATTGACATGCATTTTGTGATGTAAACATTAATTCTTGTAGATCACAAAAAAACTAGAGCCAACTTTGCAATTTCACTGTCATATTCGTGTTCAGCGTATAAAAATTGATAAGAATGATTTTTATTTCAGTAACATGACTTTTGTAAAAATTTGTTGACCAGTGTTATACAAATCTCTGGTGAGCGATACCTAGGGGCCTGAATGATAATTGAGTGGTGGGGATCCAAATCTGAATCTTCACCTAGAGCACTTAATACCTTTGCATTGACCCTGTGTGCATAAGTTGAGTAGTGTACCAGGGGCATGCGGCAAAGAGTGGTTTTGCTTAGGTAGTACATGTAGAGCATAAAATGAGTTCCATGCGAAAGCTTTCAGGTCGGAGAGATCCTGAACAACAGCTCTGCACAGAGCATTAGCTCTTCTCAGTGTGGAAGCTTTCAATGCATAGAGATCCTGTGCCACAACAATGCACAGAACAGAAGGCCTCAGTAGAGAAAAGTTCTGTTCAGAACATGCATTCAACTCTAGAGTCGCACATATGTTTTATACGGTAGACAGTTGTTTCTCTCAGGTGGCTTGGAGCCTCATATTTTATCCAAAGGAGATATGAAAGAGTGTTTCGAGGAATTTGTCAGCCTTCACCTGAAAAGGAAACAGTAAAGCTAGTGCTGGAGTTATTTTCAGGAAAAGTTTCCCTTAGAAGCTTTCCCAGGCACATGCACAGAGGGAGCTGTACCCCCACTGCTATACCAATCAGAGTAAAGAAGATTATCCTTACCGTTACACCCGCCAGGAGACACTCCCTACTTTACCTGGGTTGTCCTACATTCTCAACAAATGCTGCAGGGAGGAGGAGTAGCAGTATGCAGTACTGAACACATGTGAGATTGCTATATCTCCCCACTGTGAAAACCTCTGCTGCCATAACTGTTTCCAACAGAGGGAGATAGAAGCATGATTAGGGTTCCACCACTTACAGCCCCAGTGTTGGATCCTGAGAAACAGGGAGAATTGGGACTGTCTGCTGCTACCGCTCAAGTGTCTTGTAGTGGTAGCAGCAGACAGTCCTGGAATCTCCTGGAAAAAGCACGAGACTTGATCAAGGCTGCCTGCACTGCATGGCCAGAGGTAAAACTTAACATCACTAGGACCTTGTAATTGTCTTTGTCATTTCTTTTCTGTATGTTTTAGGCCAGAGGTTCCCAACTCCAGTGCTGGAGGGCCAAACACCATTCAGGTTTTCAGGCTGTCCCTAATAAATATGCATGAGATGTATTTGCATGAACTGCCCCCATTGTATTCAAATGTATCTAGATAATGGACTGAAAATCGCTGCTAACCAGCTAAGTACTAAGGTTACACTGGCCCTGCACATGGACCCTCCTGGCACTGTTCTGACAGTGCCATGGCATTTAGAGGAGATATTCATCAGCACTGGCCGGTTAGTGCCCTCTGAATCTCTTTGTCAGTGGGCTTTATCTGGTTATGAGGTCCTGCTAACCAGAGCCAACCACAGAGTTGGTTCAAGATGTTGGCACCATAGACATACTTTAAGCCTTAACCCCCCCCCCCTCCTCCCCCGGCTGTCTGAATCTATTGTTTAGCTTGTTGAGTCTCCAAATAGGTTTATCTATGTTATAGGGCCCCCTGCAATATTTACAGTGCTGCTATTTTCTTGGTAAGCTCGTTGTGTGAGTTTTAGACATTGATGCTGTTATAGTATGATAGATTTTCTCTATAGGTCCTGAGAGATTGTTGCAGTTTTGTATTACTTCACAATATGCCCAGTACTGGTGAGGGTTTATATCGCTGTTACTGAAATGACATCAGAATCAAAAATTATTTTTTCTATGTTGAGTTCAAAGGGGAAATGTCCTCTGCACTCATTGCAGGAGATGGGCTTCTTTGGATGTAGAATATGGGTGTTTAGAAGCCCTATTCATGCTTTGGACATCTGAAAACGGGCATGGAGATGTCCCCAGAGACATTTTAGAAGCTGGCTTCTGTGGACGTCTCTGGAGCAAGGATGTCCAAGTCTGAATGGAGAAGTGGAGAAGACATGTCCAGGGTGTTCCCAGAACTTGGATGCGCTCACCCAATTTCAGAAACACCCTTTACGTCCTGAGCCATATCCAGTTTATACCTGCTCCAGGCAACAGTAGGCAACGAAAAAGTGCTTGTTTTGTCAGACAGACATGTGGAGGAGGTGGTCTGCTCATATATTTTCCATACTGACAATGATCACTGATGGAGAACGAGAGCTTGTGTTTTAGTTTTGCTACAAGTGATATCTGAGGTTGCGCTCAAAAATAACAAATTAATGCTTAAATATGCATCTCAGCTATTTAAGGGTTTACTTATCATATCTTCAGATTTCCAAAGGTCTCAGTTTCTAGCCAGCCGGGCTAATAAATTATACTCTCCACAGCTGTAGCTGATAGTCACATCAATGACCTTTTTTATGGAAATCAATTTATTAGAACAGCCCCCGCACTACTAAAAGTAATAATATCAGTCTTTAAGGCTTGGTATCATAGAGCGTGTATATCAAAATCACTCATATATTCCAAAAAAATGGCACTTAGCTGGCACTTAGCTGTTGTAATCCAAGCTCTCAGAAATATTGCATAGATTGGAGTCTGTATGCTAATTCCACTGAGTTCCCGACGCTCTCATAGGGGTCCCACTGCGGCGTTTCACGGCCTGTGGTTTCATCAGGAGAACCTCATTACCTTAAGTTCATGCTGAGAAAACAATACGTGACATTTAAAAAACATTAAACACAAACTGACTTGTTCGTCAATGTACATCCTTTTATATGAACCTTTGCCTTCAGTACTCACTACAAAACGATGCTGCCGACCTTAAGGCAGCATCGTTTTGTAGTGAGTACTGAAGGCAAAGGTTCATATAAAAGGATGTACATTGACGAACAAGTCAGTTTGTGTTTAATGTTTTTTAAATGTCACGTATTGTTTTCTCAGCATGAACTTAAGGTAATGAGGTTCTCCTGATGAAACCACAGGCCGTGAAACGCCGCAGTGGGACCCCTATGAGAGCGTCGGGAACTCAGTGGAACTCAGTGGAATTAGCATACAGACTCCAATCTATGCAATATTTCTGAGAGCTTGGATTACAACAGCTGAGTGCCAGCTAAGTGCCATTTTTTTGGAATATATGAGTGATTTTGATATACACGCTCTATGATACCAAGCCTTAAAGACTGATATTATTACTTTTAGTAGTGCGGGGGCTGTTCTAATAAATTGATTTCCATAAAAAAGGTCATTGATGTGACTATCAGCTACAGCTGTGGAGAGTATAATTTATTAGCCCGGCTGGCTAGAAACTGAGACCTTTGGAAATCTGAAGATATGATAAGTAAACCCTTAAATAGCTGAGATGCATATTTAAGCATTAATTTGTTATTTTTGAGCGCAACCTCAGATATCACTATTAGCTCGCTCAGTTAGAGACCTTGGACTTTTAGTTTTGCTACAGGCTACATAATTAAGCTGCTACAAATTTTGCTGCATTTAAAAATTTTGCAATGCTGTTTTTAAAAATTATATGGCCTGGGAATATATTGCTTTCTTTATTCTTGGGGCAACCACCTAATCTGTTTTATGAGTGAGGGGACCCCCCTGTTCCTAACTGGAGCTCTGAAGAGGCTCCTCCATTTTGACTGAGAGGGGGTTGGGGGGCACCAGCTCATCTCTTGCCTCAGGCAGCAGATTGTCTTGAGCCGCCCCGGGCTATTTTAACCTACAATTAGGGGAGGCAATTTTCAGAGAGTCCTTTATTGTGCATAAGCAGATGTTTCCTTCCAAACCTGCCCCCCCAAGCCCCCCCCCCGAGAATAAGGTGATATCTTTGTATTGAACTAACAATAGTTTTCTGAATAACTTTCAGAAGCCAAAGCCTCTCTTTAGCTCCCAAAAGCTAAACAAAAATCTGTTAAGACAGTATCACTTTATATTCTTTCTTTTTGTTATTTATTAGCCTATACCTCTGTGCTCTCAAGTTGACTAGCGCAGCAACTACCTTCTTACATATTAGTCTATAAGGTATACATTTGAGAGAGAGAGAGAAAGGAAGTCTAGAGCAGTGGAACTCAGGGAGTATCTCTGAGTGTGGCAGCCTTGAGATCAGATGCAGGGCTTGTAATATGATGCCTTTCATAAAGGAAAGTCGTAGGTTACCCAATCTTTGACGTGAGTTGTATCACTTCTTTCTGTGTTCGGCTTTCTGCCCTCCAGACATCTTTTCCTGGAACTGGGCTATTTACAAGAAGACAATAGTGGGCTGTTTACAAGAAGGCAATATTCTCTTGGTATCCAGCAATTTAAATTGACCCTGAATTCACTTAAAAATTTTAAATGATTTCCTTATTCTTATCACATCTATTGCAACATCCGTGTATCTGTGAAACGAGGTGAGTTCCAGTCTCAGTCTGTAGTTAAGTTATCCATCTACCAATCTCCTCTTTTAATTTAGTTTAAATTCAGCTGGAATTGCTATTCTGCGTTTTCCCCAATAATAGTTGTCCAAGGTAGACTACAAAAGAAAAAATTCATACATAATCAACAAAAATGAAAATAAAATATAAAATCATAAAATACATTCTTAAAATCAATACTACAGCCCACAGCTTATCCTAATCTATAAAATCAAACAGGCATTAAAGCACCGTGGTTGGTGTTTTCTTAAATGCTATCTACAGCGATCCAAAATGATCCAGATATTCAGCGCCAATATCCAGATTGCAACTGGTACTGAATATCACCACTATCCAGAGAACTACCAGTGCTGTCCTCAGTCTGCCCATGGACTGCCGCTGCACCATCCAGATAGTGCTGAGTGGTCAAGATGATTTTCAGTGACGCTATCCAATAATGACTGCTGAATATTGAGCCCTCAATCTTTTGTAAACCCCCCCCCCATAATTTTATTCAAATTTGAGCCTGAGGGGTTCTACCTGGTAGCGTCTTATTAGGAGTCAAAACTAGTTTCACCTATTTAGTTCCCTTTCTAGCTATCCATTTATGTAATTCAACTTTCCACTTTTCAGTCTTCCCGAGTGGATTTTCCTTTCCAATATCTGATGTCTGCTGGGGCTGCAGGGATCTCTTAACTCACAGATTCATGTGGGATAAAGAGCATATACTTCATCCTTGGCCCCTCGTCCAGCTCTGCTCCCAGGAGTCTTTATGAAATAACATCACAAAAGGGGCAGAATTGTGGTTAAAATGCAGCCGCATACATTTACACCTGCTCAGGAACAGATGTGAATGTACACAGGTGTGTATTTTATAAACTACATGTGTCCTTCACGACTCTGCCCACATTCCACCACATATGTCTCCGAGCATGTCTATACACAGGTCATGTAAAAGTATGCGCTTTCTTTCATAGTATGTATTTTTATGTGCATACCCCATGAGGTAATTTTATGAATCCATTTTCACACACAAAACAGCTTCTACATGCAAAAAAATCTGTATAAAATTACCCCCAATGAGGCCAATTTCCAAAATTTATTTGTTTGCATAAAGAGGCATTTCCATAGGTAAATGGACTATTTGATAATTGCTCACACTCTCTATGGCTAAAAGTATGCATTTATGGTTCTTTGAGTTTGTGTGGATGTCAGGGCCTCCTATTTAGCTTTGACTGCAGCTGTTCTTTGTTGCACCCCCAGAAAGATGCTTGAGGTGCTCATTCCATAGGCACCTAGTATAAGAGGCTTGGTGAAGCTAAGCCCTCCAAACACCTGGTAGACAGAAGCTGGACCATATAGCATTTACTGTTTAATCTGAGAACAGGGCAAGCACTAAAATGGTGACTGAGACAGGAAGTCAGAGGAATATGGCTGCATTTTGCATACTCAGATTTTCCATCTCCTGCCTCTCAGGCTTTTGCAGCAGAATGAGACAGTGAGCAGCCCGACACAGGAAAACACTTTCTCCATTTCCTGCAAGGGGGGGGGGGAGGAGACACAGAGAGGAGGAGGAGGAGGAGGGGAGGAGTGGCCTAGTGGTTGGGGCAAGGTACTACAGGCCGGAAGGTCGGTGGTTCAAATCCCACTAGAGGACAGCAACCTTGGGCCGGAAGGACTGGGGTTTCTAGTCCCACAGGTGCTCCTTATGGTCTTGGGCAAGCCACTTAACCCTCCATTGCCCATGTTCCCTGTAAGTATTTGTGTATGTGTCTCATATCCCCTCGTGTTAAATGTATCCCCCAACCGCTTTGACCTGGTGAAAAGCGGGATATAAATGCAGCTAAATAAATAAAATAAATAAATAAATAAATAAATAAAAACAGTGCAAGAGAGTGCCCTTTGGAGGAGATAAGCAAGAGGAAAGAGCAAGTGAGTGAAGGTGGAGGTAAGAAAGGAGCAAGCAAGAGACTGAGTCTAAGAGTTCCATGAACAGGGGGGGTGATGGGAGAGAAGATCTGTAAACCCCAGATCTTGCCCCCTCCTCTGTCCCCCAGGCTCCCTTGCTTCATCCTCCTCAAATACACGAGTCACTCTCCACCCATGGCAAGAATGAGATAGAGCTGCCTGCACTGCTTCCATTGTATGCAAATTTATCTCATCCATTTTCACTGTAGACATCCTGAAAACCTGACTGGTTATGGGGTTCTCGGCTTCCATGCCGATGCAGGAACCACACGCTAGACCTAGTGCTTAAGCACACCACTGCCAATGATTGTTTGATGTGTTACCGCCTTGATTGAAGGATAAGGCGGGATAGAAATATCCGTTAAATAAATAAAGAAATAAAGCTCTAGTGCAGGGTTTCATATCATGGGTTTAACGCAGACCTTTTGCACTGGGATGCAATATGCAAATTACCCAGTGCACAAAAGGTCAGCGTTAAACTGGGAGAGCAAGCCAAACAAATACACACAGAAGTCGACACAAGTTTGGCATGCTATCCCAGAGAAACAGGGTCATTTGAGGAGAGGTTTGACTCTTCCCCTTGTAAGTGTGGGTTATTCCTTTCCCTGCACTATATACCACTTACCCTCGGGACGTCCGTTAATCCCCTGGGCCAAGGAATCACCTTACCTTCTCTGTCTGGAATTCCAGGGGAACAAACACACACACTCACATATAAGTAGTATGTAAGTTTATTCCACAGGTTAGAGGGGCTGTCTGTCTTTTATACATTAACAGAAACATATACATATGTCATCAACTCATCCCCTGAGGCCCACCACAGCTTATCAATAACTTCACAGATGTTAGTCGTCTCCGTGTAGAACAATCAATTTGTCTTAGCACAGCACATTCCTTTCCATATATAGATATGTACAGGATTCCCATTTTCTCCCTGCAGGCCTCTTAGTCCTGCTACACACACACACACACACACACACTCTTTAAGCCTTATTTTCCCCTATCAATCCCCCCTTTGGGCCTGCATAGGCCCACTATAAGAACAGCCAAACAGTCTTCTGAAGGACAGTTAAGCAGACATTATTAACTGGAGGTCAGTGGTGGCGTGCTCAGGTACATCAGCCACCGTGGAAACAGGTGTATAAGAGTACATAAAAGTGGTGAAGCTCTGCAGGGCCTGAATCCAAGTTGCATTGTTCTCTGTCCGATGTGCCTGCATCCAAGGTCCTCATGGCTGGGGCGAGTCAGGTGTCTTCCAGGAATCCTCTGTTGCACTCTTGATGCGTGAGGCGTGTACCCAGGACGGATGCATATCAGTTAGTATGGCTGTGCGAGTAACTGCAATAATCTCCTCCGTATCTTCAAATGGTGGGTCCACTGGCCCTTCTTATGAAACAGCTTTACCAGCACACGGTCTCTCGGGTGGAATGGGTGCGTCGGTTCTGTAGAAGGAAAAGGGAAAGCATTGTACACTTGTTCAGACACCATGCACAAATATTTAGCTAGCTGTGTAGCATATTCTTCCTGTGCCAGCAACAAGTCATCCGCCATTATCACCGTTCCCTCGGGCCATTTTCAGGGGAAGGGGAAGGGTCGTCCCATCAGAATTTCAAAAGGAGAGAATCCAGATGCTCCGGGGGTTAGCCTAATCTCTGCTAATACAGCCGGTAGATATACTGGCCACCTTCCTAGGGCGTGTTGTGTAGCCTTTTTAAATTTTTAATTGTTCGATTCATTCGTTCTACTATTCCTGATGACTGTGGGTGATATGGGACATGAAATTTCCATTCAATGGCAAACATCTGAGTAATCTGTTGTAACACCTTAGAGGTGAATGCTGGTCCCTGATCAGAATCTATAGAAAGGGGACACCCAAAGCGGGGAATAACTTCCTTACAGAGAATTTTTGCTACTGTTCTAGCATCTTCCTTGGTCGTGGGAAAAGCCTCTGGCCACTTTGAAAACCTATCTACAATGACCAACAAATACTTATAACCCCCTATTGATCGTGGCATACTTGTGAAATCTACTTGTAGGGCTTGAAACGGGCATTGGGGTGGGGGTAAATGTTGCAATTGTCCTATTGCTTTTCCCTGCTGAACATTATTCCTAACACATACTAAGCATTGACTCAGTTGTGATTCCACTAAATGAGGCAAATCTCTGCAAACAAATATTTCTTGTAACTCCTTAAGAACCGTCTTTCTGTTTTTATGCTCTACCCCATGTACTTGACCAATTAAGAGAGGGGCTGCCGCTTTTGGTAGCCCTCTTCGCCCCCCTTCCCCCTTTTTCCTGCCAAATCTGTGCTGAATTTAAACTCATATTTTGCTGTTCCCAATACATAATATCCTCGGGATCTGCAGCAGCCTGCAAGTGGTGCAGAGGAAAAGAATGCTCAAGAGGGGAAACATAATACTCAGTAAAGGATCAGACGAATAATAAGAAACTGTCGGCATGCTCTGAGAGATATTATTACTACGTAAAAGTTCAATTTGGGCTTGTGCACACTGTTTGGCTGCAACATCAGCTAAGGCATTACCTTGAGAGGCAATAGAAGTGTCATATCTGTGTGCGGTACATTTAATAACGGTGACTTCTTTGGGTTTACATAAGGCAGCCAGCAGTTCATTAACCAATTGTGCATGAGAAATTGGTTTACCGTCTGCCATTTTCCAACCCCTACGGCTCCATAAGAGACCAAAATCATGCACCACCACAAAGGCATACCTGTAATCTGTATAAATGTTAACACGTTTATCAGCAAATAATTCATAGGCTCTAGTAAGCGCTACCAGTTCTGCAGCTTGTGCAGAACCATAAGGTAATAACTGGACTTCATGCAAAATATTTGGGAGTTCTACAATGGCATAAGAAGCAATGTAGGCGTTGTCTGCGAGACGGACACAGCTCCCGTCCACAAATATATGTGGAGCGTCTGGGAGCAGGGCAAATCGGGACGTACTGACATCTCAAAGTTAATCAATTTTAAACAATCATGTTCTTCTTGGGGCAACTCGGAATCATCTACTAGGCGCATTAAGGCCTGCAAGGCCAGCATTGGGGTAAAGGCAGTGGATTGCTGTTTAACCGACAACCCTTCAGTAGTTGTTAAAATTACCTCATACCCACTAAGGCGCTGGGCTGTCATGTGTTGCGTAATAAGGTTCTTTAACACATTCAAAACAGAATGGGTAGAAAACAGAAAAGTCTCATGAGACAGGGAAATCGGGATAGTCATCTGTACGGCAATAGCCGAAGCCGCCAGGGCTCGCAAACATGCAGGCATACCCTGTACCTGGAGGGGCAATTTTTTCGATAAATATGCGACTGGGCGCATTTTCCCCCCCCGTGGTCTTGAGCCAAAATAGCTTCCATAGTTCCTCCCTCTTCCCTTACATATAAGTAAAACATTTTCCCATAGTCGGGTAGTCCAAGTGTAGGAGCCAAGATAAGCAGCTTTTTCAAAGTAGCAAATGCAGAAAGCATTTCTTCGGTCCATTCAATAGATGCAGAGCCTGGTAACTGCAAAGTAGCCCTTCGCAATATGGGATCCCAATAAGCACAGCCCGGGATCCAAGCGCGACAGAAGGATACTAATCCAAGGAAAGCCAGCATTTGTGTCACTGTTGTTGGAGGAGATAATTTTATAATTACCTGTACTCGGGCGGGAGAGAGTACCCAATTTCTGGGGGACAACACAAACCCCAAGTAGGTAACACGTTCACAACACCACTGGAGCTTTTTTAAAGAAGCCTTATGTCCATGGGAGGCTAGATGGCAGAGCAAGGATACAGAGTCAGTGAATGCTTCAGAACAGTGATTGCTTTAGAACATAACAACAAATCGCCCATATACTGGAGAAGGGTGGAGGAACAAGGCGGATGCCACATTTCAATCGATGCCTTAAGAACAAGAGAATACGCCGCCGGGGAATCAATGTATCCCTGCGGCAGGTGAGTCCAGGTATATTGTTTGCCTGCATGTATGAAAGCCATAAGAGGCTGCGTGATGGGGTCCAGGGGTACACTAAAAAAGGCATTAGCTAAATCAATAACTGTAAAGCATTTGGCTTCCGTAGGAATAAGAGTAAGTAGCCTGGAAATATCGGGCATTACCAGTGCCAGTGGGACAACAAGCTGATTTACGGCCCGTAAATCCTGGGTAAAACGGAACCCATCCCCCTTAGGGACGGGATTCACGGGAGTATTATAAGGAGAAACAGTAGGAACTACAATACCTGCTGTGACAAAATCCTGGATCATGGACTGCAAAGCAGTTTCCTTAGGGCCAGACAAAGGGTACTGTCGGATACAAACGACAGCTTGAGGATCCTTCAAACGTGCCATGTATGGTGTACAGGGGACCAGTCCGGCGTCAGTTGGGGAGGTGGCCCAGAGTTTAGGAGGAACCTTAGACAACCCATGCGCCTCTGTAGAAATCATATTCAATAAAAAAGGAGAGTGCAAGGCAAAAGAGCCATCTGAATTACTAATAGTTACTGCTTCTAAGCGACACAACAGGTCCCGCCCCAGGAGACTCACTAGACAGGAGGGAATAATCGTAAATGAATGTGTAAACAAAACAGTATTGTTACCAAGTGCGGAGACAGACAACGGGGGTGTAATCCATGTGGGGGGTAGAGGTTCCATTTATCCCAACTGAGGCAGGACCTGGCGTTAAGGGTTCCCTACAAACAGAGGCATGTAACGTAGAGCAAGTTGCTCCCATATCGATTACAAAGGAGACTTGCTGGCCATTAATGCACAATGTACAAGAAGGGGGCTCCTTCCATCCACCCGTTAACTGAAACCAGATCAGAACCGTTGCCTCAGGGCAGCCCTATGGGCGTTGTGGGGGCTGTTGCCATGTAATAGGGATAACAGGGGTTGTGGAGCTACTAGATTGGGGAGGGAGTGGTGCCGATGGCGTCGCGGAAGGGAGCAAAGCCCACCCCCCCGAGTCGGCCCAGGGCCGCTACCTGCCATGTAAGGGCACTGATTTTTCCAGTGTCCTTGTTGCTTACAATGAAAACAAATCTGATTCCTTGATATTCCCTGCCCTATTCCTCTTCCACCACCCCGCCCGCCTCGAAACCGGCCCCGCTGTCCCCTCCACCCCCGAGATTGCGACCACTGAGGCCCCGGGGATTGATATCCCCCTGGGTAGGATTGCTGGCAACCAATATCCTGCTGCCAAGCATGAGAAATTATACCTTTCTCAACATCCATATCTGCAAAGCATCCCGCCGCTTCCTTCGTTAATATTACCTTCTCTAATTCTGCTGGAGTCATGTTAAACCAAGCATCTATCATTCGCTTACATGCTACAGTTACTTCGGGGCGCATAGCCCCAAACAGCGTCTGAATATACATCGAAGCCATCAGACCTTCCTGTGATAAACCTGCCTCTTCCTTCCAACACTTACGAAACCTTTGCACAAACTGTGAAACTCCTTCCCCTGGTTCCTGCACGCATGCAATAGATGCAGCAAGATTCTGTTTCGCCTCAAATAAATGCTCAAACTCTTCTAACCCTTCGTCCCACATCTTTTTTATCACCTCGGGATATCGGAGGGGGTAATTAGAATCATCCAGCATCTCATAAGGATTCGCCAGTGACTTAACTCTAGAAAAATCAAATGGGGTTTCTTCATCATACCCCAGGACACCCTCAATAATGAGGCGGTAGTCCTGCGCCGTACACTGCAAACCACGAGTCATACGTTGCAAGTAGTGCATAGTGGCAGCTGGCGTTTTCATGGGGTTCGGGGCATGCTGTAAGATAGAAGAAAGGATGGCGGGATCCAGGGGCTTAACAACAAGCTGGTTACCAATAGTTAGAAAAGGGTACTGGGTGTATATATGGCCCTTAGAGGTAGGGTCTCCTGTCACTCTATCACTGTTAGAAGTTCTCATGTCATTTGAATCCAGCTTATGAAAGGGTTATGAGGGCTAAGCCCATCCCTATGAGCCCTAGCCCTACTCTGTTCCTGTTCCCCCCTCCCCCGATCCTCGGATGAAGGCATCGGAAGGGGGAAATTAGGGGGGGGTAATAAGGGACTCCGGTGGGGCAAAAGGAATGGAAGGGGAAGCGGACCCTCTGGCCCCCACTTGCGTCCCCAAACTCCCAGTAGAGACCTCCGGAGATGTCTTACACAATTGGTGATACACGTTTTCCCTGGGCGTGTCCCGACCAGCAGGGGCGGGCCCAAATTCAGTCAAGCATGGGCTTGAGTGAGAAGGTAGGCAGGAGAAGATAGGGCAGTGGGCGGCAGCGGGGGCGAACCGGCAGGCTCCTCCACCTTGCCACGCACAGCCTCAGGCTCCTCCACCCTGCCACGCACAGCCTCATAAGTAGCACATATCTAACGAAACATTTTATCTACGGGTAATTCCCGGTGGGTGGGGGCACGCCCTGCCATTACTACCGGGGGGTGTGCGGTAGAAGCAGCCACCACCAAAACAATGTCCTCTAATGAATCAGAGTCTCTGGCTGGCTTTACAATGGCGGCCGATCCAACCAGGGAGGGGTAAATGGGCTGATACGGCGTAGAGGCCGTGGGCACCTGGGAGGAGGACACCTGGAGTTGGGGCGATTTGGGAGGTAGTTCCCGGGGCGAGTCAAGCACTGGTAGGTGCTGACCATTATAATAAGGAGCCAGTTGTATCCATACAGTACCAAAACAGCAGGAGAAGAAGGTATCCGCAAAAGAAACAAAAGGAGCAAAAGCAGACCACCAAAAACCAGGCCTACCGCAGAAAAAGTAGTACGTATAAACCAGCTTTATTACAAGACCCAACTAAAAAGTTACGGCCTGAGGCCTTCTTCAGGGGTCATGAAGAAAACACAAACAGCGCATAAAGAGGAACATGCCACTCTTCCCAATCAGCAGTGTTGCTGTGAGCAGCAACACTGCTGATTGGAAAGAGTGGCATGTTCCTCTTGTAATAAAGCTGGTTTATACGTACTACTTTTTCTGCGGTAGGCCTGGTTTTTGGTGGTCCGCTTTTGCTCCTTTTGTATCCATACAGTACCACATTCCTTCATATAAGATTTTGGCCATTTCGGGTCTCCGGAATAAAAGGGAAAAGCTTTCTTATCCTCCAGACACAATCCCCGAATCATATCTAAATGCCAGGCAGAGAAGCTACCCTCCCTGGGAAAAGGATTTGAGCTATGTAAACCTTCTGTCCACCCCGCCATATTATCCACCCAGGGATTAGTATAATAACCCCCTGCCACTCTGTCTACATATTCTTTCGGCGTCTCCCCATCTGCCGGGGGTGCGCTGGGAGGGACCGGGGTACGGCGAGAATAGGATGCCTTCTTAGCTGAAATTTTAAACCTTATCACAACATTTGGCTGCGCACGCACTCCCACGGATTCTGGAGCGGTCCCCTTACCTTGGGACCCCCCCATCCTCTAATTAATATCCAACAATCGCACGCTTGGCCACTTGCTTTCTGCCAACTGTCACTAGCACTATCGCTTCAGGCTGAGGCAGGGGCGTCTTGCCAAGCTCACACAATCACACAAGCCACAGAGAAGGAAAAGGGTATTACCACAGGCCCAGCGGGACGTCCCCGTTATGCATAGCACTACCAAAGCGCATTCCCGAGATGAGCTACCAAAGCTACGTCAATTTAGGAAGCCAGGAAATCCCAGTGCAGCTACCAAAGCTACGTCAATTTAGGAAGTCCAGAAATCCCAGTGCAACGGGGAAATCCTCACTTCTGACACCAAATTGTAAGTGTGGGTTATTCCTTTCCCAGCACTATATACCACTTACCCTCGGGACGTCCGTTAATCCCCTGGGCCGAGGAATCACCTTACCTTCTCTGTCTGGAATTCCAGGGGAACAAATACACACACTCGCATATAAGTAGTATGTAAGTTTATTCCACAGGTTAGAGGGGCTGTCTGTCTTTTATACATTAACAGAAACATATACATACATCATCAACTCATCCCCTGAGGCCCACCACAGCTTATCAGTAACTTCACAGATGTTAGTCGTCTCCGTGTAGAACAATCAATTTGTCTTAGCACAGCACATTCCTTTCCATATATAGATATGTACAGGATTCCCATTTTCCCACTGCGGGCCTCTTAGTCCTGCTGCACACACACACTTTAAGCCTTATTTTCCCCTATCACCCCTCAGATGATCCAGGCATCCCTGACACCCTGTCGGGGGGCTAGTGCCCTCCCCAAAACACTTGCTTCCCAACAGAAACAAAACATCTGGTGGCCCAGCAGCCCTGATCCCCCCCCCCCACAACACCCAACCAAACAAAACACCTGGTGGCCAGGTGGCCCCTCCCCCCTAGTACCTTAAACGATGGGGCAGGAGCATTGCCCACATATCCCTGTCCCTGTATCACCTCCTTGTAAAATGGTGGGGATAGGAGTGTGTGGGCAATGCTTCCACCCCATCATTTGGGTGATTAATGGGTGATTTCAATTACCCCGGTATTGACTGGGTCAGTGTCATGGCAGGACATGCTAGGGAGATAATGTTCCTAGATGAAATAAATGACTGCTTCTTGGAGCAGCTGGTTCATGAACCGACCAGAGGGGAAGCCATATTAGACCTAGTCCTTAGTGGAACACCAGATCTAGTGCAAGAGATAAGGGTGTTGGGTCCACTTGGCAATAGTGATCATAGCATGATCGCCTTTGATTTAATTAGTGGAGGAGGGATAGTAAGGAAATCCACAGTACTACCTTTTAACTTTCGAAAAGGAGACTATGATAAAATGAGGAAAATAGTTAAGAAAAAACTAAAAGGAGCAGTTGCAAAGGTTAAAGACGTACATCAAGCTTGGGTGTTGTTGAAAAATACTATCTTGGAAGCCCAGACCAGCTGTATTCCATGCTTTAAGAAAAGTGGAAGGAAGTCCAAAAAACTGCCAGCATGGTTTAAAGGTGAGGTCAGAGAGGCTGTTATTGCCAAAAAAGCATCTTTCAGGAAATGGAAAAAAGAGCCAAACGATGAAACCTGGAAATAGCACAAGCACTGGCAGGTCAAATGCAAGGCATTGATAAAGCAGGCAAAGGGAGAATTTGAGAAGAAGCTTGCTGCGGAAGCAAAAACGCGAAATAAAGATTTTTTCAAGTACATTCGTAGCAAAAAACCTGTGAGAGAGTCAGTTGGTCCATTAGATGATAGAGGAGTTAAAGGGGCACTAAGAGGCGACAAGGCGATAGCGCAGAGACTGAATGAATTCTTTGCTTAGGTCTTTACTGAGGAAGATGTAGGGATGTTACCCATGACTGAAGTGGTATTTAAAGGTGCGGAAGAATTGAAGGAAATATCGATACATCGGGAAGATGTATTACAACTATTAGATAAACTGAAGAGTAACAAATCACCTGGGCCAGATGGTATACATCCAAGGGTGTTGAAAGAACTGAAATATGAGATTGCAGACCTGCTATTAGTAATCTGTGAACTATCATTAAAATCATCTCTAATACCTGAAGATTGGAGGATCGCCAATGTAACACCAATTTTTAAAAAGGGTTCCAGGGGTGATCCGGGAAACTACAGACCGGTAAGCCTCACATCAGTACCGGGAAAAATGGTAGAAACCATCATAAAGAATAAAATTACTCAGCATGTAGAGTCATGGCCTAATGGGATACAGCCAACATGACTGTAGACAAGGAAGATCTTGTCTTACTAATCTGTTATGTTTTTTTGAAAGTGTGAATAAACAGGTGGACAAAGGTGAGTCGGTTGATATAGTGTATCTAGACTTTCAGAAAGCCTTTGACAAGGTCCCTCATCAGAAACCTTTGGCAAAACTAAAGAGTCATGGGATAGGAGGCAGTGTACTACTGTGGATCAGGAACTGGTTAAAAGATAGAAAGCAGAGGGTTGGGCTAAATGGCCAATTCTCCCAATGGAGAAAGGTGAATAGTGGTGTACCCCATGGATCTGTGCTGGGTCCGCTGCTTTTTGACATATTCATAAATGACCTGGAAAGTGGAATAACGAGTGAGGTTATCAAATTTGCAGATGACACAAAACTATTTAAAGTTGTTAAAACCCAAGAGGATTGCGGAAAATTGCAAGAGGATCTTGATAAATTGGAAGATTGGGCATCAAAATGGCAGATGAAATTTAATGTGGACAAGTGCAAAGTTATGCACCTAGGGAAGAACAACCCAAACTATGGTTACACAATGCAAGGTGTTCCACATTAGGAACCACCACCCAGGAAAAAGATTTAGGAGTCATTGTGGATAGCATGTTAAAACCCTCGGCCCGGTGTGCAGCGGCAGCCAAGAGAGCAAATAGAATGCTAGGTATCATAAGGAAAGGAATGGAAAATAAAACAAAAGATATTATAATGCCTCTATACCGTTCCATGGTGAGACCGCACCTTGAATATTGTGTGCAATTCTGGTCGCCGTATCTTAAAAAGGATATAGCGTTATTAGAACAGGTTCAGAGAAGAGCCACCAAAATGGTAAAGGGGATGGAAGGATACTCCTATGAAGAAAGGCTAAAATGGTTAGGGCTCTTTAACCTGGAAAAGAGACGGCTGAGGGGAGATGGTAGAAGTCTATAAATTAATGAATGGAGTGGAACGGGTAAACGTAGATCGATTGTTTATGTTATCAGAATATAGAAAGACTAGGGGACATACAATGAAGCTACAGGGTAAACTATTGAAGACTAATAAAAGAAAATATTTTTTCACTCAACGTGTAATAAAACTCTGGAATTTGTTACCGGAGGATGTAGTAAAGGCTGTTAGTGTAGCTGGGTTTAAAAAAGGTTTGGACAAGTTCCTGGAGGAAAGGTCCATAAACCATTATTAAGAAGGGACCCAGGATATCAATGCTTGACCCAGTACATGCATTGCGGAACCTGTCCTTTTGGGGAAACTGCTAGGTACGTATGACCTAGATTGGCCACTGTTGGAAACAGGATACTGGGCTTGATGGACCTTGGTCTGACCCAGTATGGCATATCTTATGTTCTTATTTAAGGTACTGGGGGGAGTGATGGGATTCAGGGCCGCTGGGCCACCAGGTATTTTGTTTGGTTGTGTGTGGGAGGGAAATTGAAGCTGCTGGGCCACAAAGCTTTTGTTTGGTTGGGTTGGGGGTTGATCGGGACTTCTGGGCTACCAGGTGTTTTATTTCTGTAGGGGGTGTCAGTGTCCGGGGTGGGGGGGCACTAGCCCCCTTGACAGCATGCCAAGGGCATCAAGGGCTTTCCCCGATGCCTGAATCTTCTTAGGTGAAGTGTCAGACTTCACCTCAGATGATATTTTTGCTCCTGGCTGGATCTTTACACCTGCCCGAAGCTAGCATGAATATCCAGCATTAAAAACAGTGTAAAAAACTGTGCTGAGTTTCACAGTTTTTTATATCGGGTGCAATTAAGTATGCAGCGATTTGCATGCCCAATGTGCTGCAATTTAGCGTGGATGTTTTTAAGGTGCTTTTCCAGTGCTAACTTGTTTCTGCATCGGAGATCAAGCCAAGAGTGGTAAAAGTGCCAGAAATATGACACGCTAAGCTTTTCTGCACTAGCGCCTTTGATCTTAAACCAGAAGGTAAACCAGAAGTGCTTTCCTCAGTGTGGCTAAGGTTCCATAGAATAAGAGGAAGTGTTTTGGAGGGTATGCATGAAAAAGGGTTACAGGCTGGAAGTCAATTTTTTAATTAAGCTTCCGTGTAAATGTTTTATTGTGTATTGGAATGATGCCGTCTTCATTGATCAAAGTCTGCTTTGTGTGCATCGGGAAGATAAGATATCTGTTAATGACTCACTGTCTGCACAAATAGCTGTGTCGGTGCCGTTTGTGTAGGTGAGACCGACTACTAGTTCATCACTGACCTTTGGTCTTGTGCTGTTTCTCTTTCTATGGTTCTGTTTCTTCAAAATTACGTTGACTTTGTTTAGTGACTTGACATAGTAAGATGTAATTTTCTCATTTTTCCTTAATTTTACTATGAAGGATTTTTCCTGATTTGTTTTCTTGGGTGTTTCTTTTTTAAATATGTAAGGGGCCAAAATTCAGCAGCCTCTAACTTATACTTTTATTTTAGAAGCCATATTCATATTTTGGAGGTCTGAAAACAAGCATAGAGACTTACAGTACAAAGCACAGAGATGTTCCCGGAGCTATTTTGGAAGCCGGGTCTGTGGACATCCCCAGCGCGAGGATGTCCGAGTCAGAACAGAGGTGTGGTGTAGCATAGCTGGGACATTCCCAAAAACTTGGATGTCCTCATCCGTTTTCAGAAACATCTTGGATGTCTCAAGCTGCGTCAAAGGTTATAGCTGCTCCAGGCATGAATAGGCATCTGAAAAGTGCTCCTTTGGTCCGGCAATCATTTGGAGGGTATGGAGAATAGAGAATCATTTTTTTATTTTGCCACGACACTGGATGTCCCCCGTAAGCAGGACCAACCTGCCCAATAGATGAATTAGTTGGCCACCTAGGGTGGAAGGTCCCAGCAGGCGGCACGGTGACCCCTGCCCCCCTCCCAATTTTTTAAATTGGCGCCGCATCAGCAACGTGGCAGGCTTTAAAGTGCCAGGTGCATGTGCCCTCACAGCCTGCTGCTCCTGCCCCTTCCGACACAACTTCCTATCAGAGGGGGCAGGAAGTTGCAGAAGGGTAGGGGCCAGGAGCGGCAGGATATGAGGGCAAGGACACATGCGTGCACATGTGGGGTTACTTTTAAGCTGCAGCACTTCTGCTGCATTGAGGGATCGCCATGCCACCCCGACTCCCACGTGAGATGATGGAGGGGGGGGGGGATGGCACAGCACAGCAAAAGCCCTTGGGCCAACCCTGCCTGTATGCAACCTTGCTTAAGAGGGATGTCCCTGCCCCACAGTTCCGTAGCAGCAATATCTATATGGACACCGGTGTGAGCGGCTGTTTCTAAATTCAGGCCAAAACATAGACGTCCCAGTGTTTTTCTGCACGTTTTACCCTGGATGTGCCAGATTGCACTTGGACGCCCTTTCTAAAATTCCACTTTTAAAGTTATATGCATTTCAGCGGCAATGTCCAGATAAGCGCCAGTTTTGAAAATCCACCTAGAATGTTAAACGTTTAGGATAAATAGTTAAAGTCCAACCTGCTACATATTTGCTCATTGTCACTTGGGAGTATAAGTTATTTATTCAGTGGCTGAATTTCACTGCTGAACATGTAACCTTTTTGCCTGCAAGCACTCTCTCTCAAATGCTGCTCCTTTTTCTCAACATTTAACTTTGGCTGTATTCTGAATACAATGGTCAAAGCTAACCATTCAGCCATTGTGAATCTGTAAAATACAGCATTGATGTAGCCTGTGCTGCTGCCAGCTGTATAGGTGCTTTTGAATATCACCTCTCTTGTTTAAACTTAAACTATGAATTTCTAGAAATACCATTTTTTTAGTGCTTCTAGTCTTCAAATTCTGTCAAATGCCTCCAGAATATACAGTGGCCCTTTTACTAAATTGTGCTAGGCAGGTAACAAAGGTTTTGGCACATGTTATGTGTTCGCAGAGGCCCTGTTAGCATGGGGCCAACCTAGCATGAGACAATTTCTGTGCTAACCTGAATCGTGCGTTGGGGTGGTAAGGGAGTATGTTAGGGGAGAAGAGTGGGCGTGTTCAGCACTGCACAGTGATCAGAGGGTTAACAACTGCAACCCTTGCAATTAGCATGGGTTCATCTAATGCTTTCTCAATAGGTGGAGTTAAGTGCACTTGCGGCATTCGGCATTAGGGTACCAGTGCATGCACTAATTGCCAATAACGTGCTGGAAACCCCCCAGTAGTTAGCACACAGTAATTACAACTACCAGGTGTTCGTTTTGTGTTGGAGTGGAGGAGTGGCCTAGTGGTTGGGGCAAGGTACTTCAGGCCGGAAGGTTGGGGGTTCTAATCCCACTAGAGGACAGCAACCTTGGGCCGGAAGGACTGGGGTTTCTAGTCACACAGGTGCTCCTTGTGGTCTTGGGCAAGCCACTTAACCCTCCATAGCCCATATTCCCTGTAAAATAGTTATCTCCAAGTTATAATGCCCTGTTCAATGTAATTTCAGTTTGTTCATTGTAAACCGCACTGATGCAGAATAGCACAGTATATAAGAGAAATAAATAAAATGCACGTTTGTTGCAAAACCCCAGCACGCTTTACTAAAAGGGTTCTATATTATATATATATTTTCTGCCTGAAATTTCTCTCATTTGTTATGAACTGAGTGAAGGTTTAAACATTATACAGAACTCAGAGCAAACAATTCAAAAGATGAGTCCAGGATTATCCAGTGCATCTAAAAGACAAGAATTTACCCTGCAATTTATGCAAGTCCCCTTGATGCAGGCTAAGATATGAGCCCATACTGGGGTAGTTTGTCTGTGGTTGATTAGAGGTGGGTTTGTATTATGAAGCTTTGCATTTACTATTATCATAGCCGGGGGGGGGGGGGGGCAAAATTGGTGGCTATTCTGGGCATCAAATGGGAGAGAGGTGTCAGGAGGGCACAATCTTCTACTACTAATATTTCATAGTTCTACTATAATCAATTTCATACATACTTGCACAGAGACATTTTAAGCTGATTTTATAAACACAGATTTGCACCAATGTGTCTTTATAAAACTGCCCCGCTAAAGCATCCAAAATCATGGATGAAATGCAGCCATGTACCTTGACACTTGCACTTTAAACGTACGTGGCTTAGATGAGAGTAAGGAAACGGATGTTGGCATCTGCTGCATGGCAATTGAATTGGATGCCCAAGTAATTTTTGTCTTATATTAACTCATCACGGTTACATTATACTAGCAGTATATATATTATAGGTTCAGTGCACCAGGTGGAATGCATGATATAATACACCGCCCACAACTAAAGTACAAGGGCAGATTGTCAGCTCCGGGTGCAGGAAAAGCTGGTCCCTCCTCTGACTTTTATTATATGTTTGTCACAGAACTCCTTTACATAGGTTTGAGAGAGGAGCTGAGATAAATTCTTATCTTACTGGCGTTACTGAATTATGAAGGGACAGCTGTACTAAGCATTTTCCCCATACACATAGGGTAAGAGGAAGGCCATAGTGAAACAGCCAGGGTGAGGCATGTCAAAGTAAGGATATTTATTTTTTCCTTAAATATCTGCCTTCTTTTTAAAATCTGAATTTTATACCACAATCAAGGACCCCAGTTCACCTCATCTGCAGAATTTGCCATTTGCCGAAGAAACCCTGCCTTACTCACCCCACTGCAGCTCAAGGCTGCCTGTCCTGCAGCCTGTCTCTTTATCGTTATCTTTTGTATATTTATTGTCATTTGATATACTGCCCTAGGCAGCAAGGCATCAGAGCAGGTTACAAAACTCTAAATTAAAAATAAGGAAAAGGAAAGAAATGCCAATCATATATAGGAGAGGAGAGAAAAGAAAGAGAATGAAGAAGAGAGCAATGGGTGGACGGGGAGGAGAAAAGAACTTATATTAAGAAGAGAGCGAGCTAAGAGGGAGACAGGGGAAGGGGAGGGCCAGCAACATGAGAAAACCAAAGTGGTGGGCTGGAGTAGTGAAAGGAAGGAGGAGATGAGGAGAACGTGGGTTGGAAGGCAGGTGGAACAGGTGGGAGTGGGGGATGGAAGACTGGAGAGCAGAGGGAAGGATGAAGAGGGGAGATGAGAGACTGGAAGAAGCAGCTTGGACTGCATGATAAGGCAAGATTAGAGGAGAGGAGATGTGAGAAAGAGGAGGAACTAGGGGAAAGAGGGGTGAAGAAAGCAGGGTCTGGAAGTGAAGGGTGCAATGCTTTGTCAAGTGATGTTCGTTTAGAAAGTTCATATAAGAGATTTAAAAAAGATCTAAAAATGTGGATTTACAACCTTCGTTTGAAGAATATCTAGGACTTTTAAAGAATAGCGTGTGATAAGAATTGGTATGGATTTCACATTTTTATTTAGGTTTTACAAAATCCTTATAACATTAAGATAAATAAAATAGTGCAGCATACTCTCTATTGCAGCTTGTCATGCTATGAGGGCTTGTGTGCATCAGTGATGCTGAGAGCTAAACTATCAGTAGTTTAACTACTGGCAGGGTCTCCCAAGATGGACAGGTCTCAGCTGAGGTGCCAGACCAAGGCAAACCACCCATCTGGGCAGCAGCAGAATGGGATAGTGTTGATGGAGGAGGATCGCATTTCTGTGACAACGGCAACAACACCAAACTTAAACTGCGTGGAAGAAAGGCCCGGCAATCTACTTCTGTATCTTGCCATGAAAACCCAATGGATAGTTACAACAAAACAAATTGTGCTATAGTGCTGGAAGATGAGACCCCCAGGTCGGAAGGCACTCAACTAGCTACTGGGGAAGAGCTGAAGACTTCTCAGAGTAAAGCCGGGACGTCTGACTGCTGATGTAGCTGCGCATGAAATGAGAGTCAGAAGCTGTAAAGATGTCTTACCAGTCTGTCAACAATGAGCCGCCTGACTCAAGACCGAACACAATTTAGGATAGCTATCCAGAGGGTCGCCATGAGTCGACTCCGACTCGACGGCACTTAACAACAACAACTCTCCATAGAAAAATTTCCTAATAGGTACATAAACAACAAAAAGATCCAAGGAGGCCTTCATAAAGTAAGAAATAATTAGTTAACACAAATAAGCCACGTGAGCATTAGCCTGATGACAAAAATAAGACACTTAGAAGCATGTCTACTAAAGGGCGATAGATGCTGCTGTGGGCCTAATGTGAAAATATCGCTCAGTGGTAGCATCTAACGCGGGCGAAATGCAGATATCACAGGCACTTTTCTGATTTTGCACGTTGTAGTGGGGGGTGGGATCATGATGGTGAGTAGGCATTTCAACTGTTGGAAACTGTCCAGGGGGGCTGGTGCACCCCCAAGACAAGTGGAGGAGTTGGTTAGAGCACTGGCTTGGTAACCAAGAGATCAGCGTTCAATTCCCACTGCACTTCTTGTGGCCTTGGGCAAGTCACTTAACCCTCCATTGCCTGGGAAGAAAGGTCTGGCAATCTACTTCCAGTCACACTGTCAAGAAAACCCAGGAGCTACTGATTTGCTAGAAGTCAGCATTGACTTGAAGGCATGCATTACAGCCAGTTGGCCCCCTACTGGCATATCTCCCTCCCCTCCCCCCCAATATACTGAAACACATCCTGGCTAATCAGTTTGGCCTCCTAACAACCCCTCCCTCCCCCATTTCAAATACTTAAATCCCAGCTAGCTGGTCAGCCATAGGGAGTCCCCCTGTCTCCAAAGCCTTCTAGTGCTATACAAATGATAAGTAGTAGTATTATTAGTTGTTTCAGTACATTGGGGGAGGGAGAGAGTTAGGGGGCAACTGGCTAGCTGGCACTTATGCTTGCAATGGGGGGTGCACTGATTCCCCTGGACAATCCCAACAATCAGAACACCTACTCCCTATCCTGATACCCTCCCCCCCCCCCACCCCCCAACATGCAAAATGCAGAAAAGTGCCTGCACTTTGGAAGCTCTCAGAGGGCGGATTGGTGCTAGAGGGGGGAGGCCACACTTTTTATTTTGTTGGTGCAATGGATATGTACCGACAAAATTGACAGATCGGAGGGGAGGCCCAAACAGGGCATTTGGGGGCTGATGGCTGGCTATTAGGAAGATAGAGTTATTAATAGCTTTGTCCTCCCCTTGCCCTTACCACGGAGACTCACAGTCTCTGCACTGGCAGGCACCACGGGACTTCTCGGGTCTCTGCAGTAAGGGTAAACACTCGGTGATATCTGCAGAGGTTAGGCTGGGAACACCCCCTGCAGATACTCTGGCTCTTTTACTGCTACCATGGGTCTTTTGCAACTATCACACCGCGATAGTGCAAAAGGCTCCCATGGTTTAGTAGGCATACCCCTTAAACTTCCAAGTCCAGTTCGGGATCAAAATGTTAAATTTCAGACATCTATGAATGAGTAGACAAAAATTCTATCAATTATTCTGGATTCTGTGCTGCATTCCCATAATGCATCATATGTGAGACTCACAAATCCAGGACTGGCTGTAGACTCTCTCAATGGGCTGAGGCACAGGTCACATTCCTTGGCTGAGGGCAGGAACACGTGTGGACAACAGGCATTTATTTATTTTTTATTTATTTAAAGTTCTTATATACCGCGCTCTTTGGTATCAGCGCGGTTTACAGATAACAAATTTCGCATTGGAACAATTCTTTGCTTACATTATAACAGGGTCAGTAACTAGGAGGTAACGGGGAAACTATATACAAACAGAAATTTCATCTGTGGATAATTTATGGTTCAGGTTACATATTGGAGATCATGACTTTGGTGTGTAGAGAGTCTGGTTCGTGATCTGTCAGGACTATGTTGTTGGAGTGTAACGATGTGAGTGTGCATTCACAGTGGGCAACGGGCAGTATGTGCTGAGCAATGTTCCCTCTAATTTTCTGTAGGCTGTGTGCGCATAAAATATCAGCTGTGCAGCTTTTGAAGGAAGATTAAATTTTTGTGCGCTACATAACGACACTCGGAGTTACTTTAAAATTTGACTACATGTCAGAATACAGTATGTACACCACATTGATTGCACTAGAAAATATTGTAGAACTTGTGAAAACTGTAAATACACAACTTTTAAATTTTAAGACATCTGTGTTTTCTATCAGAATCAGAACCAAAATTTTTGTGCGCTCTGTTGTAAAGTATGTGCGCTCGCTCAGCGAGGTGTGTGCGCGCGCGCGCACAGCTTAGAGGGAACAGTGGTGCTGAGTCACCAACGCAGAACCTGATGTTGTGAGGAGTTATGGCAGCCAGAACCCAAAAGCTCCATTTCTCCAATGCTGATTTGTGTCTGCTGTTCCCCAGCTCGGGGGCAAGGCACAACATGAGCCAGATGACCAGGGCATGGCAGCACATGTTGTACCGGTTCAACCGGAGTGCAGACTACGTTGGAGTGGTGAGTACCTGCATATGATT
Source organism: Ichthyophis bannanicus (assembly GCA_033557465.1). NCBI lineage: Eukaryota > Metazoa > Chordata > Amphibia > Gymnophiona > Ichthyophiidae > Ichthyophis > Ichthyophis bannanicus. Next base: position 1,200,023,253 of record CM066032.1, on the reverse strand, counting down.
GCCCTTGACAGAGTAGCTGGGTTACCAGTGGGCTCCAGATGTGCCCAACAGGATTGATCCAGTCCTGGGTTTACCCCATTGCTTGCAGGGACTTGGGAGTTTTCCATTTCTTATGGAGTGGAATAGAGAAATCAGAACTACATGTCTCTACATACAATAGGATAAACCCAGGACGGCATCGGAACTGTCAGGTGCATCTGGAGCCAGTTGGCAACCTTTCAAAGTAGCACAGGTCCCCAAATCCAGGATGGACTTTCTTTGCCAGTATGTCTCTTACATTTACATTGCAATGCCTTATGGCCTATGTGATCTCTGATTTCACCCTTTTGTGATCATTGCTGCATGTAGGCTTGGCACCTGGCTCCAGACATACCCTACAGGCTTGATCCAGTCCTGGATTTACCTCATTGCATGCAGGGACATCTAGTTCTGGTTCCTCCATTGTGCCCCATAAAAAAGGTAAACTGCAAGCCCTTGTGTGCAATGGGGTTAACCCAGGACTGAATCAAGTCTGTCGGGCACATCTGGACACAGTTGACAACCCTAGCTACATGTTCCCCCATTGCATCAGGATGAACCTATCTGAAAACAAGAGTGGGTTAAAAGCGAGTTCCTGGAAATTGGTAGCTGTGCACATCAGGGTAGGTGCTGCATGATTTGGGTGATGCACACACCTCACAGCCACATGGCTTCTCCAGGCATATGACAGAGATTGCAGGTTAGGCACTTCCATGATAGAGATGTTTGACCACTCCTGGTTTTCCAACAATCTCATCAGGATGCATCATGGTACTCACAGCACTGAATCCAAAGGGTACTACCAGGGACTAGAAATACCAGACTGCGTAACAGTGCCATTTGGCAGCAATTACTGTCACTATAGCTCAATGATGGAACTGCATGCCTTAGCCACTTAGCCACATAGAGCTGCAAACTGGCTCCCAATACACCCAGCCTGCCTGATCCTGTCATGAAGGGATACGTATTCCTAATTTCTCTGTTATACTCCATTGGAAAGGCTGACCTGCATATCCCTGCATACAATGCGGTTCCATTAAGAGGCCAGAAGAAACCACAATTTACACAACATATATGACCTTGTGATATGAGTCAATGCGTCACACTCCCCTTATTAAGGCAATAATGACTTTACATATCTATTTATACACATTAGCTCTTACACCTTTAAATATCCACTGCCCTAACATACTTTTCCACCCAGGTAGCTCTGAGTTGGCTGATTACCCTGGTCCAGGAGTGAGGTATTGAGCCAGTCCTGATGTTAGGAATAGCTCATCCTGATGCATTTAGGGACTTGCAGCACTATATCACATGAGTATAAGCAGGGTGTACACATACCATACTCAATTACTATGTGACAACTGCAACAGAACTGGCAACACATCTCAATCCTGAGGATGGTTAACTTGAGAACCTTGTGATTTCAGATATACACCTGCCTATTGAATCTAATGGGGGTTGATAATTATGTGAGGGCATTGGCTATGTACATGTTTCTGAGGTGATTGGTATGAATAGATGTGCATTGCGGTACACTGAGGTCTGAATCACATCTGTCAGGCACATCCAGACTAGCCATGTTACCCAATTCCAGAGTGAGATTGTTTGCCAGTTCTGGTTTTACATGTGCTTTGCAATGCAGTCTGGCATTTGTAGTCCAAGGTTTAAAACATAGGAATCAGGGCTGCACATCCTATGATGCTTCAGAATGAGATAGTCACAAATTCTGGGCTGACGTATAAATGCACTCCTGAAACTGGGTAACATGGCAGGTCTGCACATCTGGTGACAGTGGCCATCCCCCAGCAGCCCTGAATGTGGGGAGGGAGCAAAGGTGTGGGCCATCTCAGGATGGGGCAACGCAGATGCCCTGCTGGGCCTTGGTCCACTATGCTTTATCATGTTTGGTACAGCCATGTGTTAGAGTTCCAAGAGTGCATTTGGGATCCTCTCCTGGATATGTGAAAATGTCATGCAGATGCATTTTGGTCCCTGGCACAGTGATTTCCAGGGGTGAGGGACAGCACTAAAAGATCCTACACATCCTCCCAGTGGGAATGTGAGACCCCCCCAGATGGAGCACATATGCTATCTCATGGATTTGCCCAGATCTGCCTAGTTATCCAGTTCCAGGAATGATTTTTGCCAGCAGTCGAGAATATCTGATGATCTGCACCTTGTGCATCATGGGACCAGCAGGGCTCATGCACATGCCTGACATCAACCACAACAGATAACATGATGTCTGTGCAGGCACATTAACATCTATATCTGGCAAGAGGGGGGTTATCTCTACAATTATGTAACCTCACAAATCCAGACACACAAACTTGCTTTTATGCTGACATGGACAAGGGCATGTTGTTGTGACATGGTGGTCTGATGGCAGATTTAGGCAGGGCATATTTGCTGGTAGATGCACTTTGGCACCACATTATCAGAGTGAACCTAAGAGAGGCCTTCTTTAACCTTCTGCACAGTCACACATGCATTTAAGATGCCCTCCATGGAAGGTAGGGCAGGTACAGCTGAACTTGTGGCTGGTGACCTGCAGGGCTTTGCCAGCCACAAAATTTGCTAAGTATCAAATGAGTTAGCCACATGTGGGTCAAGCATCTGAGATTCACAGCTGTGCCTTGTCAGCACAGCGATATGGTAGGCCATGTTTTGTGGTTGCTGTATGTAGTAGGGTTGGCAGATGACCCAATTCCAAGAGTGAGTTTGTGAGACAATCCAGGGTTTGTGAAGTTGTTCTACATATGCTTAATGATACTTGAAGCAGTGATTTCAATGTGTGAGAGGCAGGACAATGAATGCCGTCCTCCATAGCGAGGACACTAGAACTCTAGCTGAAAGGTCTGATTCCAGGCTTTGTCCCAAGCAGCCATATTTACTAGGTCAAGGACTGATGTTTGCTGCCAGTCCAGGGCTCCTGGAATTCACATTCTTTGGAATTTGGCACACATACATCACTTATTTGAAGGTGTACTACAAGCTCCCCTCCACTCAGCCCATTTCCATTCCAAGCCCCCGTCCCCATCAGCTACTTGTAGTTCAAGCCTCCCCTTCCACTCAGCCCATTTCCAGTCCTAACCACTCCCCATAAGCCCATTTTCAGTCCCAGCCCACCCCTAGCCCATTACCAGACATAAGAACATAAGATATGCCATACTGGGTCAGACCAAGGTCCATCAAGCCCAGCATTCTGTCTCCAACAGTGGCCAATCTAGGTCATATGTACCTAGCAGTTTCCCCAAGAGACACAAGTTCCACAATGCTTGTACTGGGTCAAGCATTGATATCTTCGGTCACTTCTTAATAATGGTTTATGGACCTTTCCTCCAGGAACTTGTCCAAACCTTTTTTAAACCCAGCTACACTAACAGCCTTTACTACATCCTCCGGTAACAAATTCCAGAGTTTGATTACACGTTGAGTGAAAAAATATTTTCTTTTATTAGTCTTAAATAGTTTACCAGGTAGCTTCATTGCTTGTCCACTAGTCTTTCTATATTCTGATAACGTAAACAATCGATCTACATTTACCCGTTCCACTCCGTTCATTAATTTATAGACTTCTATCATATCTCCCCTCAGCCGTCTCTTTTCAAGGTTAAAGACCCCTAACCTTTTTAGCCTCTCCTCATAGGAGTATCCTTCCATCCCCTTTACCATTTTGGTGGCTCTTCTCTGAACCTTTTCTAAAATCGCTATATCCTTTTTAAGATACGGTGACCAGAATTGCACACAATATTCAAGGTGTGGTCTCACCATGGAACGATATAGAGGCATTATAATATCTTTTGTTTTATTTTCCATTCCTTTCCTTATCATACCTAGCATTCTATTTGCTCTCTTGGCCGCCGCTGCACACTGGGCCGAGGGTTTTAACATGGTATCCACAATGACGCCTAAATCTTTTTCCTGGGTGGTGGTTCCTAATGTGGAACCTTGCATCGTGTAACCATAGTTTGGGTTGTTCTTCCATAGGTGCATAACCTTGCACTTGTCCACATTAAATTTCATCTGCCATTTTGATGCCCAGTCTTCCAATTTATCAAGATCCTCTTGCAATTTTTCACAACTTTAAATAGCTTTGTGTCATCTGCAAATTTGATAATCTCACTCGTTATTCCACTTTCCAGGTCATTTATGAATAAGTCAAAAAGCAGCGGACCCAGAACAGATCCCTGGGGTACACCACGATTCACCTTTCTCCATTGGGAAAATTGGCCATTTAGCCCTACCCTCTGCTTTCTATCTTTTAACCAGTTCCTGATCCACAATAGTACACTGCCTCCTATCCCAAGACTCTTTAGTTTTGCCAAAAGTCTCTGATGAGGTACCTTATCAAAGGCTTTCTGAAAGTCCAGATACACAATATCAACCGACTCACCTTTGTCCACCTGTTTATTCACTCCTTCAAAAAAACATAACAGATTAGTAAGACAAGATCTTCCTTGTCTAAAGCCATGTTGGCTGTCTCCCATTAGGTTGTGACTATCTACATGCTGAGTAATTTTATTCTTTATGATGGTTTCTACCATTTTTCCCGGTACTGACGTCAGGCTCACCGGTCTGTAGTTTCCCGGATCACCCCTGGAACCCTTTTTAAAAATTGGTGTTACATTGGCGATCCTCCAATCTTCAGGTATTAGAGATGATTTTAATGATAGTTCACAGATTACTGATAGCAGGTCTGCAATCTCATATTTCAGTTCTTTCAACACCCTTGGATGTATACCATTTGGCCCAGGTGATTTGCTACTCTTCAGTTTATCTAATAGTTGTAAGACATCTTCCCGATGTATCGATATTTCCTTTAATTCTTCCGCACCTTTAAATACCACTTCAGTCATGGGTAACATCCCTACATCTTCCTCAGTAAAGACCGAAGCAAAGAATTCATTCAGTCTCTCCACTATCGCCTTGTCACCTCTTAGTGCTCCTTTAACCCCTTTATCATCTAATGGACCAACTGACTCTTTCACAGGTTTTTTGCTACGAATGTACTTGAAAAGGTCTTTATTTCGCGTTTTTGCTTCCACAGCAAGCTTCTTCTCAAATTCTCTCTTTGCCTGCCTTATCAATGCCTTGCATTTGACTTGCCAGTGCTTGTGCTGGTTCCAGGTTTCGTCGTTTGGCTCTTTTTTCCATTTCCTGAAAGATGCTTTTTTGGCAACAACAGCCTCTCTGACCTCACCTTTAAACCATGCTGGCAGTTTTTTGGACTTCCTTCCACTTTTCTTAAAGCGTGGAATACAGCTGGTCTGGGCTTCCAAGATAGTATTTTTCAACAACACCCAAGCTTGATGTACGTCTTTAAGCTTTGCAACTGCTCCTTTTAGTTTTTTCTTAACTGTTTTCCTCATTTTATCATAGTCTCCCTTTCGAAAGTTAAAAGGTAGTACTGTGGATTTCCTTACTATCCCTCCTCCACTAATTAAATCAAAGGCAATCATACTATGATCACTATTGCCAAGTGGCCCCAACAACCTTATCTCTTGCACTAGATCTGGTGTTCCACTAAGGACTAGGTCTAATATGGCTTCCCCTCTGGTCGGTTCATGAACCAGCTGCTCCAAGAAGCAGTCATTTATTTCATCTAGGAACTTTATCTCCCTAGCATGTCCTGACGTGACACTGACCCAGTCGATACCGGGGTAATTGAAATCACCCATTATTATTACTGCGCTGTAACCTTTGTTAGCTTCCTTGATTTCTTTGAGCATTTCATCATCCATTTGGTCATTCTGGCCAGGTGCTCGATAGTACACCCCCACTGCCATTGCCTTCCCCCTTTTATATGGGATTTCAATCCATATAGATTCTACAGCAGATTTTGTTTCCTGCAAAACTTTAATCCTTTCTGAGTCAATGCCCTCTCTAATATAGAGCGCAACCCCTCCACCAATTTGATCAGCTCTATCATTACAATATAATTTGTACCCAGGTATCACAGTGTCCCACTGGTTGTCCTCCTTCCTCCATGTCTCTGATATTCCAATCATATCTAACCTTTCATTTAGTGCTATATATTCTAACTCTCCCATCTTATTCTTTAGACTTCTAGCATTTGCATACAAGCATTTTAGAGAATGTATTTTATTCATGTTAATTTGGCTATTGTTAGACATGGGTAAATTGGGATCTTTAAGCTCTGTCTACCCCATACTTGAGGGCATTTGGGCTACTTTACTCTTTTGTGGAACCTCTCTGCTTTTGGTAGTATCCTTCAAGGATACATTCTTTCGAACCATCCGCTCTTGGGCGACTGTCGGCTTTCCCCTAATATCTAGTTTAAAAGCTGCTCTATCTCCTTTTTAAAGGTTAATGCCAGCAGCCTGGTTCCATCCCGGTTAAGGTGAAGCCCATCCCTTCGGAAGAGCCCCTCCTTTCCCCAGAATGTTCCCCAGTTCCTAACAAATCCAAAACCCTCATCTCTGCACCATTGTCTCATCCACACATTGAGACTCCGGAGCTCTGCCTGCCTTTTGGGTCCTGAGCGTGGAACAGGAAGCATTTCGGAGAATGCTACCATGGAAGTTCTGGATTTCAACTTCCTACCTAAAAGCCTAAATTTTGCCTCCAGAACCTCCCTACCACATTTTCCTATGTCATTGGTACCGACATGTACCAAGACAGCAGACTCCTCCCCAGCACTATCTAAGTCCTAAACCCCCCATCAGCCCCCTTCCAGTCCTAACCCCATCACCCCATTTTCAGTCTTAGCCCCTCCCCATAGCCCATTACCAGTCCTAACCTCCCCATCAGCCCACAGCCCATTACCAGTTCTAACCCCATCAACCCACCTCAAGTCCTAACCCCCCCCCATCAGCCCATTTCCAGTCCTAGCCCCCCATCGCCCATTACAAGTCCTAACCCCCCTCTCCCCCCCCCCAATCAGCCCAGGGAAAATTAAAGGTGGCGGTGGCAGTGGCAGAATCAAGTGTCCCAGCAGCCCATTGTACCGCACGTTTCGGTGGTTGAGAGGAAGGAGCGGGGAGCTCGACATCCCTTCTTGCTCGTGGTGGGATGTGGGCATGAGTATTGCTCTTTGCCTCTCTTCCGCCTCCCACCGGTGGTTGCCGAGGCTGACGCAAGAACGTAGAGCTCCAGAGTGTGGCTGGCAGAGGAGACAGAGAATGCACGTCCTGAGCCACCGTGCAGCTAGATGGCTCTGGTAACGGTGCAGAGATCTCCCACCCCAATCGAGTGTCCAGGCAGCTCCCCCTGCCCGGCAGAGCCCTGCCTCCCTCCCTGCATCAGTCCCTCTCATGACGGCTTTCAGAGCCACGAAGGGAGAGTTTCTCCCTCGCAGTTCTGTTAAACCACGAGAGGGACTGATGCAGGGAGGGAGGCAGGGCTCTGCTGGGCAGGGGGGGGGGGCCGCCAGGACACTCGATTCGGCCGCTGCCACAGCAGCAGCGGCCAGCTTTTTTTTTAAAATTTACTTTTAAAGCAGAATGTTATTTGCGCAGGGCCCCCTGAAACGCGGGGCCCTGTGCAAAAAGGGAAAATTAGACTTACCTGCTAATTGTTGTTCCTTAAGGAACTCTAGTCTAGTCCCGGAACCATAGAGTTGTGAACCTCCACCAGCAGCTTTGGAGACTGAAAGATGTCATCGCTTTGATGTCACTGGTATATCTAGGCAAACACCGCCCCTTTCCACCAGTACCTATTGACAAAGCAGACTCAGCAGAGCAACCAATAAGTAGCTACCGAATTAAGCATAACGGAACAGAAGTAGTTAAAACTGCCCAGGAACAATACGTCCCCGTAACTCAGCCAAAAATGTCTAGCTCCTAAAGATGGAATAACCACGCTCCAGAGCCTACAGGGCACTGCTGCGCAAAAAAGGGTCACCTGGTGACTTTCCCATGTACCTCCAGAACAGGACAAATTCTCTTCGAAAACCTGTTTCTCAATCCATCTCCCTGTCGTCCAGATTTCTGTAGTCCTTTTCCTTTCCTTTTTTTTTTTTTTTTTAAACTTCAGGCTGCACGCCGCGTAATATACTGGGAGGGATCCGGGACTGGACTAGAGTTCCTTAAGGAACAACAATTAGCAGGTAAGTCTAATTTTCCCTTCCTTTGCATCCCTCTAGTCCAGTCCCGGAACCATAGAGGATGTAACAGAGCAGTGAATATCAACGGGAGGGACCTTGAAGCCCAGCCTGAAGTACTGCTGAACCCAAAACGTCCATCCACTCGCGCCTGCACATCAAACTGAAAGTGCCGCGCAAAGGAATGCAGCGAGTACCAAGTCGCCGCCCAACAACCTACAAATCTCCTCGACCGTCTCTAAATGGAACTCCGCCCAAGACACCGCCTGCACCCTGGTGGAATGCGCACACAAACCAACCGGAACCACCTTACCCTTCTACCGGTAGGCCGATGCAATAGACTCCTTTAGCCACCGCGAAAACGAGGGCTTCGTCACCGCCTCTCCCTTCCGCGGGCCTCCAAAGGCGACAAACAACCTGTCGGACTTCCTGAAAGACGCCGTTCTACAGAGATACTTCTTAAGCACCCGTCGAACGTCCAAAAGATGTAACCGAAAACCCCGGAAGAGACACCATCTGGAGACGTGAAAAACCAAAAACCACCTTTGCCCAAAAAGCTGGGATCGTGCGCAACACTAGCTTGCGACTGAAAAAGGACAAATACGGCTCCTTACCAGACAGCGCCTGCAACTCTGAACTCCTCCAAGCGGAGCAAAAGGCTACCAGCGGGGGAAAGGACAAGACAAAGACTACTAACTGGGAGCTTACTGAGCCTTGACTTGGACGAACCGTCAGCCGCCCCATTCCCCCACCAGAGAGACCTCCGGGAGAACCCCAAAGAAGCCAATTATATTCGCCAGCACTCGAATCACACCATAATGCACATTTGCCACATAAAGCAAAACAGACTAGTCACTTCAACTCCCTGATCCTTTCCTGTTCCAGGTGAGTAGACTGCCGTAAATACTGCGACCACCGGAAGCATGCTCTCGTCCCCCCAGACTCCCCCAATGGGAGCCTGTAAGGACAGAGCAGTGCCCCCAATGATCGATTCAGTGAACCACCGAATCTCCTATCGCGCGCTAAAGAAGATCGCTAGGGCTCTCTTCCAGACAGTGAGTCCACACCTCCTGGAAGTGCAAGGTGTGCACCCACCCACGTAGTACCGAGGCCTGCGCCTGCCTAGTCTCAAAATGTCAATCAAGAACAGGCCAATTCAGGACAGCTGAATACTTTTTTTTTTTTTGGTCTTTTTTTTTTTTTTTACAAAGACATCTCTTAACCAAAAAGTCCTTCAGCCGATGTTGAGAAGCTATTTCCGTGCCAACACAATGCAGCAGAAAGAACTCCCTATGACAGGCATAGAAATCCACAGCCTTCCCGCTAGAGGAACGCCCCATTCCGTCTGCCTGCACCAAGCTGGACATTCCAATTTATTTATTTATTTATTTTTAAGGTCAACTAGCCCCTGGTGTTAGAAAATACAGCTTTCCCATTCCGCAGTGGCAATTGAGTCAGCAAAGAAGAAGCCGAGAACCTGCAGCAAAGTTCCCATTATACCACCTGGTAAAGACTACACTTCTAGACCAATGAAGCAAAATAGCACGCAAGAGTGCATTGTGTCCTGCCAGTAGCTGATCAAACTTATCATGTATGTCAGTACGGTTTCTTTCGGGATTTAAGGAATGCTCTGGGAGAATTCTTTGGGCAGACACCGAATCACCCTTTTAAAATTCAGAATCGGGCGAAACGAGCCTTCCTTCTTTGGAACCACAAAGTAGAGGGAGTATCAACCGTACTGGGCTGCCGGCACCGGCACCACCGCTTTAAGTTGAAGCAGCCGCTGGAGCGTTCCTGCGACCGCCGGAAACTTTTGCGGAGCTCTGCAGGAGGACTGGACAAAGGAATCTAATACAGGCCGATGGAGCTCCAAGGCTGATGCCAAGCAGCGTGCAAGCCATCCCGCAAACACAGCATATGATGTATGCCTTTCAGAATCTGAGCTGCTGCTAGTGCTGCGAGAGAACTAGCCTGGCTGCGCGCTTCTGGCCCCCATTAAGACAGGTGCTGAACACTAGCAGATACTCTCCGTACTGGAGAACCTCTGATAAATGGAATGGGAGCCAAAATAGCCTCAAAGGCCAGAGTCCTATTCAGCGACCTCTCTCCGCTGAGCCGCCTTTTACAGAAGGAAAAGAAACCACATATAGCCACATATATCACAGCAGCTAAGCCCAAATATTACCCTGCCATATCAACCGACTAACGCCTTATAGGACCTGCTATGGACAGCGGAAGGAAATTCTTGTAAACCAACATAGCTAGGCCCCTCTTTTTCTTTTTTTTTTTTTTTAACAATCTTTGAAGGCATACTGAAAAAGTTTAATCCATACTCTGCAGCTGGGTTAAATTTTTTTTTTTTTTGCACATTTCAGGAAAGTGCACCCATCCTATGCACTCTGTTCAAATAGGGATTTTCCGTCTGCTATGTGCACTTACTAACTACCATTTGATAGAAATATGTAGTCAGAAGTTGGGATCCCGAGAGTTTTGGGCACGGCCGGGAAAGGATGTATAGGACTCCAAAAATCAAGCTCCAGCCACCTCCAATGAAATCAAAGCAGATCAGCTAAAAGTACCCGAACTGCTGTTATAGCTTTGCAAAAGCTACCAGGCCCCGCTGCACCCCGCTTTCCTTCCCCCCTTATCCTGAGGGATTCACCGTTGCAGGAGGCGTTGTTCACCCCCTGCCAGCCTGCTACGTCTGCCAGGGAGCTGAAGAGCGAAATAGAGAACAGAACTCCTGGAAGTAAACAAATAGCGTCCAGCTCGTGGGGTTCAGGACACCAAAAGCCCCCGAATAAATCAACCGTGTTCGCTCAAAATGAACAAGGCTCTCTCTCACTAGAGAGTTTCTTTTTCCTTTTGAAATCCTGCTCTAGAAATAGATGAGAACTTCTGTGGAAGGGCACGATAAGTGATCCCCCCTTAAGCTAGGAAACACCCAGGCACCTTGCAAATAGAGGTCTTAGAGGTTGCTGCCTGTGTGAATCTAAGGAGTAACACAATTTCATATTGTACCACCCCCCCCCCCCCAGGGATGGGGGCCCTGAATACTATATGTGAAGCATGAGAAACTGTGGCTGTTAGGGAACAGAGACCAACAAATGATACAGAAGTTAAGAGCTGCAATCTTGGTTATATAAACAGGAGTTGCAGCATTACAGAGAATAAGCAATCAAACTGCTGCATACACACAGTCAGAGAAAGGCCCCATTGAGTGCATCCGCTGCCCTCTGGTGGCCATAGACCTTAGCCCAGGCACTCCTTGATTGACAGGTAACTGCTATATACTTCTTTATATCCTAAGGATTCCTAAACCTGTCCCTGTGAAACACAGGCCTTTGGGCCTGTCCTTCCTTACAAATACCAGTTAGGGCTCTGCTCTGGAACCTAAAACTGGCAATTTGCCTAACATCCTGGGACTTAACAGATGCTCCTCAGAGACATGATTAGAAGGGAAAGAACATGTGGAATCAATGCCACAACTGCTGTCCTATAAACTAAGAACAAACTCAAAAATAAAGAGGTCTGACAACAGTCCCCTGAAAGCTGAGGAATCCCCACGAGCCTCAAAAAACCTACCAACAAAAGAAAGAAACACTAGGCCCAAAAAACTAGCTATTCTGCCTGTTGTCTTCCTCACACAGGCATCTCACTGCAACTCACCATGCGGTCCAAACACCCAGAGAGAAAATGGCCCCAAAAAAGGAGGCCTCAGCAGACCGACAGAGCCCGAAGGCCTTACCTGCAGGGCAGAAAGCCACACTGCCTGCTCCTACCACCTTGAAGTGCTCCGATCCTCAAACCGCGCTGATGCGCCTGGCAGCTGCGGCGAGGACCGCTCAGCCGGTTCCACAGTGTAAAATTAAATCCCGCAGCAACGGAGAGAGACTCCGTCTCACACAGCTGCAGTGCGGATGTACGGGTCCCGGAGCTCTCTCCCGTAGTCAAGGGAGAGAGATCTGCACCGGCAAATGCCTGCAGCAAGCAAAAATAATTGAGGAGGGAAGGCGAGAGCTGCTACAAACTTAAAGAGGCCGGCTCAAATTTAAAATCACTGTAAATAAGGATATTTGCTCCTAACTAAAAGGAACTAATCCCCGGTTGCCAATTAATCAAAGGCAACTGAATCAAAAATAAAGTTAAAGTAAATTAAAGGCAAAAATCAAAATCAGACTAGAATTTTTTTATTTATTTTTATTTAACAGTATTTCTAAACCGCCTTATCATAATAATCAAGGTGGTATCACAGCAAACAATCTGGTAGTGTGAGTGTGTTATACATGCAGTGAGGGTGAGGATTTTGTTGAGTGTGTGTTGTATTGTGTGCTAGATTGGTTTGAGCTATGTACAATGTGGGCTATATACAGTGGTGCTAAAGACATTTATATACATACAGTGTTAGGCGGTAACATGTGCTGTTATACAGACAATTAGGTTATGTGATGTGACCATAGTGTTCTATGAACAGCATGGTTTTCAGCTGTTTTCTGAAGTCTTTGAGGTCTGTGGTTGCCCTCAAGTCGTCCGGTAGTTTGTTCCATATTGTTGGAGCAGCCATGGATAGTGCTCTGTCTGTTGTGTCCTTGCGTGTGTGTTTGTATTCACTTGGGGTGCTGACTCGGTTGTGTGCACACTAAATGCTCCTTATCTGCTCCCCCCAAGTGAGCCCAGGAGCAAGGCTGTCTACCAAACCAAATAAATCCTGCCGTTGAAAACGCGGCCCTCAAAATGGCCGCTGCCAGCATTCCCGCTCAAAAAAGCACACTCTCTCACACCCCCCCCCCCCCGCGGCAAGGCCCCGAGCACCCTGCAACCCCGGGAGCCGCCGCAAAGCCTCCCCTCCCAGTTTAAACCAGCTACCCAAAGCAGATCTGCGTGGGTATTTGCCACTGCCGCCGATCCCGGGGGGGAAGGGGAGGGGGAGGGGACTGAGGGAAAGGAGCCAACAGGACACTGGAGCACAGCCTTTTTAACGGCTTCAGCTCCGGCGGCTCTCTGCTCTGATTGGATCTGGGCACAACCTTCACAGGCTTCTCAGCCCCTGCATCGCTGCTGCTGCAACTGCCCGCCTTCCACCTGCTCCTCACCCCTTCAACGCGGGTTCGGGAGCAGGGAGGCCACGGATCAGCACTGTCTCCCCTGTGCTCGTTTAGACGCTGGGGCAATGCAGAGAGGGAGGGGGAAGAACTCCCTGATCCTTTAGAAACAAAAAATAAAGGTCCACAGACACAGGAACCCTTACAGCAGCAGCAGATCTGACATAAAAGAAAACGAAGTAACCAAATCAAACAGGGAAAATAAACCAAAAGGAGTAAATTTCAAAAACCCAAGCTCTGCTTATTTGTTCTCACTGAGCCCAGCCCTGGGCTCAGAACCTCCAAGCTGCTTGGAGACTGAAAGTACTGGTGGAAAGGGGCGGTGTTTGCCTAGATATACCAGTGACATCAAAGTGATGACATCTTTCAGTCTCCAAAGCTGCTGGTGGAGGTTCACAACTCTATGGTTCCGGGACTGGACTAGAGGGACGCAAAGGAAACATTCTCGCTCAATGGACAGGCCAGCCCTGCCTGGTCTCATAGTAATTTGGATAAATGGTTGTGGTTTCCTAAGATGAATGCCGTGGACATGGCAGTGACTATGCACACAGCAATCCCAGTGGAAGGTGGGGCGGCTCTCTGGGATCTGCAGGACTGTAAGATGGAAGGCCTCTTGAAGAAGCTGTTGTCCGCCTCTTCCTTGTCAATGCAGATAGCTGCATGTGGCGGCTTAGGTGCCTGTGCCATTTTACGCTGGGTCCAGCTGTTGCCAGAAGATGCAACTTCAGCTTGTGTGGAATCTGCAGTGGCCTTTCTGGTGGATGCTTTTTACGATCTTCTGCATTTGGCCGTCTGGGGAATTGCAGCAGCCACCATGACTCGTCGCTGGTTATGGCTTCATCACTAGTTTGCCAATGCAGCATCTATGTATATGGTTCCAAAAGTACATAAATCAATGGTGGATCCTCCAGGGAGGCCTATAGTGTCCTGTAGAAATTCTGTACTTGAGCCACTCTCTAAATTTTGTGATCATTTTTTTCAACCACTGGTGAAATCTATACGATCCTATGTGAAAGATTCTTTTCATTTGTTATCTTTGGTTTCCAGCTTACATATTCCGCAGGGATCTATTTTAGTAACGCTGGATGTGGTTTCTTTATATACGAATATTCCTCAAACAGAAGTTTATAACGTTTTGGCTCGCTTAGAGTGGAGTACTCCTTCGCGAATACCATGGGAGTTTGTATTGGATTTATTGAAATTGGTTTTACATCACAATTACTTTGTGTATGATGGGCAGTTGTATCACCAAAAATTTGGGGTAGCAATGGGGGCTACAGTAGCCCTGTCAGTAGCGTCCCTGTATGTCGCAGATTTTGAAGAGAAATTCATTTATGAGTCTGAAGGTTTTCACAATATTTTGATTTGGAAGAGCTTTTTGGACGATATATTTTTTGTTTGGACAGGGTCTGAGTTATCAACGAAGCAATTTTTGACCTGGATAAATTTTTTGGATAATAATTTGCATTTTACTCCTAAATATGATTGTCAGCAAATAGAGTATTTGGATCTCTTACTCTATATAGGGTCATCATTACAGAGTACTGTGTATCGAAAACCGGTTCAGCAAAATGTATTGTTGAAATACACCAGTTTCCCTCCTCCAGCTCTTAGAAGAGGATTGCCTTTTGGACAGTATCTCCGAATACGGCATCTTTGTTCATCAAGTGCACAGTATCGATTGCATGCACAGGATTTGACCCGTTTATTGGACAGGGGTTACCCTGCATCATTATCACAAAGAGCCTTTAAACGGGCTTTATATAATCATCCTGACTGGTGGATAGAGGATTCTCCTCCTGTTCAGAGGAATGAAAATAGGGTCATCGGTGTGGTTCCTTTTTTTTCCTAGAGCAGCTAAAGTGGTGCACATATTGAAAAGACATTGGGGGATGCTGTCATTTCATCATTGTTTTCAAAAACCTTTGATGATAGCATACCGGAGAACACGGACAATAGCTAATTGGATAGTGCATACAAATATTCAAAGTGATCGTATTTTGCAAGTTTCACCGAAAGGACATTTTGCTTGTGGTGAATGTGATTTTTGTGCTACAACATTGGAGGGCGAGAGTTGGGAAGATCTTAGTACAGGACGTCGATACACTTCTATGCAATCTTCCAATTGTCAAACGCCCTTTGTGATTTATCTTTTGATCTGCCCTTGTCAAAAAAAGTATGTGGGACGAACCATTCGTCCTATCAAGAAGCGGTTGTTGGAACACCGCTCCAGGATCAATGCTAGACAGAGTTCTGCCCCTTTAGTGCCGCATTGCCAACAAGCTGGCCATCAATTTAATGATTTGCGGTGGCGGATTTTGGAAGCCGTTCCGCAGTTTGATAGGGGGGGTGATCGCCAGGCGAAGTTAGTATGTAAAGAACAACAATGGATATATCGTTTGGGATCTGAGGCTCCGGAAGGCATGAACATGGACATTGATTGGTGGAGTTTGCATTATTGATTCTAGTGGGTGGAGTTTTGCTTCTATTTGAAAGTGCCGGTTCTGACGTCATCTGTAGCTCATTATTTAACCGGAACTGACAGACCACAGGGTTCATCCGCCTGAGGAAGAGCTGTGTAAGCTTTAGAGCAGCTTGAAACACTGTCGGTGTCGCGGGAGCCCTGTCGGGGGTGAAAGTTGGAGGCATTCCTTCGAAAAGAATTTACGAGGGAGTAGAAAAATCCTCCAAATTATGGATTCAGCTAAGTGACTCTTTCCCTTGTTGTTTGTGGATAAGGAAAAGTGCTTAATGACGAAGTTGAGAATTCCGTCATATCTAAGCTTGGGACTCTAATTTTACCAAAAGTGTGGACAGCAACAAGTGTTGTTTAGTCTGGTTTTTGACCGGGTATTCGGTCTCTTAAAAATTGATTAAAAGGAGGGCTCACTTCGAGAGAAGAAATGTTTCTTTTCACGGTGAGCGATCCGACAAAAAAATGTTCATTATGTGGGGTGAGGGTTCAGTTCCTGTAGTAGGCAGGTAGGGAGATCAAGTATTGTGTAAGAGTTTTGGGGTTGGTTTCCAAGGGTGTAATAATATTTGTAAGTTAATGCGGCATCTAAGGCACGGTTAGCCAGATTGCCATTTAAAGGCGGCCTTCTTTTTGGAGAGGATCTGGAAAAGCTGTTTAAAGACCTAGAAGAGGTTAAGCTTCAGTGGCTACTGGAGAATAAACCCAAGCTTTCCTCCAAGTACTCCTTTTCCTCAGGGGCCACTTCTCACACCCACTTTTATTTTTTTTTATTTATTGTTTTTTATATACCGCGCTCTTTAAAATCAGTGCGGTTCACAGGTAACATTTGAGCATCTCAATAAAAACTGATATGCTTTTACATTGAACAGGGGGTACAACTTGGATTTCAACTAGGGTAACTATTTACAACATTTACAATTCTGTACATTGTGACCATAGGTTGCCACCTGGCTTATTGTTTAGCTGGATGTGATGTGGCTGGTATTAGGTTGTGAGTAGTGTAATAGGAAGAGATGATGTTTTAGGACTTTTCTGAATTGGTTAATGTCGGTGATTGCTCGTATGGAAGATGGAAGCGCATTCCAGCATGTGGGGGCATAGAATTTGAAAGCTCTTCTCTATGTTGCCTGGTTGCATTTAGTTATTTCGCAGGGAATTTGGAGGGTATTGATGGTGAAAGATCTCCTCGCTCTGTTTGCTGGGGTAGGGTGAAGCAGCTCTGTTAGGGAGGAAGAGGACATGTTGTTGATGGCTTTAAATGTCATCAAGACTATCTTATATGTGGTACGACAGTAGATAGGCAGCCAGTGCAAGTCCTTTAGAATCGGGGTAATATGGTCTCCTCTGGATGCTCCATACAGGAAGCGTGCAGCGGTATTCATTGCTAGTTGTAACGGGCTTATAGTGCTCTTGGGTAGGCCATGAAGAATCGCATTAGCGAAGTCAAAATGGGGGGTCACAAGGACCTGAAAGACTGTTCTGAAGTCGCTTGGTTGTAATAGTGGTTGGAGATGTCTCAGAGTTCTAATTTTGTGGTGGATCTGTTTAATGATGTTATTGATGTGCATTTTGAACTCCAGCTGCTGGTCCAGTGTGACACCGAGGTATTGGATGGTGGGTCTGCTTATGAGCTCAGTGTCTCTCGTCTTTAGAGTCGGTGGGGGGGAGAAAGATTGATTTCTTGTAGTGAAGAGTACATCTGTTTTGCTGAAGTTTGTTTTGAGGCCTTGTGCTTGGAACCAGTCTGTGACAGCCTCAAAGCATTTAATCAGTGGGGAGAAATCCGGTTGTCAGTCAAGAATGGTATGAAGAGTAGGACGTCATCAGCATAGATCAGACATGAGACGTTGAAGGATCGGATTAATTCACATATGGGCTGCATGTAGATGTTGAATAATAAGGCGGAGAGTGAGGAGCCTTGCAGTACGCCATGTTTCTGTTGGAAAGGTTCCGAGGTTGTGATGTTTGTACGAACCTGCTGCCATCTCTCCGTTAGATATGATTTACACCAACTTAATGCTTGACCGTTGATTCCCTTATCTTGTAGCTGTACCAGGAGTTGATTATGGTTTACAGAATCAAAGGCAGCAGCTATGTCCAGGAAGATCAATGCAAAACCTTGTTTGATGTCGTCGGTTCCTGCAATCAGTGTGTTGATTAGAGTGGTTAGGAGGGTTTCTACTCCATGAGATTCTCGAAAGCCACTTTTGGGATGCCAGGTACGATTGCCCTGGAAAGCAGGTGGCTGCCTTTTCTAGCTTGGTGCTAAAGTTGCAGCCCTTTTGGGGAGGCCTAACAGTGGAGAGGCACTTCCTCCTCCCCTACCAGCAAGCCCTCATCCTAGTTCTGCCCCTCCCATTGAGGGGCAGGGGTCCTATTCCAGGGTGACGCAGGTGGGTGGCCAACTTTGTCTTTTCTACTGTGAATGGGCATGGATATCAATGGATCATTGGGTCCTGGACATCATACAGCAAGAATATGTCCTGTATATTGATAATCCTTTATGGTATACCCATGTGGCTCTGTTGTCAAGAAGACAACAGTGCGAGATACCTTCAACGTCTTCTCAGTCTCTAGGTCATTCTTCCCATGCCATCTTCAGAGAGGGGCACAGGAAGGTATTCTATCTCCTTTGTGGTCCCCAAAAAGGATGGTTCCTTTCAGCCCATCCTTGATTTCAAAGGGGTTAACTGCTATTTGAGGGTGGCTCAGCTAAGAACATAAGATATGCCATACTGGGTCAGACCAAGGTCCATCAAGCCCAGTATCCTGTTTCCAACAGTGGCCAATCTAGGTCATACGTACCTAGCAGTTTCCCAGTTTCCAATGGAGGCATTGTGGTCAGTTATCCACTCCATACAGCTGAAGGAGTTTCTCGCCTCTCTGGATCTGGCAGATGCGTACTTCCATATTTCTGAGAGTATCAGCAGCGCTTCCTGAGGTTTGCAACTCTTGGGGAGCACTTCCAGTTCTGTGCTCTACCATTAGAGTTAGTGACCACATCGACTTTGCAGCACTCTGTCGCAAAAGTGTTTGTATGCACCCTTACCTGGACAACTGACTCATCCAGGCCAAGTCCTGTTCCGAGGTTCTCCAGGTGGTACAGCTTTTCAGGAAACTTGGGTGGTCAATTGCACCAAGAGCTGCCTCATTCCTTCCCAGATCTTGGAGTTTCTTGTGGCCCGCTTTTACACTCAGAGAACGCTGAAGCAAATTCCTCAGTCAGCTCTGGATATTTCAGGGAAACCGGCTCCCAGAGTCTGGAATTATCTTCAGTTGCTGGGGGCAATGGCAGCCACTTTGAGGGCTCCCTGGGATTGGACACACATGAGGCTACTACAGCGGCTGTTCTTAGCATGCTGGTCCCCTTCTTCACAGATTACAGCATTCATACATATCACATCATTTCCGTACCTGCAAACTGAAGGTTTCCCACAAGGCTCATCATTATCAGCTCTACTCTTCAAAATCTACCTGCAGCCATTATGCCCATCACTCACATAACAAACTTTCATATATATGCAGATGACATAATGATTTATGCCCCATTCAACACCAACAAACTAACATATGAAGGGATAATAAGTTACTTTGCAAACATCTCCATATTGCTAGCAAACAAATGACACTAAAGTGAATGTACAAACAAAGGTTAAGTACTTGGGCATTACCACAGATCATCAACTTACCTTGAAGCCACACACAAATGCTACAACAAAGTTAATATACAGAAAATCAGAACTCTTCACCTCTATTGGAACAATCCAGTAACCACTCAGCTTTCCAAGCAATCATATCACTGCATTTTGACTACTGTAATCCCATCTATCGAGGTCTACCAAAAGCCACACTGCTTCCCCTACATACCGACTTATACACCGCAGCACTCATAATTCAAGAAGCATCAAAGTACAACTATGTAGCCCCCATCCAAAGACAGCTATATTTGCTACCACTACTCAGCCGTATACACTACAAAATTCTACTCCTGACCTTTAAAATCAACAACCAATTCTCACACTACCTACAAACTTTACTAAATACTACCAACCCAAGCAGAACGAGAAGACATAATGCAACAAATATGCTGAACGTACCACATGAGAAAATCAAAAGCACTCAGTATGTCTGAAATAGAGCATTTGAATTATAATGCTCCAACTCTCTGGAATTCTCTCTACCTGGAATTCTCCGATCTACCAATGACCTGTCCATATTTAGGAAACTTCTCAAAACTTATCTATTTAATGAACACTTAAGTTCTATCACATAATTCGTCTTCCCTTCTGTCTAACTCTCCTTTCCTCCTCCTCATCATATAATGTAGATAAATATTTATGTATATAAGATATAATAGTTAATAATCATGTAAATACCCATCACTCAAGTGACTCATTATGTATATAAGTTCCATTGTTCATTGTAAAAATCTGTTGTTGAAATGTACATCACTTTGCCCCAGTGAAAAACTGTATAAAAAAATACAGTCAAATAAATAAATAAATTTGCCGTTCCCTCTGGAGGTTACAGAGTAATCTTCATTAGTGGGCTTGCTCCGACAACATGCTTCTAGAGATCCAGCTCAAAACCCCAGTCAGGGTGCTGGGTTAACCGACACCAGCCTTGGAGGCTGGGGTGCTCACTGTCTGGGCCGGTTGGTCTAGGGGAGGTGGTCACTGATGGAGGTCAAGTGAACCATGAATCATCTCACGGCAATGGTCATTTGCTTTGTATTGGTTTGCTTCCTGCAGTTAATCCAGGATCATGCGATATGCATACTTTCAAGACAATGGCACAGCAGTGGCAAATGTCAATTGCTAGGGTGGCCCCAAGTACTACGGTGTTGCAAAAGAGATGCGGTTCTTGTTCCCATGGGCCAAAACTCTCCTGCAGGCCCTCAGGGCTCAGCACCTCATGGGAAAAGTGCGGAAGCCAACTATCTCAGTTGTCATGTCTTCGATACCAGTGAATGGAAGCTGGCCCCATGGGCCTTTCAGCACATAGTTGACTGTTGGGGGGTTCTAGCAACGGGTATACTGACCATGAGTTCCAGTGCCAGAGTACCCGACTTTTTCAGTTGCTGGAAGGAGAGCAGATCCCAGGGCGTAGACATGCTGGCCAGCTGTGGGGTCTTCCTCTTCTACTCTATGTCATTCCTTTGTGGGCCATGATCGTGCACGTACTCTGGAGAATAGAGGCACATCCCCAGCTGGTGATCCTGGTGTCCCTGTTGCCCATGTTATGTTGACCTGATTCGCCCTTTGGTGTTACAGCCAGTGAGCCTGGGGTCTTGTGAGAGATTTGCTTTGGCAAGGGCCTGTCCTCATGGAAGAGCCAGTTCCCTTTTTGCTTATAACTTAACCCCTTCAGGCTAGGTGGTGCCTCTCAAGGGCCATCTGCTGCCATCATCAGTATACTGTTGAAGGACAGGCACAGGTCTACCTTCTTGGCCTATGTCAGTGTGTTGTGTTCAAGGATTGGTGCCATCTTTGAGGGGTTTCGCTGTGGCAAGCACAGGTACCATCTGTGCTTGCATTCCTGCAGGATGGCTTGGAGAAGGGTTTGGCCTTGAGTTCCCTTAAAGTGCAGACGGCTGTCATTTCTGGGGGCCAGAGGCAGAATCCCTCGCTCGCTTCTCACCAGGATGTGGAGAGTTTCCTCTGTGGCATACAATCGTTGCATCCTCTAGTATGTCCAGTGGTTCCACTTTGGGATCTGGTGCTGGTTCTCTGGGTGCTCATGCGGTGCACCCTTCGAGCCCTTGAAGAGAGCCATGCTGAAGGATCTGTCATTGAAAGCTGTCTTTCTTGTGGCGGTGACCTCAGCATGCTGCACAGAGTTGCAGGTGCTTTCCTGTCTGGATCTCCTCTTATCCTTTTCAGTCTAGGGGATTATCTTGTGGCCAGTTCCATCCTTCCTACCCAACCAAGGTGGTGTTGCCTTTTCATGTGAATCAGGCTATTTCTCTGCTGGCTCTTTCCCTCCAACCAGTGCATGGGAATAAGAATAAGGGCCTTTGTCTGGTGGATGTCTGCAGGGTGCTCCTACGTTACCTGGGGATAAAAACCCTTTTCTGCTTTCTGACCACCTTTTCGCCCTGTTTGAAGGGCCTCGTTAGGTCTTGCGGTGTTTAGGGTCATGCTGGGGCATTGAATTAAGGTAGCTATTGCTTTTGCCTGTTTGCGAGTAAGCCTGTTCCTGAGGGTCTGAAGGCTCATTCTAATTTGGCCCAGTCAGCATCCAGGACAAAATCCTCCTGTGTTTCTCCATTAGAGATTTGTAATGCAGCAACATGGTCCTTGTCCACTTTTGTGAAGCATTATCACTTGGACCTCCAAACCTGGGTGGCAGCCCACTTTGGCTCTGGGATGCTTGCTGTGGCAGTTTCATCCCACCCAGTGGTGGCGTAACTTTGGTACTTCTCACTTGTCTGGACTGGTCTAGCAGGATGCTCTGGAAGGTGAAATATTTCTTACTGATAATTTCCTTTTCTGGAGTCCTGCTAGACCACTCCAGAACCCGCCTACACTTTCAGCCTTTGTGCCATTATTGGGGGCAGTCTGTTATTGTAGAATTCTTATTTTGGCCTGTCCTCACCAAAATAAGAATTGTTCTAGTCTATGGTTACTGTTTTGGTCTAGGACCCCTTGAGTCAATTCGCCAGGATTTTCCATTTGCTTTGTTATGAAAATACTGGAGGGTGCCCTCTAGCTGCACCAGTCTTTATGCCAGTGATGATGCCAAAGCAGTTTCTGGTGTTTTCTTTGTCTCCATCATCTGCTGGCAAGGGGAGATAACCCACCACATGCACTTCAAATCATACCCTATATATAATAGGTAAATAAACCTGTAATACTATTTAAATAAGCCAATGAAATACAAACCTTTGTATATAGTTATGAGGTTTGTACATAGTTGAAATATAGCAAGTATAATTGTTAATGTATAACCACAGTTTCTTAAGATCTTTGTAAAAAAAAAACACAACAGGATGTTTACCCTGTTTAAAAAAATGTTTCATTGTAATGTATAACCAAAGTTTCTTATGTTCTATGTAAAAAACAGAATGTTACCCTGTTTAAAATTGTTCCATTGTAAACCACACCTGATCTTCCTGGAAGGTAGCGGTATATAAGCATTTGTTAAAAATTAAAAAATTGTCTAGATTGGTCTATTAGAACTCCAGGAAATGAACTTATCAGTAAGTAAAATTTCACCTTATAATGTCCAGTGGGTAACCCACCTCCCCTCCATGTCAACTGTAATCAACCTACATGCAATTATTTTCTCCTCCCTCACAGTTCTTTGGTTTAGTTGCCATTCCCTTAGTACACAGCAATTACTCACTCTTTTGACATAGTTGTCTACAGTGGACATCACTTGGATTACTCTTGCAGTAGCTTATCCATAAAAGGTCATCAATTCATCTGGAGACCTGGGTTTGTTTTTCATAGCTGATCCATGCTTTCACTGAGAATAGCACTTTAGAGTCTTTCAGTGCCATGAATTTTAAGAACACATACATGATTTCTCCTTGGGCATTGCCTCAGGACACATTTATATCCCTTGCCTGGTATCTGGATCAACTCTTTCCCACTCAGAGATGACAAGTGTAGTGGGTCAAGGGTAGGTTTTTAATGGTGTCTGCTTGATGGGAAGGTCTAGCAGGAAAAACTTCTGGTATGTATTACTAGCTTCAGTTTTACATTTTATCCTACAGTGGATTCTATTAAATTAATAAATTTAAATGAATAGATGACAGTGATTTAGTAAGTCCCTTTATTTAGTCTACACGCTTTATGCTCAGCTCATGCTATCAGCATAGAGTGGTGTTACATGCCAGGAAAAACTGAACAGACCAGTAAAACAGCAACAGTTGGACTGTGTTGTGACTTTTCTAAACTTGCATTCCTTAACTTTTCTTGCAGGACTTGGACCTCTTGCCATTAGAGTTGTGGTCAACATTATTGGCACTCTTGCAGTTCAACCCTTTAATGTCCAATGTCTCCTAAAATAAAATGAGACACCAGAGGAGAGCAAAACCACCCACACGGGAGTTGAAGAAGCAATGAAAGCAAGAGCACCAAACTCAAGGCGATCTAAGCAGCTTTATTAAAAAAACACAAACTCCAAGGTGTTTCGGCTGTGAAGCCTTCTTCAGGAGGTACAAGCCTCAAAGACAAACATTAAAACACAATGATTGAATAAAAAGAATAAAAGATAATAGTTAAAACTAAAAATTAAAATATAAAAAATATGAAACGTGAATATCTAACATTATAAAAAAGAGCAAGGCTGAAATAATGTACTAAACATGCTGAGGTAATGTACTAAATATAAGATACACAAAAGTGTGCAAATTAACCAAAGACATACTGATATAATGTGCCAGGGCACTTATATATAAAACATGTTCATAATACAGGTTGAAAATGACTATAAGAGGACTAACACAATAGGATCACTAAAACAGAGGAGGAGAACCTGAGAAAATGACAGAGGAGAAACTCACTAGTATCGCTGCTCTCAACGACTAATCCCAATAGTTTCTTGGCAGCGTATAAAAATCCTACAATGCGAAGCAGGCACAGAAAGAATCAGTAAATATACTTGGTAGATGCACTATGACCTCCGTTTCAGCGTGAAGATTCCCCTGGTTTTAAAATAGACACCAGTCCGACAGTATAGCCTTCCACCAGACTAGCGTCCTGAAGTTACACATCTCACTGGTAAGGCAAGTCCTTTTGTTCCTTTTATTCTGTGCAGTTATAACATTTTCATTTTTGCTGCTAAATTAAGGTTGCCAATTTTGTTCCCCCGCAGCTCTCCTATGTCACCTATCTTGGTCGTCATCTCATACACTCACCCCAGCAGAAGTGGATGAAAATGAATCATAACAGAAGCAGAGCAGACTGGCTTCATTCTTTCCAGCTGAAATCATAACCTGAGTAGAGAAGTGCATTAAGCACAAAAAATGAAACCAGTGTCTTTAGGGGTTTTCGCTGTGATAAAAAAAATGAATGATTTTGTATGGGTCTAATCTGTCACACATATTCCTGGCCATTTTGAGCACTGGGATTACCTACAAAGTCAGGGGAAGTACAGAAACTCACCCACTGTATAATAAACTTTTATTGGACATTAATTTCCTACAGTAGGTCCATGTCAAGGGCCACAAGCTGGTTTTGTGCCATTACTTGCAGACAGATTAACTTTTTTTCTTAGAAAGATTAATTGGGAACTGTGTATTCCATATAATCTTCCTAGACCAGTCCAAACAAGTGGGTTGTGTTCCCCTACCAGCAGATTGGTGGAGACAAAGCACAAATGAAATGCCCAGATTTCAATGACATCACTCTCATAACCTCTATCTACCTCAACCACCAGAGGGCTCTTCAGTATTTCTTTGTCTCCAGCAGATGGTGGATGGATTTTCTACACTCTGAAGAAAATCTGAATATTAAGAGGAAAGATAGATTTAAATGCTCATGAACAACCAACTTGATGGTGACCCTCTCACTTGAGCATGACGTGGGAGGATCCACTAGACTACAGGGTCTTTTTGTTAACCATAGGAGGATGGAAAATTGGTTCAGCTCCATGCTCTTATCCTGTTAAGAGCCCGTTGAGCAGCCAGAAAATTGGAAGGATCTGGAAGAGTTCAGGAACCTCACACAACCTCAATATTGCCTCCCCTACTCTCTCCCGAAGATTGCAGAAGGCTCTCAGAGGAATCTGCCTACCTGCCTGGGGTGCAGTTCAGTGTGGACCACTGGCAACCGTTGGCATGGTGTGGAAGGTTTCCTGCCATTTTCTGTATGTGTTCCTAGTGCTTTTTACTATTGTGCACCTGGAGGTCATGTGTTCTGCCCGAGCAGCTCCAATGCACATTCCTACCTAAGTCCCTGTTTCGTGCATTGCTGTACAAGCACTGTTAATGCACGCCTTATAGCCACCATAGCATTAGCACACACTGCTACTGCACTTGCCTTAAAGCACTGTGTCTTTTTCCAGAAAACATTTTGACCTGTGGCAAGCGAGGTACACCTTCTGTACTCTGCTCTTCTTGCATGGCAGTTTCTGAATTGTCCCCGGTGGGCCCGTTTTCCCCCTCTCAATAGAGGGATTTAGTTGGCCTGGCCTTGTCTGTCCTAGGGAAGGTGGTGGTGGATGGCGCTGGGGGTAAGGATGATCAGCTGGCTGGAGATTCCAGCGACTGTGCTTTGGGCTGCTCCCCATCCTCTAGGGGTTGGGCAGCAGTTATGTCCCCTGTTGTAGGGGGCAACACAGAAAGAAGCAGGAGGACAGCCACCACTGGAAGAATTGAGCTTTATTGGTGTCAAGTCCTGCCCAACATGTGTTTCGGCCATCTGGCCTTCTTCAGAGGATTATGACCTTAATACAAACACATAAATATATCAACATGAAATGATAAAATCATAAAAATGAGAGTACAAACTCAAGTTATGCACGAGAGTTACATAGCCTTCAAAAAACAAACCCTCATGGACTGGATCTTAATAAATAATAAACCAATGATAAAAAATTTAAGAAACGTATAGATGGCTACAAGAAACATTTGGAGGCTGTCATCACTGCCAAAGGTTGTGCAACAAACAAAATATTATTGAAGGGTGCCATTAATCCTGTCCGTCATATTTTATTTTTGTCAGAAATTATTACATGTAAATTGCAGACATTTTTTTTGTTGTATATCTTTGAACATACTATTAAAATGTTATAACATACAGTTGCAATATTTCCATTCTCAAGATATTGTACACAACATACCTAAAATGCAAGGATGACAATAATGTTGATCACAACTGTAACTCCTTGCATGCAGTGGGGCAAATCCAGAACTGGCTTAGCCTTTAGCTCTAGGAATGAAGCTATACAATCATTCTTATTCACAAAATGTGGTCAACAAAATACATCTTCAATGGTGCTCCTTATTACTATTGGTTTTAAATATAACACCATCACATCCGTTATTCCTAAGGCAATATGAAGGGCTCAAATTAAACATCAGTTACCATCGCAGCATCAAAGCTTTCTGTACAGCTATTACTATGTTCATCATGGCCCCATGCCTTATTGCACTTTTAAATTTAAAATGTCTATGACATTTTTTTTATCCTAAAGTCATTAAAGTCCCTTATTTTTATGTATATATTTCTGTTAAGCCACCTCAAAAGTTCTCTTCAAACAATACCAAAATTTCAGTTTGTTACTTATTTCCATGTCAATTTCTTATATACCGCGCTGACAATAGTGCGGTATATAAGAAATTGTAATAAATAAATAAATAATAAATAATAAATGTCATGGCGATCTTCCGATGACTCTTAGAAGGTGCCTCCGACCCCAGCTGGTGGTTTCACATCTGAACATCCCCAAGTTACATGGGACGTGTCTGGGACACGGTCTGAGCAGAACAAAGGGTTAAACATGTATCCCCCATTTCATATAGATTAGCTTTGTTTAATATTTTCTTTTTTTGTATATATTTAAATTAGTAATGCATTCAATTGTAGTATTTATTATTTTAGTTTTGTTTTTTTATCTGAAATTCTAATATATAATCTATGTATATAATTTTTTGTGTGTGAACATGATTTTTTGTGTATGAATATATTTTTATGAAGTGAAAATTCTTTTATTATGTAAATATAATTCTGCATAGTTTGGTCGAAGTTTGTATGCATATATGTGTGTATACATATTCTTTTATCTGTTTATGATATATTTTATATTTATTTTAATTTCAGACCCCTGATGCAGGAGAGTTTGCTGAAACTCAATTGAGTCAGGTCCCCCAATAAACATGGTATTTTGAACCTCCTTTTTTTGTGGCCATTGTCTATCTCCATTTCTATTTTCCTTTGTCCTGGTTGATATATCAAAAGAAAATAGCCCCGGCTCCAAACCTCTGTGTACTTAAAAATCCTATATCTTAAATACATATACTGTAATAGATACACTTTCTTTTTGTCAGAGTGGCCATACAAAAGGGGACAGGAACTGCAACCCGCCCCTCGCCGTGGTCACTCCTTTTTAATCATTTAAATGCTTGAAAAACTTCAACTTATCTTAGTCCAGCCAGCACAGAATTCAAAAAGCACAACGTGCCACGTTTCGGGCCATCCAGCTTTTCGTGGCCCTGCATCAGGTGAAAAAGTTGAATCCCATTCAGTTGGCTTTTGTGGCTTTTCGACACAAATGCCAACTGAATGGGATTCAACTTTTTCACCTGATGCAGGGCCACGAAAAGCTGGATGGCCCGAAACGTGGCACGTTGTGCTTTTTGAATTCTGTGCTGGCTGGACTAAGATAAGTTGAAGTTTTTCAAGCATTTAAATGATTAAAAAGGAGTGACCACGGCGAGGGGCGGGTTGCAGTTCCTGTCCCCTTTTGTATGGCCACTCTGACAAAAAGAAAGTGTATCTATTACAGTATATGTATTTAAGATATAGGATTTTTAAGTACACTGAGGTTTGGAGCCGGGGCTATTTTCTTTTGATTTGGAGTGTTTTTGCCTTGTGCTGGGGATTTTTTTGACTGGTTGATATATCAGCAGCTGTGACATGTTTTCTCAGTGGACAGATGGAGAGAATAAGGCATGAGTGGGGCTCAGAGACTAGGATATGAGATAACCCAAGATAGACTGAAGTGGCAAAGTGCAAGGTAAAGAATGGAATATGAAGGAAGCAAAAGGAGAATGAGAAGGGTAAATCAATGGTGAAATGGATATGAGAGGGTTATTGGTGTTTGCGTGGGAGGCTTTATACGTGGAAGAGAGACGTAGAACTGGAGAGTATTAACATTGACGTGTGAGATATTATTGCTATGTAGAGTCTGGCTACTGGAGATGGTTTGTAGGTCATAATTCTCCGTTACTGTATGTCTCATTTCAGACATAAAGATAGATATATAATAAGGTGACATTTTACTTACCAGATAATGTCCTTACTTTGAGTCTTGCTAGACCAGTCCAAATAAGTGGGTTATGTCCCCCTACCAGCAGATGTAGAGACAGAGGAAACTTCCATAAGCTTCTTTATGACATCATCATGCCATATCAGTCAGAACCGCTAGAGGGAGACTTCAGTAATAGCTGTATTAAAATACATGGTGGGGAACCTGAGAACTTAGACAATGTATGTGAAGGTAACCAAGTTCAACAGAACAATAACCATAACTATGTACAGTATCAGCTTCAACAGAAGGCTTGTCAGAAAGGTATAAACCCACAAGGCCAACCACAGTATAGCAGATCAAGCAGTTATACAGGGAAGATCCTGAACTGGTCTAGCAGGACTCAAATAAAGGACATTATTTGGTAAGTAAAAGGTTACCTTCCATATCATCATGCTAGACCAGTCCAGACAAGTGGGACTTAGCAAAGCTATACCTCCACTGGGCGAGAATATGACAGCAGCTTTCAAGATCTCTGAGCCAAAGGCCGTGTTTGCCCAAGTGTTGACAACCAAGTGGTAGTGGTCTTCATTATAAAGCATATGAGGACAGACTTAAGGATCGTAATATGTACACCTTAGAGGAAAGGCGGGATAGAGGTGATATGATTGAGATGTTTAAATACCTCCGTGGCATAAATGTTCAGGGAGAGAGTCTCTTTCAATTGAAAGCAAGTTCTGCTACGAGGGGACATGGGATGAGGGTGAAGGGAGATAGATTCCGGAGTGATATGCGGAAATATTTCTTTACGGAAAGAATAGTGGATCCGTGGAATAGTCTCTCAGTGGAGGTGGTAGAGATGAGGACAGTAACTGAATTCAAAAAAGCATGGGACAAACACAGAGGATCTCTAAAGGTAAAAAGGGGACTGTTGTAGTTGTTGATATGGAAGGACAGACTAGATAGGCCATGTGGTGTTTTTCTGTCATCATATTTCTATGTTTCTATGTAAAAGTGGAAAGTGATGCCCAAGTTGCTGCCGAACAAATGTCTGAGGGGGCTACTGAGCTATGCTACACGAGGATGCTTGTGGACGCTCAAGTGGAATACACAAGCAACCCCTCCAGAACCAGCTGGTTCCACAACAGATACACGGAGGCAATCACCTCCTTGATCCAATGTCCCAAAGCAGACTTGGTGGCTGCGTCACCTTTACAGAATCCCTAAATCAGCACGAATAGATAGTCTGACTTGCAAAAGGCATTAGTAACCTTCAGGTACCAGAAGTACTCTCCAGACATCCACCAGGTGAAGGTCCTTATCCTTCCCTTGGCATTGTTCCTTTGAAAGAGAGGGCACATGGAAGGCAGAGACCACCCTGGGCAAAAAGAAGGACAGGCTGAATGCACATGACCTCCTCCTAGAATAAGTAAGGATCCCTGTATGACAAGCCTTGCGTCTCTGAAATATGGCTCACCGAAGAGATTGCTACAAGAAAGACAGTCTCGAGGGTCAAATCTTTAAGCAAAGCCTTATTGAAGGGCTCCAATATCAAGGCCCGGAGCACCAGGTAGAGATCCCACGGAGGAACAATTGAACACAGTGGTGGCCTTAGGTGTCATTCCCCCTGGAGCAAACAGGAAACACCAGGAAGTGAGGCAATGTACTGACCCACCACTGCCCCCCTGAAGCAGGAAAAGGCTGCAACCTGAACCTTCAGGAAAATAAGAGACCGGTTTTTGTCTTGACTCTCCTGAAGAAAGGCAAGTATAGCAATTCCGCTGTATCAGATCTAGTCAGACGCTGACTGCACCAGTTCTCAAAAGGATACCAAATGGTTACACAGACCAGGCTAGTAGAACCTCTCCTAGCCTTGAGAAGCATGGAATCCACAGCAAGAGAGTAGCCCTTGGGTGCTAAGTGGCGCCTCTCAAGAACCAAGCAAGAAGCGAACTGGGTCATCCAGAAGAACTGTTCCTGGACATAATCCCTGGACTGGGGCAATTGCAGAGGAGAATCCTGCAGAAGTCTTATCAGGTCCCCAAACTACAGTTTCTGTGGCCAATATGGTGCCACCAGGATCACCCAGCCCAGATGCTGCTTTATGCATCAAAGCACATGATCCACCTAGCAGCCATGAAAGAAACACGTACAGCAAGCCACCTTTTGACCAGGGCTGAACTAGGGTGTTGACGTCCTCAGAGCCTGTATCTCTGCGGCGACTGAAGAAGCATTTAGCTTTGGCATTGGATTGAGTCACCATCAGATCCATCTTACGACGACCCCAACGGGACAGAATCTGCTGATAGGTTGTTGGACTCTGTTCCCACTCCCTGGGATTGAGAGAGTGACTACTGAGGAAGTCCGCCTCCACATTGACGACTCTGGCGATGTGCTGCACCAATACAGCAAACAGATTCCTTTCCACCCAGGAGAACAGGAGAGTCATCTCCAGGGCCAC
Organism: Ichthyophis bannanicus; assembly: GCA_033557465.1. NCBI lineage: Eukaryota > Metazoa > Chordata > Amphibia > Gymnophiona > Ichthyophiidae > Ichthyophis > Ichthyophis bannanicus. Next base: position 1,199,992,210 of record CM066032.1, on the reverse strand, counting down.
TCCGGTTTTCTTTGTGCACCCTTGCCAATTGACGTACACCACTGAAGTGGCATTGTGAAAGTAGACCCAGGTCGGTTTGCCCTTGCCCAGAGTCCAGAAGTGTAGAAAGGCCAACTGAATGGCCCCTGCCTCAAGGCAGTGGTTGAGTCATGTCGACTCACGGCTGTTCCAAAGGTCCATAGCTATTCGGGTCTCGCAGTGAGCTCCCCAGACAAACAGACTGGCATCTGTAGACAGGAGAAGCCACGAAGCATAGTTACTCACCTGTAACATGTGTTCTCCGGGGACAGCAGGAATCAGTCCTCACATATGGGTGATGTCGATGCTGACTGAGCCCCTGCAGAGTAAATCCCCAGCTTTCAAAGAAAGCCTTTGGGAGCTGCTACCACACATGCGTGGTCCCCTTCCCGCCCAAGGGTGCCATCTTGCTCAGTCAAATGACCTAACTAAAAGACAGCAAAACAAATGAAAGAAAAATTAATTGGACTGCAACTCCAAGGGGAGGAGGGAGGTTTGTGAGGACTGATTCCTGCTGTCCCCGGAGAACACCTGTTACACTTTCTCCAGGAATAAGCAGGAAGTCAGTCCTCACGTATGTGACTCCCCAGCTACAGGCTACCTTGAACCTATAGCTGAAAACAAAAAGGCTTCCTGAGTGAGAGCCACAAGCAGCCGCAATAAAACCCTAACCAGGGAAGTAGCACTCCTTTAGCCTGAACACAGAGGTGTCGGAGGGCAGGAGTTGTCTAGACCTCAAACAGGTTACGGAGCACAGCCTGGCCGAAGGCACTGTCCCATTGGGACTCCCTATCCAGGCAGTAATGAGCCGCGAAAGTCTGACCTGAAGACCAGTTGGCGGCCCGGCAGATGTCCACCAAAGGAACAGAGCACAGGTGAGCTATTGATGGTGCCATGGCCCTGACCCTGTGAGCCGTAACACGGCCCTCCAGCGGAAGCCCTGCCGCCTCATAAGACCGTGCAATACAGTCTGCCACCCAAGTGGACAACGTACGCTTTGTCACTGCCTGCCCCAGTTTACTGGGGGTCGGAGGAAACGAAAAGCTGAAAGGCTTTCCGGTGAGTTTGCGTACGCTGGATGTAGGAGGACAGGGCCCTCTTACATTCCAGGGTATGGAGGACCGCTTCTGCCCGACTGGCATGCGGCCTGGGAAAGAAGATAGGAAGAACCACCTCCTGGTTGAGATGAAATGAGAAGACCACCTTTGGGAGGAACTTGGGGTGTGTGCAAAGCACCACCCTGTTCTTGTAGAATCTTGTATAAGGCCTCTCCACTACGAGAGCCTGGAGCTCATTCACTCTCCGGGCAGAAGTGAGTGCAACCAAGAATACCACTTTCCAGGAGAGATACCGGGGGTGACACGTGGCCATCAGCTCAAAGGGCAGCCGGGTAAGCTGCCTCAAAATGACAATAAGGTACCAGTCGGTCGCTGGAGGATGGACCGAGGGTTTCAACAAGAGCAGGCCCTTTAGAAACTGGGATACGACTGGGTGAGCCGAGAGAGGCTTCTCATCCACGGGAAAGTGGTTTGCCGCTAGGGCACCGAGGTCCACTCTGATGGAGATGGACAAGTCCCATCTCAGAAAGGTGGAGAAGGTATTGCAACACCACAACCACCGGGCAAGAAAAAGGGTCCACCTTTTGCCCAGCACACCAGAAAGAAAATTTGCACCACTTAAAGGCGAACATCCATCTAGTAGACGGTCTACGTGAGGCCAGCAAGACCTCCTCAACATCCTCTGGAAGGAGGAGTGGGGCGAGAGTCACCCTCTCAGCAGCCATGCCGTCAGCGAAAGGGAGCCGAGGTTGGGATGCAGGAGAGAACTCCCCTCCTGGGAGAGGAGTCGCAGAGATGAGCCCAGGGGAATGGGGGTCTCCACTGCTAGCTGCAGGAGAAGCGGGAACCACGGTTGCCAGGGCCACCGTGGAGATATGAGGATGACAAAAGCTCTGTCCCAAAGGATCTTGAACAGAGTCTTGGCGACCAGAGGTGTCGGTGGAAAAGCATACAGAAGACCCACTGACCACGAGACTAGGAAGGCATTGGCGGCCACCCTGACCGGGTGCGGCTGCCTTGAGCAGAAATGGGGAAGCTGGTGACTGTCTGGGCTCGCAAACAAGCCCATCACCGGTTCCCCCCCAGGTCTGGAAAAGCCTGTTGGCCACCGCCTGGTCCAGCTGCCACTCGTGTGGCTGGAGGATCCTGCTGAGCCTGTCGGTCAGTCAGTTGTCCTGGCCTGGCAGGTATACTGCTTTGAGGAGAATCCCCTGCCGGGTTGCAACAGAACATAGATCCAGGGCCTCCTGACAGAGGATGCGTGATCCCATACTCCCCTGTTTGTTCACATAGAACATAGCCACTTGGTTGTCCGTTTGGACCAGGATTGATCTGTGGTCCAGATACTGCCTGAAAACCTTCAGGGCGAGATGGATGGCCTGGAGCTCCAACAAGTTGATCTGTTGGGCACTCTCCTCCAAGGACAACACCCCCTGTGTGTGGAATCCCTGACAATGGGCCCCTCAGCCTAGCAATGAGGCATCTGTGGTGAGGACCCTCGAGTGTGGAGGGGCCTGAAAAGGCATACCTGCTTTCAAGTGCTGGGGCGAGAGCCACCAGGGCAGGGGCTGTACCAGGCGCCTGGTCACCTTGATCCTGTCCTGGAGAAGTCCCATGGCCTGGGACCATTGGTCTCTGAGGCACCACTGTGCAGTTCGCATGTGGAGGCAGGCATCTGGAGTGACATGGACTGTGGAAGCCATGTGCCCGAGGAGGCGCAGCAGTTGCCTTGCTGGTACTGAGGAGCTGTCTCTCACTTTCCCTGCAAGGGCTATAAGTCTGCTTGCCCTGTCTGCAGGCAGGAAGGCCTTCGACTGCAGAGTATTGAGCCTTGCCCCAATGAAGTCTAACTCCTGAGATGGACAGAGGCTGGATTTGGGGTAGTTGATTACAAACCCCAAGTGCTGCAGGACCTGGATGGTGCGAGCTGTGGCCTGCTGCACCTCTGCAGCCAAAGCGCCCCTGATGAGCCAGTCGTTGAGATAGGGGAAGATGAAGATCCCTTGAAGCCTGAGGAAGGTGGCAACCACTGCCAGGCACTTTGTGAACACCCTGGGGTCTGAAACAAGGCCAAAGGGGAGTACTCTGTACTGGTAGTGGTTGTCCCCCACCACAAACTGTAGGTATTGCCTGTGGCTTGGGTGGATCAGGATGTGTGTGTAGGCATCCTGTATGTTTAAGGAGCATAGCCAGTCTCCCTGGCAGAGGTAGGGCAGCAATATTCCAAGGGATAGCATCTTGAACTTCTCCCTCACCAGGAATTTGTTCAGATTGCGCAGGTCGAGGATTGGCCTTAGGTCCCCTGTCCTCTTTGGGACGAGGAAGTACCTGGAGTAGAATCCCTTGCCCTTGAGGTGGTAGAGCACCAGTTCCACCACATAGTCCTCGAGAAGACCTGTCAACGCCTTCAGAAGGTGGTCCCGGTGAAGGGGAGACCTTAGAGGCTCTCCTGGGAAGTAGTGTAGAGGTACTTGGGCTAAATGGAGGAGGTAAACCTCCCTGACCACTTGTAATGCCCATGAATCGGTGGTGATGGTTTCCCACCTGTGGGCATACAAAGCGAGCCGACCTCCTGTGGGCTGTCCAACTCTGGCTGGGAGAGGGGCCAAGCTGCAGGAGTCAAAAATCCCCAGCAGGCTGGCTGGAGCCGGAGCTTGGGATATGGGGGCTTTCTGCTTATGTGGGCCATGCAACTGTGCCCTTGGCTTGCTGCCCCTGTGGGGGAGCTGGGGAGGCCTGGTAAGGGGGGGGGGGGTAGTTTTGGTAAGCAGCTCCCTTTCTCGGGTAAAAGGGCTTTTTACCCGAGCCCTTCTTATAAGGAGGGGCAGAGGTCTTCTTAGAGAGCCATGAACTCAGTCTTCAGCTCTGCGGACTTGTCGGTCATGGGTTTGCCGAAGAGATGTCCCTTCGTATGGGACATCGACCAATTTCCTGAACCCATTGCTCGAGGTCGGACGACTGCAGCCAAGCCTGACAGCGCGCACCGATGCCCGCCATGGCTACTCGGGCTGCTGACTCAAACCCGTCATAGGCCACCCAAGACAAACTTGGAGCATTCATGTACAGCTTTGGACAGGCCCTTAAAGTGCTGCAAAGGTTCCTCAGACAGACCAGCCGAGAACCTGGCGAGTTCCTTCGCCAGGTCCCTCAGGCACATGCCCATGTACAACTGGTATGTCTGGATTCGACAATTCAGCGTCGTGCCCTGGAAACACTTTCTGCCAAGGACATCCAAGTTGCGGGCCTTCTGCTGGGGGGCACCGAGGAATGCGTCTTCTGGCTCTTAAGCTGACGCATGGCCGATTCCACAACTATGGAATTGTGCGGCAGCTGCGATTTCTGGAATCCAGGGCTCCGGTGAACTCGATACATCGAGTTGATCCATCTGCTGATCACCGGCACCGATGCTAGTGTCTCCCACATATGGAGCATGAGTCGTTCCAGGATCAGAGGAACGGGTACCATGAGGGTCTCCCGAGGAGGAGCCTCATACTGGAGGATCTCGAGCTCGTCGGCTCGAGGTTCCTCCTCAGACTCCGTGGGGAAAGCCAACGCCATGGACATATCCAGCACAAAGTCCAGGAAACCCATATCCTCCGGTGGGGACCTTCTTTGAGGTTCAGACACAGGGGAATCTGAGGGGACAGCCCTATGCCTCCAGGTATCCGGGGACTCCTTGTCCTCAGTCTCCCAGGCTGAGGCCTCTGAGGAGGACTCGTGGGGCTACTCGGGCATTGAGGGCCCCGGGCTGTCCATCCAGATGCCATAAAACTCGGCGGCGATGACCTCAGTCCCGAATGGGAGGCTGAGTGCGACCTCGGCCAAGGATTGATTCGAGTCCGAAAGGTCTTGAGGATCGGCTCAGCCTCTGGGGTTGACTTTGACATCAAGGGCCCGGTGGTCGGGGCGGAGAAACCAGACATACCAGACATCAGCGCCCACTGCTGTTCAATGAAGGCAGTAACACTGCGCTCCAAAGCCGCCATCCTAGACACAAGTTCCAGAGGCTCTGCAGCCACCGGTTCCCCCAGAGGAGAGTCTTCAACCAGAACAGTTGGTACTTGCCTTGGATGGTCCGATTCTCAGTGAGGAATTTTGGCCGGCGGCTCCTTTTCCAACGATCCCGGCCAGCGCTCGGGGCACCGCGGCCAATCTCACGAAGAGTCCAGCCATTCGGAGCTGTCCAGAGACGCTGCCTTTGAGGATTTCTTCTTCCTCTTGTGCTCCCTCGAGGGAGACCCCCTCTCCCAGGAGCCTCAATGACACTCGGGCTCGGAATGTTGCCCCCGAGACATCGAGGCCTCAGACGAGGTCCTTGCTCTTGGAGGCATGGGGGATTCTGGAAAAATCTTGTCGTGCTGCTGCTGGCGGCTCCGCAGGGCCTTGGACGACGACTTCTTACATGGAGGTGTACGGGGCGAAGGGTCAGCTAGACTGTGGGCCAGACAGTTCCCAAGCAGACACCTTCCTCCGTCCAAAAGGGGAACCACTCAGGGAGGACATATCACTTCCCAATAAAAGAAACATCATAGAGGGGACCTATACTTCCCAATAAAATCTCACCTTATGCAGGACAACACGCTCGTACATAGTAATATCTATCTCACAGACTTTTCTTCCAAAAGGATCCTTTTATTATTCCCTGTGTCTTTTGGAGAAACTGCTAGGTATTTATGACCTAGATTGGCCACTGTTGGAAACAGGATACTGGGCTTGATGGACCTTGGTCTGACCCAGTATGGCATATCTTATGTTCCCTATCTTACAGGAACAGAAACTACGAACAAAGGAAAACAGTCCAGTGGAATTACAGATCTTGCCATCTCTCACTGCAGGCAGAGTCATCCTGTCTTATCTTTGATGCAGATTTTTAAACAATTACAAGTCAGAATATCTGGTCCTGCCTGCATGATTCTGTCTTACTTCCTGACTCAACAGCGAGTATGACAGGCTTTCCTGGACACAAGAGATCAGTGTAACAGACATACATAAGATGCACACAAAACTCTCAGATACGACAACAGGGATACTGGGGCCATAGGGAACCCAGGAAATCCATACTTCCCCACAGCCTCCACTGCGAAGCAGATGGATTCATCGTGTATCTGGTCCTGTCACATTATATACCCTTGCTCAGGACCATTCTTACTATTCAGGCAGTCTTCTCTAATTAGCTCATTCTTGTTTCAGCTGTTTGGGACCCCACTTGTGTGATGTTATTCTACTCATGTCTGTACCCCTCTCCGTTGACCTTTCTTGTGCCCATGTCTTCAATTATCACTCTGGGCCTTGTCAGATTTATATTGTTATCTGACCTCTGCCCTCTCACTCAGTTCTTTAACTGGTTCTCTTGCTTGGTTCTCTCCCACCCCTCAGTTCCCAAGAAATATATCTCTTTAACTCCCCGTGTTCTGACAACTATATCGGGGGCCATATGATGTTCTTCATGCTAAGCTGGCATATTTATCTCTCATGATTGCCTTTCTACCCTCTCTCAAGGTCCACTATTTACTGATAAGTGTGTTTTCACATCTTTTCCATAAGATGTCATATACCTCTGAAAGCTTCACGTTCGCACCTCAGTACAATTCCAGCATTCAGACATTTCAATGATTTTTCTTTGTGTTACTGTGTAAACTCCTTCTCCTCTGGCTCTCACAGAGGGCAGACTGCCGGGTCAAGCACCGGAGAAGGCAGTCGTGCGTATCGGTGAGGGACATAATTTTCCCACACCGATCGCACCTCTTAAAACCGCTGGTGGCCATCGGGGAAAGAGGACCCCGGCTAGGTCGAAGACCCTACTGGCTGCCAGCAAAGGAAAAGAGAAAAAAATTTGCGAAGACGCCTCAAAGGTAAAAACAAGAACAAAAACTATAACAGGACCGACCCGATACTAGAGTACTGAGGCCGGAAGGATGCCAGTGTCGACTGGTCGGGCCAAAAAGGCACAGGAAAAAAAACAACTTTTTCTGGGACACGAGGGACAATGTCCGATGGGCTCCGCGGGAAAAAGGAGACTGAGCAAGATGGCACCCTTGGACGGGAAGAGAACCACTCATGTGTGATAGCAACTCCCAAAGGTTTTCTTTGAAAGCTGGGGATTTGCTCCGCATGGGCTCCGTTGAAGTCACCCATATGTGAGGACTGACTTCCTGCTTGTTCCCGGAGAAGGCAACCTGACCTTCAACTCCTGAAAGCTGGGAGACCACTGAAAAAGCAGGGACCACTTAAATGGCTTCATGTGAGGTTGCGCCAAGGCACCATGTCGATTGCCGCAGCCATCAAGTTGAGAAGCTGAAGGTAATCCCAAACTCTGGTAGGCTGCTGAGTCCGGAAGGCTTCCAACTGAGCCAGCAACTTGTTCATCCTCTCTTAAGACTGGAAGACTTTGCCTACCCAAGTGTCAAAAGATGCTCCCAGATATTCCAGTGATTAGGAAGGCACTAAAGTGGCTCTTTCTTTGATTTATCACCCACACAAGACTCTAGGAGCAGCACCACCCAAGACAAAACTTGAGTCACTTTGGACTATGACGGCCTGAATGAGCCAGTCATTCACATATGGGTGTACACAGATCCCCTGGTATCTCAACATAGCAGCCACAACCACCACCATCACTTTCATGAACCTCCTAGGAGTAGTGGAGAGGCCAAAGGGGAGAGTGGCAAACTGAAAGAGAGAGCCAAGAACAGCAAAATCAATAAAGCGCTGTTAATCCTCCAGGATAAGGACGTGGAAGTAAGCTTCGGCTAAGCCCAGATATGCAAGGAACTCTCTGCAGCATACCATCTGGATTACAGACCATAGGGTCTCCATAAGGAATTGAAGGGTACACAGGTGAGCGTTGACTCTCTTGAGGTCAAGGATTGGTCAAAAGGAACCACCTTTCTTTGGCACGACAAAGTAGACTGAGTATTGGCCAGCCGGGGGAACTGGTACTACCGCCCATAGACGGAAAAGCCTGTCCAGGGTACACTGAACTGCAAATCTCTTGACCACGGAGCTGCAAGGAGAGAAAATGAAGGCGCCCGGAATAGGCTATTTGTATTCCAAAACATAGCTGTGCTGAACAGTGTCTAGCACTCAACAATCCTCAGTGATCTGGGCCCACTCCTGGAAGAAATGTCAGAGCCCTACATCCACTGGGGCAGCCCTGAAATGGGCCCCGAAGCTGTCACTGCACCTGATGGGAAGAAACCCCTCTAGAGGTGTTGAAGTCCCGAGAATCTCACTGTCCACAAAAGTGCTGAGTCCAAGACCGGAACCCAGAAGAGGAGGAGAAGGAAAGATTTCTGGGGCGGTATCTACGCAAATCACAGAAGCCATGGGAATTAGAATAGAGACCACAAAGAACACGAGCATACGCAGAAAAGGATGCATCATATGCTTCCCTGGCTCTTTTGGTCTATCTTCCAGGAGGACTCACCCAAGTCCTTAACCAGCTTCTCTAAGTTAGCCCCCCCAAAAAAGCCTCCCTTTGAAGGCGAACTGAGGCAATCAGGATTTGGAGGATGAATCCACTGTTCAATGGCTGAACCATATCCAATGCCACGCCATGGTCGACAGAGCAATGTCTTTTGCTGCCAAGTGGATGAGATCATACAGAACATCCGACAAAAAGGCTGTAGCTGACTCCAAGAGGGGTGTAATATCCTTTGGCGCAAGGGACTGAATCCACTGGAGTAAAGCTTGAGTTGTCAGACAGCCAACTGAAGGATAATAGCAGAGGCTGTAAACTGATTCTTCAAGCCAGTATCCACCTTAATATCCAGGGGGTCCATTAGAATGGTGGTCTGCTTTTTAACTGCTGTAACCTATGCATCCACTTTCGGCATGTTAAGCTACTTGAAGTGTTTGTCCTGTGGCAGGGTATAAAGCCTCCTGAAACTTTCAGCCCCTTCAATGGGGAGTTTGACAAGTTCCACTTTGAGTGTATCATGCTCTTGATAACCTGTAGAAACGGAAAGGCCATCTTGGACTTCTGAACCCCCCTCCCCCCTCTGCAACAGCACAACAGGAGGGTGAATCTGCAGCCCTTGTTCAGCCACTGGAGCATCGGGGCCACCAATTCATCCTTCCTGAACAGGCAAACACCACCAGACTCATTATCTTCAGTGTGGGAAGACAACATGTCCAACTCAGAATCAGCGTCTGACACACTGGGAATGAACCCTTGCTCTTGGCCAGCCGACCCAAATCTCCAAACTGCAACTGTTGCCAAAAGCACATAGAAGGCAAGGACCAAGATGGCCTTCGACTCGCATGCTGTCCCTCTTCCAAGCAGGCAGAAAGACATTGAGAAGCCCCAGGGTCCGCATTGCCATACCAGAAAGATCAAGCTTGCTGCAGAAAGAACAACTTTGGGGAAGACAATCCAAAACCCAGGAATTTCCCTCTGGCAGAATGGCCCCCACCCCCAGGGGGGGAGCAACTGATGACAACCCCTTCCTCAAAGGGGAGCATCCAGAGGAGAGAGCGCTAAGACAGTAGGCCTATCATCCTTCTTCAAGGCAATGTCTGCTGCTGATGACAGCGAAGATCAAGCCGGAGCACTCACTTCTCCCTGTGATGGGCCTTCTAAGGGCTCATCCGAAGCCTCCATGCAAGCTCAGCAGATACCAGAATCCAGTGATGAGATTTTCTGCAGACAAGGCTGCACTTCTTCAAAAACAGCATAAGCACACCACACACTAACAGTCAGGCAGCACAGTTGGAAGGCATGTGCTAAGTTGGCAAGTTGCACTGTGTGCACAAGGGCCATGTAAAAGACACCACGTGCCACCAGGGAAGGCACAAGAAGGGCATGATAAAGTGCAGGAAGTACAAACAACGCACACAATGTAGGAAAGGCGGGAAACACTGACACCAAACCAACAGACACCCTGAGCGGCTCCAAGTCTGACTTAGCAATGGATGAAGTTGGGAGCCCTCCACAGACAGGATAAACAAACAAGCATAGTCATTGGTACTCACCCCCATGGAGCCCTGGGCAGGCAAAAACTATGCTGGTTCTCAGTGTTACTCCCCCGTTGCCAGATGTGCAGTCACATACCTCTGAAGAGCCTTCTTCACTCTTCAGGGGAGAGCAGGGGATAGGGGGCACTGAGGTTGTGTGAGGCTTGAAGAATCCTTCCAAAATTCCTTTTCCAATCTTCAGGCTGCTCAATGTGGTCTTAACATTTCCCTTCCAGGCCTCTCCTTCCCCGTGTGTCAATTCCCTTCCTACCCCTACCTCCCCCCGTATCAGTTCCCTTCCTACCTACACCTTCTCCCTTGTCAGCTTCCTTCCTGCTCCCCCCCCCCCCCCCGTATCAGCTCCTTTCCTGCCTCCTCCTTCCCCTGGCAGACCATTTCAGCATCTGTTCCCTTCCAGTCCCATTCTCCTAGCCCCCAGTTTTCTTTCAGGGCCAGCAGCTCTCTCTTCCCCTCCCTCCCCATCAGCCCACTTCCGGTTCTAGCCCCCAGTCTTCTTCCAGTGCCAGTATCTCTCCTCCCCCCATCAGCCCATTACCAGTCCTAGCTCATTTCCAGTGCTAGCTCCCTGATCAGCCCATTTCCATTTCTAGCCCCCCCATCAGCCCATTACTAGTCCTAACCTCCTCCCATTAAGCCCATTTCCAATCTTAGCCCCCCAGTCTACCCATTTCCAGTCATAACTTCCCCGATTAGCTCATTTCCAGTCCTAGCCACTCCAGTCTGCTGATTTCCAGTCCTAACTCCCCCGATCAGCCCATTTCCAGTCCTAGTCTCCCTTAAGTGCCCATTTCCCGTTCTAGCCCCCCCCCCATTGCCAGTGCTAGCCCTTTCATCAACCCACTACAAATCCTAACCACCCTGATCAGCCCATTACCAGTCCTACCCCCCTAATCAGACCATTTCCGGGGCTAACCCCCTCCCCAGCCCAGCCCTGCTCATTAGTTCATTACCAGTCTGCACCCCCCCCCCCCACCCCGGAAGAGCCCATTTCTTAACTGGGGCCCTGGCTCATCTTTGCAGAATCACGGGAATGAAAAACATTTCTTTTCTTTCCCGCGGCTCTGTTAAAGTTGAGCCTGCCGGTGCTGAGGGTAATCTAGGCATTTCCCGTCTCGCACGAGACAGGAAAGCACAGTTACTTACCTGTAACAGGTGATCTCTGGGAACAGCAGGAATTAGTCCTCACATATGGGTACGTCGGTACCGACGGAGCCCGTGCGGGAAAGCTCCCCAGCTTCTTAGAATAGAAGCTTTTGGGACCTCCCACTGCACATGCGCACTGCCTTCCCGCCTTCCTGAACAGCTCTCCTCAGTTTCGAGTTTATAGCTGAGTCAACAGAGAGAGGACAGGAAGATAGATAGATAAAAGATACAACTCCTAGGGGAGGTGGGTGGGTTGTGAGGACTAATTCCTGCTGTTCCCAGAGATCACCTGTTACAGGTAAGTAACTGTGCTATCTCCAGGAACAAGCAGGAATAAGTCCTCACATATGGGGACTCCCTAGCTTAGATGCATGGGATCCCCTGTAAAGGTTCGCCATCTTCGTATGGATCTCAGGCATCCATTCTGGGAAGGTGGGCAGGAGTTGTTTAGGAATGGAACAGGTGCTTGAGGACAGCCTGGCCAAACAAGGCATCCCGGCGGGAGTCCTTGTCCAAACAGTAATGGGCTGTGAAGGTATGAACCGAGGCCCAGGTAGCGGCTCGACAGATCTGATCTATGGAAACAGAGTGCAGATGAGCCATAGAAGTTGCCATGGCCCTCATATTGTGAGCAGTGACATGGCTTTCCAGAGAAATGTTTTTGCTCTGGTAAGCAAAAGAAATACACTGAGCAATCCAATTGGAAAGTGTACGCTTGGAGACTGGAAGTCCCAAATGGGAAGGATCAAAGGCCACAAAAAGTTGAGAAGACTTTCGATGTGGCTGAGTCCTATTAAGGTAAAAAGCGAGAGCTCTTTTACAATCCAGAGTATGAAGGTTCCTCTCTGCATTGGATGCATGAGGAGCTGGAAAAAAGACAGGTAGATATACCTCTTGATTAAGATGAAAAGGCGAGACCACTTTAGGCATAAAGTGGGGATTCGTCCTAAGGACCACCTTATCATGATGAAAGGTGGATTAGCCACTAAAGCCTGCAGCTCACTGATGCGGCGAGCCGAAGTGACTGCAATGAGGAAGATGACCTTCCAGGAAAGAAATTTCAAGGAGGTGGAAAACATTGGCTCAAAAGGTGGCTTCATAAGTTGACCGAGCACTAGATTCAAATCCCATGCGACCGGGGGTGGTCTGATGGGAGGTTTAGTGAGAGTCAGGCCTCTCATGAATCTTGCAACAAGAGGATGAGAGGAGATAGGTTGTCCATTTATATGTTTCAAGGATGCTGCAATAGCACTTAAATGGACTCTTACCGAATTCGTCTTGAGGCCTGCATTGGATAGATGCAGGAGATAATCAAGAAGAGAATTCAAAGGAAGTGCCAGAGGGTCAAGACCCTGCTGAGCACACCAAATGGAAAAACGTTTCCATTTGAAAGCATAGGAACGCCTGGTAGAGGGTTTCCTAGAGGCAGAAAGGATATCTTTCACTGGTTGGGAAAGATGAAAGTCTTGAAGGCTTAAGCCTTCAGTAACCAAGCACTGAGGTGAAGGGATTTGGGGTTTGGGTGCCACAAAGTCCCCTCCTCCTGAGACAGGAGGTCTGGCGCAGCTCCCAGATCCAAGTAGGATCCCTGGGAGAGCTGTAGAAGTAGAGGGAACCACACTTGGCGTGGCCAGCGTGGAGCTATGAGGATCATAGTTCCATGATCCCTCTGGAGTTTGAACAGAGTCTTGGGAATCAAAGGAATGGGTGGAAAGGCATATAGGAATGCCTGATTCCAATTCAGGAGAAAGGCGTCCGTAGCCTGAGCTCCCTGACACGGAGTTCTGGAACAGAACCGGGGAAGTTTGGCATTCCACGGACTTGCAAAGAGGTCTATGTCCGGGGTCCCCCATTCCTGAAAGATTCGGTTTATTTGGTCCAAATGTAGGGACCATTCGTGTGGCAGCAGAACTCGACTGAGCCTGTCTGCCCGAGAGTTTTGAACTCCTGGGAGATACACTGCTAGCAGGTGAATCTGATGCTCTCTGGCGAAGGCCCATAGTCTTAGAGCTTCGTTGCAAAGCGACAGAGAGCCCGTCCCTCCTTGTTTGTTTATGTAAAACATGGCCACCTGATTGTCCGTCTGAACTAGGACAGTGAGGTTGGCTAGGAGGGAGTGGAAGACCTTGAGGGCAAGGTAAATTGCTCGCAGTTCCAGAAGATTGATATGAAGGGTGGTCTCCTGTAGAGACCAAGTGCCCTGAGTGGAGAGAGTTTGCAGATGGGCTCCCCACCCTGTTTGGGAGGCATCTGTTGTGAGGGTTGCTTGGGGTAGCAATGGTTGAAATGGAGCCCCCAACAACAGATTCTTGGTGGAAGTCCACCAGTGGAGGGACCAAAACAGACGATCGGAGGTTTGTATTTGGTCTGAGAGCGCTCCTGACGCCTGAGTCCACTGAGTGGCCAGGGTCCATTGAGCTGCTCTCATATGAAGACGAGCATAGGGCACCACATGCACTGTGGAGGCCATATGACCCAGTAGGCGTAGCATTTCCCTGGCTGTCAAGTGAGTGCTGGACTGAGCTTGGGAGGCCAAACTCAGGAGGCGCTGGCCTCGAACCTGTGGAAGGTAGGCCCTTGCAGTGATGGTGTCCAACTGGGCCCCTATGAATTCTAGAGATTGAGTAGGGATGAGTTGGGACTTGGGAAGGTTTACTACCAGTCCCAGATACTGCAAAAGGCTCCTTGTGTGGTCCAGGGAGATCTGGGCCTGTGACTGAGTTGGAGCTCGGATGAGCCAGTCGTCCAGATATGGGAAGACAAAGATTCCCATGCCTCTTAGAAATGCGGCTACGACTGCCATGCATTTTGTGAATACTCTTGGAGCAGAGGCTAGACCGAAGGGGAGTACTCTGTATTGGAAATGTTTTCCCTGAAACAGAAAGCGAAGATACTTTCTGTGGGATGGATGGATGAGTATATGTGTATACGCATCCTGTAGGTCTAGAGAACAAAGCCAGTCCTGACCCTGGAGGTAAGGAAGGAGAATGCCGAGAGACAGCATTTTGAATTTCTCCTTGAAGAGAAATTTGTTCAATTCTCTCAGATCTAGGATTGGTCTGAATCCCCCTGTCTTCTTTGGAATGAGAAAATAAGGGGAGTAGAAACCGGACCCTTGTTGAGGAAGAGGAACCTCTTCTATGGCCCCTTGGGCAAGAAGAGAGGAAACCTCTTGACCCAACAGGGTTAGGAGAGATGGGGGAGAATTGAATGGTCTCACCATATGATGGGGAGGAAGGCTGGAGAAATGAAGTTTGTAACCCTCTCGAATGATAGAGAGGGTCCATTGTTCTGTTGTGATTTGTTCCCATCTGGGAGCAAAGTGAACCAACCTTCCGGGTATGGTGAGAGGTTCTGGTTGTGTTAGAACCAGAAGTGGCAAGTTCCCTAGGAGCAAGTCAAAACCCCTGAGGGGTTGGAGCCTGCTGAGCTACAGTAGCTGCTGCAGGCTTAGCTCGTGCTTGTTTGGATTGCTGACGCTTAGCAGTATAGCGAGGTTGAGAAGACTGCTGGCCAGTATTTGAAGCAACTCTGGCCTTCTTATAGTAAGGCCTTTTAAAAGACTTTTTCTTAGTAGGAATTGAAGTGGACTTTGAAAGTCTTTCCAAGGTGGCATTTTCAGCATCCATCTGGGTGGCTTTGATTTGCCACTCTTCCCCAAATAAGTTCTCACCTGTACAGGGCAGATTCCGTAAGCCATCTAGAACCCAAGGTTCCAGATCAGAGGCCTGGAGCCAAGCAAGACGTCGGGCTGCAATAGCAATGCCCGAAGCCCTACTGGCTCCCTCAAAGGAATCATATGCTGCCCTATTAGAGAACTTAGAAACCTCTAAGAGTTGTTTCACTAGGGAAAGGAATCCCTGCTTTTTATCCTCAGGGATAAAGGGGGCAAAATGCCGCACCTTTTTGGCAAGTTCCTCCAGGAACATGCCCATATAGAGACTGTAGGAATTAATCCTGGCTATAAGCATACTAGCCTGGAAAATTTTCCTACCAAAAGAGTCCAAAGTCTTACATTCCCGTCCTGGAGGGGTGGAAGAGTGCCTTTTGGTACTCCTAATCTTCTTCATTGCAGACTTCACCACAATAGAGTGGTGGGGCAATTGAGTCTTTTGGAAACCAGGAGAAGGAGGGACCCTATACATGGTGTCCAACCTACGGGAATAAGGAGACAAAGTCAAAGGATTTTCCCAGAAATCCATCAGTTGTTCTTGAAGGATTTCATGGATAGGCAGGGTAACTGCCTCCTTAGGGGCCTTTGAGTATCCCAAAATATCCAGTTTTTTGGATCTGGGTTCCTTTTCAGAGGATGTGGTAATAGAAAGGGCTGTAGCCATATCTAAAACAAAGTCCTGGAAGGACAAATCCTCTGGAGGGGACATTCTCCTTTTAGGAGAAGAGGGCTCCTCAGGTAAGTTGAGTGAAAACTCAGCAGAATCATCAGAGGAGTGAAAATCCTCAGAGGAATCGGTGCTTTCCTCTAACGCACGATACGCGTACCGATCGGTATCGATATCGGGCGTATCGGGTATGGAACCGGTATGGAGCGAAAGCCCATACGGTACCGACTTGCGTTTAGAGGTGGACGGCCTCGATACCGGCATGGCGGACGATACCGGTATCGGGCCCGGAACCGCTGAAAGCGGAACCGATGGCGTTGCAGCTTTAATGAAAGCCATGACGGCCTGCTGCATGGACTGTACAGTATCGCCCATGGACGCCATAGCTGCCTGGATGTCGGTACCGGAGTGACCCGGTACCCCAGAGCAGGCTAACAGGTGATCTGTCGAGGCCGTAGCATCGATATCAACCTGAGACCCCTGAATTGGCGTTTTTGGAAGTTGGACTTCCCGCCGGGGTTGTTTGGCTGGGGCAGGGTCCTCAAGTTCTAAGCTAAGAGCCTCTCGATGCTTTGAAGGAGATTTGCTCTTTGAGGACTTGCCCACAGAAGGTTTGGTTACCTGAGATCCATCCGGAGAAGAAGACCTGGATGACTGTGATGCTGTATTCTCTGAAGCAAACAGCACATGGAATTTGTTGGCCCGGTTCTGCAGCCCACGTTTAGACATGTGGGAGCAAGATGGGCAGTCCGGTATGGAATGGTCAGGCCCCAAACATTTCAGACACCAGTCATGGGTGTCTGTGACTGAAATAACAGCATTACATTTGGTACACTTCTTAAATCCAGGGGCTGGCTTCTCCATGAGGAGAAATTGAGTAGGCCGAGAGGCCTCTCTGAAGTGACCAAAAAGCTAAAAAATAAGAAAAAAGAATTATAATTTTTTAAAGAAAGAAAGAAAAGACCGGCGATACCGGTATCGGTATGGGGAAGGCAGGTACGCGGTCTAAAGAAACAAATAAAATAACAATTTCTTCAGCGGTGACAGGAACACGACCTGCTGGCTCCGCGGAAAAAGAGAAACTGAGGAGAGCTGTTCAGGAAGGCGGGAAGGCAGTGCGCATGTGCAGTGGGAGGTCCCAAAAGCTTCTATTCTAAGAAGCTGGGGAGCTTTCCCGCACGGGCTCCGTCGGTACCGACGTACCCATATGTGAGGACTTATTCCTGCTTGTTCCTGGAGATATACCTAGATTACCCTCAGCACCAGCGGAAAGTTGGCAACACCTAGGAAAATATGTCTTGTTAGTTAAGAATGCATAAAATGCAGGACATATTGTTTGAGGTGGCTCCTCTTGGGATGGGGAGGGAGGGAGTATTTTAGCACATTTGGGTTTGTTTCCCACTTTAGCAGTAATTTGATGTTTATTTACCCTTTTTCCTTCCTTTTTATAATAAGGCGTGTAGAGTGTGTGTGTGTGGGGGGGGGGGGAGCAATTTGCTGACAATGGCTGGTGGTATATTATGTCGAGCATCCTTGCCACCAATGTAAGACAAGTGATTATTTGCATTAGTTACTGCACTGTAGTTTTTGTCATTTTGTTTTCTTGTTGATTGCAAACAATGAAGTAGTTGAACTTAAAAAGAAAAAAAATGAGGAAGGGGGCAGAGCAAGATGGTGGATACCTAGGGCTTGCATGTGCTTGCTTTTTTCCAGGAACAAGCAGAAAGTCAGTCCTCACATATGGGTGACATCAGCACCAATGGAGCCCCACGGAAGCATCTCTCCATTTTCAAAGAAAGCCTTTGGGAGATGCACCAGGCATGCATGGTCCACGTCCCACCCAAAGGTGCCATTTTGCCTCAGTCTCCTTTTTTCCACAGACCCCATTGGACATTGTCCAGTTTGTCCCAGAAAAGTCTGATTTTTATTGTTAAGTTTTCTCTGGTTTGCCTACCAGTTCCTTCCTGCCCCCAAGCCAGCTCGCCTTGGCATCGCTCCTTGGGTTCGTCTATTAGTTTTTTCATTTAGGAGCTCCTCAATCAGCATTTGCACCCTTTTTTGGCTGAAGGACTCTACCAGGAGGCGGGGACACCCTTTTTCCAATGGCCTCCAGTGGTTTCAAAAAGCGTGACCGGAGTGGCAAAATTATGTCACTCACTGACCCACACAACTGCTACCTCTGATGTCTCGGCCTGGAGCATGACGACTCTGAGCTCAGCAGAACCATGACCTCAAAGGCCTTGAAGAGCCGCTATCAGCAGCAGATAAGTTTCTTTCAGAAGTCCGACTCCGCACCGGAGTCTCCGGTGACACTACGCTCCAGGGTCCCCTCCAATACCTCAGTGTTCCATGAAGCCAGAGCCTCTTCGGAGCCCTGTGGAGACGGTTCCACTGACTGGAAATTCCCAGAGGTGGAGCACAAGAAGAAATCCTCAGACTGCCTCTGAGGACAGATCCAGGAAAAAGGCGAAATCCCACCCCAGGACCCACAGTCTCAGGTGTGAGTCTGAGGTGACGGGGCAAGAGCGGCCTGTCAAGCTGCTCCATAAGGATTCATCGGCATCCACTGACTGGCTTCGGGCCTCTGAGGCCATCCTCATCGAGGACTCCCCCTCGACAGTACCGATGCTGGGCCTGAAACTCTCGGTGCCCGCGTCGAACACTGTGGAGCCAACTAATATGGAGACCAGAATGGCAGCCCTAGAGAGCAGTATATCTGCCCCCTAGTGGCCATGCAGTGGATGTTGATATCCGGCACATCCGGTTCATCCACCCCAATGACAGGACCCTCAACATTGAGGGCTTCCCCAGATGTCAGGCTGGTTCTCAAGCACCATCAGCCTTGAGAGAGCCCTGGCCTTGGATGAGGTCCTGGTCCCATTCCTCGGGACACCGGTCTTCACTGGTGAGTGCCCGTGGCTCAGATCGATGATTCTCCAGAGGTCAAGGACCACTGAGAGTGGCCCTCGACCGAAGTGATCATGCGGCATTGGACTCATTCTCTGACTTCGAGTCCAAATAGGAGACCAAGGACAAGGAGTCTCTGGACACGAGGCAGCACTGTGATGTTCCCTCAGATCCTTCACCGCTCCACACCAGATGATGTTGCAGCGGGATATGGCCGAGGCCCTCACCATTAAGACCAAGACTGAGGAAGACCCATGCAATGAGGAATTGAAAATACTCTAATACGAGGCACCCCCAAAGGAGACCCTTACGGTCCCAGTGCCCTCGTTCCCTCGACTGCCGCCTCCTCCGAATGTGGGAAACACCAGTGTCTGTACCAATCATTGGCAGGCACCTTGACGCCATGTACCAGGTACGCTGAAGCCCTGGGTTCCAAAAGACCCAGCTTCCCCACAACTCCATAGTCATAGAGTCAGCTATGCGTCGGCTTAAGAGTCAAAAAATCCATTTGTCGATGCCATGCCGCAGGGAGGCCCATACTCTCGATGCCCTCAGCCAGAAAGCCTTTCAGGGCTCCATGCTAATGTGCCAGATCCGGTCCTATCAGTTCTACAATGGCTTGTACCTGAAGGAAATGTCTAAGGAGCTTGGTGGATTCTCAGCGGGCCTCAAAGGGGAACCCCTACAGAGGTTCAAGACCCTGACCTGGAAGTAAAAGAATGCTCAAAGATTTTGTCCCGGGCAGCTTACAGTGGCTTTGAGTCATTGGCCAGGGCAGACGACGCAGGCATTGGGGCACAATGCTAGGCATGGCTGTAGTCATCTGACCTGGAACAATGGGTGCAGGACAAATTAATAGATGTCCCCTGCATAGGAGAAAACCTATTCGGGAAGCCCATGGCAGATAAGTCAATGGAGATAGAGTCCGAGTATGTGATGAAAACCAGGCTCTTAAAAAAAGACCTTGGTGCACCCCCAGAAGAAAGCCCCAGAGAAAAAGCCCTTCTTCCAGAGGAAGAAAAGAGGCTTCAGTGGTACTCCGCACTTCCAGGCCTTCTCGGCCCCTCAACAGGGCCAGCAACAAAAAGGGCAGGAACATGGTCCCAGAAAACAAAAAGCCCTGAAGTCCCAGGCACCGGCCCTGGCCCTGGCCCAGCCTGGAGGGAGCTTTTGACTGCTTGAGCAGGAATTCACATTCATAGAGGTAATTCATTTCTCTAGGACAATCTTAGAAAGAGGGGAGGAAGTTAACATGATACAACCGTGCCCCCCAACTGCCATAATTGAGAGTCCTCCCCCCAATATTGTCGATGCCATGGTACTGTGATCTGCAGGACTAACAATATAAAAAATAAAAATGTGTGGGCCCCCCCCTTCAGCACTGATCCCCATCAGGAGCAGCTCAAGTGGGTTCAGTGCACCCCTCCCTCCCCCACCACCTCTGGTTAAAAAATCCTTCCCAGCTAGCCAGCCAGCAAGGGGGGCCCCACAGCCCCCCCAACACATACCTCCAAATCTCTGGTAATCTAGTAGACGAACGGAGTAGGAGCAATCCTATATTCCTGTCCCATCGAGCAACACAAACAAAATGGCCACCATCACAAGGTACTGCCCTCTAGCCTCTTGCTAGGGGCAGCACCGATCTTTGTTAGGGCCTGCCCTTCTCATAGGGAGGGGTGGGGGGCTACAGCCTCCCATCCTTGCAATTAAGGATGGTGGGAGATAGGGGTGCTGAGCCCAAATGGCTAGCCGGGACATTTTGAAGGTCAAGAGGTGCACAGATCCCCCCCCCCCCAGCATCTCCTGATGGGGATCGGGAGCTGCCCAAGGGGATGGGGCACCATTTTTATTTTTTATATTTTCGATAGCATGGATTGCAGCATCAACAATATTGTAGGTGGGGAGAGGCTCAATTGTGGCACAGCAAGGCCTTATCACCTGCAGGGAAGAGCCCACGTTATTGAGCCTCCCAGCCGATAATACCACCTCGAGGCATTATCTGCCATTGTGATCAGGCCTGATTTTGGCAGCCACCCTCACTCCCCACCCCGATCCCACCTCAAGGGCCAGCCACTGTGCAAAAATTAGATACTGTGGCAAATTGCCTGCGATATCTGATTTTTCATGGGTTAGCTGTTACCGCGGAGTGTTAATCCTGTGTTAGTCCCGCGTTAGCAGCTAACACACTTTGGTAGACATACACCTTAGTATTTCAGTCTCCTGTACTAGCATTGGAGGATTATAACTTGCAATAAATCCAGTGGTAAAATTGTTAGGGGCATTAGATATGGAACTGGCAACATAAGCCTAGATAGCAGTGGTAGGTAACAAAAGACTGCTTGTTGGCAATTACAGTTTATTCAGAATTTGAGTCATAGTGAAATTTGACTACAGTAATGAAGCAGACATAGGATGTATTGATTACACAGGTACACTACCAAAAAACTGCCTCCAGTTTTGCAACTGATTCCTATAGATTTTGGGGTGCTGAATCCAGGAAAAATAGCCAAAATGTTCCATCACGTCACGTTTTCTTGCAAAATTAGATTTCTTACCCATATAAGGAATGTTCACATAATTTCTTTTTAGCCGACTGCAGTTTATTTTCTTGGCCCAAAATAGAGGTTGTAATGGTTAACTAACTAGAAACACTCCCTCATGATATTTTAGAGTGTTTTGTATTCATTTTATACATTAACAGGACAATTGGGAGGCGGGGGGCTAAATCCAGTACTCGCGCTGGCGCATGTTCTTTCCTGTTCACCTCGCCTCGTTCGCTCGCTCAAACACGGTGGTTGCGACATGAACGTTCCTGTCAAATTTCAGTTTCTTGCAAGTTCATTATTACCTTTTGTTTGCTCAGTCGTAATCCAGCTTTATTCCGAAGTGGTTCACTACAGTTGTAGTTTGCAGTGCTGTGTATTTGTGATGGCTCACAGAGCCAGAGGTTGCGTCAACTCTCCGGACAGTTTTTGTTTTATTTGTGGGGAATATACCGTGAAAAAGTGGCAGAGGAACATTTCTGCATTTATTAAAAAAGTATATTTCGAGGAGGAAGTGACGTCATCAGCTGGAATGGCAGCGTAGACTGAGAGCTCCGGAGAGCAGCTAACTTGATTTAAAAAATTTCCCCTGTCCGAGCTTGAGTATCCCCGAACAAACACAGGAGGTGGTGGGGGAGTGCTTCCCGATCCATATGGCGACGAGGAGGAAAACGGCAGACTTAAAGGAGTTTGCCTATGGGGGCGCGAAATCCACGGCGGCTGAGAGGAAGATGGCGGGACAAAGCGCGGGAAATGGAGAGGCGCTAGATCGAAAGGGGCAGCGGAGTGAAGCTCCAGCACTGGCGGTGGCGGAGACGGTGGTGCAAAACATGTCGAGAGCGGAACTGCAGGGCTGGTTCGGCGAACTTAAGACCGAAATGCAGGCCGTGAGGACATAGGTTGGGGACATGTGTGCCGCCCTGCGTGAGGAGATGGGAGAGCTGGGACAGTGTGTCGAGGATCACGAGCAGCAACTGGGCAGGTTGGATACCCGGCAGAGCGCAGTGGAAAGCTCGCTTAAGGAAACGGCGGCGTGGAAGGACATGATTGTGTTGAAACTGGAGGACCTTGAAAATTGGTCCCGAAGGAATAATTTACGCCTGCGGGGGGTGCCCGAAGAAAAAGAGTTCATGGAAAGCGAGAAGGTGGCGTGTGCCATTCTAAAGACTGTCCTACATGACTCTGGGACTGAGATGGTACAGGGGGGGCTGCAATTGGTTCGGGCCCACCGGGCCCTGGGCCCCAGTAGGCCTAATCGGCAGAGGGACATAGTGCTGTGCATGGCCAACTATAAGCTTAAAGAGCGGATCCTTACATTGATGCGCAACCGCAGGGACTTTGTGTGGCAAGGATATCCCATACAGATTTTCCCGGATTTGGCTGCCGGAACTTTGCAGAGGAGACGTGAAATGCAGCCGGTTACATCCATACTGCGGAGGGAGAATGTTCGATACCGCTGGCTATACCCCTTTGGCATCCTTTTCACTGTGGGGCTCAAGAACTGGAGGGCCCACACAGTTTCGGAGGCAATGGCAGCCGTCAAAGTGGCGGGACTGGGGAGTGGACTGTCGCAGGACTCGGTGAGCGGTAGTGGAAGGGAGGAGACGCCAGCACCCCAGAGGAGCAGCGCACAGCGGCGAGGGAGGCAGGAGGTGGAAGCTGGAGAGCAATCTGGAGACACTGCTGTGGAGGGGGATACATGAGGGATTGGAGACTTTCACAGTTTTTGATTTGGGAGCGGTTCCGTTATGGACCGACTTCTGCTCCTTAAAGCTTGCAATGTTCTTGTGATGCATGTCCTGTTATGTATAAAGGTGTTATGCGGGAAGATCCAAGTTGTTCACTGAGGGGGGGGGGACATCGAGGGATGCGGGGTGGTGTGTTTGTTGGAGCAGTTGGGGGGTGGGGGAGGGGAGAGTACGGGTGACTGGGTGGTAGGGGGGTGGCTTGGGTCGGGTGGAGGAGGGGGATGGGAGAGAGGGGTGGGAAAGGGGTTGGACGGGGGAAGAGCACGGGTGGAGGGTGGGGGGGATAGGTAGGGAGCTGCCTCTGGTTGATGAGCACTACTCCGAAGGAGACCTCCAGAGGGTGGAGGGGGCTTTGGAAGGGGAGGGGGGGAGGGGGGTAGGGGAGGGGGGATTGGGGAGGGGGAGGGGGGGGATGGGCGAAGGGGGGCAGGGATGGGGTGAGGGGGGGGGAACGGAGGGGGAGAAGGGTAAATGGTGGAGGGAAAAGAGTGGGACAGCAGCAGTTGACCGTAGCCACGATGACGGGGGTTGGGGACTTGGAGGAAGCGGCGCATGATGGAGCGTGAGGGGGGAAGGTTGAGAGCGGATTTCATATGTATACAAGAAACCCATCTGAAAGTAGGCCAGGAAAGGCTATTGCAGACGAAGCGGTACCCACGCGTAATGTTGGCTGGGCAGAGGGCGGAGGCGCGGAAGGGGGTGTGGGGATTTTGGTGGGGGAGGATTGGGTGGACAAGGTGGTGGGGGAATACCGGGACAAGAGGGGGCGGGCAGTGGGGCTTAAGATTCAAATTGGGAGGGAGCTGGTTTGGATAGTGAGTTTGTATGGCCCTAATGAAAGGCAGGGGGACTTTTTTGCCCGTATGCAAGAGGAGCTGGGGAGTTTAAGTGATGCCCCCCTTATCATTGGAGGTGACTTTAATTTAACGGTGAATCCGAGGGTGGATAATGGGGGGGGGGGGGGTAGTGGGCTGGGGCGGAGCGTGGATCGGCTGAAATTGATGCACTTGAAGGACAGCTTAGGGGTGGAAGATGTCTGGCGGAGTCAACACCCTGGGTGCAAACAATATACTTTTTATTCAGCGCCACATGGTACCTATAGTAGGATTGATATGGTGTGGACGGGGGGAGGATGGCTGAACAGGGTGGTTGAGGCGGATCAGGGCCCCATTACGTGGACGGATCACGCGCCTGTGTGGGTACGGTTTAGTTTGGGGTATGTGTACGAGGGGGTTAAATTCTGGAGGCTTAATGAAGCCTTGCTGGATGAGCCAGGGGTGATTGAGCGTATTGGGAAGGTGGTAAAGGAGTATCAAGAGTTTAATATGAACGGCGAGGTGGAGTTAGGGATGGTGTGGGATGGGCTCAAGGCGGTGGTGAGGGGGCATCTGGTTCAGGAAGCTGCCCGGGAGCGTCGAAGTAAGGGGGAAAGGGAGTTCCAACTGTTGCAGGATATTAGGCGTTTGGAGGGGAAGGTGCAAGGGAGAGGGGGTGGGGGGGATGCTGAGAAATTGAAAGAGTTGAGGGGGCAACTGGAGCAATTGAGGGCGAGCGACTTGGCCTATGAGCTTCGGGTTTTAAAACAGGGGTGGTTCGAGGGGGGAAATAAGGTAGGGCGGAGATTGGCCCAACGGATCCGTAGTAAGGTGATGCGGAAGAATATAGGGGGTATCCGGGGAGCCGGGGGGAGGCTGCTCCATGGGAACAATGAAATTCGGGCGACCTTCGCGGATTATTACAAGAAATTGTACACCAGCGAGGTGAGGGGGGGGAAAGCTCCATGTGTTGAGTACCTGAAGGACTGTGCCCTACCCTCACTGTCCGCAGAGGAGATGGAGTGGCTGGATCGGCCCATACATGAGGCAGAAGTGGCTCTGGCGATTGGGACGTTGAAACGGGGTAAAGCTCCGGGCCTAGATGGCTTGTCGGGGCGCTTCTACCAGGTGTTTCGATCCCTACTGGGGCCTTTGATGGTGGAAGTCTTTAATGGGGTGTTAACAGGTGGGGAGACTCCACAGTCGATGCGGGAAGCTGGGATTACCCTTATCCCTAAGCCCGGGAAGGACCCGATGGTCTGTGGGTCCTACAGGCCCATTTCATTATTGAACGTGGATGCCAAACTTTTTGCAAAGGTCTTGGCCAATAGATTGGCCACGGTGTTGCCTGAGTTAATACATCCAGACCAAACAGGGTTTATCTCCGGGCGGCAAGGAGGGGACAATATTCGTAAGATCTGTAACCTTACCTGGGAGGTCCAGCGGACGGGGCAGCGGGCTGTTTTCCTAACGGTGGATGCGGAAAAAGCGTTTGATAGGGTGGAATGGCCCTTTATGCTTAGTGTGTTGGAGAAAGTGGGGGTGGGTCCCAACTTTGTTCACTGGGTTCAAGCGATGTATAGGGCCCCTCAGGCCAGGGTGCGGGTCAATGGAAGCTACTCGGGGGCGTTTGAGCTGGGCAGGGGAACTAGGCAGGGGTGCCCCTTGTCCCCCCTGCTTTTTGCCTTGGTCATCGAGCCGCTGGCTGCCAGGATTAGGGAGTCCTCCGATATTAAGGGGATTCTCATGAATTCCCAGGAGGTTAAGATTACTTTATTTGCGGATGATGTCATCTTTACCCTGCGCGAGCCCCTGGTAACCTTACCGAATTTGATGCAAGAGATTGCGTGTTATAGTCGGGTAGCAGGGTATAAGATCAATGACAGTAAATCAGAGATTTTGGGGTTTAATCTCACCACTGAATTGGAGGGGGTGCTGAGAGGGGGATTCGCATTTAAGTGGGTGGGGGAACACTATCGATATCTGGGGATTCAGATGGGACAGAATTTGGAGGGCCTGGCGAGGGTCAATTACGGGGGGCTTTTGAATGAAGTGTGCCGGGATTTGCACAGGTGGAAAGGTTTATATCTTACGTGGTTGGGTAGGATAGCAGTTTTAAAGATGAATGTACTTCCAAGGTTTTTGTTCTTGTTTAGCTCCCTTCCGTGTAAGGTGTCCCGGAACTTCCTGAAACGGGCGCAAAGGGTTATGATGGAGTTTATCTGGGCTGGGCAACGCCCGAGGGTAGCAAGTCTTGTTATGTACCGCCCGGGTAGGGAGGGGGGAATGGGCGTTCCCTGGTTGGAAAAGTATTATTTGGCTTCTCAATTGAGGGCATTGCTCAGTTGGCAGGGAGCAGAGGTGGAGACCCCTTGCTGGGTGCAGCTGGAACAGGGGGCTGGACAAGGGGAGAGTCTGGGGGACTGGCTCTGGGACCCGGGAGGGGGGTAGAAGGGGGGTCGGAAGGGAATCCTTTTCGGGCCCTAACAAAGGCGATTTGGGTACGGTGGCGGCGTCAGTTATTAGGAGGAAAGAAATACACTCGGGGAATGTCTATAATGGGGGTTCAAGAGTTTGCCCCTGGGAAAGAGGGGGGAGTGTTTCGGGAATGGAGGAGGAAGGGGTTACGGTTTATGGGACAGGTGCTCCATGAGAGGGGGGAGTTTAAGAGCTGGGGGGAGTTACAAGCTGAATATGGGTTGGATGGGAGAGGGCTTTTTGCATATTTGCAGGTAGTGTCTTTTTTGAGTAGGCGAGCGGTCAAGGCTGATGTTCTCCGGGACGCCACGGCGATTGAAGCACTTTTTGTGAAGGGGGTGCGGAGGGGGGCCATTACCCAATTTTATAGGGAATTGCTTATATTGGGGGGGGGGGGGGGAGGTGGCCTGGGAGAGGATACTGGGGGGGGAGTGGAATCGGGAGCGTTGGCAAGATATTTATGTGTGGTCTAGGAGATTGGCCCCGGGCACTGCATATCTGGAGAGTAGTTTGAAGATTCGATATCAGACCTATTGGACTCCATGGAAATTGAGGGCCCTCGGTAAGGAGGAATCAGGGCAGTGTTGGAGGGGATGTAAGGGGAGAGGGGACCTATATCATTTGCTGTGGGACTGCCCGATAGTGCGGACAATGTGGGAGGACTGGGAGGGGGTGATAAGGGAGGTGACGGGGATCCAGGTGGTCTTGGCTCCGGCCATGGTCTTGTTGAATGAATTGGAGGATGAAGGGGACAGGGAGGTGCAGTTGATGATTGGCTACTGTGTTGCTGCTGCGCGGGGGGAGATTTTGTTGCGCTGGAGGAGTAAAGTTCCCCCTCTAGGGGAGATATTGTGGGACGCTTAAGTGGGCTGCGGGGTATGTGCGAAATTGCGGCCTATGGGGCACATAGGGTGCCGCACTTTCGGCAGGTGTGGAAGGGCTATGATAGGTGGCTGGAAAGGTGGAGGGCGGGCAGGGAGGGAAGGGGGGAGTAGGCATGGGGGGAGTAAGGGGTGGGAGGGTGTGGGTATGACTTTGCGGGGGTTAAATGGAATCCCCGGTGGAGTATGGTGGACGATTTGTAGCTGAGGAGGGTTGGCGTGGCCCTGAAATGGGGGGATGGTGGGTAGTAGTTCTGTTTGAGGGTGCAATGGGGGTGGGAGGGGGGGGTTGTTGGGGGTAAGTTGTATTTTTTGGGTTATTGTGTGATTGTTGTGTATACTGAAAAACCAATAAAGGACAAGTTACAAAAAAAAAAAAAGTATATTTCGCCTATTTCGGTTTGAAGTTAGGCGATCAAGACAAACCGTGGGCTCCTCACAAAGTGTGCAAGACATGTGAGGAAGATCTATGCTTATGGATGAAAGGTAAAAAACAAGCATTTCGTTTCGGAATACCTATGATGTGGCATGAACAAAGAGACCACAGCAGTGACTGCTATTTTTGCTCTTGCATTGTGAAGGGATACAACTTAAAAAATAAGAACGTAATAAGTTACCCCAACCTTCCCTCAGCAATTAGGCCTATGCCTCATAGCAACGAAGTACCTGTGCCTGAACCACCAAAATCTTTGGATCATATTTGCGTGGACGGTTCTGATCATGAAGAGACTCATCAGATGGCTTTTCCCGATGAGTCCAGTACTTCCAAGTTTGAAACTGAACCAGATCCGAAACCTGAACTTTTCTCTCAAGCTGAATTGAATGATTTAGTCCGGGATTTAGGACTCCCAAAAGATGCTGCCCAACTGCTAGGTTCTCGGCTTAAACAGAAAAATCTATTGTCACCAGGAACAACATTTTATTGGTACCGCAACCGCAAGACACAATTTTTGAAGTATTTCAGCAAAGAGGAAGATTTGGTATTTTGCAACGATATATACGGAGTGATGGAAAAGTTTAAACTCAAGTATGATCCTGCTGAATGGCGGCTGTTCATTGATTCGTCAAAAGACAGCATAAAAGGTGTTCTTCTTCATAATGGCAACACATTCGCTTCAGTTCCTATTGCTCACTCTGTTATTCTCCAAGAAAAATACGAGAATTTGGCCCCGATTCTTCAGAAGATTCATTATGATGAGCATAAGTGGATGATTTGTGGAGACTTTAAAATTCTATCCATGCTATTAGGGCAGCAATCCGGTTTCACCAAATATCCCTGTTTCCTTTGCTTGTGGGATAGCCGGGCCCGCAACCTACACTGGGGGAAAAAAGACTGGCCAATTCGGGAGTATTGGAGACCCGGTGAGAAAAATGTTCTTCATGAGAGCTTGGTACCTCGTGATAAAATTCTATTACCACCTCTCCACATTAAGTTGGGTCTCATTAAGCAATTCATCAAGTCCCTTCCAAAAGATGGTGAGTGCTTTCGGTACCTTTGCTCAAAGTTCCCCTGACTTTCTGAAGCAAAGCTAAAAGGAAGGAGTGCTTGTTGGCCCTGATATAAGGAAACTCATTTCAGATGGAGCATTCACTGAAACGATGTCTGAGAAGGAAAAAGAAGCCTGGGAGTCCTTCAAGGATGTTGTTCTCAAATTCTTGGGGAACAGGCGGGATGAGAACTATAAGGATATTGTTGCCAGGATGCTCAATGCCTTCAAAGAACAAGGCTGTAACATGAGCCTGAAAGTCCATTTCTTGCACTCCCATGTGAACTACTTTCCCGAAAACTTGGGGCGTACAGTGAAGAACAAGGTGAAAGGTTTCACCAGGACATCAAGGACGCAGAGAGAAGGTACCAAGGAAGATGGAACACCACTATGATGGCTGATTTCTGCTGGTTGCTGCTGCGGGAAACCCCAGATGAAAAATACGCCAAGCAGCGCACCAAGAGAAGCATTCGGGGGAAGAAGAAACAGGCCCACCAGGAGATTGATTGACCCAAGAATGACTTTAAAATCTAAACTGTGTTGACAAATATCGTGTTTTTACTAAACTTTGAAATAAAAATTTGCTAGTTATTACCACAGTGTCGGATCTCATTTATTAGAATTTTATTTTCACACCATCGGGTGTTTGTCTTCATGTATTGCAATGGTGCGGTTTGCGTTTTCTATTCTTACATACATACCTGTACAACATTTTTTGCACATTTCTTTGCTTTGCTTTGTGTCTAACCTCGCTCTTATATGCTCAATGTTTGTGCACATGTATGTGGCTGTTTTAAGTGCAGACAATTTTGCTACCATCACAGTGTGTTTTGTTGACATTACTCTATTCTTATGTGCTGCCTTGTTACAATTTTCTTTATTCTTATTTGAATAACTACTAAACAATTAGTATAAAGAATTCATCCAAGAAACTTTTATCTCGATCGCACTCAATCTGAAACGTTCACCTCAAACTGCTAACCCAATGTAGCAAAAAATCTGTACGTGATGGAGCAAATTGGTTACCAGATTTGGATTCAGCGCACCAAAAAACGTAAAAATCAATCGAAACATTAGAGGCAGTTAAAAAAAAAATTGTTTTAGTGTACCTGTGAATTATTGTAATGTATACTGGCATTCAGAAGCAACAGATTATGCATTTACAACTAGCACAATATACTACTACTAAGATAATGAAAGGGCATAAGTGATTTGATCCTATAACCAGTTATGAGAGAAGTACTCTGGCTACTGAAGAAATACAGAGCAAAGTTCAAAATTTTTACTTTGGTCTTTAGAACCGGATTACCTGAAAGACAAAATTAAGATCCATTTTCCATTGAGTTCTGAGATTAGCTCTGAATACTATTGATAAGGTACACAAGCGGGTGATGTTGTCTGATAGTGCTGGGACAGAATTGCTCTTACAAGCTCAGAACATAGTGTAAAGTTGCATGGCCTTTCCTGTGTGTATTTGTCTCCTAAGGCCCTCGGTTAGTTCCAAAGTTACAGAATGTAAGCAAGCAGAGGTGGGAGGAATTGTGTGCCTTATTAATCTTGCCATCTATGGAACACACCTGTTATAGCTAAGCAACACTGCTTTTTCCATCAAGTAGGATTGAATCAGGCACACGAGCAGGTGACTACCAAGTTCAAGGCTGTTCATTGTTTATATATTGTTGCATTCTGTAGAGTAGTCTGCAACAAACAGTGTAAAAGCTGCTTGTTCAGATGACCAGGCTAGCATAGCTTGACAGAAGGTACTGACCTTTGGTGAGATTTGGTCTAGACAGCAACACCTAGTAGATGTATGAAGGACCATGTAGCTGTTCTTATGAGAGCATCCAGTAAGGCAGACTTTTGTAATGTTACTGTTACTGCAATAGCTCTAATTCTTTGCAAACCTGACTTTGGAGATGAAGAGAGTATTTTCTTGTTCCCAACAAAAGTGGATGCAGTATAAAGTTCTTTTTACAAGTAGAAGCCAGAATGTTGTGATCTAGAGGGAAAAAGCTGCATTGACTTCCTAAAAATATCAAATCACTTAAGACATTAGGCAAGAATCCATTTACAGTGGTAGGAAGAGAGGATCTTCTTGTGCAAATTTAAATGAGGCTTTAGAAAAAATATGGGAAGGACAATTCTTTGTTGATCATAAATGGAGTGACCATTTAAAATAAAAAACTTACAGTACCTCCAAAGAATAACTTTATGATGAAACTACAGTTATGGTTTCTAAGATGAAATTAAGCCTTACTGCCTTGAGTCTCTCCAGTCCAGTCCAGATGCATGGGTTATGCCCTATCACCAGCAGATGGAGACTGATAACCAGAGGCTTTGATGTTACACTATAAGGGTCCTGTGCACATCCTCTCACATTAGTATTCTAATAACAAAGTGGACTCCACAAGAGGTAAGACAAAACTTTTAAACACACAATAACTATTTGGCTAGATATTGATCTGGGATGGCCATCCACTGCTACAGCGCACAGTCTCGCCACCGACCCTTAACCCCCGAATATTCAAAGCCAGGGTCATATGTTGCCTTGGCCTTGAATATCTGGGGTTGCTGCAGAAGCTAACCAGGTAGTGGAGATATTGCGCTGCTGCCCAGTTATCACTTATGGGTAAAACTAGGCCAGCTTTTGCTACACCTAGCTTTACCCATGTGTCATTAACTGGGTAGCAGTGCAGTATCACAGCTACCCGGTAGCAACTGTTGCCACCCACATCATGTCCTGGAATGCCTCGATGCTAAGCGGTTAGCATCGGGGCATGCAGTAGCATTAATATGGGATATTCAGTAGCACTAACTGGGTCAGTGCTGTTGAATATCCCTTTCAGCAGCATTTACATGGTTTACAGTGGGCTCGCAACAAAGAATGCAGAAATTGAGTAGGTTCTGGACTGGACTGGAGACTGAAGGAAAGAAAATTAGCAGGGAAGGCCTAATTTCATCCTCCTTATCGTCCCTTCAGTCTAGTCCAGATGCATGGGATGTACTAGAGCAGTATTTAATCTTGGGAGGGAAGTACAAGCCTGGCCCGCAGCGCTCGTGCTCCAAAACACACCTTTTCTCTTGTCTGAGCATCAATGCAATAGTGATGAACCAAGATATGAAGCGACGACCACACTGCCACTCCACAGATGTTAATGGGAGGAACGAGACTACACTTGGCCCATGACACCACTTGAGCTCTAGTAGAGTGAACCCTCAAACCATTTGGAAGAGGTTTGTTTCTGAGTAAGTACATGGAAGCAATAGCTTCCTTCAACCACTGCGCAATTGAGGCTTTTGAAGCCGCTTCACCTTACACAGACCTGCAAAAAGAATAAAGAAATGTTCTGCTTCCTGAAGAACACGGATGCTCATCAGCTACATTTGTTGGATATTCGCAGAGTCCTTTGGCATTATGTTAAGCCTACTAAGTCTTGAACATCACTTGAAAAAACAGAAAGCACAGTTACTTACCTCTAACAGGTGATCTCCGGAACAGCAGGAATTAGTCTTCACATATGGGAGACGTCGCCGACGGAGCCCGCACGGGAATGCTCCCCAGCATCCAATCAGAAAGCCCCTGGGAGCATCCCCCGCGCCTGCGCGGTGGCTTCCCGCCCTTCCCACTGCCTCTCCCCAGTTGAGTTCCATAGCTGAGCCAGAAGGAGAGGAGAGGAAGGAATAGAGAGAAAGAGATACAACTCCTAGGGGAGGTGGGTGGGTTGTGAAGACTAATTCCTGCTGTTCCGGAGATCACCTGTTACAGGTAAGTAACTGTGCTATCTCCAGGAACAAGCAGGAATGAGTCTTCACATATGGGGACTCCCTAGCTGAGGATGCCCGGGGGAGATCCCGTAAGCCTGGCCCAGGACGGGATGGCATTTGCCCAATCTGGATTGGGATTTATGAGGAGCTGAGTGATACCTCCAGCATTTCTGCAGTCCGACATGACCCATAAGATGGCGCAGAGTCTATAAAAACAACCGCCAGAAAAAGCGCTCAAGAAAAAGGGCACGATTGAGACATCGAAAGATAAGTACAGACTCTGTTTAGTCATTAATGGACTATGATTGAGAGTAACATCTTAGCAAGTGTCACCAGCATGATTCTACATTTTGGTTGCAAGTTTGCAAGTTTGAAGTGAACGATATCAAAGTTGAGTGAAATACCAGTAGAATCAAACCACTACTGATCCTTTCAGCTCACTGGAGAGCGAAAATCACGAGAGCAACATTGCTTATTAAAGTTTTTTAACATAAGAAAAAATGTGAATGAAAGTAAAAAAGAAAAAAAGAGAAAAGAAAAGAAATAGGAGTGAAATAGATTTTTGATTGTGAAACAAGGAAGGAAGGCGTTGATTAAGGGTCATTGATGTAAACAGCAGCTAAAGTTTTGTTAAAGAAACTTTGTCAAAGAATCCAGAGGATCGCTGCGATGTTTTAAACTGAGACCTTCAAGCCTGACACTAAGTCTCACAATCTTATTCCATGGGTTATAGTTTGAGTTTAGGTTTATCCTAACATAAGTTTTTGTCATTATAGCTCAAGAGAGTAAGCCCAGATTTAGTAGTTAGTACACTCAATCTGAATCCCCGGCATCCCCTGAGGGATGGAGGGTAGGAGTTGAGAGAGAGGAACAGCAAAACCCAAAGACTACCGGAAGAGTAGTCATGAGAAAGCATGGAAGCATCATTAAGTTGTTAATGAACTAATAGCTTAGTACCATGTAGAGCTTACCTACTGAGTTGTAGGACTGTTATGAAGGTACTGTAGACGCAGTAGCGAGGTCTTCAAGGGAACTTCACCGCAGCGAGGAGGAAGTTCCAATCCGGAAGGCCAGGAGATCCAGGAGTCAGCTGGGTCAGAAGGACGGCAGGTCTTCAAGGAAGCTTTATGCAAAGCTGAGCACTCCCTTAGGAGCAGAGTCCATAACTCAAAGGACTAACAGTAGAAGACTGGCCGATCTGGATAGCCTATTCCGGAGAAGAGTAGGGGAGTACCCCGGAGCAGAAGGAGTACACAGTCTGCCCTAGCGAAGAGATAGGGAGACAAGGGTTGGAACCTCCGGGAGGAGGGCATAACTGAAAATAGAAGCTGTTGACTTCACAGCAGTAGATTACAACCAGTCCGAGCGCTGAACTAAAGAACAGGCAGGCGGACTGGAGGGACCCCGGGGGGGGGGGGGGGGAAGCGTGAGTACCGGCCATTGGGAAAAATAGGCGGCAGAACACAGGCACTGTGGGCATCCCCCAAAAATGTGCCTGTCGAGCAGGTGATATCTGGCATATCTAGGCCGTTGGGCATGTAGAACGCCCCACCCCGGCACTAACGCAGGTACGCCGAGGAACCTGCCATTGATCCACAGAACGTCCACCTGGAGAGGTGGCGTCAAGATCCGTCCGGAGAGGGATCTACTCCGGTGGAGCAAGGGCAGATTGGCAAACTAATAGCACAGTAGCGTGAAGGACAGAGGATAGTATCTGTCCAGAAGAACACATCAGGGGGCTTGAGGCCCTATAGGTGTCCCCAGGACCTGCACGCAGAACTCGCCCCCCGCACTAATCGGGGGACATGAGGGCATAGTCCTTGGTAATCATTGGGGGACTATAGCGGCTGGAAGGAAAATTCTGGTACGGAATCAATCAGCAGGGGAATACTGCCGAGAAGGGTTCGGGGACGTACCTAAGGGTAAGCCAGTTGACCGTGGGCCAGAGCTATCAAGGAGTAGAGGTGGTCTCCCTCTACCAACGGAAGGAGAATACTTGAACCCCTGGATAAGCCCCCGAACCATTTGCCCTACTGAACGAGCCCCATCTCAATTGTAAACTTCTGGTAAGAAGGTAAACTGCAGGCAGTCGCCCACCGGGGCCTAAAACTGCTTGGTATGAGAGTTCTGATGCGGGCCCGGGAACTTCAACCCAGGGTGAGAGGTCCCTTGCTTGGGCACACCTGGCGGGTGGGCTGAGGGGTGACATTTTCTCTTCCTAGGGAAGGAGGGTCTGGAGAGGCGTCTACCACCGCCGGGGGGAAGCCGGGTCCTAGGATGGCTTCTAACGCCGGGAAGGTTAGCGAAGCACTGCGCGACCTGACGTAAGGCCTCGCTATTGAAGAGGTGATCTCCGTCACAGGGAGAATTACCCAGGTTATGCTGTGCCCGTCTACACAACTCGGACGCCTGCAACCATGCTGTACGGCGTGCTCTAATGGCAACAGCAGAGCATCTGCTGACCGACAGGAAGGAGTCTAGAGAAGCACGAGAAAGGAACACAGAGATATTCCTGCAGTGATAAAGAAGCAAGGAATATTCAAAGGCCTTGGTTGCAGATAAGAAGGGAGACAACAGAGATAATCTCTCGGTGACCTCCCGGAGCGACAGACTCATATAGAAAATATATGAAATAATTCTGGACGCCAGCATAGACGTCTGGAAGGTTTGACGTCCTAGGGTATCTAGGGTCTTCGAGGCGCGGCCTGGAGGGCGAGAAGAATGCTTTTCCTTGCTTCCGGCCTTCCTCAGCGCCGATTCCACCACAATGGAACGATGTGGAAGCTGGTGCTGCTGAAACCCCGGGGAGGGGGGCACCCAATACAGAGCATGCATCGCAGTCGACGGTGCCGGAACCCTCAAAGGCGACCGCCAAGCCCCCAGCAGGAGATCCTGCAGGGAGGTATGCAGAGGAAGCATCACGGCGGCCCGTTCCACAGGGCCTGGAGTTAGGTCCGGGATAGGGATGGCCAGCAAGATCGCCATGTCAAGGAGGAAATTCTGAAAAGACGGCTCCCCCGGAGGGGCTATGCCGTGGGAGGCGGTGGCGGGAGAGGCCGCCAGGGCACCGAGAAGCCTCTCAGGCTGATGCCCACTGGGCAGAGGAGGGGACCAAGAGCCCCGGATCGGGGCAGTCAACATGGCATCGTCGGCTCCTGGAATTGATTCCAAGCTAGGCATCGAGGGGGTCGATGGCACCGACGGAGCCGCCGGAATCGGCCTCGGCCCCGAACCCGGGGGGCGGCGCCGCCCTCGGCAACTGAAGCGGTTCCGCGGCAGCCGGAGGGCAGTGGCCAACGATCTCCGCTCCGCGTCGCGGGAGGGGACAGGTGCCGATCCCGAGACATGTCGTGGCCGAGCCTTCGAGGCTGGATACCGATTCCAGGCTGGGCATCGAACCGAGCGATGAGATCGACTCCCTTCTAGAGGGCCCTAGCGGGAGTGGCTGCACCAGTGGTGCTGATCCCGGGGAGCGGATCGGAACCGCGTCGATCGGCGTCGCGAGCATCAAGGGCCCCCGAGGACGAAGCTCGGTGGAGAGGGGGTCATCCGACGCCAGCGCCGATGTCGGGCGGCGGGCACTGCCAGACGCCGGGCCCCTTCTCGAGCCCGTCTGGCCCGGAGGGAAATCCTTCCGGGGCATACGACCTGTCCCCGAGGGTACCCAGATCGCCCGACGACGAGCCCCTATGGGGAGGGAAGTGCAAAACTCCTTCGCCAACGCCAGGGTACCGTTGTGGGACGGTGCGGATCCAGGCTGGATCGGAGCGATCGAAGACCCCGGGGCCCCCTTTCTAGGAAAGGGCGGGGCCCTCGACGGACACGACGATGCCGGGGGGGTCGCCCGTCTGTGGCTGATCGACACACCCCGAGGCTCCCGGGGAAGGCTGATGGCGGACCCTGGCGCTCGATGCCCCCGCCGCCTCCGGCGGAGCGGTGCCGCTCAAACCCGGTACCACCCTCGCGCAGGGCTGGGATACCGGCAACCCAGCGCGGGTCGAAGCGACCGGCCCCGAAGGGAGCGAGGCCAGATGACCATCCCCTGCGACGAGTGGAACCATCGACGCCGACGCGCCCGAAGCGGGTACCACCTCCGCGCATGGCTTGAACGTAGAGCCGCCAGACCGTGTCGAGTCGGTCGGCCCTAGAGGTGCCGAGGGCAGCGGCAGGCGATCCCCGGTGGGGAGCGGCACCCTCGTAGGAACGCCATACCGGCAGGAGTCGGTCGGCCCCAGAGGCGCCGAGGACTGTGGCTGACAACCCCCGGTGAGGAGCAGAACAC
Organism: Ichthyophis bannanicus; assembly: GCA_033557465.1. Taxonomy (NCBI): domain Eukaryota; kingdom Metazoa; phylum Chordata; class Amphibia; order Gymnophiona; family Ichthyophiidae; genus Ichthyophis; species Ichthyophis bannanicus. Next base: position 1,199,955,769 of record CM066032.1, on the reverse strand, counting down.
TCGACACCGATGCCGACGTCGAGGGGTCGGCACCGCCTGTAGCGGATACCACCCCCGCGTATGGCAGGGATGAAGGAACGCCAGACTGGACCGATTCGATCGGCCCCGGACGATCCTCGGCGAGGAGCGGAACGCTCGATACCGACACCGACGCCGGGGGGTCTGCACCGCCCAGAGCGGATACCACACCCGAGCGTGGCTTGGATATAGGGAGGTCAGACTCGGTCGAGTCAATCGGCCCCGGAGGCGCCGAGGACACCAGCTGACGATCCCTGGCGAAGAGTGAGACACTCGACACCGGCACCGATGCCGGGGAATCGGCACCGCTCGAAGCGGGTACCTCCCTCGAGCACGGCTCGGGAATGTTCTGTGAGGAGCGAACCCCAGGAACATCCCGAAACCCCGTAGATGCTTTGGAGCCCGAGGACTCCCGACGGGGTATAGTAGCCAAGGGGGACTTGAGGGGTTGGCTGGAGCTGTCGCCATGCCGCGCATGAGACTCGCCCCTCAAGACTTGGCTAGTTTTAACAGACTGTTGTGTGGTTACCTGATCCTGGAGAGAAGAAAAACCCGATGACCGCGCCTTGGGCGGGAAAATGCCATCGAGGGATACCCGAAAAGGGGAAGGTCTTCTCCCAACATCGTAGCCCGGAGGACCCGGAAGGAAAGGGTCAGGCCCCAAACAAGAGAGGCACCAGGCATTGGAGTCCATGTGGAAAACTAAGTCCCCGCAGTGAGGGCACTTTTGGGGCTCCATGCTGTAAGCCCGGTAGGCCTCGGCGCCCAGAGGGGAAAGAAGGTCCCGCTAGGCGACGAAAAAATAAGCGAGAAAAGAAGAAAACAAAAAACAAAGGGGGCACAGAGGTGCCGCTGTCGGCGGGAAAAACCGCGACTACAGAAAGAAAAAAAAGGTGAAAAAATTCTGCGGTGGCAGGAGACGTCCTGCCTGCTCCGCGGAAAACTGGGGAGAGGCAGTGGGAAGGGCGGGAAGCCACCGCGCAGGCGCGGGGGATGCTCCCAGGGGCTTTCTGATTGGATGCTGGGGAGCATTCCCGTGCGGGCTCCGTCGACGACGTCTCCCATATGTGAAGACTCATTCCTGCTTGTTCCTGGAGATAGAGTGATATTGGTTAAGATGAAACTTGGAAACCACCTGAGGCAAAAAGGAAGGTACTGGTCTCAGGATTACTCCCTCTTTTGACGTCCAAAGAAAAGGTTCCCTACAAGATGATGCTTGCAACTCAAATCCTACAAGCCGAGGAAATGGTGACAAGGAAAACAACCTTCAGCATGAGGTCCTTAAGCAAAGAAACACTCAGAGGCTCAAAAGGAGCACCAGTGAGCCGATAAAACCAAACTGAGGTCCCAGGAAGGAAAAAGCTGCCGAACTAGTGAGCGTAGCTTATTTATTTATTTAGCAACTTTTTTATACCGTCGTATGTACAAGTCACAGCAGTGTACAAAGAACAAGTAATGTTACATAGAACATTTTTAATTTAAATTCACATTTTTACCTAAAGTAAATGTGAATTAGAAATAACAGTAACTAATGGAGAAAACAGAACGTATAGTAAATTAGAAGCATAGAAAAATGACGACAGAAAAAGACCACATGGCCTATCTAGTCTGTTCTTCCATAACTACAACAGTTCCCTTTTTTCCTTCAGAGATCCTCTGTGTTTGTCCCATGTTTTTTCAAATTCAGATACTGTCCTCATCTTTACCACCTCCACTGGGAGACTATTCCACGGATCCACCACTCTTTCCGTAAAGAAATATTTCCGCATATCACTCCTGAATCTATCCCCTTTCACCCTCATCCCATGTCCCCTCGTAACAGAACTTGCTTTCAATCGAAAGAGGCTCTCCCCCCCCTGTGCATTTATGCCACGGAGGTATTTAAACATCTCAATCATACCACCTCTATCCCGCCTTTCCTTTAAAGTGTACATATTAAGATCATTAAGTCTATCCTCATATGCTTTATAATGAAGACCACTAACCATTTCAGTTGCCACCCTCTGTACTGACTCCATCCTGTTCACATCCTTTTGAAAGTGCGGTCTCCAGAATTGCAAACTATACTCCAAATGAGGTCGCACCAAAGACTTTTACAGAGGCACTATCACCTCCTTTTTTCTGCTAGCCATTCCTCTCCGTATGCACCCAAGCATCCTTCTAGCTTTTGCTGTCGCCTTTTCTGTTTAGCTACTTTAAGATCATCAGACCAACCACGCCTAGGTCCCGCTCTTCTTTAGTGGACAAAAATACTTCACCCCCTATACTATATTGCTCCCTTGGATTGCTGCAGCCCAAATGCATGACCTTGTATTTTTTAAAATTAAATCCCAGCTGCCAAATTCTAGACCATTCTTCAAGCTTAGTTAGATCCCTCTTCATGTTATCTACACCTTCCTGGGTGTCTACTCTATTGCAGATTTTGGTATCATCCGCAAAGAGGCAAACCTTACCCGACAGCCCTTCCACTATGTCACTAACAAAATGTTAAAAAGAATCGGACCAAGGACAGATCCCTGGGGCACACCACTGGTAACTTCCTTCTCCTCAGAGTGAGCTCCATTTACCTGTACTCTTTGTCGCCTTACACTCAACCAATTTCTAACCCAAGCGGTAACTTTAGGGTCCATCCCTAGGGTGCTCGGTTTGTTTAGAAGTCGCCTGTGAGGAACAGTGTCAAAGACTTTACTGAAATCTAAATACACCACATCTAGGGCTCTCACTCGGTCCAGCTCCTGGTCATCCAGTCCAAGAAATCAATCAGATTTGTCTGATAAGAGCTGCCTCTGGTGAATCCATGCTGCCTCGGATCCTGTAATCTGCTGGACTCCAGAAGCCTCACTATATTCTCTTTCAGCAGTGTTTCCAATAATTTACTCACCACTGAAGTTAAACTAACTGGCCTGTAGTTTTCAACCACATCCTTACTTCCACTTTTGTGTAAAGGCACCACATGAGCCTCTCTCCAGTCCTTTGGCACCACTCCCGACTCCAACGAGGCATTGAAAAGGTCAGTCAGTGGAGCTGCTAGAACGTCCCCAAATTCCCCCAGTATTCTAGGGTGTAACCCACCCGGTGCCATCACTTTGTCTATTTTAAGTTTAGCTAGTTTCTCACGAACACAGTCTTCTGAAAATTGTTCAAGATGCCCCTTCGCTTCTGTTCCTGTTTGTGGGTGTTTTCTGAGGTCCTATTCCTGGTTCTTCATCTGTGAACACAGAACAGAAATATTTGTTAAGCAATTCCGCTTTATCCTCATCAGCTTCTACATATTCCTTCCCTTCACCCTTGAGTCTGACAATACCACTTTTGCCCTTCCTCTTCTCACTAACAAATCTGAAAAATGTCTTATCCCCCCATTTTATTGCATTAGCTATTTCCTCCTCTTTTTGAATCTTTGCTTTCCTGACTACTTTGCTAGCTTAAGTTTTTCCAAATATAGATGCCTGTCCTCCTCTCTCTGTGATCTCTTGTATTTCATGAAGGCCTCCCTCTTTTTCTTCACCTTTTCAGCTACTTCTTTTGAAAGCCATAGCAGTCTCCTTCTCCTTTTACCTTTATTTACCATTTTAACAAAAAGGTTGGTTGCCCTTAAAATATCTTTCAGTTTTGCCCACTGTTTTTCTACATCTCCCAGCTGTTCCCATCCCGCTAACGACTCTCTGAGGTATTGGCCCATCTCGGCAAAGTTAGTTTTCCTAAAGTCTAAGGACCCTCACTTTTGAATGGATTCCAATAGCCCTAGTCCTAATACTGAACCACACCATCTGGTGATCACTGGATGCAAAATGATCTCCCACTATAACATCGGAAACACTTTCACCATTGGTAAGCACCAAGTCCAGTATGGCCCCTTTACGTGTGGATTCTGTTACCAATTGCCTGAATAGTTCTCCCTGTAGAGAATCCAGGATCTCTTTACTTCTAGATAATACTGCAGCAGGAATGTGCCAATCAACATCTGGCATATTGAAATCCCCTATAAGTAGCACTTCCCCTTTCCTAACAATGCTGCGTATGTCTTCAATTAACTCTGTCCACCTCTTTCTCTTGTGAGGGAGGTCTGTATATCACACCAATGTAAACAGATTTCTCTTTCCCTCTTTCTACTTTAACCCACAATGCCTCCTCTCTCCCTTTTAAGCTCTGTAATTCCAAAGTTTTAATATTATTTTTTACATATAGTGCCACTCCTCCTCCCCTTCTTCCTAACCTGTTCTTTCTGAATAAAGTATAGCCTGGTATAGTTATATCCCAGTCATGGTTTTCTGTGAACCATGTTTCTGTAACTGCCACTAAATCCAAGTTGACCAATCCCAACAAAGCTTCAATATCAGGGATCTTATTTCCCATGCTACGGGCATTTATACACACTGCTTTCCATATGTTACCCCTTTTACCCATTTCCATAAAGGTATTTAATGTTTCACTTACCTGGGGGCTTTCTTCACCCATCCCCAATGAATCTGGTTTAAAGCCCTCTTCAGTAGATTAGCCAGTCTACTACTGAAGACGCGTCAACCTTTCTTGGACAGATGAGCGCCATCTCTGCTCTGCAACCCTTGGAACAGCATCCCATGGTCCAGGAAACCAAAATGCTCTCGATGACACCATCCACGCAGCCATACATTCATCTCCAGGATGCGAGTCTCTCTGCCTTGGCCTTTACCCTCAACAGGGAGGATTGAAGAGAACACCACCTGTGCACCTATCTGCTTCACCCTCTGTCCCAGAGCCATGAAGTCACTTTTGATACAGTCAGAAGGATACCTGGTAGTATTATTTGTTCCAACATGTATTAGCAACATTGGGTAATAGTCACTGGGCTTGATGCGTCTCGGCAAACTCTCCATAACATCTTGGATTTTGGTACCAGGCAGACAGCATACCTCTCTGGACATCAAATCTGGTCGGCAGATGGACACCGCAGTACCCCTCAGAAGAGAGTCACCAACCACTATTACCCTTCGCTTCCTTGTGGTCACTGATTCTGCAACTCTGGGGTACTTGAGCTCTGGTTCTTCCATTTCCAGGGCTGCATAATGGTTCTTTAATTCAAGGGCTGGAGAAGTTGGATTGGTGATTCTGCAGCCCTGGTGACTTCATCATTCTGTAGGCACCCATCTTCTCCTCTGCTGGAGAGCTTGACTGCTGCAAGAAGCATCTCAATGTACTTCTCACTGTTTTGAATGCTCCTCAGCCTCGCCACCTCCTCTGAGTTCCTCCACTTGTTTCCTGAGAGCTTCAGTATGCAGGCACCCTGCACATGGAACGGTCCTTCAACTGGCATTGGGATCTCTGTCTGGCCAGAGGCAGAAGCTGTAACGGGGGCAAGTGCTTTAGCGATACGATTTTTCCCAGTCATTGTTCTGTTTGTGGAGCTTAGGTATCTGTTAAAGCAAGAGAGAGAGATCTACCAAAATACCAGCCGGTTTCCCAGCTGTCCTTGGTATGATTACATGAGCTAATGACCTGATACAATGTTCAGATTAATCGGTGAGCTGCGGATGAAGCAGAGGAAAAGGTTGTAAGAGCTTGGGGGAAGTTGGGAATGGGTGGGCGACAGTGTCAGATCCAAAATGTTCCAGGAAGAGGAGTTTTTAAGCTTGTGATGGTATCTCTGGGGTGAGAGAGTTTCAGATGGTGGGTGCATAGTGGGAGAAGGCTCTGCTGGAGGTGGAGATGTTGGAGCAAGTGAAAGAGGCTGGTACTGAAAGGAGGTTGTTGTTGGCTGTTCTTGCTCTCTTATTGAGAGGTTATTGAAGTAGAGGGCAAAGGATGTCCGCTGAGAGGTGGTGGATGGTCTTAAAGATGATCAGAGCGACTTTGTATTTGACTCTCATATGAATGGGAAGCCAGTGTAATTCCTTCAGTATGGGGTGATGTGTGCTCGCAGACTGGTGCTTGTGATTATTCTGGCTGCTGTTTTGGGTGAGCTGCAAGGGGAGTAATGTTGATTTGGGGAGCCCCTGGTTTATTATGTTTGCATAGTTGAGAATGAGGGTGATGAGGGCGTGACAGACGTTTCTGAAGTCATTGTGTAGCAGTAGAGATCAGAGGTGGCGGACTGTCCTCATCAGGAGGTATGCTGTTTTGGTAACTTGTTTGATGTGGGTGTGGAAATTCAGGTGTTGGGACCAGAATTATTCTAAAGTATTTTACTTGTTACATTAATTTGGCCAAGTTGACTGGATGGAGAGGAGAAGGTAGGGTGCTTGGTAATATGAAGGACTTCTGTTTTATTGGAGTTAATGTATACATTGTGGTTGTTGAGCTATTGGATGACAGCTTGAAGGCATTGGTTGATTGTGGAGTAGTCTGGTTTGCTGGTGGAGAATCGTGTGTAGATTAAAAGATCATCGGCATACAGGTGATAGAGGATCTCATGACTCTGGATGATTCTGCATAGTGATTGGATGAAGATGTTGAACAGCAAGGAGGATAAAGCAGAACCTTGAGGTAAATTTGGGAGTAGTTTGAATGGTTTGGAGGTTTCAGTTCCAATTTTGACTTGTTGGGCTTAGTCAGTTAAGTAGGACTGAAACCACTGTAATGTTGTATCTCTAAGGCCAACTGCATGGAGACGTGAGATAAGGCGAGCACTGTCTTGAGAAAACGCATGATGTCCAAATGAGAGGCCAACGAAAACCCTTGCACACAACAGTGGTAACATGCCAAAGCAGCCACCTGCACATGCAAGGAATTAAAAACCAGACCTTTCTCCAATCCTGCCTGCAAAAAAGCTAGCAAATCCGGCATTGTGGCTGAGAGAGCTCATAACCCACACCAGGCTTCAAAATACATGCCAAACACGAACATAGAACAGACATGGACCTTTTTCAAGCTCTCAGCAACGTTGTGATGACCTTAGCGGAAAAGCCTTTCTTCTTCAACCTAGTACTTTCAAAAGCCGGGCCGTGAGAACCGATCCATTTGTGGCATGAGAATCAGACCCTGGGGAAGAAGATCGGGTACTTCAGGAAGATGCCAAGGAACGCTCACAGAGACATGTATTAGGTTCGCATTCTAAGGCCTCAGAGGCCAGTCCGGAGCTACCAGAATTACCAATCCTCTGTGTGCTTCTATTCTTTGCAGAATACAGCCTATTAGAGGCCATAGAAAGAAAACATACAACTGACTGTTGCATGGTCACACCTGAGCTAGAACAATCAAGCCCCTCGGACATTGGCTCCTTTCTGTGGCTCAAGAACCGCTGCACTTGGGCACTGGAGGCTGACGTGATGAGATCCATTATTGGCTGCACCTGTGCTGCACTCTCGCAAAAGACCAACTGCTCAAAAGACCACTCCCCAGGTCCAAGTTATGACGACTGAGGAAGTCCGCTTGAATGTTTTCTTTTCCTGCTACACGAGCCGCCGACAAGGCTTGCAGATTGAGCTCCACCCAGTGATGGAGAGGAGATATCTCTGCTGTCAGAGTTGCGCTGCCTGTGCCACCTTGATGATTGATGTAAGCCATCATCGTTGCATTGTCCAATAAGATGCTGACCACCTTGCGCTGAAGTATCAGACGGAAGTGCTGAAGAACTAGAAAAGCTGCTCGCATCTCCAGATTTATGGACCAAGAGCTCTCCCTCTGGAGACCACCGACCCTGAGCCACCTGAGATTGACAGTGCACCCCCCATCCTGAGAGACTTGCATCTGTGGTCACTACCACCAATTTGGGCAGTTCCAGTGGCATTCCTGACTGCAGCTTCAACCAGAGATTATCCCCAGAGCCTTCAGACCTTTCCTGGAGACCCACCACAGCAGCAGGAACTGAACCCTGACCACTGGAGAGACCCGCCGTTTCTGCTGCTGACAACGATAACATGGCCATGGTTCCTGACAAAACCACAGAAACCAGCGACTGAGAGGACATTAGATAGGGTTTCAACAATTGCCCAATTTTGGATCCCTCTGTCGCAGAGACCTCCCCTACAGCAAGTTTAGAGGATTTAGACGTGTGCTTCATGGTCACCTTTCCTGAGAATGGCTCCCTATATGCAGTAAGCAAGCCCCTGCGAAAAAGAAACAAAAACGATGGCTGCCCTGACAGCGATGAATACACCAGAGCCGACAAAATAAAGTAACTCCGCTACTGAAAGGAAGGAAAGACCAGGCTAGATGCTTACCTTAGGTGAGAAAAATGAAAGCCAATTTCTTAGCATAGAAAGACAAACCACTTCAGAATGCCTTCCTGTGCATCTCCTCTCACAGGTTTTTCATGGTCTTTTTTGTTTTGTTTTTAAAGAAGCAGAGCCAGAGAAAATATAAAGAAGCATCAGGTTCCACCTAAGCAGGGGAAAAAATCCCCAGGACTACTCACCGCCACAATAACCAACACTGAGGAGACTTAGCTGCAGGGGGAGGGACCAGGACCACCTGGTTTTGCATCCCAGAAAAAGGGCCAATATAGCAACTGAATGGTATTGGTTTTCTATGGCAAGGACCCCCTCCCCTCTTTTCTGAAATAAAATAGCCAATTCTATTTCTTTTTTTTTTTTTTTTAATCCAGTGGAGTCCAGACCGCACAGAAGCTCTTCACAATCTGCTGGAGATTGAGAAATATTGGTGTGAGAGGATGTGCAGAGAGCCCTTATAGTGTGCCATCAAAGCCTATGGTTCTCAGCTTCCATCTGCTGGTGATAAGGCATAACCCATGCATCTGGACTGGACTGGGACGATAAGGAAAATACCAATGCTGGAAACACCTCATTTCAAGGCCAGCAAAGTGTCATATACAGTGGCCATGCATTCCAATATTCATAGATATTGTCTGGTTGTAGACTGTATCTTACGATCATGAGCAATAACCGTCTGGATTTTGTCCAAGAATGTGCAGTACCACACCTATAAAGAAGATGTTTGTCAGATGGCATGTTGATTTTTGGAAGTTAATAAGAAAAGTTAGAGACCGAAGGAAGCACTAGAAGCTGGTTGGCTTGATAGGGAAATATCAGATGACATACCAGGTGTAGGTCTGCTGCAGCTAGCATGAGGCAGTTCTTAAATAGTCTGGGGAAAGACAATAGATCAATAAGGAGCACATCATATTGATATATTGGATTGAAGCATAAATTCCTGATACTTGCCTTCCAGATGTGCATGAAGAATACTTCTCAGTCTGACCACAGGTTGAAAGGGAGAAGAGCGTGGCCATTTCGAATGTGTCACAGAAAAACAGATAGCTGCCTTCTTTAGTCAGAAAGAAAAAAACCCACAGAAGAGTAAAATTCCCAATTCCACATTGCAGAGAAAGATTATTCGATATGGTGATCCCTTTACCAAGATGAAAGTTACCTGGTAATTGTAGTTCCTTGAGTGACGACAGTTCAGTCCTCTACCTCTGGGTTGTCAACCTCCTCCTGCAGCTTGGAGACTGGCATGTCAGAATCATGACATCACTGGATATAGCCTGCCAGACACTCCCATCAGCCCCAGTGTGAACTAATTAATAAAGCAGACTCAAAGGAGCAACAAATAAGTAGCTATAACAACAATAACCTAAACAGAACCATCTCCTGAGCTAACTAGTTAAACCTTTCTTACACTCTTCCCTGCGAAACTCTCAAGCAGGCCAAGGAAAGAGTGCAAAGAAAACAATGTCTAAATTAAACTTACCAGTAATTCCGTCATTGCGCCACCGACCTGCTACCATCTAAAACTCCCGGGTGGGATTGAGGACTGAACTGTCATCACTCAAGGAACAACAATTACCAGGTAAGTGTAATTATCATTTCCTTATCGTTCCTCCAGTTCAGTCCTCTACCTCTGGGATGTACCAGAACAGTAATCAGTGGGAGGGGCCCTTCCAACCAGCACGTAATACCGCTGATCCGAAACGGGCATCACTCGCAGCCGCCACGTCAAGACGGTAATGCTTACTGAAGGCATGCAAAGATGACCACGTCGCTGCCCTACAAATGTCTTCTGGTGGGACCAAGCCGTGCTCCGCCCAAGAAGACACTTGCACTCTAGTGGAATGAGCTCGCAACCCCACGGGTACCGATCGACTTTGAAGGAGATAGGAGGAAGCAATCACCTCCCGAATCCATCTCGCAATGGAAGCCTTTGCCGCCGCTTCCCCCTTGCGCACTCCTCCGAACAGCACGACAACCGATCTGACTTGCGAAATAGCTCCGTCACCTTCAAATACTGCCGCAACACCCTCTTCACATCCAAACGGCGCAAACCACGATCCGGGTCGCCCCCTTCTAGCAAACCTAACACTGGTAAGGGCACCGTCTGATTCACACGAAAGGGTGAAACCACTTTAGGCAGAAAGGACGGAACTGGCCGCAGCACCAGCTTTTTTCTAGAAAAAGACAAGAATGGCTCCCTGCACGACAACGCTTGCAACTCCGAGATTCGCCTGGCCGAACAGATTGAAGACAGTTTTTCTGGTGGCAAAGTCAAGTCCTTCACTGATGCCCGCTGCAGCGGCTCAAAGGGTGGTTTGGCCAACGCTGTCAACACCAAATTGAGATCCCAAGGCGGAACCATCACTCTGCGCGATGGCCGCAACCTAGTAACCGCCTTGAGAAAGTGCAACACATCAGCATGAGCGCCGAGACCAACTCCCTGTATCTTGCCACGATAACAGGAAAGAGCTGCCAACTGCACTCACAAGGAACTGGCAGCAAGGCCCTTATCAAACCCATCCTGCAGAAAACTCAATCAAGGGGATGGACATCGTAGACGCCCGAATCTGTCGCCTCAAACACCAATCCTCAAATATACGCCAGATTTGAACATACGCCAGGGACGTGGACTGTTTCCTAGCTCTAAGCAACGTAGTCATGACCGCCGGGGAAAAGCCTCTCTTCCTTAGCCTGGCCCTTTCAATGGCCATACTGTAAGCGAGAATCGATTCACTTGCGGCATGAAGAGAGGCCCCTGCAACAATAGATCCGCCCTGGCCGGTAACCGTCAGGGCTCCCGGTCCAGGAGACGCACTAGGTCCGCGAACCACGGACGCTTCGGCCAATTGGGTGTCACCAGAAGCACCCTCCCCGGATGAGCTCCGATCCGCTGAATCACCCAACCGATTAAAGCCCACGGAGGAAAGACATACAGAAGGCCAGAGGACGACCACCAATGCAACAGCGCGTCGATGCCCTCTGACATCCTTTCCCGCCTTCTGCTGAAGAAACGGCTGGCCTTTGCCGACTGGGAAGGTCGCCATTAAATCCATTATGGGTCTCCCCCAACAGCAAACTATTTGCGCAACGACGTCCGGATGCAGCTCCCACTCCCCTGCATCCACCCGGACTCTGCTGAGAAAAATCGGCCATCACGTTGTCCTTTCCCACAATGTGCGCCGCCAAAATCGCCGACAGCCGCCTCTCTACCCAGGCGAACAACAAGTCCACCTCTTCCTTCATGGCCGCACTCCCTGTGCTGCCCTGGCGATTGATGTAGGCGACTGCCGCCGAGTTGTCGGATAACACTCGGACTGCTCGACCTGTCACCAATGTCTCGAACGCTTGTAGTGCTCTGAAAATCATTCAGAGCTCCAGGCGATTGATTGACCAAGAGCCCCTCCAGAGGAGACCAAAACCCCTGCGCGAAACTACTTTCGCAGTGGGCTCCCCAGCCCCCGAGACTGGTGTCCGTTAACAATGGACGCCACTCCGGCTGCTCCAACGGCATTCCAGCCGCCAATGACGTCGGGAGCAACCACCACCGAAGAGACTGTCTGACCTTGAAGGGACACAGAGGCTGCTTGCCCAATGAATCCGTCTGGTGCGACCACCGGCGTAGAAGGGACCTCTGCAGAGGTTGCATATGGACCTTGGCCCACGGGACCGCCTCCAGCGTCGCCGCCATGGTCCCCAGCACGCTCAGGTAAGTCCATGCCGAGGGCGCCGGCGCGGCCTGGAAAGTGCGAACCATACGCCTGAGGCTTTCGGCTCGCTTCTCTGGCAAAAACACCTTGCCGCTCTTCGTGTCGAACCGAACCCCCAGGTACTCCAGGTTCTGAGACGGTTCTAACCACCACCATGATTTTGGTGAAAGTTTGCGGCGCTGTTGCCAATCCAAAGGGCAACGCCTGAAACCGATAGTGTCCCCAAGGAAAAGCGAACCTGAGAAACTTTTGATGAGCTGACCGAATGGGAATATGCAAGTACGCTTCCGTGAGGTCGAGCGACGTCAAGTACTCCCCTTGCCGCACTGCCACAATGACGGGCCACAAGGTTTCCATCCTGAAATGCGGTACCCGCAGGCAACGATTTATGCCCTTCAGATCCAAAATGGGCTGCAACGCTCCGCCCTTCTTTGGCGCCACAAAATAAATGGAGTACCGAGCCACGCTGTACTCTACCTCCGGCACCTTTACGACCGCTCCTAATTGTATGAGTCGCCGTAACGTAGCTCGAATTGCCAAAGTCTTCTTTGGGCCCCTGCAAGGAGACATGATGAACGAATCTTGCACGGGACGCGCCAACTCCAGCGCGTATCCGTGATGAACTATCTCCAACACCCACTGGTCGGCCGTGATTTGGGTCCAAGCAGGAAGAAACTCCCGAAGCCTCCCGCTTATTGGAATTTTGCCCAACAGGACCCGCCTCCCTTCATTGTGGTTTTCGTGTCGCTGAAGCAGGGCTTGTGGAGAAACCCCTATTTGCTCCTCGGAAGCCCCGAAAGCTCTGGCCCTGCGAGGAAGCACGTCCTCTCTGGAAGCCTCCGAAAGGCGACGTGCGAAATCTGCGAAAATCCCGAAACTGACTCCGAAAGCCCAGCCTGGGCTTTCCCTGTTTCGGCTTATCCTCAAGAAGCCTACCAGTTTTGGTCTCTCCGAGGTCCTTCACCAATTTATCCAGATCCTCTCCAAAGAGCAATCGCCCCTTAAAGGGCAACTTACCCAGACGGGACTTAGATGAACCATCCACAGCCCAATTTCGCAACTACACCAACCTGCAGGCTGCCACTATGGACGCCGTACTATTCGCGAGAGCCCTGATCAAATCGTAATGGACGTCCGCTAAATACGCCATTCCGGACTCCAGTCATCCGAGCTCCTCCTGGTCCAGGTGAGGTGAAAGGCTTAGCCGCTGAACCCAGCGCAGACACGCCCGCGCCACCCAAGCGCCACAAATGGATGCCTGCAAGGATAACGCGTCCGCCTCAAATACCTGCTTTAGTAAACTCTCGACCTTACGGTCCTGCACATCCTTCAACGCCGCCCCGCCTTCCACCGGGATAATGGTCTTTTCTGTAACTGCCGCCACCGCCGCATCCACACGAGGCGGACGAAACCTCTCCTTATCCTTGTCGGCTAGAGGATAAAGCCTATTCATTGTACGCATCCCTCTGAGCCCTGCTTCCGGTTGGTCCCATTTGTCTTGGATCATTTTGTCGACCACTCTGTGCACCAGAAACACCACCTGCGTTTGTCTTATTGCTTGAATAACCGGATCCTCGACATCCTCTTCACTAATGGACTGAGTCGCGAGATTCAACATATGCAGAGATTCAGTGATCAGCTCTGTGAGCTCCTCTCTCCGGAAAACCCTTATGATCTTAGCCTGATCCTCGGGTTCTGGGATATCCCCTTCCTCCAGATCCTCCGACTCCTCTTCATGCTCCCAGTCGGGAACCTCAACTTCCGTCCAGTCATTCTCCACAGACAGTGCTCGCGTCCGTGCTCTCTTAGGCGCTGATGGCCCCGCCCCTCCCCCTCAGCCAAGTCCATCTGCTGAGAAAGGGCAGACAGCGGCCACGGTCCCAGCATCTTGCCCTGCCGCCGCAAGCAAAAGGCCTGGTGCATCAGTAAGATGAAATCAGGGCAAAACTCCCCGAGATCCGAAGACCCCAGGGCCAACAGAGTCCTTGAGGACCCTGCCGCCTCCACGAACGCGGACCCTTGCCCGGCAACTTACGCCGATGGCCCCCCCCCCCCCGACGCCCCTTGTGCCTCCGGGAGCTCTTTGGCATCCATTTGTTGTTCTACTGTGGAAGATAGCGCTGCACAGCCGCGGCAAATCCCGGAATCGGCCACTGTGACCCTCCGGGTGCCACACACCGCACACTATGGCCGTGCTGCCATTAGGCTAAAAGAAGATATAGACACTTTGACTTCCAAATCACCTCTGAGGCTTGTGAAACAACCCCTTTGGTTAATTTCTTTTTTTTTTTTTTTTTTTAATACGTGAAAAGTCAAAGGAAGCCCAGAAAATTAAAAATTTTTAAACTTTAAATTGGGAAACTGCCCGGCCAGAGCCTAGCCGAATGTAAAATGACCCTACTGTCTTTGCAGGAGAACGCCCCCTGGGAATTTACTCACCGCCGAGATTAAGAAAGAACCAAATAAAAGAAATCAAATAAACTTGCTTTGAGGAAAACAACGCTGAACGGACTGACCAAAAAAAAACAAACAAGAAATCATCTTCTTTCCCCCAGCTTCACACGCGCTCCTCTGCCGCCTGGCAGCCACACGGCTCCCTTGCGCTGCTCCAAAATGGCCGCCAATACCAGAGAAGGCAAAAAAAAAAAAAGGCGCCAAAAACGCCGACGAAAAGCGTCAGTGCCTGGCCTAGCTCCCAGAGCCAAGACAGACTGTACCGGTTCCCCTCTCACCGGTCAGGTCTCCACCACCCGAGGCTGTCTCCTGCTCCATGCAGCACCCCGAAGAACCCAAGTGTGCCGCCGGCAAATTAAGCGTTGTTACTCACCTGTAACAGGTGTTCTCCAGGAGCAGCAGGAATCAGTCCTCACTTATGGGTGACGTCGGCGCCGACGGAGCCCTCGCGGAGCAATTTTCCCCAGCTTTCAAAGAAAGCCTTTGGGAATTGCAGCGCGCATGCGCGGTCGTCTTCCCGCCCGAGGGTGCCATCTTAGCCAGTCAGATGACATAGCTAAAAAAGACAGCATAAAATTTGCAAAAAGAACATAAGCAGACGATTGCAACTCCAAGGGGAGGAGGGAGGGTAGTGAGGACTGATTCCTGCTGCTCCTGGAGAACACCAGTTACAGGTGAGTAACAACGCTTTCTCCAGGACCAAGCAGGAAGTCAGTCCTCACTTATGGGACTCCCAAGCTCAAGGCTACCGGAGACCCTAAGCACAAAAATGAGCTCCCTCTAGCTCAGCAGCACAGAAGGATAGAATCTTCGCTGAATTATCACCCACCGGTAGCCCACATCCGGGATGGAGGGTAGGAGTTGCTCAGACCTCAAAGAGATTACGGAGGACTGCCTGTCTGAAAGCACTGTCCCTACGGGACTCCCTCTCGAGACAGTAATGGACCGCAAAAGTCTGGCTCGAAGACCAAGTAGCGGCCCGGCAGATGTCTGCCAGCGGAACAGAGCGGAGGTAAGCCACTGACGTGGCCTTTGCCCGAACGCAATGAGCCGTGACTCGACTTTCTAAGGAGAGTCCGGCTGCCCCATAAGCCCAAGAGATACAGTCTGCAACCCAGATGGACAGAGTACGCTTGGAGACCGGGAGCCCCAATCTATTGGGGTCAAAAGACACAAAAAGCTGAGCAGCTTTACGGTGCTCCCGCGTACGGTCAAGGTAGAAGTTCAGAGCCCTTCTACAGTCCAGGGTATGGAGGAACCGTCTCAGCTCGGCTGGAGTGTGGTCTGGGAAAGAAGGTTGGAAGCACCACCTCCTGATTGATGTGAAAAGGGGAGACCACTTTAGGCAGAAATTTCGGATGAGTCCGTAGGACTACCCTATTTTTGTAGAACCGAGTGTAAGGGGGATCAGACACGAGGGCCTGCAATTCACTTACGCGTCTAGCGGAAGTGAGGGCTATCAAGAACAGTGTTTTCCAAGACAGAAAACGGAGAGAACAGGTAGCCATAGGTTCAAAAGGCGGACAGGTGATCCGCTGCAACACCACATTCAGGTCCCAGTCAGGCGCTGGCGGGCGCAGAGGTGGTTTAAGTAGAAGGAGACCTCGGAGAAACCTCGCTACGAGAGGGTCATTGGAGAGAGGGCTGCCGTCCACCGGCACATGATGTGCTGAAAGAGCACTGAGGTGAACTTTGACGGAGTTGGACTTAAGTCCCAGATTAGAGAGGTGCAGCAAGTACTGCAAGATCACCGACACCGGGCAGGAGAAGGGATCCTGAGACTGTTGGGTACACCAGACTGCAAAGCGACGCCATTTAAAGGCGTAGCATTTGCGGGTAGAAGGCCGTCGCGAAGCCAAGACGACCTCCTCCACTTCCGCCGGCAGGAGAAGGGGAGCAAGGACTACCCTCTCAGCAGCCAGGCCATGAGGTTGAGAGACCTGAGGTTGGGGTGCAGGAGGGACCCCTGATCCTGAGTGAGGAGATCCGGTTGCACCCCCAGAGGGATTGGATCCTCCACCGCCAGTTGCAGCAGGAGCGGAAACCACGGCTGCCTGGGCCAGCGAGGGGCCACCAGGATCATGAAGGCTTTGTCTCGGAGAACCTTGAAAAGAGTCCGAGAGACTAGCGGGATGGGAGGGAAAGCATACAGAAGGCTCCCCGACCATGAGATCAGAAAAGCGTCCGCCGCAACCCGAAGGGGGTGTGGCTGACGAGAGCAGAAGCGAGGAAGCTGCCGGTTGCGAGGACTGGCAAAGAGATCCATCGTGGGGAGGCCCCACTTGAGGAAGAGCTTCTGAACTACCAAGGGATCCAGACGCCACTCGTGCGGCTGGAGGACCCTGCTGAGTTTGTCCGCAAGGCAATTGTCTTGGCCCGGGAGATAAACTGCCTTGAGGAGAATGCCGTGACTGACGGCCCAAGAGCAGAGCTTCTGAGCCTCCCGGCAGAGGAGAAAGGAGCCCGTGCCCCCCTGTTTGTTCACGTAGAACATGGCAACTTGATTGTCCGTCTGGACAAGGACGGACTGTTGGGAAGTCAGGTGGGAGAAGGCCTTGAGAGCTAGGCGGATCGCCCGGAGCTCCAGGAAGTTGATCTGCTGAGCAGACTCCCACGTGGTCCAGAGGCCCTGAGTACGCGCCTCTTGGCAATGCGCTCCCCAGCCCAGGAGGGATGCATCGGTGGTCAGCACCCGGGTCGGCTGAGGTGACTGGAAAGGCATACCGAATATCAGGTTCGGCTGCCGGAGCCACCACCGGAGAGACGAGATCAGCGGCTCGGAAACGCGCACTAGGTCTGCGAGGCCGCCCGTGGCTTGTCGCCACTGCCGGCGGAGACACCATTGAGCAGACCGCATGTTCAGGCGGGCATTGGGGGTCACATGGACGGTGGAAGCCATATGGCCGAGCAGTCTCAGGAAGCGCCTGGCGGAGACCAGGGGCTGGCTGAGAAAGCGGTCGGCTAGGTCCATGAGCCGCTGAGCCCTGTCGAGCGGTAGGTACGCTCGCGCCTGAGGAGTGTGCAGCCTTGCGCCGATGAACTCGAGATCCTGTGAGGGGAGCAAAGTGGACTTTGCGAAGTTTATGACAAAGCCCAAGTGCTGCAGCAGAGTCACCGTGCGGCACGTGGCGTTGGTGACCTCCTGAGCGGACGCTGCTCTGATGAGCCAGTCGTCGAGGTACGGAAAGACATAGAGGCCGTGAAGCCGGAGATGGGCCGCCACGACCGCGAGACATTTTGTGAAGACTCGCGGTGCGGAGGACAGGCCAAAGGGCAGTACTCTGTACTGGTAATGATTTCCTGCCACCACAAACCTTAGGTATTGGCGGTGGCTTGGGTGGATGAGGATGTGCGTGTAGGCATCCTTTAGATCCAAGGAGCATAGCCAATCTCCCTGCTGGAGGTAGGGCAGAAGGATTCCAAGGGTAAGCATTTTGAACTTCTCCCGCACAAGGAACTTGTTGAGGTTGCGCAAGTCCAGGATGGGTCTGAGGCCCCCTGTTCTCTTTGGTATCAGAAAATACCTTGAATAGAAGCCTTGACCTCTCAGGTGGTGTGGCACCGGTTCCACCGCCTGTTCCTGCAGAAGACCTGCTAACTCCTGAAGGAGCAACTCCCTGTGCAGAGGGGGGCGCGGAGGCTCTCCCGGAAAATAGGAGGGAGGGACCTGATGGAAGTGGAGAAGGTAGCCTTCTCGCACGAACTGAAGCACCCAGGCATCTGCGGTGATGCTGGACCACCTGTGGGCGAAGTGAACCAGCCGGCCTCCGGTGCTGGGGGGAACCAGCGGGGGGGGGGGGAGAGGCTATGCTGAGCGAGTCAAAAGCCCCCACCCTGCTGAGCAGGGGCTGGTGGTGCAGGCTTGGGGGCTTGCTGCCTACGGGACCCGTTACCCCGTCCCTTGGCCTGCTGGCCCTGTTGGGGAGCTGCAGGGGCCTGATAATGGGGGTATTGTTTGTAGGCAGCCGCCTTCCTCGGGTAAAAGGACTTTTTCCCCGAGCCCTTCTTTTTCTGGGAAGGGGCGGAGGTCTTCCTAGAAAGCCTGGTCCTGGTGAGAGTCTCAGTCTCAATTTGTGCAGCCTTTTCCGCCATGGGCTTGCCAAAGAGGTTCTCGCCTCGGCAGGGGACATCGACCAACTTGTCCTGTACCCAGGGCTCAAGGTCGGACGACTGAAGCCAAGCCTGTCGGCGGGCACCGATGCCGGCTGCGGCTACTCGAGCCGAGGCTTCAAAGCCATCATAGGCTGCTCGGGACATGAACTTTGAGCATTCCCGAATGCCCGTGGACAAGGCTAGGAACCTCCGCAAGGGCTCCTCGGAGAGACCAGCGGAGAATCCGGCTAGCTCTTTAGCCAGATCCCGGAGATACATGCCCATGTATAGCTGGTAAGTCTGGACACGACATGCGAGCATAGAGCCCTGGAAGCACTTCTTGCCAAGGCCATCCAGGTTACGGGCCTCCCTTCCAGGAGGCACCGAGGAGTGCATCTTCTGGCTCTTAAGACGATGCATGGCCGATTCCACTACCATGGAATGGTGTGGCAGCTGTGCCTTTTGAAAGCCAGGGCTCTTGCGGACCCGATAGATAGAATCGACCCGCTTGCTCAGGACCGGCGAGGAGGCCGGACTCTCCCACATGCGGAAGAGAAGTCGTTCCAGCATAGGAGGAACCGGCACAGTAAAGTGTTCCCTCGCGGGAGAGTCATACTGGAGGGCGTCGAGCTCTTCGGCTCGAGGCTCCTCCTCGGGATCCGCAGGGAAGGCCAAAGCCTTGGCCATATCCCTCACGAAGTCCGAGAACCGGGCATCCTCCGGGGGGGACTGCTTCCGAGGCTCGGACTCCGGTGAGTCCGATGGGACACACCGAGTCCGGAAGGAATCAGGTGACTCTTCCTCCTCAGACTCCCAGACCGACTCCGACGAGGACTCGGTGGGGTCGGCCCGGGCAGGGTGCGGCGCCAGCCGCCCCGACGCCGAGGGAGTCGGCGTCGGCGACCTCGGTCCCGAACGGGAGGCCGAGGGTGACCTCGACCGAGGATCGACTCGAGTTCTCATCGACTCGAGGATCGGCTCGGTCTCCGGGGTCGACTTGGACGTCGACGTCCCGGCGGTCGGGGCAGCGACGCCAGCGAAGCCAGCGAGCAGTGCCCTCTGCTGGTCCATGAAGGCAGACAGTCTGCTCTCCAAGGCCGTCAACCTGAGTCCGAGCTCAGGTGACCCAGCAGCCCCCGACTCGGGCCCCGACGGCGTCGGGCCCGACGTCGGCTGTCGCGGAGGCGAGTCCAGAAGGACCACAGGACTTACCCGGGCAGGCATCTCCGACTCCAGGCGAGGTCGCTTCGGGATGTGTTCCTTCTCCAAGGACCCGGGGCGGCTGTCGGGGCTATGCGACCTGGCCCTCGCGGAGCCAGGAGCGTCCACCGACGCCGCCCTCGCGGGTTTTTCCTTCCGACGATGGTCCCCGGAGGGAGAACCCCGGTCGGAGGAGCTCCGGCGACGGTCCGAGCTGGAGCCTTTCGACACGGAGGCCTCCGACGAGGTCCGGGTACGGCTGGGGTCAGCGAAGATCCTCTCACGCTGATGCCGCCGACTTCTCAACGCCTTTGAGGACAGTTTGCTGCAGGGCCCACAGATCAGTTCCTCATGATCCGGGCCCAGGTAGCGGAGGCAAAAGTCGTGTGTGTCGGTTAGTGACATATTTCGGTCACACCGACCACACCGCTTAAACCCACTGGCAGCCATCGGGGGAAAAAGGGCCCCTGCGAGGTCAAAGGACCGGGCTGCCAGGGAAAACGAAAACGAAAGCTGACTAAGTCAGAAAAAAACGAAAAAAGTAAGAGGACTCGAGACCGGCGTCGCGAGTCCGGGGGAAAAAAGAAGACTGGCTAAGATGGCACCCTCGGGCGGGAAGACGACCGCGCATGCGCACTGCAATTCCCAAAGGCTTTCTTTGAAAGCTGGGGAAAATTGCTCCGCGAGGGCTCCGTCGGCGCCGACGTCACCCATAAGTGAGGACTGACTTCCTGCTTGGTCCTGGAGAACTCACAGTTCTCACTGTTTTTGTCGTACTCCAGCTGGTCCACCGCAGCAGCGACCTCTGCTAGCTCTGCGGCCCCGGCGGAGTGAAGTGGCCAGTTAGGGAGCTCTCCCACAACAAGTCAGGGAGGAGAGAATTCCCGGAGACAGAAATAAGCAACTGCCCGGACCATTAGAAGACTGCTAGGCAGGGAACAGCAAAGAAAGGTCTTTTTCTCTTTTTTTTAAAGGCACAGTGCCCAAAAATGAAATTAAAGGAAAACAATCCAAATTCCCAAAAACTAATCTATTCTACAACATGCTCCTTATCTGTTCCTCTAGTGAGCCCCACTAGGCTCATGACTTCCTCCTGCTGCATGGAGACTGGTCACACTGGGGCTGATGGGAGTGTCCGGCAGCCTATATCTAGTAATGTCATGATTCTGACATGCCAGTCTCCAAGCTGCAGGAGGTGGTTGACAACCCAGAGGTAGAGGACTGAACTGGAGGAACGATAAGGAAAATGTACATGCGATGCATTAAAGGAAAAATGGGATGAATATTCTGGAAAGGCTGGAGGCTTGGAGAATATTCAATAAAAAGGTTGCTGCTTCGACTAAACAAAGCAAATGAATTATAATGAACCCTCTCTCACTGTTGTGGTTTTTGTTCAATACAGCAGCAATCTGCCGAGAAAGGAACATGTTATAAAGAAGCTCGACGAGAAAAGGATCATCAAAAGACTGTCTATCATAACTACTACTGGCTTCTGCTTATGAATATGTTTATTATGAAAAGCTATCTGCATGACAATTTGTAAGGGTAATTCAAAGGATTTGGGTTTCTTTTGTGTGTGTGCTACTAAGTTGGGCAAGCTGAGAAAGGTTGCAGTACAGTTTATATAGAAAATGTACATCAAAAAACAGGAGAAAACTTGCAACGTTACTAACATTTAATAATGTGTCAGCAGCAGTATCAGCGCAAAGTAGTACAACAAAAGTTAATTGGAAAAAGTAGTGCAACATGACAATAATATACTCTTATGAGGGTAATTCTGTAAGGCGCAGCTAGATTTCCACACATGTGTGTGTGTAAATGTATTTTAGTGATTTTCTTAGTCATGCACCACATTGAGGCAGAGCAGGCAGATACAATATCATGACTATCTTTTATGCCTATCTTCCTGTCAGTGGTAGGATACCTTCAGGGCCAGCCCAAGAGTTTCTACCACCACCGGGAGGAGATCGCATGGCATCACCCCCTATCTTCTCAAGTTGAGGGAGGAGGGGCCAGCAGCAGCACACTTAGGGCCTGCAACTCTTGCCCCCCTCCAACAGGAGTTTCGTTGGAGAGGAGCAGGAGCGGCAAGTCATAGTTTTTGCAACACAGGAGTAAAGGTGCATGGCCTGCTGTAGGCATCAATGTGGCAGCACAAAACAGCCCCTTTTAAAAATATCATGCCATGCGGTCTACTATGGTCTGCCACCCTAGGCAGATGCCTAGTGGGTGGGCAGCCCTGGACCTCTTGAATTCTGACCTGTCTTTTGACATATTGAAAAGGTGGTCAACCAAGTTAAACTCCATGGCTCTATGCAGGGAACAAAGTTCGAGCAAAAAAAAAAAAGGGAAAAAGGAGTGTTTTTTTTTAAAAGGTAGAAAAGCTTAGTTGACAAGAACGAGTGAAATAATTTTCAATTTTTTTCTGAGCTTTGAGAAAGCTACTCTGTCACAGTGCCATCAGATGAATTCACTCACTTATATGGCCAATTCATCCTGCTTCTGATGGAAAATTAAAATTTGCTTATACCTGGTGCTGTCTAAGAAAAAAAACCTTTGAAACATCTCTTGTGTTTCTCAAAATAAAATAAAGCATACTTACTCACCTGTAACGGATGTTCTCCAGGAACAGCATCAGTCTCACATATGGGTGACATTGGCGCCGACGGAGCCCACGTGGTAACCTCTCCCCAGCTTTCAAAGAAAGCCTTTGGGAGATGCATCACACATGCGTGGTCCCTTTCCCGCCTAAGACTGACATTTTGCCTCAGTATGATGACAGCTCAAAAGGCAAAACGACAAAAAATTCAACTCCTAGGGGAGGAGGGAGGGTTGTGAGGATTGATTCCTGCTGTCCCCGGAGAATACCTTTTACAGGTGAGTAAAGCACAGTTACTTACCTGTAACAGGTGATCTCTGGGAACAGCAGGAATTAGTCCTCACATATGGGTACGTCGGTACCGACGGAGCCTGCGCGGGAATGCTCCCCAGCTTCCCAGAATGAAAGCTTTTGGGGCATCCCACAGCGCATGTGCGCTGCCTTCCCGCCTTTCCTACCAACTCTCCTCAGTTCAAGTTTAAAGCTGAGACAATAGAGAGAGGAAAGGAAAGAGAAAGAGATACAACTCCTAGGGGAGGTGGGAGGGTTGTGAGGACTAATTCCTGCTGTTCCCAGAGATCACCTGTTACAGGTAAGTAACTGTGCTATCTCCAGGAACAAGCAGGAATAAGTCCTCACATATGGGGACTCCCTAGCTAAGATGCCTGGGAGATCCCCAAGGGTATGAGACCCTGAAGAGTTCCTCGTCTTCCTATGGATCTCAGGCATCCATTCAGGGAAGGAGGGCAGGAGTTGTTCAAGAATGGAACAGGTGTCTGAGGACAACCTGACCAAACAAGGCATCCCGGCGGGAGTCCTTGTCCAAACAGTAATGGGCTGTGAAGGTATGAACCGAGGCCCAGGTGGCTGCTCGACAGATCTGGTCGATGGACACAGAATGAAGATGAGCCATAGAGGTGGCCATGGCCCTCACATTGTGAGCTGTGACATGGCCCTCCAGAGAAAGGTTCTTACTCTGGTAAGCAAAAGAAATACACTGAGCAATCCAATTGGATAGTGTTCTTTTAGAGACTGGAAGTCCTAAATGAGAAGGATCAAAAGCAACAAAAAGCTGGGAAGACTTTCTATGTTGCTGTGTCCTGTGTAAGTAAAAAGCAAGAGCTATTTTACAATCTAGAGTATGAAGGTTCCTCTCTGCAGTGGATGCATGAGGAGCTGGAAAAAAGACAGGTAAATATACCTCTTGATTAAGATGAAAAGGTGAGACCACTTTAGGCATAAAGTGAGGATTTGTCCTAAGGACTACCTTATCATGATGGAACCTTGTATAAGGTGGATTAGCCACTAAGGCTTGCAGTTCACTGATGCGGTGAGCAGAAGTGATTGCAATAAGGAAAATAACCTTCCAGGAAAGAAATTTCAAGGAGGTAGTGGCTAAGGGTTCAAAAGGTGGCTTCATAAGCTGTCCAAGAACCAAATTTAAGTCCCATGCCACCGGAGGAGGTCGAATGGCAGGTTTAGTTAAAGTTAGGCCTCTCATAAATCTTGCAATAAGAGGATGAGAGGAAACAGGCTGTCCATTGATAGGCTTAAGGGATGCTGCAATAGCACTTAAATGGACCCTTACTGAATTCGTCTTAAGGCCTGCATTGGAAGATGCAGGAGATATTCTAATAGAGAATTCACAGGAAGTGCCAGAGGGTCAAGACCCTGTTGAGCACACCAAATGGAAAATCTTTTCCATTTAAAAGCATAGGAATGCCTAGTGGAAGGTTTCCTGGAAGCATGGAGGATATCCTTCACTTGCTGCGAAAGATTGAAGTCTTGAAGGTCTAGGCCTTCAGTAACCAAGCTCTGAGGTGAAGGGACTTGGGGTTTGGATGCCACAAAGTCCCCTCCTCCTGAGACAGAAGGTCTGGAGCAGCTCCCAAGACCAGGGAGGGGGCTTGGGAGAGATGCAGAAGTAGAGGGTACCACACTTGGCGTGGCCAGCGTGGAGCTATGAGGATCATAGATCCTTGATCCCTCTGAAGTTTGAACAGAGTCTTGGGAATCAAAGGAATGGGTGGAAAGGCATACAGGAAGTCCTGACACCAATGAAGGAGGAAGGCATCCTTGGCCTGAACTCCCTGACACGGAATTCTGGAACAGAACCAGGGAAGTTTGGCATTCCACGGACTTGCAAATAGGTCTATGTCCGGGGTTCCCCATTCCTGGAAGATTCCGAGTACCTGATCCATGTGCAGGGACCATTCGTGTGGAAGCAGAACTCGACTGAGTCTGTCTGCCCAAGAGTTTTGAATTCCTGGGAGGTATACTGCCAGGAGATGGATTTGATGCTCTCTGGCGAAGGCCCATAATCTTAGAGCTTCGTTGCAAAGCGACAGAGAGCCAGTTCCTCCTTGCTTGTTTATGTAAAACATGGCTACCTGATTGTCCGTTTGAATGAGGACTGTCTGGTAGCTGAGGAGGGTATGAAAGACATATTGAGAGCTAGGAACACTGCTCGAAGTTCCAAGAGGTTGATATGAAGAGAGGTCTCCTGTGGGGACCAAGTGCCTTGGGTGGAGAGGTCCTGTAGATGAGCTCCCCAACCTGTTTGGGAGGCATCTGTTGTGAGGATTGCTTGGGGCAACAAAGGTTGGAAGGGGGACCCCAGCAACAGATTTTGAGTGGACATCCACCATTGGAGAGACCAAAAGAGACGTTTGGAGTTTGCTATTTGGTCTGAGAGAGCTCCTGAAGCTTGAGTCCACTGGGTGGACAAAGTCCATTGAGCTGCTCTCATGTGTAGGCGAGCATAGGGCACCACATGTACTGTGGAAGCCATGTGGCCTAGTAGTTGTAGCATCTCCCGGGCAGTTAAGTGGCTCTTTGACTGAATCTGGGAGGCTAACTGCACTAGACGTTGGCAATGAGCCTGGGGAAGATAGGCTCTTGCAGTAGTGGTGTCCAACCAGGCCCCTATGAATTCTAGGGACTGAGTAGGGGTGAGCTGAGACTTTGGGAGGTTTACCACAAGTCCCAGATACTGCAGAATGCACCTGGTGCGGTCCAGGGAAATTTGGGCTTCTGACTGAGATGGAGCTCGGATGAGCCAGTCGTCCAGGTAGGGGAAGACAAATATTCCCAGAGTGCGTAGAAATGCAGCAACTATTGCCATGCATTTGGTGAACACTCTTGGAGCAGAGGCTAGACCGAAAGGAAGCACTCTGTATTGGTAATGTTTTCCCTGGAACAGAAAACGTAGGAATTTTCTGTGGGATGGATGGATGAGTATATGAGTGTACGCATCCTTGAGATCTAGAGAACAAAGCCAATCCTGACTCTGTAGGTATGGAAGGAGAGTGCCTAAAGAAAGCATCTTGAACTTCTCCTTGCATAGAAATTTGTTCAATTCTCTGAGATCTAGAATGGGTCTGTATCCCCGTTTTCTTTGGAATGAGAAAGTAGGGGGAGTAAAACCCTGACCCCTGTTGAAGAAGAGGAACTTCTTCTATGGCCCTCTGGGCCAGAAGGGTGGTTACCTCCTGATCCAGAAGGTCGGTTACCTCCTGATCCAGAAGGTCGAGGAGAGATGTGGGAGAATTGAAATGTCTCACCATGGTGTAGGGAGGAAGGTCTGAGAAATGAAGTTTGTAGCCCTCTCTGATGATGGAGAGGGTCCACTGCTCTGATGTGATTTGCTCCCATCTGGGAGAAAAATGAGCTAACCTTCCTGGAATGGTGAGAGGTTCTGGCTGTTGTAGAGCCAGAAAGATTAAATTCTCTAGTATCAAGTCAAAAACCCTGAGGGGCTTGGGATGGCTGGGTTGCAGCAGCCCCTGCAGGTTTAGGCCTGGCCTGTTTAGGTTGTTGACGCTTAGTAGCAAAGCGACCTGTAGAAGATTGTTGACCAGAAGTGGAAGGAAATCTGCCCTTCTTGTAAAAAGACTTTTTAAAAGATTTTTTCTTGGCCGGAGTGGAGGTAGACTTAGAAAGTCTATCCAGAGCAGCATTTTCTGCATCCATTTGAGTGGCTTTAATTTGCCACTCTTTGCCAAATAGATTTTCAACTGTACAGGGCAGATTTCCTAAACCATCTTGAACCCAGGGTTCTAGATCAGAAGTCTGGAGCCAAGCAATTCTACGAGCAGCTATAGCAATGCCTGAGGCTCTGCTGGCACCTTCAAAAGAATCAAAGGCTGCCCTGTTGGAAAACTTTGAAATGTCTTGAGTATGCTTAAGCCAAAGAAGGAACTCATCCCTTTTATCCTCTGGAATAAAAGGGAGAAAGTTGTGCAGCTGTTCTGCAACCTCCTTCAGAAACATACCCATATAAAGGCTGTATGAATTGATTCTGGCAATAAGCATGCTAGCTTGGAAGATTTTCCTACCAAAAGCATCCAAGGTCCTGCATTCTCTTCCTGGAGGAGTAGAAGAGTGTCTTTTTATCCTCTTCATAGCTGACTGCACCACAATGGAGTGGTGAGGAAGCTGAGTTTGAAATCCAGGAGAAGGAGGGACACGGTACATAGTGTCCAATCTACGAGAATGAGGAGAAACGGTGAGAGGAGTCTCCCACAATTCAATCAAATGTTCTTGAAGAATTTCATGAATTGGCAAGGTGACTGCCTCTCTGGGAACCTTAGAGTATCCCAAAATATCTAATTTTTTTGCTCTAGGTTCTTTTTCAGAGGTTACTGAAATAGAGAGTCCTTTAGCTACTTCTATTATGAAGTCTTGAAAGGATAAATCCTCTGGAGGAGACATTCTCCTTTTTGGAGACGAAGGTTCCTCAGGAAGGGTGACAGATACTTCAGGGGACTCATCCGATGACTCAGAATCATCAGAAGAATCGAAGTATCGTCTGCTCGATTCCAAAGATCGATAGGCGTATCGATCGGTACCGACATCGGGTGTCCCCGGTACCGGGTCGGTACCGAGAAAGAGCCCAGGACAGGGAGCCGGAATCGGTATCCTGGCCGATGTCGATGCAGCCGGTACCGGTATCGAAGTTGGTACCGGTACCGACAACAGAGCTTGTTGTGGTACCGACGGCGTCGCAGCCTTGATGAAAGCCAGTATAGCCTGCTGCATGGATTGCACAGTGTGATCCATGGACGCCACGACTGCCTGGATGTCGGTACCGGGAGATTGTGCCGGTACCCCAGAGCAGTCTAACAGGTGATCGGTCGAGGCCGTGCCATCGATGTCAACCTGTAACCCCATAGGAGGAGCTTTGGAAGCCGGAGCTTCCCGCCGGGTTGTTTGGCTGGGGCAGGATCCTCAAGGGCAAGCCCGGAGGCATCTCGATGCTTAGAGGGAGATTTGCCCTTCGAGGACCTGCTAAAAGTATGTTTGGTTACCTGAGACCCATCAGGAGAGGAAGACCTGGAAGATGTCGATGCCACCACCGGTGCATCCGTGGGAAACAGCACATGGAGCTTGGCTGCCCGGTTCTGTAACCCTCGTTTAGACATTAGAGAACAGGACTGGCAATCCGGGATGGAGTGTTCAGGCCCCAAACATTTAAGACACCATTCATGGGTATCTGTAACAGAAATTGTACTGCTACACTTAGTGCATTTTTTGAAGCCGGAGACTGGTTTTACCATGAGGGAAAGTTTCTTGTGGGCCTGGAGGCCTAAGAAGAAAAATACACCAAGTGAGGAAAAAGTATTTTTTTTTTTAGAAGAAAAGAAAAGACCAGCGGTACCGGTCCGGCATCGGGGAAGGCAGACATGCGACCAAAGAAATAAATTAAAATAAAGAACTTCTTCAGCGGTGACAGGAACACGACCTGCTGGCTCCGCAGAAAAGAAGAACTGAGGAGAGTTGGTAGGAAAGGCGGGAAGACAGCGCGCATGCGCTATGGGATGCCCCAAAAGCTTTCATTCTGGGAAGCTGGGGAGCATTCCCGCGCAGGCTCCGTCGGTACCGACGTACCCATATGTGAGGACTTATTCCTGCTTGTTCCTGGAGATCTACACTTTCTCTGGGAACAAGCAGGAAGTCTGTCCTCACATATGGGACTCCCCAGCTACAGGCTACCAAAAAACCTGTAAAAGCCATGGGTGATTAAACAAGGTGACCTGTGAAAAGCAGCAACGGAGTCATGGAACAACAAGACCCATGAGTGGCCCCAGTGTCAAGTAAGGAACCAGTTCTCCAGTAGTTTGAACACATTAAAAGGCCGGAGGACAGGAGTTGCCTTACACCCCAAACAAATGACGGAGTACTGCCTGCCCAAAGGCGCTGTCCTGGAGGGACTCCCTCTCCAAGCAGTAATGAGCTGTGAAGGTATGGACTGAGGAGCAGATAGAGGCCTGGCAGATCTTTGGCAAGGGGACAGAGTGCAGGTTCACTACAGATGCCGCCATGGCCCAGATGCTGTGCGCTGTGATGCGGCACTCTAGTGAGAGATCAGCCTGCTCACAGGAGAAAGTGATTCATTCCGTCACCCAAATGAACAGGGTACACTTGGAGACCGCCGCCCCCAGCCAATTTGGGTCGTAGGAGATGAAAAGATGCGAGGAGCAAAAGGTGGGCCTTGGTACACTCTAGGTAGTAGGCCAGGGCCTGTTTACAGATCAGAATATGGAGAGAGGCTTCCGTCCTGTTCGCTTGAGGCCACAGGAAGAAGGTGGGGAGTACCACCTCTTGGTTGAGGTGGAATGGGGATACACCTTAGGCAGAAACATGGGGCATGTGAAGAGCACAAACCTGTTCTTGTGCATCCTCGTATAAGGTGGATGGTCCACTAGAGTCTGGAGCTCGCTAACCCTGCATGAGTGCCATGAGAAAAAGACTACCTTCCAGGAGAGATACTTGAGGTGGCAAGAGCTGAGAGGCTCGAAAGGTGATGCCATAAGCTTTGAGAACACCACGTTGAGATCCCCCACTCCACTGCCGGGGGGCGGACGAATGGCTGTGAAAGCAGTAGGCCCTCAGGAAGCAAGTCATGAGGGGCTGAGCAGAGAGGGGCTTACTCTCAACCACAAAGTGATGTGCAGATAGTGTGCTAAAGTGTACTCTAACAGAGTTGGACTTCAACCCCGCTTGAGACAGATGAAGCAGGTACTGCAGCACCAGCTGGACAGAAGATCCACTTCTCCGCGCACCACATAGAGAAACTCTGCATTTGAAGACATAGGCCTGGTGGGTGGAAGCCTTGCGTGAGGCCAGGAGGACCTCCTCCACCTCGTTTGACAGACTGAAGTGGGCCAAGGCTACTCTTTCAGCAGCCAGGCCGTCAGAGTCAGGGACCCCAGGTTGTGGTGCAGAAGAGATCTGTCCTCCTGCAAGAGCAGGCCAGGGTTCACCCCAGAGGAACTGGGAGCACCTGAGACAGGCGGAGGGAGCAGGGGGAACCATGGTTGTTGGGCCCATCGGTAAGCCACCAGTACCAAGGTGGCCCTATCGAGCTGGACCATGAACTGGGTCTTGGTGATCAGAAGCATTGTCAGAAAGGCATCCATGGGATAAGGAAAGCATCTGCTGCCTCACGAGAGAGATGTGGCTCCCTGAAGCAGAAGCGGGGTAGCTGAGCATTGGCTGGGCTGGCAAAGAGGTCCACCTGCAGGAGCCCCCAGAGACTGAAAAGCCGACAAGCCACATGGGGGTCCAGCAGACACTTGTGCATTTGAAGGACTCGGCTGAGTCGGTCCACCAGGTTGTTGTCCTGGCCTGTGAGATAGAATGCCCGCAGGAGCATCCTGCTCTTGCTGGCGAAGCAGCAGCAGCTCACCACCTCTTGGCACAGGAAAGATGACCTCGTGCCTCCCTGCTTGTTGATATAAAACTTTGCCACCTGGTTGTCGGACTGGATAAATACTGCTTGGTGCAGTAGGTGGTGGGGAAAGGCCCAGAAGGCCAGTGCTATGGCTCATAGCTCCGCCTGCGACCAATGGCCTTGGGTGCATAAGTCGCCGCAATGGGCTCCCCAGCCTAATTTGGAGGCATCTGTGGTAAGAATCCAGCCAAGGGAGAAAGCCAGAGGATGGGTCAGAACCACTCTGTCCCGCAGGTGCCCCTGTTGCTTGAGACCACTAGGAGCAGAGGGCCCACTGAGCCAGCTGCATGTGTAAGCGGGCATCTGGAGTGACATGCACCGTGGAGGCCATGTGACCCAGCAGGCAAAGCAGGAGGTGGGCTGATGCCAAGGGGCAATCCTGGACATTCCCTGCAAGAACCTGAGGCGCTGGGCCCTGTCGAGGAGGAAGGCCTTGGCCTGGACAGTGTCCAGTAGTGGCCCTATGAACTCAAGGAGTTGTGACAGATGGAAGTGCTCCAGAATGAGGATGGTGTGGGATGCCGCCTGATGAGCTCTGACAGTGGTGCTGCCCTTTATGAGCCAGTTGTCCAGGAAGGGAAAGACGAACACCCCCTGGAGACGCAGGAAGGCAGAGATCGTCGCCAGGCACTTGGTGAATACTCTTAGGGTAGAGGTCAAACTGAAGGGTTGAACCATGTACTGCTAGTGGCAGCCCTTTACCATGAAGCGGAGGCATTACCTGCGAAGGAGATGGATAAGAATGTGTTTATATGCATCCTTTATATCCAAGGAGCACAGCCAGTCTCCCTGCCGGAGGTAGGGCAGCAATATTCAAGGGAGAGAATCTTTAACTTCTTCCTCACCAGGAACCGGCTGAGGTCCTGCAGGTCTAGGATGGGCTGAAACCCTCCGGTTCTTTGACACCAAAGAGTAGCGGGAGTAGAACCTCTTGCCCCTTAGATAGGAGGGGACAGGCTTCACTGCCCTGTCAAACATAAGACTTGCGAGCTCCTGCTGAAGCAGGACTAGTGAAGGGGAGTTATAGGGGGCTCTTCTGGAAAGGACAGCAGGGGTGTCTGAGGTGGAGGTGGTAACCCTCCCTCACCACCTGTAGGGACCATGTATTGGTGGTGAGGAACCACTGGGTGCCGTAAAACACCAGTCGCCCCCTGTGCGCTGCGGGGCTGGATCTCTCAGGGGAAGAGAGGCTATGCCCAAGGAGTCAAAAGCACCTTCTAGGTTGCGTTGGGGGCACAGCCTGGGATTTGGGGGTCTTAGGTTTACAAGGGCGGTGCCCCTGTCCCTTGGCCTGCTGGGGAGCTGGGAGGGCAGAGTACTGAGGGTAGTTTCCATAAGCCTTCCTCTTTTTTGGGTATAGGGGCTTTTTACCTGAAACTTTCCTTCGGAAAGGATCAGCGGTCTTTTTGGAGAACCTGGTCCTGGTCATGAACTCTTGACTCCAGCTTGGCAGCCTTGTCTATCATGAGCTTGCCGAAGAGGTCCTCTCCCCAGCAAGGGACATCAACCAACTTGTCCTGCACCCATTGCTCCAAGTTGGAGGACTATAGCCAGGCATGGCAGTGAGCACTAATGCCCACCGTGGCAACTCTAGCCACCGACTCAAAGCCATCATAGGCCACTCAAGTCATAAATATGGAGCACTGACTGTGGAGGTCAGGATCCCGAACCGCTGGAGAGGCTCCTCGGAGAGACCAGATGAGAACCCGGCGAGTTCCTTTGCCATGTCCTAAAAGTACATGCCCATATACAGCTTGTAGGCCTGAATATGGCTGATGAACATCAAGCCCTGGAAGCACTTCCTGCACATGGCATCCATGGTGTAAGCCTACCTGCCAGAGGGCACCAAGGAGTGTGTTTTCTTGCTCTTGAGCATAAGCATGGCGAACTCCACCACCATGGAGTTATGAGGACGTTGAGCCTTTTGGAAGCCAGGGCTCTGGCGGACCCGGTACATAGAGTCCAGCTGCCTACTCACAATGGGCACCGAGGCTGGGGTCTCCCATATACAGAAGAGCAGCCGTTCCAGGATGGGGGGGGGGGGGGGGGAATGGGCACCGTGAGTGCCTCTTTAGGGGGAGCCTTGTACTAGAAAATCTCAAGGTCCTCCGCTCGAGGCTCCTCCTCAGACTCTATAGTGAAAGCAAGGCCCTTCGCCATATCCTGGAAAAAGTCCAGGAAGGCCAGGTCAGTGGGTGGGGACCTGTGCCGGGCCTTGGGCCTCAGGAGGTTAAGGGTCTAAGGGCACGTCTCCGGGAAGGTGAGCATCTGGAGACTCGTCATCCTCGGTCTCCCACTTTGACCTGGAATCAGAGGAGATCTTGAGGGTCCTCTGGGCCTTGGGCTCGAGTCTCAGCCCAGATGGCCCGGGGGCCCTGGTGCCCCTGTGCTCTGAGTCGGGTGTGCTGCCACCGGAAGTCCTCATACCCGAGTGTGACCGGGACCAGTGCCGAGGGGTGTCTCGAGGCTGGTGGTGCTCTGGGATCAGCTCTACCTCCGGAGACTCCCTCACAGTGGAGGGGCCGATGGTCAGGAGTGATGACCCGGAGGAACCATGCTTCAGAGCCCGCTTTTGGGCCATGAAGGCAGACAAGCTGCGTTCCAGAGTCTCCATCCCTGGCCTTGAGGCTCCACAGTCACCAGCACTGTGCACTGAAGGCATGGCGCCGTCGAGGGGGTGACCTTGATAGGATGGCCTCCGAGAATTGAGGCTGATCCCCAGTCACTGATGGCGTCTTCTCCCGGCCAGGGCAGCTTCGAGCATGTTGAAGGCTCCGAGGCCGATGGCCATGGGAATGGCACACCGCCCCGGACTCATCACCCGATGAGGACATCGATGACATCCAGCTCTTCGAGAGGTATCCCTCCCTGAGGGAGCCCCGGCTTGATGCCCCGTGACCTTGAGGCTCCGAGAAAGCGTGGCTGCCACGTGAGGCCAAGGCCTCTGCAGCAGCCCTCGAGGGTGCTGGTCTCACGGATAACTCCGGGGCTGAGTCAGTCTTGTGGAAAATCAACTCGTGCTGCTTCTTGCGGCCTCGGAGGGCCGTGGGGTCATCTGCTGGCAGAGACCACAAGCTGAGGCGTCATGGTCTGCCCCAAGGCACTGAAGGCAATAGTCATGTGGGTCCGTGCGTGACATGTTATGTGCACAATGGTCGCAAGGCTTGAAGCCATTGAACAAATGGCGAATACGGCCCTTGCAAAGTCAAACTTTTTGGCCCAGCCAGAAAGGGCACAAAACCCCACGCACCAATGAAAAAACCTGAGGGAAAAAAGGAGCCAGAGGAAAACTGCAATACTGAAGGCAAGCGGAGTCAGGTGGTGAGAAGGGCATCGGTACGCAAACAGGAAAAAGGGATCTATCCGAAAACCGAAGAAAATAAATCAAATTTATCCAGGGGGAACAGACACATGTCCGATAGACTCCACAGAAAAAAGGAGACTGAGGCAAGATGGCACCCTTAGGTGAGAAGGAGACCATGCATGTATGGTGCATCTCCCAAAAGCTCTCTTTGAAAGCTGGGGAGAGGTTACCGCACGGGCTCCGTTGGCGCCAATGTCACCCATATGTGAGGGCTGACTTCCTGCTTGTTCCCGGAGAAAAATGTGTTTACACTTCAGCCTCACCTTTACCCAAGTTACAAACCTTAACCATTCTTGGATTATATAGTAATGATTTACTTTTTGGATTAGATTTGATACAGTGGTTGTTATCTCATGCATGCTTATTAGTGGACACAGTAAAAAGCACACTGAATTGGTGAGCCTTAAGGTCTGGATTGAGAAACTACTGGCCTCAATCAAACTAGGCAAACAGCAGATGTACAGGTGCTATGAATCTGAGGAACTCCCTTCCCACCATCCAATAAAATAAATCAATTTATGCCTCACAAATCTAAATAAAATGTAAAAATGCAGTGTAGATCCTTGCATTCAAAATTTTTATCAAGATGGTTGGCCAACAACAACAAAAAATACAAATGCCATTTGGAAAACAAGATGATAAAACTAAATATACAAATGTCAAGATTTTAATTAGTGCCAATAATTTAACAAACCCAGTTAACCCAGAAATATACCTGATAGTGCTACCCAAAATTCTTAAAAAGTAAGCAGAAGATAAAAGTTTAAATTGCACTTAATTCTGAGTTAATTCCGATATACTGTATCAGTTCCATTCCTTAACAACAAATATTGACAGCATGGTTAAACTTTTCTTCTGTCTTCTTAATAAAAGGTTCAGATTAAACATCTGTATATTAAAAGCGACTTTAAATGTTTGGTCATCGCTCAGCGTCCATAAAACTGAATCTACCTATCTTGCTGGTCCGTATCAGATTTCTTTGCATCAGACAATTCTAAAACAGGATTCACAAATCCTGCATATTCTGAATTGCCATTGTCATCCATTTCAGCACTAACAAAGTCATTCTCCCACTCCAGTCCATTTGAATCATCTGAAGCTGATGTTGGATGGCTCCCAGTTTTCTTGCTATTATACTTCAGAGCTGCTTGTAGTATGTCCTCTTCTGTTTTAGAGCGCTCTCGCATTGGAATCATTCTGTTCATTCCTGTGGTAGTGGAAAGGGTACACACTTGTACATATCATTAGTTCAAATACAGTGAATTTACAATTTATGATTTTTCAAATACTATAAATATCATAGACTAATACATTTTTATGCTCTGACAGGCACTCTGATTTAACATATATTCTTTCACCTGTAATGAACACAAAGATTCTCTCTGAAGATTGCTTACAGGGGAACATATTAGGAATTCTTGCTAGATTGCATGATATTTATTTGCACACACTGCCACTGTTCATTGGTTGGATTTTTTTCCAGTAAATGCTACCGATTTTGAGAAATTATTAAAACGTGTCTCAAGCTTTACTTCCGGATTAGATCCAATTCCTTCTTGTCTTGAGAAATTGTTTGGCAACTACGATTTCTACCTTAGCAGAATTGATTAATGGCTCTTGGGCCATTAATCAGAATTAGAGGCACAATTTGACCAGTTCTGAAGAAATCTGTTGGTGATGTAAAAGTGCTGACAAATTATAGATCTCTCTCTAATCTTCCTTTTGTCTCAAAATTAATTGTGCAAATAGTTTTGCAATAGCTTTAGTTTTATCTGGACACATTATTAGGATGATGCAGAAAGCTGGAGCAGAAGTCACGCGCTACTAGCCATGTGCATGATTTCACAGCACGTGAGCACTGCAAAAGTTACACTGATATGCAGCAAGGGGTACATACGCAAATGAGGTATGTGCAAAACCTCAGCGTAAAGTGGGGAGGGAGAGGGACAACGCATACGCGGATGATAGATGCAGGCAGCACTGCTGGTAGCGCATGTGCACAGACTTCACACAAGGGTATTTAAGGAATACTCGCAAGCAGGGGAGCTATTTATTCAGTGTAATTTGCTCAGTGCTACTTGTTCTTGCACAAAAGATCCACGCCAAAGATTTTCATGCCAAACCAATGACTGTCCAGTGGTACACATGCTAAAAATATCTTTTCCTACACGTGCCAGAATTTTATGTACTCCTCCGACGAGGTGTATGAACAACAGCGCTACTGAGCTTTGTATTCCATCATCTGATCCTCTACGCATTTCTCTGCATCAGACGATGACTTCATTAGCATTTCATTTCAATACGCGCAGCTGATGTGGTTACTATTTAAATACATATGGTGCTGTTGTGTGTGCACCTCTTTCTAGGCAGACAACGCACGCGCCAATATTTTCTCTGCATCGCTCACCAGCGCTAGTTGTGTATATATGTCATGTTACCTGTGCTCACAGGGTGCTCTAGCGTTTATGCATCGGCCTACCTCTGTTAGATGATTTGCAATTTGGCTTCTGTGTAGGACAGAGCACAGAGACCCTTTTGGCCTCTCTTCTAGATCACTGGCTGAATGATTTTGGGAAGGGCATAGTTGTGATTGCCGCATTTTTAGATGCGGCCTTAGCGTCTTACTCAGTTTCCTACATAATTACATTGTTTATCCGACCATGAGGTTGGTCCAAGAATTACTGAATGGAGTATGGTGCTGGGTGACTGTTTTTCTAGATGGTTTTGTTAAGGATGTGGATTACCTTGGAGTTCAGTCTTATCAGCTGTATTACTTAATATTTATTTGTTACCTTTTGGCGGGATATAAATACAGTTAAATAAATAAATAAATAAATACTTCCTAAGAGGACTAAATATTAATTTTTGGATCTATGCTGATGATATTATTTATGCCCTTAGATGACAGTTACATTTTGGACTTCAAAAAATGTCAGATTATTTAAGTAGTGGGGGATTTTTGACATAACTATGGATTGCAGCTGAGCTTTCAGAAGACAGAATTGCTGGTGTTATTGTGCCATGTTGATTTAGATATACCATAAGATACAGCTGTTGGGAACTTTAAGACCCCAATTTCTTCTACAGTCCAGTATTTAGGAGTTGTGTTAAAGTCTATCATTTAGAGCACATATTCATGAACTGGTTCGGAAGTCTCTTATAAATTTTGTTTACTTTGCAGGTTGAAATCCTATCTAGAGCTACATAAGAACATAAGATTTGCCATACTGAGTGAAACCCCCATGATGGGGGAGAGGAGAATCCGGCCTCTCTTTACCTCCATCTCCCCCACAGTGAGCAAACAACTTACTTTAAATGAAGTTTGCACACTGCCTCCTGTCCTTGCTTGCTCAGCAGCCATTACTTCCTGCTGCCGGGCTGAAGTCTCTCAATAACAGTCACGTGATTTCAGCAGGCAGCGCAGAAAACTTCATTTAAAGTAAGGGGTTTGCTGTGTTCTGCCTGGCCACTACAGGGCCCTCCCTTCTTGCCTGGGCCCTGCAGTACTGTGGGGGTTGCTTGGGTGGAGTTAACACCACTGGGTGAGATCGAAGGTTGGTCCATCAAGCCCAGTATCCTGTTTCCAATTGTGGCAAATCCAAGTCACACATACCTGGGGAAAGATCACAAAAGGTAGACAGATTTCTAGGCTACTTATCCCAGCAGTAAGTAGTGGATTTCCCTGGTCCTCTAATAATGATTTGCAGACCTTTCCTCCAGGAACGTTTCCAAACCAGTTACAGTAACAACTTTCATACAGTTCTACAAGATCTGATCATGGCTCCAACTGATTATTATAATTCACTAACATTTGTGGCAATTAAGCTTTTACTAATGCTTCAAAACTCGGCTGCTTGTATATGAACTGGGTATGAGCTTTTGAACATGTATCACCTGATTTACACGAGCTTCGCTGGTTGCCATAATAGTGGCACATATAATTTAATATTATGAGGATTTGTTTTTAAAGTAGTGCACTTAGGTAGCATTTTGCACACCACAATCCCAATTCGTTTAATACTGTTTCCAGGCTTAGATCACAGGGCACAGGCTTAAGGATACTGCCACAGTGGGTAGCTATGGACCTACGATTTGTTCTAAATGTTTGTCTTTTCAATGGCCTTTGTTATAGAATTACTGACAGAGTTGAGGTTTTTAAAAGTTGAAAGAGAAACTTAAGGGACTTTACAAAAGAAAAAGCATTTTACCCCTGAAATGCTTGAGCAAAGTAAGTGAAAGTAAAAAAAATTGGGTTTTAATGTGTTTACAGATAAATAATTTTGGGAGGGAAGAGATGAGTGAAAGAAAGTGTTTTGCTCACTGATCAGTACACGGTCAGTGAATCACAAATATCATATAGCATAGTTACTCACCTGTAACAGGTGATCTCCGGGAACAGCAGGAATTTAGTCCTCACATATCGGTATCGTCGGTACAGACGGAGCCTGCGCGGGAACGTTCCCCAGCGTCCAATTAGAAAGCTTTTGGGAGCATCCCACAGTGCCTGCGTGCTGCCTTCTCGCCTTTCCCAACTGCTTCTCTCCAGTTGAGTTTTAAAGCTGAGACAAAGAGAGAGAGAGGGAGAGGGAGAGGGAGAGGGAAAGGGAAAGAGATGGATAGAGAGATACAACTCCTAGGGGAGGTGGGTGGGTTGTGAGAACTAAATTCCTGCTGTTCCCGAAGATCACCTGTTACAGGTGAGTAACTATGCTATCTCCAGGAACAAGCAGGAATGTAGTTATCACATATGGGGACTCCCTAACTTTAGATGCCAGGGAGAGACCCCAGAAGTTGTGTGTCCCTGAGAAGGGATCCACTTCCCCCCATGGATCTCTGGCATCCTACCAGGGACTGTGGGGGTAGGAGTTGATTAAGTATGGAACAGGTGTTGGAGAAGAGCCTGACCAAACAAGGCATCCTGGCAGGAGTCCTTGTCCAAGCAGTAATGGGCTGTGAAGGTATGAACCGAGGCCCAGGTGGCTGCTCGACAGATGTCGTCGATAGACACAGAGTGCAGATGAGCCATTGAAGCTGCCATGGCTCTCACATTGTGAGCTGTGACATGGCCCTCCAGAGGAAGATTCTTACTCTGATAGGCAAAGGAAATACACTGAGCAATCCAGTTAGATAGTGTTCTCTTGAAGACTGGAAGTCCCAAATGAGAAGGATCAATAGCAACAAAGAATTGAGAGGACTTTCTATGTTGCTGTGTTCTTTGTGGGTAAAAGGCTAAAGCTCTTTTACAGTCCAAAGTATGAAGGTTCCTTTCTGCATTTGATGCATGAGGCCTTGGAAAGAACACAGGTAGGTAGATGAAAGGGCAAGACCACCTTTGGCATAAAGCATGGATGAGTCCTAAGGACTACCTTGTCATGATGGAACCTTGTATAAGATGGATCAGCTATTAGTGCTTGCAACTCACTGATGCGACATGCTGATGTGATTGCAATGAGAAAGATAACCTTCCAAGAAAGGAATTTCAAGGAGGTAGTAGCTAAGGGTTCGAAAGGTGGCTTCATGAGCTGACCAAGAACCAAATTCAAGTCCCATGCCACAGGAGGTGGCTTAATGGGAGGCTTAGTTAGCAGAAGGCCTCATAAATCTTGATATAAGAGGATGGGAGGAAATAGGTTGTCCATTTAGAGGCTTGAAGAAAGCTGCAATAGCACTCAAATGGACCCTCACTGAGTTAGTCTTAAGTCCTGCATTGGATAAATGAAGGAGGTACTCCAGTAATGATTCCAGAGGTATGGCAATGGGGTTAAGACTCTTCTGCGAACACCATATGGTAAACCTTTTCCGCTTGAAAGCATAAGAGCATCTTGTGGAAGGCTTCCTGGAAGCATAAAGAATATCCTTTATTTGCTGAGGGAGGTTAAGATCATGGAGATCTAGGTCTTTAGCAACCAAGCCCTCAGATGCAGAGACTGGGGATTGGGATGCCATAACATTCCATCCTCCTGAGATAGGAGATCTGGAGCAGACCCTAACTCCAGGGAGGGAGCTTGAAAAATGAAGCTTGTACCCCTCCTTTATGATGGAGAGTGTCCAATGCTCTGCTGTTATTTGCTCCCATCTGGGGGCAAAGTGACACAACCTTCCTGGAATGGTGGAAGGCTCTGGTCCAAAGAGAGCCAGGAA
The DNA here is from genome assembly GCA_033557465.1 of Ichthyophis bannanicus. Lineage (NCBI taxonomy): Eukaryota > Metazoa > Chordata > Amphibia > Gymnophiona > Ichthyophiidae > Ichthyophis > Ichthyophis bannanicus. The sequence goes on along the minus strand of CM066032.1, from coordinate 1,199,916,315 downwards.
GGCTAAGTTCTCTAGCTGAAAGTCAAAGGCCTTGTGGAGCTGAGACTGCTGGGACGGCTGAGGCTTAGCAGTCTTTGCTTTCCTTTGTTTGGGTGGTTGCTGACCTTTCCTGACAAGCTGACCTGCAGAACGTCCCTGCTGAGAATAAACAGGATAATATCTTTTCTTTTTAGAAAAGAATGGTTTCTTGAAAGATTTCTTTCTAGCAGGATCAGCTGTGGACTTGGATAATCTATCCAAGGTGGAGTTGTCAGCATCCAACTCATTGGCTTTTCCTGCCAATCTTTACCAAACAGGTTCTCACCAGTACAAGGGATATTTCCCAGTTTGTCTTGTACCCAGAGCTCCAGATCAGATGCCTGGAGCCAAGCAATTCTACGTGCACCTATGGCAATGGCAGAGGTTCTGCTTATGCACTCAAAACAGTCAAAAGCTGCATGGTTGACAAATTTAGAAACATCCTGAGCATGTTTGACCAATGTGAGAAAATCCTGTCTTCTATTGTGGTGATGAGAGTGAGCAGGAGAAAGTGGAAGTAGAAGAAAAAGACATTTGTACCTTTAAAACTACTGACAGCTCAGCTCTACTCAGAGGTAGGAAAGCTACTATGAAAAAAAGCCAAGCCAAGCCACGTCCTAGCTGTAATGAGGAGGCAGGCTTAGCTGCTGATTATGAGCACACGTGCTCAGAGGAAGCTCTGATAGGAAGGAAACAGGTTTTTAAACCCGTCTTCAAACAGAAGAAGGGAGTTCACAGCTCTAGAGTGAGTTCAGCTTGGAGGAACAGGAGTGCTAGTTTCAGGAGTTCATCTGGCTCAAAGAGTTCCTGCCGTGAGAGAGAAGGTTCCAGTTTGAGTCCAGGTCCTAGGAGTTCAAGGATATCTGAGAGACTGAGTGTGCTGATTTCCAGCTGCTGAAAGCTAAGAGCAGAGAAGGAAACACTCCACGTCTGGGAAAGATTCCTAAACCAAAAGCCAGCCAACGTTTAGGGAGAAAGGCTGCAAACTCGTGGGAACAAATACCTTTATCCTGTATTCAGAATCCTAAGCTGAAAACTTCAACTGACAAAAGGTGGGTGGTTTCGTTTCACTGGGGAAAGAACCAGGACCCAACCGTTAGCAGGGAAGTTAACTTGAACTCAGTAAAAGCTTTGAAGCAAGCATTTCAGGGAGGAGAAGCTTACTCTCCTTATGTAAATGTTTATGACCAAAAGGAGAAATTATGGAATGAATTTTGGGACTTTTTACAAGCCAGAAAGCCTGAAGAAAGTGCTGAGGTCTGGAGTAGAGATAAACCAGCCGCAGTACCGGAGCCCATGCAGATAGAATTACCTGAGTCACAATCTTCCCCAGAAGATTGCCAGATGGATTGCTCTCTGTCTTAGGGAAGCATAAGTTCCTGTGTGCAAGGCTAAGGAAGCTTTTGTAGAAGAAAGAAGGTATTTCTGCTAGAAGGAGCTCATAAGGCTGTGTTAAAGTTAGTCATGAAGACAGCTACTTGTGTTTGAAGAGACTTGTGCTGCATTTACTTCAAGTACAATTTCCTTTATGGTTTACCTTTATGTTACTGGAGAAGTTATCCATTTTTGTGTTCGTGTACAGAGCTTTAATGCGTGTGGAAATTCACAATAATAAAAATATTCTTGTTTGCCTCAACCTCCGGTTGCACAACTACAGTTTGTCTTTTTGAATACAATTTTCTCAACTACAAGTCCCAGAGTGCATTGCTGGTGGCAAAGGGAAAATACAGTTCATTTAAGGACAGACAAGGCAGCCCTAGCTGTAAGCCTATGGCCCAGGCTTGGGTACCACACTATCCTCAGGAAGAAGTGGACTCAAAGCCCCTAAATCACCTGTGACTTCCTTCAGGAACATTCCCATATATAGACTATAGGAACTGATCCTGGCAGAAAGCATGGAAGCTTGGAAGACACGACGTCCAAAAGCATCCAAAGTTCTGCACTCACGTCCTGGAGGATTAGAGGCATGCCTCTTTGCACTCTTGATCCTTCTCATAGCTGATTCCACTACAATAGAGTGGTGAGGAAGCTGAGTTTTCTGGAACCCAGGACAAGGAGGGACTCGATACAGAGTATCCAGTCTACGAGAATGAGGAGAGGTGGTAAGAGGTCTCCCACATTCTTAACATGAGATCATGCAAGATCTCATGGATGGGCAAGGTAGCTGCCTCCTTAGGAGTTCCTTAGGATATTGTAAAATTTCCAACTCCTTTGTTTTGGGCTCTGTTTCAGGTGCCACAGTAATGGACAGACCTCGAGCCACCTCCCTGATGAAATCCTAAAAGGAAATGTCCTCTGGAGGAGACATCCTGCGTTTAGGAGAGGAAGGCTCCTCTGGGAGAAGTATTCCCGCATCGACAGAACTGTCAGAATCCTCTGATTCCTCTGAGGACTCGAAGTACCTTCTGTCAGGATGCTCTTGAAGAGCCTGATATCCGTACCGACCGAAGTCGGTACCGAGGGGAATCGGTACCTGTGTAACGGTACCGGAAGGCATCGCATGACTGGGTACCGGCAAAGTGGACACCGATGATGCCGTCGGTACCGGTACAACTGTCTGACGCGGTTCCGAGGGTATTGATGCTGCAAGGAGAGCCGCCAGACTGCGTTCAATAGCCAGGACCCTCTGGTCTATCGACGCTGCCGATGCCTGGATGTCGGTATCAGAGAAGACCGCCGGTACCCCAGAGCATGGCACCAGTAGTTCTGCCGAGGTCGAGGCCTCGAGAACATCCTGGAGCCCCGATAGTGCTTTGGAAACCAAAGCCTCCCGCCAGGCCAATTTTGCCGGTGCAGAATCCTCAAGGGCAACGCCAGAGGCATCTCGATGCTTAGAGAGAGATCTACCCTTTGAGGACCGGCTAGACTTATGTTTAGTTACCTGAGATCCACGGGAGGAAGACGAAGCCCTAGAAGATGTTGATGCCACCGAAGCTGCATCAGAGGGAAACAGGATACTGAGCTTGGTGGCTCGGTTCTGTCGATCTCTCTTGGACATCATGGCACAGGCCATACACTCCGAGATGGGATGGTCAGGACCTAAACATTTTAGACACCACTCATGGGTGTCCGTGATGGAGATAGTACCGCCACACTTGGTGCACTTTTTAAAACCCGAGGAGGGTTTTTCCATTATGGAAAAAATGTTTGGCCTAAGGCCCAAAATGGCGCGTGCACCTGGAAAAAATGGGAAAAAGTACTAAGAATTTTTTTTTTAAAGAAAAGAAAGAAAGAAAAACCGGCGGTACCGGTAAAACGTCGAGGAAGGCAGACGCGACCACAAAAAAGGAAATTTTCTGAGGTGACAGGAACACGACCTGCTGTTTTTAGTCATATTAGATTTGCCTTTATGCTAAGGTCATTCATAGAGGTGTCCTCGATAATCACTACAGAGGTATTTATTCTCCTATCAATGTTGTTTGTCACAATCTACAAGCCCACTCTTATCTTCATCTCCCTTTTATTGTTTATGTTCATATAGTTTCTATTAAAAGAGCCTTTAACGTTTTGTTAAATAATGATTTTACATATTTATGCGTTTATTGAACATTGATTTGATATTTTATTTACATTTTTTACCCTTCTATACGTAATATGTTTTTAACAGTTAATAGATGTTTTTATGTGTCTCAGATTGTCATTGTAGCATCTGTCCTTTTAGTGTTTTATTGTGACATATGTATTTATCAAATATTTATTTTTATGTATTTATGTTTTTAGTTTCATCTGCCTGATCAACCCCTGACGAAGTGTGCGAAACACGGCCTGTGTCGGGTTGGCAATAAGATTATTTATTAAACTCTGTTTTTTCCATAATCACGCCTTGGACTGGGTTTGTTGTTACACGTGATTATTTGCCTTTTCGTGGTGGTACACTACTGGTAATATCCTTCTCCTCAGAGTGAGCTCCATTTACCTTTGTCACCTCACAATCAACCAATTTCTAAAACAGTCACTTTAGGATCCACCACTAGGGTTCTGAATTTATTTATAAGACGCCTGTGTGGAATAGTGTGAAAGACTTTACTGAAATCACACACCATATCTAGAGCTCTCCCTTGGTCCAACTCTCTGGTCACCCAGTCAAAGAAATCAATCAGATTTGTCTGACAAGACCTGTCTCCAGTAAACTCATGCTGCCTCGGATCCTGCAATCCAATGGACTTCAGAAATCTCACTATTCTTCAGAGGCATGTGTGTTAGGCCACGTGGATTGTCGAGGCCATGTGCCTTAAGAGGCGCAGCATGAGCCGGGCAGACACCATTAAGCGGGACTGCACCTCCACTGTTAGCGATGCCAGGTGCTGTGCTCTGTCCAGAGGGAGGAAGGCTCTGGCCAGTGTCGAGTCCAGGAGGGCTCCAATGAACTCCAGGCGCTGAGCTGGGAGAAGATGTGACTTTGAGGTTCATCAACTTTCCAAAGTCTGCAACATCCTGATGGTGCAGCAAGTCACATGGCAGGCCACCTCTGGTGAGCTGGCCTTTATGAGTCTGTCATCCAGGTAGGGGGAAGATGAAGATTCCTAGCAAACGCAGGTGTGTGGTGACGACTGTGAGGTGAATATCTTGTGGGCCGAGAGGCTGAAGGGGAGTACTCTGTACTGATAGTGGCAACCTCCGACGACAAAGCGAAGGTGGATCAGGATGTGGGTATAGGCATCTCTGAGATCCAAGGAGCATAGTCAGTCTTCCCAAAGGAGTTGGGGCAGCAATGTTTCAAGGGAGAGCATCTTGAACTTCTCTCTGACCAGAAAGCAGTTGAGGTCCCGCAGATCCAGGATGAGAAGATAACCGCCTGTCTTTTTCAGGACAAGGAAGTAGCAGAAGTAGAACCCCTGGCCCCAAAAGGGCAGAGGCACTGGCTCCATGGCCTTGTCCTCGAGTAAGGAATAGAGTTCCTTCTGCAGGAACTCAGTGCAGAGAGGTCATGGGAAGCTCTCCTGGAAAGTATGGAGGAGGCATCTGGTGGATGTGCAGGAGATAACCTTCCACCACTACCTGTAGTACCCAGGCGCTGATGATGATGCCAGGCCAGAGTGGGCAAAATTAAGCAGATATCCTCCGTGTGCCTTGGGCCCTAGCCTACTGAGCGAAGAGGGGCTATGTCCAAGGAGTCAAAAACTCCCCCCAAGTTGCAGCTAGGGCGCTGTCTGGGACTTGGGAGCTTTCGTCTTACAGGGGCCATGCCCTTGGTCTGCTGACCCTGTCAGGGAGCCTGGTAGACCTGAAATTGGGGATATTTCCCGTGCCTTTTTCCCCTTCAGGTGGAAGGACTCTCATCCCCTCAGAGGCCTTCCGACGGGAAGGGTCAGAGGCCTTCCGACGGGAAGGGTCAGAGGCCTTCCGACGGGAAGGGTCAGAGGCCTTCCGACGGGAAGGGTCAGAGGCCTTCCGACGGGAAGGGTCAGAGGCCTTCCGACGGGAAGGGTCAGAGGCCTTCCGACGGGAAGGGTCAGAGGCCTTCCGACGGGAAGGGTCAGAGGCCTTCCGACGGGAAGGGGCAGAGGCCTTCCGACGGGAAGGGGCAGAGGCCTTCCGACGGGAAGGGGCAGAAGTCTTCCTGGACAGCCTAAGTTCTGGTCAGGAACTCTGTTTCCAGGTTGGCCGCCTTGTCCGTCAAAATTTTCTCCCCAGCAGGCGGAAGGCAGGTGCCCACTGCAGACACATGAGCCATAGACTCGAAGCCAGGAAAGACTGCCCAAGTCTGAAACTTGGAACATTCTTTGACCGTGGAGACCAGGGTCTGAAAGCACATCAGGGGTTCCCCTGCAGGGGGAAACAGAGGGTATATCTGCAAGGCACTGCAGAAAAAAGACGACTGAGGTATGATGGCACCCTTGGGTGGGTGCCAAACCAGCAGAGAACCCATCAAGCTCCTTTGCCAGGTCCTGGAAGTACATACCCATGTACAGCTGGGTAAGCCTGGATTCGGGCAGAGAGCATCGAGCCCTGCTAGCACTGCCTGCCAAAGGCCTCCATGGTGCGGGCTTCCCTGCCAAAGGGCACAGAGGAGTGCGTCTTCTGGCTCTTGGATCAGATGCATGGCTGACTATCACCATGGAGTTGAGGCAACAGTGCTTTCAGGAACCCAGGGCTCTTGCTGACTCCATACTGGGAAATGAGTCGATTTTTTCAAGTACATTCATAGCAAAAAACCTGTGAGAGAGTCAGTTGGACCATTAGATGATAGAGCAGTAAAAGGGGCAGTAAGAGGGCACACAAGGCTATAGCGGAGAGACTGAATTAAATCTTTGCTTCGGTCTTTATTGAGGAAGATGTAGGGATGATACCCATGACTGAAGTGGTATTTAAAAGTGATACTGCGGAAGAATTGAAAGAAATATCGATACATCAGGAAAAAGTATTACAACTATTTTATAAACTGAAGAGTAGCAAATCATCTGGACCGGATGGTATACATCCAAGGGTGTTGAAAGAACTGAAATATGAGATTGCAGATCTGCTATTAGTAATCTGTGAACTATCAATCATTAAAATCATCTGTAATACCTGAAGATTGGAGGATCGCCAATGTAACGCCAGTTTTTAAAAAGGATTCCAGGGGTGATCTGGGAAACTACAGACTGGTGTGCCTGATGTCAGTACCGGAAAAATAGTAGAAACCATGATAAGGAACAAAATTACTCAACATGTAGATAGTCATGGCTTAATGGGAGACAGCCAACATGGCTTTAGCCAAGGAAGATCTTGTCTTACTAATCTGTTATGTTTTTTGAAAGTGTGAATAAAGAGGTAGACAAATGTGAGTCTGTTGATATAGTGTATCTGGACTTTCAGAAAACCTTTGACAAGGTCCCTCATCAGAAAATTTGGGATAGGAGGCAGTGTACTATTGTAGATCAGGAACTGGCTAAAAGATAGAAAGCAGAGGGTAGGGCTAAATGGCCATTTTTCCCAATGGAAAAAGATGAATAGTGGAGTACCCCACTGCTGGGTCCACTGCTTTTTGACATTCATAAATGACTTGGAAAAGGGAATAACGAGCGAGGTTATCAAATTTGCAGATAACACAAAACTATTTGAAGTTGTCAAAACACAAGAGAATTGTGAAAACTTGCAACAGGATCTTGATAAATTGGAAGACTGGGCATCCAAATGGCAGATGAAATTTAATGTGGACAAGTGCAAAGTTATGCACCTAGGAAAGAACCACCCAAACTATGGTTACATGATGCAAGGTTCCCATTGGGAACCACCACCCAGGAAAAAGATTTAGGCATCATAGTGGATAACATGTTAAAACCCTCTGTTCAGTGTGCAGTGGTGGCCAAGAGAGCAAATAGAATGCTAGGTATCATAAGGAAAGGAATGGAAAATAAAACAAATATTATTATAATGCCACTGTATCGTTCCATAGTTCGAGTGCCCCTTGAATATTCTGTGCAATTCTGGTCATCGTATCTTAAAAAGGATATAGCGTTATTAGAAAAGGTACAGAGAAGAGCCACCAAAATGGTAAAGGGGATGGAAGAATACTCCTATGAAGAGAGGATAAAAGGTTAGGGCTCTTCAACCTGGAAAAGAGACAGCTGAGGGGAGATATGATAGAGGTCTATAAATTAATGAATGGAATGTAATGGGTAAACGTAGATTGACTGTTTACGTCGTCGGAATATAAAAAGACTAGGGGACATGCAATGAAGCTACAGGGTAACCTATTTAAGACTAATAAGAGAAAATATTTTTTCACTCAGCGTGTAATCAAACTCTGGAATTTGTTACCAGAGGATGTAGTAAAAGCTGTTAGTGTAGCTGGGTTTAAAAAAGGTTTGGACAAGTTCTTGGAGGAAAGGTCCATAAACGATTATTAAAAGGGACCCAGGATACCACTGCTTGACCCAATACGAGCATTGAGAAACCTGTGTCTTTTGGGGAGACTGCTAGGTACTTATGACCTAGATTGGCCACTGTTGGCAACAGGATACTGGGCTTGACGGACCTTGATCTGACCCAGTATGGCATCTCTTATGGTGATTGCGCCAGGAAGACCAAGCCTAGTCTGCCGATGCGATGGGAGTCTCTTGGGGCGGCCCCCAGTCATCGCCCAAAGTGTCGGGTCAAAGGCTCTGAGTATGGGTACTGGAGGATTACCTCCAGTGCCGGGGTCGGACTGCGCCTTCAACCTCAGTTGGGATGACAACTTGAGCCTGCGGGGGAGATCATCGGAGGACGATCCCCGGTCCGAGGCTCCGCAACTTCAAGGTTTGGATCAAGCTTGCCTGCGCAACATCGAGGCGTCTGACGCAGACCCCAAGGGAAGCAATTTCATGCTCGATCATGGCCCCACAGCAGAGCCCTTCGAGCAAACATGTTCCTACGCTGCTGATCCCACTTCTTCTGGCTCTTGGCTGACATCTGCATGCAGGCAGAACAGGCAGGAGTTGTCGTCATGGTCAGGGCCCAAGCAAAGCCAGCAACTGCGGTGGTTGGTGATAGACAGTGTGGGAGCACTTACCACATTGCTTGAAGCCACTGACCATAGACATAGCAGGGAACATAGTGCCTGCGAGGTCAAACTCACAGGTCTGTCAGGGAGGACGCGCAAAGGAACTCCCACGCCCAGAAAAAGGAAAAAGAAAAAAATGAACCTGAAAAAACACGACACTGAGGTGAGGGCGCAATTGGGTGATGGGAAGGTGATCGAAGAACCGAACTGGCAAAATAGCGCGAAAAAACACACGAAGATGATAGAGAAAAAAATAAACTTTTATCATGGAAAAAGACGAGATGTCTGCAGGGCTCCGCAGAAAAAAGAAGACTGAGGTATGATGGCACCCTTGGGTGGGAAGGTGACTGCGCATGCGCGGTCTCACTCCCAAAGGCTTTATTTGAAAGCTGAGCAGTGAATCTGCGTGGGCTCCGTCGGTGCAGATGTCACCCATATGTGAGGACTGACTTCCTGCTTGTTTCCACAGAAATATAGTAACATAGTATATGACGGCAGATAAAGACCAGAGTGTTCTATCTAGTCTGCCCAGCAAAGGCGTTAAGAGTAGGTGCATTGGAACGCAGTGTCACTGCCTCGCAGCAAGTGTCAATGCCCAGCCCTGCCGGTGCTCGCACAGAGACCTTGATATCGAGGACTCCCCGGGCCACTGATATGATCCTTGAGAGCCCTAAGCCGATCCTCAGCAAGCATCTCGATTGCGCTCCCAGTCCTCGGGAACGAGATCCTCCCTGGCAAGCACTTGTGGCTCCGGACAAGTAGCGGCCGTGGGTCAACGAAGACTCAATCCGAGTCCAACGCCGCAGGAGCCGTTAGGTCTCAAGTTCTTGATGGACTACTCGGCCTGGGAGTCTGAAGACGAGGCTTCCCCAGAGATGCGTAAGCACCGCGATCTCCCTTGGATCAGTCTCCCCTAGCATCGAGACGCCGGTCCTCTCCAGAGGGCACCTCATTCCTCAAGTTTGTCCAGAATATGGCAAAGGCCTTCTCTCTCACCACGGAGTCGGAGGAGGATCCTCGCAAGCAGGAGCTTGAAATTCTCCAGTATGAGGCTCCATCTAAGGAGGCCCTGACGGTCCCTATCCCCACCATCTCTGGCAGACTCCTCTTTTGGATGTGGGAGACACCGGCATCTGTGCCAATAGTTAGCTGATGACTGGACACCATGTACCGGGTCCAGCGGGGCCCTGGCTGCTCGAAGGCGCAACTCCTTCACACTCTATGGTGGTGGAGTCGACCATACACCGGCAGAAAAGCTCGAAGACTCACTCTTCTGTGTCCCCGGGGCAGGGAGTCCCATGCCCTCAAAGCCCTTGGATGCAAATGCTACGAGGACTAGATGCTGGGTTGCCGAATACAAGCATATCAGCTGTATATCAGCATGTATCTCCAAGACCTAGCAAAAGAACTTGCAGGTTTCTTGGCAGGTCACAGTGGAGATTACGTCCAACGATTCCAAACCCTCAATTAGTGCTCGGGGAGTGCTCGAAGTACATGTCTCGAGCCACCTACGACGGCTTCGAGTCTAACGTGAGGGTGGCTGCTGCAGGCATTGGTGTCCAGCATCAGATCTCGAGCAGTAGAGTCCAGGAGAAACTCCTTGATGTCTCCTGCCTCAATGAAAATCTCTGGCAAACCAATGGAGGATAATGGCAGAGATAGAGACCGAGTTCGTCACTAGGACTCGTCTCCCCAGGAAAACCTCCACCCTTCCCAAGAAAAAAACACCGGGGAAAAGGCCACAATTCCACAGGAAAGGCCAGCCTTACCAAGGCTATCCCCAATACCAGGCCCCTCAGACCCCACCAACAGGGTCACCAGGGCAAAGGAGCAGGCCAGGGCCAATGCAAGCCTAAGGGCTTTAAGCCCCAAACACTGGCTCCTGCCCAGGTTGGGTTGAGGTTTTGACTCCCTGAGCATAGCTTCTCCACCTGTGGGGAGCAGCTGCCAACAGGGGGGCATCTGATTCATTTTGCCCATCGGTGGCCTGCCATCACCACAGACACCTGGGCACTCCAAGTGGTCAGAGAAGGCTACTTTCTTCACCTGGACCAGATGCTTCCCCCTTTCTTTCCAGGAGAGCCCCCCTTGGACTCCTCTGCACCAGACTCTGCTACTGCAGGAACTCGCAGGCCTTCTCAGGGACAGGGCTGGGGACCCAGTACCCCACTACCTCAGAGGAAAGGCACTTTCTGGTCCCAAAAAGAACAAGAGGCCCGAGGCCCATTCTGGACTTGTGAAACCTGAACAAATTCCTGGTGTGGGAGAAGTTCAAGATGCTCTCCCTTGGAACATTGCTGCCCTACCTCCAGCAGGGAGATTAGCTATGCTTCTTGGACCTAAAGAATGCTTATACCCACATCCTTATTCATCTCAGTCACAGGCAGTACCTAAAGTTCATGGTTGGGGGTGACTACTACAAGTACAGGGTACTAACCTTTGGCCTAACCTTCGCACCAAGAGTCTTCACCAAATGCCTGGCAGTGGCTGCCACCTACCTCCATCTCCAAGGGGCCTTTCTCTTCTCATACCTGGACAACTGGCTCGTGAAAAAGGACATGGCCACCGAGGTGCAACAGGCCACGGCCCGCACTATTAAGGTCCTGCAGCATTTGGGGTTCGTGATGAACCACTCCAAATCCCACCTCACTCCAACACAGGATCTGGAGGTCAAAGGAACTCGTCTGGACACTCTCCAAGCTAGGTTTCAAGTTAAGACATTCCCAAAAGGGGAACATCCTAGGGCAGTGCCCCAACAGCTGGTGGACCTGGCCACAAGGTGACTGGAGCCAGAACTAAATAGTGGCCCAGATATAGTACAGTGGGTAGTGCTTGAATAATTCATCAGTACCCTACCTGCCCAATTAAAAATGTGGGTTAGTCACCAGGGGAACTAGGTCTGTTGAGGAGGCTACGGTGATGCTGAAAGGGGGGGGGGGGGGTGGAGGAAGTCCAGTGAGAAAGAACAGAAGACCCCAACCTGGGAGGGACTGAGAGAAAGGGCCGAATGGGTCAGAAACGCAAAAGGGCCTGGAAGTCTCTGGGTAGGAGTCCAAAAAAGTGGGAAGTACAGGGAAGAGGACCCATTCCCGAAACCCAGGGGGTCCTCAGATGGTTCTCATGTGGAGAGGTGGGCCACTTTAAGCGGAACTGTACAAAAGGAGTGTTTCATTCTCTGGGATGGGGTGAAGTTCAGAACCTGAGGTAATCCCACCTGTAAGTCCTTTAAGGAAGGGGCACTGGGACTAATCAATCCCTTATAACTGGATAGCTAGCTTGGTGGTTGCTCACTAGCAGGAGAGAAAGCTTTCCTAAGGGGGTGATGCGGGTCTGCTGTGTCATGGCGATGTGCAGGAGGTAAAAGCCTTCAAGATCCCAATTAAGTAGGATGAAGTCCCAGCGACAGATTTGCAGTGGTAGAGCATCTGCCCTACCCTTTTTATCCTGGGGCACAATTGAAAGGGATTGGAAGAGACAGTGGGCCTTAGAATAGCACTGGTTACCACACGTATGCTATCCTATAAGCTGGAGGAAGGTCAGGGGGTGTCACTGGGTGAGTTGTTCCCATTTACGGCCCATGATGTAGTGGGAGAACCAAGGAAAAGCCAGAAGCCCAAGGCCAAGAAATGAGAGGAAAGTGGAAAAGCTTGGTATCCCTGGGCAGGGTGGAAGCCTTAGGGGAGGAGGTTCAAGCCTGCTTCTCCAAACTTTCCCAGGAACAGTTGGCGGATTCCACCTTACAAGCCTATTGAGATGTGTATGTTGTTGTTTGTAAACCGCACTGATGCCGAATAGCGCGGTATATAAGAGACTGTAATAAATAAAAATAAAAATAAATAAATATTGGGGGAGAGTGGACAGGAACCAGCCTCGGGGAACAGACCCAGATCCGTATTACGAAAAGGTGAACAATCTGTTATACCGGATCAATTTCCAGGAAGTGTTGGGGAAAAGGCAGCTAGCTCATGATACCCACCATTTTCAGACAGACCCTCTTAACCCTCGTGCATAGCCATCCTTTAGCAGGGCATCTGGGAGAACAAGGGGTCATGAGCAGAATTATTTAGAGGTCTTTCTGACCAGCATTATACCAAGATGTGAGAGTTTTGCCACTCCTGTCCTGTTTGCCAGAGAACCTCCAAAATGCCCTCTAGTGGAAGAACCAATGGCTCGGGTGGTGGTGGATGTACTCGGGCCCTTAGAGAAAATCCAGGCAGATTATCAATATCTCCTGATTTTTGTAGATTATGTGACTCACTATCCCTGGGCAGTACCACTGAAGAAAGTCACCGCAGAGAAGGAAAGCGTAGTTACTCACCTGTAACAGGTGTTCTTCAGGGACAGCAGGAATCAATCCACACTTATGGATGATGTCGGCACCGACTGAGTCTGCGCGAAGCAATTACCCAGCTTTCAAACAAAGCTCTTTGGGTTGCTGCCATGCATGCGTGGTCTTCTTCCCGCCCAAAGGTGCCATATTGCTCAGTCAGGTCCCAAAGCTAGAGCCCTACTAAGCAGATGGCAAAGGAAGGATAAAAAAATTGCAACTCTTCAGTGGAGGTGGGAGGGTAGTGAGGACTGATTCCTGCTGTCCATGGAGAACACCTGTTACAGGTGAGTAACTACGCTTTCTCCAGGAACAAGCAGGAAGTCAGTCCTTACTATGGGACTCCCCAGCAACAGGCTACCGAACCTGTAAGCCAAAAACTCCTCCGTGAAGCCATGAGCAGAAGCCGATGTCCGAAGGAAGCCAGAGTCCTCGGGCCTTCGGGGCAAACTCTCGGTAGCCACAGAAGGGTTGGAGGGCAGGAGTTGCTTATACCCCAAACAGACTATGGAGTAAAGCCTGGCCAAAGGCGCTGTCCCGGTGGGACCCTCTCCAGGCAGTAGCGCAAAGCAAAGGTATTCACTGAAGACCAGGTCGCAGCCCGGCAGATGTCCGTCAGAGGCACTGAGCGCAGCGAAGCCGACAGACACCGCCTTGGCACAGATGCTATGCGTGGTGACACGACGATCCAGCGGGCCGCCCACCTTTGCCTGGGTGAAGGCGATGCAGTCCACCACCCAGATGGAGAGGGTGCGCTTGGTGACTGCCAGCACCAGGCGATTGGGATCATAGGTAATGAAGAGCCGGTCAGACTTGTGATGAACTTGGATGTGCTGCAGGTAGAAGGCGAGAGCCCTCTTGCAGTCGAGTGTATGAAGGACCTCCGATGCTTGGGTGGCGTGAGGTCTCGGGAAGAAAGTTGGCAAAACCACCTCCTGATTGAGGTGGAAATCCGAGACAACCTTCGGTAGGAACTTGGGGTGGGTGCAAAGGACCACCCTGCTCCTGTAAAACCTGGTGTAGGGGGCCTCGGCCATGAGGGCTTGAAGTTCACTGACTTGCCACGCCAAGGTCAGTACCACCAGGAAAACCACCTTCCAGGAGAGGTGCCAGAGCAAGAACATTGCCATCGGCTCAAAGGCCGGCCGCGTCAGCTGTATGAGCATGATGTTCATGTCCCATTCTGCTGGTGGAGGCTGGATGGGGGGTTTGGAAAGCAAGAGGCCCCGCATGAAGCGGGAGACCAGAGGCTGGCCCGAGAGGGGTTTATCCTCAATGGGCAAGTGGTTGGCTGAGATGGCGCTCAGGTGAACCCTGACTGAGATGGACTTCAGCCGCACCTGCAAGAGGTGGAGAAACATAGTAACACAGTAAATGACGGCAGATAAAGACCAGTATGGTCCATCTAGTCTGCCCAGTATGATGGCAATAGTAGATGCACTTGCCGCTCCGTGCAGGCCACCACTCCCCATGAGAAGGTACTGGAGAACCCAGTGGGTGGAGGAGAATGGGTCGAGCTGGAGCTCGGAGCACCAGATCGAAAACCGCTGCCACTTCAGGGCATAGGCCTGCCTTGTCGCGTCCTTCCTTGACGCGAGGAGGTTAGGGCTCTTTAACCTGGAAAAGAGACAGCTGAGGGGAGATATGATAGAAGTCTATAAATCAATGAACGGAGTGGAATGGGTAAACGTAGATCGATTGGCTAGCAGAAAAGAGGAGGTGATAATGCCTCTGTATAAGTCTTTGGTGCGACCTCATTTGGAGTATGGTGTGCAATTCTGGAGACCGCACCTTCAAAAGGATGTGAACAGGATGGAGTCGGTGCAGAGGGTTGCTACTAAAATGATTAATGGGCTTCATTATAAAGCATATGAGGACAGACTTAAGGATCTTAATATGTACACCTTAGAGGAAAGGCGGGATAGAGGTGATATGATTGAGATGTTTAAATACCTCCGTGGCATAAATGTTCAGGGAGAGAACCTCTTTCAATTGAAAGCAAGTTCTGCTACGAGGGGACATGGGATGAGGGTGAAGGGAGATAGATTCAGGAGTGATATGCGGAAATATTTCTTTACGGAAAGAGTAGTGGATCCATGGAATAGTCTCCCAGTGAAGGTGGTAGAGATGAGGACAGTAACTGAATTCAAAAAAGCATGGGACCAATACAGAGGATCTCTAAAGGTAAAAAGTGGACTGTTGTAGTTGTTGTTATGGAAGGACAGACTAGATAGGCCATGTGGTCTTTTTCTGTCATCATGTTTCTATGTTATCAGAATATAGAAAGACTAGGGGACATGCAATGAAGCTACAGGGTAAACTATTTAAGACTAATAAAAGAAAATATTTTTTCACTCAACATGTAATCAAACTCTGGAATTTGTTACCGGAGGATGTAGTAAAGGGTGCTAGTGTAGCTGGGTTTAAAAAAGGTTTGGACAAGTTCCTGGAGGAAAGGTCCATAAACCATTATTAAGAAGGGACCCAGGATATCAATGCTTGACCCAGTACAAGCATTGCGGAACCTGTGTCTTTTGGGGTCAAGTGCTAGGTACGTATGACCTAGATTGGCCACTGTTGGAAACAGGATACTGGGCTTGATGGACCTTGGTCTGACCCAGTATGGCATATCTTATGTTCTTATGACATCCTTGATCTCCACTGGGAGGCACAGCGAGGCTAAAGAGACCCGTTCAGCCACCAGGCTGTCAGGGATAGCGAGACCAATGTACACCGCCCTGCTGTTATAAAGGGTGGTCTATCAAATTGAATTGAACAAACAAAAACCTGGTCCCCTCTCCTGCATCAGCAAACCTGGGGCACTACCCAGGGGGACCAGAGGCTCCATCAAGTGCCAGAGTAGAAGCGGGAACCAAGGTTGTCGGGGCCACGAAGGAGCCACTAGAGTCAGAGGCTCGGTCGCACTGGATCTTGTGTAGGGTCCTCGCAAGGAGAGGACTGGGAGGGAATGCGTACTGAAGCCCGGAAGTTCAGTTCAGGAGGAATGCATCCGGGGCCACCCTGCTCAGGGTGCAGTATCGGCCCGCAGAAACGGGGAAGCTGTCCATTTGCTGGGATGGCGAACAGGTCTATAGACGGAGTCCCCCAGTGGTGAGAACCACCCCTGGACTCAGGTGCCACTCGTGTGTGCGAAGGAGCCTGCTGAGTCTGTCCGTGAGGAGGTTGTCCTGGCCCGGGAGGGTAAACCACTCTCAGTGTCATGCCCCTGCGTATGGCAAAGGAGCAGAGGGTGGCTGTCTCCCGACAGAGGAGGTGGGAGCCCGTGCTCCCCTCCTTGTTTATGTAGAACATCGCAACTCTGTTGTCGGTCTGCATGAGCACCGACTTTCCCTTCAGGTGGTACTCGGAGTCCTTTAGGGCCAACCGGACAGCTCGAAGCTCGAGCAGGTTGATCTGCTGCCGAAATTCCTCGGGTGATCACCACCCCTTGAGTGCAAAGGTGGCCACAGTGGGCTCCCAAGCCCAACAGCGAGGTATCCGTTGTCAAGACGAACTCGTGCTGTTGAGTCTGGAAGGGCATGCCCCGAAGGAGGCTCTGGGGACCCAACTAGGATGCAAGACACCCGGATGGGATCCTGGAGGCGGCCTGAGGCTTGGGCCCATTGCGCCCTGAGGCATCATTGGAAACGATATGGACCAGGCCATGTATTTTCTCTTATTAGTCTTAAATAGGTTACCCTGTAGCTTCATTGCATGTCCCCTAGTCTTTTTATATTTTGCTGACAAACAATCGATCTATGTTTACCCGTTCCGTTCCATTCATTAATTTATAGACCTCTATCATATCTCCCCTCAGCAGTCTCTTTTCCAGGTTGAAGAGCCCTAACCTTTTTAGCCTCTCTTCATAGGAGCATCCTTCCATCCCCTTTACCATTTTGGTGGCTCCTATGAAGAAAGGCTAAGACGTTTGGGGCTCTTCAACCTGGAAAAGAGATGGATGAGGGGAGATATGATAGAGGTCTATAAATTAATGAATGGAGTGGAACGGGTAAACATAGATCGATTGTTTACATCATCAGAATATAAAAAGACTAGGGGACATGCAATGAAGCTACAGGGTAACCTATTTTAGACTAATAAGAGAAAATATTTTTTCACTTAAATGTGTAATCAAACTCTGGAATTTGTTACCGGAGGATGTAGTAAAAGCTGTTACGTGTAGGACTTTCGGTGACGTCATCAGGCTGAATGGCGGCGTGAGGACGAAGCTCCGCTGCCAAAGCCTGCTCCAAAAAGTGAAAACCCCACAGCGGTGATTAATAGTGGCAAAATGTAACGGCCACAGATGAGGCTGAATCCGGCGGATAAAAAGAGGCAGTGAGAACCGTGACAAACACCAATTCAGTGCAGCGCAAGTGCAGCCAAGCGACTGGGGCAGAGGACCACATGGCAGAGCGGAGAGACAGACTGAGCCCCACGAGGTGAGCATCACCGGCAAGGATGCCGAAGTAAGACAGCGATGCCGAATCAGAGAGGCAGCAGAGGAGGTGCTAAATAAGCAGAATGGCAGCAACAGAGCAGCTCGACGGAAGAAGAGGTGATAGGTAAGGCATGGAAAGCGAGGAAAACTCTTAAAGCAATACAGCAGGCCCCAATAAAACAAAGCTGTGTACTCAAAACCAGACTAATTTAAATCTATTGGGAAGACTAAGAGATTTGTTGTAAAGCAATAAAAGGAAGGTAAGGCGTCCAAAGTTTGCAAAGCAGGAAAGCCCACAGAGAGGAAGCGGTAGGAGTTCCAAGGGACAGAGCACCCCAGAAGTACCTGGCGTAGGCCCAGGGGTGGAAGGGGGAAAGATGGAGAAGTCCAAAGGAGGACTTTCTGCGAAAAAAAAAGCTGGCGGAATTCAGATCATCTTATGCCCCACTGAAAGAAGGGGAGAAGGAAGGGAAAATGACGGCAGAGCACGAGGCTGAGCCAGCGAAGAGATGGGGGGTCCCTGGGGTCCAGGGGTAGCCGACATGATTAAGATGTGGCTGAATGAGCTGAAAAAAAGAACTTAAAGTGGAAATAAGTGGAGTTAAAACTGAATTAAAAGAGAAATTGCAATCGTTACGACGGGATATAGTGGACCTAGGCTCCTGGGTAGAAGACACAGAAAATCAGTTGGAACAGGGAGAAGCACTGGAGGATCTACAAAAAGGATGGGAGGAGATAAAGCAAATCCAAGAAGAATTGAGAGAGAAGGCGGAGGATCTCGAGGATCAGTCAAGGAGAAGTAATATAAGAGTGAGAGGCATACCAGAGGACCCCCAGTATAGAAATTGTGATGAAGTTATTACAAAAGTGTTTGGAGCATTATTGCAAGAGGCGGCCCTAGAAGAGAGGGAGGAAGGCGAGTCTTTGCAAATTGAGAGCGCGCATAGGGGGCTGGGGTCCATAAGCGACAACCAACCAAGAGACATTGTGGTGTGCTTGAACGCCTTCAAAACTAAAGAAAAACTCTTGAAGGCAGCATGGAAACTGGGACACTTTCAGTGGGAAGGACATGCGGTGGAACTGTTTCAGGATCTGTCGCTGGGCACCTTACAGTGTCAGAGAGATGAAGGTAGTGACGGCCTACTTGAGGAGGGAGGCGGCACGATATAAATGGCTATCCCCTTTTGGACTACTAATTACTGTGAAAGGTGTGTTGAGAAGGGTGAAGACCAGTGAGGAAGCCTAGGGTGTGCTCAGAGACCTGGGACTGAAATCTTCCAGTGGGTCTGGAGGGCCAAGCAAGAACAAAGGAGGTCACGACTCCTGCTTCGGGGGCGGCCAGCTTGAGATGGTCCAGAGCACCGGCTAATGGTTGGAGGTTGGCGAGACTGCCCAAGGGCACCCAGGGAACGAAAGCAGGAGCGAAAGACAGTGGCTGAGGAAGATGACCCCTGGCAACCTGGCAGAAGACGACTTAACAATTGAAAGGAGATGCAGGACATTGTTAAGTGAATTGTAAGGGAAGTTGTTTGATGGGAATGGGAGGAGGGTGGGGAGTGAAGGAGAAGGAGGAGGAGGAGGGAGAAGGAGGCGGCGAGGGGGTGAGGAGTGCTCGGGTTATGTAAATGCTTTGCAGACATAGGTAATGGTGGGAAGGGAGGCTGGGGGGAGGACAAAGAGAGGGGGGAGTCAAGGGGCGGTTAAGAATGCATAGAGGGGAAGAGTGAGGGGGGGAGGAGATGGCAGGGAGCGGAGGTGGAATAGAAGAACGAGGGCAGGTGGCGGTTTGAAGTCAGTCACTATTTATGGAAGACGAGTCTCCACTGAGGTGACGAGGGCAGGGGAAGGGAGGAAGGGTGGGAGGGGGGATGGGTAGGGTGTGGAAGGGGGAGGGGGAGAAGAAGCAGTTCAGAGAAGGAGGGGGAAACAATTCTTAAGGTGAGTTAAAAATAACAACACTAAATGTCAAAGGGCTCAACTCGCCATTTAAACGGCAGAAACGATAAAAAGAAATAACACGCCAGAGGGCGTCGTTAGTGCTCATACAGGAAACACACCTAACTCTGGCAACAGAACACATGGTTAAACTTAAGGGATATGTGTCCATGCATCAAACACAGTAGAAAAAAAGAAAGGAGGGGTAAGCGTAGTTACTCACCTGTAACAGGTGTTCTCCAGGGACAGCAGGAATCAGTCCTCACATATAGGTGACGTTGGTGCCGACGGAGCCCTCATGTGGAGCAATTCCCCAGCTTTCAAAGAAAGCCTTTGGGATTGCATCGCGCATGCATGGTCCCCTTCCCGCCCAAGGGTGCCATCTTGCTCAGTCTAATGACATAGCTAAAAAGATGGTAAAAGAACAAAATCAATAATAGTTGTTGTAGTTGTTGATATGGAAGGACAGACTAGATAGGCCATGTGGTCTTTTTCTGTCATCATGTTCCTATGTTTCTAATAATAGGAATGCAACTCCAGGGGAGGAAGGAGGGTCATGAGGACTGGTTCCTGCTGTACCTGGAGAACACCTGTTACAGGTGAGTAACTACGCTTTCTCCAGGAACAAGCAGGAAGTCAGTCCTCACATATGGGACTCCCTAGCTATAGGCTACCGAGAACCCATAGCTAAAAAACAGCTCCCTCTAGAAGAGCCACAGCAGCTGTGATAGGAATCCAGCAGAGAAACATCCCCAGTAGCCTGACACCAGAGGGCCGGAGGGTAGGAGTTGCCTAAACCTCAAATAAGTTGCGGAGTACTGCCTGGCCGAAAGCACTGTCTCATCGGGACTCTCCATCCAAGCAGTAATGGGCTGTAAAGGTCTGGCTTGAAGACCAGGTGGCGGCCCGGCAGATGTCTGCCAGTGGAACAGAGCAAAAGTGAGCCACTGATGCGGCTTTAGCCCTGACACGGTGGGCCATGACACGACCCTGCAACAGGAGGTCGACCGCCCTGTACGCCTAGGCGATGCAGTCTGCCACCCAGGTGGACAACATGCGTTTGGAGACAGGTAGCCCCCAGCTTACTGGGGTCAAAAGAGACGAAGAGTGGAGGAGCCCTTCGATGCCCCCGCGTACGCTCCAATTAGAAGGCTAACGCCCTCTTACAATCAAGGGTATGCAGAACCGCCTCTGCCTGGCTGGCATGCAGTCTGGGAAAGAATGTCAGAACCACCACCTCTTGGTTGAGGTGAAACGGAGAGACCACCTTCGGGAGAAATTTGGGGTGGGTGCATAGGATCACCCTGTTCCTATAGAACCATGTGTACGGTCTTTCTGAAACCAGAGCTTGTAGCTCACTCACTCGCCTGGCAGATGTGAATGCCACCAGGAAGAGTACCTTCCAGGAGAGGAAGTGCAGATGGCAAGCGGACATCGGCTCAAAAGGTGGGCGAGTAAGCTGTTGCAAGACCACATTGAGATCCCACTCGGTCGCCAGGGGACGGTTTTAGTAGAAGTAGTAGACCTCTGAGGAACCTGGACACCAAGGGGTGAACCGAAAGAGGTTGTCCTTCCACTGGTGAGTGATGTGCTGACAGAGCACTCAGGTGGATCCTGACAGAGTTAGACTTGAGGCCTAAGTCAGAGAGGTGAAGAGGGTACTGCAACACCACTGGTACAAGGCAAGAGAAAGGGTTTTCATTGTGTTGGTTACACCACACCTCAAACCTCCACCACTTGAAGGCATAGGCTTTCCTAGTGGACTGCCTCCTTGAGGCCAGTAACACTTCTTCTATGTTCTTAGGTAGGAGGAGAGGAGCCAGCACTACCCTTTCAGCAGCCAGGCCATCAGGTTGAGAGACCCGAGGTTGAGATTTAAGATAGAGCCCTGCTCCTGGGACAGGAGGTCGGGCCTCGTCCCCAGAGGGAGTGGGGTCTCCCTGCCAGCTGGAGGAGAACCGGGAACCAAGGTTGTCTTGGCCATCTGGGGCTACCAGGATGACCGAGGCTGTGTCCCGCAGGATTTTGAACAGAGTTCGGGCCACCAGAGGCATGGGAGGAAACGCATACAGGAGGCCCACAGACCAGATCATCAGAAAAGCATCAGCAGCCATCCTTTGGGGATGTGGCTGTCTGGAGCAAAGGTTGGGCAACTGATGATTCTGCGGGCTGGCAAAGAGATCTATGGATGGACGTCCCCAGCAGAGGAAGATCTGCTGGGCCACTTCCGGATTCAGTTGCCATTCGTGAGGTTGAAGAATTCGCTTAGTCTTCTGCTAGGCCGCTCTCTTGACCTGGCAGGTAAACCGCCTTGAGAGACATACCCTGTCTGATGGCAAAGGAGCAGAGGTCCAGTGTTTCCTGGCACAGGATACGGGACCCTGTCCCTCCCTGCTTGTTCACGTAAAATATAGTCACCTGACTGTCTGCACCAAGACAGACTGATGGGAGAGAACACGACCGAAGACTCGAAGAGCTAGGCGTATCGCCAGTAGCTCTAAGAGGTTGATTTGTTGTGTCCTCTCTGGGGGAGACCACAACCCTTGAGAGCATGAATCCTGGCAATGGGCTCCCCAGCCCAGCAGGGATGCATCTGTCGTCAGGACTCTTGAGTACGCTGGAGGCTGAAATGGCACTCCTCCCAGCAGGTTGGGTGGCTGAAGCCACGAGGCCAATGACTTCAGCAGTCGTTTGGACACCCTTATCCTGTCTCGGAGTCGCCCTGTGGCTTGTGTCCACTGATCCCGGAGGCACCACTGAGCTGTTCTCATGTTGAGATGGGCGTTCGGAGTCACATGCACTGTGGAGGCCATGTGTCCTAGAAGGTGCAGAAAATGCCTTGCTGATATCTGAGACTTGTGGCTGATCTGGTGTACTAGCTCCAGAAGCCTCTGTGCCCTGTCCTCTGGCAGGTAAGCCTTTGCTTGAATGGTGTGTCCAGTCTCACCCCTATGAACTCTAAATTCTGTGTGAGGAGCAAGGTGGACTTTGCCTGATTCATGACAAAGCCTAGATGCTGCAGTATGTTGATTGTGCGAGTCGTGGCCTGTTGGGCCTCTTGAGACGACGGGGCCCTGATGAGCCAGTTGTCGAGGTACAGGAAGATGAAGATTCCCTGGTTCCTGAGAAAGGCTGCCACCACCACCAGACACTTGGTGAACACACTGGGGGCGGAAGCTAGGCCAAATGAAAGTATTCTGTACTGAAAATGGTTTCCTCCCACTACAAATCTGAGATATTGCCTGTGGTCTGGATGTATAAGGATGTGAGTGTAGGCATCCTTCAGGTCTAAGGAGCACAGTCAATCTCCCTGTTGGAGGTAAGCCAGTAATATTCCAAAGGAAAGCATCTTGAACTTTTCCCTCACCAGGAACTTGTTTAAGTTTGCAGGTCGAGGATGGGCCTGAGGCCTCCTGTTCTCTTTGGTATCAGAAAATACCTTGAGTAGAAGCCTTGCCCTTTTAGGCTGTGGGGCACCGGCTCCACCGCCTGATCCTCTAGAAGACCGGCCAACTCCTGTAAGAGAAGGTTCCTGTGTAGAGGGGGTCTGAGAGGCTCCCCTGGGAAGTAGGAGGGAGGTACCTGGTTGAAGTGGAGCAAATAGCCCTTCTGGACTATTTGTAAGACACAGGTATCTGTAGTGATTGCTGGCCACCTGTGGGCGTACCGGGCCAGCCTTCCTCCAGTGCCAAGTCTCACCCCTGGCTGGAGAGAGAGACTATGCTGTGGCTGTCAAAAACCCCCTACCGACTGGGAAGGAGCTGGTGCTTGGGGCTTGGGAGTTTTCCGCTTAGGCGGGCCATGTCCCTGTCCCTTGGCCTGCTGCCCCTGATGGGGAGCCGGGGAGGCCTTGTGAGTGGGGTAGTTGCGGTAAGCAGCACCCTTCCTTTTGAAAAAGGACTTTTTACCCGAGCCCTTCTTTTTAGAAGGGGCAGAAGTTTTTGGGAGAATCTTGTCCGGGTCAAGTACTCTGACTCGATTTCGGCAGCCTTTTCAGTCATGGGTTTGCCGAAAAGGCTGTCATCTCGGCATGGGACAACGACCAACTTGTCCTGTACCCATGGCTCTAGGTCCAACGACATTAGCCATGCCTGGCGTTGGGCCCCGATGCCAGCCGCGACTACTCAGGCCAAAGCCTAGAAGCCGTCATAGGCTGCCCGTGACAAACTTCAAGCACTCTCGAATCCCCGTGGACAAGACCTTGAATTGCTGCAAGGGTTCCTCGGAGAGGCTAGCTGAGAACCTGGCAATCTCCTTCACCAACCACCATGCCTATGTACAGCTGGTATGTTTGGACACGGCAGGACAGCATCGAGTCCTGGTAGCATTTTCTGCCGAGGGCATCCAGGTTCCAGGCTTCCCTGCCAGGAGGCACCGAGGAGTGCGTTTTCTGGCTCTTGAGCCTGTGCATGACCGATTCCACAACCATGGAGTTGTGCGACAGCTGTGCCTTCTGAAACCCAGGGCTCTTGCGGACTCGATAGATGGAATCGACCCGCCTACTGAGAACTGGAACAAATAGATAGAAGCATGAACAAATGAAGGGGGAAAGAGCGGGGAGGGAAGGGAGGGGGAGGGGAAGGCTGAAGAATAGGTAATATTGAATGTTGTAATAGCTAGCAAGGGATAAAACCATGGTTGCTGGTAGATTGTTGTTGAAAATGTACACTGTTGAGTTAAGAAGCTGTGTGTATTATACACTGAAAAAATTTTAATAAAAAGTTAAATGGAAAAAAAAAGCCGTTAGTGTAGCTGGGTTTAAAAAAGGTTTGGACAAGTTCCTGGAGGAAAGGCCCATAAACCATTATTAAAAGGGACCAAGGATATCACTGCTTGACCCAATACAAGCATTGAGGAACCTGTGTCTTTTGGGGAGACTGCTAGGTACTTATGACTAGATTGGCCACTGTTGTAAACAGGATACTGGGCTTGATGGACCTTGGTCTGACCCAGTATGGCATATCTTATGTTCCCGGTGTAGCAATATTTCTTTCAATTTTTTTGCATCACCACCTTTAAATACCACTTCAGTCATGGGTAACATCCCTACATCTTCCTCAGTAAAGACCGAAGCAAATAATTCATTCAGTCTCTCCGCTATAGCCTTGTCCACTCTTACTGCCCCTTTTACCCCTCTGTCATCTAATGCTCCAACTGACTCTCTCACAGGTTTTTTTGCTACGAATGTACTTGAAAAAGTCTTTATTATTCATTTTTGCTTCCACAGCAAGTTTCTTCTCAAATTCTCTCTTTGCCTGCTTTATCAATGCCTTGCATTTAACTTGCCAGTGCTTGTGCTGTTTCCAGTTTTCATGATTTGGCTCTTTTTTCCATTTCCTGAAAGATTTTTTTTTTAAACTATTTTCCTCATTTTATCATAGTCTCCCTTTCGAAAGTTAAAAGGTAGTAATGTGGATTTCCTTACCATTCCTCCTCCATTAATTAAATCAAACGCGATCATGCAACGATCACTATTGCCAAGTGGCCCCAACACCCTTATCTCTTGCACCAGATCTGTTCCACTAAGGACTAAGTCCAAAATGGCTTCCCCTCTGGTAGGTCCAACTGACTGTTTTTTCTGCTACGAATGTAATTGAAAAAGATTTTATTATGCGTTTTTAGCTTTCATATCAAGCTTTTTTCAAATTCTCTCTGCCTTGCATCTAACTTGCCAGTGCTTATATTATTTTCTGTTTTAGTCATTGGCCTCTTTGTCCATTTCCTGAGACGCTTATTTGGCCTCTCTATCCTCACATCTAAACACTGTTCCCTCTAAGCTGTGCGCATGCACACACCTCGCCGAGCGAGCGCACATTCTTTACAACAGAGCGCACAAAAATTACGGCTCTGATTCTGATAGAAAACAACACAGACGTCTTAAAATTTAAGTTATGATTGTAATTACTAGAAATTTCCCACTTCATTTAGTAATCGTCTATTTTCATTTAATTTGAATAAAATCAGTGGTGTACATACTGTATTCTGATGTGTAGTCAAATTTTAAAATATATAACTCCGAGTGTCGTTATGTGGTGCACAAAAATTTAACCTTCCTTCAAAAGCTGCACACAGCTGATATTTTATGCGCACACAGCCTACAGAAAATTAGAGGGAACATTGCTTCTAAACCATGCTGGCAGTTTTTTGGCTCTCTTTCTAAAAGCATGGAATTACATCTGGTCTGGGCTTCCACAATAGCATTTTTAAACACTTATGCTTGATATAAAATCTTAGCCTTTGCAGCTACTCCTTTTAGTTTTTTTCTTAACTTATTTTCCTCATTTTATCATAGTCTCCCTTTTGAAAGTTAAAAGTTATTACTAAAGCAGCTTTTTTCCCCCCCTCAATACTGTCCCCTCAATGGCCTGTTTCTAAGCCCTAGTCTGGGACTAAGCCAGCTGCATGTACTGTAAGAGGCTGGCCAGCGATCATCTAATGCCTTGATAATGGCTAGCTTACAAAAGAGGAACAGAGAATGCCACAAACCCAGATCAAGCTTTCATTCTGAAGGGGACTCCTCGTCGAACAAAAAAATGGTCACCAGGTCAACACAGAACAGACAGCCGGAGAAACTATACATTCCTGACATTCCATGCACCCAGTGCTGTGATCCTCAGACACTGCCCGTCTTGCTAGTCAAGTAGAGTCCCATGTCCCACCTAGAACAAGCACACCAAACCAAACTCTTGCTTCACAGAAACTGTCCAGGGCCCTGCACTACCTACTCTATCCCTAAAAGAATTCTCTGTTCACTACTCTCATTATCCGTGGCGTACATTTGAAATCTACAGGAAGAAAGCAAAATCTAAAGGTCCCCTAAAAAGACCCTGCTAATACAACATCATTCACTCATTCAGCCATCCTTACATTCATGCTATTATATTTTCCTATTCTTTTTTTTTTTTTTTTTTACTTTCAGAAATTCAAAACCATGCATATCCAGAGTTCCTGTGAGCAAATGCCCAAAATGGTGGCTGTTCTCACCAATTCCCAGCCTGCCATTGCTATGACTAAACATGCTGGAAGAACCTCCAACGAGAATGGCAGAGACCAGATCCAGGAGCCAAGCCGCACAGCCTTTCCTCACAGCCATGGTTCCCCCATGTATTCCGCTCCAGAAGCAAGTGACCACCATGCAGCACCAGTTTCGCTGAGCTCAGCACCTACATGAGCGAACCACGCCCCGAACGTGCTGCTTCTGCAATGAAACTGAATAGCCCAGTCACATGCCGTGCTAACTCCACTGAAAAACACTGCTCCTGTGTTAACGAACCTGTCTCTCCTGTATTAGTTGAGAGGGCTTACTGTGCTCCATTCTGCCCCTCCATCACTCCAATAGCCTCCTGCCAATACTAGAGCTGATTGAAAACCTGCTGCCACCACACCTGCAGAAAGATAAGGAGGGAGGGAAGTTTTCCCAGCAAACCGCTCCCTATAGCAGCAACTGCTGTCCGCAGCGTGAAAGCTGCCAATCCCAAGCAAGGTGCCCTGGCCTCAGCCAACAAAAACACGTTCCAGAAGCTGTAGTTCCCACTACCATAACAAGAGGGGTCTCCACTCAGCAGAAACAGACCTTCACAGTCTTGAACAGAGCCTACCGGTAACTAGAACATGCCTTTAAAAAAAAAAAAAAAAAAAAAAAAATCTATATCTATATATATATATATCAAATCTTTCGCTCACTCCCCAGTGGGGAAGGGAAGGGGTCATTTCCATCCAGGCTGCAGAACCTTGGTGGGGGAGGGGGGTAGGGGACCCAGTACCACCAGGTTATGCACCCCAGGAGCAGGGGGAAGAGACCCGTATCCGCCAGGCTTTGAACTCAAGGAGGGACGGAGGGACCTAGAACCACTGGGTTTGCATCCTAAGGCCATTACAAAAGAGGGGGGGAAAACATGGAGCCAGCAGGGTCTGTACCACAAGGCCTGCAGTCAGCTTTACCACTTAGATCAGTCCACTCCAATTCCATCCAGACTGCACAGGATTAACCACCTCCATCTGCTGGAAACTGAGAAATACTGGTTAGAGTCTGCACAAGATCTTTGTGTGGTGACATCATCAAACCTGTTTGTTCTCAGTCTCCATCTGCTGGTAGGAGTGCAAAACCCATGTGACTGGACTGGAGGGACAATGAGAAAAGGGGATGAATGCAGGGAAAAAGAGAGCAGAAAAGCTAGAAGAGAATGGGGTCAGAAGTAATGAGTTTGAAGGAGGAGAGGAGAGATGAGGCAAAGGCAGCTTTCTTCATCTGTGATTTTAGGAGAGGAGGAGAGAGTGTCAGGGGCCAAAGGAAAGGGAGATGAACAAATTGAGAAGGATGTAACCTATTTGAAAACTCACACAGGTCACCTCCACTTACATATAATCATAAACCCTGGTCTCCTGCGACATTTCAAGGTTAGATTGTGTTTAACTGGGGAACAGAAAAGATGGTGTTGTCTGAAGTCTTACTAGCTGGTGAGAGAAGGAGAGAGAGAGAGAAACAGAAAATTAAGTCCGATGGCAGGAAGGGGATGACAAGAGGGAAGAGGAAGAAGTGCCCTCCATGTACTCACTACATGACATGGGCTCCTCCTCAATTAGCTAGTTTCTTATGATCTTGAAGAGATCAGTCTTGTGATAGTATATCAGGAAATCGGGAGCAGAATTTATATTTCCTCTTGACTGCATAACACTGGCATTTTAGGCCTTGAATAAACATTTGAGACTATCAGATTTCTGAGTTGGTTAGGATGAGATGTATTTTTTTAAAACCTTCATAGAGGCACAGCTTTAAAACTTTTATGCTATTATACTAGTATAAATGAGACATACCTTCTTCATCTTCCCATTCCAGATCCAGCGAGGCACTGTCATCATTCCCACTTGCTGATTTTGTTTTAGTTGTTAAATCACAACTGCTCTCTGTATTTGGTGTTAAAATAGTGGCTTCTGATGAAAGTCCTGGACCAGAAAATTATTTGGCTATAATGAATACATCTTAACAATATAAGAACTAGGACTAAGTGCTCTAGTATCAACATTGAGTATATAATACAATTGTACATAACTCTGTATAGGTTTCAATTTTCCATTGGTCTTTTCACATTTCCCATAATAAAACAAAAGTTGTGAAAACTGATTAACATATCAAGTCTGACTCAAGTAATGGAGAAAATGTGGTTTCCCTAAATTACATTAATATATAATTATACTGTTGACATAAATGAAAGTTTAATGCAGAACTAAAATACATCCGAGTGCTGTACCTGCTCTGAGGTATTAGATGATAGTAGTTTGCTTAAATGTATATTTGTGTTTAATTATAGATGTTTATTGTATCTTGCATAATACCATTACACACGGACCGCTTAGGAACTCTATATAATTTTCATATGATTTTTTGTTGGACCTTCTCTGTTCCAAGCAGACTAGGAAGTCTGTCAGAAATTTTTCAAAGTCCCTTTTATTCTGCAAATCCCTAAAAAGGCATATCCCGCTTGTTAAATAACTTCACCTTCAATTCATTCAAAGATTCATTGCTCCAGAGCAAGAATGCCTGAGTTTTAGTGTTGGAAGGAGATACTATCCTGATGCAAGAGTCGCAAGCTAAGTGATGCCATCCGAAACACAGTAGTATGCTGACTTGAAAGCAGTTACTCACCTGTAACAGGTGATCTCCGGGAACAGCAGGAATTTAGTCCTCACATATGGGTATCGTCGGTACCGACGGAGCCTGCGCAGGAACGCTCCCCAGCGTCCAATTAGAAAGCTTTTGGGAGCATCCCACAGCGCCTGCATGCTGCCTTCCCGCCTTTCCCAACTGCCTCTCTCCAGTTGAGTTTTAAAGCTGACACAGAGAGAGAGAGGGAAAGGGGAAAAGATAGAGAGATACAACTCCTAGGGGAGGTGGGTGGGTTGTGAGGACTAAATTCCTGCTGTTCCCGGAGATCACCTGTTACAGGTGATTAACTATGCTATCTCCAGGAACAAGCAGGAATGTAGTCATCACATATGGGGAGACTCCCTAACTTTAGATGCCAGGGAGAGACCCCAGAAGTTGTGCGTCCCTGAGAAGGGCTCCACTTCCCCCCATGGATCTCTGGCATCCTATCAGGGATGGTGGGTAGGAGTTGATTAGGTATGGAACAGGTGTTGGAGAACAGCCTGACCAAACAAGGCATCCCGGCGGGAGTCCTTGTCCAAGCAGTAATGGGCTGTGCAGGTATGAACCGAGGCACAGGTGGCTGCTCGACAGATGTCGTCGATAGACACAGAGTGCAGATGAGCCATTGAAGCTGCCATGGCTCTCACATTGTGAGCTGTGATATGGCCCTCCAGAGGAAGATTCTTACTCTGATAGGCAAAGGATATACACTGAGAAATCCAGTTAGATAGTGTTCTCTTGAAGACTGGAAGTCCCAAATGAGAAGGATCAAAAGCAACAAAGAGTTGAGAGGACTTTCTATGTTTCTGTGTTCTTTGTAAGTAAAAGGCTAAAGCTCTTACAGTCCAAAGTATGAAGGTTCCTTTCTGCATTTGATGCATGAGGTCTTGGAAAGAACACAGGCAGGTAGACCGCTTGGTTTAGATGAAAAGGCGAGACCACCTTTGGCATAAAGCGTGGATGAGTCCTAAGGACTACCTTGTCATGGTGGAACCTTGTATAAGGTGGATCAGCTACTTATGCCTGCAACTCACTGATGCGACGTGCTGATGTGATTGCAATGAGAAAGATAACCTTCCAAGAAAGGAATTTCAATGAGGTAGTAGCTAAGGGATCGAAAGGTGGCTTCATGAGCTGACCAAGAACCAGGTTTAAGTCCCATGCCACCGGTGGTGGCCTAATGGGAGGCTTAGTTAAAGAAGGCCTCTCATAAATCTTGCTATAAGAGGATGGGAGGAAATAGGTTGTCCATTTAGAGGCTTGAAAGAAGCTGCAATAGCACTCAAATGGACTCTTACTGAGTTAGAAGGCTAAGTTCTCTAGCTGAAAGTCAAAGGTCTTGTGGAGGCTGCGACTGCTGGGGCGGCTGAGGCTTAGCAGTCTTTGCTTTCCTTTGTTTGGGTGGTTGCTGACCTTTGCTGACAAGCTGACCTGCAGAACGTCCCTGCTGAGAATAAGCAGGATATCATCTTTTCTTTTTAGAAAAGAATGGTTTCTTGAAAGATTTCTTTCTAGCAGGATTAGCTGTGGACTTGGATAATCTATCCAAGGTGGAGTTGTCAGCATCCAACTCATTGGCTTTTTCCTGCCAATCTTTACCAAACAGGTTCTCACCAGTACAAGGGATATTTCCCAGTTTGTCTTGTACCCAGAGCTCCAGATCAGATGCCTGGATCCAAGCAATTCTACGTGCACCTATGGCAATGGCAGAGGTTCTGCTTATGCACTCAAAACAGTCAAAAGCTGCACGGTTGACAAATTTAGAAACATCTTGGGCATGTTTGACCAATGTGAGAAAATCCTGCCTTCTATCCTCAGGAAGAAGAGGACTCAAAGCCTCTAAATCACCTGTGACTTCCTTTAGGAACATTCCCATGTATAGACTATAGGAACTGATCCTGGCAGAAAGCATGGAAGCTTGGAAGACACGATGTCCAAAAGCATCCAAAGTTCTGCACTCACGTCCTGGAGTATTAGAGGCATGTCTCTTTGCACTCTTGATCCTTCTCATAGCTGATTCCACTACAACAGAGTGGTGAGGAAGCCGAGTATTTTGGAAACCAGAACAAGGAGGGACTCGATACAGAGTATCCAGTCTACGAGAATGAGGCGAGGTGGTAAGAGGTGTCTCCCACATTCTTAACATAAGATCTCATGGATGGGCAGGGTAGCTGCCTCCTTAGGAGTTTTGGGATATTGTAAAATTTCCAACTCCTTTGCCCTAGGCTCTGTTTCAGGGGCCACAGTAATGGATAGACCCCGAGCCACCTCTCTGATAAAATCCTGGAAGGAAATATCCTCTGGAGGAGACATCCTGCGCTTAGGGGAGGAGGGCTCCTCTGGGAGAAGCATTCCTGCATCGACAGAACTATCAGAATCCTCAGAATCTTCTGAGGACTCGAAGTACCACCTGTCTGGATGCTCTTGAAGAGCCTGATACCCGTGCCGACCGAAGTCAGTACCGGGAGTAATCGGTACCGGAAGGCATCGGATGACTGGGTGCCGGAAATGAGGACACCGATGTCGATGTTATTGGTACCGGTACCAGAGTCGGTGCCTGTACCGGTTGAAATGTCTGACGCGGTTCCGAGGTCATCGAAGACACAAGGAGAACCGCCAGACTGTGTTCAATAGCGGGGGCGTGCACAGTAGCAGGAGAGCAGAAGCCATCAAGAACAGCTGTTTGTAAATGCTCCCTCCCCCTGCTAAGTGGATCGCGAGGAAAGAACTTTTAAACTGTCACTGCGGAGGCATGCCCGCGCCTTAGGGCCTCGCCAGAGGGCCCTTTGGCGTGGCCCTTAGGCGTTGGACCGTGCAAGGCAAAAGAAACATCTGCTCCTTGCTATATAGTTGGTAACTCTGTTTGAAGGTATGACTATGTTAGTTAATTGTATTGTAATGTATGTATTGTCATTCCCTGTGCTATGTAGTCTCACTTCCAACAACTTTGATGTAATGATAAGGTGGTGCATGTCCTCCCTGCCTTTGTATGACCTTTGTAGTATGTTGTGAACCGCTCTGATTGAAGGAAAAGGCGGTATACAAAACATGCCAAATAAATAAATAAATAAAATAGCCAGGACTCTCTGGTCTATCGACGCTGCCGATGCCTGGATGTCGGTACCGGAGAAGATTGCCGGTACCCCAGAGCATGGCACCAGTAGTTCTGCCGAGGTTGAGGCCTCGAGAACGTCCTGGAGCCCCGATAATGCTTTGGAAGCCGAAGCCTCCCGTCGGGGCAATTTTGCCGGTGCAGAATCCTCAAGGGCAACGCCAGAGGCATCTCGATGCTTAGAAGGAGATCTACCCTTTGAGGACCAGCTAGACTTGTGTTTAGTTACCTGAGATCCACGGGAGGAAGACGAAGCCCTGGAAGACGTCGATGCCACCGAAGCTGCATCAGAGGGAAACAGGGTACTGAGCTTGGCAGCTCGGTTCTGTCGACCTCTCCTGGACATCATGGCACAGGCCATACATTCCGAGATGGAATGGTCAGGACCTAAACATTTCAGACACCACTCATTGGTGTTGGTGACTATTTTGAGAATCCAAGAGTCAGATATTATAAAGGGGCTAACAATGCACAAAGAGCGTATATCTCCCTCTGACAGGAAAGTCATAAGGGAGTAGTACAGGGGGTTAAATCAGCTATGTTCCCTAGGAGCCAGTCAAAATCCCATCCCTGATTTGGGCTGGGATGCCAGCTGGACCTTCTATGTTTTCTGCTGCCAGGCAGTAGGACTAGAGAGGGTTTTGAGGGTGTCAGCATGCTGCTTGATCATAGTTAAAGCCTCTTGCACTTTATTCTCCCAAGGAATGGCACATTGTAAGTCTGAAGTCTGGATCCATGGGTGTCTCCGGGTACTAATACTCAGAGGAGGCTCTTGGTGCTGTATCAAAAATGTGTCACTTAGGCAATATATTTTCTATATTCTTTCCTTTGAGTCATTAGGAAGCACTATTGCATGGCTCTCTGGAGGGAGAGAGTACATTGATTTGTCCAGAATGCCAATGATCTCCTGCAAGTGCATGCCTATGAAGAGCTGGTAGGATGCTGCGCAGGACGTCAGCATAGCAATCTGAATTTTCTCCCCAAAAACTCGTCTTAGCCTCCCCTTCCCAGGGTCACCAAAGAGTGGGTCATAGAAGTTTTGGCTCTTTGAGAGCATATTAGACGACCATGGAATGGTGCTGCAGCTCGAGGTGCTCGAATCTGGGAGCTTTTTGGACCTTATACATAGTGTTGACCATCTTATTGTCACAGAAAGGATGGATCTCTGGTATTCTCATTTGCAGTCTCTGAAGGATGCAGTGCATAGGCATTGTCACTGCTTCCTTAAGGGAATCTGAATACTGGAGGATATCCAACTCTTCGACACTGGGCTCTTCCTCCGTTTCCATCTGATATGGAATGGACTGGCCATTTCCCTGACAAAATCATGAAAGGTGAACTCATCAGGCAGGATTTTCATTGCTCATGAGGTGGTGTAGGATCTGAAAGAAGTTCTGGGGAACTCGCCTCTGAAAAGTCATATTCAGGAGTGCTCAGATACAGACTCAGAGTTACTCCAATGATGTCAGAGTCTCTTCCTGGGCCAACCCCCACTTGTCTGGGGAAGCGGATCTCCTCCAGAGGCATCTGTGCACAGATGGCCTATGATGCCTAGGGGGATTGATCATCCCCTGATGCACCTGAGACTAATACTGGCCCGGTAGGAACTAGTGTTAAAGTCCTTTAATGTCTCTATCCTGATTTCTTTCCTGCAAGCATGCAGCGAGTCTTGAGGATGGATTTGTTTACCCCTGTTATCCAAGTTATTTGCCCTGTTATCTGTAAACTCATACATGTTAATTGTACTGAGCATTTTTGTTCCATGTAAACCGCGCTGATGCTGAATAGTGCGGTATATAAGAGACTGTAAATAAATAAATAAATTTGAAGCACCGATGTGCCACTGTCTATACCACTGAAGCGTAGGGAAAAACAAACAGGCATGAGATACTCCAAGGGCTGACATTAACAAAGGAGCAGGGCCTGCAGCAGATTCAGCCAATAATTCCAGAATCTGTCAGGGAGAATTGGCAGACTGCTCTCAGCCTCATGGAGTCTGGCACAGTCCCTCTGACACAGAGAAGGATAAGCAGACCTCACGTTGGAGCTGCTTCGAGGGTTGGGGTTGCTCCAATACTTCAGTGCTTTTGACATTGTGTTCCAATGAATGTCAACGCCGATGCACTGCAGCCTCCATCTAACCTTCGGCATCTTTGGTTCTTGATGTATTAAGAGAATGAAGACAACTCCTTCCACATCCTCAGAGCAGTATGAGTGGGTGACCGATGCTGGGGTAATATACTGATTGTTTGGCTCCAAGTGAGCTCTAGAGCTCCTCGATATCTATGTTCTGCCAGCATCTGATGCAGTTCCCTCAGGTTACGGAGACAGATGCTATCAATAATGATGGATCAGTCTCATCTGCAAACACAAAATACAATGAGAAAATTCATGGTCAGGCCCAAGCACTGCAAGCACCATTTGTGAGTGTCTATAACAGACAAGGTATTGGCACATGGGATGCACTGTTTAAACCTGTTGCCCAGTTTTAGGGATATATTGCCTGGAAAAATAGCTGCAACATAATCATATCTTTATTGTCTTTATTGCAGTGCTTGATATACCACCCAGGCGGCACATCAGAGCGGTGTACAATCAATGTGGCCACAAGTTAAAACAAAGGGAGAAAGGAACACCATTATTCAGTCAGGAAAGCAGCAGATAAGAGGACAGGCAGAAAAAAAAAGAAATAGATGCAACAAACATATGTGGAGGAGAAGGGGGATAGAGGGGATTGACTGATGGGGGGGGGGGGCCTAGGGGTCGGGGAGAGGGAGGTCAAAAGCAAGATGGAAAAGGTGGGTTTCGAGCATTGTCTTGAAATGAGGGAATGATACATCAGTGCAAAGGGCTTGTGGGAGTGAGTTTCAAAGTGCAAGACCTAGGGAAAAACAGAGTGGCAGGTAAGTTCAAGACAGGCCCGGGCAGGAGAGAGAAGGAAGAGTCTGTTCCCATGGGAGGATCGGAGAGGGCAGGGGGGGGGGGAGGGGCTGATGGTGAATGAGGTCTGACTATTCTGAAAAGGTAACCTGGCCAGAACACCTGAGGCCTAAATGTGGCCTAATAGCAGTGACACACAGAGGAAACTTAAAAACAGTCAAAAATGCTAAACTAAGATTTTATAGGGCATAAAATGCAGCTACTGTGGCAGCAGAGATGAAAACTCACAAAGCGAGAGGGAAAAACATGAAAAAGAAAAAAAACCAAAACAATGAAATTGTGACGAGAAATGCGAACCCATGAAAACATCTCTGGGGCTTCGCAGATAAATGAAGACTGAGGAGACAAGGCATGGCAGGGGCAGGCAGGAATTCGGAAGCAAGCATGTGAGAACCACTCCAAGAGTTTCTAGAAGGAGCTGGGAGAAGTTCCATAGGGGCTCCGTCAGTGATGTCACCCATATGTGAGCACTTATCCTGCTTGTTCATACAGAAGCATTGTTCCCATTCAGGGCTACTCCTTTTTATACCCCTTACTCAGGTTTCACCTATTAAGGGTACTTCTCCCCAAGCTGTTCAATTTTCACCTATTGTTTCTCACCCCCTATCCGTCTCCATTCTTTTTTTTTTTAATTATATTTTTTATTGAGGACTTCACAAACAAAAGTACCTGCATCGCGAAATAGATTACAACCAAAAATAAATAAATAAAAGCTGAGCATCTAACATAGGGTATAGTAACAATATATGTACAACAAAGCACAGAGTAATCTATATTCCCAACCCTCAAAGATAGGGGATCGTGTTAACAGCCCTCCTATATTTGAATTCAACCCCCTAACACAATCATACCTTCACCATCCATGCAATCACTCATCCATATACCTCTTCCCTATCCCCCCTTCCCCCTCATGCTACGCACTCATTGTCAATCACTGAATCAACACAATGCCTGGCAGAACTGTTGCCAAAGCTGCCCATACAGAAGCCAATCAGGTTTGGTTTGAGCTTTATAGAACTGCAATTCAAAGAAACCTAACTCATGCATCAAATTCACCAACTCCTGCCGCCCTGGTACACCTGCTTTCACCCAATGACGCAGAATCACTCTCTTAACCAGCAATAAGACTATTCCTAAGAATCTCAGTTCGGCCTGCAGCAGAGCATGGGTACCTCTAAAGGTAATGTCTCTAGAAGCAGCAGAGAGTATGTCCACTGAACATTCATATGTAGTACAGACTTTAGGGTGGCCAGTACTGCCGTCATACCTACTGCAATTTCTAATATTCTAAAAAGGAATGCCGATAGCTACCCTCATGGGTCCTGCACTTAAGACAATAAGGGTCTGTGCAAATGCCTCTTTGATAACCCTTCAGACGGGTAATGTAAGCACGGTGTATGATTTTGTATCGCATCTCTTGCAGGATCGCATCTTTTGTCAAAAGTTGGATTGTGGTAAACCTCTTCATCATATCCTTTCAGGTGATGTTTTTAGATATTGCTACTGCCTTTGATTCTGTTTCTCAGCGTGTAGGAGTAAGTGATGAGGAGGAGAGGGGTCTGACGGAATGTCCTCATGCTGAGCGGTATCTAGGCACTCATTCATCACCCATTCCAAATCAGAATCGGGAGTGCAAAGCCCCGGTGGAAATCACACCAGTGTGCAGACCGGGGGGGGGGGGGGGGGAGAGGATGGCAGCTAGGGTTTCTGGTGGTCCGACCCAAGGCTCAGACCAAAACCGGGATCGGTTACTGGAATTTTCAGCATCTATCATCAATATTGATTGTTCTTTGTCTTTTCGTGCTCACTAAATAAGGTTTAATAGCCTTCCAATATGATCACTCGCCTGCCTAACCAATATAAATCCCAACCGATCTACCTTCACTAGTTGAGGCATCACTGTTTGAAATCTGTTAGAATCCTGGCTAACAATTCAGCATCTAAATAAATCAAGAATATAGGCCTATAGGAACTGCAATCAGTCCCATCCTTCCCTGGCTTGGTTATTAATTACCATTGCACCCACTATGTGCATGCACTCTGGTAAGCCCTTCCCACCTACCACTCCCACTAAATTAGCCATATCAATGGGTCTGCTATATGCTCAAACATTTTATAAAAAAAACCCAAAAACTTGACCATAAGGTTATCTAAATCTTGGGCCTTCCCTTCTTTTAGGGATCTGATAGCTCCTAAAATTGTTCCATGTAAAACAAGCCCTTGCTTTGTTGACTGTTGTTCAATTGTAAGCCGCATTTGAACTCTGGAAGATGCGGGATATAAATGATTGTTAAATAAATAAATAAATAAATATCACCACCTCCATAATACTGTCCCGTATTAGGCATGCTTCTTTACTGACTGAGGCCAGTGGACAATCAAAGTAATTCAATATGACTGCCTCTCCCCTCCCACTTCCCTAATCATGTGGATCCATACTGCCAAAAGACCTCCCTAATGACTTTGGGATCTTTTGCCATTTCCCCTCTAGCATCCCTTAATTCACGTGCTAAAATCCTGCCAGTCTTATTGCCCAATTCAAAATAAACTTGCTTTGCTCTTTCCCAATTAAACGTTAATTCCTTCACTCTTATTCCATCCAACTCCCTTTGTAGCTTATGCATTTAATAAGAGAGCATAGTTGCTTACCTGTAATGGGGGTTC
This sequence comes from Ichthyophis bannanicus, assembly GCA_033557465.1. Lineage (NCBI taxonomy): Eukaryota > Metazoa > Chordata > Amphibia > Gymnophiona > Ichthyophiidae > Ichthyophis > Ichthyophis bannanicus. Next base: position 1,199,878,765 of record CM066032.1, on the reverse strand, counting down.
TCCGTAGACAGCAGGGGTATGCAGCCACACTAAAAGGTGAAGCCCCCGGACTGAGCCTTGTGCCAGATCTCCCACAGCTCAGAGAAGCTTTGTTACGTCACTGAGCATGCGTGCCTGCTTCCTGCCTGCTGTGCCCAGAGAATCAGTTCGTACCAGTGCAGAGAAGCGACAGAGATAAACGTTATGAGAGATGAGGCGCCACAGAGGTGCTGTGAATAGTTGACACTACTTAATTTGTTGGTGTTGATTCCTGTTTCTTTTTTGTTGTTGTTGTTTTTGTTGTGGGGAAGGCAAGTGGGAGAGTGTGGCTGCATACCCCTGCTGTCTAAGGAGAATTCCCGTTAAAAGGTAAGCAAATACGCTTTCTCTGGAGGCAAGCAGGGGGCTGCAGGCAGACTCAAAGGTGAGTTCAGAGCTAGGGGCTGCCTCATTATGTAATTCTGGTTGTATGAAACATTTGTGTAATCAAGGTGACCCAAACTTAGCTCGGGCGGAGGAGTAGAATCAGGTAGCAGATTCCAGAGGACAGCATGGCTGAAGGAAAAGTCCATCACAGATGAATGATCCAGACTGTAATACTTAGTGAAGGTGTAAATGGACGACACGGTAGTTGTCCTGCAGATGTCCTGGGTAGAGACAGAAACCAGACTGGCAATGGAAGTGGTTGTGGCCCTGAGCTTGTGAAAGGCAACATGCCCTGGAGTAGGGAGAGCAGCTTGCTCGTAGCAGAAGGCAATGCAGTCCAAAATCCACGAGGATACTGTATGGTCAGCTTCGCTGTGGGGTGACCCAGGTTATTGGGATTGAAAGTCAGGAACGACTTGCAGAGGCTCAGTACGATGCTGATAGTAGAGAACTACTCTTCTGCAATCCACAGTATGCCATTTCTCCTCCAGAGAGCCAACAGGGGCATTCGGAAAGAAGATAAGGAGTACTATGGGAAAGTCAAAACCACCTTAGGGAGAAACTTGGGATGTATCTGGAGGATGACCTTGTCATGGAAAAAGTGTGTATATGGGGGATAATGCACCAGTGCTTGAATTACCCCCAGACGTCTAGGCAAAGTAATGGCAATGAGGAAGACTGTTGTTCAGGTGAGATATCTGAGCAAAGTGGACAGGAGAGGCTCAAATGGTGGTTGCATCAGCTGAGACAAAACATTAAGGTCCTAGGCCAGCGTAGGCGGTTGGATGGGAGGATTGGTGTTCATGAGACCTCTCATGAATCAGGAAACAACTGGATGAACTGAAATGGGTTTGCCATCGACAGGGTTGTGCGAAGCGGCAATAGCCAAAAGATGAAAACATACTGAATTAGTCTGTAGGCCTGAGTGGGCTAGCTGAAGGAGATAAGACAAAAGCTGGCCCACCAAGCAGTGAACTGGATCCTGTCCATTCGATGCAACCCAGAGGGAAAAACGGAACTACTTGTGCTAATATGAACACTGCACAGAGGGTCTTCAAGAAGCAGTGAGAACAGAGAGGACATCCTGTGACAGTAAAGAAATCAATGCTTGGTGCCCTGAAGCCGCTATGCCATGAGGGATAAAGGACTGAAGTTTGGGATGTAGAAGGTAACCCTGATGCAGAGTCAGCAGGCCTGTCTGATTCCCAGGTATTGTCGCGCCCCCTACTGGCCAGGCGGTAGCCTAGAACTTATTTTTTTAATGTCCCTTGTTTAATCACCTATGCATGTAGTTGTGAGGTTGAATGAATTCAGCCGAGGGGTTTTTTTTTCAAGGCACACAGGATTTTTATTTATTCTTCAGCCAAATGAACTTTGCCGTTCAAAAATACCAAAACATAAAAATGGTGGATACTTTCTCCAGTGAAACAAAATCAACAGAATAAATTGCTTCTGAAGTTAGCTTATTTACAATGCCAGGCAACAGTATATCTTCAGGTGGAAATAGTCAGTACTCTTCATGCCAAACAGCTTCCAGCTTGGTTACAAACTTTACACTCTTCAAGTTATGCAGACCAATGGCACTTTTACTGCAACTATTTTTCTCTCACCCACAGGCTTTCCTTAGAGGCTGAATTACAAACTCTGGCCTTCACTTGCAAAACAATCTTTTGAAAAACTCTGAGTCAAGCCTCGGAGCTCAGCACCTCATTTGCATATTCTTCTCAGCACTGCCCCACTGAAAGCTAAGCTTCTAGGTTTCCTACTTTCTAAACCTTATAGTTTGTCAGTTTTGGGCATAAACTAAAGAGCAATCCATTTCCATATCTGAGGGCAAATCCTCTAGCATAGATTCTTCTAGGTCCATGCTTTCCCCTTCAGAATCTGTTGGTAAATGGTTTAACCTTGTCTCAGAAGTATCAGGCTTTAACTTTTCTAAAACCTTTAAAACTTTCTGTAATATGGCTTCCTCTCTCTGCTGAGGGCTCTTGGAGGAATTAGGTGGTTTCTTATCTCTCAGGAAGCTATGAGAGGCTTTTAAGGTGCTCACCTTGCTTTGTGGAAATAAGCTCTCCTCAGACATTACTGCCGAAGGCTCTGTTTCCATCTGCTCTGCTGGGGACAACTCTCTGCCATGTTCATAGCTTGGTTCGTCTCCCTGATAAGCTTTCCCTCTCAAAGGATTTCTTCCGTACCTCCTGCAGGACTCCTTGGGCTCATGCCTTACTCTGTGTACAGGCCTTGCTCCGTGTTCCTTCTCCCCTCCGTGCTCCTTGTGCTGCTGCTTCCTCTGCTGCTTATGCTCTTCATGCTGCTTAGGCTCCTCGTGCTGCTTAGGCTCCTCCACCTTATATCTGTGTATTTCCCTTTCGTTTTCTATCTCCACTTCCAGCTGTTCCTTGTGAGCAGTGCTGGTTGCCATGGAGCTAGGGCGTGTTTTTTTCTAACTGGAGTTTTAACCCTTAAACTCCTGGAGCTAATTCCTTTCCCAGAGGAAAATGCCTGTTTTTCCCCCCTTTCCTCCTGCTCTCCTATGGCCTCGCCATCACAGATCCCCCCCCCCCTTAAGATATTCCGGGCTGGCAGACAACTGTCTGCACAGCACGGAATTCTCGATAGCGCATCAGCATTGGTATGCAGCCTACCAGCACTATGTTCTATTCAGAAATCGTAGGCCTGCAGGGCCATATACCAACGCGTGAGCCTCGGATTGTGGTCCTTCATTCTATTAAGCCATTTTAAAGGGGCATGATCTGTGACCAGGAGAAATGTACAGCCTACCAGATAAAATCTGAGGGCCTCAATTGCCCAGCGTATAGCCAGACATTCCCGTTCCACAGTGGAATATTTCTGTTCAGGTGGTGCTAGTTTCCTGCTTAAAAACATTATGGGATGTTCTACCCCATCTTGTTTTTGCGATAAAACAGCCCCCAACCCCGTTTCAGAGGCATCCGTCTTCACTATAAACGGGCGCTTGAAATCTACGCCTCTTAAAATGGGCGCACAACATAACTTTTCTTTTAACTGAACAAAGGCATGCTCCGCCTCCGGTGACCACTGTACAGTGTTCGGGGCATTTTTTCGGAGCATCTCCGTAAGAGCTGCACTTTCTGTGGCAAAATGGGGTATGAACCTCCGATAGTCCCCTATCAGACCTAAAAAGCTGCGTATCTTCTTTTTTGTTGAGGGTTTGGGAAAGGCCTTAACGCTTTCTATTTTATCTATCAAAGGTTTTACCACACCTCTTCCCACTAGGTGACCAAGGTATTTCACCTCTTTCCCTCCGAACATGCACTTAGCTGGGTTGAGGGTAATACCCACCTTTCTCATGGCACCTAATACTTCCCCGATATGGAATAAATGTTGGTCCCAGCTATCGCTATGGATAACCACATCGTCCATGTATGCAATAGCATACTGATGGTGTGGACGCAGTACCCTATCGACCAGGCGTTGGCACGTTGCCGCTGCACCATGCAGACCGAAGGGCATTCGGCAGAACTGGTACAAGCCTATAGGGGTACTAAAGGCTGTTTTTGGGCGAGATTCCCTTGTGAGGGGAATCTGCCAATACCCTTTTGTCATATCTAACGTAGTTAGATATACTGCTTGGCCAAGTCTATCTAAGAGTTCCTCGATACTTGGCATGGGGTAGGTGTCAAAACGAGATATTGCATTGACTTACGAAAGTCAATACAAAATCGTGTACTGCCATCAGGTTTGGGAACCAACACTATCGGGTTATTCCATGGGCTTATGGACTCTTCTATGACTCCTAACGCCAACATTTCCCTTACCTGATCCCTCACCTCTTGTTGCTTCGCCTCAGGTAACCTATATGGCCTTTGGCGAATAACCTCTCCAGAAGGGGTTACTACCTCATGGGCAACAAGGTTGGTCTCTCCAGGGTGTTAATATGTCTGGAAATCTATGTAACAGCTTTAATAAGGCTTGCTGTTGATGCCATGATAGCTCATCGCCTATTCTAGGAACAGGCCAAGTCTTGCAGTCAGCAAGTTGAGGGCCTAGATCTATGTCCGCTTTCTCCTCACATGTTGCTGCTAGCCCCCTGAACTCGGCTCGGCCAGTGGAACCAAATCCTCCTGACCCTCTCACCGTGGTGCTCAATTCCACCACCTCTTCTATGGGCGGGAAGCCCACTCTCTCGCAAATTAACTGCGCTATTCTATCCCGGTGTTTACTCTGAAATCTGTCTGGGAGAAATTGAGCAATAGGACTTTTATTGCCCCTCTGAAATCAGGGTCAATTACCCCTGCCCCTACATCGATGGAATTTTTAACCGCTAGCCCTGAGCGTGGAGCCACTCGCCCATAACAACCAGGGGGTATCTCCACCTGGATGCCTGTTTCCACTAGGGTTCTACCCTCTTTGGGGATGATCACATCCTCTGCACTGTGCAGATCAAACCCTGCAGCTTGTTAGGATGCACGCTTTGGTATCCTAGCGTTCGGGGTAGTACGACAGAACTTCAAAATAAACTTGGATTTACTATCCGGGCCCTCTTTCTGGGGTATTCTCCTCTCTGGCCTCTTCCCAAACAAAGGGGCTGGTAGCGCTTTTGTCCTGACCGGAGCCTTACAAGAGGTTCCAGGTGGTCTTTTCTCCCCCTTACCCCCTAGGGATAATTTCTCACTGCCTGGAGTAGGGTACCCTTCTGACCCTTTAGTTCCTGACAGTGTAGGGATGGATTCCCCCGTTGCCTCTCCTTGTAAGCCTTTCACTAGGCCTCGCCTGAACTGAGGCCAGTCCTTCCCTAAAACTAAGGCATGAGGGAGCCTAGGGACTATAGTGACTAAAGTCTCTCGCTCTAAACCTAAGCCCTTCACTTTCACCTTACTTAGGGGGTATGACGATGCGGCACCGTGCACACATCTAATCTTAATACTCTGCTCAGTTGGTCTTGGGGCCTGATCATTGTGGGCTTGGATATCAGTCCATAGTTTGCTTGAAATCATTGACTGATCAGCACCCGAGTGTAACAGGGCTTCTGTGGGAATGCCCTCTACCTCCACAGCCAGCAAGAATCCTTCCCCATTTTCTTTGCAACGGGTGGATACAAGCGCTGTCCTGGCCTGACAATTCCTACTGAAGTGTCCCACTTCCCCACAAGTAAATCATTTACCTTGAGCAAATACAGGTTTTCTCTTAGGCTTAACTCCCATGATTTCCCCCAGCATTGGGCTTCCTTTCTTTTCTGAAACTCTACTTTCAGGACTTTTTGCAACACCCACCTGCGCCTGGCTGACCAACCTGGCTTCCAGGAAGCGCTCTGCTAGCGAGGTTGCTTCTTTGGTGTTCTTGCAGTCCTGGAGAATCAGGAAAGACTAACTCAATAGGAACAGCTTCCACAAATTGCTCCAAAATTATACAATCTAGGAGAGAATCAAGACTTTTACCCTGTGGTTCTAACCACTTCCATACTAAACCTTTTATATGTTGGCATAAGGCCCGTGGTGTCTCTCCCAGTTTTAGCTTACACGCCCTTAAATGGCGTCTATAGACCATTGGAGTAAGACCCATTCTATCCCTTATTGCCTTTTTTACCTCTTCATAAGAGGAGGCCAGATCGCTGGGCATGGCGCGATAAGCAGCTAGTGCTTCACCAGTGAGTGAGGCAGCTATGCGGACTGCCCACTGATCTTGGGGCCATCCACTTAGGTGGGCCACTCTTTCAAAGACTTCCATATAGTCGTCTATATCGTCCTCCTGTGTTAGAGGACCAAACGAAAATATTCCCTTCCCAGGTAACCCCAGTCCTTGTGAGGCTCCTAAGGAACCTGTCATATTCCTCAAAGCATCAGAAGTGTTCTTTTGCTCCCCTAACCAGTCACTCATCATCTTGAGGAGCGGCTGCTGCTGGTCCCTCATCATGGCGACTGCGCATTCCTGGGCTTGAGCGTGTCCCTTGTTTAATCACCTATGCATGTAGTTGTGAGGTTGAATGAATTCAGCCGAGAGGTTTTTTTTTCAAGGCACACAGGATTTTTATTTATTCTTCAGCCAAATGAACTTTGCCGTTCAAAAATACCAAAACATAAAAATGGTGGATACTTTCTCCAGTGAAACAAAATCAACAGAATAAATTGCTTCTGAAGTTAGCTTATTTACAATGCCAGGCAACAGTATATCTTCAGGTGGAAATAGTCAGTACTCTTCATGCCAAACAACAGCTTCCAGCTTGGTTACAAACTTCACACTCTTCAAGTTATGCAGACCAATGGCACTTTTACTGCAACTATTTTTCGTTTTCTATCTCCACTCCCAGCTGTTCCTTGTGAGCAGTGCTGGTTGCCATGGAGCTAGGGCGTGTCTTTCTAACACCAACTTTCTGCAGGAAGTTTTTTTCTAACTCTGTAGTTTTAACCCTTAAACTCCTGGAGCTAATCCATTTCCCAGAGGAAAATGCCTGTTTTTCCCCCTTTCCTCCTGCTCTCCCATGGCCTCGCCACCACAGTATATAGGAGAATCCTGCAGCAGCACCAGCAAAGAAACCAAAGCTGGTGGGGCCATCATAGCGCTATTAGAATGACCGATGCTTTGTTTTGCTTGAACAGAACCTGCGTGATGAGAGGGAATAGAGAAAATGCATGCAGAAGACTGAGACCAGCCAAGAGCAAAGGCATCAGGGGCTTGCCTCTGTAGGCATGGTCAAATTGAGCAGACGATAGGACACTTAGCACTATCTGTGGAGGTGAAGAGGTCCACCTCTGGTTCCCCTCAAAGTGCAAAGATGGACAGCAGGATCGAGAGACCATTTGCGTGGGTCCAGATAGCAGCTCAACTTGTCAGCTAGCTGGTTGCGAGTCCCTGGAAGGTAGGCTGCTCGCAGCATAGAATCTATGGAAAGAGCAAAAGTCCAGAATTGTATGGCCTCACAACAAAGATGAAGTGAACTTATAGGGCCCTGCTTGTTGATGTAGAACATGAAAACTTGGTTGTTGGTGCATACTAGGAATTTGTGATGCACACAGTTGGCGAAAACCATGGCAGCATAGATGACCATTCAGATTTCGAGCACATTGATATGCAAGACCATGTGCCCTGAGTGGAAAGACCGAGTAGATGGGCTCCCCAGTCATATGTGGACACATCGGTGGTGATGACGATGTGAAGTGGCAGCATCTGGGAGGAATACCGCAACAAGAAGTTGGCCGGAGCTGCCCACCACCTGAGGTTATCAAAGAGGACACCTTGCTGTGGGTCTTCAATGAACATAAGAACATAAGATATGCCATACTGGGTCAGACCAAGGTCCATCAAGCCCAGTATCCTGTTTCCAACAGTGGCCAATCTAGGTCATACGTACCTAGCAGTTTCCCCAAAAGACACAGGTTCCACAATGCTTGTACTGGGTCAAGCACTGATATCCTGGGTCCATTCTTAATAATGGTTTATGGACCTTTCCTCCAGGAACTTGTCCAAACCTTTTTTAAACCCAGCTACACTAACAGCCTTTACTACATCCTCCGGTAACAAATTCCAGAGTTTGATTACACGTTGAATGAAGAAATATTTTCTTTTATTAGTCTTAAATGTAATGTAATGTAATATAAGTTGTTTCAAATTGTTCCCTGTATTAACAGATGTTGACCTGTTACATTGTTGTTCTATGTAAACCGCACCTGATCTCTGGAAGGTGCGGTATATAAGAAACTGTTTAATTAAATTAAATTAAATTAAATAGTTTATTTATTTATTTAACAATTTTTTTATATACCGCAACCTTCCGAGGATCAGGTGCGGTTTACATATAACAATTGAGTAAACAGGTAGGCGTTACTGTTTTTACACTGAACGATAACATGAACTATGTGCAATTAACATTTGAACTTTTAACTTTTAAACTTTTTGGAACTATGTACAATTAACTATGTACAGATATAGTAGGAGAAGTTCAACAGTGTAAGAATTATAGGCAGTATTAAGGTCAAAACGTCTTTAGGCTCAGCGGTGTTGATCTACTTGTGTTGTAGTTTATCCCTTTTCATATTGAAGTTGAGAGTTAGCTAATGTGCCGTAGTATGAGGTAAAAAGGTGAGTTTTTAAGTTTTTGCGTAGATCTTTAAAGTCGGTTAAGGCTCTGAGTTCATCGGGTAGCTGCATGTGAGAATGCCTTTCTATTTGTTGTTTTTTTGGACTTTGTGAATTCTTTTGGAATTCTTAATTTATTGGTGTTGCCTCTTCTTTGTGCACTATGGGGTGTGTCTTTAATGATTAGTTTATTTAGGGTTTCTGGGGCAGTGTTATTTATTGCTTTAAAAGTGGTTATTATTAATTTATAGTTTATTCTACATTGAATGGGGAGCCAGTGTAGTTTGGCTAGGTAGGGTGATATGTGCTCGAAAGGGTGAACCTTGTGATGTAGGAGACTCTTATGAAGCAATGGAAACTGATAGTGATCCGGGGGAGAGAACCGGTACTGCAAGGGAATGCAGGATTTTCTCTTCTGAGATAAAAAAAACACAGAGCTAATCAGGAACCACACCTCACCTCAAGGCAGGAGAGGAGCCAAGTCCCTGATTGGGCACGCCCAAGCAGGAGGCGGGCAGTGCAGTACTCAGGCAGCTTGTTAAGAACCCAGAAACAGAAACAGTTAGATCGGCAAGGAGATCAGCAAGGGGTTCAGCAAGGAGAGGAGGAGTCAGGACACAAGCACCTGGATGAGGACAGGTCGGATGACCAGGAACTGGAACCGTTGGAGAGAGAACCACTAAGCAGCTGTGATCCACGAAGGAGCAGACAGGACTTGGGAGACTCAGGGGCAAAGAAAGACTTCTGTAAGCAGAAGAATTCAAAGGCACTGAGAGACCCAAGGCTACAGCTCAGGAGTTTAAAGGACCAAGCAGAACCTTGGAACAGGAGGCAGAGGGAGAAAGAAATACCCTGGAAGAAGCCCCAGCACAAGGTATCGGGTGGGTTTGGAACGGCTAGCAAGCTTAACAGTGGGAAGCCAGAAAGAGTGAACTTTAATTGTGAAAGACAGGACAAAGGCAGAAAGTTTGATAGTAATTGGTTAAGCCAAGAGAAGCCTCTTTTCCTTTTAACACTCTGAAAGACTCTCCAAGCACAGCTGAAGTGTTTTACCCTGCACTTTCATTTGGAGATAGGTGGGGGAAGGGAAATGCTTACACGCTGAACGGTTGTCCAAGTAAAAGCACTGATAATTGCCAAGAGATAAGAACTGTAAACAAGCATTTACCTGAAGGAGGATATTCTCAGCCTAGCTCAGAAAATACACAGGCTGAATTACTTCTCACTGAATTCAGGGAGTTCCTTAAGAGCAGAGCAGTTTCTCCTCATAACGTAGCAAAGCCTATAAGCAGCTATGAGGAAGAAATGCCTTTAATTTCTATGTCGTCTACAGAGCAGGAAGTCCCGATGGACTGCTCTACATGTGTGATTCAAAAGGACATTTAAGTGATATGCTTGCCAAGGTTTTATAAAGGAATATAACAAAGTTACCTCACTGATTGCTATGCTAAAGAAGCTTATGTGAAGAGAATAAGTGAAAGCATATTGTGTGCAATTCAGGAGCATTGCTGTTACCAGAGTTTTCTGTTACGTTATTGAAAGGAGGTCACATGACAAATGAATGTGATCAGTAATGGACATTTAGCCAAAGACAAAGACAAAGAGATAGAAAGACAACTCCTAGGGGAGGTGGGTGGGTTGTGAAGACTAAATTCCTGCTGTTCCCGGAGATCACCTGTTACAGGTGAGTAACTATGCTATCTCCAGGAACAAGCAGGAATGTCGTCTTCACATATGGGGACTCCCTAGCTGAAGATGCCAGGGAGACAGCCCCAGGAAGGTGCCAACCCAGAAAGATAGGCATCCTTCCTCCCATGGATCTCTGGCATTCCACCAGGATTGATGGGTAGGAGTTGAATTAGGTCTGAAAGAGATTTCGAAGAACAGATTGGCCAAAGAAGGCATCCCGACGGGAGGCTTTATCCAGGCAGTAGTGGGCTGTGAAGGTGTGTACCGAAGCCCATGTGGCTGCTCGACAAATGTCATTGATAGACACCGAGTGGAGATTAGCCGTGGAAGTAGCCATGGCTCTCAGATTATGAACTGTGACATGGTCCTGAAGAGGAAGACCCTTACTCTCATAAGTAAAGAATATGCAATGGGCAATCCATTTAGATAAAGTTCTTTTGGAGACTGGAAGTCCCAAATGACTAGGGTCAAAAGCTATAAAAAGTTGCGAGGACTTTCTATGTTGCTGTGTTCTTTGTATGTAAAAGGCTAAGGCCCTTTTACAATCCAAAGTATGAAGGTTTCTTTCTGCATTAGAGGCATGAGGCCTCGGAAAAAATACAGGAAGATAAATTGATTGATTCAAATGAAAAGGCGAAACCACCTTTGGCATAAAGTGTGGATGAGTTCTAAGAACAACCTTATCATGATGAAACCTAGTATAAGAAGGATCAGCCACTAAAGCTTGCAATTCACTAATGCGACGTGCAGAGGTGATTGCAATTAGGAAGATCACCTTCCAGGTCAAAAGCCTAAGGGCTGTAGTGGCTAAAGGCTCAAAAGGCGGCTTCATAAGCTGCCTGAGAACTAGATTTAGATCCCATGCCACTGGTGGTGGCTTGATGGGAGGTTTGGTTAATAGAAGGCCTCTCACAAATCTTGATATGAGTGGATGAGAGGAAATTGGTTGTCCATTCAAAGGCTTATAAGAAGTTGCAATTGCACTAAGATGGACTCTTATCAAATTCTGGTCTAAAGACCAATTCAGTAAGTGAAGGAGATACTCTAATATCAATTCTAAGGGTATGACAAGCGGGTTTAATCCCTTCTTGGAGCACCATATAGTAAAACGTTTCCACTTGATGGCATAAGATCTTCTTGTGGAAAATTTCCTATAAGCCTGAAGGATATCCTTTACCTGTTGGGACAGGTTGAGATACTGGAGGTCTAAGCCTTCAGCAACCAGGCCGTGAGGTGCAGAGACTGGGGATTCGGGTGCCATAGCGTCCCGTTCTCTTGAGAAAGGAGATCTGGAGCATGTCCTAACTCCAGAGGTGCTGCTTGAGAGAGATGTAGAAGCAGGGGATACCACGTTTGGCGTGGCCGTCGCGGTGCTATGAGAATCATGCGACCCCCGTCTCTCTGAAGCTTGAAGAATGTTTTGGGGATGAGGGGAATGGGTGGGAAGGCATAAAGGAAGTCCTGACCCCAGTGAAGGAGGAAGGCATCCCTTGCCTGACAACTGTGAGCTGGAATCCTGGAACAGAAACGGGGAAGTTTGGCATTCAGTGGACTTGCAAAGAGGACTATGTCTGGAGTGCCCCAGAGATGAAATATCTTTGCCACCTGGTCTAGGTGGAGGGACCACTCATGAGGCAGTATCTTTGCCACCTGGTCTAGGTCGTGGGACCACTCGACAGTCTATCTGCCCAAAGGTTTTGAATGCCTGGAAGATATAACACTAGAAGGTGAATTTGATGCTCTCTGGCGAGGGCCCACAGTCGTAAAGCTTCGTTGCATAACGACAGAGAGCCTGTTCCACCCTGCTTATTCACATAGAACATGCTACTTGATTGTCCGTCTGGACTAGGACTGTCTTGTAGCTGAGCTGGGCGTGGAATACTCGAACAGCTAAATAGATTGCTCTTAATTCCAGAAGGTTTGTGTGTAAACCAGCCTCCTGTGGAGTCCAGGTTTCCTGGGTAGAGAGATGATCCAGGTGTGCTCCCCAACCCACCTGTGATGCATCTGTTAGGGTGGCCTGAAAAAGGGGTTGATGAAAGGGAGACCCAACTGTCAGGTTTTCTAGTGATTGCCATCATTGGAGGGACAAAATTAGTCATTGAGAGTTTATTATTTTGTCCGACAAATGACCTGTGGCCTGTGTCCACTGTGTGGAAAGAGTCCACTGAGCTGCTCGCATGTGGAGGCGAGCATATGGGACTACATGAACAGTGGATGCCATATGTCCCAGTAACTGTAGTAGCTCTCAAGCAGTGAGGGAGGATTTGCCTGCTGTTGAGAAGCTAGTTGTATTATGGGAAGACACTGGGCCTGTGGAAGGAAAGCCCTTGCCTGTCTGGTATCTAGACAGGCTCCTATGAGTTCCAGGTATTGGGAAGGAACAAGATGGGATTTTGGGAAGTTTATTACCAATCCCAAGTATTGGAGGATTCGCATTGTACGGGACAGTGCAGTGCTGGCCTCTGCAACTGTAGGGGCTCGAATGAGCCAGTCGTCTAAGTAAGGGAAGACGAATATCCCCAGGGTTCGTAGAAATGCAGCTACTACTGCCATGCATTTCGTGAATACCCTTGGTGCTGAAGCCTGACCAAAGAGAAGAACTCTCTACCAAGTCACATCAGAAGCAACGGAGATCCCTTATCATTCAGGAAACAACTAAAAACCGTCCTATTCCAGGAATACCTTGGACCAGAAACAAGCACCCGCCACTGACTACCTCCCAACCCCCCTAATCCATCCCCCTGAACATATGTTCTAAGGGACTGTAATACAATGTCTATGTCCCAAATATTTGTTGAAATCATTAATGTTGGCCACCTGGTGATGGCCCCAACCCCAGAATTTGATTGTCCACCACGCCCCTTTTAAGGTTACACTGCTTTGACCCGGTGAAAAGCGGGATATAAATACAGCTAAATAAATAAATAAATAAACCATGTACTGGAAATGTTTTCCCCTGAAGAGGAAACATAAGAATTTCCTGTGATCTGGATGGATGAGAATGTGAGTGTATGCATCCTTTAAGTCTAGAGAGCAAAGCCAATCCTGGCTTTGAAGGTATGGCAGAAGAGTTCCTAGAGAAATCATTTTGAACTTCTCTAGAAACAGATATTTGTTCAATTTTCTGAGGTCCAGAATGGGTCTGTCCCCTTCTGTTTTCTTTGGAATAAGAAAATAGGGGGAGTAGAACCCTGCACCCCATTGAAGAATGGGTACTTCCTCTATTGCCACTTGGGCAAGAAGTGTCGAGACCTCGTGATCTAGATTGTCAGATTGTCTGCGGAGGTTTGATAATTGAATTGCTTTAGAATTGTAGGAGGGGGCATGCTGTGAAAATGAAGCTTGTACCCTTCTCCTACAATGGACAAAGTCCAATCTTCTGCTGTTATCTGATGCCATCTGTTGGCAAAGTGGCATAACCTGCCCGGGATATTGAGGGGGGATGGGGACCTCTCAGAGGCAGGAAGGCAAAGCTCTCTAGGAAGGAGTAAAGCCCTTGAGGGGCTGAACCTGGAGAGCTGGTTGGACTCTCGGGCCTTTTGGCTTCTTTTGCTGTCTAGTTTGTCCCTTTTGGGCAACCTGACCCTGCATTTGACTCTTCTGGGTATAGGAAGGATAAAACGTCCTCTTTTTGCTGAAAGAGGGTTTTTTATAAGGCTTCTTTTTGGCTGGAGCGGCTGTAGATTTTGACAATCTATCTAGAGTAGTATTGTCAGCATCTAACTCGTTAGCCTTTTCCTGCCAGTTCTTGCCGAAGAGATTCTCCCACGTGCAAGGAATGTTGCCGAACTTGTCCTGTACCCAGGTCTCCAAGTTTGATGCCTGTAGACAGGCAATCTGTCATGCGCCAATGGCAATAGCAGAGGTTCTGCTGATGCATTTGAAGCAGTCAAAAGCTGCACGATTAATAAACTTGGAGACATCTTGAGCATGCTTAACTAGAACAAGAAAATCTTGTCTCTTGTCATCTGAGAGAAATGGGCTCATAAGTTCCAAGTCTCCTGTGACTTCCTTGAGGAACATTCCCATATATAGAATATATGAACTGATCCTAGCTGAAAGCATGTAAGCTTGAAACGTTCGGCGTCCAAAAGCATCCAAAGTCCTGCATTCACGACCTGGAGGATTGGATGCATGCCTCTTTGCACTTTTCATCCTACGCATGGCTGATTCCACTACCACTGAATGGTGTGGCAGCTGAGTTTTTTGAAATCCAGGACATGGGGGAACTAGATACATAGTATCAAGTCTCCTAGAGTGAGGAGAAGTAGTCAGAGCCGTCTCCCACATTCTAAGCATCAAGTTATGCAGAATTTCATGGATAGGCAGAGTGGCTGCCTCCTTAGGAGCTTTAGGATATTGGAGAATTTCCAATTCCTTTACTCTGGGTTACACTTCAGGAGCTACTGTGATTGAAAGACCTTTGGCCATATCACGGATAAAATCCTGAAAAGACATGTCCTCTGGAGGTGACATTCTGCGTAGGGGAGAAGAGGGATCTTCTGGGAGAAACCCTCTAGTACCAGCAGAATTGTCAGTCTCTTCGGAATTTGAGGAATCTAAGTATTCCTGACCCCGATGCTCCTGCAAAGCACGGTCCCGGTATCGATCAAAGTCGGTACTGAGGTGACCCGATACCAATCTGTCGATTCCAGCCAGAGATGGCATGGGAAGAGTTCCCACCGGGGCCAGTACCGTCCGTACCGGTACCGGTTTCTGTACCGGCATCGGTGTCAATGTCGGTACCAGTGCCCGTTGGACCAACGGTATAGCAGCTGAAAGAAGAGCTGCGATGCTGCGTTCGATAGCGAGGAACCTCTGGTCTATTGACGCTGCCGATGCCTGGGTGTCGGTACCGGTAAAAACGGCTGGAACCCCTGAGCATGGCACAGGTAGTTCTTGCGAGGTTGGGGCCTCGAGTACATCCTGAAACCCCATTGATGCTTTGGAAGCCGAAGCCTCCTGCCGGGGCTATTTTGCTGATGTGGTTCCCTCAAGGGCAATGCCAATGGCCTCTCGATGCTTAGCAGGAGAGCCACCCTTTGAGGACCGGCTTTTATGTTTAGTTACCTGAGATCCATGGGAGGAAGAAGAGGCCCTTGACGATGTCGATGCAATGGATCTGGCATCCGAAGAAAAGAGGATACCGAGCTTTGCAGCCCAGTTCTGTCTTCCTCTTTTAGTCATCCCCATACAGGAGAGACATTCAGTTGGAGAATGTTCAGGCCCTAAACATTTAAGACACCAATCATGGGTGTCAGTGACAGAAATGGTACCGCCACACTTAGTACATTTTTTTAAAACCACTAGTTGGTTTTTCCATGTTTTAGGAATATGGGGCCTAGTGGCCAAAATGGCGCCTAGCACCAAAAGAGAAACGTTTCTGAAGAGAAAGCATAGTTACTCACCTGTAACAGATGATCTCTGGGAACAGCAGGAATTTAGTCCTCACATATGGGTATTGTCGGCACAGACGGAGCCTGCGCGGGAACGCTCCCCAGCATCCAATTAGAAGGCTTTTGGGAGCATCCCACAGCGCCTGCATGCTGCATTCCTCGCTTTCCCAACTGCCTCTCTCCAGTTGAGTTTTAAAGCTGAGACAAAGAGAGAGAGAGAGGGAAAGGAAAAAGATAGAGAGATACAACTCCTAGGGGAGGTGGGTGGGTTGTGAGCACTGTTCCCTCTAAGCTGTGTGCATGTGCGCGCGCACACACTTCGCTGAGCGAGCGCACATACTTTACAACTGAGCGCACAAAAATTATGGTTCTGATTCTGCTAGTAAACACAGACGTCTTAAAATTTAAAAGTTGTGATTGTAATTACTAGAAATGTTCTGCTTCATTTAGTAATCGTCTATTTTCATTTAATTTGATTAAAATCAATGTGGTGTACATACTGTATTCTGATGTGTAGTCAAATTTTAAAGTATATAACTCAGACTGTTATGTAGCGCACAAAAATTTAACCTTCCTTCAAAAGCTGCACAGTTGATATTTTATGCGCACACAGCCTACAGAAAATTAGAGGGAACATTGGTTGTGAGGACTAAATTCCTGCTGTTCCCGGAGATCACCTGTTACAGGTGAGTAACTATGCTATCTCCAGGAACAAGCAGAAATGTAGTCATCACATATGGGGACTCCCTAGCTTTAGGTGCCAGGGAGAGACCCCAGAGGTTGTGTGTCCCTGACCAGGGTTCCACTTCCCCCCATGGATCTCTGACATCCTGCCAGGGATGGCGGGAAGGAGTTGATTAGGTATGGAACAGGTGTTGGAGAACAGCCTGACCAAACAAGGCATCCCGGCGGGAGTCCTTGTCCAAGCAGTAATGGGCTGTGAAGGTATGAACCGAGGCCCAAGTGGCTGCTCGAAAGATGTTGTCGATAGATACAGAGTGCAGATGAGCCATTGAGGCTGCCATGGCTCTCACATTGTGAGCTGTGACATGGCCCTCCAGAGAAAGGTTCTTACTCTGATAGACGAGGGAAATACATTGAGCAATCCAGTTAGACAGTGTTCTCTTGGAGACTGGAAGTCCCAAATGAGAAGGATCAAAAGCAACAAAGAGTTGAGAGGACTTTCTATGTTGCTGTGTTCTTTGTAAGTAAAAGGCTAAAGCTCTTTTACAGTACAAGGTATGAAGATTCCTCTCTGCATTTGATGCATGAGGCCTTGGAAAAAACACAGGTAGGAAGACCGCTTGGTTTAGATGAAAAGGCAAGACCACCTTTGGCATAAAGTGTGGATGAGTCCTAAGGACTACCTTGTCATGATGGAACCTTGTATAAGGTGGATCAATTACTAGCGCTTGCAACTCACTAATGCGGCGTGCTGATGTGATTGCAATGAGAAAGATAACCTTCCAAGAAAGGAATTTCAAGGAGGTAGTAGCTAAAGGTTCAAAGGGTGGCTTCATGAGCTGCCCAAGAACCAGGTTTAAGTCCCATGTCACCGGTGGTGGCCTAATGGGAGGCTTAGTTAGAAGAAGGCCTCTCATAAATCTTGCTATAAGAGGATGAAAGGAAATAGGCTGTCCATTTAGAGGCTTAAAGGAAGCTGCAATAGCACTCAAATGGACTCTTACTGAGTTAGTCTTAAGTCCTGCATTGGATAAATGAAGGAGATACTCCAGCAATGATTCCAGAGGTATCGCAAGGGGGTTAAGACCCTTCTGCGAACACCATATGGTAAACCTTTTCCACTTAAAAGCATAAGAGCATCTTGTGGAAGGTTTCCTGGAAACAAAAATAATATCTTTTACTTGCTGAGGAAGATTAAGATCTTGGAGATCTAGGCATTCAGCAACCAAGCCCTGAGATGCAGAGACTGGGGATTGGGATGCCATAACATTCCGTCCTCCTGAGATAGGAGATCTGGAGCAGACCCTAACTCCAGGGAGGGAGCTCGAGAGAGATGTAGAAGCAGAGGGTACCACACTTGCCGTGGCCAATGTGGAGCTATGAGAATCATACGGCCTCTCTCTGAAGCTTGAACAGGGTTTTGGGAATTAGGGGAATGGGTGGAAAGGCATACAGGAAGTCTTGACGCCAGTAAAGGAGGAAAGCATCAGTGGCCTGAGCCTTCTGAGCCAGAATTCTGGAACAGAACCGTGGAAGTTTGGCATTCCATGGACTTGCAAAGAGGTCTATGTCCGGGGTTCCCCAAATTTGAAAAATCTTGGTTACCTGGTCTGCATTGGAGAAGCATCTGTTGTGAGAGTTGCTTGGGGTAAGGGTTGTTGAAAAGGGGACCCCAGCAACAGGTTTTGAGTGGACTTCCACCACTGGAGGGACAAAATAAGGAGACTTGTGTTTGCTATTTTGTCTGACAGGCATCCTGATGCCTGGGTCCATTGGGTGGATAAAGTTCACTGAGCTGCCCTCATATGGAGGCGAGCATAGGGAACCACATGCACAGTAGATGCCATGTGGCCTAGTAGTTGTAACATTTCTCGAGCAGTAAGATGAGGCTTTAGCACTGCTTGAGAAGCTAACTGCACCATGCGAAGGCAAGGGGCCTGGGGGAGATAGGCCCTTGCCTTTCTGGTATCCAGCAAAGCTCCTATGAACTCTAAAGACTGAATGGGAGTTAGACTGGATTTTGGGATTTTTATTACCAGCCCTAAATACTGAAGGATACGCATTGTGCAGGATAGAGAAGTCCTGACCGCTGACTCTGTTGGGGCTCGAATAAGCCAGTCGTCTAAGTAAGGGAAGACGAATATCCCTAGAGCACGGAGAAATGCTGCTACTACAGCCATGCATTTCGTGAACACCCTTGGTGCTGAGACCAGGCCAAAAGGAAGCACCCTGTATTGGTAGTGCTTTTGCTGAAAAAGGAACCGAAGGAACCTTCTGTGGGTTGGATGGATGAGGACATGCGTGTACGCATCCTTGAGATCTAGAGAACAAAGCCAAACCGGAAGGTATGGCAGCAGAGATCCGAGAGAAATCATCTTGAATTTCTCCTCGACAAGGAATTTGTTCAATTCTCTGAGGTCTAAGATAGGTCTGTAACCCCGTTTTCTTTGGGATAAGAAAATAAGGGGAATAGAACCCTGTACCCTGCTGATGAATGGGTACCTTCTTTTATTGCCCCTTGGGCAAGAAGGATAGCGACCTCCTGACCTAACAGGTTGATGAGAGAGGTCGGAGAATTGAACTGCTTTACTATTGTGTGAGGGGGCATGCTTGAAAAATAAAGCTTGTACCCCTCCTTTATGATGGAGAGTGTCCAATGCTCTGCTGTTTTTTGCCCCCATCTGGGGGCAAAATGACATAACCTTCCTGGAATGATGGAAGGCTCTGGTCCCCCGAGAGCCAGGAAGGCTAAGTTCTCTAGCTGAAAGTCAAAGGCCCTGTGGAGGTTGAGACTGCTGGCCCGGCTGAGACTTAGCAGTCTTTGCTTTCTTCTGTTTGGGTGGTTGCTGACCTTTCCTGGCAAGCTGACCTGCAGAACGTCCCTGCTGAACATAAGCAGGATAATATTTTCTCTTTTTAGAAAAGAATGGTTTCTTGAACAATTTCTTTCTAGCAGGATCAGCTGTGGACTTGGATAGCCTATCCAAAGTGGAGTTGTCAGCATCCATCTCATTGGCCTTTTCCTGCTAATCTTTACCAAACAGGTTCTCACCAGTACAAGGGATATTTCCCAATTTGTCTTGTACCCAGAGCTCTAGATCAGATGCCTGGAGCCAAGCAATTCTACGTGCACCTATGGCAATAGCCGAGGTTCTGCTTATGCACTCAAAGCAGTCAAAGGCTGCACGGTTGGCAAATTTAGAAACATCTTGGGCATGTTTGATCAAAGTGAGAAACGTCTGTCTCTTATCCTCAGGAAGAATAGGACTTAAAGCCTCTAAATCATCTGTGACCTCCTTCAGGAACATTCCCATGTAGAGACTATAGGAACTGATCCTGGAAGAAAGCATGGAAGCTTGGAAGACCCAACGTCCAAAAGCATCCAGGGTTCTGCACTCACGTCCTGGAGGATTAGAGGCATGCCTCTTTGCACTCTTGATCCTTCTCATAGCTGATTCCACTACAACAGAGTGGTGAGGAAGCTGAGTCTTATGGAAACCAGGACAAGGAGGGACTCGATACATAGTATCCAGTCTGCAAGAATGAGGAGAGGTGGTAAGAGGTGTCTCCCACATCCTTAACATGAGATCATATAAAATCTCATGAATGGGCAAGGTAGCTGCCTCCTTAGGAGTTTTGGGATATTGTAGAATTTCCAACTCCTTGGCCCTTGGCTCTGTTTCAGGGGCCACAGTAATGGACAGGCCCCGAGCCACCTCCCTGATAAAATCCTGGAAGGAAATATCCTCTGGAGGAAACATCTCGCGTTTAGGGGAGGAGGGCTCCTCTGGGAGAAGCATCGCTGCATTGACAGAACTGTCAGAATCCTCAGATTCTTCTGAGGACTCAAAGTACCGTCTGTCCGGATGCTCTTGAAGAGCCCGATACCCGTACCGACCGAAGTCGGTACCGGGAGTAACCGGTACCGGGGTATCGGTACCGGAGGTCATCTGATGACTGGGTAGAGACAAAGCAGACACAGATGTTGATGTCGATGCTATCGGTACCGGTACCGATGCCGGTACCGGTCGAATTGTCTGTCGTGGTTCCGAGGCCGTCGATGCCGCAAGGAGAGCTGCCAGACTACGCTCAATAGCCAGGACTCTCTGGTCTATCGACGCTGCCAATGCCTGGATGTCGGTACCGGAGGAGACCACCGGTACCCCAGAGCATGGCACCAGTAGTTCAGCTGAGGTCGAGGCCTCGAGAACATCCTGGAACCCCGATAATGCTTTGGAAGCCGAACCCTCCCACCGGGGCAATTTTGCCGGTGCAGAATCCTCAAGGGCAACGCCAGAGGCATCTCGATGCTTAGAAGGAGATCTACACTTTGAGGACCGGCTGGACTTATGTTTAGTTACCTGAGATCCACGGGAGGAAGAAGCAGCCCTGGAAGACGTCGATGCCACCGAAGCTGCATCAGAGGGAAACAGGGTACTGAGCTTAGCAGCTCGGTTCTGCCGACCTCTTTTAGACATCATGGCGCAGGACATACAATCCGTGATGGAGTGGGCAGGACCTAAACATTTTAGACACCATTCATGGGTGTCGGTGACGGAAATGGTACCGCCACACTTGGTGCACTTTTTGAAACCTGAGGCAGGTTTCTCCATGGTAAGGAAAGGTTTTGGGCCTAAGGCCCAAAAAGGCACGTGCACCTGAAGAAAAAGAAAAAAGTGAATATTGTTTTTTTTTTAAAGACAGAAATAAGAAAAGAACCGGCGGTACCGGTAAAGCATCGAGGAAGGCAGACGCGACAACAAAAAAGAAAGAAATAAAAATAATTCTTCTGCGGTGACAGGAATGACAACCTGCTGGTTCCGCGGAAAAAGAAGAACTGGAGAGAGGCAGTTGGGAAAGGCGGGAAGGCAGCACGCAGGCACTGTGGGATGCTCCCAAAAGCTTTCTAATTGGATGCTGGGGAGCGTTCCCGCGCAGGCTCCGTCGGTGCCGATGATACCCATATGTGATGACTACATTCCTGCTTGTTCCTGGAGATACAGTTTAAAGCATAAGTTTTTTTTTTGGAAAAGAAAAGAAAAGGACCGGTGGTACCGGTAAGCATCGTGCGGTAGGCAAACGCGACCACAAGTAAACAAATTTAAAGAGGGAATTTTGTGCGGTGACAAGGAATAGATCCTGTCGGCTCTGCGGAAAATGAAGAACTGAAGAGGGACAGTTGGAAAGGCGGGAAGGCAGCGCGCATGTGCTGAGGGATGCTCCCAAAAGCGTTCCTATTGGACGATGGGGAGCGTTCCCGAGCAGGCTCCATCGGTACCGACGATACCCATATGTGAAGACTACATTCCTGCTTGTTCCTGGAGATAAGCCATTAACTATGTATTTGATGATCCTAGGGTGGCCAAATCGATAGGAAAGGTGATAGGAAAAGCTAAGAGATACTTGGGTGCATTAGGAGAGGAAAAGCAGCAGGAAAAAGATTGTAGGGCCTCTGTATGAATCTCTGGCAAAACCTCAATTGGTGTAGAGTGTGCAGTTCTGGAGACTGCACCTATGTAAAAAAAAAAAAAAAAAAAAGATATAAACTGGATGGAGATAGTCCAGATCGCAGCTTCTAAAATGGTTGATGGTCTTCATGATAAAGCACATGCAGATGGACAAAGACTTAAACATGTATACTCTGTAGGCGAGATGGAAATGGGGCGATATGGAGAAATTTTACTTACCGTTAATTTCCTTTCCTGGAATACTGCTAGACCAGTCCAAACAAGCGGGTTATGCACCTCTGCCAGCAGATAGGGAGACAGAGAAAAAAAACTCCAGAGCTGCGATTGGTTAGGCTCTGGGCGACATAGGCATACCCCTTGAGGTCCTATTCAGTAACTATGTAACAAGCCAAAAAGGCAACATCTCAGGGAAAAATGCAACTATGAACCCTTAAAAAAGGAACCAACTCAACCCCTCAACCCGAACGAAAAACTGAAGAGGATCATCAAATATCATTCCCAAGGGAAGAAGTCTGAAATGACTGCTTTGACACATTCCCAGGAAACAAACTCCGGAAGTGCTCGCGAAGCGCATGACTGTCAGCTGCTCTGCACTAGTCCCAGTGCCTCTGACAAGCTGGGTGGGTTCTGGACTGGTCTAGCAGTATTCCAGGAAAGGAAATTAACGGTAAGTGAAATTTCTCCTTCCAGATCATACTGCTAGACCAGTCCAGACAAGCGTGAAGTACCCAAGCTAATTACCCTCAGGGTGGGCAGTTAGAGCCGCCGACAGCACCCCAACTCCAAAACGACTGTCCTCTCGGGCCTGTATATCCAACCGATAGTGCTGAACAAAAGAGGACAAGGACAACCAAGTGGCCGCTTGACAAATATCGAGAGGAAGGACATGGGACCTCTCGGCCCATGACGTGGATTGGGCTCAAGTGGAATGAGCTCGAAGCCCTTCTGGAACCGGCTGGCCTTGGAGAATGTAAGCCGATTCAATGGCACGACGCAGCCACCTAGCGATAGGTTTGGAAGCAGCCAAACCCTTGCGCGACCCCGAAAGGAGAACAAAAAGATGGTCAGTCTTGCGAAAGGAATTGGTAACTTTCAAATAGCAAAGGAGAACTCGCTTGAGGTCGAGGAAGCGAAGACTTTTGCGCCTATCTGCATACTGTTCTTTAGAGAAGGCAGGCAATAGCAGGGACTGATTGACATGAAAAGGAGTAACCACTTTGGGCAGGAAGGAAGGAACTGTGCAAAGAGTTACCCCCTCAGGAGAGAAAGAAAGATATGGATCCCTGCACGAGAGAGCTTGAAGCTCCGAGATTCTTTGAGCCGACGTGATTGCTACCAAAAACACTGTTTTGAGGGTCAAATCTAAAAGAGACACTTTATTATTATTATTTAGCTGTATTTATATCCCGCTTTTCACCGGGTCAAAGCGGTCAATTGGGGGATACATTTAACATGAGGGGATATGAGACATACGCTAATACTTACAGGGAATATGGACAATGGAGGGTGAAGTGGCTTGCCCAAGACCACAAGGAGTGCCTATAGGACTAGAAATCCCAGTCCCTCCGGCCTAAGATTGCTGTCCCCAGGTGGGACTTAAACCCCTGACCCTCCGGCCTGAAGTACCTTGTCTTAACCACTAGAGCACTCCTCCCTTAGACACTTCCTTCAAAGGCTCAAAGGGCGGATTTCTGAGCACCCTGAGAACTAGTGCTAGATCCCAAGGAGGAACTACCGGACGGAACAGAGGACGAAGCAGCTTGACCCCTTTCAGAAACCGAGACACATCAGCGTGGGAAGCAAGGGATCTACCGTGCACCGGACCCCGATAACATGTCAAGGCAGAAATATGCACTCGAAGCGAACCGAGCGCCAAACCTTTATCAAGAATGTCCTGTAAAAAGGCAAGAATATCAGGAATTGAGGTATGTCACGGGGACAAGTGATGACGTGAACACCAAGCCTCGAAGACGTGCCACACTCTCGCATAAGCAGCGGATGTTGAAGACCGTCGCGCGCTAAGGAGGGTAGCTACCACCTTCGGCGAATACCCCTTACAGGTTAGACGGCAGCATTCAAGAGCCAAGCCGTAAGCGAGTAGGGGAGCTGGATTTTCCATGAAGATCGGTCCCTGTCTGAGGAGTCCGGAGGGAGCTGCCAGCCGTAATGGTGACCCCCGTGACAGCCTTATGAGATTGGCATACCATGGTCTTCTTGGCCAATCTGGGGCGACGAGGACTACCGGCCCCCTGTGCGACCGAATTCTCTGCAGGATCCTGCCGATCATGGACCAGGGTGGAAAAACAAAGAAGCTGGTTTACCGGCCAAGTCTGAGTCAACCTATCGATGCCGAGAGTCCCGAGTTCTCTCCAACGGCTGAAGAAACTCGGAACTTTGGCATTCGCTGCCGACGCCATGAGATCTATCGCCGGTGACCCCCATTTTTGAACTATCCTCTGGAAGGCTAGCGGGGCCAGTTCCCACTTGCCGGGGTCGAGGGTATTGCAACTCAGAAAGTCCGCCTTCACATTGCTGGTTCCTGCAATGTGTTGTGCGGAGAGGGCTTGGAGATTTCTCTCTGCCCAAGGAAGAAGAGCCATCTCGTTCGACACTCCAGTGCACTTGATCCCTCCTTGACGGTTGATGTAGGAAACTGTGGTCACGTTGTCAGATAGTATCCGAACCGCTTTCCCGTGCAGAAGACTGTGAAATTTCAGTAGAGCCAGACGTACTGCTCGTGCCTCTAGTCGACTGATCGTCCAGCAGGATTCGCGTGTTGTCCAAGCACCCTGCGCAGTGTGAGATCGACAGTGCATGCCCCAACCGGACAGACAGGCATCTGTTGTTAGAACGATCCAACATGGAGTCTCTAAGGGAACCCCCTTCAGGAGGTTGCTGGAGGAGAGCCACCACCGTAGGCTTAGTCTGGCGTGAAGAGGAAGGCGAATTTGGTAGTCTTCCAAAACTGGCGACCATCGTGTCAGGATAGCTTTCTGTAGACAGCGCATGTGCGCTCTGGCTCAAGGCACGAGATCTATGGTCGCCGCCATGGATCCCAGGACTTGAAGGTAATCCCATGCTCGAGGCGAGACCTGTGCTAGGAGACTGCGAACTTGAGAAGTTAACTTGAGGAATCGAGGCATTGACAAAAAGACCCGACCTAAGGCTGTTTTGAATCGAGCCCCCAAAAATTCGATCTCCTGGGACGGCTGAAGACAACTCTTGTCGCGGTTGATTACCCAGCCGAGGCTCTCGAGAAAGGCAACAACCACCAAGACTGTGCTGCAAGCCTCGGGAGAGAGTCTGCGCGAATGAGCCAGTCATCCAGATAAGGATGAACTCTGATACCACGGCTGCGTAAGGCCACAGCTACTACCACCATTAAATTGGAGAAGGTTCGAGGCGCCGAAGCTAGACCGAAGGGCATTGCATGAAATTGAAAATGTTGACCGAGTACCGCGAAGCAAAGGAATCGCTGATGCCCCTCTCGAATGGGAATGTGAAAGTATGCTTCCGCAAGATCGAGGGAAGCTAGAAATTCCCCCTTGCGTACCGCTTGAATAACAGATCGCAGAGTCTCCATTCGAAAGTGTGGTACCTGCAGACTGTGATTGACGCCTTTGAGGTCCAAGATAGGACGAAAGGAGCTGTCCTTTTTTGGCACCACGAAATAAGAGTAACGGCCTAGTCCTCTTTCCAACGGTGGAACTGGACGAATGGCATCTAAATGCTGGAGTCTTTGAACAGTGGATTGGATGGCTAGCCTTTTCCCGGGGGAACGTCCGGGAGAAACCAAAAACGCGTCTCGAATGGGACGCCAACATTCGAGGGCGTATCCCAGAGAAACGTCGTCGAGAACCCACTGATCCATAGTTAAGGCCCACTGACAAGCAAAGAGGGCTAATTGACCCCCTACTGGTGGAAGTGGCTCGAGTGGGCGAAGCATCCCATCAGCAGGACGGGCGGGAGGCGCCAGAGAATTTACCTGTACCCGAATAGGACTCAGATCCCTTATGGGCTCCACGAAAGGACTGTGCCTACTGGGTGAAGCGAGGGGCAGGAGCAGAGGAGGGATTCGGCCTGAACGACCGATTCCTCCTAGAGTCACGGAAGGAGGCGAAGCACCGAAAGGATTGTGTACGAGATCCACGGCGAGAAGCTTTAGGTCTATCTTCAGGTAGGCGTTGAGGTTTAACCTCTCCTAGATCTTTCACCAACTTATCCAGATCTTCCCCAAACAGGAGTCTGCCCTTAAATGGAAGCTTCGACAATCGCGTTTTAGAGGCCACATCCGCTGCCCACTGACGCAGCCAGAGCCAGCGTCTAGCCAGAGCCAGCTGCTAGCGAGCGAGTTGAAAGACGCAGGTCATAAAACGCATCCGCTAAGAACGCAGCACAGATTCCAGACGATCA
Organism: Ichthyophis bannanicus; assembly: GCA_033557465.1. Lineage (NCBI taxonomy): Eukaryota > Metazoa > Chordata > Amphibia > Gymnophiona > Ichthyophiidae > Ichthyophis > Ichthyophis bannanicus. The sequence goes on along the minus strand of CM066032.1, from coordinate 1,199,852,655 downwards.
AGTTCCGGATAAGTGTCAGGAAGCTGTTGAATCCATCGAAGGGAAGCTCGAGCCACCAGGCCTCCAAAAACGGTCGCCTGAAGTGACAGAGCCGAAGACGAGAAGGCTGTCTAAAGAAGACCCTCGACCTTACGGTCCTGTTGATCCCGGAGCGCCGCTCCGCCTTCCACCGGGATGGTGGTATGCTTTGTTACCCCGGTCACCAAAGCATCCACCTTCGGGTAGGCCAGCCAGCGGTCGAGGTCTGAGTGAGTCCATTGATATAATTGCCCAATACGGCGAGCGGTGTGTAAGGAGGCATCCGGGGAGGCCCATTCCCGAGATACCATCTGTTGCAATTCAGCTGGAAAGGGAAAGGCTCTGGAAGGCTTGCGCATTCCCTGTAATATAGGATCCAGCTGAGATTGAGGCTGCAAGGTTTGAGAGACGGGAGGGTCAGAGGCACAGCGCCTCCACCACCTGCGCTATAAGAGCAGGCAACTCCTCTTTGCGAAAGAGCCAGATGTCCTGAGAGTCCTCAGGTGCTGTCAAGGAAGAATCCGAGAGAGAATATTCTCCGTCTTCACGCTCTGAAGCAGGCAAACTTCCTTCTGAAGATTTGCGGTCCTCAAGCAAATCGGTAGCCTCTGCTAACCATGCTCCTTCTCCCGAAGGTGGTACTTGTTTGAGAAATGTGGTCTTATGAGATCGCTTACAGCTGCCAGAAATCTGCTTATCAGGAGTTGGAGCAGACGCCGTGGGAAGCTCTGCAGACTCCGTACGCCAAAGAGTCCAAGCTTGGCGAAACAGTGCCAGAAACTGCATATCTGTCGAATCTTTGGGAGTCCCCTACTGCTGAGGAAACAAGGTGGGGGCTGGCTGAGAATTTTCAAAAGGTGAGACACCTTGTAGAGCATCTAGGGAGGGAAGCTGGGAGCTTCCCTCAACTGCAGGCAGTGTGGGGAGAACAGAAGCCGATGATTCCCCAGGGTCTGACAAACAGGCAGAGCACAGGCAATTAGTTAATTCTTTCTGCTTTCTATTACAGACTATGCATCTGAAAAGAGAAGAAGGCATAACTGAAACTAACTTCTCTTTTTTTTTCTTTTTAACAGTAAAAGGGAATCAAAATAAAACAGAGAAAATAAACCCCCAGAAAGCGACAATGAAAACCTGTTGTGCCTGGAACGCTAAGGAGAGAAACAAACTCAGTCAGCAGCTGCTCCCGCCAAAACTAATGAAGAAAAAGCAATGCCCCCAGCCACCACTAAAGGACAGTAAATGGCTTCTCCATCACCAAAAACTGCAGAAAACACGGCGATTTTGGTTGCAGTATGGAGGGAAGTGCTGTCAGCAGCTAAAGGAACTTCAAAACCCAGTTTAACAAGACCCCGACGAAACCGGAAATGAAGGAATCAGGTCAGAGACAGCCGGTCCCGATGCAGAACAGTTGAAATAAACCCGGGGCAGCTGAGGCAAGTAACAAAACAGCTTACTTACAGTTTTGCTCAGAAATTGATACCTGATCCTCTTGCTAAAGTCTAAGCCCTCGTGGCAAAGACTCAGCGCTGCTTTAAGAAAATCGAGGCCAGGCTCAGGAGCTCCACAAGCTTATCTGGGGAATCAAGTTGCTGGGAAACCCAGAGTAACACCTCTTGTGTACTCTGGGTGCATCCAGGAGCCTCAAGATAAAGTGAAAAAAAGAAATTGTAGAACAAGCTTGAAAAACACCCTCATCTGCTGAGACGGAGAAAATACTGAATAGGACTTCTAGGGGTATGCCTATGTCACCCAGAGCCTAACCAATCACAGCTCTGGAGTTTTTTTCTCTGTCTCCCTATCTACTGGCAGGGGTGCATAACCCGCTTGTCTGGACTGGTCTAGCAGTATGATCTGGAAAGAGAAATTTAAACTCCTACAAGGTATATAAATACACAAATCGGGCCTTTTTCTTTAGAAAAGGTGGCTCTGGAATGGAGGGATGGAGTATTATAGGCCAACAGTGAAAAGGGGTAGATTCAAGAGTAATTTAAAGGAATATTTCCTTTCTGAAAAGACAGTGAATGTTTGGAATGGCCTTTCACTGGAGGTAGTGATGAACACAGTATCCAACTTCAAGATATTGTGCGATAGAAAGCAAGTATCTTGGAGAGAAAATGTGTCAGTGACTGGGCTGCTGACTTGGATGTGCAGACTGAAAAGGCTGTACTGTCTTTTTCTGTTTTTTTTTTTAGTGTGTCTCACGTTAATACAGTTGTAATGGCAGTAATAGTGTACTTCACCCAAAGCTATTATGAACTGTAAGATGAAAGCTTGAAAGTTTCTTTATAAAAAAATAAATATAAAACAAAGCTGCTTTGAAATATACGTGAGATGATATATCAAGTTTTAATAAATTATATAAAAACCTAATACATGAACGTAAAATAATCCTGCTAGAGACTTACTGCTGCTCCGAAAAGGTTCATACTGTGACTTCATATTCTGCAAATAAGATTCAAAATCTTCTTCTGCTGCCGTACTGTAAAAATTGAAATGAGTCGTTATCTTGGAAGGCAATTTCAAGCACATAATACATAAAAGAATACACATGAAAAGGGACATGCCCATTCTTGCAGTATTTAATGGATACTGAATCTCCATGCCATCCACTAGATTCCATGCTTTTGGGAGCTGGATAATGAAGAACTTAATTTCTGCCTTACTAGCAAGGCTCGCCAGTGGAAAATAATATGTAGCTTACTCTTCTCTAGTGTTGCTGCTAGACAAGTGCTGGTGAACATCTAAACGGTTGATACAGCTGGCTTAGGAAAGTGACTGTTCATGTTCAAATTCAAAAAGTAAATTCTGGGCTTTTCCTGTTAACTTTACTGCCAGGCTGCGAAGCTAAAGAGTGACATTTTACTTACCACTTAATGTCCTTTCCTCGAGTCCCGCTAAACTAGTCCAGACAAGCGGTTGTGTTCCCTACCAGCAGATTGGTGGAAACAAAGAATCAGTGAAAAGCTCAGGTTTCAATGACATCACTCCTATGTCTCTATTCCCCTCAGCTACCAAAGGTTTCTTCAGTATTGGTCCCAAAGCATATGGGAGAAACATGGCAAGCACAACAGAGGGCAATAGAAACCTGTGTACAAGAAAGCATAAACAGAAGGCTGTCAGTATAAGGCGAACCCGCAGAAGCAAGTATAAAAAAATCATAGTGGACCCAAGGGTACCGCAGCAGAAGAACAGAGCAAATACAGCTTCAGGGGCAGGCCCTAGACTGGTCTAGCAGGACTCAAGGAAAGGACATTAACTTAACTGGTATGTAAAATGTCACCTTCCATATTGTCCTGCTAGACCTGTCCAGACAAGTGGGGCATACCAAAGGGCAGGAAGAAGATAGCTGCTCGCAAAATCCTTGAGCCAAAGCCCGTGTCCACCCACATGCAGACATCCAAGCAGTAATACTTGACAAAAGTGAAAATTAATGCTCACGTTTCTGCCTGACAAATGTCTGCAGGGGCAACCGAGCTCCGCTCTGCCCAAGAGGACGCTTGTGCTTGGGTGGAATGGGTGCGCAAACCTTCTGGAACCAGCCTGTTCTGCATCTGATATGCTGAGGCAATGATCTCCTTAATCCAAAGTCAACTTAGCCACTGCATCACCCTTGCATGGACCAGCAAACAGTACAAAAAAATGGTTGGACTTGAAAAAGAATTTGTAACCTCCAAGTACCAGAGAAACACACTCCAGACATCCACAAGGCAACGATTCTTATCCTTCCACTGACACTGCTCCTTAGAGAAGGAGGGCATGCAGAACATTTGTTCCCATGAAAGAGAGAAATCACCTTAAGCAAGAAGGCAGGCACAGGCCAAATGGAAATGGACTCCTTTGAAAAACAATAAGATCTCGGCATGACAGAGCCTGCAGCTCGGAAGAACACATTGCGGCCAAATCATGACCAAGACGACCGTCTTGAGCATCAAATCCAAAGTAGCACATTTCAGTAGCTCAAAGGATGCTGACATCAGGGCCCTGAGAACCAGACCCAGATCCCAGAAAGAGACCACAGACTGGAGGGGAGGACATAGATGCCGAACCTCCTGAAAAAAACGCAAAACATCCTGGTGTAAGGCTAGTAACTTACCAGCCACTGGACCTCTGAAACAGGCCATAGCTACCACCTGAATTTTCAGGGAGCTAAGAGAAAGGCTCTTCTCCAGGTCGTCCTGTAGAAAGGTCCACAGAAATGGCACCTTGGCTGCCTCAGGAGCCAACTGCCAAGTGCCACACCATTGCTCAAAGAGGCACCAGACCTGCACACGTATGGTAGCTTGGTAGACCTCCTCTGGGCTTTGAAGAGAGTGGAAACCACCGCCGGAGAATAGACTTTACACTCTAGTTGTCTCCTTTCAAGAGCCAAGCCATAAGTGAGAAGAGAATTGGGTTCTCCAGGATGATTGGTCCCTGCTGCAATAGGCCCTGAGATGGAGACAACCGAAGAGGAAGCACCTGCAGAAGCCACATCAGGTCTCCGAACCATGCTCTCCTTGGCCAATCTAGCACCACAGAACAGCATCAGGCAATCCAACAGTCTTTTGACCTCAGACAGGAAAAAACTGCCCACTCGAGTGTTGAAATGTGCTCTCAAACTCCATGGACTGGGGAGGCACCAGCTTGCTCTTCCCCTGATTGATCACCTATCTGAAGTTTCCCAAAAAGGACACCACTCGGGATGCCACCCAAGATGCTTTTGAGAGGGAACGGGCCCAAATGAGCCAGTCGTCCAAATATGGATGGACACAGATCCCTCGGCATCAAAGCCACCACCATCATGACTTTGGAGAATGTCCTCAGGGCAGTGGATAGCCCGAAAGTGAGGGAAGTGAACTGATAGTGAGAGCCAAGCAAGGCAAAAAAACCGCAGATATTTTTGCTGATTCGCCCGGATCGGGAAATGAAAAAACACCTTGGCCAGATCCAGAGACGACAAGCATTCCCCTCAGTGCACTGCTTGAATCACGGAGCGCAAGCTTTCCATCTGGAAGTGCAGAGTGTGCAAGTGTTCGTTGACTCCCTTGAGGTTCAGAATGGGCTAGAAAGAACCATCCTTTTTGGGCACCATGAAATAGATGGGAGTATCAGCCTTTGCTTCGCTTGTCCAGGGGGGACGGGCACCACCACCCTTATGTGCAGCAACTTGTCCAAGGTGATCCACAAATTAGCAGTTCTGATCACAGATCCACAAGGGGAGATGACAAAGGTGCCCGGAATTGGCTCTTTATACTGAATGGTGGCTAGCACCCAGCAATCCTTGGTAACCCAGGCCCATTCCTGAAAGAAAAAGGTAAAGCCTGCCTCCAACCACAGGCACCAGGGAAAGGGCCCCCAAACTTTCACTGTGCAGACTAGGAGGGTCCTCCTTTGGAGGGGATAGAGTCCCTGGGCATAGGTGTTACACAGAAGGACTTAGAACAAGTCCAAAGCCCAAAAGCAGAAGGAAAGAAAGGTTTTTCAGGTCAGTAACAACGAAAGTCCTGAGACCCCAGGCGATCTGGCCAGCACGCCAGCCCCCTGGCCATTTTCTGGAAGGTGGTGAGATTTTGTTGCGCCCAGGCCCTACACCAGCTTCTCCAAATCGGCTCCAAAAAGACACTTCCCCTTAAAAGCCAGTTGGGCTAACCGGGCTTTGGAAGACTAGTTTGCTGCCCAGTGCCAAAGCCAAATCCAATGGCATGAAACTACCATCAGGGAACCATCTCTGGAAGCCAAACAAACCAGGTCATTCATGGCATCAGAAAGGAAGGTCACAGACTCCAGAAGAGGGGTAGCATCGTCTGGCTGAAGAGACTGAATCTACTGGAGCAGGGCTTGAGATGTCAGGCTGGCACATACCGTCAGCTGCAGAATAGCTGCTAACACAGCAAACTGATTCTTCAACAATGGATCCACCTTATGGTCCAGAGAATCCTTTAAGGCCGATCTGCCTTCCATAGGAATGGTGGTCTATCTGGTAACCGCCATGACCAGAACATAAGAATGTAAGAAATGTCATACTGGGTCAGACCAAAGTCCATCAAGCCCAATATCCTGTTTCCACCAGTGGCCAGTCCAGGTCACAAATACCTGGAAGGTTCCCGAAAAGGCACACAGGTCCCGCAATGCTCATCCTGGGGTAAACAGTGCATTTCCTGGGTCTTCTTTAATAATGGTTAATGGACCTTTCCCTCCAGGAACTTATCCAAACTTTTTTTTTAAACCGACTACACTAAAGCGCAGTTACTCACCTGTAACAGGTGATCTCCGGGAACAGCAGGAATTAAGTCTTTACATATGGGTATCATCGGAGACCACGCGGGAACGCTCCCCAGCATCCAATAGGCACGCTTTTGGGAGCATCCCACAGCGCATGCGTGCTGCTTCCTGCCTTTCTCACTTCAGTTGAGTTTAAAGCTGAGCCAAGGAGAGAGACAGAGAGAGAGATAGAGAGACAACTCCTAGGGGAGGTGGGTGGGTGGTGATGACTTAATTCCTGCTGCTCCCGGAGATCACTTGTTACAGGTGAGTAACTACGCTATCTCCAGGAACAAGCAGGAATGTAGTCTTCACATATGGGGATTTCCCAGCTGAAAGATGCCAGAGGGATGACCCCAGCGAGCTGTGAACCCATGTGAACGGGGTCATACTTCCTCCCATAGATCCCTGGCATCCTACCGGGATGGAGGGTAGGAGTTGCATTAAGTCTGAAAGAGATGCTGTAGAATAGCCTGGCCAAACGAGGCATCCCGATGGGAATCTTTGTCCAGACAGTAGTGGACTGTGAAGGTATGTACCGAAGCCCAAGTAGCTACTCTACAGATATCATCCATAGACAAAGAGTGGAGATTAGCAACCGAGGCTGCCATTGCTCTGACATTATGAGCTGTAACATGGCCTTCGAGGGAAAGGCCTTTACTATCGTATGTGAAGGATATGCAGTTTGCAATCCACTTAGATAGAGTTCATTTGGAAACTGGAAGTCCCAAATGACTAGAATCAAAAGCAACAAAGAGTTGAATAGACCTCCTATATTGCTCAGTTCTTTGATGGTAAAAAGCTAAAGCTCTTTTACAATCTAAGGTATGCAGATTCCTTTCTGCACTGGAGGCGTGAGGCCTAGGGAATAATACAGGAAGGTAAACCGACTGGTTTAAATGAAAAGGCGAAACCACCTTTGGCATAAAGTGTGGATGAGTCCTGAGGACTACTTTATCATGGTGGAACCTTGTATAAGGAGGGTCAGCCACTAAAGCTTGCAGCTCACTAATGCGCCTAGCAGAAGTTATTGCAATTAGGAAAATGACCTTCCAGGTAAGGAATTTTAAGGTTGTAGTGGCTAAGGGTTCAAAAGGCGGCTTCATAAGCTGCCCAAGAACAAGATTCAAGTTCCATGCCACCGGTGGTGGCTTTATGGGGGGCTTTGTCAATAGTAGACCTCTCATGAATCTTGATACAAGAGAATGAGAAGAGATTGGTTGTCCATCTTGGGGCTTCTGAAAAGCCGTAATAGCACCGAGATGGACTCGCACTGAATTTGTCTTAAGACCAGAATTTGAAAGATAGAGGAGATACTCCAGAAGCGACTCCATGGGCACGGAAAGGGGGTTAAGTCCCCTTTTTGAACACCATATAGAAAACCTTTTCCATTTAAAAGCATAGGAATGCCTTGTGGAAGGTTTTCTCGAAGCTTGAAGGATATCCTTCACTTTCTAAGAGAGGTGGATATCCAAAAATTCTATGCCTTCAGCAGCCAGGCCTGGAGGTGTAGGGACTGAGAATTGGGATGCAAGAGCTTCCCGTTCTCCTGAGAAAGGAGCTCTGGAGCATATCCTAACTCTAGAGGAGTTGTTTGAGAGAGACGCAGAAGAAGAGGGTACCATGATTGCCTTGGCTAACATGGAGCTATGAGAATCATATGAGCCCTGTCTCTCTGAAGCTTGAAAAGAGTTTTGGGAATTAGGGGAAAGGGTGAGAAGGCATAGAGGAAGTCCTGACCCCAATGGAGCTGGAAAGCATCCTTTGCTAGACAGTATTGAGTATTCTGTGGACTTGCAAAGAGGTCTAAATCTGGTGTTCCCCAGATCTGGAACACTCGAGCCAGTTGATCTGACTGGAGAGACCACTCATGTGGCAGCAGTATTCGACTGAGCTTGTCTGCCCACAAGTTTTGAATGCCTGGAAGGTATACCGCTAGAAGGTGAATTTGGAGCTCTCTGGCAAGGGCCCATAGTCGCAAAGCTTCGGTGCATAGCGACAGAGAGCCCGTTCCGCCCTGTTTGTTTATGTAAAACATGGCAACCTGATGTCGGTTTGGACCAGAACTGTCTTTTGACTGAGGTGGGCCTGAAATGCTATTATAGCATTGTAAATGGCTCGGAGCTCTAAGAGGATTATTTGAAGAGAGGCCTCTTGTGAGGTCCAGAGACCCTGAGTGGAAAGATCGTGCAAGTGGGCTCCCCAACCCAGCTTGGCTAAGGGTTCAAAAGGCGGCTTCATAAGCTGCCCAAGAACAAGATTCAAGTTCCATGCCACCGGTGGTGGCTTTATGGGGGGCTTTGTCAATAGTAGACCTCTCATGAATCTTGATACAAGAGAATGAGAAGAGATTGGTTGTCCATCTTGGGGCTTCTGAAAAGCCGTAATAGCACCGAGATGGACTCGCACTGAATTTGTCTTAAGACCAGAATTTGAAAGATAGAGGAGATACTCCAGAAGCGACTCCATGGGCACGGAAAGGGGGTTAAGTCCCCTTTTTGAACACCACTGCAGGGACAAAATGAGACAAGCCGAGTTCTTGATTTTGTCCGTTAGGCGACCTGTGGCCTTTGTCCACTGTGAAGAGAGGGTCCACTGAGCCGCTCGCATGTGTAGGCAGGCATAAGGGATCACATGTACAGTGGATGCCATATGCCCTAGCAGTTGAAGCATTTCCCGAGCAGTCAGGAGGGTTTTCTTTACTGCTTGGGAAGTCAATTCTATTATTTGTAGACAGCGTGGCTGTGGCAGGAATGCTCTTGACTGCTGCGTGTCTAGGCGAGCCCCTATGAACTCTAGGGATTGAGAAGGGGTGAGGAGACTTTGGGTGGTTGATTACCAGATCCAAATATTGGCGAATTCTCATAGCACGAGAAACAGCTAGTTCTGTTTCTGGAGCTGTTGATGCTCTGGTGAGCCAGTCGTCTAAGTAGGGGAAGACGAATATCCCCAGTGTTCTCAGGAACGCCACTACTACAGCCCTGTCGTACAATGGACAGAGTCTAGTTTTCTGAAGTTATTTGTTGCCATCTTTTGGCAAAATGGCATAATCTGGCCGGAATGGTAAAGGGCTCTGGACCTTTCAGAGGCAAAATGGTTAAGTTCTCCAGGTAGAAGTCAAAGCCCCTGCGGAGGCTGTACCTGCTGAGCCGGTTGAGCTCTTTGAGCTTCCGGCTTTCTTTGTTGTCTAGATTGCTGCCCTTTCTGGGGAGCATGAACTGGACAGTGAATTGGATGGGAATAAGAATGGTAAGATCTTTTCTTTTTGTTAAAGAAAACTTTCTTGCCTGTCTTTTTTTTGATGGGTTGGCTGTAGACTTTAATAGTCTATTCAAGGTGGTATTTTCAGATTCAATTAGCCTTGCTCTGCCAATCCTTCCCCAAATAAGTTTTCTCCTGTGCAAGGAATGTTTCCTAACTTCTCTTGCACCCACTCCTATAAGTCTGATGCCTGGAGCTAGGCAATGCGCTGTGCTCCGATAGCAATAGCAGAGGTTCTGCTAATAGCCTCAAAGCAGTCAAAAGCTGCACGATTCATGAATTTGGAGACATTCTGAGCATGCTTGAGCAGAGTGACGTATTGAACCCGTTTATCTTCGTGAAGAAGAGGGCTCATGCATTCTAAATCCACTGTAACCTCCTCTAGAAACATTTCCATGTAAAGGGAATATGAGCTAATCCTAGCTGCTAGCATGGAGGATTGAAAACATTGACGCCCAAAGGCATTGAGTGTTCTCGATTCACGACCTGGCGGGTTGGAAGAATGCGTTTCAGCACTCTATATCCTCCACATGGCTGATTCCACTACCATGGAATGGTGTGGTAACAGTCTTCTGAAAACCTGGAGAAGGTGGGACTCGGTACATGGTATCGAGGCGTTGAGAATGCGGTGACATCGTTAAGGGACTTTCCCACATTCTGAACATAAGATCTTGAAGGATCTGATGTATAGGCAGCATCGCTGCCTCTTTGGGAGTCATAGGGTATTGCAGAATTCTTAGTTCTGCCCTAGGTTCCTTCTCAGGAGTAACTGTGATTGAAAGCCCTTTAGCTACATCACGTATAAAATCCTGAAGAGACATGTCTTCTGGAGGAGACATTCTGCGCTCAGGAGAAGGATTCTTCAAAAGCACTGCTCTTGTATTGGTAGAGTCATTGGAATCAGCAGACTCATCGGAGCTTTGCATCGACGGATGCTGCATCGATCGATGCTGGTACCGATGAATATTGGTACCGTGGCATTTCGGTTCCAGCCCCTCGATGCCGGAGAAACTCTCGAGGCTCGGCATGGGAGGAAGCTGTCCCACCGGAGTGGGTGCCACTGGGGCCGGTACTGGTACCGAGCCCATTTGAACCGTCTGTAGCAGTCTTAGCGGTACCGAGGCAGCTAAGAGGGACGCTAGACTGCTTTCAATAGCGAGGATTCTCTTATCCATTGCTAATGCTGATGCCTGGTCGGTACTGGTGGAAGTGGCTACGACCCCAGAACATGGCAGCAGAGGTTGAGGCCTCTGGAACATTCTGAGACCCCGTTTGTGCTTTGGAGACCGAAGACTCCTGCCGGGGCAATTTTGCTGGTGTACTTTCCTTGAGGGTAGTGCCAGTGGCATTTCAATGCTTTGCAGGAGATTTATCCTTCAAGGACCAGCTAGTCTTTACAGACTTTTGTTTAATTAACTGAGATCCATGAGAGGAAGATGAAGCCCTGGAGGACATCGATGCAATTGACATTGTAGCAGCAGTGAAAAGGGAACCGGCCTTTGCAGCTCTGTTCTGCAGGCCCCTTTTGGTCATCTTTCTACAGGAGAGACACTCCGCTGAACAATGTTCAGGACCTAAACATTTGAGACACCATTCGTGGGTGTCGTTGACGGAAATAGCACCGCCACAGTTTGAACATTTTTTAAAACCACTAGTTGGCTTCTCCATGTCTGGAGAATTTTGGGCCTAGTGCCCAAAATGGCGCCTTACCCCAGAAGGGGTGAGGCACTGAAAAAAAGAAAGAAAACTTCCTTTTTTTTTTTGAAGAAAATAAGAAAAAAGAATCGGTGGTACCGGTAGGTGTCGAATAAAGGCAGACGCGACCACAAAAAACAAGAAAGAAGATAAAGTTTTATGCGGTGACAGGAAAAACATCCTGTTGGCTCCGCGGAAAACAAAAAACTGAAGTGAGAGGCAGTAAGGTGGGAAGGCAGCACGCATGCGCTGTGGGATGCTCCCAAAAGCATTCCTATTGGACGCTGGGGAGCGTTCCCGCGTGGGCTCCGTCGGTACCGACGATACCCATATGTGAAGACTACATTCCTGCTTGTTCCTGGAGATCAGCTTTTACTACATACTCCGGATAACGAATTACAGAGTTCAATTACGCATCAAGTATAAAAATATTTTCTCTTATTAGTCTTAAATGGGTTACATTGTAGCTTCATTGTGTGTCCTCTAATCTTTCTACTTTTTGATGGTATAAACGTCTGATCTAAGTTAACCCGTGCCATTCTATTCATTAATTTATAGACCTCTATCATATATCCTCTCAGCCGTCTCTTTTCCAAATTGAAGAGCCCTAATCTTTTAAACCTTTCCTCATAGGGATATCTTTCCATCCCTTTTACCATTTTGGTGGCTCTTATTGCCAAGAAAACCCAGGAGCTTCTGGGTCGCCAGGAGTCAGGACTGATTCGAAGGCACACATTGCATTTCCATCTATCTTTTTTAAATCTGCTATATCCTTTTTAAGATATAGCGACCAGAACTGCACACAACATTCAAGGTGTGATCGCATCATGGAACGAGAGAGACACATTATATCATTCTTCGGAGCACCAAGGAGAGAGCATATCACACCCCTACTGATTCAACTGCACTGGCTCCCCATCCAAGCCAGGATTAGCTTCAAGACCTTAGTGATGACATTCAAGGCTATTAACGGACTATCCGCCTCCTCAATAAGTGACCTCATACAACCACTCACACCCAACAGGACAAGAAGAACCGCTGCAGCCAACATGCTAGCAATACCAAAGGCTATGACAAGATGCTCCATAACAACTTCAAATAGAGCCTTCAGCTTGAGCGCCCCAAGCCTCTGGAACTCCCTACCACCACACATCAGAGCTATCCCCAACTTGAGCCAGTTCAGGAAGGCCTTAAACACCTCCTCTTTACTAAGTACCTAATAGACTCCTCCGAACCACAGCCACCATGCATGACTAACACACAATAACTCCATCCCACAGGCATACAATTACTTATTTCAATGTTCCACACATGTAGATAGTTTTCCCTGGTTAGCCAAGTTGATGCTCCTGTTCTTTGTAATGACCTGACTCTTGTTTTTTGTTGGAAACTGTTAGTTCTATGTAAACCGCGCTGATCGCAAATAGTGCGGTATAGAAGAAATGTAAATAAATAAATAAAATACTCTCCATTCCTTCCTTTATGATTCCTAGCATTCTATTTGCTTTCTTGGCCGCCGCTGCACACAGGGCGGAGGATTTCAACGTATTATCCACATTGACACCTAAATCTTTTTCTTCCTCAGTGGTGGTTTCTAGGGTGGTACCTTGCATCGTGTCTTGGCAAAATTATGAAAAATTTTAAGAGGAACTGGTTAAGATAGAAAGCAGAGAGTAGGAAAATCTCCAGGAACAAGCAGGAATGAGTCTTCACATATGGGTATCGTCGGTACCGACGGAGCCTGTGCGGGAACGCTCCCCAGCGTCCAATAAGAAAGCTTTTGGGAGCATCCCACAGCTCCTGCGTGCTGCCTTCCCGCCTTTCCCAACCGCCTCTCTCCAGTTCTTCTTTTCCGCAGAGCCAGCAGGTTGTGTTCCTGTCACCGCAGAAGAAGTTCTTTATTTTTTCCTATTCTTTTGTGTCGCGTCTGCCTTCTTCGACGTCGGATCGGTACCGCCGGTCTTTTCTTTTCTTTCTTTCTTTCTTAAAAAAAACAAACAAACTTTTCTTCACTGTGCATTTTCAGTTTTTGGGCCTTAGGCCTAAAAATATTTTCCTCATGGAAAAGCCCGCCTCTGGGTTTAAAAAATGCACAAAATGTGGCGGTACTATTTCTGTCACCGACACCCATGACTGGTGTCTAAAATGTTTGGGGCCTGACCATTCCATTACGGATTGTATGTCCTGTACCATGATGTCTAAAAGAGGTTGGCAGAACCGTGCAGCCAAGCTCAGTACCCTGTTTCCCTCTGATGTAGCTTCGGTGCCATCGACGTCTTCCAGGGCTTCTTCTTCCTCCCATGGATCTCAGGTAACCAAGCATAAATCTGGCCGGTCCTCGAAGGGTAGATCTCCTTCCAAGCATCGAGATGCCTCCGGGCTTGCCCTCGAGGATTCCGCACTGGCAAAATTACCCCGGCGGGAAGCTCCGGCTTCCAAAGCATTGTCTATGGGGTCACAGGTTGACATCGATGGCTCGGCCTCGACAGATCACCTGTTGCCGTGTTCTGGGGTACCAGTGGCTCCCACTGGTACCGACATCCAGACATTGGTGGCGTCGATGGATCAAAAGATTCTGACCATGCAGCGCACCCTAGCGGCATTCATACAGGCTGCGACGCCTCTGGTACTGCAACAATCCCCATTGTCGGTACCGGCTCTGGCACCGACATCACTCCCGGTGCCGGTACCGATCGCATCGACATTGGCTTCGGTGTCAGTTGCAACGGTACCCTGACCTATGATGCCCATCGGTACCGAACCGGTTACTCCTGATACCGATCCTACTCGGTACGGTTATCGGGCTTTACAGGAGCATCCAGACAGGCGATACTTCGATTCCTCTGAAGACTCTGATGGTTCTGTCGAGGCATCCATACTTCTTCCTCAGGAGTCTTCTTCTCCTAAGCAAAGAATGTCTCCTCCAGAAGACTTGTCTTTTCAAGACTTCATCAGGGAAGTGGCCAGGGGCCTCTCCATCACAGTGGCCCCTGAGTCAGAACCCAGAGCCAAGGAATTGGATATTTTACAATATCCTAAAACTCTTAAGGAGGCAGCTACCTTGCCTATCCATGAGATTCTGTATGATCTCATGTTGAGGATGTGGGAGACACCTCTTACCGCCTCTCCTCATTCTCGCAGGTTGGACACTATGTATCGTGTCCCTCCTTGTCCTGGCTTCCACAAGACTCAGCTCCCTCACCACTCTATTGTGGTAGAGTCTGCCATGAGAAAGATAAAGAGTGCAAAAAGACACTCATCTAATCCTCCAGGACGTGAATGCAGGACCCTAGATGCTTTTGGCCGAAGGGTTTTCCAAGCTTCTATGCTAGCTGCCAGGATCAACTCCTATAGTCTCTATATAGGGATGTTTCTAAAAGAAGTCACAGATCTGCAGACTTTAACCCCTTTTATTTCAGAGGATAAAAAGGCAGGAGTTTCTCACTTGGCTCAAACATGCCCAAGATGCCTCCAAATTTTCCAACCGTGCAGCCTTTGACTCTTGAGTGTGTAAGCAGAGCTTCGGTTATTGCCATAGGGGCATGCAGAATTGCTTGGCTACAAGCTTCTGATTTGGAGCTCTGGGTACAAGATGAATTAGGGAATATCCCTTGTACAGGTGAAAACCTTTTTGGTAAGGATTGGCAAGCAAAGGCCAATCAGATAGATGCTGAAAACTCTGCTTTGGATCGACTTTCAAAGTCTACCTCTGCTCCTGTTAAGAAAAGATTGTTCAAAAAGACATCTTTTTCTAAAAAGGGAAGATACTATCCTGCTTATAGTCAGCAGGCATCTTCTGCAGGTCGTTCTGCTGCAAAGCGTCAGCAACCACCTAAACAGGCCAAATCAAAGGCTGCTAGGCCTGCCATGACCCAGCAGCCTCAGCCGCCTCAGGGCCTTTGACTTGCAACTAGAGAACTTAGCCTTTCTGGCTCTGGAAGAACCAGAGCCCCTTACCATTCCAGGAAGGTTGACTTACTTTGCTCCCAGATGGGAACAAATCACAGCAGAGCAATGGACACTATCATAAGGGAAGGGTACAAGCTTCATTTCTTAAGCCTTCCCCCTCACACCATAGTGAAACAGTTCAATTCTCCAACATTTCTCCTCGACCTTCTGGGTCAGGAGATTGCCACCCTTCTTGCCCAAGGGGCAATAGAAGAAGTACCTCTTCTTCAGCAAGGCACAGGGTTCTACTCCCCTTATTTTCTTATTCCAAAGAAAACAGGGGGCTATAGACCCATCTTAGATCTCAGAGAATTGAACAAATTTCTATTCAAGGAGAAATTCAAGATGATTTCTCTCGGTGCTCGGCTTTGTTCTCTAGATCTCAAGGATGCGTACACCCATGTCCTCATCCATCCAACACACAGAAGGTTCCTTCGGTTCCTTTTTGGAGAAGAGCACTACCAATACAGGATGCTTCCTTTCGGTCTGGCCTCCGCACCAAGGGTGTTCACGAAATGCATGGCAGTAGTAGCTGCATTTCTACGCACTCTGGGAATATTCGTTTTCCCATATCTGGACGACTGGCTCATTCGAGCTCCCTCTCAGTCAGAGGCCAAGACTTTTCTAACCTGCACAATGCGTGTCCTTCAGTATTTGGGACTGGTAATAAACATCCCAAAATCAAATCTCACCCCTACTCAATCTCTGGAGTTTATAGGGGCTGTCCTGGATACTACAACTGCAAGGGCGTATCTTCCTCAGGCTCGTTGCCTACGCTTGGTGCAGTTAGCCTCCCAAATACAGTTAAAGTCCCATTTAACTGCTCAGGAAATGTTACAACTCTTAGGCCACATGGCATCCACCATGCATGTGGTTCCATATGCTCGCCTTCACATGAGGGCAGCTCAATGGACTTTGTCCACCCAATGGACTCAGGCATCAGGTTGCCTGTCAGACAAAATAGCAAACTCCAGTCGCCTTTTTTGGTCTCTCCAGTGGTGGAAGTCCTCTCAAAACCTGTTGCTGGGGTCCCCTTTTCAGCAGTCACTTCCCCAAGCAACCCTTACAACAGATGCCTCTCCAATGGGTTGGGGAGCTCATCTGCAAGATCTCTCCACCCAGGGCATCTGGTCTCCACAGGAGACTTCTCTACACATCAATCTCTTGGAACTCAGAGCAATTTTCTTAGCTCTCAGAGTGTTCCACTCCCTGCTCAGCTACAGGACAGTCCTCATCCACACGGACAACCAAGTAGCCATGTTCTATGTGAACAAGCAGGGAGGGACTGCTCTCTGTCGCTTTGCAACAAAGCTTTGTGACTGTGGGCCTTCGCCAGAGAGCATCAGATTCATCTTATGGCAGTATATCTTCCAGGCGTTCAAAACTCTTGGGCAGACAGACTCAGTTGAGTTCTGCTTCCACACAAGTGGTCCCTCCACATGGACCAGGTAGCCAGGATTTTTCGAATTTGGGGAACCCCGGACATAGACCTCTTTGCAAGTCCGTGGAATGCCAAACTTCCCCGGTTCTGTTCCAGAATTCTGTGTCAGGGAGTTCAGGCCAAGGATACCTTCCTTCTTCACTGGGGTCAAGACTTCCTTTATGCCTTTCCACCCATCCCCCTAATTCCCAAAACACTTTTCAAGCTTCAGAGAGACCGAGGTTCCATGATCCTCATAGCACCACATTGGCCACGCCAAGTGTGGTACCCTCTACTTCTGCATCTCTCTCAAGCTCCCTCCCTGGAATTGGGCTCTGCACCAGATCTTCTATCCCAGGAAGACGGAACGTTGTGGCACTCAAACCCCCAGTCTCTCCATCTCAGGACCTAGTTGCTGAAGGCCTAGACCTTCAAGTTTTTCATCTCTCTCAGCAAGTCAGAGATATTCTTTATGCTTCTAGAAAGCCTTCCACTAGGCATTCTTATGCTTTCAAATGGAAAAGATTTACCATTTGGTGTTCAGAGAAGGGTCTTAACCCTCTTGCAATACCTCTGAATTCTTTACTTGAGTATCTTCTGCATCTATCCCATGCAGGCCTTAAAACGAATTCAGTAAGAGTCCATTTGAGTGCTATTGCAGCGTCCCTCAAGCCTCTCAATGGACTGCCTATTTCCTCTCATCCTCTTATAGCAAGATTCATGAGAGGCCTTCTTTTAACTAAACCTCCCATTAGACCACCTCCAGTGGCATGGGACTTAAATCTGGTTCTTGGCCAGCTTATGAAGCCACCCTTTGAAACTTTAGCCACCACCTCCTTGAAATTTCTTTCTTGGAAGGTTATCTTTCTCATTGCAGTCACCTCAGCACTTCGCATAAGTGAGTTGCAAGCCTTGGTGGCTAATCCTCCTTATACAAGGTTCCATCATGATAAGGTAGTCCTCAGGACCAATCCACACTTTATGCCCAAAGTGGTCTCGCCTTTTCATCTGAATCAAGAGGTATACTTACCTGTCTTTTTTCCAGGACCTCATGCATCAAGTGCAGAGAGGAATCTTCATACTTTGGATTGTAAAAGAGCTCTCGCCTTTTACTTACAAAGAACACAGCAACATAGAAAGTCTTCTCAACTCTTTGTTGCTTTTGATCCTTCCCATTTAGGACTTCCAGTTTCAAAGAGAACACTGTCCAACTGGATTGCTCAGTGCATTTCTTTCGCCTACCAGAGTAGGAACCTTTCTCTGGAAGGCCATGTCACAGCTCACAATGTGAGGGCCATGGCAGCCTCAATGGCTCATCTAAACTCTGTGTCCATCGACCAAATCTGTCGAGCGGCCACCTGGGCCTCGGTTCATACCTTCACAGCCCATTACTGTTTGGACAAGGACTCCCGCCGGGATGCCTCGTTTGCTCAGGCTGTTCTCAAGCACCTGTTCCATTCCTAATCAACTCCTACCCACCTACCCTGGTTGGATGCCAGAGATCCATGGGGGGAGGTGGAGCCCTTTTCAAGGACACACAACTCTGGGGTCTCTCCCTGGCATCTGCAGCTAGGGAGTCCCCATATGTGAAGACTCATTCCTGCTTATTCCTGGAGATAGCACAGTTACTTACCTGTAACAGGTGATCTCTGGGAACAGCAGGAATAAGTCTTCACAACCCACCCACCTCCCCTAGGAGTTGTATCCCTCTATCTATCCTTCCCTCTCTCTTTGTCTCAGCTTTAAAACTCGAACTGGAGAAAGGCGGTTGGGAAAGGCAGGAAGGCAGCACGCAGGCGCTGTGGGATGCTCCCAAAAGCTTTCTTATTGGACTCTGGGGAGCGTTCCCGCGCAGGCTCCGTCGGTACCGACGATACCCATATGAAGACTTATTCCTGCTGTTCCCAGAGATCACCTGTTACAGGTAAGTAACTGTGCTGTCTTGCCTTACTAATCTGTTATATATTTTGAAGGTGTGAATAAACATATAAACAAAGGTGAGCCAGTTGATATAATTCTGGGTTGTTCTTTCCTAGGTGCATAGCTTTGCACTTGTCCACATTGGGCATCCAAATGGCAGGTGAAATTTAGTCTTCCAATTTATCAAGGACCTCTTACAATTTTTCATAATCCTCTTAGGTTTTAATGACTTTGAATAATTGTGTGTCTTCTGCAAATTTGATCACCTCACTCATATTTCCATTTCCAGGTCATTTATGAAAATGTGAAAAAGAAGTGGGACCAGCACAGATCCCTGCGGTTCTCCACTATTTACTTTTCTCCATTGAGAAAATGGGCCATTTAGCCCAACTCTCTGCTTTCTATCTTTTAACCAGTTCCTGATCCGCAACAATACGCTGCCTCCAATCTCATGAAGTTTTAATTTCGCCAAGAGTTTCTCATGAGGTATCTTGTCAAAGGCTTTCTGAAAATCCAGATTATATCATAACAATTGGCTCACCTTTGTCTACCTGTTTATTCACACCTTCAAAAAAATTTGAGAGATTAGTAAGACAAGACTTTCCTTGGCTAAATCCATGTTGGCTTTCTCCCATTAAACCATGAATATATACATGATCAATAATTGTATTCTTTATAATGGTTTCTACCATTTTGCCCCGTGCTGACGTCAGCCTCACCGGTCTGTAGTTTCCTGGATAACCCCTGGAACCATTTATAAATACTGGCGTTACATTGGCTATTCTCTACTCTTCAGGTACTACAGCTGATTTTAATGGTAGTACACAGATTACTAATAGAAGGTCTGCAATCTCATATTTCAGTTCTTTCAATACCCTTGCATGTATACCATCTGGTCCAGGTGACTTGCTAGTCTTCAATTTACCAAATAGTTGTAATACCATCCACCTTGGGAATACCAAACCACTCAATGCACTCCTTCTCTGGGAAAGCGTAGATCTTCTTACACATCCTTAACCCCTTATGCGGGCATTAGTAGAGTCCCACTCCAACCGGATCATATCCTTGATCACATCCGGGAGTGGGAAGACAGTAGTGGATTTCTGCATCCCTTGAAGGAGCGGGTGCACTTTTGGCTGCTGCTCCATGCTGGAAGCATCTGTCAAGTTCAAGGCAGATGAGACCCTGGCAATCAATACTGCTAGCTCCTCCTTCTGGAATAAGCGGACCACTCCGGCCTCTTCACAGTCTTCTGAAGGTGAGAGTGCTTCTTCATCCACATCAGAGCCCAGTACTGAGCAAGCTACTGGCTACCTATCCGTGCAAGTAATTGGCTGCTGTCTTCCCTATCTTGATCCGGACTCATTTCCATAAACATGCCTGCTCTATTCCTGCCTATCTGTGCAAGCTATTGGCTATCTATCCATGCAAGTATGAAGTGACTTCACTGCAATGCTCTCTTACTGGTTACTTTAAATTCAATACATTTTTCCTGTGGCTCGAGCCAAAGCAGCATGACAATGGAGCATGCCATGCTCCTTTGTGCACTCCTTCGTGTTCCCAGAAGCTGTCTCCAGTGCCCTCACCTGCTGCTTGCTTTCTTTGGTCTCTCTGGATTGCTCCCTCTATCCCGCTTGGTCGGAATGCCCATTCAATCCATACTTGTTCACTGGTGATACCACCCTCCCACTTCAGATGCGCCATCTTTCCCCCTAACAGCTGAGGCGGATAGAGGCTTAGGAGCGATGTCATTGAAACCTGGGCTTTTCATTGTTTTTTGTCTCCACTAATCTGCTGGTAGGGGAACACAACTCACTTGTCTGGACTGGTCTAGCAAGACAATATGGAAACATCAACTTAAATTATTTCAAAGTACAGTGATTCCTTCTCAACACAAAAAAAGTGTGATAAATCGCTACTATGTATGTAAACCACCTATTAGCAGTGACATTCAGATAAACTTTAACAATAAAACATTTTATGGCCCGTCTCCTAAATGTTCAAGCTCAGTCACAGTCTGTTTAAAAGCTGCTTACTGCCAGGAGGTGGCAGGTCAAAACTGGGGTGCTATGACCTTCAATAATGATCAGGGTTTTTCTTCTATAGATTGGCCTGGCCTGTTCAATCATTAAAAGTCCAGTCACCACAGTCATGTTTATTCTGCTGAGGTACAAGGACCATGACTCTCTTCAGAGTTTGTTTAAGCTTATCCACAAAGCAAATCAGTGCAACTGCAGAATGATGGCTGGGGCTTTCTTTTGAGAAATGTGGGCAACGTTTCTGCAGGAGTCTTAACGTTTGCAGGTCCGAAGAACTCATACAAGAAAACTGAATCCTGCAGAACAGTTCATAAAACCTTAGTTGGGCTATCAACCTTGGCTATAACTAAAAAAAAAAAAAAAAGGGGGGGGGAGGGATCATTTATTAATGGTTATCATGTGGTAATTGCTACATAGCTCATTTTATGCCTGTGGGCTCTGTGACAGGGTGCACAGTTGTGCTCCTTCAATGTGCTAGCCATTAGTAAATGGCTCCCAAAAATGTATTTTGCAGATAGAGTAATAAAAATCTTCTGGAACAGTGTCTCTTGTGACCAGGATTACCCCTCCCCCCAGCACAAACAAAGAACAATGAAAAATTATTCCAATCAATTGAATAGCATACTCCTGGGTTAAGAATGTTTATAGAACAATGAGCATAAGGAAATATGCACTTTAATGTATCAGTAAGTAACCATGGTTTCACAGAAAGGAAGACACAGGCATGAAACAAGTGTCCAATGGAGATGGTTAGGTGGGGTGGCAAACACTAACAGAATGTATGGAATAAAGTAAAGAGGGCTCTTGGTGGTGATGAAGCAATGGTAAAGCTGGAGATGTTTCGGGGTTTCCTTACTGCATAATTTATTTCTACAATTTATAACCACAATGTTTTTAAGCTCAAAATAGGGCACAGAACTTAAAGACAGAAGATAAAATCAACATTGTAAAAAGATAAAATAACCACCAAATAAAATAAGCAGTATTAAAACATTTTCAGAAATTAGATTTTAATATGGTGAAATAGCGCAGTAGTTACTCACCTGTAACAGATGTTCTCCGGGGATAGCAGGAATCAATCCTCACATATGGGTGACATCAGCACCGACAGAGCCTGCACAGTAATCACTCCCCTGCTTTCAAAGAAAGCCTTTAGGAGTTACAATACACATGCGTGGTCACCTTCCTGCCCAAAGGTGCCATCTATCTCAGTACGATGACATAGCTTAATCAAGCATAAAAAAAAAAACAGCTCCACAGGGAGGAGGGTGGGTTGTGAGGACTAATTCCTGCTGTCTCCAGAGAACACCTGTTACAGGTGAGTAACTACGCTTTCTCTGGGAACAAGCAGGAAGTCAGTCTTCACATATGGGACCCCCCCCCAGTTACAGGCTACCAAAAAAAACCTGTAAAAAGTCACAGGCGACCAAAAAGGGTGAGCCATGAATGGCAGCAGGGAGCGATGAATGACCTCAAGTCCCAAGCTGCAATCCCAGTGTCAAGGATGGAATCATCTCTCTGGCAGTAGCCTGGACATAAGGGCTGGAGGGAAGGAGATATACTAATCCTCAAAGAGATGATGGAGTACTGCCTGACTGAAGGCGATGTCACACCGTGAGCTCTCCTCCAGGCAGTAATGAGCTGCAAAGGTATGAACTGAGGACCAGATGATGGCCCAGCATATGTCTTGCAGAGGGAAAGAGCGCAGATGTGCCACCAAAGCCGCCATGGTGTGCACATTATGAGCGGTGACATGATGCTCCAAGAAGAATACAGCCTGCATGTGGGCAAAGGAGATGCAGTCCACCACCCAGATGGACAGGGTGTGTTTAAAGATGGCAACGCCAAGCCTGCTAGAGTCATAGAAAACAAACAGCTGTGATGAGCAGCAGTGGGCTTTTGTCTGCTCAAGGCAGAAGGCGAGCACCCTCTTATAGTCAAGGGTATGGAGGGAGGCCTCCACCTGAGACACATGAGGTCGAGGAAAGGAGGTGGGGAGAACTCCTCCTGGGATGAGATGAAACATAGATATCACCTTTCGTAGAAACTTGGGATGGGTGCGTAGCGCCACCCTGTTCCTCTGAAATTTGGTATTCGGGGGTGAGCCACCAACACCTGCAGCTCACTGACTCGTCAAGCAGAAGTGAGCGCGATAAGACAGACAACTTTCTAGGAAATAAATTTTAGATGATCCAAAGCAAGCGGTTCAAAGGGAGGAGCCATGAGTTTCCCAAGAA
Source organism: Ichthyophis bannanicus (assembly GCA_033557465.1). Classification (NCBI taxonomy): domain Eukaryota; kingdom Metazoa; phylum Chordata; class Amphibia; order Gymnophiona; family Ichthyophiidae; genus Ichthyophis; species Ichthyophis bannanicus. The sequence goes on along the minus strand of CM066032.1, from coordinate 1,199,829,874 downwards.
CCACAGGTCCCATGCCACCAGTGGCGGATGGACTGGGGGTCATGAGAGGAGACCTCTCATGAAGCAGCCCACGAGAGGGTGGACAGAGATGGATTGTCTGGCCACTGAATGGTGATGTGCAGCCAGGGCACAGGAGTGCACTCTGATGGAGTTGGACCTTAAGCCAGCATGAAAAATGTGCAACAGGTACTGGAGTATTGATTGCACCAGGCAGGAGAATGGGCTAAGGCCCTTGTTGGCACACCACAGTGAAAAACAGTGCAACTTGGAGGCATACGCCCATCTGGTGGAATCCTTGCGGGAGGCCAACAAAACATCCTCAACCTCCATGGAAAGATGGAAGCAGGCCAGAGCTACACTTTCAGCAGCCAGGCAGTCGGTGTCAGAGAGTAGGAGGCTTGGGTGCAGAAGAGACCCATCCGCCTGCGATATCAAGTCCGGAGTATAACCCAGGAGAACCGGGGCTGCTCGAGATAGCTGCAGCAGGAACCACGGTTGCCGGCGCCATCGGGGATCAATGAGGATCACTGTGGCCTGGTCCAACTGAAACTTGAGCAGGGTTCGTGGAACCAGCGGAGTGGGAGGATATGCATATAGCAGACTCCTCATCCACTGAAAGAGAAAGGCATCAGCTGCTGCTCGGTCCCGGGGCAGTATCAGTGAGCAAAATCAAGGCAACTGAGCATTGCTAGGGCTAGCGAAGAGGTCCTTCATTGAAATCCCCCAGTGCTGGAAGAGAGAGCAGGCTATGGCCAGGTTCAGACATCACTCGTGCAGCTGAAGGATCCTGTTGAGTCTGTCTACCAGAACATTCTCATGGCCTGGGAGGTAGGTTGCCCAAAGGTGCATGCCCATCGCTGTGGCAAAGGTCCAGATGCGGACCGCCTCCCAGCACAGGAGGTAGGAGCCCATGCCGCCCTGTTTGTCAGTTTGGATGACGATCATCTGGTTCAAGAGCTGGCTCTGGAACACTAAGGAAGTTTGCCACCGCCTGGAGCTCGGGGAAGTTGATCTGATGCAGGCTTTCCTCCTGTGTCCAGATGCCCTGGGATCGGAGACCATCCCAGTAGGCTCATCCGAGCTTGGAGGCATCTATGGTGAGGACACTCTGGACAGGTGCGGCTTGGAAGGGCAGACCAGCCAAGAGGTTCGGTAAATGCCACCATCAGATGAGTGAATTTGCGAGGGGCCTTCTTAGGATAGAAAGACTTCTTTGGATTATTCTTTCTCCTAGAGGGGTCTGACGTCTTACTGAAGATGCATTTGAGAGAGATCATGTCTCAATCTCTCCGGCCTTCTCTCTCTGCAACCCTTTCCAAAGAGGTTCTCTCTAGAGCAGGGGATACTGGCCAATTTATCCTAAACCCACTGCTCAAGATCAGATGCCTGTAGCCTGGCCATTCTGCAATCATCTATGTAGACTGCTGAAGCTCTGCTGGATGACTCAAAGGCTTCAAAAGATGCTCTGATAAGAAAATTTGGATGTATTTTGATTTTGCCTGATTAAGGTCTGGAATGCATCATGCTTGTCATTAGGAAGGATAGGGGCAAGGTTCTATAGATCCCTGGAGAGATCCTTGAGATACATGCCCATATAGAACATGTAGGAAGTAATCCTAGAAGTGAGCATACATGCCTGAAATCACTGATCGAGAGTTCTGGAGTCCTTGCATGGAGGCATGGAAGAATGATTCTTAGAACTCCCGATGCGCCACATCGCCGATCTGTGTCGGACAGCCATGTTTCCGTAACACAGAGGATGTCAGGTTTATTGTCAATTAGCAGATCAGTGAAGATGGGGAGTTTATTTTTCATGGAGCTAGCATTTGTTAGAATACATAATATGACTGGATCTTTTTTATTTGGTAGGGTATTTGCTTGGTATAGAGTAATGGGTTTTATATGTATAAGGCGGTTATGATTTGCCTTTGAGTTGGGCCAAGTAGGTGCATGTGCTGATGGTATGTGAAGTCGGTTATGACTTTGTATGACTGGGATTGGTTTATAGTATTTGTTGCTTAGACTGTGTGTGAGGGTAACTAATGTTAGTATTATGGCACAACTGCAAAGTATTCTTAGGTGGAAGGAATGTGAGGGTGACATTTTGAGTGTTGGCAATTAAGATGTAGTGGGGATTGTAAAGGCGCTGGCAATTATAACAGTGTTATCTGGATATCTTTTTACTTGCACTGTGCAAATTGAAAAAGGGAGGTGGGTGTAATGAAGATAACAGAAAGTTCAAATCTGTAGCTATTGACAGCAGTACAAGTTATGTAAATGCAGTTTATAAGTTGATTTGTTACTGGCAACAGTATTTGTAGAACCTTAGCTACTGGCAACAGTATAGGCTTTGTAAATTACATATTCTAATTTAGATGGATACTGACAACAGTAATTGTAGATCATTGGTTAATGACAACTGTATCAGCAAAGTGCTGATCTGTACTGACAACAGGACAGACTATGTAAAATTACAGTATGAAATATTAAAGAGTACTGACAAAAGTAATAGTTGGATAATATTGACATTAGTATAGTTAAGGTAGATGCTGGTTACACGCTAAGTGGATACTGGCAACAGTACTAGTTACTCATTTAGCTGCTAGGACAGTACAATTTATGTGAAAACAGATCTGAGTAGATACTGACAACAGTATAAATTGAGCATTGGTTGCTGGTTGCAGTATTGGGGGATGGGTAGGGAAAATAGACAGATACTGGCGATAGTATATATAATTCACTAGCTACATGCAACTAAGCTTAGTATGATAAAGATTGATATTGGCTAGCTAGGTGAGTGGACAGAGCTGGATTCTAACAGAAATGTATGTATATGGTGAATTACTGGCAGTAGTTCATGAGGGATTAATAGGAGTAATAAAGGCTACTAACAATAGTATATGCTCCTTTTTAGCTGCTGGAAACAGTATTTAAGGGTAGGTGGGGGCATTTGCTAATAATATATAACAACAATAGTGGAGTACAGGCTAGATTGAAGAATGACTACGCACAAAAGGTATGACTGGATGTGTTAGAATCAAAATATGTTCAGTTCATTTAAATGTGGTATACTTGCTACTCTGAGAAGATGCGGTTGTCTGGAGCAGAACCTGGGAAGTTGACGGTTCAGGGGACTGGCAAAGAGATCTATGGTTGGAAGACCCCATCTCAGGAGGATCTGTTGAACCGCTAAAGGATTCAACTGCCATTTGTGCGGCTGCAGGATCCTGCTCAATCTGTCCGCCAGGTAATTCTCCTGACCTGGGAGATAGACCGTTTTGAGAAGAATGCCATGATTGACTGCCCAGGAGCACAGACTCTGCGCTTCCTGACATAGAAGGCGGGACCCTGTGCCCCCTTGTTTGTTCACATAGAACATAGCAACTTGATTGTCCATCTGAACCAAGACTGACTGGTGAGAGATGAGACGTGAGAAAGTTCTCAGGGCTAAGCGGATAGCTCTCAGTTCTAAGAGATTGATCTGCTGTGCGGCCTCCCAAGGAGACCACAGGCCTTGAGTACATGCTCCTTAGCAATGTGCACCCCAACCTTGAAGAGAAGCATCGGTTGTCAGCCCTTGAGAGTGTGGAGGTGTCTGAAAAAACACCCCGTGCACTAGATTCGGAAGATGAAGCCACCACTTCAGAGAAGACTCTAGTAGTTTGGACACCCTCACTCTGTCCGTGAGGCTTCCTATGGCTTGATGCCACTGAGTTCTGAGGCCCCATTGAGCTGGCCTCATGTGTAGATGGGCATTTGGAGTTACATGGACCATGGAAGTCATGTGGCCTAAGAGCCTCAGGAATTGTCTGGCGGAGACCAGAGAATTGCTGTGGAACTGCCTGGGTAGATCCATCAATCTGTGGGCCCTGTCCACGGGTAAAAAGGCCTTTGCCTGAAGGGTGTCCAGTCTTGCTCCTATGAACTCCATGTTCTGTGAGGGGTGCAAAGTGGACTTTGCGAAGTTTATAACAAACCCCAGGTGCTGAAGCAGAGCGAAAGTGCGAAGGGTGGCTTGATTGGCCTCCTGTGGGGATTGACCCCGGATGAGCCAGTCGTCCAAGTATGGAAAGACAAAGAGGCCTTGAACCCTTAGGTAGGCCGCCACCACCGCCAGGCACTTGGTGAATACCCTGGGGTGGAGGTTAGGCCAAAAGGCAGTACTCTGTACTGATAGTGGTTTCCTCTCACTACAAATCTGAGATACTGTCTGTGGTCTGGATGGATGAGGATGTGAGTATAAGCATCCTTTAGGTCTAAGGAGCATAGCTAATCTCTCTGCTGGAGGTAGGGCAGCAGGATTCCAAGGGTAAGCATCTTGAACTTTTCCCTCTCCAGGAACTTGTTGAGATTTCGCAAGTCTAGGATGGGCCTGAGGCCTCCTGTTCTTTTTGGTACCAGAAAGTACCTGGAATAGAAGCCTTGACCTCTCAGGTGGTGGGGGCACCGGTTCCACTGCCTGTTCCTTTAAAAAGACTTGCTAATTCCTGCAGGAGTAAGTACCTGTGCAGAGGAAGTCTTGGAGGCTCCCCTGGAAAATAGGAGGGGGGTACCTGGTGAAAGTGGAGGAGATAGCCCCTCTGGACTATACTTAGTACCCAGGTATCCCTTGTTACGGCTGACCACCTGTGGGCGTACAGGGCCAGCCGGCCTCCTGTGCTGATGTGGGCCAGCTGAGGAGGAGAGGCTATGCCACTGGAGTCAAAACCCCGTTCCCTGCTGTGCAGGAGCCGGAGCTGGCGGCTTGGGGGCTTTCTGCCTATGGGGCCCATGTCCCTGCCCCTTGGCCTGCTGACCCTGTTGGGGAGCTACAGAGGCCTGAAAATGAGGGTACTGTTTATAAGCAGATGACTTCCTCGGGTAAAAGGTCTTTTTTCCCCGAGCCCTTCTTCTGAGAAGGGGTAGAGGTTTTTCTGGACAGCCTTGTCCGGGTAAGAGTCTCGGTCTCGAGTTCCGCAGCCTTGTCAGCCATGGGCTTGCCAAAGAGGTTTTCACCTCGGCAGGGGACATCGACCAACTTGTCCTGCACCCATGGCTTGAGGTTCGATGACTGTAGCCAGGCCTGACGGCATGCACCAATGCCAGCCGTGGCTACCCGGGCCGAAGCCTCAAAGCCATCATAGGCTGCTCGAGAGATAAACTTCGAGCACTCACGAATACCCGATGACAGAGCATTGAACCTCTGCAAAGGTTCCTCGGAGAGACCAGCAGAGAACCCGGCAATCTCCTTGCCAGGTCTCGAAGGTACATGCCCATGTACAGCTGGTAGGTCTGGACACGGCAAGCAAGCATAGAGCCCTGGAAGCACTTCTTATCGAAGGCATCCAGGTTCCAGGCCTCCCGGCCGGGAGGCACCAAGGAGTGCATCTCCTGACTCTTCAGACGATGCATGGCCGATTCCACAACCATGGAGTGGTGCGGTAATTGTGCCTTTTGGAACCCGGGGCTCTTGCGGACTCGATAGATGGAATCGACCCGCTTGCTCAGAACCGGCGTCGAGGCCGGCGCCTCCCACATGCGAAAGAGCAGCCGTTCCAGCATTGGAGAAACCGGTACAGTAAAGGCCTCCTTTGGGGGAGAGTCATACTGCAGGGCCTCGAGCTCCTCAGCTCGAGGCTCCTCCTCAGGATCCGCGGGGAAGGCCAAGGCCTTGGCCATATCCCGCATGAAGTCCGAGAACCGTGTATCCTCCAGTAGGGACCGTCTCCGAGGCTTGGACTCCGGTGAGTCTGATGGGACACACTGAGTCCGAAAGGTGTCGGGCGACTCCTCATCCTCCGTTTCCCAGCCGTACTCCTCGGAAGAGGAATCAAGCAGCTCTGGTCGGGCAGGCACCGATGCCATCCACCCCGACACAGAGGGTACCAGCGTCAATGACCTCAGTCCCGAACAGGAGGCCGAGGGAGACCTTGGCCAAGGATCGACTTGAGCGCGCATGGACTTGAGGATCGGCTCGGCCTCCGGGGTCGACTTGGACGTCAATGTCCCGGTGGTCGGGGCAGATGCACCGGTGAGACCGGCGATCAGTGTCCGCTGCTGTTCCATGAAGGCAGCCAATCTGCTCTCCAAGGCCGTCAACCTGAGTCCGAGCTCAGGAGACTCAGCAGCCCCCGACTCGGGCCCCGACGGCATCAGGCCCGACGTCGGCTCCCCTGGAGGAGAGTCCACGAGGACTACAGTACTCACGTGACCCGGGGACTCCATCTCCACACGAGGTTGTTTTGCAGGCCTCTCTGACTCCAAAGACCCGGAACGGCGCTCGGGGCTATGCGACTTGGCCCTCGAGGAGCCAAGTGCGTCCACCGACGCCGCCCTCGCGGGTTTTTTCTTCCTGCGATGCTCCCGCGAGGGAGACCCCCTCTCAGAGGAACCTCGACGCTGCTCGGGGCCGGAGTCCCGAGACGTCGAGGCCTCTGACGAAGTCCGGGCCCGTCCAGACGCGGAGTCAGAGAAGATTCTTTCCTTTTGGTGCTGCCGACTCCTCAAAGCCTTTGAGGACATTATCCCACACGGACCACAGATCATCAGGTCATGATCGGGTCCGAGGCACCGGAGGCAGCAGTCATGTGTGTCGGTGACAGACATAAGCTTCTTACACCGATTATACTTTTTAAACCCGCTGGCAGCCATCGGGGGGAAAAAGGGCCCCTGCAAGGTCAAAAGACATGGCTGCCAGTGAAAAAAGAAAAATGGCGCGAACGCTAGTCACTAAGGACAAGAACCGAAAAAAGAAGACTAGGCTCAATACCGATGTATCGGGCCCAGGCGGGAAAGGAAAACTGGCGTCGAACCGTAGAAACGGGTTAGACACAGAACAAAATCCACTTTTTCCTCTGGTGAAAACGAAACACGTCCGTCGGGCTCCGCAGAAAAAAGAAGACTGAGCAAGATGGCACCCTTGGGCAGGATGGGGACCGCGCATGTGCGCTACATTCCCGAAGGCTTTCTTTGAAAGCTGGGGAAATGCTTCGCACGGGGGCTCCGTCGGCGCCAACGTCACCCATATGTGAGGACTGACTTCCTGCTTGGTCCTGGAGATAATTCTCTCAAACTCGCCTTTGCCGCTGGCTCAAAGGGAGGCTCCATCAGTGCCTCCAGAACCAAGTTCAAATCCCAGGGAGGAACTAACAGTCAGATGGGTAGCAGCAGATTCTTAACCGCACGAAAAAAATCAAATCACATCCGGATGCGAAGCTAAGGAATTGCCTTGCACCCATCCCCTATAACAAGCCAGCGCGACCAACTGCATCTTTAGGGAACTCAAAGCCAGACCGTTATCGAGTCCCCCTTGCAGAAAAAGCAATATGTATGGTAACGCAGAAATAAATGGCTTAACACACCTTTCTGCACACCATCCTTCAAAAATGTGCCATATACGTATATACGATAAAGACGTAGAACACTTCTTGGACTTCAACATAGTTGTCACGACCTCCGGTGAGTACCTCCAGCGTCACAACCGCTCCCTCTCAAGAGCCAGGCCACAAGCGAGAACCGATCCACCTGAGGCATCGAGATTGGCCCTTGGAACAACAAGTTGAGACGACTGCGTAGCCTCTATGGTCGATCCACCAGCAGTCTCCTCAGATCCGCATACCAAGACCTCTGTGGCCAATTTGGCGCAATGAGAATCACTTGACCACGGTGAACTTCTATTCTCAGAAGAAGTCGACCGATCATCGGCCATGGTAGAAAAACATAGCAGCCCGTCCCCCGGCCAAGGCTGCACCCCGGGCACCAACTTATCCTCCATGGCCCCTGACAACGTTCTTTCTACAGAACTCCCTCGACAAAAACAAGTGCAGTAGAGCCCCAGTCCTGCCAAACCTTGACCGCTACCACACTGTGCGCGCGCTGCCACGATTGGCAGCATGCGCCTGCAGCTAAAAAAACACCTGGAGAAGCCTGATGGGCTGCGAGTCCCCGACGGCAACGCAAGCCTGCCGAAATTGAACCTCCGCAATCACTGACCCTGGAATAGCTTACCTCCAATTAAACTGCCTGAAAACAGGAACGCTCCCTCCCCTGCTGCTAGCGAGGACAGAAATAGTGTCTGAGGAGGCAGAAAAGAGTGATGTGGGGCTCCCAGGCACTTCTCTTCTGGGCAGATCCGGCGATTTCGTTTTCCATGAGGCAGGCTCTGCCTCTGCTGCCTTTAACCAATCTCCCGTTTCAGCTATAAATCTCTATGCCACTAGCCTTACTGCACTGCTAGGGCAACCAAGATCCTCCTTTAAAAAATACAAACAAACAACAAAAAAAACAATCTTCCCTTCTCTTTACAGGGAGCCTGCTACAGAAACGGTCCTATCCAGCTGCTGAGGACTGAAGACTGAGCTTCTGGCACTATGGGGAGCTGGATAGGGTGTCAGCAAAGCTCGGTTGTTTTCAGTCCTCAGCTGCTGGAGAGGGCTGACTACCCTACATTCCCTGGCCTGGAGAGACGAATAGGAAGTGTCTGATGTTTTAAAAGAAAAATGTTGACCACCCAGACTGTATAGTGAGCTGTTGATTTTCTAATGTTCACGCGCTATGATTCATGGCACACTGGTAGTCAGAATTGCCTCGGGTGTATATGTTGCTAGTTTTATTCCAGTCTCACTGGCGGGTTGTACAGTAGCAGATGGCATTTAAGATAAATTTATTTAGTTTTCAAATGTCTTCATCAGACACTCCAGAGTACCTGTTTGGGGAGACCGCTACATTCATTTCAGATAACTAGTCTGTTGAAGCCTTCAGTAGAAAGTATTCATATTTCCTGCGATATGGAGAGCATGTTTTGTACAGGCCCTATGAGCAAGGGCAGGCAATCTATGGACTACTGGCCTAAAACGTTTGGCCTGCTGCCAAGGAAGGAAAAAAAAAAGTTACACAGCCCACGAAGCTTCCCCTGCAGCCTAACAGCTTACTGCTAACATGGGGGAGGGAACTGCCAAACGGATGCCTGTCATTGCTAACCAATGCTGATGCTGATCCCACTATGACCTTTAAGGCATCATTAGTCCGAGCTGGCAGGTTACTGTCATGATTCAAATACCATTCAGCTCAGACTGATGTTTGAGACTGTGGCGGGAATGGCATCAGCACCAGTCTGCAAGGACAGGTTCTGAATACTTTGGCAGCTCCCTCTCCTGCAGCCAACAGTAAGATGTTCAAGGGCTGCATGAGGTCATTAAAAATGGCACTTTTCAAGGAAACGGGGCTGCATTGGGAGTCACGGCTGGTTTGGGAACCCCCTCCCCCTCTACTGACCAGCCTCCACAACACAGTTACAACTCCCAATGCAACCTTCAGACCAAAACATTTGCCCACCCCTCCCTAAATTATTCTCAGAATTCTTTACCATTAGAGGTGCAACTTTGCAGTGTTGAGATAATGTAATCAATATATTGAAATAAATACTGTGTTCTCTTAGGAACCCATACAAATGTAAGGTACAAAGTAAATGTGCAGTTCTTTGCAGCTGCTGATTTTTTTTTTTAAAGGGAAACATAAAGAGTAGTTACTCACCTGTAACAGGTGTTCTCCAGGAGCAGCAGGAATCAGTCCTCACATATGGGTGACATCGACATCGATGGAGCCCCTGCGGAGCATTTCCCCAGCTTTCTATGAAAGCCTTTGGGTATACTGCGCGCATGCGCGGTCCCCTTCCCGCCTAAAGGTGCCATCTTGCTCAGTCTGATGACATAGCTAAAAACAGCACACAAAAATGTAAAAATAAACTATGTACAACTGCAACTCCCAGGGGAGGAGGGAGGGTTGTGAGGACCGATTCCAGCTGCTTCTGGAGAACACCTGTTACAGGTGAGTAACTACTCTTTCTCCAGGACCAAGCAGGAAGTCAGTCCTCACATATGGGTGACTCCCTAGCTCTGGGCTACCAAGAACCCAGGCTGAACAAGAGAACTCCCTCTAGTCCTTCTAGTCCCAGCATCAAAGAAAGGCTTTTCACTGAAAGCACCTCCACCGATAGCCCAACGGAGGGCTGGAGGGCAGGAGTTGCCTAAACCTCAAAGGGATTCCGGAGTACTGCCTGGCCAAAATCACTGTCCCTACGGGACTCCCTCTCCAGGCAGTAATGGGCAGCAAAAGTCTGGCTTGAGGACCAAGTTGCAGCCCTGCAGATGTCTGCCAACCGTACAGAGCGGAGATGAGCTACTGAGGCAGCCATAGCCCTTACACGGTGGGCTGTGACCTGACCCTGCAAGGGAAGGTCAACCGCCCTGCAAGCCCAGGTGATACAGTCAGCCACCCATATGGACAAGGTACGCTTGGACACAGCCAACCCCAAATTATTAGGGTCAAAAGATATGAAGAGCTGAGTAGCCCTTTTATGTCCCTGCGTACGGTCAAGGTAGAAGGATAAGGCCCTCCTACAGTCCAGGGTATGCAGGACTGCCTCAGCCTGGCTCGCATGAGGCCTAGGGAAGAATGTTGGAAGAACCACCTCCTGGTTGAGGTGGAAAGAGGAGACAACTTCTGGGAGGAACTTTGGATGAGTCCTAAGGACCACCCTGTTCCTATAGAATCTGGTGTAAGGCCTGTCACAGACCAGGGCCTGAAGCTCACTCACTCGTCTGGCCGAGGTTAAGGCTACCAGGAAGAGTGTCTTCCAGGAAAGAAAGCGGAGAGGACAAGTAGCCATCGGCTTAAAAGGTGGGCGAGTCAGTTGCTGCAAGACCACATTCAACTCCCACTCAGGGGCCGGAGGCCGGACAGGAGGTTTGAGCAAGAGCAAACCTCTGAGGAACCGGGACACCAAGGGGTGAACTGACAGAGAGAGTGTCCGTCCACCAGGGAGTGGTGAGCTGCTAGAGCTGAGAGGTGGACCCGAACAGAATTGGATTTAAGTCCCTGATTGGATAAGTGCAGCAGGTACTGAAGCACTACCAGTACCGCACAGGAGAAAGGATCTTCTGTACGCAGCTGACACCACACAGAAAATCTTTTCCATTTCAGGGCATAGGTTTTCCTAGTGGACTGCTTTCTAGAGGCCAGGACGACCTCTTCAACTTCTGGAGGTAGGCCACAAGGAGCCAAAACTATCCTCGCAGCCTCCAGGCCATCAAATTGAGAGATTTGAGATTGGGGTGCAGAAGAGAACCTTGATCCTGAGAGAGAAGGTCGGGCTGCAACCCCAGAGGCAGTGGGGTTCCACTGCCAGTTGAAGCAGAAGTGGAAACCAAGGTTGCCTCGGCCACCTGGGAGCTACTAGTAGCACCGAGGCCTTGTCTTTGAGAACCTTGAACAGGGTACGGGCCACCAGAGGCGTGGGAGGAAACGCATATAGGAGGCCCTGAGACCAGGAAATCAGAAAAGCATCCGCTGCCAACCTCATGGGATGCGGGTGCCTGGAGCAGAACTTGGGCAGTTGCTTGTTGAGGGGACTGGCAAAGAGATCTTATGGATGGAAGTCCCCATGTCATGAAAATTTTCTGAACCACTAATGGGTGGAGTTGCCATTCGTGGGGCTGCAGAACTCTGCTCAACCGGTCTGCCAGGCAGTTCTCCTGGCCAGGGAGGTAAACAGCTTTGAGAAACATGTTGTGATTGAGCGCAAACAAGCAAAGGTCCTGTGCCTCCTGACAAAGGAGCCTGGACCCAGTGCCGCCCTGCTTGTTCACATAAAACAAGGCTACTTGGTTGTTTGTTTGTACTAAGACGGACTGGTGAGCCAGGTTTTGAGAGAAAGTCTTGAGGGCTAAGCGAATAGCCCGTAGTTCCAGCAGGTTGATCTGTTGCATGGCCTCCCAGGGAGACCACAGGCCCTGGGTGCACTTGCCCAGACAATGTGCCCCCCAGCCCTGCAGGGAGACATCGGTGGTCAACACTACTGTGAATCCAGGTATCTGAAAAGGCACCCCTTGCAGTAAGTTGGGGGGGTGCAGCCACCAGCGTAGGGAGTTCAGGAATGGTCTGGACACCCTTACTCTGTCTGAGGCTCCCTGTGGCCTTGCCCACTGAGTTCTGAGGCACCACTGTGCAGGCCTCATATGGAGCTGGGCACTAGGAGTCACATGTACTGTCGAAGCCATGTGGCCGAGAAGCCTCAGCCAGAGCCTGGCGGAAACCAGTGACCTGCTTAGAAACTGGTTTGCCAAGTCTATCAGTCTTTGGGCCCTGTCCTCTGGCAAGAAAGCCTTTGCCTGCAAAGAGTCCAGCCTTGCCCCTATGAACTCCAAGTTTTGGGAGGGGAGCAAAGTGGACTTTGCGAAGTTCACGACGAACCCCAGATGTTGAAGTAGAGAAATAGTGCGGAGGGTGTCTTGCCTGGCCTCCTGGCACGTCTGACCCCTGATTAACCAATCGTCCAGGTAGGGGAAGACAAAGATACCCTGATTTCTCAGGTAGGCTGCCACCACCGCCAGGCATTTGGTAAAGACCCTGGGGGCAGAGGTGAGGCCGAAAGGCAGCACTCTGTACTGATAATGGTTTCCTCCCACAATGAGCCTGAGGTACTTTCTGTGGTCTGGATGAATAAGCATGTGAGTGTACGCATCCTTTAGATCTAAGGAGCATAGCCAATCTCCCTGCTGGAGGTAGGGCAGAAGTGTTCCAAGAGTAAGCATCTTGAACTTTTTTCTCCAGGAACTTGTTGAGGTTTCTGAGGTCGAGAATAGGCCTGAGGCCACCGGTTCTTTTTGGTACCAGGAAGTACCTGGAGTAGAACCCGTGACCGTGGAGGTGGGGAGGCACAGGCTCCACCGCCTTGTCTCGCAACAGACCCTGAAGCTAGAAGGAGGAGGTCTGTGTGGAGAGGAGAGCTTGGAGGCTCTCCAGGGAAGAAAGGAGGCGGCAGCTGATGGAAATGAAGCATATAGCCCGAGTGGACTATGCTCAAGACCCAACTGTCTCCTGTAATGGGTGGCCACCTGTGGGCAAACAGGGCTAGTCGACCTCCTGTGCAGGGATGGGACAGCAGAGACGGAGAGGCTATGCCTTGGGAGTCAAAAACCCCCACCCTGCTGAGGGGGAGCAGGGGCCTGAGGCTTGGGGGCCCATGTCCCTGCCCCTTGGCCTGCTGACCCTGTGGGGGAGCTGGGGAGGCCTGGTAAGGTGGGAACTGTTTGTAGGCAGACACCTTCCTCGGGTAAAAGGACTTCTTACCCGAGCCCTTCTTTTTATGAGAAGGGGCAGAAGTCTTTCTAGACAGCCTTGTCCTCATGAGGTGCTCGGTCTCAAGCTGTGCAGCCTTCTCAGCCATGGGCTTGCCAAAAAGGTTCCCACCTCGGCAAGGGACATCGACCAACTTGTCTTGAACCCATGGCTCGAGATCAGATGACTGCAGCCATGCCTGGCGTCGAGCAGCGATGCCGGCTGCCGCAACACGGGCCGAGGCCTCGAAGCCATCGTAGGCTGCGCGGGACAAACTTAGAGCATTCCTGGATCCCCGAGGACAAGGACTTGAACTTCTGCAAAGGTTCCCCGGAGAGACCAGCAGAGAACCTGGCAAGCTCCTTTGCCAGGTCCCGCAAGTATATGCCCATGTACAGCTGGTAAGACTGGACACGGCAAGCAAGCATCGAGCCCTGGAAGCACTTTCTACCAAACGCATCCAGGTTCCGGGCCTCCCTGCCAGGGGGCACCACGGAGGGCATCTTCTGACTTTTCAGACGATGCATGGCCGATTCCACCACCATGGAATGGTGTGGTAGCTGTGCCTTTTGAAAACCAGGGCTCTTACGGAGTCGATAAATGGAATCGACCCGCTTGTTCAGAAGTGGCACCAAGGCCGGTGCCTCCCACATCCGGAAGAGGAACCGTTCCAGCATCGGAGGAACCGGCACAGTAAAGGCCTCCTTCGGAGGAGAATCATACTGGAGGGCCATGAGCTCTTCGGCTCGAGGCTCCTCCTCGGGGTCCGCGGGGATCGCCAAGGCAGTGGCCATATCCCAAACGAACTCCGAGAACTGGGTATCCTCCAGAGGGGATCTACTCCGGGGTTCAGACTGCAGTGAGTCCAATGGGACGCACCGAGTCTTGAAGGTATCAGGGGACTCCTCGTCCTCCGTCTCCCAGGCAGACTTGTCTGAAGAGGAGTCGGGCTCTGACCGCGTGGGGCCCGGCAGCACCCGCCCCAACGCCGAAGGCACCGGCGTCGATGCACTCGGTCCCGACCAGGAGGTCGAGGGTGACCGCGACCGAGGGCGACCTCGAGCCTTCATGGTCTCGAGTATCGGCTCGGTCTCCGGGGTCGACTTCGACGTCTATGTCCCGGTGGTCAGGGCAGATGCGCCAGCAAGGCTGGCCATCAGCACCCGCTGCTGATCCATGAAGGCAGATAGTCTAAACTCCAAGGCTGTCAGCCCGAGACCCAGCTCAGGAGACTCAGCAGCCACCGACTCGGGCCCCGGCAGTGCCGGGCCTGACGTCGGCTCCCTGGGAGGAGAGTCCGAGGACAACAGGTCTTACGTGTCCAGCAGACTCCGGCTCCACACGAGGCACTTTTGACGGCTTCTCCTGTTCCACAGGTCCAGGACAGCGGGACCTCCTCCGATGCCACCTTCGTGAGCCGCTTCTTCCTCTTTTGCTCCCACTCGGGGGACCCCCTGTCCGAGGAACCCCGACGATGCTCGGGGTCAGACTCCCGAGACGTCGAGGCCTCAGACGAGGTCCGGGCCCGGCCGGAGGCCGAATCAGAGAAAAGCCTTTCCTTTTGATGCTGGCAACTTCGAAGTGCCTTAGTGGACATTTTCCCACATGGTACATAGATCTTGGGATCATGATCCGGACCGAGGCACCGAAGGCAGCAGTCGTGTGTGTCGGTGAGACATTAGTTTCTTGCACCGATCACACTTTTTCTAAAACCACTGGAAGCCATCGGGGAAAAAAGAGCCCCCGTGAGGTCAAAAGACCGGCCTTCCAGGGAAAAAGAATAAAGGGCGCGAACGCCAGCCACGAAGGGCAAAATCCGAAAAAAATGAAAAACGGACTCGATACCGGTGTACCAAATCCGGCAGGAAGGGGAACCGGCGTCGAACCGGGCAAAAATCAGCGATGGAATCGCAGGAAATAGTGAGAAAAATCTAACTGTTTTCCGGGTGAACTAGGACAAGCGTCCGACAGGCTCCACGGAAAAAGAGACTGAGCAAGATGGCACCTTTAGGCGGGAAGGGGACCGCGCATGCGTGCAGTATTCCCAAAGGCTTTCATAGAAAGCTGGGGAAATGCTCCGCAGGGGCTCCATCGACGTCGATGTCACCCATATGTGAGGGCTGACTTCCTGCTTGGTCCTGGAGAATGGGTAGTTCTACCTTTGAAAATCTGCTGCAATGTACTAGGCAAAGTTCCTGTATACATTTTAAATACTGCAGATTTTTTTGAAGTGTTTTTATGTCATGGGAACTATGTTGGCTGTGAGCTTTGATTCTGGAGTACTTCTGACTTCCTTCTTTTAGACACTGCCGAGGATATGTTATGCACCCCAATTAACTTGTGAGAATACCATGCAAAGGATTAAAAGTTATTTAGCGTGTACAATGAATGGCTAAATAAATGTAGAAAAGGGGATGAGGGGTTCTAAAGAAGCTTTGAGAAATGGAAACAATGCAAGCTTATGCAATAATGAAGAAATATAGAAGCGTATGTAAAGATGCAGAGATATGCAAAAAAAGGCAAAGAATACAAAACTTTAGACTTTCACCTTTTTTGGTTGTTTCCACTCTTGGAAGCTTGTGCTCTTTGCTTTATCCACTGTAACCTATAATGCTTTAAAAAAAAAAAGATACAAGTTAGTCAATTCATTTATCATGATGTCCCATAAACATGCTTACTCATTAAAACAAAAACTAATTCACAAAACCAAAAATATCGTTAATATCATCATGGAGACATCACCTGAGGATACAACTAGTCAACTTATGTTGACATATCTGCATCCCAAAATGTTATCGTCTATCTCCTGGGCAAACATCTAAGTTTCTATCCACTGTGATATATACTTTAAATCATTCTGTTTCAAATCTCACTCAACCAGATTTAAACATTCAAATATTCAGCTCAGGCTTCACGGAACATCCATAACTTGGCTTAAGCTTCACCAGAGACAGCTGCAATAATGGTAGGTTCTTCACCTCTCTAAGCGCTAGCCCACTCTTAATAGCTCAGATTGCTCGCAATGCTCATGCCGCCACCCAGTTTCTTTCATAAAACTACCAAATGAGAACAAAAAAAATACATGCTGTTATTGAGTGGCACGTGAAGCATTTAAACATCCATGAGCCCACCTTTTTCTCTGACAAATTACACACCATGATAACCCACTGGTCTTAATTTTCATTTAGAGTGGACAGCATTTTACTGAATTATCTATATTGAAATTAGTTTGTTCATTAAATGACAGTGAAGATACAAATGGAATGCTAAGAGACTGATGGACAACACCACAAGAAGGTGCAGTCTTCTATGCTTAGTGACAGAAGCAACTGGTGCGATGTTTTAGCAATTGGACTTATTGGGAGTGATCACAGAGAAAGAGATGGGGCTCACATACATTTAAATGCTTGACACGTCATCCAATAATTTTGCTTGTACTAGGGTTGGCAGGTTCTGAAAAAAGCTGGATAATATGAAACCTCCAATAGTGTATGCTGTCAAGTCAATGCTGAATCCTGGCAACACAATCCCTGGGTTTTCTTGGCAATGTGCAACTGGAAGTAGATTGCCATGCCTTTTTTACATGCAGTAGGTCTACAGCACCTAGTATTCCAAGGTGGTTTTCTATTTAAGTACTAGCCAGGCCGACCCTGCTTAACGTCCGAGATCAGCCAAGATCAGGCTCATTCAGGGCAGCAAAGCCATAGAGAAGACTTTGTGAAATGTTGATGTTGATGTTGCGTGTCATTATTATTAGCAATGTGAGGGAAAGATTTTGATTATGTTTGGAAATTGACATGGAGTGTTAAATTGATTTAAAATGAATAAAAGTAAAACATTTAAAAAAAAAAAAAAAAGACTACTAATAATGTGAGTTATGAAGAGTGGTTAGTGCTTAGAGGTCACAACCCGCCAATACTGCAGCTGTTTCTGGTGAACTTTAAGCCATGTAATGGATGTTCTGTGAAGACTGAACGGAGTATATTTATTTATTACAGTTGCTTATATACCGCACTATTCGGTATCAGCGCGGTTTACAGTATAACAAACCAAGACAACACTCTGTTTGGTTTTACATCGAACAGGGGTACAAACCTGGATAACAGGGTTGAACTATATACATGAAATAATAATGAAATAAAAAATAATATATGAATGCTGTATAAATCTAGGTGAGGTTCAAAACAGAATGATGTTTTAAAAGATGTAAGCACATGGAATATAAATCATAGTGGATGGACACTTACCAAAAATATCATTGATATTGTAAAAAAGACATCAACTTAGATTGCAGTTGACGTCAGGTTATGTTGACATATCTGCACCCCAGAATTTCATCATCTATCTACGGGAAAACTTTTATTCTGTGAACTGGTTTTTGTCCTGGTTCTAATTTTAATGAGTAATCATAAAAAAACATCCATATGTATACATTAAATAGGGCAAAAAGAATTTGATGTTTTTGTTTCCAGAATAAAAACCACCCAAGGAGCTAACTCGACACTATTAAAGCAGACGGCATTCTTGAACAATTTTACCTTAATCTCATTTCCTCTGACAACTGGGGTACCAAAGGGTTGTTTAAGTGCTCTCTGCCAGTTTACAAAAGATGTCCAACCTAAGTCTGCTACTAAATTTAACAAATAGTCTTCTTTAGCGTGCAAGACCTGAAAACATCAATGTAGATCTACCTTAGTATTTGTTTACCCAGAAAAGCTTTTAGCAGCATGGTTCACTGAAGTGAAAGTAGCCAGTACAATATGTTAGTTCAAATTAATGTGGAAAACTTATTACTATTTTCTCAGCAAGTGTGATGATCAGATGATGAGCTGTGTAGTTAACAGTTTTAAAGCTATGGATCTTTCCAACAAATTTTGAGCCATTTAATGTTTAAGTGTCTCTGGGTTCTGTGCAGCTCTACTGAACACCGAAGGTTTCTGTAGGCTTTGCATTTTTTCATCCACCAATGACTTCAAAATTATTACAGAAAGTTATTTTGTGAAAATCATTTAAAAGTTGTGAATTATATGCATGAGCTGTCTAAACCTTTGCTTTATGATTTTAAAAAGTTTTATAACATCAGTCTTAGTATGTCAGTAACAAGTTAGTACTGTATACAATTTAATAATTATGTTTATCAAATTAAAACAAAAATGCTAAAAAGGGACTTCCATCAAATTGGAAATGAGTTATTGAGGCCAACTTCAATAAAATACAAGTCTCTGGGAATAAATGAGAAGTGCTATTACTTACATTATATATGGCAAGTTAAATTCGGAAGATTTGGAAAATGTAGAACATTGACGATAGCATTCAATATGAGGTGCGATCAAAAAGTACTGGGACTTGTACTATAACACAAGTAGTATAACACTGACAGTTATTGACCTTAGTCTTCTTCAAAGTAGTCCCATTCCGATAAAGCAGAGTTACTTACCTGTAACAGGTGATCTCTGGGAACAGCAGGAATAAGTCTTCACATATGGGTACGTCGGTACCGACGGAGTCTGCGCGGGAACGCTTCCCAGCGTCCAATCAAGAGCTTTTGGAAGCATCCCAGCACGCCTACGTGCTGCCTTCCCGCCTTTCCCAACTGCCTCTCCTCAGTTAAGTTTTAAAGCTGAGACAAAGAGAGAGAGAGAGAGAGAGGAAAGGAAAGATAGATAGAGAAACAACTCCTGGGGAGATGGGAGGGTTGTGAAGACTTATTCCTGCTGTTCCCAGAGATCACCTGTTACAGGTAAGTAACTGTGCGATCTCCAGGAACAAGCAGGAATGAGTCTTCACATATGGGGACTCCCAAGCTGAGATGCCTGGAGTCCCAGCATGTCACAGGCTGGAACATGCTATCTCCCAGAACACCAGGCATCCTGAGGATGGAGGGTAGGAGTTGAAGAAAGAAGGATGCTGTGGAACAGCTAACCTAGCATAGGACTGCAGAGATGGAGTCCATGTGTGGATAATGATGGTCATCAATAATATTGCAAAGGATATTGCAATATGGACCTCCCCTGACAGGATTTCAGAGAAGTATGGAGGTTCATGGATCTACTGGGAAACCTAGTAGAGGAACCTTGAAGAGGACCTCACTGTAAGTGGAGGTAATAATCCTGTAGGAAAACCAGTGGAGGTCAGAATCTTGAAAGGTAACAGGTAACCCCAGTAGGGAAACTGGGGTAGTCCAAAAAACGGTGGGCCTTCGGCGGAAGGCTTTATGAGAAAAACCTTAGCTCTTTTGGAGGCAGAGTGAGTCACTCTTAGGAGCAAAAAGAGAAGGCTAACCGATTTGGACAAACAGG
This sequence comes from Ichthyophis bannanicus, assembly GCA_033557465.1. Classification (NCBI taxonomy): domain Eukaryota; kingdom Metazoa; phylum Chordata; class Amphibia; order Gymnophiona; family Ichthyophiidae; genus Ichthyophis; species Ichthyophis bannanicus. The sequence goes on along the minus strand of CM066032.1, from coordinate 1,199,810,480 downwards.
CACAGTCCTTGTGGGGAGAAAGGGTGTGGGAACTCCTTGTATCCCAAAAAGAGAGGACAAATGCCTGAGGCGTTAAAGCCTGTAATTAACTGAAGATCCACAATGTCTCTCCTAACTGGGGTAAGCTAGGAGAGATATTGGGCACGGAGAGCTTCAGAGGTACCTAACCGTTAGGTTATGGTATAAAAATTGTTGACTACCACAGGAGTGGTTGTGTGTGTAGAACCCCAAACCTGCTAGATAGCATAGGTATGGGTAAAGTCCCTCTGTCAGAATCATATAGCTATATGAGGATGGACAGTGATATAGATAAGTATGTGGATACATATCTATCGATAATAAAATATCTCAACAGATACATATTATATATCGATAGAAAAAATAAATATGGATATGTAGGCCTACATATGGGTGTCTGCAATTAAACAGACAGAGATATGCCTACAGCACAGTGATCACATAGGATATGTGGAAAGGAAAAGATTAATCTAACAACAAGGAGGTGGAACCTACTTGAGAAGACATATAGAGAATCTATTCCTCCTGGTCATGATCTGCAAGAATGCTAGTTAGTGAAAAATAACCAGGACTGTTACGTGAAAAACAAAGGATAATGTCAAAGTGCAGCCAGCAAGTCCCGAGTCTTCCAGGACTCTAGCATGGTAAGTAGACAGAAGACGCCTAGAGATGAGATACCATGTTGACCTGCTTAAGGGCAAAGGTATCATGCGTTCTTACCATGAGGACGAGCATATCCCTGATTGGGAATACTATGGACCAAAGCAGGGAACTGGCAACTCCTTGAGCTTTCACGTAAGAGAAGGCCTATGTCCTTTATATCAAAAAAGGAGATAGTAAAAGAAGGGAGAACCTTCTAGTCATGGGAGACATGACTGAAAAGCCTTTTCTAACCAGCTAGGATAGCTGTTGGAGAAAAAAAAAAACATGCTCTCTAGCAAGGGCCCATAGTGGAAAGCTTCTCTGTAGATTGCAGAGAGCATGATGCAGGAGAATGAGGAGATAGAACTGGCTGTTAGAGAGCCAGTATCTCTGCCAAATATGCTGCCAAACTCAGGAAAAAGAAGATGGCAGAATAGAAGACAATCTAGAAAGCTTGTAGTGAGATGATCTCCAAGAGAAATGAAGCACTGACTTGGAGCCACTACTAAGACTAGACAGAATGTTAGTGGAGGACAATCTGGTTGTTTGTGGACAAGAACCAGTGGTCCAAACATTAAAGCTCCTGCATAGGCAGCTGTTAGCAAGACAGCAGAAAGAATCTTACTGTTCAAAAACAGAAAGAACAGACAGAACAGGAGGAGGAAACTCTGGACATGTCCGATGAGCTGCCCCAAAGCAAGATTGAGCAGAGGAGGTAAACTCCGCACTGGAAAGTGAGAAAAGTAGAGAGGCTGAAGAAAAAGCCTCCCAGTAAGTAATTCCCTCTTACAGGGGAAGGGAAAAACTTGGTAAGAGGGTGACGAGAATGGAGCTGAAGAAGACTTACGAAGTAGGAAGTCTATAGAAAGGAAAGATACATGCTGGCACAGGAACTATCATTTGATAGTGGTTAGACCTCTTTCCCTGGCAGGAAAAAGAGGAGAAACCTGTGACTTATAGGTATGAACATCCTGACAGCTCAAAGAAATATAGAGAAAATGGATATCTTTTGGAAAAAGATCCATGTGTAGGGGTTAGAATAAAGCGGTGGATTGCCTCTATTGAGAAGAAGCAACTGTAGATTCTAACCCCAAGAGTCACAAGCATCTGATGATGATTGATGAGAAACCCTGCAGGTGCTGGGTTTGCTGAGCCTGGTGAGAGGTTGGATTCTTCAGACCAGGACGATGCTTCCCCTGTTGGGGAACATCTGTATGATGGGCAAATGATGAATAAAACCTTCTTCTCCTGTGGGAAGAAAGTTTGGTAAGACATTTCCTACCTACTGGGACAGAGGAAGGAGTAAAACAACCCTTAGGAACAGGTAAATCAGTGGACAACTGAGTAACCTGACATAAAGACTCCTTGTTGAAAAGATTTTCTCCAGTGCAAGGAGTATGTCCCAGCCTTTGTTGTGTCCATTTGTCCAAGTCTGAAGCTTGGAGCCAGGCTCTACGTCGTGCCCCTATAGCTATAGCAGAAGTCCTGCTAACAGACTCAAGAGAGTCTAGGGAAGCACGAGAAAGAAACCAAGAGATATTCTGGATATGCTTAAGCAGTGAGGAATAGTCTGTACTCCTGAAATCTGAAAGGAAAGGAGACAAAAGATGTAATTGCTTTGTGACTTCCTCAAGAGAAAGACATATAAAAAATATATGAGAGAATTCTTGCAGAAAGCATAGATGTCTGGAAGGTTTGACGTCCAAAGTCATCTAGTGTTTTAGACTCACGACCTGGCGGATAGGAAGAGTGCTTTTTCTTACTCTTTACCCGCCTCATTGCTGATTCCACTACTATGGAATGATGAGGAAGTTGAGTCTTTTGAAACCCTGGAGAGGGGGGCACCTGATATAACAGATCAGCTGCCCTGGGAAGTGGGGGTACCCTGAAAGGTGTTTCCCACATTCCTAGAAGGAGATCCTGCAAGGAATGATGCAAAGGAAGCATTATGTTCCCCTTTGCTTTGGTAGAAAGAGAGCCTTGTGCAGGATCATGTCCTGGGATAGGAATGGCAAGGGATCTTGCTATATCCAGGAGGAAACTCTGAAAAGAGGGATCCCCAACAGGAATCTCTCTTGGACAGGTTAGATTTAAAGAACTAGCCTGAGCACCCACAGAGGTATCCAAATATATAGGAATAGAAGATCCTGCACAGTGCAGTGTGGAATGCTTAAGGGATGGTTGCTGGTACTGGGTATCAGGAGCAGCAACCGTCCTTACCACATTGTCCATGCCAGGTATAGACTCCAAGCTTGGTACAGAATGGAGCGATCCTGTTGAAAAAAGCATGGCAGGAGTTGGCCACGATGCTACTGTGGATACCGGTACCGATGTCAATACCGGTACCGATGTCAGAGTCGAGCCAGACAAAGACATCGGAGTAGTCATCGGTGACAGTTCAATCGGTACCGAGGTGACCGAAACCCTCCGGCCAGTATCCTCAGTACCGAAGCACCGGTATCGATCGATATCGGTACCAAAACCTATTGGTACCGAGTCTTCTAGACTAGAGATCGATTCCAAACTCGGCATCGAGGGCAGAGAGCCTGATAAGCGAAGCATGGAAGGCACCGACCGTAAAGGTAATGAGGTCGTCGGTACCGATTTCGGTACCGTGTCTGATACCGGTGAAGGAAAGTCAACCAGTGGCAACTCAATCGGCCTCGAAGGAACCGAGAGTTGTGGATCCGAATCATCGGAACCGAGCCTTCGGTACCGCCGAGAGCCGGTACCAAGGCGAGTCGGTACCCAGTCCTCCAGACTGGAGATCGATTCCAGACTCGGCATCGAAGGAAGCGAGTCTATCGATGCACGTCTGGAGGGTACCGACGGCAGTGGTAGTATTGGTGCTGGTACCGATAATGGAAAGTCAGTCTGGAGTGTATCCAGCGGTCCCGAAGGCACCGAGGACGCCAGATGACGATCCCTGGTGAGGAGTGTTTCATCCAACACCAGTGCCGATGCCGGGGTACCAGTACCGCTCGAAGCAGATGCCACCACCAGACACGGCTGAGGTATGTTCTGTGAGGGGTGAACCTCAGGAACAACCTGAAACCCCTTATCTGCTTTGGAGACCGAAGACTCCCGCCGGGGTTTTGAAGCCAGTGGGCCCTCGAGGGTAAGGCCGGAGCCGTCTTCATGCTGTGCATGAGACCTACCACTCGAGGACTGGCTAGTCTTAACAGACTGTTTGTGGGTTACCTGATCCTGAGTGGAAGAAGAAGGGGACGGTGCCCCGAAGTTGGAGGGCAACCATGTATCGAGGGAACCTCGATGTTGAAGACCTCTTCTCAAACTGTTGTCAGGACCCAAGCAGGTTAGACACCGACTTTGAGGGTCTAAAAATAAAGTTGTACCGCCACAGTGTGAACATTTCTTGGAGAAAGTGCCTGGCGGTTCCATGAAGGAAAAAGAAGAGGCCTAAAAGGCCTAAGAGACCGTGGGACACTATGAAGAAAAAATATCCCGTGGAAAAGGAAAATTTTTCAAGAAAAGAAACGAAACACCGGCGGTACCGGTGGCGTCGGGAAGACAGCCGCGACCACAAGAAAACTAAAAAATAAAAACAAGAATTTTCTGCGGTGACAGGAGGACGTCCTGCCGGCTCCGCGGAAAAACGAAAACTGAGGAGAGGCAGTTGGGAAAGGCGGGAAGGCAGCACGCAGGCGTGCTGGGATGCTTCCAAAAGCTCTTGATTGGACGCTGGGAAGCGTTCCCGCGCAGACTCCGTCGGTACCGACGTACCCATATGTGAAGACTCATTCCTGCTTGTTCCTGGAGATAACACTTTCTCCAGCGTTCCTGCCACTGCTGGAAACAATTTTGAAATGCCTCTTTCATTATGCTGTGAAGCTGCTGTGTCAGATTTTGCTTAATGGTCTCCAAGTTGTCGAATCTCCTTCCTTTCAATGGTAATTTCAGTTTTGGAAATCAGAAAAAAAAAATCATCACAGGGTGTGAGGTCAAGTGAGTACAGAGGCTGACGGACTTGCTCATAAGAACATAAGAACATAAGATATGCCATACTGGGTCAGACCAAGGTCCATCAAGCCCAGTATTCTGTTTCCAACAGTGGCCAATCTAGGTCATACGTACCTAGCAGTTTCCCCAAGGGACACAGGTTCCACAATGCTTGTATTGGTTCAAGCATTGATATCCTGGGTCCCTTCTTAATAATGGTTTATGGACCTTTCCTCCAGGAACTTGTCCAAACCTTTTTTAAACCCAGCTACACTAACAGCCTTTACTACATCCTCCGGTAACAAATTCCAGAGTTTGATTACACGTTGAGTGAAAAAATATTTTCTTTTATTAGTCTTAAATAGTTTACCCTGTAGCTTCATTGCATGTCCCCTAGTCTTTCTATATTCTGATAAGGTAAACAATCGATCTACGTTTACCCGTTCCACTCCGTTCATTAATTTATAGACTTCTATCATATCTCCCCTCAGCCGTCTCTTTTCCAGGTTAAAGAGCCCCAACCTTTTTAGCCTTTCTTCATAGGAGTAGCCTTCCATCCCCTTTACCATTTTGGTGGCTCTTCTCTGAACCTTTTCTAAAATTGCTATATCCTTTTTAAGATATGGCGACCAGAATTGCACACAATATTCAAGGTGCGGTCTCACCATGGAACGATATAGAGGCATTATAATATCTTTTGTTTTATTTTCCATTCCTTTCCTTATCATACCTAGCATTCTATTTGCTCTCTTGGCCGCCGCTGCACACTGGGCCGAGGGTTTTAACATGGTATCCACAAGGACGCCTAAATCTTTTTCTTGGGTGGTGGTTCCTAATGTGGAACCTTGCATCGTGTAACCATAGTTTGGGTTGTTCTTCCCTAGGTGCATAACCTTGCACTTCTCCACATTAAATTTCATCTGCCATTTTGATGCCCAGTCTTCCAATTTATCAAGATCCTCTTGCAATTTTCCACAATCCTCCTGGGTTTTAACAACTTTAAATAGTTTTGTGTCATCAGCAAATTTGATAACCTCACTCGTTATTCCACTTTCCAGGTCATTTATGAATATGTCAAAAAGCAGCGGACCCAGCACAGATCCCTGGGGTACACCACTATTCACCTTTCTCCATTGGGAAAATTGGCCATTTAGCCCTACCCTCTGCTTTCTATCTTTTAACCAGTTCCTGATCCACAGTAGTACACTGCCTCCTATCCCATGACTCTTTAGTTTTGCCAAAAGTCTCTCATGAGGGACCTTGTCAAAGGCTTTCTGAAAGTCCAGATACACAATATCAACCGACTCACCTTTGTCCACCTGTTTATTCACTCCTTCAAAAAAACATAACAGATTAGTAAGACAAGATCTTCCTTGTCTAAAGCCATGTTGGCTGTCTCCCATTAGGTCATGACTATCTATATGCTGAGTAATTTTATTCTTTATGATGGTTTCTACCATTTTTCCCGGTACTGATGTCAGGCTCACCGGTCTGTAGTTTCCCGGATCACCCCTCGAACCCTTTTTAAAAATTGGTGTTACATTGGCGATCCTCCAATCCTCAGGTATTAGAGATGATTTTAATGATAGTTCACAGATTACTGATAGCAGGTCTGCAATCTCAAATTTCAGTTCTTTCAACACCCTTGGATGTATACCATCCGGCCCAGGTGATTTGCTACTCTTCAGTTTATCTAATAGTTGTAGGACATCTTCCCGATGTATCGATATTTCCTTCAATTCTTCCACACCTTTAAATACCACTTCTGTCGTGGGTAACATCCCTACATCTTCCTCAGTAAAGACCGAAGCAAAGAATTCATTCAGTCTCTCCGCTATCGCCTTGTCGCCTCTTAGTGCTCCTTTAACCCCTTTATCATCTAATGGACCAACTGACTCTCTCACGGGTTTTATTTGCTACGAATGTACGTGAAAAGGTCTTTATTTCGCGTTTTTGCTTCCGCAGCAAGCTTCTTCTCAAATTCTCTCTTTGCCTGCCTTATCAATGCCTTGCATTTGACTTGCCAGTGCTTGTGCTGTTTCCAGGTTTCATCATTTGGCTCTTTTTTCCATTTCTTGAAAGATGCTTTTTTGGCAACAACAGCCTCTCTGACCTCAGCTTTAAACCATGCTGGCAATTTTTTGGAATCCCTTCCACTTTTCTTAAAGCGTGGAATACAGCTGGTCTGGGCTTCCAAGATAGTATTTTTCAACAACACCCAAGCTTGATGTACGTCTTTAACCTTTGCAACTGCTCCTTTTAGTTTTTTCTTAACTGTTTTCCTCATTCTACCATAGTCTCCCTTTCGAAAGTTAAAGGGTAGTACTGTGGATTTCCTTACTATCCCTCCTCCACTAATTAAATCAAAGGCGATCATGCTATGATCACTATTGCCAAGTGGCCCCAACACCCTTATCTCTTGCACTACATCTGGTGTTCCACTAAGGACTAGGTCTAATATTGCTTCCCCTCTGGTCGGTTCATGAACCAGCTGTTCCAAGAAGCAGTCATTTATTTCATCTAGGAACTTTATCTCCCTAGCATGTCCTGTTGTGACACTGACCCAGTCGATGCCGGGGTAATTGAAATCACCCATTATTATTACTGCACTGTAACTTTTGCTAGCTTCCTTGATTTCTTTGAGCATTTCATCATCCATTTGTTCATTCTGGCCAGGCGGACGATAGTACACCCCCACTGCCATCGCCTTCCCCTTTTTACATGGAATTTCAATCCATAGAGATTCTACAGCAAATTTTGTTTCTTGCAAAACTTTAATCCTTTCTGACTCAATGCCCTCTCTAACATAGAGCGCAACCCCTCCACCAATTTGATCAGCTCTATCATTTCGATATAGTTTGTACCCAGGTATCACAGTGTCCCACTGGTTGTCCTCCTTCCACCATGTCTCTGATATTCCAATCATATCTAACCTCTCGTTTAGTGCTATATATTCTAACTCTCCCATCTTGTTTTGTAGACTTCTAGCATTTGCATACAAGCATTTTAGAGACTGTATTTTATTCATATTAATTTGGCTATTGGTAGACATGGGTAATTTGGGATCTTTAAGTTCTGTCTGCTCCATACTCGAGGGCATTTGGGCTACTTTACTCTTTTTTGGAACCTCTCTGCTTTTTGTAGTATCCTTCAAGGATACATTCTTCCGAACCATGCGCTCTTGGGCGACTGTCGGCTTTCCCCTATTATCTAGTTTAAAAGCTGCTCTATCTCCTTTTTAAAGGTTAATGCCAGCAGCCTGGTTCCATCCCGGTTAAGGTGAAGCCCATCCCTTCGGAAGAGCCCCTCCTTTCCCCAGAATGTTCCCCAGTTCCTAACAAATCCGAACCCCTCATCTCTGCTCGATTTGGTGTTTGGCCAAGAACTGCTGGACAAGATGTGATCCGTGAGCTGGGGCGTTATTATGATAAAGCAACCATTCGCCATTCCTGTGCAATCCTGGCCTCTTAAAACAAACTGAATATCTCAAATGAGTCAGAACTTGGACATAGTACTCCTTATTGATGATTTGGCCTTTTGGAGTATGATGAACAATACCCTGGTAATCAAAGATAACCAAGTATTATCTTGCCATTGCACCTGGCCTGATGGGTATTCTTGGGTCTGGGAAAGTTTGGAGTCTTCCATTGTGAGGATTGAGCCTTAGTTTCTGTGTCAAGGGTTGTTACTCACCTGTAACAGGTGATCTCAGGGAACAGGAATCAGTCTTCACATATGGGTACTGTCGGTATCGACTGTGCCCGTGCCAGAAGGCTCCCCAGCATCCAATTGGAAAGCCTTTGGTAGTAATCCACTGTACCTGCACAGTTGCCTTTCCAAGTCCTCACCGCAGTTGAGCTTGTAGCTGAGAGATAAAGGAAAAAGAGAATACCCAGCAACTCTTAGGGGAGGAGGGTGGGGTTGTGAAGACTTAATCCTGTTGTTCCCGGATATCACCTGATACAGTTGAGTAACAACGCGATCTCCAGGAACAAGCAGGAATACAGTCTTCACATAGGCGTCTCATTAGCTCCCAGGTATCAGTCTGGAGTTGGAAGCAGTGGTATCCCCAAGGCTAAAGGATACAGCCGAGAAGATGTGGATACAAAGTGGCCCCACTGGACTCTATTGCATTTGGCAAGACCATCGCCAGGGAAGGCTGGTGCCAGAAGTCCGGGACGGAGGGTAGGAGTTGCAGTTAAGTCCCAAAAAGATGCTGGAGGACAGCCTGGCCAAAGACAGCATCTCAACAGGAGACCCTGTCTAGGCAGTAGTGTGCAATGAAGGTATGAATGGAGGACCAGGTAGCTGCTTGATAGATTTCCTCAATGGAGATGTAATGGAGGTTGGCTACTGAGGATGCCATGGCTCGCACATTGTCAGCAGTGACATGACCCTCAAGGAAAAGTCCTCCTTGAGCATAGGCAAAAGAAATGCAGTCCACAATCCAGTTGGATAGGGTGCGCTTCATAACTGGCAGTCCAAGGTGACTTGGATCAAAGGAAATTAATAGTTGAGAGGATGTCCTGTGATTCTTGGTTCTGTTCAAGTAGAAAGCCAGTGTGTGCTTGTGATCTAAAGTGTGCAATGCTGCTTCAGCACTAGAGACATGCAATCTGGGGAAGAAGACTGGTAGTATCACAGATTGGTTGAGGTGGAAGGGAGCAGTCACCTTCGGAAGAAAGTGTGAATGAGTATTTATTTATTTACATTCTCTTATATACTGCGCTATTCTGCATCAGTGCGGTTTACATTGAACAAACTGAAATTACATTGAACAGGGCATTATAACTTGGAAATAACTATTTTACAGGGAACATGGGCTATGGAGGGTTAAGTGTCTTGCCCAAGACCACAAGGAGCACCTGTGGGACTAGAAACCCCAGTCCTTCCGGCCCAAGGTGGCTGTCCTCTAGTGGGATTTGAACCCCTGACCTTCCGGCCTGAAGTACCTTGCCCCAACCACTAGGCCACTCCTCCACTCCATGTATGGAAAACTACCTTGTCATGGTGGAACCGGATGTACAGAGGATCCAACACTAAAGCCTGCAGTTTGCTGATGCAGTGAGCTGAGCTGATGGCAATGCAAATTCTTTAAAATTCTTTCAAGACAAGAATTTTAAAGAAGTGGTAGCCAAAGGCTCAAAAGGAGGCTTTAGAAGTTGCACGGACCACATTGAGGTCCTCAGCTACCAGAGGTGGTTTGATTGGTGGCTTGGACAACAGGAGACTCCACATAAATCATTGCACCATGTGGTGTGAAGAAATAGGATGCTGTCCACCAGTCTACGATAGGCAGACTAAGTTAGTCTTGAGACAATATCATAAAAGGAATTAAACCGTGCAGACAGAGGGGTCAATATTCTTTGGGGTATTGAGAGGCCAGAGAGTGAACCTTCACCATTTGAAGGCATAAGAACGTCTGGTACACGGCTTGTGATATGCAAGTAGGATGTCCTTGATCTGTTGTGGGAGGTCGAGGTCTGCAAAGATTATGCTTTCAGCAGCCATGCCGTGAGACAGAGGGCTGTGGATTGGGATGGAGAAGAATCCCATGATCCTAAGAGAGAGGTGGTTGGGTGCATGGCCTAGGCAGAGAGGTGTAGTTTGCGCCAGACGAGTCAGCAGAGGAAACCATGGCTGACAGGGCCAGTAAGGTGCTATTAGGATCATAGAGCTGCTGTTGGCCTGCAGCTTGAACAGGGTCTTGGGTACTAAAGGGATGGGAAAGGAATGTATAAAGTAGGCCTTTTCCCTAATGGAGAAGGAAGGCGTCCGTTGCCTGGCTGTGCCGGGAAGGAAGCCTCGAGCAAAACAGTGGAAGTTGTGCATCCTCCTGGGTGGCAAACAGATCTATTTTGGGAGTCTCCCACAGGTAGAAGATCCAAGATGCTATTTTCTGTTTTAAAGTCCACTCCGGTGGACATAGGATATGGTTGAGTCTTTATGCAAGGAGATTGAGTTCGCCCAGGAGATACATCGCCCTGAGATGGATGTGGTGTGCAATGGAGAAGAACCAGAGACAAAGGGCTTTCTGGCAGAGACGACAGGAACCCGTTCCCCCCCTGCTGCTTCACATAGAAAATGGCCACATGGTTGTCTGTTTGGACTAAGACCTGTTTGCCTGAAAGTTGGAGTTGAAAAACCTGAAGGGCATTCATGAGAGCACATAGCTCCAGGAGGCTGATCTACAATTGAGATTCCTGTGGTGTCCACTGCTCCTGTATGGTAAGACTGCCTTGATGTGTTCCCCAAGTTTGGAAGCATCTGTTAGCAGGGTGCATTGAAGTGGTGGCGTCTGAAAAGGTGACCCTCTGAATAGGTTTTGAGGAGAGCACCACCATTAAAGGAGTTAGCAAGTCGAGGGGTGATGCAGATGTTGTCCGAGAAATGCCTGGTTGCTTGGGTCCATTAAGACGACAGAGTCCATTGAGCTTGCTGCATGTGCAGGCAGGCATAGGAGACGACATGGACTGTGGAGGCCATGTTCCCCAGAAGGCACAGTATATCTCAAGCTAACACTGCACTGTGATACTTTATGCTGTTGACTAGCTTGATGAGGTGGGCAGAGCTATCCTGTTGAAGGAAAGCTCAGGACTGACGAGTGACCAGAAGCACGCTGATGAATTCAAGCTGCTGGAATGGGATCAGGTGCGATTCTTGGAAGTTTAGGATGAATCCAGATCTTGGAGCACAGTGATGGTGCAATGAAGAGACAATTTTAGCTCTTGTGGGGATTCTCTCCTGATTAACCAGTCGTATAAGAAGGGGAAGACAAAGATCCCCAAAATACAAAGGAAGGCAGCAACAACTACCATGCATTTTGTGAATACTCGGGGCACGGAGGCTAACCTGAAGGAAAGCACCAAAGCACCCGGTATTGTAATGGATTTGCTGGAATCGAAAACGCAGATATTGTCTGCGTTGAGGGTGGATCAGCAAATATGTGTATGCCTCTCCTTGAGGTCTAGAGAACATAGCCAGTTGTTCCACTGAAGATATGGCAGAAGTGTACTGAGGAAAATCATTTCAAAATTTTCTCGAACGAGGAATTTGTTTAGGTTCCTTAGATCTAGAATGGGCCTCAACCCCCGTTTTCTTGGGGATAAGAAAGTAAGGAGAGTAGAAGCCCCTGCCTTCCTCGGTGGGTGGAACTCTTTCCATGGCCTCCTGAGCTAACAGGGTGGACACATCAACTGATAAGAGATTTGTCTGCAAGATGTTTGCAGGATAATCTCTTGTGGTGGTGGTGGTGGTGGGGGGGCAAGTTTTCGAAATTAAGCAGATAGCCCCTTTGGACAATGCTAAGAGTCCACTGCTCTGATGTGATGGTGTCACCTGTGGGCATAGGAACAGAGTCTGCCTGCTATGTGTAGGGGTGGGAGACCCTGCAAGAGGCAGAGTATCTATGCTCTCTAGGAAGGAGTCAAAAAACAGGTGCTGGCTGTAGCTCTGCAGCTGGTTGTGACTTAGGCTTTTTTGGCTTTTTGGGGTGGCAAGGCCCCTGCTGTCGCTGTTGAGGTTGGTAAGTAGTTGCAATTGGATAAGAAGGATATTATATTTTCTTCTTAGGAAAGAAAGACTTCTTTGGATTCGTTTTTCTCCTAGAGAGGTCTGACGTCTTTCTGGAGAGGTGTTTGAGAGCGAGATCATCTCTCTCAATCTCTCCGGCTTTCTCTCTCCAACCCTTTCCAAAAAAGGTTCTCTATAGAACAGGAGATATTGGCCAATTTATCCTGAACTCACTGCCCAAGATAAGATGCCTGTAGCCAGGCCATTCTGCAAGCACCTATGCAGACTGCTGAAGCTCTGCTGGATGACGCAAAGGCATCAAAGGATGCTCTGGTAAGAAATTTGGATGAATTCTGATTTTGCCTGATTAAGGTCTGGAATGCATCACGTTTGTCATCAGGAAGGATAGGAGTAAATGTTCTCTAGATCCCTGGAGATATCCTTGAGATACATGCCCATATAGAGCATGTAGGAAGTAATCCTAGAAGTGAGCATGTATGCTTGAAAACACTGACGGCCAAAGGCATCAAAGGTTCTGGGATCCTTGCCCGGAGGCATGGAAGAATGATTCTTAGAACTCTTGATGCGCTGCATTGCCGAGTCCACCATCATGGAGTGGTGTGGAAGTTGAGGCTTTTGGAAGCCAGAGCATGGCAAAATTCGGTACATGGTATCGAGTCATTTGCTGATAGACAGAACTGTTAGCGGGGCATCCCACATATGTAGCATTAGATCCTGCAGGATATGATGTACCGGTAATGTGGCTGCTCTTTGGGCGCTAAGGGGTATTGGAGAATTTCCAATTCCTCCACCCTCGGTTCCATCTCAGATGCCACAGTAATCTGCAGGCCTGCTGCCATGTCCCAAATGAAGTCTTGAAAAGACATGTCCCTCTGGCGGGGACTGATGCTGCCCGGGAGGAGGGGATGGATCAGAAGGGAGACCCCGGATCACCCTGGAATCCTCCGATGCATCATAAGAAGCGGAGGAAAATCAAAGTATTGATGGTCACATGTCTATACCGATGATCAGTCGGTGCGGCATTGGGAACCTGTTGTGTACCAACAATGCCTGTCTGTTCCAAAGGCATCAAAGGAAGAGGATCCCCTGTTACAGGTTCGAGGTCCAGCATCGGCCCCGGAGGTATCGGCCATGTGCCGGATGCAGACACCTGCACCACTGGAGCTGTTGATACAGATGGTACTGAGGCTGCCAGGAGTGCTGTCAAATTCCTCTCAATAGCCAGAATGTGCTGGTCGAGGGAGGAGGCCGATGCCTAGGTGGAATCCCGCACAGGGTTCTGAGCCACCTCCCAGAGCATGGAGCCAGTAGCTCTCCGGAGTCGAGGCTTTGGGAGCATCCTGGAAACCCTGCTGTGCTTTGGAGGACAGGGCCTCCCGCCGGGGCTGATTGGCAGGCCTGTCCACATTGGATGTATCCTTCAGTGAATCTCAATGAAGGGATTTACCTTGAGGATCGATATAGAATTTCAATACCAACGACTTAGACTTGGTCTTATGTTTGGACTTTGAAGAGACCTGAGAACCAAGAGAGGAGGCTGACATCCTTGACAATGCGGAAGCTACTGAAATTGAGTCCGGGGCAAACAAAGAATTGCCTGGCTCTGTTCTTTAGGCCTCTTTTGGTCATTTTTTTGGCACAAAAGGACACTCAGTCAGTAAATGGCCTGGACCCAAACATTTTAAACACCAGTCATGTTTACTGGTGACTGATATTATACCAGAAAGCACAGTTACTTACCTGTAACAGGTGATCTCTGGGAACAGCAGGAATAAGTCTTCACATATGGGTACGTCGGTACCGACGAAGCCTGCGTGGGAACACTCCCCAGTGTCCAAACAGAAAGCCTTTGGGAGCATCCCATGCGCATGCGCGCTGCCTTCCCGCCCATTTACTTCCCTCTCATCAGTTGGGTTTGTAGCTGAGACCGAAGGAGGGAAGTAGACAAATTAGAGAGAAAAAAAGAGAGAGAGCACACTCCTCCTAGGGGAGGTGGGTAGGGTTGTGAAGACTTATTCCTGCTGTTCCCAGAGATCACCTATTACAGGCAACTAACTGTGCTATCTCCAGGAACAAGCAGGAATGAGTCTTCACATATGGGGACTCCCAAGCTAAGATGCCTGGAGGAGGCCCCAGCATGTTGCAAATCTAAAGATGGGCCATGCTTATCCCTCAAAACCTCAGGCATCCAAGGGATGGAGGGGGTAGGAGTTGAACTAGAAAAGAATAAAAGAGGTGCTGTGGAACAGCTTGACTAAACAAGGTATCCAGAGGGGATTCCTTGTGTAAATCATAAATATTAGAAAAATATTGAATTCCAATTTTCTAATGTGGATCTCACTCAAAAATATTGCAAAAATACTTGAGGGTAATATGGCTCTGTGGTTAAGAGCCAGTATATTATCCCCAAAGAGATTCCCTTAATGTGAAGTAGAGGGAAAAAAATAAATTTTTGCAATACAGGAAGAGATAAGCCCTCATGGCCAGCACTAACCCCAGAAGAGTACTGGGGGAGTTCAACGAAGTTGGACTTTTGAGAAATAGCTGAAGTTTCTGTAAAGTCCAAAAAATTGAATTTCTTGTCCTTGGAGCAGAATAAGGTCCTAGGAAAGAGTGGAGATAATCTGACTGGTTTGGATGAAAGGACAGAAATACCCTTTGCAGAAAAAGGGGATAGGTCTTTAAGACCACCTCTATTCCAATGAAAGACAAAGACATTTGTACTAGGTGTTGAACCATCAACTTCTTGAAGATCTTTCAAAGTCAGATGTTGCATAGAGACTGACGTAATAACAAGAAGGATTAAGACCTACTTGAGAATATCGTCTGGTTAAATATGGAAGAACTATAGAGGAGGTTTCGTGGAAACTGATATTATGTTCTTCACTTACAGGGATAAGACTAGACTTCTTGAAAAGATCTAGCCCCTGAAACAACCAGGTCTCGAGACATACGTGAATGAGTGCGGAGGAGATCCTTAGTCTTAAGACAGCAAGTCTGGATCCTTCTATAATTTCAAATAGTAGCTGGAGAAAAAGACGCAATATAAGGAGATACCATGTTTGCCTCTTTATGAGGGCAATATGAGTATCATGCGTTTACTTGTTCAACATAGCTACCATGAAGTATAGGAATTAGAAGGAAAGTAGTGAATAAGGACCAACTGCCGTGAAAAAAATGCATCCCTGATGTGGAAGTTCCAGTGAGATGTGGAACAAACCAGGGAATTGTGCAATTTTCTACGCTTTCACGTGGTCTAAACCCTGGTTACCTTTTCTTAAAAGGAAATTTTAAGGCATATGGTAAGAGTAGGAAAAAAACAGTCATGTAGGAGCATGACTGGTAGAATCTACCAGCTGAAGCCCTTGTTAACTATCTGGCCGCTACCTATTAGGGGTAGCTCCGAGGCTCTCTGGCAAAGGCCCACAGTTGCAGAGCGTTGTTGTAGAATTTGTAGAGAGCATGTTGTAGGTTGCTTAGATCTGGCTGTTGAATTGCCAGTGTGCAACCTAATCAATTCTGTAGATGCTTCTGTTGAAAAAGAAGTAGACTCAAAAGTTCTAAACCTCAGAGAAGAAATGAATAAAATATCAGAAACCCTGCGATTGCTGGGTTTGCTGAGCCTGTTGAGGTTTTAACTTTCTTAGCCTGGTGTGATGTTGGCCATCTTTGGAAACATCTGCAGAATGGGTAGAAGATGGATAAAACTTTTTTCCCTTGGGGGAATAAAGCTTTTTAGGAGATTTTTTATTAGCTGGGATAGAGGAAAGTTTTGACAATCCTCTAAAAGTAAGAGCATCAGTGCTCAACTGATTAGCTTGAAATAAAGCCTCCTTGTTGAAGAGATTTTCACCAGTACAAGGAGTATTTCCCAGCCTTTCCTGAACCCATCTGTCCAAGTCTGAAGCTTGGAGCCAAGCTATGCGTCGTGCTCCTACGGCTATAGCAGACGTTCTGCTAATAGACTCAAAACAGTCCAAGGAAGCACGATTAAGCAACCTAGAGATATTTTGAGCATGATTGACTAATAAGGAATAGTCTGCTCTTTTATGCTCTGGAAGAAAAGGGTTCAAAAACTAAGTTCTTTGTGACCTCTTCAAGAGATAATCCCATATAAAAAATATATGAGATAATTCTTGCTGAAAGCATGGATGCCTGGAAGCATCAACGTCCAAAGGCATCTAAAGTCCTAGACTCATGACCTGGCGGATAAGAAGAGTGCTTCTTTGCACTCTTAATACGCCTCATTGCTGATTCTACAACAATAGAATGATGAGGAAGTTGAGTCTTTTGAAAACCTGGAGAAGGTGGCACCTTGTACATAGTGTCAAGTGTCTTAGAATGTGGAGATACCGTTATAGGAGTTTCCCACATTCTTAATAGTAGATCTTGTAAGATCTGATGCAAAGGAAGCATGATCACCTCCTTTGGAATGCAGGGGAATTGCAGCGTCTCTGAATTCCCCGATAGGGATTCTTCACCAGGTACAGAAATGGCAAGTAACTTTGCCATATCAAGCAGGAAAGCTTGAAAAGAAATCTCCCCGGAGGAGGACCCTCTAAAATGAGGGGTAAAGGCTAGATTTTTTTTTTTTTTTTTTTTTTAAATTTATAATTTTTTATTTTATTAACAACCAACACAGCATACATTACACAACAGAAGCCGTGAACCCCCCCTCCTATAACCAATATACATTCTATACATCAATCCCCTTAGCCAGTGATCCTTGGGGAGGCCCCGGTGCCTAATGTCTTCCCCTGTATCCGTCATTTCCCCCAGAACCCCCCCCCCCCGTATACGTAGGTGTCCATTTATATACAATATACATTTTAACCCTACTTTTACCACTTTACAATATCCCAAGCCAAAATTCTCCCCACCCGCCACCCATCCATCCTCATTCTACTAACCCCCCACCCTCCCACCTGCCAAAGTTTTTCATTATAAAACCCCCCACGCCAGCATAGTGCCACCAATCTCCCACTTCCCCCCCCCTCTCCCCCCCTACCCCATCTCACCTCGAGACCTCCCCCTCCTCTCCACCCTCCATTGTTCATATCTTTCCCACACCTTATTATATCGTGAAACAATATGTTTTTGATGGGCTTCTATCGCACAGTATTCCCAAAGCTGCTCCATTCCCCCCACCACCTCCGCTAGTGGGGGAACATCTGGCTTCTTCCACCAGCGGAGAAGACTCATCCGCCCTGCAATTACGCAATATCCCTGTAGTTTCCCCCTGTCTTTCCCGCTTTCCCCCATCCCCCCCTCATTCAAGATTACCATACTAGGAGTAAAGCCTGTCTGCACCCCTGTAATGTCCGCCGTGAGCCTTTCCACCCCACTCCAATATTCCTGAACAACCGGGCAGCCCCACACCATATGCAGCAAGTCCCCTCTAGCCCCACACCCTTTCCAGCATCGATCCGAACTAGCCGGGTATAGAGCGTGTAGCCACACCGGGGTCCAATACATTCTCAGCCTTAGCTTATAGCTGTTTTCCAGCATTGCAGTACCCGGTGCTAATTGATGGGTTCTGATATAGATTCTGTCCCACCTGTCATCTTCCCAGTGCCCCCCCAGGTCTTCCTCCCACTGCTTCTGACCCCGTACGGCCCTTTGCTCGGGTTCCCCCAGGATTTTGTAGAGCTTCGATATAATCCTAGTTGGCATCCCAGCCCCCCCCATCATCTCCTCAAAAGGCGTGGATTTCGCCAGCACATCTTGCTTCACCTCCTTCCTCTGAAGCCAGTACCACAGACTAGCATAAGCATACCTATCATGCTTCTCCAAACTATATTTCTGCAGCAATTCCTCAAAGCCTCTAATCCTCCCCCCTTCCCCCACCAATTGTCCCAGCGTCCGTAACCCTACCGTCCCCCATCTCCTAAAGATCCCTGCCTCCTCCCCCATCCTACCCTTCATTGCTATCTGGATTGGAGTTTCTCGGGAGTATTTCTTCCCCCCTAGCAAGCACCCCTTCCATTTCGTCCAAACCTGTCTAGTAAGATCTTTGTAGGGATTCTCATCTTCCTTCCTCCTCCCGCCCCCCCCAGGGTCCCAGATCCAAGCTCCCCCCTCAGTCCCCACCTCTCCCTCCATCCCCACCCACCCAGGCCTCTCCACCCCCTCCTTCCAGGCAAAGAGTGCCCTAAGTTGCGCCGCTTCATAGTATCGGAGTAGCGATGGAACCCCTAACCCCCCCTCCGTTTTGAGCCTATAGATGGTCGCCCTGGCTACTTTTGGTCGCTTTCCATCCCAAATAAATTGCAGCAACAAATTTTGCATCCTAGCTATTTCCTTTCGGACCAACCGATACGGCAATGTCATATAAACGAACAGCAACCGTGGTAGAACATTCATTTTTACTACTGCAATACGTCCCATCCAAGACAAATAAAGCCCCCTCCACCGTGATAAGTCCTGTCTTATATTTTCAACCAGTCCCTGATAGTTCCATTGCTTAATCTTAGTGAGAGGGACCCCCAACTGGATCCCCAGATACCTGAACCTCCCCTCCACCCACCTAAATTTAAAATGATGTCGTAGACTCTCCTCCACCCTAGGTGCCAGATTGAATCCCAGCATTTCTGTTTTCCCTTGATTGATTTTATATCCCGCTAAGCGGCTGTACCTTTGTATAGCCGTCATCAGCACGGGTAGTGTCGTAAGTGGTTGCGTCAGGGTGAAAATAATGTCATCGGCAAACAGTCCAATCTTCTCCTCTCTACCACCGATTTGTACGCCCCTAATGTCTCCCAGCCTCCGAATGTATGCTGCCAACGGCTCTATGGCCAAGGCGAACAGCAAGGGTGACAACGGGCAACCTTGCCTGGTACCTCTATGTAACTCAAAACTCTCCGAATAGCCCCCATTAACCCGCACCCTGGCACTCGGCCCCTGATAGAGAGCTTTAAGCCAGCGGATATACGTCTCTCCAAAGCCCATTTTCTCCAAAACCTGGAACATAAAGGACCACTCCACCCGATCAAAAGCTTTTTTCCGCGTCTACAGTGATTACCACAGCCTCTTCGGTAGTTCGCTGGAGATGCCACATAATATTCAAAAGTTTCCGCACATTATCGCTACCCTGTCGGCCCTTCACAAAACCCGTCTGATCTGGGTGGATCAAGTGCGGCAACATGTCCTGGATACGGTTGGCCAAAATCTTTGCCAATATCTTCGCATCCAGGTTAATTAACGATATGGGCCGATACGAACCACACACCCCCTTGTCCTTGCCTGGTTTCGGCAAGACCGTTATGCCAGCTTCCGCCATTGAGCACGGGAGACCCTCCCCCTGAAGCACCCTATTAACTACCTTGGTAAATATGGGCGTAATCTGATCCGACATTACCTTATAAAATTTTGCCGTGTATCCATCTAACCCTGGCGCCTTTCCCAATTTCAGTGTGGTTATAGCCCCCCGCACCTCCTCTTCCTGAATCTCCCTCCCAAGATGTTCCCTCTCCTCCTCCGTCACCTGTGTCAGCCCACATTCCGCCAGAAATTCCGTAGCGTCCCTCCCTCCCGCCTCCAGTTCGCTTGCATACAGAGTTTTATAATACTCCCGAAACACCCCCCTAATTCCTTTGGAGGTTTGGACCCACTCTCCTTTAGTGCTCCGAATGCCCCCAATGAACCCTGCTTGCCTCCTCCCCTTCAAGCGACTGGCTAACACCCTCCCCGCCCGATTCCCACCCTCAAAATGGGCCTGCTTCAAAACCGCCATTTGGAATGCTATTTCTTGGGCCCGCAGTTTACTCAACTCCCCTCTCACCCTCTGTAACTCCGTAAGCGTACCGGGGTCAGCCGCCCTCTGGTGCACCCCCTCTAGTCGTCTCAACTGCTGCAATAACTCAGATTCCAGGGCCCCTTTTTCACGCTTAACCCGCGCCCCCAACCCAACCAGCTGTCCTCTAATTACCGCCTTTAAGCCGTCCCAGAGCACCCCCATAGACACCGCCCCGTATCATTTAGCTGGAGATAGTCCTTTATTTGAGCCTTAAGCTGCTCCACATGTTTTGCCTCTTCCAGCAAAGAATTATTAAGTCTCCAGAATTTTAAACTCTCGTCGTGCCCGCCTATATCAAAGCGTGCACTCACTGGGGCATGATCCGACCATGTAATCTGACCATGCTCCACCTCCTGCACCCTGTCCAACCAGATTCCTCCCCCCCAAAGCATATCCAACCTACTATAAGAGCTATGCACTGGCGAGTAGTAAGTATATTTCCGTTCTCCCGGATGCCAACTCCTCCACAAATCCATCAAACCCAGGCGCTCTCGCAGCACGTGTAGGCTTCGTCTATCCCCCCTTCCTCCTCCTCCCCGCCCCACACTTGTATCAATCCTAGGATTACACGTTAAATTAAAATCCCCCCCCCATAATTATTGGTGTACTCCCCAGGCCTTCCAATTCTTTCAAGAGTTGCTCGTACATCTCCCCCTGCTTCTCATTAGGTCCATACACACTGATCACCCAGACCTCCTCCTCCTCAATTTGCAATAATACCCCCACCCATCTCCCCCCTTTCCCACGTCGAACTTCCTTCACCATGTTGTGGTACTCCCCCCCCACCAAAATACCCACCCCCCCCCTTCCTAGAATTTAGTCTCTGACCCGCCAAAACCACCTTGGGAAATTGCCTGGATTCCAACATGTATTCCTGCCCCACCCGCAGGTGTGTTTCTTGTATACACATAATATCAGCCCCCATTCTCTTGCCCTCTCTCCCCACCAACTGGCGTTTCTGTCGAGTGCGCAACCCCTTCACATTTAAGGTCATAATACTTAACATTTTACGCTTCCCATACCCCCCCTCCCACCCTTCCACCCCCTTCCCCTCCCCCTCCCCTCTTAACCCGCCCCCCCCTTCGACCCTCTCCAACCCACGTCCCCCCTCCCCCCATCCTCCGCCCCCCATCCCCATCCTCCGTCTCTTCCAGAGGATATCTCAGGAGTAGTGCGCCCCATACCCTCCCCAGCTATACGCCCTCACACACCCCTGCCCCCACCCACCTTCATCCCGCTTCCCCCCCTTCTGCCATTCATACCTTCCTTCCCCCTTTCTTCTCTGTGTATTCCCCTACAGCCACACCAACCGCCCCCTCCCTCCTCCCGCTCCTATACCTCCCGCCCGGTACTCCTCCACTTCCCCCCCTTCCTATCCCTCCCATCCCCCTATACCCTTCCCTCCCTACCGCCTCCTCCCCCACCCTCCTCACCCCCAGTTACTTTGCAAAATACCTGTATATTACTCATGTTAGCATTCCTAAACACATCCTTCCTCCACCACCTTGCACCTCATAGACCATCATATTATCAGTCCACAAGTCTGTTCAAGTGTCCTCCAGCCTCTGGGCCTCTTGCAGGTCCTGCCCACGTCGCGGGCCTCCGATTTTTCCGCACTCAGGGCTGCCTCCCCTCTGCTCTTGCCGCTTTCCAATGGAAGAACCTGCCTCCAGGTCCGCCCCGTGGGTGTTCAGGCCCGCGTCCTTGAGAGCTCTCTGGGCCTCCTCCGGTGTCTGCGTCCGCCATGTCCGCCCGTTGTAGGTAAATGAGAGTCCAAAAGGGTGCAGCCATCGATATTTAATGTCCTTCCTACGCAAGAGTTGTGTTACAGGCTGCATAGCCCTCCGTCTCTGCAATGTTCCTGCGGACAGATCTTCGTAGATGTGCACCGGGTAGCCCTGCCACATGAGAGCTCTTTCTCGCCTGATTTTGTTAACTATTACTTCCTTCGTTTTATAACGTGCCAGGCAAATGATTATGTCGCGGGGCTTATTACCCACAGGTTTCCCCAGTGCTCTGTGGGCTCTTTCAAGTTGTATATCTGTATCAGTCACCTCCCCACCTCCCAAGCGTAGGGCCTCCATGCAGACAGAGCGAGCTACCTTCTCGCTATCTTGAAATTCTTTCTCCTCTGGTATTCCACGGAGTCTCAGATTATTGCGGCGAGAGCGGTTTTCCAAATCTTCTAATTTATATAACAAAGTCTCATATTGTGACCCCAACTGCACCACTCTTGTTGTCTCTTCTTCTTGGTGCAGTTCAATCTCTTGCAACCTGTTCTCATGGTCTCCCATTCTACAGACCAGTTCTCCAACTTCTTCTTTCAGGGGGGCCAGCACTTCGTTCAACTCAGTCTTTACTGACTGCACTTCATTTTTGATTTCAAGGAACCAGTCTCTAAGCTCCGCTCTCGTAATAGGTTGCATAGAATCAGTTCCTGGCGCTTTTGCATTCTCCATGTCTCCTGCTCCCCCCGGTTCTCCTGACACCTCCGGGAGCTTTTTGTTCTCCATCTGCCCAACATCCCCTTTTCCTCCAGGCGCCCCTGAGTAGGCATATTCTTTAAGATCCGCCGCCTTTCGTCTGGTGGTCATCGTTAAAACGGATGCCTCTTGCAGGGTCAGCAGAAAACAGCAAATTTGTGGTATTTGGGCTCTCTAGCCCCTCTTCTTTATTTATTTTATTTCTTTTTTCTTTCGGTTTTTTTTTTTTTTCTTTTGCTGAGTGCCTGATTTACAGAGCCCTTCGGGCTATCCCCGCAGCTTGCTTCCCAGATTCTGGTGGCCGGCTTCTTCCAGCTCCCCTCAGTTTCCTTCTACCAGGCCCCGTGCTCGCTCTGACTTCGCACTGTTAGCTCCCAGCCTTCGCAGCCCGCACTAAACTGCTAGGCTATGCTATGCTCTTCAGCCCCTGCTCTCCACCGGCAGTACTGAGCACAGCTGATCTGCTCCTCTCCGCTCTGCCAAACACCGCGATCCAGCTCACCTCCAGGGCACCGGCTCCGATCTTTCACTCTGCAGGAGGGCCGCAACACTGTCGAGGGTACAGGCCTCTAACATCCGCCTGCCCCAGTCACCTTCTCAACGCTGCCTCCGGGCGCCATTTCCGGCCCAGCACGCTGCCGCCTTGCTCTGCTGATGACTCGCCGCCCCTCCGAAGTTTCGTTTAGCGCTGTCGGCTTTTCGTCGGTCCTGGCGCCTCCAGCCCACCTTGTACAATCACTGCGCCCACTGGCCACCTCTGAGGGGTTTATTTATAGGGCTTTTAGCTTGGTCGGTGCCGGAGCGGCTCTTTCAAGCCGCCATCGGCTCCGGTGACGTCACTTCCAGATCGGTAAAGGCTAGATTTGTAGAAAAAACAGCCTTGGTACTGATGGATTCATTCCAGTCATCGTGATCGGAAGACCTGAAAGGATGAAGCATCGGATTTTCCTTAAAGCGATGTCTTCAGTACCGCCTAAGGTCGGTACCGAGATAAATCGGTACCGAATCCTCCATGCTAGAGATCGATTCCAGGCTCGGCATCGAGGGAAGCTATTCTGTCGAAGCAAGCATGGATGGTACCGATACTCGAGGAACAGTCTGCAGCAACTCTAGCGGTACCAAAGTAGCCGAGAGTGCTAGACTACGTTCATCGGTGAGGAGTGTTTCATCCATCACCATAGCCGATGCCGGGGTGTCGGTACCGCTCGAAGCGGCCACAACCACCGAGCATGGCCCAGGTATGTTCATCGAGGTAAGAACCCCGGAACCAACCTGGAGCCCCATTAATGCTTTGGAGCCCGAAGACTCCTGCCGGGGCTTTATTGCCAAGATGTCCTCGAGGGCAAGGCCGAAGCCATCTCGATGCTGAGAGGGAGATCTACCACTCGAGGACTGGCTAGTCTTTACAGACTTTTGTTTGGTTACCTGATCCTGTGAAGAAGATATTCTAGCTGGTGACACCAAGGGCGATGTGAACCGGGAATCGAGTTGTGCTCGATTCTGAGGACTTCTTCTGCTTGAGCTCCAGCAGGAGAGAGACTCCAGAGGGCCATGGTCAGGACCTAAACATTTTAGATACCAAGTATGAGTGTCTGAAAAAATATCTGTACCGCCACACTTTGAGCATTTCTTAAGGATAGTGGCTGGCTTTTCCATAATGGAAGGGTAGAGGCCTAGTGGCCTAGAAACCGTGAGGCACTAAACAGGAAAAAATTTCTAAGAAAAGAAGAAATTCTTCAGGAAAAAGAAAGAAAAGCACCGGCGGTACCGGTGGCGTCGAGGGAAGGCAGACGCGATCACAAAAAACTAAGAATTAAAAGAAGAATTTTCTGCGGTGACAGGAATACGTCCTGGCGGCTCCGCAGAAAACAGAAAACTGATGAGAGGGAAGTAAATGGGCGGGAAGGCAGCGCGCATGCGCGTGGGATGCTCCCAAAGGCTTTCTGTTTGGACGCTGGGGAGCGTTCCCACGCAGGCTCCATCGGTACCGATGTACCCATATGTGAAGACTCATTCCTGCTTGTTCCTGGAGATTATTTGATACATTTTTTTTTTAAAGCCGCTGATGTGTTTTTCCATCATGGCTGAAGAAAAATACGCCAAGGCCTAATTTGTCAATAGAAACCACCAAAATTGGAAAACATGAAAAATAAAAGAAAGAAAAATATTTTAAAAAGAAAAGAAATAGCGGGGCCGGTATCAGGGAAGGCACTGGTGTCAACAGAAATACAGAGCACAGATTTAAACCAAAAATTATGTTTTTCGGCAGTGACAGGAAGAAAACAACCTGATGGCTCTGCGGAAAATGAAGAACTGAGGAGAGGACTTGGGATGGCAGATGCGCAGGCAGTGCAGTGGATTGCTCTCAAAGGCTTTCTACTTCGATGCTGGGGAGCGTTCCTGCGCAGGTTCAGTTGGTACAGACGATACCCGTATGTGAAGACTGCATTCCTGCTTGTTCCTGGAGATTAACCATAAACCCATGATTCATCACCAGTAATAATCTTTAATGAAATCCTAGTCATTTTCAATGCATTCCAACTCCTCCCTGGCTGCAAACAGTCGATCATTTTTTTGGTCAGGAGACAGATGTTTTGGCACCAATTTTGTAGACATGTCTCATCCCAAAACGACAGTAAGAATAGACTATACTGACCCGAAACTGATGTCCATGTCCTCAGCAAGCTCCCTGATAGTCAATCGACGATTTGAGTGTATTGCGGCATGCACTGCTTCAACTCTGTTTTCATTCCTGCCTGTGGATGGCCTTCCAGAACGTTCATCACTGACAACACTTTGGCGGCCCTCTTGGAAATGTTTGTACCAGTCAAACTCTAGTACGACTCATGCACTCATTGCCATACACCTGCTGTAACTTATCATACATCTCTGCATGAATCTCCAAGTTCTTGGCAGAATTTAATGCAAATTCACTACTCAATTTTTCCACTCATCGTAAATCTGACTAACTGCTTTTACAAGATATCAAACATCACGTGATTTAAAAAGGTGTGCTGCAACCACGCTACACTCTGCCACTGCAGAGCACATAACTAGGTCACTGCATGCTTAATAGCATTGTGGTGCGATGTAGTGTTATATAGCTAAACAAGTCTCAATACTTTTTGATCACACCTCATACATCTTCATTTCCCTCCATTGACATTGCTGGCGAATTCATCTGAACAAAGTATTCTTTAATGTCAACAGCAGGGAAACATGTAAAATAAATATGATTGACACCAACTAACTAATAAAGATATTCTAGCAAGGTACAATCAGTCAATGTGACAATTCCTACTTAGCAAGGCCCCATCTGTTTGTGTGTCTGTCTTTCTGTCAGTATAAGGTCAGGCAGGAGACAGAAAAGAAGGAAAAGAGCTGCAAAGGTATCAAAGTCTGTACACACAGCACTTTTTTATTTTTAGACCAGTTGTCCCTGCACCGCATCCCGCCAACAACAACAAAAAAAGCTGTTGCTGTGTATGTGATGGTGATAGCATGGTAAATTAAAAGAGCAAGTAGGCGTCCTCATCTCTGACAGGAGTCTGAGAAGGGATAGCAGGGAGGGGGCAGAGCATAAGGGAATGAGAGGAGGCTGAGGGGTGGAGGGTATGGTAAGAGGAAGAAAAAAAGATGAGTGGGCAGAGGTAAGAGGAAGATCATAAGGAAGAGAAAGGGTAAAAGGGAAGGAGGAAGTGCAGGGAGAGGAGGGGAAATGGGAATGTGCAAGTTGGGTTAGGGAAGAGTACAGAAAAACCAGGGCTAAGACCAAGGAGAGGCGTGAGAGGGTGTGGCAGAGAAAGGAAACAGTGCAACGTGGCAGGTGAATAAGGGAAGAGAGAGTGGCAAAGGGAAGGGAGGGGGAAATAGTGCATGAGGAGGGCCAGCCTTAACCCACCCCCCAGAGATTTTGATAATTAAACTCAACAATCATGGTTCTTGAAGTATCACCCCTCACATAATAATCCTGTAAAAATGCATAATTAGGCATTATACTTAAGAGTGTGCTGATGTCTCTGAGTTTACATGGATCTATCGTTTTGTTTTGACTACTGTTTCTCTTTGCTGCTTCAGGCAAGAACCCCGTGCAAGAACTTGAGAGGGACAGAGTTTGTGCAGGAAGATGAGAACCTACATGCCCAGATTCACACATGCACACCCACCCCCTGCCCCCACCCAGCCTCACAGAAACTCCCTCATGACGCACATCCTCACAGCTCACAAGATCATACCAACACAAACACATACACCCCTACAAGGCCACAGAAAAACAGCTGAACTCTGCCCCTACAGATAAATATATATATCACAGCAGTGATTCACACACACTCCACTCAATACCCACACTATGCTCACCCACCCAGACAAATCTATGCAGGAGGATAGGCAGGAGGAGGTACTGAAGGAGGAGAGCCATAGTGGCAAAAAAAGAGCCACTACATCCGGTCTCACCAGCAACAAAAAAAAGTGCTGTTTGTTCAGACAGGGACCTGACCCCCACTGACCCATGAGAAAAAAAAAAGTTGTTACAGCAGGCGAAAAGTTGCTGTTAGCTACCTGTAAATTTTTGGGGAAGAGTAGGAACTGCAGTGTCTATTGGCCAGGTTGAGAAAGCATAGTTACTCACCTGTAACAGGTGATCTCCGGGAACAGCAGGAATTTAGTCTTCACATATGGGTGCCATCGGGTACCGATGGAGCCTGTGCGGGAAGCTCCCCAGCTACCAATAGGAAAGCCTTTGGGAGCACTCCACTGCACCTGCACTGTTGTCTTCCCGCTCTCCCAACTCCCTCTCCTCAGTTGAGTATGTAGCTGAAGAAAAGGAGTGGAAACAAAACAAAAAATAATCCTACAACTCCAAGGGGAGGAGGGCGGGTTGTGAAGACTAAATTCCTGCTGTTCCTGGAGATCACCTGTTACAGGTGAGTAACCACACTACCTCCAGGAACAAACAAGAATGCAGTCTTCACATATAGGACTCCCTAGCTCCCAGATCTCTGAAGAGGTGAACCAGGTCAGAGTCGGCTAAGGTCATTTGAACCTAGACTTCCCCACCAAGGAGATCTGACAAGAAGTGGGCGGGAGGCAGGAGTTATTTTTACGTCCCAAAGAGATACTGAAGGATCGCTTGGCCAAAGGCTGCATCCCAGCAGGAGTCCTTGTCCAAGCAGTAATGGGCTGCAAAGGTATGGATAGAGGTCCATATAGTAGCTTGGCAAATCTCGTCAATGGCTACTGAACGAAGGCTAGCCACAGAAGTTGCCATTGCTCGGACATTATGAGCAGTAACATGTCCCGTGAAGGAAAGTCCTGCTTTGTTATATGTGAAAGAAATACAGTCTGCTATCCATCTGGATAGTGTACGTTTGGTCACTGGAAGGCCCAGGTAAGTAGGATCAAAGGAGACAGGAGCTGGGAGGATTTCCTAATATCTTCTGTCCTTTGGAGATAGAAGGTTAGAGCCCTCTTACAGTCAAGCATATGCAGAGTGGCTTCTGCTCCAGAAGTGTGAGGTCTTGGGAAAAAGACCACCAGGATCACTGACAGGTTGAGATGGAAAGAAGACACTACTTTCAGTAGAAAGCGGGGGTGTGTCCGAAGGATGACCATCATGATGAAATCGTGAGTATGATGCATGAGCCACTAAAGCCTGCAGTTTACTGATGCGTCTGGCTGAGGTCAGGGTGATGAGGAATGAAACCTTCCAAGATAAGTAGCGGAGATGTGTTGTTGCCAAGGGCTCGAATGGATGTTTGAGGAGTTGGGCCAGTACCATGTTGAGATCCCACGCCACTGGTGGTGGTCGAATCGGTGGCTTGGTGAGGAGTCGTCCCCTCATGAAACATGTCACTAGAGGAACTGTGGATATAGGTCTACAATCCACAAGCTTATGGAAAGCAGAAATATTACGGAGGTGCAGTCAAACTGAATTTGTTTTTAAGTCCAAGAGAGGACAAATGCAAAAGGTATTGAAGAAGGGTACTAGTGCTTCAAAAGGATTTTGATCATTTTGGGAGTACCATGAGGCATATCTACGCCATTTGAAAGAGTACATCTTCCTAGTGAAAGGCTTCCTGAAAGAAAGGAGAATATCCTTTACGGCAGTAGAAAGGGAAAGATCTTGAAAAATTATGCTCTCAACATCCATGCTGTCAGGCGGCGTGACTGCAGATTGGGGTGGAGGAGTGTTCTGTTGTCTTGAGACAGAAGACCCCGCCTGGATCCCAATGGGATCAGTGCTGTTTGTGTCAGCTGAAGGAGGGGAAACCAGGGCTGACAGGGCCAGCGAGGGGTATGAGGATCATAAAGCCCTTGTCTGCTTGAAGGTTGAGGAGGGTCTTTGAGATGAGAGGAAAGAGGGAAACGCATAAAGGAGTCCCCCGACCCCAGTGAATCATGAAGGCATCTGATGCTAGACTGAGTTTGGATAGAATTCTGGAGCAGAACTGTAGAAGCTGAGTGTTCTGCAGAGAGGCAAATAGATCTATTACTGGAGTTCCCCAGATTTGGACGTTTTGCCACTGCTGTCGGATCTAGGGACCATTCAGAGAGTTGCAGGATCACTCAGCTTGTCTGCCAGGTGATTGGATTCTCCTGGAATGTAAACTGCACATAGATGCATGTTGTGGAGAATGGCGAACTTCCATAGTTTGCAGGCTTCCTGGCATAGGGGAAGGGAGCCTGTTCCACCCTGTTTGTTTATGTAGATCATTGCTACCTGGTTGTCTATCCTGACTAGGATCTGACTGTCAGAGAGGTGGTGCTGGAAAACTTGGAGGGCATTCGTAACCACACGAAGCTCAAGGTGGTTTATCTGTGTTGATTCCTGTGCTGTCCACAGACCCTGTGTGGAGATGAAATCCAGATGTGCTCCCCAAACCTGTTTTGAGGCATCTATTATCAGCATATGCTGAGGTTGGGTGTCTGAAAAGGTGACCCTATGAGAAGATTTGCTGGGGTGCACCACCATAGGAGAAATTCGGCTAGAGGGGGTGTTATCTGGATGATATCCTGTAGGTTCCCTGTGGCTTGGGTCCACTGGGTTGAGAAGTCCACTGTGCCTGCCACATGTGGCGTCTCGCATAAAGGACTAGATATACTATGGAAGCCATGTGACCCAGAAGGCAGAGAAAGTCTTGAACTGTAGCAGTATGTTGTTGGCGCATGTGGGTGGCTAGGTCTACTAACCTGTTCATGAGATCCACAGGAAGGAAGGCAGGTTCTGGATTATTTTGTGTCCAGAATGGATCCTATTAAGTCTAATCTTTGAGTTGGAGTGAGGTGGGACTTTGGGAAATTTATCACAAAGCCAAGATGCTGTAGTAGCGCAAGAGTCCTTTGTCAAGATAAGCAGAGTTTTCCAGGAGAGTCTGCCTGTATTAGCCAGTCGTTTAAGTAGGGGAAGACAAAGACTTTGCTGCTTCAGAGATGTGTTGCTACCAAGGCCATTTGTGAAGACTCTTGATGCAGATGAAAGACCGAAGGGAAGGACCCTGTATTAGAATTGGGTTCCTTGACAGGTGAAGCGAAGATACTGTCTGTGATCTGGGTGAATCAAGATGTGAGTGTAGGCCTCTTTGAGGTCTAGGGAACAGAGTCAGTTGTGTTCCTGTAGGTAGGGAAGGAGGTTTCTCAGAGAACATTTTGCATTTCTCTTATGAGAAATTTGTTTAGCTCCCAGAGGTCGAGAATGGGCCTGTGGCCTCTTGACTTCTTTGGAATGAGAAAGTGGGCGTAGAAGCCTTTGAGCAGTTTGTTTGGGGGAACAGCTTCTACAGCTCCTTGGGAGAGTGTTCATCTCCTGTTTGAGGAGGGCATCCAGGGGAGCTTGGTGGGAAAATCTCTTCTGAAGTGGTGAGGAGGAAGTTCTTGAAAATTTAGTTGGTAACCTCTCTGAATTATGGAGAGAGCCTTGCTCTGTGGTGATGGAATGCCATCGTTAAGCAAATGAGAGAGTCTCTCTGGGATGGTGGCAGGTTCTTCTATGTTCAGGAGAAGACTGTCTGTGCTCCCTATGTGGGAATCAAAAGCTAGGTGCAGTTGGTGTTTGTGTGGCTGGCTGTGGCTTGGCCAGTCTAGGTTTCTTAGTCTGCTTAGGCAGGTTGGGAGTACGAGGGATATAATTTTCTTTTCTTAGGGTAGAAGAGTTTTTTAGCTGCTGTCTTTTTGGATGATCAGCAGTTTTTCTGGAGAGTCTCTTAAGTGTTGTGTTATCTGTTTCCAGCTCTCCCCAAAAAGGTTTTCCCCGGTGCAGGGGATGTTGCCCAACATATCTTGGACGCATTGTTCCAAGTCTGAAGCCTGGAGCCAAGTGAGATGCCTGGCACCTATGGCAATAGAAGCAGCCCTGTTAGATGACTCAAAGGCATGAAATGCTGCCCTATTTACAAATTTAGAGACATTCTGGCTGTGTACTAAAACAGCTTGGAAGGCCGGTCATTTCTCCCCAGGAAGGAATGGGAGGAATCCTTCCCAGTCTTTGTTAAGCTTCTTCAGGAACATCCCCATGTAGAGGATGTAAGAATTTATTCTGCTGGATAGCATGGATGCCTGAAAAGAGCAACAGGCGAAGGAATCAAGATTTCTCAATTCCCTGCCTGGAGGAATCGAGGGATGGTTTTTGCCACTTTTTATGCATCGCATTGCAGATTCCACCACCATAGAATGGTATGGAAGTTGTGGCTTCTGGAAGCCAGGACATTCAGGAACCCTTTACATCATGTCTAATAAACGATTGATGGGAGAAACAAAGGGGTCTTCCACATTCAGAGCATTAGGTTATGCAGAATCCGGTGTACCGGAAGGACTGCGGCCTCTTTCGGGGCTGTGGGTTACTGGAGGATCTCCAGCTCCTCCAGTCTTGGTGCTGGTTCAGAAGCCACCAGAATGGATAGGCCAGCTTCCATGTCTCCGATAAACTCTTGAAAAGACATGTCATGAGGGAATTTATGCCAAGTATTGATGGACGGTGGCAAGGGTTCCAAGGTGATGTCTGGAGCTCATCGGAATCGAAGGATTGGCGATCGGAACCGGAGAAATCCAGATCCAATACTAGTGAGTATTGATCATGCAGATGGCATGAGCGGAGTTGATGCTCCTTGATGTCATCGGGGGCTAAGACCGGTATAGACCAGGGATTATCTGCAGCTGATGTCGATACCAGGATCGTATAGATACCTCTGTTCTTGGTGCATCAGTGCCGAAGGCAAAACCGATGTCAAAGCCTGCACCAGAGTGGATGGAGTCATTGAGGTCGATGCTCCCGGCTGCATTCCTGGGGCTGTTGGTGTTAAAGGAGCTGAAGCCACTAGGAGAGCCGCTGATCCAGGGAGGTAGCCTGTGTCTGGTCCAATGAAAGAACGGGGCTGGGTGCCACTGTACCAGAGCAAGACATCGGGTGCCTCCCGATTCCCCATCAAGGCTATGGAGGACAACTCCTCCCGCCAGGGATGCCTAGACCGATGTCCAGATTCGGAAGAAGTCCTGGACGATTCCTGGCAAGTTGAACAGGATCTCTCTCTCTCGATTCCCGAGACTTTCCTGAGGAATCCTTGGACTTTTCTCTCAGTTCCTTCAGCTTCTCAGAGGAGTCTCAGGATTTTACCTTGTCTTTTGGAGGTTTAGAAGGAGATGTGGTTTTCTTAGTCTTCTTCTGAGTGCCTCGACTCTTTGGAGTGCTTTCGGCCATGGGAGCATGATGATGCTCTGGAGGAAGTAAAAGCCAAAGACAGAGTCCGAAGGGAAGAGTTCCCCAAACATTTTGGCCTGGGTCCCTAGGCCCCTCTTGGTCATCTGTTTGCAGAAGGAGCAGTCTTGGGGAATATGGATGGGACCAAGCAGACACCAATTCTGTTTGTCTGTCATTAAAATTGTGTTGGAGCACTTGGTGCATTTTTTTAAACCACTGGAGGGTTTCTCCATCTTAAGATGGTGGGCAAGGCCCAATAGGCATGAGGGTCCTGAAGTAAAAGAAAAAGTTTCATTTTTTTTTAAAGAGAAAAAAATGAAAAGATAAAGACAAAATTACAAAGTAAAAAAGGAAGCAGTATTAAGATGATACCGGTGCGGTTAGGCAGAGCAGTAATTAGAAACATTTAAGGTTCTTTTCTGTTGTGAGAGGGTTAGGACCTGTTGGCTCTGCAGAAAAGCACAGTTACTTACCTGTAACAGGTGATCTCTGGGAACAGCAGGAATTAGTCTTCACATATGGGTACGTCGGTACCGACGGAGCCTGCACGGGAATGCTGCCCAGCTTCCAATCAGAAAGCTTTTGGCAGCATCCCTCGCGCCTGCGCAATGACTTCCCGCCTTCTCCACAGCCTCTCTTCAGTTGAGTTTCAGAGCTGAGACAAAGGCGAGGAGAGAAAAAGAAGAAGAAGATAAAAAAGATGCAACTCCTAGGGGAGGTGGGAGGGTTGTGAAGACTAATTCCTGCTGTTCCCAGAGATCACCTGTTACAGGTAAGTAACTGTGCTATCTCTAGGAACAAGCAGGAATGAGTCTTCACATATGGGGACTCCCTAGCTGGAGATGCCAGGGGGAGATCCCATAAAAATGCAAGTGCCTGGATCAGGGGTGCATTTTGTCTCCAGGAATCCCCGGCATCCAATGTGGGATGGAGGGTAGGAGTTGACAATAAAGGAGCTGTGAGGAAAGAAACAGCATAGCCAAGGACTAGGTGTTCTATAGACTACAGAAGTCCTTGGTAGATATGATGAGTAGCATTAAAACATATTTAATGTACACTTAAAATATGCAGCTTACCTACTGTATTGTAGGAAGTAGAAAGCATGATGGAGTCTACTGGATAAGCAGTGGCGGAATCTTCAAGGTGACCTCTCAGTAGTGAGGATGAAGGTCCAGACCTGGAGGTAGTAGATGATCCAGGTGTCAACTGGGTAGGAGTAGACGTCAGGTCTTCAATGGAAAGCTTTATGGGAAAAGCTGAAAAGTCCTTTAGGCATAAGGTCATTAACATTGAGGACTAAAGGAAGAAGACTGACGGAGTTGGAGAACTAGCCCAGTCCTGGCGGGAAGAGGGGGACTGGAAAAAACCCCTATTCCCACGGAAAACAGTTGTGTACTCAAAGAGAAAGATGTACCACTGTTTTTCCTAGCTGGCGAGAGATAGGAAAAAATACTGAAGCTTGATGCTTCAAGGGCTTAAAGAAAAAATGGAAGATGTTAGCACCAAAGTGGTTATTGGTGTCTTAACAGTTTTTGCATCGTAATATGGTATGGGCCGTAGGGCGACAGACTGTCTAAAACCTCTAGGAGGTAAAACATGTGTATAGACAGTAAGGGTGAAGTGTGTAAGACAGACCAACCCTTAAGAAGCCCCCCATCAAACACAGAGAGGAATATATATATGTGGCTGGAAAATATATTTTTTTATATGTATATATATATATATTATATATATATATATATATCCAGATGTGTATATTAGGATATGGGTGGTGAAAAATAGCAAATATAGATATATATAGATATAGATATACCTAAATATATGTACATTTGTGGGGCATGGTTTTGCACCACCAGAGTAAGATAGGTATGTAGACATATATGGAGATGCTACATACCAAAGAACAGGTTGAAGATACCTGTCTACCACCCCGCCCCATAATTGTACATGGGGAATATAAAAGAAAAAGATTCTGCGTTCTACAAGAGGGTGAACCCACTTGGGATATGTATAGAGAATCTATTTTCGTGGATTGAGGGATACAGGAAGACAATCCAACAAGATAACCGTGATGTTCGCGTGAAAAGAGATGATCATATGAATCTGTAAGGAACAAGGCGGGAGTTCCACAGAACACTGACATGGCAGATGTGCAGAAACGCAGAAGATGATACCAGAGGGACATACTGGAGGGACCCAGAGGTAGCATGCGTAAACATCAGCCTTGGATTTTCACGCAGAAGAACTGATATCTCGTGTTAACACCCCAGGCTAGAGGGTGTGGAGAACCCTCACAGGCATGGGAAGGGTTTATAAGCTTTTCCCTACTAATAGAGAAGCTTCAGAGACAAGGTCAATGCTCTATAGCAAGGCCCTCATAGTAGAAAGCTTCTCTGAAGAGTGCAGAGAGCATTGTGCAGGAGAGATATGAGACAAACTGACTGAAGTCAGGTGTGTTGCCATATCCTAGGAGAGGAGATGGTTAGAATAATGCGAGAAAGCCTAAACGAGTAGGGGGATCCAAGATAGATGACGAATAGCTTGGAATGACTACTGAGGCTAGACAAAATTTTGAACAAGGGACTGGAACTTGGAAAAAGTACCAGTAATACAATTACTGTAACTCCTGCAGGCACGGCTGCTGTCAGAAACAGCAGAGAGATTGTCTTGTGCCCAATAAAGAAAAACAGACAAGAAAAGAGAGGAGATATCCCTTCTCCTTGTCCGAGGAACGAGCTTGCTAGAGAAGCTTTTCAGTATGGTACCCCTCAGTCAGGGAAAAAACCCAGTTGAGAGGGTAGAGGAAGTAATTGGAGGGTGACGTACCCATAGGGTAAGTCAACTGAAGGAAAAAACGTTCGGTTGGGACAGAACTATCAGCGGATAGTTGCAACTGCTCTTCTAGATAGTAAGAAGAGGAGAAGTCTGTAGTCCCTGAACAAAAATTTTCCGACAGGTTAGTATACGGAAAAAGAAGAGCACAGTGAATAAACTTCTAATGGGTAGAAGTGAACTGTAGATTACAATTCCCGGCCCCTATGGTTGCTGGGAATGCTGAGACTGGCCAGAGCTGAAGGACTTCAGGCTAGGCTGAGGCGTCCCTTGTTTAGGTACAGCCCAATGATGGGCAGGAGATGAATGAAACTTTCTTTTCTTAGGGAAAGAAGGTTTGGTAGGACATTTCCTACCCCTTGAAGGAGGTGGCTTAGAATGGTCTTTAGTGGAAGGAGAGTCAGTGGAGCATTGAGCAACCTGACATAAAGCCTCCTTATTGAAGAGACCTTCTCCTGTACAAGGAGAATGAGCCAGTATAGTTTGTGCCCATCTGCACAAGTCTGAAGCTTCAAGCCAGACTCTGCGACGTGCTGCAATGGCAATAGCAGAGGATCTGCTAACGGACTCAAAAGAGTCTATAGAAGCACGAGAAAGGAACCAGGATATATTCCGGCTGTGATTGATGAGCAAGGAATAATCAGTAGCCTTGGGCTCTGGTAAAAAAGGGGTCAAAAGAGATAATTTCTCTGTGACTTCCTGGAGTGTTAGACTCATGTGAAAAATATATGAAAGAATTCTGGAGGCCAGCATAGAGTTTTGGAAGGCTTGATGACCAAAAGCATCGAGTGTTCTTGAAGAACGACCCGGCGGATAAGAAGAATGCTTCTTCTTGCTCTTAACTTTCCTCAGTGCCGATTCCACTACAAGGGAACGATGAGAAAGTTGAGGCTTTTGAAACCCTGGAGAGGGTGGCACCCGGTACCGAACCTCAATGTCTGTAGAAAGTAGAGGAAGTCGTAAGAGCGATTTCCAGACCCTCAGAAGGAGATCCTGCAGAGCAGGATGTAAAGGAAGCTTGATATTTTCCATTTGTGCCGCTGAGCCATGAGTAGGATCACAACCAGGAATAGAGATATTAAGAAAGGTTGCCATATCCAGGAGAAAAGCCTGAAAAGACTGATCTCCTATGGGAACCATTCCTTGTAAGGCTAAAGAAAGAGCTTGAGCACCAGAGGACGTAGAGGGTACTGCATTAATGCCAGGTATCGGTTCCAAACTAGGCATCGGTGCAAGGACAGACATTGACATCGATACTGATACAGGATCAGTAGGTGAAGTTGCCATCGGGGACTGCTGCAGTGGTACCAAGATCATGAGGGAGTTATGGCTAGGATCTTCGGAACTGCCCATCTGGAAACGACAGTAGTCGGTTCCGGGACGCGTCGGTACCCAGTCCTCGAGACTAGATATCGATTCAAGACTTGGCATCGAAGAAAGCGAGACTATCGATGTATGTCGCGAGGGTTCCGACGCCGGTGGCGGTATCAGCGATGCCGATACCACTAAGGCAGCTTGGGTTACATCGATCGGTACCGACGGTACCGAGGATACCCGATAACCCCCCCCTTGCCAAGGGTAAGGCGGTCCACCTCGATGCCGATGCCAGGGTATCGGAACCGATCGATGCCGGTACCGTCCCGGAGCATGGCTGAGATTGAGAGACGTCAATGCGGTGCGTATCGATCGGTCCCGAAGGTACCGAGGATGCCCGATGACGATCCCTGGTGAAGAGTGGAACACTCGACACCGGTGCCGATGACGGAGGCTCGGTACCGCTCGAAGCGGATACCACCCCCGCGCATGGCTCAGGTATGTTCTGTGAGGGGTGAGCCCCAGGAACAACCTGAAACCCCTTTAACGCTTTGGAGCCCGAAGACTCCCGCAGGGGTAATGCCAATGGATTCTTGAGGGTAAGACCGGAGCCGTCACCATGCTGGGCATGGGACATACCACTCAAGCATTGACTAGTCTTAACAGACTGTTTGTGGGTTACCTGATCCTGTGAAGTAGATAAACCGGGTACCCTCACTGCCGAGGAAAAAACGGTATCGAGGGAAACTCGAAAAACTGAAGGTTTCCTCACAAAATTATCCCCTGACAAGTCAGGGGAAAAAGGGTCAGGACCCACACAGTTGAGACACCAACTATTGGTGTCTAAAAAGAAACAGGTGTTTCTACATCGAATGCACTTCTTAGGAAAAGAAGGCTCCATAATGAAAAGGCCTAGTAGGCCCAAAAAGTTAAGGCAAAAAACTGAAGAAAAAGTTTCTCAGAATTTAGTCAAAAATCCACCAGCGGTACCGGTGGGAGCGGGAAATACAGCCGCGACCACAAGAAAACAAAAAACTAAAGTAATTAAAGAGAAAGGTTTCTGCGGTGACAGGAGGACGTCCTGCCGGCTCCGCGGAAAAACGAAAACTGAAGAGAGGCTGTGGAGAAGGCGGGAAGTCACTACGCAGGCGCGAGGGATGCTGCCAAAAGCTTTCTGATTGGAAGCTGGGCAGCATTCCCGTGCAGGCTCCGTCGGTACCGACGTACCCATATGTGAAGCCTCATTCCTGCTTGTTCCTAGAGATAGGAAGGACTGAGGAGAGGGAGTTGGGAGAGCAGGAAGGCAGCAGCGCAGGCACAGTGGAGTGCTCCCAAAGGCCTTCCTAGAGGTAGCTGGGGCTCCGTCCACACACCATCTTTCCACAATGTACACACGCCTTCCCCCTCCCCCACACTATTTTTCTACACATCTCCATAACACACGCCCATTCCACCTATCCCTCACACTTTCCTCCCGTTATTCACACTCCTTACGCACATACACAGACACTCCTCCCAACCCTTCCATCCACTTTTATTTATTTTATTTATTTATTTAACATCTCTTATATACCGCACTATTTATAATCAGCGCGGTTTACAAAGAACAATAAAACATCAGATAAGATACATATCTGTTTTTTACATGGAACAGGAACAAAAACTTGGGTAACCGGGGTAATTATTTACAATGATTAATAGTCATTAATAGTCTCTCACAGCTCCCACACATCCCCATATATCCCTAACCCCTCATATACCAGCTCAACACCCATACTCTAGACATCCAGCTATCCATCGCGCTATCACATCCCTCCATTCTTTATTGGCACCCCTCCCCCACATACATCACCTCTCTAGTTATCCTCACTCACTCCCACCTGTGTGTGATGCTATAAGGGTGAACTTTTCAACTTGTTTTCTTATTTGTTTGTTTTTTAAATAAAGAATCATCATGGCCATATACTAGTGGAGAAAAATCAGGAGTTGGATGGATTCAAAACCTTGGGCATTCCAGTGTGAACACCTAAGCAATACAGAGTGCTTGTAAGGATACAGTACTCAAATAGATTTTAAGATACTCATTCTGTTCCACTTGGAAAAAGAGCTTAACAATTTAAACAATTTTAAAGAGCCTTAGGGTGCCCATGGATGAAAAACATGGTCTTTTGAAATAGAGATTCTGGTTGCTGAAAATTTATGCAATTCATTCTTTCTGAAGGTGGCAGCATCATCATTAGTTGTTTCTCTGTTACAGCAGAAAACCAAAGGCAAAGGATTTTACAGGTTCCCAGTCGCTACTTATGTGCTGTTCAAATACCATCATAAATAGGATAAACAATGTACTTTATTTTCCTTTACATAAACGTCTATTTTTCAATAGGTTTTAGAAGGGACACAGATTATATAGCAGTAACCATGATATAAAACAAAATAAAATGCAACTTAAATTACTTTCCAAGACAACATAACAAAATCTTAAATAAAATGAAGGACTCTTCTACACACATTACAGATCAGCACATAGCCACTACAATATATTGGGGTACATGTCCCCTCACCTCCAAGAGCTTTCTCTGCATTGCTGCCCTGGCTGCTTCACGCTGTGCAGCATATAAAGCCTCCTCTTCTAGTCTTAACTTCTCCTCTTGTGAGGCTAACTGTATATGAACAAAAATAAGGGTTAACAAAATCAGAACCTCTCTACCTCCTCTATGCATTCAAAATATATGAATTTGTAAAACGAAATAACTAAAAAAAAAAAAAGAGACATAAAATAAAACACCTCAAATAAGTACTGTAAATGAAGACACACGCACAACATATACATACATATGAGGCTATAATATACTTATTTTGATAACAGTACAAAAGATATAGAATATATGCAATATAAACTGGCCTTGAAATTAATTTCCTTGACACAAACTTACAGCTAAAAAAATAACTACTCTTAAATGAAAAACAAGTTCAACAGCAATGATGATCAAGGAAGCTCAGTCTTCCAACTCTTCCATAATGGAGGAACTGCAGACCACAAAGTTAATGGAGCTAAAATGGTGTTTCAAGACTTTACAAAATGTATGCTCAGAATACAGAAAGCAGCACTACAGACAGTTTTCCATACTATTTTAGAATGCTCCATTTAGAGATGACAGACATTTTTAATGTGTCCTGAGGGTGACTTACAACAAATGACATGAAAGTTTAATAGATATCTGCCCTGAAGAGCTCACGGTTTAAATGGGTACTTGAGGCAACAGGAGTCAAAAGGTGAAATTTTACCTACCAGATAATTTCCTTTCTTGGAGTCCTGCTAAGAACAGTCCAGACAAGTAGGTTGTGTCCCCCTGCCAGAAGATGTAGACAGAAAGAACTAGAAAGTTCCAGTGACATCATCACTCTGCTTGAGCTGGTGCAGCTAGGGGCATATATGTCAGTATTTGTACCCAAGCATATGGTCAAGAACCTGACTGCAGCCAGCCTCCTTGAGGATAACAGAAACAGAACAGAAAACTATGTGTCCAAAACTATATACAGAACAGCCACTATACAGAATATCTGTCATGAAGGTCAAAAGCGTAAGGCTAAATCACAGAGATAGCAGAGTACAAGGGGCCAGTTCTCGACTGGTATGCAGCAGGATGCCAAGAAAGGAAATTATCTGATAAATAAAATTTCACCTTCAAGGTAAGCCTTTCTGGACCAGTCCAGACAAGGGAGAAGTGCCAAAGCTATGACTCCACTGGGCAAGAAGACAGCTGATTTCAGAATTTCTGCATTGAAAGCCACATCCACCCTGGTGTGAATAGCCAAATGGTAATGCTTGACAAAGGCAAACAAAATGTGCCCCCCCCCCCCCAGGATAAAGCCTGTGTCTGGATGCAGTGTAGCCACAATCCCTCTGGCACGGTTTTATTACGCAAGAGATATACCAAGGACACTGCCCCCTTTATCCAACGGATCAAGGTAGTCTTAGAGGCTGCTTCAACCTTGAGCAGTCCCATATAAAATTAAATAGCCTGTCTGACTTTCGGAACGAATTAGTGACCTTCAGGTATCTGAGAAACTCTGTGGACGTCAACCAAATAAGTGTAGGTCCTTATCCTTTCCTTTACATTGTACCACTGAAAAGGATGGAAGACAACTTACCTGACCAACATAAGCAGACACTACTTTAGGCAAGAAAGACGGGACTGGTCGGATGGAAACTGCCACTTCTGAGGACAGATAGGAGATCTCTACATGAGAGAGCCTGCAACTCAGATGAGATACGCTGTACAAATGGAGATCAAAAAGATGGCCTTGAAAGACAGATCCTTAAGTATAGCCCACTTCAACTGCTCGAAGGGCGCAGACATTAGGACCCAAAGAATGAGACCCAAATCCCCATGGAGGAAATAACTGACCGCAGAGGTGCTGTACCCCACTAAGGAAGCAGGCAATGTCCAGGTGCAAAGCTATGGCCTGACCAGCTATCGGCCCCCAAAAACATGTTAAGGCTACAACCTGAACCCTCAAGGAACTGAGGGACAACCCTTATCAAAACAGTCCTGAAGGAAGGTGAGCAAGAATGGCACTTCTGCCTTTTGGGGGCCATGTGACACCAGCTCTCAAAGAGACAGCAGACTTGCATATTAGGAAAGCCATGTGGAACCACACAGTTGTCCAACAAAATTGGCCCTTTGCACAGTAGGCTTCAGTCTTGCAATAGGCACAGGTGCAGCCCCTCCAGGAATCACATCAGATCTGCAAACTAGAGCTTCCGCAGCCAATCCAGCACCACCAGAATCACTCGGCCCGGGTGATCTATGTGGCAAATTACCTCCCCTATAAGAAGCTATGGCAGAAACATGTACAGAACCAGCTTCCAGGGTAAAGGCTGAACCAGCGCATCAATGCCTCCAGAATGGAATTCCTTGTGATAACTGAAGAATCTTTCCACCTTGCCAATGGACCAGGTTGCCAACAAATCTATCCAGAGATGGCCCCACTGGAATGCTGATGGGACTAATTCCCACTCCCTGGGATAGAGGTCATGGCGACACAGATCTACTTCTATACTGTCTAAACCTGCAATGTGTTGGGCCAAGAGTGCCAGAAGATTCCACTTTCTGCCCATGGAAACAAGAGGGCCATTTCTAGGGCCATCCTGGTATAACAATATACAATGCCGCCGTGGCACTGTCTGAGAAGACCCGGACTAGTTGGCCGCTGACCAGATGGTGAAAGTGCCAGAGTGCTAAAAGAATAGCTTGCAACTTGAGGTGATGGATGGGCCATACCAACTCGCAGCTGCTCCAGCATCCCTGAGCAGACTGCCCCTCCCAATGAGCCTCCCAGCTAAATATATCACAATGAACCACTGAAGATCATCCAAGAGCTTTCCCTTTTTCAGACTGGCGGACTAAGATCACAAATGTAGACTGAACACTACAGAATGCAGGAGAAGCCTGATCTCAAAATCTTGCGAGTGAGGCGACCAGCATGACAGCAATGCCCTTTGGAGTGGTCTCATATGAGCCTGAGCCTAAGGGACTAATTCTATACTGGCCATCACCAAACTTAAGAGTTAACGATATTCCCAAGCCTTGGGAGTCTGCTGCTGCCAGAAGGCTGTCAGCTGCACTAGGGACTCTGCCATTCTCTTGGCAGTCAAAAAAAAGCTTCCAGTGTGGATGTTGAAAAGGGCTCTGAGATAAACTAGTGACAGAGGGGTCTCCGATGACACTTGCTGTGATTAAACTACCCTGCTGAGGTCCTCCAGAAACTGGACCACTCTAGTCATCCATTCTACCTGCTTCTAACAGACTTGGTCCAAATAAGCCAATAGCTGAGAGAAGGATGCACACATAGGCCCTTGCGCCATAGAGCCATAGCCGCGACAACCATGATCTTGGAGAAGGTCCTTGGGGCTGTGATAAGGCCAAAGGTTAGGGCACAAAAAGTGAATGCCAAGAACGGCAAAGCACAGAAACCACTGCCGATCTTCCTAAAAGGAAATATGAAAGTCAGCTTCTGACAGATCCGGGTGTGAGCCACTCTCTGCCTCAAACTACTTGAACAGACCTCAGCATTTCCATCTTGAAATGAGACCTTCAAGGAAGCATTCACCTTTCAGATCGAGAATAATCTGAAGGTACCACCCTTCCTCAGCATGATAAGGTAGATGGAATATCTTCTGTTGCCTCTTTTGGCAGGGAATATGGGCACAAAGGCTTGGAGGCACACTAGCCTCTCCAGGGTGGACTGGATCACAGCCTTTTTGATCTCTGAACTAAAAACCCACAAAGGCTCCCTGTGCCCTGAGACATAACTGTGCTAAATTACATCGAGCACTCAACGATAAACCAAGCCCATTCCTTGTGGGAGACTGAGCCTACCAGTTACTGGTGGCATCTCAAGAATGGATCCCCCCCTTCCATTCATTGTGCTGGATGGGAAGGTTTGACCCTTGAGGAGGAAGGGTCACTGGGCCTTCAGACCTCACAAAAGGCCTGAGGCAAGGCCAAAGCTG
The DNA here is from genome assembly GCA_033557465.1 of Ichthyophis bannanicus. Taxonomy (NCBI): domain Eukaryota; kingdom Metazoa; phylum Chordata; class Amphibia; order Gymnophiona; family Ichthyophiidae; genus Ichthyophis; species Ichthyophis bannanicus. The sequence goes on along the minus strand of CM066032.1, from coordinate 1,199,767,695 downwards.
CCTTCCCTGGTCAGAACCGCTGAAAGTCCCAAGGATCCCGGAACTGGGGGCGACAAAAACATGAGGAATACAAAGAAGAGAAAGATGCATGCCTCCAGGACCCCATGGGCCTATTTTCTGGAAAACGCTGAGGTATGGAATCTGCCAAATCCTTCACAAGCTTCTCTAGGTCTTCGTTGAACAAGAGCTTTCCCTTACAGGACAGCCTGGACAACTCAGACTTAGAAACCATGCCCACCACCCAATTCTGAAGCCAAAACCACAGTCATACTAGCATGGCAACCACAATGTCCTTTGCCGCTAAACAGACAAGATTAGACGTGGTACTGGCCAATGCAGCAAACGTCAACTCCATCCGAGCCAAAGCATTGTCCTCTGGGAGCAACTGCAACCATTGGAGAAGGGCCTGTGCCATCAAGCCTCCACAAATTACTGCCTAGGTGATAAGTAAAGAGGCCAAGAAATCTGTTTTGAGAAGTGCCTCCACCTTGTGATCCAACTGATCCCTTAGGGCAGCTCCACCGTCTACTGGAATGGTAGTATGCTTGGTAAAGGGCAGCTACATGCGTTCCACCAGAGGGAAACATAGGCCCTTATCCAAATCCTGCTGTGAAAGGATGCATAGCTTGCTTATAATCTCCCTTCAATGAGGAGTCCAACAAATCCCACTCCACAGACACCATGCTCTTAAGGACTTGTGGCAATGGAAAGGCTTTGGAAGGCTTACGGACTCCCTGCAAGTTGGTGTCCCTGTGGTTCCTTGCCCTTAATGGGAACATGAGACAAATGCAGTGAGGCGGCCACCTGAGAAATCAAGGCTGCCAATTTATCCCTCCTGAATAGGCAGACAATAAGGGGCTCTTCTTCCAGTGAAGAGATCTCATCATCCTCAAGCTTGGACTCTTACCCTGAACTAGTGCCCGAATCAGGCCCCTGAAAGAGCGCACGCAAATTACCTGCTGGCTCCCATTGACAGGGATGTTTCCGTGGCACAGCTGCGGCCAGGATCTAACTACCCTGATCCTGGCTACAAGATCAAGGAGGATCTTGAGTTAGACTTCCACTGCCCTGCCAGAAGGACTATGATGCTTCCTGAAAAGAGGAGAAACACTCTAGTGAAAAGGGCACTGAGCTGGGAGGCACCAAGCCACTGTCCGCTTCCTTGCCTGCTGACAATTGTTTCTCACCCATCGGTCCTGCCTGAGGCAGCAGGAGTGGGAGGAGGGGAAATCACTCAGGACAGTGTGTGGACACATTTGAAGCCATGACAACATCTTTCCCCCACTCCAAATTCAGATGTTGAGGAGTTCCCTTATTAGCATGGACCATGGGATCCACTTCAGATGGCCCTCCCAGGTTCTTTGCACAGCACTCAAAGGGGATCAACAGGACCAGCTTGCTGTTTGCCACAGGCCAGATATTGTCTCTTAGGAGCCGACGTGTATTTCTGCCAGCCACAGAGCAATCTTCCCTTACACGTTTAAGGCAGCAGTGTCGCCTTACAAATGTAGAAGTGCACGTCTAATCTTGCATGTACAATTTTACATGTGCAGTCTTGCACATGTCTGCAGCAGCACAGCCTTACAATGCCAAGAAAGGTACACACAGGGCCGGCCCAAGGATTTCTGCTACCCCAGGCAGAAACCCTGGCTGCGGCGCCCCTGCCAAATCAGTCCTGGGGTGGTGGGGAGAGGCGGGTGCTGGCAACCCATGTGCTTCAGCACACATGGTCTGGTGATTCTGATCCTCTCCAACAGCAAGCTTCCCAAGGCGGTTGCCTAGATTATGGGCCGACCCAGGGACATGCGCAGGAAAAACAGTGTAAAACTTAAAATATAGACATCTGCTGGACCCAATGACAGACCTGTGCAACTGAAAAAGGTTGTGCTGCTCCCCACGGCTGTTGCTGCAAGTACTAGAAATATGACAGCAGGAAAAAGATCAAATGGCCTATCTAGTCTGCCCTTCCGTATCAACTACAAGAGTCTCATTTTTTCCTTAAGAGAACTTTTGTGTTTGTTCCATGTTTTCTTGAATTCAGATACTGTCCTCGTCTCTACCACCTCCACTGGGAAACTACACCACATATCTACCACTCTTTCCGTAAAGACATATTTCTGCATATTATTCCTGAGTCTATCCCCTTTCACCCTTGTCCTATGTCCTCTCGTAGCAGAGTTTGCTTTCAAGCTCTCCTCTTGTGCATTTATGCCATGGAGATATTTAAATGGCTATCATATCTCCTCTATCCCACTTTTCCTCTAATGTATGTATATTAAGATCTTTAAGTCTGTCCCCATAGGCTTTATAACGAAGACCACTAACCATTTTAGTAGCCACCCTCTGCATAGACTGAATTCTGTTTATATCCCTTTGAAGATGTGGTCTCCAGAAAGGCACAAAATACTCCATATGAGGTAGCACTAACAAAAAAGTTGCACTTACCCCTGTGGAACCCAAGACCGACAAGCAGTGCTAGGCTCTAGGCTGCTCCCCATGTGCTCAGGCCTCTCCTCACATACCACCTTCTTGCTTTTGTTTGGCGGCACTATACAAATGCTCAGTAGTAGTAGTAGTCTGTGAAGACAAGGTCTTAACCTGGCACATTCTTGGCTTCTCAACCAGTCAGGAACACTGATGAAGAGCATGGACTTTTATCCCCCTGCCATGCAGGAAACCCCAGCAGGAATATCCACAGATTCACCATGAAGATCTTAACTGCTGAGCTCCACTTGAGAGGTGCCCCTTAGGACGGCTGCCCAGGAACTAACATGATTCCAAAACCAGTTGCGCCAGTTGAGCATCCACCATCTGCTAGAGACAGAGAAGCACTGAAGCATGCCCCTAGCTGCACCAACTCAAGTAGCAGTGATATCATCAGTGGAAGTTCTTCGTTCTGTCACCACATCTGCTGGCAGGGGAACACAACCCACTTGTCCGGACTGGTCTAGGACAATGATCCCACTTGTCTGGACTGGTCTAGGACAATGATCTGGAAGGGCATGTTTACTAAGTATGGCAATTTTCTCCACATACCACACGTTAGGTGCAAAACTATTGCATAGTATGTGCAAAGGCTGTATGCTGTCGGGAGCATGATCAGCAAATTCCCTTTTAGTGCAGAAGGCACTAACCTACCGCAAGGGACCACAATAAATGTAATCAGCAGATAGTGCAAATGCACTAGCATTAATTGCTGACACATTTAGAAGTGGCCCCAGCAATAAGAAAACACTGGCAAAGCCTTCTAACATCCCCCCATCACTCTAAGATCAGATCCCCCAATCCAAAGGTAACCTTCCTCATGATCCAAGCCGTCCCCTGAAAAAAAACAAGAACTAGGATCACAATCTGACCCTACCCTCCATCCATTAGGGCTTACTCAAAGTATTTCTTGTAGTCTAGTAGATGGGGAAGAAATGATCCCTGCCCCTGTTGCTACCTCATACACTGCCTGGGATAAATATTGCAGCTATGATACCTAGTGATAGTACTGTGAGATGACCGCTAACGGCCACAGCTGCCATTTGAACCCAGTTAGCACAGGGGTGGGAGCAGCACAGAAAGGAATTTCTCCCATCCTGTCCACTAGACCACCATGGCTATCCCTGAGTAAGTCCCTGATGGGTGTCAGGCTGTGACCCTTGTGTAGGGAAGCCTTGGATCTTGTGGCTGCTACTTGGAGTGGAAGGTTACTAGAATGCAGTAGCCATTAGCACAGGCCTGCGCCAACGATTAGCAAGTTCAATCCCACACTAACTGCTAAGCACATTTTAGTAAATATCAGTCATATGTCAAAGATCAGTGAGCATAAAAATGGCAGAAGCAGGACTCGGGATGCGAACAGAAATATCAGAGTTCACTGTTTTAATGATGGAAGAAAAACCTAATGCATAGCCTTTGCTACCACTAATTATTTCTACTCCAGTGGGTTTACACTCTAGTAAAGAAAAAAAAATCCCAACAAGACAAATAAGAGGTTGCAAGAAATTTTATTACAATACATATAGCTAAAATAAACATGGCTATGGTCAAAAATAATCAGTGTTTAAGATGTAAAAAAAAAAAAAAAAAAGGTTGATTTTGAAAAAGAACTTGAATATGAACTGTTCAGTATGGTTCTGGTCATACATCCTCTGTACTCTGCTGCTGGGAGAGTCAGAGCTAAAGTCTCAAAGGGCTTCAGCAAAACCTATACTGTCTGTCCTGAGGATCCTTCACAGCTGCCCCTCCTACAGCTGGATTGGAGGTCTTCATGGTAACTGCCATCACCCAAGGCCTCCACCTTAAGTAGTTAGAGTGCATCTTTTTTTTTCTCCTCCAAGGCAGGGGTTCTCAACCCAGTCCTTGGGATATACCTAGCCAATCAGGTTTTCAGGATAACAATGAATATGCATGGGAGAGATTTGCATGCATTGCCTCCGTTGTATGCAAATTTCTCTCATGCAGATGCATTGTGCTTATCCAGAAATCCTGACTGGCTAGGTGTGTTCTGAGGACTGGGTTGGGAGCCCCTGCTCTAAGGCAATGAGATAGCATCTGCTCATTAATTCTCCATAGCTGCCAGCCTGATTGCTCTATAAATCAGGAATTATTGTCTCTTTCTGACCTGCCTTTCTCCCTCCCAGATGCAGCACAAAGCGTTTGTGATGTTTTTTGTCTGGAGCCCACAAGCCACCCACCTTCCCCCTTCCTCAGGCCTGAGTCATGTGTCCTCTGACACCATTGTGCTACACACTTGTGCCACCAGCTACTGCGAAGAATCTTGGCAGCCCTCCCTCAGCTAAATTCTGAATCAGCTGCTTCCTTCTCACTTGTGTGCGTGCGTATGTATATAGGTATGTGGTCGCCTCCCAAAATCAGAACAGGACAGAAGCCGAACTGGAGTTCTAGAGGGACGGAATGGGGGGGGGGAAAGAGACAAACTTAACCCTGCCATATTTTGCACACCCAAACTGCATACCCTGGCTGTCTAGCATGACCAAAATTCTCGTATGGTCCAAACTCCTCAGGGAAGAACCACCAAGAGGACCAGCCTGTTCCTGGTCTTCTTCCAGCTGCATGGGAATGCACACTACCATCTGCATGGAAATACCATTGCATGGAATCCTATATAGGGTGATATCAAAGCAGTAGTTCCGTTTCCATCTGCTTGTAGATAAGTACTGTATAATCCCACATGCCTGGACTGTTCTAGAGAAGTAAGGAAAACAAGTTGGGCAATTTAATTTTGAACTATAGTGGAGACAGATCATTCCGTGGGAGACTTATGAGAAGCAAATTACGCAGGAGGTAATGAAGTAGTCTGTTTTGGTATAGTGTTCAGAGGGAAAAGGAATGGATCATGGATAGTTATAGAGAAAGTAATTACATCCTTTAACACTATTTGTGATAGATACAGAGGAAGACAGAGTACAGTCTAAAACAATCCCAGGTTGTGGGCAACAGAAATGGAGAAGGCAACAACATCATCATCCACTGAGACAGAAAAAACAAAGAAAGGGGAAGAAAGTTTAAGAGGAAAGATAAATTCTGTCTTAGCACTTGTGCCTTCAACTCTAGAGAAGAAAAAAGTGTCAAGGCTCAACTTCTCTGACATGAGGACTTCTAGACCAAAGTAGCTAGGCTTATGTAACAGACCAATCTTCTATGCTTCCTGGGTTAGCATTTCACTGCAACTCAGGGACTGTCAGGCCAATGCAGAAAACCTAGCACCCCCTTTGTGTGCAGATAAAGAGTAGTTACTCACCTGTAACAGGTGTTCTCCAGGAGCAGCAGGAATCAGTCCTCACATATGGGTGACATCGACGCCGATGGAGCCCTTGCGGAGCATTTCCCCAGCTTTCCATGAAAGCCTTTGGGAATGCAGGCACGCATGCACGGTCCCCTTCCCACCTAAAGGTGCCATCTTGCTCAGTCAAATGACATAGCTAAAAACAGCACACAAAAAATGTAAAAGTAAACTATGTACAACTGCAACTCCCAGGGGAGGAGGGAGGGTTGTGAGGACTGATTCCTGCTGCTCCTGGAGAACACCTGTTACAGGTAAGTAACTACTCTTTCTCCAGGACCAAGCAGGAAGTCAGTCCTCACATATGGGACTCCCTAGCTCTGGGCTACCAGGAACCCAGGCTGAACAAGAGAACGCCCTCTAGTCCCAGCATCAAAGAAAGGCTTTTCACTGAAAGGACCTCCACCGGTAGCTCAACGGAGGGCTGGAGGGCAGGAGTTGCTTAAACCTCAAAGAGATTCCGGAGTACTGCCTGGCCAAAAGCACTGTCCCTACGGGACTCCCTCTCCAGACAGTAATGGGCCGCAAATGTCTGGCTTGAGGACCAAGTTGCAGCCCTGCAGATGTCTACCAACAGTACAGAGTGGAGGTGAGCCAGAGGCAGCCATTGCCCTGACACGATGGGCCGTGACCCAACCCTGCAAAGGAAGGTCAGCTGCCCTGCAAGCCCAGGTGATACAGTCAGCCACCCAGATGGACAAGGTACGCTTGGACACAGCTAAGCCCAAATTATTAGGGTCAAAAGATATGAAGAGCTGAGTAGCCCTTCTATGTCCCTGCGTACGGTCAAGGTAGAAGGATAAGGCCCTCCTACAGTCCAGGGTATGCAGGACCGCTTCAGCCTGGCTTGCATGAGGCCTAGGGAAGAATGTTGGAAGAACCAGCTCCTGGTTGAGGTGGAAGGAGGAGACAACTTTTGGGAGGAACTTTGGATGAGTCCTAAGGACTACCCTGTTCCTATACAATCTGGTGTAAGGCCTGTCACAGACCAGGGCCTGAAGCTCACTCACACGTCTGGCCGAGGTCAGGGCTACCAAGAAGAGCATTTTCCAGGACAGGAAGCATAGAGGACAAGTAGCCATCGGCTCAAAAGATGGGCGAGTCAGTTGCTGCAAGACCACATTTAACTCCCACTTAGGAGCTGGAGGACGGATTGGAGGCTTTAGCAAGAGCAAGCCTCCGAGAAACCTGGACACCAAGGAGTGAACCGATAGAGAATGTCCTTCCACTAGTGAGTGGTGAGCTGCTAGAGCTGAGAGGTAGACCCGAACAGAATTGGACTTAAGTCCTTGATTGGATAAATGCAGTAGGTACTGAAGCACTACTGGCACAGTACAGGAGAAGGGATCTTCTGTACGTAGCTGACACCACACAGAAAACCTTTTCCATTTCAGGGCATAGGTTTTTCTAGGGGACTGCTTCCTAGAGGCTAGGACAACCTCCTCAGCTTCCTGAGGTAGGCCCCAGGGAGCCAAAACTACCCTTGCAGCTTCCATGCCATCAGATTGAGAGCTCTGAGGTTTGGGTGCAGAAGGGAACCCTGATCTTGAGAGAGGTGGTCAGACTGCAACCCCAGAGGCAGTGGGGGATCCACTGCCAGTTGAAGCAGAAGGGGGTACCAAGCTGTCTCGGCCATTTGGGAGCTACCAGCAGGACCGAGGCCTTGTCCTGTAGACTTTTGAATAGGGTTCGGGCCACCAGGGGCGTGGGAGGAAATGCATACAGGAGGCCCTGGGACCAGGAAATCTGAAAAGCATCTGCTGCTAGCCGCAGAGGATGCGGTTGCCTGAAGCAGAACCTTAAATACAAACAAACCTACTCCAGTGAACTGAAAAGCACAGCTGTTCACAAAAAGTCCACCAAAAATAAATATTAAACCTGTTTTTTATTCTTTTTTGTCGAAGCGAGCCGGAGGAAGGTCAGTATGGAAACTTAACCCACACCAGACGGCCAGCTACTTTTTAATCAATTAAGGTTTCTCCACACAAAGTTATAATTATTAAATACGCTTATCTGACCATTGAAGACACCATTCAAAAATGTCCATATCATACACGTTGCTCATAAGAAGACTGCTTGTGCCAAGTATTTTGCCAGCATCCAGGCTTTCAGCAACCACAAAAATTAGCTTGAAGATCATAAATAAGCCTGAAATTTGATTTGGTGATGTCTACAAAGTGAAAAGACCACAGACTGAAAAGAGCTTGCCTGCACGGGTGGTAAAGCAGAGGTTCATAAGAGGCCAACATGGCAGTCGTAGCACCATGTAATAGTAAAGTGCATTGTGGCTCACATAGTGGCCAGCAAGTGAACAAGCACCAGAGCTTCCCATTTTCTGGGAGGAATTGTGCAGCTGGTTTATGGCTCTTAAAGAGAAGGCATAGATGTAAAAGGGGAGATATGTTTGGTGAACTAGTCGAGTTTAGAACAAACAGAACTGCGCGGAGGGGGCAAAGACGTGAGTAGATGCACAATCTAAGGACCTCACTGCACTGAATAAACAGCTGAAGGATTTGCAAGATGCTAGCTACATGATAGCAGATAAGGTTGAGGATATGGAGAACTGGCTAAGATGCAATAATTTGGGAATCAGAGGGGCTCCTAAGCTACAGGAGTATTCTGACAGCAGGGATATTGTGATCAGAATTTGTAAAAAAAACATCCTAAGGGCGAGCATCCTAAGTCAGACATGGAGATAAAACTGGACGGTGAACAGAACCAACTGGCCATAAATCTAGGGAAGACTGGATTATGGATTAGAATGCCCTCAGCCTCTAGTCCCAGTCCACCTCCTGCTATAGTGGTTGGTAATATTAACTCCTTTCATTTGTTCTGACAACATTTAACTATTAATCAGCAGTTATACCATTTAGTTAAGGCCACCTTTTATAAACTACAGTTGATCAGGCAGATACATCACGTTATACCACTGGCTGATTTTCGAACAAGACTTCAGGCTATCATACTGACTAGCCAGAACAATAATAATGCAATGTATCAGTCTTCCATGAAAATATCTGCATATTATACAAATAGACCAGAACACAGCAGCTAGGCTATTGACTATGCATGTGACACCCTTGCTTGTGATGCTTCACTGGCTGCTTATTGTGCAGATAATTGAATTCAAAGTCTGTTGAATAATGCATTAAGTCATGAGGGATAACTTTGAGGCTCCAAAATATTTAACAAATGTGTTGTGAGAGTATGGGCCAGATTATTAATTGCAGTCTAGTATCTCTAACTTGCTAGAAATCCTTACTCTAAAAGTGGGACGATTGAAAAGGCTGGCAATTGAGTTTTTGGCAATTGCTGCTCCAAAAATATGGAAAGAATTGCCAACTGAGGTTAGGACAGAACTAAATATGAAACCAATGGATGTGCCTTCATAAGTTACTGAAAGCACATCTATTTGAAAAAGCTTTTTCTCACTGACAATTTTTATTAAATTGTATAAGATCACTTGGGGGATTGTTGATCTGTTATGTTTGTTAGTTTTAATATCTTAAATATATTTTATTGTATGCTAAACAGAATGGTTTTAATCAGTGGTTTTGGTTTTAAATATTTTTGCCGGCCTCTTTCTACCGATACTGCAAAGGAGGACAGAGTTCAAGAGTTAACAAGCAGGCTTAAAAAAGGAAAATATACAATATTTATTTATTTATTTAGCTAGCTGTATTTATATCCCGCTTTTCGCCGGGGTCAAAGCGGTGTTACATAGAAGGGTGGGGAAATTAAGTTGGTAGGGCGGGGCCATCACCAGGGAGACAACATTAATTATCTGCTTCTGAAGTCCCTATTTCTTCGTTTGAGCTTGTTCGCCCCAAGACAGTAACGTTAAATAATATATGGGATGCTATTGCTACATTATCTGCTGCAGTCGCTACCCAGATTGCTGAGTGTCCAGCGAGGATATGTCAGACTGAAGAAAAAGTACAGAGTTGTTGTACTGATGTGGACCACCTTAAAATGCAAGCTCAAGAAACACATCAAAAGTTGAATTATTTATCTGATACTAACATGGCTCTTGTTAAGGATAATAATTTTCTTCGTGCGAAGATGGAAGGTCTGAAGAATGCTGCAAGGGCTGCAAACCTGAACGTGTTGAATTTTTCTATTATACCGGGGACTACTCTGTTGGAACTTTTTAAGAAGTTTCTGCTTGAGGTGTTAGCAGTGCCCAATGATTTAATGCCACCAGTTTCAAAGGCTTTTTTATCTGCCTCAGATAAAAAAAAAAGGAGCCAGGATCTACTATGGATGATGTGACCACAGATGTATTAAATCTTTCATATTTGTTAGTCTCTCCAACTGAAAGCTCTATTAAAGTGTCAACGTTGTTGGTCTCCCTTGCTCTGGTCTCAGACAGGGAGTGGCTGCTGAAGTTATTCTTTAAGAAACATTTTTCCTTGTTTAATGGGGTAAAAGTGTCTATGTTTCCTGATATTAGTAGAGACTCTCAGAAAAGGCGCAGACACAATTTCTTCTGTTAAAGTCTGGGGTGTTGCAGATAGGGGGGACATACATAGTAACATAGTATATGACGGCAGATAAAGACCAGTATGGTCCATCTAGTCTGCCCAGTAGAGTGGTTGTAACAAATTTATATATGTTTTTTTTTATTGAAAGGCAGCAAAGGAACACAGGAGAACATCAGCTATTTACACAATACAATAGCAGAAGACGGCAATACCAAAATCATAATACAATCAACAAGGAATAATCCAACAGAACGCCTGATGAACGGGCGAGTAGTATGTATAACTTTTCTACCCTTCATGTGTATCTCTCCAGACATCACGCAAGCCTAAGTCCAACATAAGATTCTGTAGCGCCTTGCTGGGCCCACCCGCGACCCTCCTGACGCTACCCGTCGAATCTTAGTGTGGGACCATGTGGGCATTACAATCCCCGCCAAGTATAATAGGGCCTTTCGCGAAGTCAGCTAACAAAGTTTTCAGGCGCGTAAAGAAGGTTCCTTGGCCTTCATTAGGGGCGTAGATGTTAGCTAGCGTTAATAGATGGCCCTCCAGGCGCACGTTCACGAAAAGCCACCTTCCCAAAGCATCGTTTTTAACCTCTTCCACCCTAAGAGATAAGCACTGATGGAACAGCAGGGCCACACCGCTTTTCTTCCATCCATTCGTGTCCGATGCTACCCACACCTCATTGTAAGGATTACGCTTTAACCACCCCTGATTGGCAGTCCGGAGATGTGTCTCCTGTAAAAACACAATATCCCCTTTCAAGGATCTCAATTCCGCAAACAGCAAAGAACGCTTTCTAGGGGAATTAAGACCCTTTACATTCAGGGAAATCAGTTTCAACATTGGTAATCACCTTGCTCACACCGCCCCTCTCCTCCCCACCTGCCCACAAAATTCACCCGCCTCGTTACCCGCAAATCATGTACCTGTAGCAATAAGAGTAGCCTAAGATCCATAACGTACTGGCCCATCTGCGGAGGTGCTCCCCCTCTGCCCCAGCGCTCCCCATTCCATGGAAAAATCCTAAAACCCCCAAACCCCCCACCCAAACCCCAACCCTTCCCCTGCCATACTGGCCCCCCATCCCATCCCACCCCCTTCCCGTCAGTACCACCAGCCTGTCAAAAAAGAGACAGGGCATGGTTAGACTAGCCCCCAATTCAGCTCTGCCCGGGCCCCCCTACAGCAAGATTATGAGCAAATAATGCAGTTTTATAACCCCTTTTGTTACAAGTCACCAATAGAGCTGCATTCCAATTATGCCCCACTCCATAATACCACCGCCCTCCATCCGGCCCTCATGCAGCAAAACAATAAGCAATTGCCCAACTTCCCCCAAAACCAGAAACGTATAGTACAACAAGAACAAAAGTGGGGAACAGCTAGGTTTTACAAAACTGGTCAGACAGGCTTAAACTCAGAGCCAGAGAAACATTGAACAGCCCCCTCCCCAGGCTAAGAAATCAAACACTCATAGTCCAAGGAGGGTCAAGCAGGTCTTCCCACCCTAGTCCACCTCGAGTGCTGAGGCTTAGGGGCTGAAGGTGTTGGCAGCGCAATATAGCAGTTACTTACCTGTAACAGGTGATCTCTGGGAACAGCAGGAATAAGTCTTCACATATGGGTACGTCGGTACGGACAGAGCCTGTGCGGGAACGCTCCCCAGCATCCCAAAAAAGGAAAGCTTTTGGGAGCATCCCACAGTGCCTGCGCGCTGCCTTCCCGCCTTTCCAACCGCCTCTCTCCAGTTCAAGTTTCAGAGCTGAGACAAAGAGAGAGAGAGAGAGAGAGGAAAGGAAAGAGATAGAAGATACAACTCCTTGGGGAGGTGGGTGGGTTGTGAAGACTTATTCCTGCTGTTCCCAGAGATCACCTGTTACAGGTAAGTAACTGTGCTATCTCCAGGAACAAGCAGGAATGAGTCTTCACATATGGGGACTCCCCAGCTAGATATGCCGGGGAGATCCCCAGGGTTGTAGACCCCGAGAAGGGCCCTACCTCCCCCTTGGATCTCAGGCATCTAAACAGGGATGGAGGGTAGGAGTTGCTCAAGTATGGAACAGTGTTTTAGGACAGCCTGACCAAACAAGGCATCCCGGCGGGAGTCCTTGTCCAAACAATAATGGGCCGTGAAGGTATGAACCGAGACCCATGTGGCTGCTCGACAGATCTGGTCGATGGACACAGAATTTAGATGAGCCATAGAAGTTGCCATGGCCCTCACATTGTGAGCTGTGAGATGGCCCTCCAGAGAAAGGTTCTTACTCTGGTAGGCGAAAGAAATACACTGGGCAATCCAAGTGGACAGTGTCCTCTTAGAGACTGGAAGTCCTAAATGAGAAGGATCAAAAGCAACAAAGAGTTGGGAAGACCTTCTATGTTGCCGAGTCCTTTGTAGGTAAAAGGCAAGAGCCCTTTTACAATCCAGGGTATGAAGATTCCTTTCTGCACTTGATGCATGAGGACCTGGAAAGAAGACAGGTAAATATACCTCTTGGTTCAGATGAAAAGGTGAGACCACTTTAGGCATAAAGTGTGGATTGGTCCTTAGGACTACCTTATCATGATGAAACCTTGTATAAGGTGGATTAGCCGCCAAGGCCTGTAGCTCACTGATGCGGCGAGCTGATGTGACTGCAATGAGGAAAATAACCTTCCAGGAAAGAAATTTCAAGGAGGTGGTGGCTAAGGGTTCAAAAGGTGGCTTCATAAGCTGACCAAGAACCAGATTTAAGTCCCATGCCACCGGAGGAGGCCTAATGGGAGGTTTAGTTAAAGTTAGACCTCTCATGAATCTTGCAATAAGAGGATGAGAGGAAATAGGCTGTCCATTGAGAGGCTTAAGGGATGCTGCAATAGCACTCAAATGGACTCTTACTGAATTTGTCTTAAGGCCTGCATTGGAGAGATGCAGGAGATATTCCAACAGAGAATTCAAAAGTAGTGCTAGAGGGTCAAGACCCTTCTCAGCACACCAAATGGAAAAACCTTTCCATTTAAAAGCATAGGAACGTCTAGTAGAAGGTTTTCTGGAAGCATGGAGGATATCCTTCACCTGCTGAGAAAGATTCCAACCTTGAAAGTCTAAGCCTTAAGCAACCAAGCCCTGAGGTGAAGGGACTTGGGGTTTGGGTGCCACAAAGTTCCCTCCTCCTGGGACAGGAGGTCTGGAGCAGCTCCCAAGTCTAGGGAGGGAGCTTGAGAGAGATGCAGAAGTAGAGGGTACCACACTTGGCGTGGCCAGCGTGGAGCAATGAGGATCATAGATCCTTGATCCCTCTGGAGCTTGAACAGACTCTTGGGAATTAAGAGAATGGGTGGAAAGGCATACAGGAAGTCTTGACTCCAGTGAAGGAGGAAGGCATCCTTGGCCTGAACTCCCTGACACGGAATTCTGGAACAGAACCGGGAAAGTTTGGCATTCCACGGACTTGCAAAGAGGTCTATGTCCGGGGTTCCCCACTCTTGAAAGATTCTGAGTACCTGGTCCATGTGCAGGGACCATTCGTGTGGAAGCAGAACTCGACAGTCTGTCTGCCCAAGAGTTTTGAATTCCTGGAAGGTATACGGCCAGGAGATGGATTTGATGCTCTCTGGCGAAGGCCCACAATCTTAAAGCTTTGTTGCAAAGCGACAGACAGCCAGTTCCTCCTTGCTTGTTTATGTAAAACATGGCTACCTGATTGTCCGTATGAATGAGGACTGTCTTGTGGCTGAGCAGGGTATGGAAGACCTTGAGAGCTAGAAAAACTGCTCGGAGCTCCAAGTGGTTGATATGTAGAGAGGTCTCCTGTGGAGACCAAGTGCCCTGAGTGGAGAGGTCTTGTAGATGAGCTCCTCAACCTGTTGAGGAGGCATCTGTTGTGAGGGTTGCTTGGGGCAACAACTGTTGGAAGGGGGACCCCAGCAACAGATTTTGGGTGGACTTCCACCACTGGAGAGACCAAAAGAGGCGCCTGGAGGTTGCTATTTTGTCTGACAGACCCCCTGATGCTTGCGTCCACTGGGTGGACAAAGTCCATTGAGCTACTCTCATGTGAAGGCGAGCATAGGGGACCACATGCACTGTGGATGCCATGTGGCCTAGCAATTGTAGCATCTCCCGGGCAGTTAAATGACTCTTTCACTGAACCTGGGAGGCTAACTGCACTAGGCATAGGCAACGGGCCTGAGGAAGATAGGCCCTTGCAGTGGTAGTATCTAGCCAGGCCCCAATGAACTCTAGGGGCTGAGTAGGGGTGAGCTGGGACTTTGGGAGGTTTACCACAAGTCCCAGATACTGCAGAATGCTCCTTGTGCAGTCCAGGGAAGTCTGGGCCTCTGATTGAGATGGAGCTCGGATGAGCCAGTCGTCCAGGTATGGGAATACAAATATTCCCAGAGTGCGTAGAAATGCAGCTACTACTGCCATGCATTTGGTGAACACTCTTGGAGCAGAGGCCAGACCGAAAGGAAGCACCCTGTATTGGTAATGCTTCCCTTGGAAAAGGAAACGGAGGAACCTTCTGTGAGATGGATGGATGAGGACATGGATGTACGCATCCTTGAGATCTAGAGAACAAAGCCAATCCTGACTCTGAAGGTATGGAAGGAGAGTGCCCAGAGAAAGCATCTTGAATTTCTCCTTGCATAGAAATTTGTTCAAGTCTCTGAGATCTAATATGGGTCTGTAGCCCCCTGTTTGCTTTGGGATCAGAAAGTAGGGGGAGTAAAACCCTGACCCTTGTTGAAGAAGAGGTACTTCTTCTATTGCCCCTTGGGCAAGAAGGGCAGCCACCTCCTGACCTAGAAGGTCGAGAAGAGATGTTGGAGAATTGAAAATGTCTCACCATGGTGTGAGGAGGAAGATTTGAGAAATGAAGTTTGTACCCCTCCCTTATGATGGAGAGGGTCCACTGCTCTGTTGTAATTTGCTCCCATCTGGGAGCAAAGTGAGCTAACCTTCCTGGAATGGTGAGAGGCTCTGTCTGTTTCAGAGCCAGAAAGGCTAAGTTCTCTAGCATCAAGTCAAAAGCCCTGAGGAGGCTGGGTCTGCTGAATTGCAGCAGCCCCTGTAGACTTAGGCCTGGCCTGCTTAGGGTTGCTGACGCTTAGCAGCAAAACGACCTGTAGATGACTGCTGGCCAGAAGCAGGATGGAATCTGCCTTTCTTGAGGAAAAAAAGACTTCTTGAAAGGTTTTTTCTTGGCAGGAATGGAGATTGACTTTGAAAGTCTATCCAAAGCAGAATTTTCTGCATCCATTTGAGTGACTTTTATTTGCCAATCTTTACCAAACAGGTTTTCTCCTGTACAAGGAAGATTTCCCAAGCCATCCTGGACCCAAGATTCTAGATCAGAAGCTTGGAGCCAAGCAATTCTGCGTGCAGCTATGGCAATGGCCGAAGTTCTACTAGCACCCTCAAAGGAGTCAAAAGCTGCACGGTTGGAAAACTTTGAAATATCTTGAGTATGCTTAAGCCAAATAAGAAATTCTTCCCTTTTATCCTCTGGAAGAAAAGGGAGGAAAGTGTGCAGCTTATCTGCAACTTCTTTCAGAAACATCCCCATATAAAGACTATAGGAGTTGATTCTGGCAATGAGCATACTGGCTTGGAAGATTTTCCTACCAAAAGCATCCAAGGTCCTGCATTCTCTTCCTGGAGGAGCAGAGGAGTGTATTTTTGCACTCTTTATCTTTTTCATAGCTGACTCCACTACAATAGAATGGTGAGGAAGCTGTGTTTTATGAAAACCAGGACAAGGAGGGACACGGTACATGGTGTCCAACCTACGAGAATGAGGAGAGATAGTGAGAGGAGTCTCCCATAAGTCAATCATGTGATCATAAAGAATCTAATGAATTGGCAAGGTGACTGCCTCCTTAGGAGCCTTGGGATAACCTAAAATATCTAATTTTTTAGCCCTAGGCTCTGATTCAGAGGTTACTGAAATAGAAAGCCCTTTAGCCACTTCTCTTATGAAGTCTTGAAAGAACAAGCTTTCTGGAGGAGACATTCTTCTTTTTGGAGAAGGCAGCTCTTCAGGAAGGACTATGGATACTTCAACAGACGCCTCCGATGCATCAGAATCTTCGGAGGAATCAAAGTATCGACTGTCAGGGTGCTCTTTCAAAGCTCGATACGCGTACCGAGCTGTATCGACATCGGGCGTTATCGGTACCGGTTTGGTACCAATGGGTATCCCTAGGCAGGGAACCGCTGCAGTCAACACCATGGCCGATGTCGATGCAGTAGGTACCGGTACCGGCAATGGTGCCGGCACCTGAGCCAATACCGACAACGGAGTTTGTTGTGGTATCAGCGGCGTCGCAGCTTGAATGAAGGCCGTGATAGCCTGCTGCATGGATAGAACATTCTGATCCATCGACGCCATGAATGCCTGGAAATCGGTACCGGAAGGTTGTGCCGGTACCCCAGAGCATTCTAACAGGTGATCGGTCGAGGCCGTGCCATCGATGTCAACCTGTAACCCCCCGAGGAGCTTTGGAAGCCGTAGCTTCACGCCAGGGTAGTTTTGCCGGTGCAGGATCCTCGAGGGCAAACCCGGAGGCATCTCGATGCTTGGAAGGAGATCTACCCTTCGAGGACCGGCTGGATTTATGTTTGGTTACCTGAGATCCATGGGAGGAAGAAGCAGCCCTGGAAGATGTCGATGCCACTGAAGCTGCATCAGAGGGAAACAGAACATGGAGCTTGGTTGCTCGGTTCTGTAAACCTCATTTGGACATCAAGGAGCAGGACGAACAATCCAAAATGGAGTGGTCAGGACCCAAACATTTGAGACACCATTCATGGGTGTCGGTAACAGAAATAGTACCGCTGCACTTAGTGCATTTTTTAAACCCGGAGGCTGGTTTTTCCATGAGGAAAATTTTTCGTGAGGCCTAAGGCCCAAAAGAGGAAAAACACACTAAGTGAGGGAAAAAATATGTTGTTTTTTTTTTTTTTAAGAAAAGAAAGAAAGACCGGCGGTACCAGTCCGACGTCGGAGAAGGCAGACGCGCGACTAAAGAAATAAAATAAAACAAAGAACTTCTTCAGCAGTGACAGGAACACGACCTGCTGGCTCCGCGGAAAAGAAGAACTGGAGAGAGGCGGTTGGAAAGGCGGGAAGGCAGCGCGCAGGCGCTGTGGGATGCTCCCAAAAGCTTTCCTTTTTTGGGAAGCTGGGGAGCGTTCCTGCGCAGGCTCCGTCGGTACCGACGTACCCATATGTGAAGACTCATTCCTGCTTGTTCCTGGAGATCTTCCACAAGGCCCGCCTGGCGCAGAGCTCTCCAGGCTTCGGTATGGTCCTTCGCTGAGATCTGTTTAGACCCCAAGAGGAAGTTCATCCGAATCGGAAAGGACCAGGAATAGCGAATCCCTTTGTTGTTCAGGACCACCGTTATTGGTTTCATCTCCCTCCGGCGGGCCAGGACAGCGTAAATGCCGAGAGATCTTGATAGACGGTGACAGCTGCCTCCTGAAATTGAATCGTTTTTTTCTCCCGTCCCCGTTGTAGAAGCAGCTCCGCATCAGTATACCGCAAGAATCTGGCGATAACATCTCGGGGCTGATTGTTAGGAGGCTTTCCCAAGGCACGGTGCACCCGCTCAATCTCCATTTCAGGCCCACGGGCGGCCAATTCCTCTGGGGTGAGTAATTTATCTATCAAAGTTTTGAGCACCACCGGCAGGTCTTCAGTGCCCCCCACAGCTTCCAGAACTCCTCGGAACCGCACATTGTTGCGACAGGATCGGTTTTCAATGTCATCAATTTTATAGGTCAGCTCCATTGCTTGCGAGCGGTGTCGATCAATTGCACATTGTAAATCCACCAGAGCGCCGTCATGATCATCAACCTTTGTCTTTTATGTCGCCTCTGAGCTCTGCGATTGTACTCATCACTTCCTCGCGCATGGAGCGGAACTCATCAGCCAGATCTTCAAAGCCCCGTCGAAGCTCCCGTTGAAGCAGGACGTGCGAGGGCAAGGCCCCAGGGCCCAGGTCATTCTCACTCACGGTCTCATCACCAGAGCCCTCCGAGGGGTGCCCTCTGGTTGGGCTGGTTTGGGAGCCACTCTTGCCCTGTAGACGCTGAGAGGACCGCATTCCCTCCCGGACTTCGGGTGCCCTAGTCTTAGCCGCCATGCTGAGACTCAACAATCCGGCAGCTCTATGGTATGCAGGGGCCAGCAACCAGGTGGCGGGTGGTAGCAATCAGTGAGGTGCACAGAAGAGGCGAGAAATAACAGTGTGAGGCAGTTCCACTCTTGAGCAGTAGAGGGCACTCCAGGCTCACTTAATGTAGTAATGTCCAACAAGCATATAGAGGAACTGATCCCGATGCAGACAAGGAAAGTTCAAGCAGCCCAATTGGAGTAGGAGGAAAAAGCATCCAGTGTATCTATCCTTAAATCAGCTGCACAGGACAGATGACTCACCGGGCCGGGCGCAAGGCCAGGACAGAAGGATCAGCAAGCACAGCAGCAAGCTCCGGAGATGCCACAGTTCTTACAATCAGCAGCGGATTGGTTAAGTCCCACATGACTTCTTGATTTTCCCGGCAAGATTGATTGGAATGCAAAGAAAGCTATGCGTTCCAAGACCACATGGTTATGGCCTCCTGCGTATCCAGGCTAACTGGTCACCCTCAGAACGCCACCACACCGGGCGCCGCGTCCCTCTCACCTCCGCAGAGCGTGGATGTTGCAGGAACAGCCAGGAGATGCAGGCAAGCAGATTAGCAGAGTCACCGATCACTCTCTCTGCTCCAAATCCCAGCCGCGGGTCAGCCGCTCAGCCACAGTCGCGTCGCTCACTCTCCCCCAGGCAGCAATGCTCCAAGTCAGGCCGCGCAAGGACCTCGGCCCAGAAATCGGCAAGTGAGCGGGGCCGGCCCAGGAAGTTACAGCAGCCGGCTGCAGAGCAGTGAGTCCAACCGCGAGAATACCCGTTTCCAGGCTGCAGGGCGCTCCATGAACCTCCGATCGGCTCAATCAGGGCGCAGCATGAATCGCCAGGGTCAAAGCTCTCCGGACCCGGTAAGCTCGGGGAATTTCTTAAAGTGAATGCAAGTGCTAGCTTAATAGTGGGAGAGCCCGGGACGGAGCTAAACTAAAATGCTGCCATTTTGTAGCGGCCTCACTAGCGCCCCCCAACAAATTTATATTTTAAATGTTATTGTACACCATGATGTGTATTCTGTATCATTGGCAATATAGAAGAATGACTATAAATAAACAAACATTTACCAAAATGCAATATGTGCCTTTGAGTAAGTGGCAACTCGTGGTGATCCATGGGACATATCATTTACGTTTTCCATGTAAATGTGTTATTGTGTATAATTCACAGAAATGTATTTTTTACCAGCCTGAAGCTTTATCTGCTTTTATTAGTTCTCAGATGCCCCCGGTTATGCTTTCAGCTGTTGGTTGAAGTACCTTGCTATAATTTGTTGTATTCCTCTGCCCAATGGAAAATCTGTTTTTCCTAAAAAATTATTATTTGAGATAACCCTGGTGGTTTCCTCAATCACCATGTGTTGTGTTCTCACTCCCTCCCTCATGTGGACTATAGGTGAACCAGTATTGTGTTTTTCTTTTGTCTTAAAAAAAGTTGTTAATGTATTATTGCTGGATGGCATCTCCTTTTCTGACAAGTTGTAAAAATTCATAAATAATTAAATTAAAAAAATAAATAAAGTAGGTCAGTTAGTGGAGCCGCTAGAATATCCCCAAGTTTCTACAGTGTTCTCAGATGTATCCCATCTGGTCCCATCACTTTGTCTACTTTTGGTTTAGCTAGCTCCTCACAAACACAGTCTTCTGAAAATCGTTCAAGCTCCCGGTCACTTCTGTTCCAATTTGTGGGCGTTTTCTGAGGTCCTGCTCCTGGCTCTTCATCTGTGAACACAACAGAAATATTTGTTAAGCAATTCCGCTTTATCCTCATCAGTTTCTACATATTCTTTCCCTTCACCCTTAAGTCTGACAGTACCACTTTTGCCCTTCCTCCTGTCACTAACATATCTGAAAAAAGTCTTAGTCTCCCATTTTATTGCATTGTCTATTTCTTCTTTTTATTACTTTGCTTTCCTAACTACTTTGCTAGCTTCTTTAAGTTCCTCCAAATATAGATGCCTGTCTTCCTCTCACTCTGTGATCTCTTGTATTTCATGAAGGCCTCCCCCTTTTTCTTTTACATTTACCTTTCTAACAAAAAGGTTGGTTGCCCTTAAAATATCCCCTTTTAGTTTTGCTCACTGTTTTTCTACATCCCCCAGCTGTTCCCATCCCGCTAATGACTCCTTGAAGTATTGGCCCATCTTGGCAAAGTTAGTTTTCCTAAAGTCTAAGACACTCACTTTTGAATGGATTTTTATCATCCATAGTCCTAATACTGAACCACACCATCTGGGGATCACTGGATGCAAGATGATCTCCCACTATAACATCAGAAACACCTTCACCATTGGTAAGCACCAAGTCCAGTATGGCCCCTTCACGAGTGGATTCTGTTATCAGTTGCCTGAATAGTTCTCCGTATAGAGAATCCAGGATCTCCATACTTCTAGATGACACCGCAGCAGGGATGTGCCAATCCACATCCGGTATATTGAAATCACCTATCAGCAGCACTCCCGTTTCCTGTCAATGCTGTGTATGTCTTCTACTAAATCTCTGTCCACATCTCCCGGGAGAGGGGGGGGGGGGTTCTGTATATCATGCCAATGCAAATGGATTTCTCTTTCCCTCTTTCTCTCTTTCTAGTTTAACCCACAGTGCCTCCTGTCTCCCTTTAAATAGTAAAACAATATATATTTAGAGGTATGGGACTTACAATGTCAACATGATACACATTAAAACATCTTGGAAAACACAGCAAACAGGACAAATAGACATGGAACATATTAGACAGATAGGATAGGGTAACAAGAGTTGAGACAGAAAGAGAGGGTGACTAACTTGAGGAAAAAATTCCAGGTGCAATCAGAAAAGGTGTATACAGCTTTAGAACATGTGCGATAAAACTAGTCCAGCTGCCCTATATGAAATTTGGGTGTGTGTGACTAGCCAGTTAGTTGCCTTAAACATTAAAGGCTTCATCCGTTAAAGTATGAAGACACTGAGGAGATGTCAGTATTTCAAAATCAAAAATGGTCCATCTACTATGTTACTGTAATATTTGGCATTCCTGTTTAGTAATGGATGTTAGGCATTAAAAGCCCATGTTAAGTTTGAATGACCTAATGCCACATCTGCTAAAGATGGTAGCTAGCACAATTTGTATATGCTAGTGGTATCGTGAGTCAGTGCTAACACATATGCAAATAACCCAAAGAAGGGCCAGCATATGCTAATAGAATCATTAGGTATTATACACTGCTTTTACTGTCCAGTATCAATATTAACAGGCTTAATATAGGTCTCACAGTGCTACATAATTACATCTCCTGAAGAGTATTTAAGTAACTTTCTAAGCATATACTATAGCGTGGGCCACCTACACTTGTGTGCAGAGGTTTAGGCATTCCTATGCTTCAATGAATCCTTAAGTGAACAGAAGATGGCACAGTCTCTACATGGTATGAAGTTAAACATACCAAAAAACAACTGCAAGGAAGGGAAATATAATAGTAAAACAAACGCCAACCTTCCTAAACCCCAACGTTCCTTACTGTTCCAACATTGAAATAAATCACTAATTTAACAAAGGCAAACAGGCCTCAGAGAAATCTTACCCTTCACTTGGCGAACCGAGTCACCATAGGGTTAGATGGAAAATTCCACATCACGGGCCAAAAAGCCTTTCACTTTTCTATTATAACAATTTAATTACACCAATTATCTATAGTCAAATTAAACCTAATTAAAAATCACCTAAAAGTACTTTTTTGGGATTTCAAAAGAGTTCATTATCTTAACCACACAACTGGAAAGTGTGTGCAGAATGCCCAATACGGGTGCTATCAGGCCTCACCCGAGGCTCCGTAACCTACAAAAGATAAGGAGAACCTTTCAAAGTAAGTTAAGATAACATGAAAAATGTAAATAGCATACTCAACTTAAGGTTCTTCAGAAATCTCCCGCACACGCTTGATATCAAAGCCGCACACACTTTTTCAATTCCTTAATAGCGAATCCAATAGCCTCAATTTGAAGAAGCAGAGTCAGTGCCATGAAAGTTCTTAGAAGTCCAACAAAAGCTTTTGTTTCGCCTAATAGGCTTCTTCAGGGACAGTGGACTCAAGCACTATAACCACAACTTCACAACTCAAAGATACATTCAAACGGACAATAAATGCCTCCAACCTGAAAACGGCCATTCCTGACACCACAATTTAAAGACCAGCCCCAAACTCTAATACGCTGTCAAAAGATGATGTCATTTCCTGCTGAACCTGACCAATCCTAAACAAGAGGAATGTGCGCCCCGAATTCCAAAAAAGCCAATCAGAAAAATAATGCCCAATCTATTCTATCATTGAGTCCATGTGGAGCAAGTGTATGCAGATTGAAAATCCATCGCTGTTCTTGCTGCAACAGCAGCTTCCCCCGATCTCCTCCCCGAATACTCACGGGGATACAGTCTACCACCGTACATTTAAAATCGGCAAATGTATGAGCACATAAAAGACAATGTTGAATAAAAGGTGTTTCTAGCTTCGCCTTCAAAATACTGTATTTATGCTCAGTCAGCCGTGTGCGAAGAGGGCGAGTAGTTTTGCCGATATACAATTTAAAACATGTACACCATAAGGCGTAAACTACAAAAGATGAGTTACAATTAGTGTTCTCCCGCAGTGAGTAAGACTGAGAAGAAAAAATCGCGGGCAAAATAGGATCCATCATTGCACAAAATATACAGCGATTGCAACACATATGCATACTAAAAAGAGACTTACGGAATCGAGGAACTGCAGGACAGAGATAATCCCTCAAGTTCTTGTCACGCTTATAGGCCACACGTATTCGATGAGTAGAAAGTGCAGAGTGAGTGGAGAACATACGCCAACGTTGATGAATACATGAAGTCAACCGACTTGCCAAGCTTGAATAAGGCAAAACACAAGTGATACAGGTAGATTCATTAGTAGCTGATTGCTGCATAGAGATAGACTCATTTATAACTAGTTGTTGCCTAGGAATAGACACCTCCGGTATACTCTTTGGAAATGGAGACAGAAGCCATTCGCGATGATTAAATCTTGCTCTTTTATAAGCTTTCTTCAGAAGGGGATCTGGATAACCTCTTTGCTGGAACTTCCGCATCATTATTCTAGCTTGATATTCAAACTCCTTATGAGAGGAACAAATACGCCGACAGCGTAATAGTTGGGAATAAGGTAAACTATTTTTCAGATGCTCTGGGTGATAACTAGAGTACTGAAGCAAAGTATTTCTGTCGGTAGGTTTGGCATAAAGTGTAGTCTGAAAACAGCCATCAGCTTTAATAACTCTCACGTCCAAAAAATGGATAGTAGACAATTGAATATTAATATCAAACTGAATAGAAGCGTTACAGCCATTTAGATAATTAAAAAATTCGAGCAAGAGATCTTTAGAACCGTTCCATAGTAGAAAAATGTCATCGATATACCTGTACCAGCCCAATATACAGGGCATAAAAGCAGATGTATAGATCCATTGAACTTCAAATGCGCTCATAAAAAGATTGGCAAGTGAAGGCGCAAATGTAGCTCCCATTGCGGTACCGGAGATCTGCTGGAAAAATTCCTGTTGGTACACAAAATAATTACGTTTCAAGGCTATTTCGGCCAGAGCCATTAGAAATACCGTAGGTACTTTATGGGGCTGTTCACGAGCATCCCATACATTCTGTAAAACATATAAAGCTTCATTCTGAGGAATAGATGTATAAAGCGATGATACGTCCAGAGTTGCCAGCCAGTCAACTTTATCTACTTGTGGAAAATTTTCAAGAATACTCAAAAAATATGTCGTGTCTCTAACATAAGATAAAATTGAAGGTACTTCATCTCGTAAGAACACATCCAGATATTTACCGACCCTTTCAAGCAGCGAATCATTGCTGGAAAGGATCGGACGCCCAGGGGGATCAACAAGACGTTTATGTACTTTAGGCAAGGCGTAAAACACTGGAATCTTAGGAAAAGGAGGATTAAGATACTGTTTTTCTTTCTCAGTCAAGAAGCCTTTGGCAACCGCTGCAGTAGTAAGGTCTAATATCAAGTTCTGTAGCTCTCTAGTAGGGTCATAAGCTAACCGGACATAGTAGTTTGTGTCATTCAATTGTCGCATAACTTCGTTGTGATAATTCACGGTATCCATTACCACAACAGCACCCCCTTTATCGGCTCTTTTAATAGTAATATCTTCCATTGAAGATAATTCTTGTAGTGCTCTTGTTTCAACTGTAGAGAGATTCCTAGAATTATTGTTCATTTTATGCTCCAATTTCAGTAAATCTGAAATAATGAGATGCTTAAAAGTATGGCGCATTGGGTCCAATAGTCCTGGAGGCGTCCATTGCGATTTTTGGCTCACCACAGAAGAATCAGGCAAAGAAGGTTTGTCATGGAAAAAGAGCTTCAATTGGATGGCTCGAATAAAACGCTCAATAGCGACACGATTATCAAAACGGTTATACCGGGGTCCAACTACGAATGACAGTCCGTGAGCTAACACTTCATTCTGTGCCTCTGTAAGCGTCTTCTGGGAAAGATTTAAAACAGCATCTACTGCTGGAATGTCACTGTGTCCTTCTTCCTCCGGGATCGAGTGTGTACCTCGGGAAAATTATCATGGGATGCTGATGATTTTTGTAATTGATCTTTAATGCCTTTCTTGGGCTTAGAGGATTGTTGAATGTCCACATGCTCACTCTCACCACTTGATTCAGATGAAAAAGTAGAGGATGCTCCAAAGTCAGATCTTCTATAAGTGTCAACCGGACGAATTCTTCGAGAGGTCCAATTATAAATTGAACCCTCCTTCATCTGCCGTTCATCTTTCAACAATTTCCGGATTTTAATACTCTTTAAATCGGCTCAATATTTATCTAACTGTTTTATAAATTCAGTATGTCGATCTTCAAAGTCAGCTGATTTCTTAAGCTCAACTAATTCCTCCTTTAAATCTTTAGTCAACTGAACATTTTTAGCATGTGCCGATTCTATTACCAGGAGCATCAAATCTAAGGAGCATTTATTAAGTATCTGATTCCAACACGATATGAAAGCCGCATCATCTAGGAACATCCCTGGGGCCTTCCAGATTCGCAATCCCTGAGGGATGACCTCTTTCCTGCAATATTCTGCTAATGTTAAGCTATGAAGTTCGAGGCGCACATTCCTCTTTGATCTATTAAGGAAAGAATCCCAATCAGCACAACCGGTGTCATTATCTCCTAACAGGGAGGGGAGTTTTAAAATCTCCTCTCGCCTTTCAGAACTATAGCTGAAAGACTCTTTCCAGCTTACAGCCATCGCAGTACACGTAAAACTAACCAAAAAACAACTGCAAGGAAGGGAAATATAATAGTAAAACAAACGCCAACCTTCCTAAACCCCAACGTTCCTTACTGTTCCAACATTGAAATAAATCACTAATTTAACAAAGGCAAACAGGCCTCAGAGAAATCTTACCCTTCACTTGGCGAACCGAGTCACCATAGGGTTAGATGGAAAATTCCACATCACGGGCCAAAAAGCCTTTCACTTTTCTATTATAACAATTTAATTACACCAATTATCTATAGTCAAATTAAACCTAATTAAAAATCACCTAAAAGTACTTTTTTGGGATTTCAAAAGAGTTCATTATCTTAACCACACAACTGAAAAGTGTGTGCAGAATGCCCAATACGGGTGCTATCAGGCCTCACCCGAGGCTCCGTAACCTACAAAAGATAAGGAGAACCTTTCAAAGTAAGTTAAGATAACATGAAAAATGTAAATAGCATACTCAACTTAAGGTTCTTCAGAAATCTCCCGCACACGCTTGATATCAAAGCCGCACACACTTTTTCAATTCCTTAATAGCGAATCCAATAGCCTCAATTTGAAGAAGCAGAGTCAGTGCCACGAAAGTTCTTAGAAGTCCAACAAAAGCTTTTGTTTCGCCTAATAGGCTTCTTCAGGGACAGTGGACTCAAGCACTATAACCACAACTTCACAACTCAAAGATACATTCAAACGGACAATAAATGCCTCCAACCTGAAAACGGCCATTCCTGACACCACAATTTAAAGACCAGCCCCAAACTCTAATACGCTGTCAAAAGATGATGTCATTTCCTGCTGAACCTGACCAATCCTAAACAAGAGGAATGTGCGCCCCGAATTCCAAAAAAGCCAATCAGAAAAATAATGCCCAATCTATTCTATCATTGAGTCCATGTGGAGCAAGTGTATGCAGATTGAAAATCCATCGCTGTTCTTGCTGCAACAGCAGCTTCCCCCGATCAAGTTAAACATGCCATCTTTCTGCAAATGTTAAAGTATGATGACTATTGATTTTAAAAATAATTTTTAAAAAACATGGTAAGTACAAAAGATAGGACAACCATCTAGTTGATGCATTATCTTTTTTTTTAAATTTTAAGTTAAGAAGGCTAAAAAGGTTTAGCAAGACTTTCAATTAATCAGGTGAAGTCAATTCCATAGTGGAAGAAATATTTTAACCTTTCTAACCTCCCAGATTGTGATCGCTCTTCTGTATACTTTCAACCATGGGCTCTTAAAGCAGCTTCTGAGTATTTGAAGATAAAATACAGAAAATGTTGATAGAGACCATACGGCAGGGGTCTCCAACTCCAGTCCTGGAGGGCCATTTTTATGTCGTCTCTAATGAATATTCATGAGATGCATTTGCATGCAACCATTGTATTCAAATATTGCATGGATATTCATTAGGGATATTCTGAAAACCTGACTGGTTTGCAGCACTCCAATGGAGACCCCTCCCTTATGGCCAATCCATACCAATTACTAAGCTCTATAATCCCTTCCTCTCCCTCAGGAGGTTCTCTGTGCCATTCCTATGCTTTCTTGAATTTAGATATAGTTCTTGTCCCTACCTCTTCACTAGGAGGCTGTTCCATGCATCCACCCTTTCCATAAAGGAGTATGCCCTTACATCAGTATTTCTCAACCTTCTCTTTGAGTCACATTCTAGCCAGCTAGGTTTTCAGAATTCCCGCAATGAATATGAATCAAATAGATTTGCATGTGTGAGACCCATCATCTGATGAGAGGCAAGGTTTCCCCATCCCGGAAGCATTCCATAGTCAGCCCTTTGCTAAAGCAGCAGAATCTTGGTCCTGGTTCTCTAAACAACCATCGTCCGATTTTTAATTTACCATTCTTAACTAAGCTTCTGGAAAAATCAGTCTTTATGCAACTCTTCTGCTTTTGGGAGTCAAACAATTCTTTCCATCTTCTGTGATCAGGATTCAGGCAACACCATAGCACTGAGACATCCCTTCAAGGGGTCAAACGAAAATCACAATAAGTTTGGATAACCTTCATGATGTATTTGTAATTCAGCTTGACCTCAGCTCGACCTTTGATCATACCCTCTTATTAGACTGCCTACAAGAAAGAGGATTAAGATACATTGCCCTGAACTGGTGTCAAGACGTACAGTGTTTCCAAGGATCTATTCTCACCCCTACTCTCTTTAACCTCTTCATATCCTTGCTAGCTTTATTCATCCAAGATTTAAACATCAATTCATACTTCTATGCTGATGATACTGAACTCATCATAGCTCACGACACCTGGGATCCCCAATTCTGATCAGAACTCTACTCTAAATTGTAGTCTGTGACACACTGGTTCCGATCACACAACATGGTTCTCAATCTTAATAAAACAGAAGCACTTTGGATGTCACACAACTCCAATCCTCCCCCTTACACACCACACATCTCTGACCCTGATCTCAATTAAATCCTCTGTTCATTCACTTCAAACTCATTATATGCTTCTCTGATCCTATTCCCACCCATCTCCTAAGTCCCATCTCCTCCACTGTTCTCTTCCATTTCTCATATTCTCTAACCTAATCGCTCTCCACTGCAACTATCGCTGCAGCCTTCAAACATGCTGTAGTTAAACCTCTTCTCAGGAAGCACTCACTACATCCTACCTGTCCTATCGACCCATCTCCCTCCTTCCCTGTGTTTCTAAACTACTTGAAAAAGCAGTTCACAGCCGTTACCTCAACTTGTTCTCCCCTCTCAAGCCCTCCTGGATCCTTTAAAATCTGGCTTTCATCCTTTACATTCTACTGAAACGGCTCTTGCCAAAGTCTCCAGTGACTTGTTCCTGCCAAAACCCAAAGGCCTTTACTCAATCCTCATCCTTCTTGCCCTTTCTGCTACTTTTGACACTGTTGACCACAACCTTCTCCTGGGTATCTTGTCCTTGCTTGGTTTTAAGGGCTCTGTACTATCCTGGTTCTCTTCTTATCTCTCCCATCGCTCCTTCATTATTTGTTCTGGTGGATCCTCCTCTGCTGCTATCCCGCTCTCAGTTGGTATACCCCAAGGATCTGTCTTGGGTCCACTTCTTTTCTCTCTCTATACCCAGTCCCTTGGTGCACTCATCTCTTCCCATTGCTTTCAGTACCATATTTACACTGATGATTCCCAGATCTACCTTTCTACACCTGAAATCTCTCCAGCAATTCAGGCCAGGATCTCTGCCTGCCTTTCTGACATTGCTGCTTGGATGTCTCACCACAGCTTGAAATTGAACAAAGCCAAAACTGAGCTTCTTATTTTTCCCCCTAAACCCTCTTCTCTCCATCTCTGTGGTAACTCTCTTCTCCTCCCTACGCAAACTTGGGGTCATCTGACTACTCTCTCTCCTTCTCCACACACATCCATCTGGATCGCTAAAACTTACAATTTCTTTCTCTATGTTGTTGGTAAGTGCCGTCAAGTCTGAGTCGACTCATGGAGACCCTCTGGATAGCTATCCTAAATTGTGTTCGGTCTTGAGTCAGGCGTCTCAATGTTGACAGACTGGTATCCGTAGCTGCTGTTATTGTATTGATCCATCTCATTGCTGGCCTTCCTCTTTTGCGCTGACCTTCTATCTTGCCAAGCACGATGTCTTTCTCTAAATATCTCTCTCTTCGCATGATGTGTCCAAAGTATGAAAATCGAAGTCTTGTCATCTGAGCTTCTAAAGAAAGCTTAGGTTTGATCTCCTCTAGTACAGACTGGTTTGTTCTTCGGGCAGTCCATGGTATACACAGTATTCGCCGCCAGCACCATAATTCAAAGGCATCAATTTTCTTCCTGTCTAGCTTTTTCACTGTCCAGCTTTCACATCCATATGATGTTATTGAAAATACCATGGCTTGAACAAGTCAAATCTTTGTATGGAGAGAGACATCTCTGCTCTTGAGGATCTTATCTAGGTCTTTCATAGCCATTCTGCCAAGAGCAACGCGTCGTCTGATTTCTTGACTGCTTGTTGCTTCTTTATTGATAGTTGATCCAAGTAGATTAAAGTTGTTCACAATTTCAATTTCTTCTCCTTCAACGATGAACCTGTTGATTATGCCAGTTGTCATAATCTTTGTCTTCTTTACATTAAGGTGCAGGCCCATTTTGAGACCATGTTCTTTGACTGTGAGAAGCAAATGTTTCAGATCATCTTCACTTTCAGCCAATAATGTGGTATCATCAGCATAGCGAAGGTTGTTGATGAGTCTTCCACCAATCTTCACACCTCTGTTGTCTTCATACAATCCTGCTTCTCTGATGATTTGTTCTGCATATAAATTAAACAGGTAGGGGGAAAGTATGCAGCCTTGTCTTACACCTTTGCTTATTTCAAGCCATTCTGTTTCTCCTTGTTCCGTTCGAACTGCTGCTTCTTGATCAATGTATAGATTGTGCAAGAATACGATCCGGTGTTCTGGTATACCCATGCTTCTTAATGTGGCCCAGAGTTTCTCATGGTTTACAGTCAAAAGCCTTGCTATAGTCGATAAAGCACAAATAGATATCCTTTTGGCATTCTTTAGTCTTTTCAAGGATCCATCTCACATCCGCAATGATGTCTCTCGTTCCTCGCCCTTTCCTGAACCCTGCTTGCACTTCAGGTAGTTCTTGTTACAGGTATGGTTGTAGTCTCTATTGAATAATCTTCAGTAGAATCTTGTTGGCATGTGGGATCAGAGCGATTGTGCGATAATTTCCACAGTCAGTTGGATCACCTTTCTTTATTATTGGTATAAACAGTTCTTTTCCAGTCAGTTGGCCATGATGTTGTATTCCATGTCGTCTTCCATGTTACAGAGAATTTGCCGAGACTCATCAAGCCCACTGACTATTACCCAATGTTGCTAATCCATGTTGGAACAAATGATACTGCCAGGTATACCTCGGAACATATCAAAAGTGACTTCATGGCTCTGGAACAGAGGGTGAAGCAGTTAGGTGCACAGGTGGTGTTCTCTTCAATCTTCCCTGTTGAGGGTAAAGGCCAATGCAGAGAGGCTCGCATCCTGGAGATGAATGCATGGCTGCGTAGATGGTGTCATCGAGAGCGCTTTGGTTTCCTAGACCATGGGATGCTGTTCCAAGGGTTGCAGAGCAGAGATGGCATCCATCTGTCCAAGAAGGGTCAACGCGTCTTTGATAGTAGACTGGCTAATCTACTGAAGAGGGCTTTAAACTAGATTCATTGGGGATGGGTGAAGAAAGCCCCCAGGTAGGTGAAAGCCCCCAGGTAGGTGATACATTAAATACCTTTACGGAAATGGGTAACAGGGGTAACATATGGAGAGCAGTGTGTATAAATGCCCGTAGCATGGGAAATAAGATCCCTGATGTTGAAGCTTTGGTGGGAGTGGCTGACTTGGATTTAGTGGCAGTTACAGAAACATGGTTCACAGACAACCATGATTGGGATGTAACTATACCTGGCTATACTTTATTCAGAAAGGACAGGGTAAGAAGAAGGGGAGGAGGAGTGGCACTATATGTAAAAACTACTATTAAAGCTTTGGAATTACAGAGCTTAAAAGGGAGAGAGGAGGCATTGTGGGTTAAACTAGAAAGAGGGAAAGAGAAATCTATTTGCATTGGTGTGATATACAGACCTCCCTCACAAGAGGAAGAGGTGGACAGAGAGTTAATTGAAGACATACGCAGCATTGCTAGGAAAGGGGAAGTGCTACTGATAGGAGATTTCAATATGCCAGATGTTGATTGGCACATTCCTGCTGCAGTATCATCTAGAAGAAAGGAGATCCTGGATTCTCTACAGGGAGAACTACTCAGGCAATTGGTAACAGATCCCACACGTGAACGGGCCATACTGGACTTGGTGCTTTCCAATGGTGAAAGTGTTTCTGATGTTGTAGTGGGAGATCATTTTGCATCCAGTGATCACCAGATGGTGTGGTTCAGTATTAGGACTAGGGCTGTTAGAATCCATTCAAAGGTGAGGATCTTAGACTTTAGGAAGACTAACTTTGCCAAGATGGGCCAATACCTCAGGAAGTCGTTAGTGGGATGGGAACAGCTGAGTGATGTAGAAAATCAGTGTGCAAAACTGAAGGGGGATATTTTAAGGGCAACCAACCTTTTTGTTAAAATGGTAAATAAAGGTAAAAGGAAAAGGAGACTGCTATGGTTTTCGAAAGACGTAGCTGAAAAAGTGAAGAAAAAGAGGGAGTCCTTCATGAAATACAAGAGATCACAGAGAGAGGAAGACAGGCATCTGTATTTGGAAAAAACTTAGAGAAGGTAGCAAAGTAGTCAAGAAGGCAAAGATTCAAAAGGAGGAGGAAACAGCCAATGTAATAAAATGGGGGGATAAGACATTTTTATATTAAATGAGAAGAGGAAGGGCAAAAGTGGTATTGTCAGACTCAAGGGTGCAGGGGAGGAATATGTAGAAGCTGATGAGGATAAAGCGGAATTGCTTAACAAATATTTTTGTTCTGTGTTCACAGATGAAGAACCAGGAGCAGGACCTCAGAAAACACCCACAAATAGGAACAGAAGCAAGGGACATCTTGAATAATTTTCAGAAGACTGTGTTCGTGAGAAACTAGCTCAACTTAAAGTAGACAAAGCGATGGGACCGGATGGGATACACCCTAGAATATTGAGGGAACTTGGGGACGTTCTAGCAGCTCCACTGACTGACCTTTTCAATGCCTCGGAGTCGGGAGTGGTGCGAAAAGACTGGAGAGAGGCTCATGTGGTGCCTTTACACAAAAGCGGAAGTAAGGATGTGGTTGAAAACTACAGGCCGGTTAGTTTAACTTCGGCGGTGAGTAAATTATTGGAAACGCTGCTGAAAGAGAAAATAGCAAGGTTTCTGGAGTCCAGTGGATTACAGGATCCGAGGCAGCATGGATTCACCAGAGGCAGGTCTTGTCAGACAAATTTGATTGATTTCTTTGACTGGGTGACCAGGGAGTTGAACCGAGGGACAGCCCTAAATGTGGTGTATTTAGATTTCAGTAAAGCCTTTGACACTGTTCCTCACAGGCGACTTATAAACAAACTGAGCACCCTAGGGATGGACCCTAAAGTTACTGCTAGGGTTACAAATTGGTTGGGTGGGAGGCGACAAAGAGTACAAGTAAATGGAGCTCACTCTGAGGAGAAGGATGTTACCAGTGGTGTGCCTCAGGGATCTATCCTTGGTCCGATTCTTTTTAACATCTTTGTTAGTGATACAGCGGAAGGGCTGTCGGGTAAGGTTTGCCTCTTTGCGGATGATACCAAAACCTGCAATACAGTAGAGTAGACACCCAGGAAGGTGTAGATGAAATGAGGAGGGATCTAGCTAAGCTTGAAGAATGGTCTAGAATTTGGCAGCTGGGATTTAATGTTAAAAAATGTAAGGTCATGCATTTGGGCTGCAGCAATCCAAGGAAGCAACATAGTATAGGGGGTGAAGTACTTTTGTCCACTAAAGAGTGGGACCTAGGCGTGGTTGTGTCTGATGATCTTAAAGTAGCTAAACAGGTAGAAAAGGCGACGGCAAAAGCTAAAAGGATGCTTGGGTGCATACGGAGAGGAATAGCTAGCAGAAAAAAGGAGGTGATAATGCCTCTGTATAAGTCTTTGGTACGACCTCATTTGGAGTATAGTGTGCAATTCTGGAGACTGCACCTTCAAAAGGATGTGAACAGGATGGAGTCGGTGCAGAGGTTGGCTACTAAAATGATTAGTGGTCTTCATTATAAAGCATATGAGAACAGACTGAAGGATCTTAATATGTACACCTTAGGGGAAAGGTGGGATAGAGGTGATATGATTGAGATGTTTAAATACCTCCATGGCATAAATGTTCAGGGGGAGAGCCTCTTTGAATTGAAAGCAAGTTCTGCTACGAGGGGACATGGGATGAGGGTGAAGGGAGATAGATTCAGGAGTGATATGTGGAAATTTTTCTTTACGGAAAGAATAGTGGATCCGAGGGAATAGTCTCCCAGTTGAGGTGGTAGAGATGAGGACAGTAACTGAATTCAAAAAAAGCATGGGACAAACACAGAGGATCTCTAAAGGTTAAAAGGGGACTGTTGAAGTTGTTGATATGGAAGGACAGACTAGATATGCCATGTGGTCTTTTTCTGTCATCATATTTCTATGTTTCTATATTTCTTGGCAGAGCCTTGTAAATACGGTAACAGCTGCATCAGATTGCTGCAATACTTCTATGGGAATGCTATCAATGCCTGGTGCTTTCGATGCTGCTTTAACGTCTTTCATCACCAATGGTTCCCGATCATAAGGTACAGGTTGATACGGCTGTTGGTCCACTTGAGCTTTATCATATAAAAACTCTGTTTATTCCTTCCGCCTTTTCTTGATCTTCTCAGCATCATTCAACATAGAACCTTGAGCATCTTTTAACATTCCAATTCGAGGCTGGAACTTTTTCTTTATCTCTCGTAGCTTTAGGAAAGCCGATCTTGTTCTTCCTCTAATAGTTTCTGCTACTATTTCCTTGCATGCGTCATTGTAGTACTTTTCCTTGTCCTGTCTTGCTGCATGTTGAAAATCTCTGTTGAGTTCTGTTATTGTCTTTCTTTCTCCTCTGGCTTTAGCTTCTCTGCGTTTCTGGGCAATTTTCAGAGTTTCTTCCTTTATCCATTTTGGCCGTTTTTGCTTTTTCACCTTTTGTAGAGACTTCTCGCTTTCTTCCAACACAACCTTCTTGATGTCATTCCATAACTCTTCTGGAGCTCTGTCATTTGTATCTAAAGCAGCAAATCGATTTTGCAGGCAGTCTTTAAATTCCAGTGGTATATTCTCAAGGTCATATTTTGCTGCAATCATGAGTGGTTTCAACTTTCTCTATATCAACAACAAAATCCACCCATTCTTTTCTGAACACACTATTAAGACACTCATCAACTCTTTAGGTCACCTCCTGTCTTGACTATTGTAACCTACTCCTTGCTGATCTTTCTCTGAATCATCTATTTCCCGCCTCCCCCATCAATCTGTTCAACAGTCTGCTGTGTGGCTAATCTTCCACCAGCCTCATCATGCTCATATTGCCCCTCTTCTCAAGTCACTTCATTAGCTCTCTGTTTCCACATCCAGTTCAAATTTCTCCTGCTGACCTATAAGTGTATTCAGTGCAGTTCCTCACTTCCATTCCTCTTATCTTTCCCTACACTCCCCCTCGGGAACTCTGCTCTTCTGGCAAATCACTTCTTATCTGTGCCCTTCTCTTCTATTGCTAACTCCAGACTTCACTCCTTTCACCATGCTGCTCCTTATGCCTGGAACAAACTACCTGAGCCATTCAACAACTTGCGGATGGGTCCCAAGGTGGTGAACTGGATCAGAAATTGGTTGACTGACAGACAACAGAAGCTGATGGTAAATGGAACTCATTCGGATGAAAGGAAGGTGATTCGTGGTGTGCCCCAGGGTTCGGTCCTGGGAATGGTACTGTTCAATGATACTGTTCAATGAATCCGTTAGTGATATTGCTGAAGGACTAAATGGAAAAGTCTGTCTTTTTGCAGATGACATGAAAATTTTCAACAGAGTGGACTCCCCTGAGGGAGTGGATAACATGAGGAAAGATCTACAAAAGCTAGAAGAATAAATCTTAATTGCAAAGCATTAGACCAATGTGAAGAAGTGCAGTGACATGCACTTGGGATGCAGAAATTCTAGGGAATTGTATGAGATAGGAGGCAATACGTTGGTGTGCACGGACCAGGAGAAGTACCTTGGAGTGATTGTTTCTGAGGATCTCAAGGTGGCAAAACAGTGTGACAAGGTCCTGGGAGCATCCCCGAGTCCCTCCGAGGCTTTGGCTGTTTGGCTGGTCAGCCTACCTCTGGGTCTACTGACACTGAGCACCAATGATGAGTATCGGTGTCTGATGCCAAGAATTGAGACCCCTTTGATGCTGATGCCGAGGTCTTTGATACCTTTCCAGTCAGTGAAGCAAGACCAGTTTTTTTCTGTGTTTAGACTTCAATGAAGCATGGGAGCCATGCGACCACCATGATGGAGTAGAGACCCCAACGAGTACGCCGAAGCGGCCGAGTCTGGTTGTAACAGCTTTAACCTGTGCTGTGCTCAGTTCTTAAGGCCACATGGTATCATCAGTTTACACTATGCATAAGAGACAACGTGAGCGGGGCCCAAACACTTCAAACATGTCATGGTGGTCAGTTGCCAAAATGGTACTGTGGCATTTAGTACACTTTTTGAAACCACTATATGGCTTCTCCTTCGTGGAAAAAAATGATGGCGGCAAAATCAAATTGGGCAATGGCGACCCAAATATGAAAAAATAAAAATAGTAAACTAATAAAAGAAAAGTACCGGAATGATGTGGTATTTTTACCGAAACAGGAAGGCAAGCACAGAGGACCGAAAGGCACCGAAAAAATTTGTAGAAGTATTCTTTCACAGCGGGGTTAGGACAAGGTCCTAATGGCTCAGTGGAAAAAAGACAACTGAGGAGAACTGGTAGGAAGGCAGTTACACATGCGTGGAGGGATGCTCCCAAAAACATTTCTATTGGATGCTGGGGAGTATTCCCGCAAGGGGCTCCATCGATGTCGATGTTACCCAAAAGTCCTTCTGCAATATCACTTAAAAATTTTGAAAAACAAAAAGGAAATAATGACCAATCCCTGCAGCAATGACCAAATGAACTTAGTTTACCACTTCCCTTTGCCACTCCTCACTCAGTTTCTAATCCAGTCAACCATATCAAGGGCGCTCAGTTTATTTATATGTTACCTTCTCAGTAGTGTGCCAAAGGCCTTGCTAAAGTCTAAGTACATTCCATCCAGCGCTCTCCTACAATCCAACTCTCCGGTCACCCCATCAAAGAAATGAATCCGATTTGTCTGACAAGACCTCTCTCTAGTAAAACCATGCCACTTCCGATCCTATAATCTACTGGATTCTAGAAATTGCACCAACTTTTGTTTTAGCAATGTTTCCATTAATTTAATCGCCACAAAGATGAGGCTAACTAGCCTACATTCACAAACTCCTCCTCATTTCTACTTTTGAAAACAAAGATAATGCACTCTTATAGTGTAGGAGGCGGCTATAAAAAAAAATCACTTTCAGCTAGCAATTTCAACCATCAGAAACAGTTAAGAAATGTACATTAAATGAATTGTTGAGGTCAGGGAAAGATTTTGAAGACCAAGAAAATCTCTGATAAACTGCCCAAGAACTGGTCAGTTATGCAAGACAGAACTCACAGATTATTACAATCTACCCGTGGTTATGAGGCTTTGGGTATAAAGTAGGTAACAATCTTCATTTATAAGGAAAGGTACAATTCCTTATGGTGATGGAACAGAGCACAAGGATCATATGCAACAAGGGCTTGAGTGTTCTTGGCGCAGTTACTTTGGTCAGAAGGATCAGTGAACAGTATTTTTCATGTAGGATACTTTGGCAATGCGGATTCCATCAGCTCCTAAAGGACGTTTCATGAGAGAAGCAAGCACAAGGTTCAGGTCCCATAGGACTGATAGCTTTTGAAATGGAAGTCTGACATGAACACCCTTCATAAATGTGGAGACAACCAGATAGTGGGAAGCTAGAGCCAGTCTATCAAGTGCTGGGGTGTACTCTGACAGAAGAGGTCTGAAGACCCACTTATAGAGGTAGTACATGTATTATAAGATGGCATTTGGTAGGCATATAAAAGGGATTTTGGCTTTTTGCATTACATCAGATGGAAAACCTCTTCCATTTGAAGGCCTAGAATTTTCTTGTGGAAGGATTCCTTGCTGCCCATCAGACTTTCTCGACTTGGATATATCAGCACTAACAAGTAATTAACTGCTGCCAAATTCAAGGCTGCAAGTGCTAGGGAGCTGATACTGGGATGCAAGAACGCACCTTGAATGAGTTATTAAGGCTGGGAACATGTGTCAGAGCAGAAGTTGAACTGATAGACTCTTGAGGAAATGAAACAGATTTGTCAAGGCCAATGAGGAGATATGATAATCACTGTACCTGGCCTTCTCTGAATCTTTCTGAAGAGTTTTTGCTATTAGTGATATTGGTTAATATACATAAAGGAAGAACCTAAGCCCATTCTATTGTCAACATGTTCTTCACAACCTAAGTTGGAGACAAGTGACGAGTAGTAGAGAGATAGCTTGGCATTTTCACTGCTGAAGAGTAAGCTGATGAGTTCCCCCATACTGGAATACAGACTGAAGAGCTTGTAGAACCAGTGACCATTCATAAAGCTGATGGGCTCTGCTGAGTCTATCTGCCAAATGGTTTTGCTTTCCAGTAATGTAGGTGGACTGAATGGGTATCATATTCAGGATTATAAAGTCTCATATTCTTGCTTCCTCTTGACATGGATCCCGCTTCTCGTTTGTTGATATAAAAAATTGCCATCCAATGGTCTGTTTGGATCAACACCAACGGATGTGAGCAAATACACTGAAAGCAAGCAGTGAAGAATTTAAACATACTGAAAACAAATAAACTGTTGTGTATGGGCAGGATCATGCACGCTAGCAGAGCACAGCCACGTGCATAGAAAGCACAGTTACTTACCTGTAACAGGTGATCTCTGGGAACAGCAGGAATTAGTCCTCACATATGGGTACGTCGGAACCGAAGGAGCCTGCGCGGGAAAGCTCCCCAGCTTCCCAGAAAGGAAAGCTTTTGGGGGCTCCCACAGCGCATGCGCGCTGCCTTCCCGCCTTCCTGACCAACTCTCCTCAGTTCGAGTTTAAAGCTGAGACAATAGAGAGAGGAAAGGAAAGAGAGAGAGAGAGATACAACTCCTAGGGGAGGTGGGTGGGTTGTGAGGACTAATTCCTGCTGTTCCCAGAGATCACCTGTTACAGGTAAGTAACTGTGCTATCTCCAGGAACAAGCAGGAATGAGTCCTCACATATGGGGACTCCCTAGCTAAGATGCCGGGGAGATCCCCCTCCAAGGGTTCCTCATCTTCCTATGGATCTCAGGCATCCATTCAGGGAAGGTGGGCAGGAGTTGTTTAAGAATGGAACAGGTGTCTGAGGACAGCCTGACCAAACAAGGCATCCCGGCGGGAGTCCTTGTCCAAACAGTAATGGGCTGTAAAGGTATGAACCGAGGCCCAGGTGGCTGCTCGACAGATCTGATCAATGGATACAGAGTGAAGATGAGCCATAGAGGTGGCCATGGCTCTCACATTGTGAGCTGTGACATGGCCTTCCAGAGAAAGGTTCTTACTCTGGTAAGCAAAAGAAATACACTGAGCAATTCAAGTGGACAGTGTTCTTTTTGAGACTGGAAGTCCCAAATGAGAAGGATCAAAAGCAACAAAAAGCTGAGAAGACTTTCGATGTTGCTGCGTCCTGTGGAGGTAAAAGGCAAGAGCTCTTTTACAATCTAAAGTATGTAGGTTCCTCTCTGCACTGGATGCATGAGGAGCTGGAAAAAAGACAGGTAGATATACCTCTTGATTAAGATGAAAGGGTGAGACCACTTTAGGCATAAAGTGAGGATTTGTCCTAAGGACTACCTTATGATGGAACCTTGTATAAAGTGGATTAGCCACTAAAGCCTGCAGTTCACTGATGCGGCGAGCAGAAGTGATTGCAATAAGGAAAGTAACTTTCCAGGAAAGAAATTTCAAGGAGGTAGTGGCTAAGGATTCAAAAGGTGGCTTCATAAGCTGACCAAGAACCACGTTTAAGTCCCAGGCTACCAGAGGGGGCCGAATGGGAGGCTTAGTTAAAGTTAGGCCTCTCATAAACCTTGCAATAAGAGGATGAGAGGAAACAGGTTGTCCATTGATAGGCTTAAGAGATGCTGCAATAGCACTCAAATGGACCCTTACAGAATTTGTTTTAAGACCTGCATTGGAGAGATGCAGGAGATATTCGAGTAAAGAATTCAAAGATAGTGCTAGAGGGTTAAGACCCTTTTGAGCACACCAAATGGAAAATCTTTTCCATTTAAAAGCATAAGAACGCCTGGTGGAAGGTTTCCTAGAGGCATTTAGGATATCCTTCACTTGCTGCGAAAGATTGAAGTGTTGAAGGTCTAGGCCTTCAGTAACCAAGCTCTGAGGTGAAGGGACTTGGGGTTTGGGTGCCACAAAGTCCCTCCCTCTTGAGACAGAAGGTCTGGAGCAGCTCCCAGATCCAGGGAGGGGGCCTGGGAGAGGTGCAGAAGTAGAGGGTACCACACTTGGCGTGGCCAGCGTGGAGCTGAGGATCATAGATCCTTGATCCCTCTGGAGTTTGAATAGAGTCTTGGGAATCAAAGGAATGGGTGGAAAGGCATACAGGAAGTCTTGACCCCAATGAAGGAGGAAGGCATCCTTGACCTGAGCTCCCTGACACGGAATTCTGGAACAGAACCAGGGAAGTTTGGCATTCCACGGACTTGCAAACAGGTCTATGTCCGGGGTTCCCCATTTCTGAAAGATTCTGAGTACCTGATCCATGTGCAGGGACCATTCGTGTGGAAGCAGAACTCGACTGAGTCTGTCTGCCCAAGAGTTTTGGATTCCTGGGAGATATACTGCCAGGAGATGGATTTGATGCTCTCTGGCGAAGGCCCACAATTTTAGAGCTTCGTTGCAAAGCGACAGAGAGCCAGTCCCGCCTTGTTTGTTTATGTAGAACATGGCTACTTGATTGTCGGTATGAACAAGGACTGTCATGTTGATGAGGAGGGTATGAAAGACCTTGAGAGCAAGGAAAATTGCTCGCAGCTCCAAAAGGTTGATATGAAGGGTGGACTCCTGTGGAGACCAAGTGCCCTGAGTGGAGAGGTCTTGGAGATGAGCTCCCCAACCTGTTTGGGAGGCATCTGTTGTGAGGGTTGCTTGGGGTAACAAAGGTTGGAAGGGGGCCCCCCAACAACAGATTTTGAGTGGACATCCACCATTGGAGAGACCAAAAGAGACGTTTTGAGGTTGCTATTTGGTCTGAGAGAGCTCCTGATGCTTGAGTCCATTGGGTGGACAAAGTCCATTGAGCTGCTCTCATATGTAGGCGAGCATAAGGCACCACATGAACTGTGGATGCCATGTGGCCTAGCAGTTGAAGCATTTCTCTGGCAGTCAAGTGGCTTCTAGACTGAATTTGAGAGGCCAATTGCACTAGACGGTGGCAACAGGCCTGAGGAAGATAGGCCCTTGCAGTGGTGGTATCTAGCCAGGCCCCTATGAATTCTAGGGACTGAGTAGGGGTGAGTTGAGACTTTGGCAGATTTATGACAAGTCCCAGATACTGTAGTATGCGTCTGGTGTGGTCCAGGGAGGTCTGAGCCTCGGACTGAGATGGAGCTTGGATGAGCCAGTCGTCCAGGTATGGGAAGACAAATATTCCCAGAGTGCGTAGAAATGCAGCCACTATTGACATGCATTTGGTGAACACTCTTGGAGCAGAGGCTAGACCGAAGGGGAGTACTCTGTATTGGAAATGCTTTCCCTGAAATAGAAAGCGTAGGAATTTTCTGTGGGATGGATGGATGAGTATATGGGTGTACGCATCCTTTAGATCTAGAGAACAAAGCCAATCCTGACTCTGTAGCTATGGAAGGAGAGTACCTAGAGAGAGCATCTTGAATTTCTCCTTGCATAGAAATTTGTTCAATTCTCTCAGATCTAGAATGGGTCTGTGCCCCCCTGTTTTCTTGGGGATGAGAAAATAAGGTGAGTAAAACCCTGACCCCTGTTGAAGAGAAGGAACCTCTTCTATTGCCCTTTGGGCAAGAAGGGTGGTCACCTCCTGACCCAAGAGGTGCAGGAGAGATGAGGGAGAATTGAACTGTCTCACCATGGTATGGGGAGGAAGGCTGGAGAAATGTAGTTTGTAGCCCTCTCTGATGATAGAGAGGGTCCACTGTTCTGATGTGATTTGCTCCTATCTGGGAGCAAAATGAGTTAACCTTCCTGGAATGGTGAGAGGCTCTGGTTGTTGCAGAGCCAGAAAGGTTAAGTTCTCTAGAATCAAGTCAAAAACCCTGAGGGGGTTGGGACTGCTGGACTGTAGCAGTTCCTGCAGATTTTACTCTGGCCTGTTTAGATTGTTGACGCTTAGGAGCAAAGCGAACTTGGGAAGATTGCTGGCCAGTATTTGTGGAAAATCTGGTCTTTTTATAGAAAGGCTTCTTAAAAGATTTTTTCTTGGCAGGTGTAGAGGTAGACTTAGAAAGTCTATCTAGAGCAGCATTCTCTGCATCCATTTGAGTGGCTTTGATTTGCCACTCCTTGCCAAACAGATTTTCACCTGTACAGGGCAGATTGCCCAACCATCTTGTACCCAGGGTTCCAAATAAGAGGCCTGGAGCCAAGCAATTCTGCGAGCAGCTATGGCAATGCCCGAGGCTCTGCTAGCTCCCTCAAAGGAGTCAAAGGCTGCTCTGTTGGAGAACTTTGAAACATCTTGAGTATGTTTTAGCAAAAGAAGGAACTCCTCCTTTCTATCCTCTGAGATAAAGGGGAGAAAATGACGTATCTTTAGTGCAATCTCTTTCAGAAACATGCCCATATAGAGGCTGTATGAATTAATTCTGGCAATAAGCATACTAGCTTGGAAGATTTTCCTACCAAAAGCATCCAAAGTCCTACATTCTCTTCCTGGAGGGGTAGAAGAGTGTCTTTTGGCACTCTATCTTTTTCATAGCAGACTTCACCACAATAGAGTGGTGAGGGAGCTGAGTTTTTTGAAAACCAGGAGAAGGAGGGACCCGATACATGGTGTCCAAACGACGAGAATGTGGAGATAGGGTGAGAGGAGCCTCCCACAAGTCCATCATGTGTTCTTGAAGAATTTCATGAATGGGTAAGGTGACTGCCTCTTTGGGAACCTTAGAGTATCCTAAAATATCTAATTTTTTTGCTCTAGGTTTCTTTTCAGAGGTTACTG
Organism: Ichthyophis bannanicus; assembly: GCA_033557465.1. NCBI lineage: Eukaryota > Metazoa > Chordata > Amphibia > Gymnophiona > Ichthyophiidae > Ichthyophis > Ichthyophis bannanicus. The sequence goes on along the minus strand of CM066032.1, from coordinate 1,199,725,060 downwards.
AAATGGAGAGCCCTTTAGCTACTTCAATAATGAAGTCTTGAAAGGACAAATCCTCTGGAGGAGACATTCTCCTCTTTGGAGAGGAGGGCTCCTCAGGAAGAGTAAGAGATACTTCAGCAGAATCATCTGAGGTATCAGAATCCTCAGAAGACTCGAAGTACTGCCTGTTAGCTTCCAGAGATCGATACGCGTACCGACCGGTATCGACATCGGGCGTACCGGGAACCGGATTGGTATCGAGAAAACCCCCGGAACTGGGGACCGGAACCAGCATTCTACTGGAAGTAGATGCTCTGGGTACCGGTATCGGTTGTGGTACCGGAACCGGAGTCGGAACCAATTGTTGCGGTACCGAGGGCGTTGCAGCGTTAATGAAAGCCAATATGGCCTGCTGCATGGATTGTACAGTAGTACCCATAGACGCCACGACTGCCTGGATGTCGGTACCGGTATGGGCCGGTACCCCAGAGCAGTCTAACAGGTGATCGGTCGAGGCCGTGCCATCGATGTCATCCTGTAACCCCATAGGAGGAGCTTTGGAAGCCGGAGCTTCCCGCCGGGGTTGTTTGGCTGGGGCAGGGTCCTCAGGGTCAAACCCAAGGGCCTCTCGCTGCTTAGAGGGAGATTTGCCCTTTGAGGACCTGCCTGAAGAATGTTTGGTTACCTGAGATCCATCAGGAGAGGAAGACCTGGAGGATGTTGATGCTGGAGTATCTGTAGAAAACAGCATATTAAACTTGGCTGCTCGGTTCTGTAAGCCACGTTTGGACATCAGAGAGCAGGATGGACAATCCGGAATGGAATGGTCAGGCCCCAAACATTTAAGACACCATTCGTGGGTATCTGTGACTGAAATAGTACCACTACACTTGGTGCATTTTTTAAAACCAGAGGCTGGTTTCTCCATGAGGGAGAATTTGTGAAGGCCTAGAGGCCTCACAGAACAAACACACCAAGTGGGGAAAAATAAGATATGAATTTTTTTTTTTTTTTAAGAAATAAAGAAAAAAGACCGGCGGTACCGGTCCGGAATCGGGGAAGGCAGACACGCGGCCAAAGAAACAAATTAAAATAACAACTTCTTCAGCGGTGACAGGAACACGACCTGCTTGCTCCGCGGAAAAAGAAGAACTGAGGAGAGTTGGTCAGGAAGGCGGGAAGGCAGCGAGCATGCGCTGTGGGAGGCCCCAAAAGCTTTCCTTTCTGGGAAGCTGGGGAGCTTTCCCGCGCAGGCTCCGTCGGTTCTGACGTACCCATATGTGAGGACTCATTCCTGCTTGTTCCTGGAGATACCATGCATACAAGCCATATTCACAAGGGCTGCACACACAGTTACTGAGCACCATGGGCACAGAAAAGTGCAGGAAGCACAAGCAACACACAAAGGCAGTTAGGCAAGCAGGAACACACTGTTCCCAAATCAACAGATGCCTCGATTGGCCCAAACTTGACTTAGAAACAGAGAAAAATGATAGCAGAAAAAGAACACATGGCCTATCCATTGCAGTATGTTTTTTGTTCAATTGTAAACCGCACTGATTTTAATAGCGCGGTATATAATAGAAGTAAATAAATAAATAAATCCAGTCTGCCCTTCCACACCAACTACTATAGCCCCTTTTTTTCTCTCCTTTAGAGACCTTCTGCATTGGTCCCATGGTTTCTTGAATTCAGATACTGTCCTGGTCTCTACTACCTCCATTGGGAGATAATTCTATGCATTTACCACTCTTGTCATAAAGAAACATTTCTGCATTTTACTTCTGAGTCCGAGACCATCTTCATTCACCATCTTATGCCCCCTCATTGCAGAGCTTTCTATCAATTGAAAAAGGCTCTCCTCCTGTGCATTTATACCACGGAGGTATTTAAAAGTCTCTATCATATCTCCTTTCTCCCACCTTTCCTCCACATATTGAGATCTTTAAGTCTGTCTCCATATGCCTTATGACTATGCCCCCTGACCACTTTGGTAGCTACCCTCTGAATTGACTCCATCCTGTTTATATTCGTTTGAAGATGTGATTTCCAGAACTGCATACAATATTCTAAATGTGGTCTCACCAAAGACTTATACAAAGGCACTTCTTCGTGTTGGCCTATTCCCCTCCCTATGCACCCAAGCATACTTCTGGCTTTTATCGTTGCCTTTTCTACTTGTTTAGCTGCTTTTAAGATCATCAGAAATAATCACACCCAGGTCCCACTCTTCTTCTATCGACAGAAGTACTTCACCCTTTGTACTGTACTGCTCCCTTGGATTTTTGCAGTCCGAATGCATAGCCCTACATTTTTTACCATTAAATCTCAGCTGCCAATTCTTGACCAAACTTAGCTAGATCACTCCCTCATATTAGCTAAACCTTGCTGGGTGGTATCATCTGCAAAGACCTTACCCAAGAGCCCTTCCACAGTATCACTAACAAAAATGTTTAAAATAATGGGACCAAGGATAGATCCCTGCGGCACACCACTAGTAACATCCTTTTCCTCAGAGCGAGCTCCATTTACCTGTACCCATTGTCGCCTCCTACTCAACCAATATTTTTTAATTTAATTTTTATAATTTGCTTCGTACAATAAGTATAAAAAGGAGGAATATACAATACTCAACTAAAAAGAATTCCCATAAAGTAATTACAGCTTTACTACACTATTAGAAGTAAACAGACCCAAGAGAAACAAAAGAAACCACCCATGAAAAGAAAATTCTACTAAGAAACGCGTCTCATGGCATACCCTCCAAAGCAGACCCTAGAGCGCTGCTAGTGAGACATCAATCTAGCCATTAACCACTTTCCTCGCTCCAAGAAAAACTAACCAATTGTCTAGGATAAAAAAACAAACAAACCATGGTTTCTCCCCGCACATTGAATCATACAAATACAGGGAATGTATAATACAAAATTTAACTCCAGAGCGCTAACCCTAGGGCGCAGAGCCAAAAATTCTTGGTGCCACTTCTGTGTATACCTCGAAAGATCAGGAAATATCCTAATTTTCAATCCTAGAAACAATTTATTCATTGAATGAAAATAAAGTTTAAACACAGGGCAATCAATTTCTAAGGCAAACGTAAGAATTAGGGTAGAGCGCTGGGTAACTAGCTCCAGAGAGGACTCAAGGAACCCTGTAAGATTAACATCCAGAGAGTCCCTCTGACACCAGGTAATTAACCCTCACCTGAGGCCAAACGCTGAGCCCGAACTATAGGAAGCAGGTTCCCAGGATCCATCCCCAATATCTCAACAAAATATTTTCTGACCATTTCAGCATGTGATATAAGGGGAGACCTAGGAAAGTTCAATAGTCTGAGGGTGTTCAGGCGCACCAGATTTTCAAGGTGCTCAATCCGTCGGCAGCCAATACTAGTGTCCTTAACCAAGGCATCTCCTATAAACTTAACAGCAGTAACTTTCTAATCGAAGGCATCCACTCTCACTGAAAAAGATTGTCCAGAGTCTGAGTGCTCGATGACCTCCTGTGAAACAGATAAGTCTCCCACAAATTTAGTAGATAAAGTCATTAGGGAAGAGTTGAAACCTTGGACTGTGTCCCACAGCAACTCCATAGTCACTACTTTCAGTCTTAAAACCTTGTGAAACACACTACCAGAAGCAGCTTCCCCCAGTTTCTGCAGATGGATTAGTTCTGCATGGTACCTTATCAATGCCTTGCATCTAAACTTGCCAATGCTTTTGTTTCCTGGTGTTTGTCATTAGGCTCCTTTTTCCATTTCCTGAAGGATGCTTTTTGGGCTACAACATCCTCTCTGACCTCATCTTTAAACCATGCTTGCAGTTTTTTGGCCTTCCTTCCACTTTTCTTAAAGTGTGGAATACATCTGGTCTGGGCTTCCAAGATTGCTTAAAAGTACTATGTCCATACTTAATGTAAATCTAACATTTGCAGCTGCTCCATTTAGTTTTTTCTTAACCATTTTCCTCATTTTATCAGAGTCTCCCTTTTGAAAGTTAAAAGGTAGTACTGTGGATTTCTTTGCCGCCTTTCTTCAATTTATTAAATCAAATGCTTTAATGCTATGATTACTATTACCAAGTGGTCCCAAAACTCTTCTCTTGCACCAGATCCTGTGTTCCACTAAGGACTAGGTCCAAAATAGCTTCCCCTTTTGTCAGTTCATGAACCAGCTGCTCCATGAAACAGTCATTTATTTCATCTAGAAACTTTATCTCTATAGCATGCCCTGTTGTGGCACTGACCCAGTTGATACTGGGGTAATTGAAATCACCCATTATTACTGTGTTGTAACTTGTTAGATGATGAAAGCATCACCGATTTATTTTAGCATATCTGTTAATTCTGGCCAAGTGGTCTGTAGAACATACCTACTGCCTTAGCCTTCTGCTTTTTATATGGAACTTCTATCCATAGAGATTATACAGTATTTTGTTTCCTGCAAAACTTTAATCATATGTGACTCTATGCCCTCTCTAACAGAGCGCAACCCCTCCACCAATTTGATCTACTCTATCATTGTGATATAGTCTGTACCTATGTATCACAGTGTCCCACTGGTTGTCATCCTCCCACCAGGTCTCTGAGATGAAAATCATATCCAACCCTTCATTTAATGTTAAAAATTCTAGATCTCTCATATTTTTTTTTGTTAAGACGTCTAGTATTTGCATAAGGCATTTTAGAGGTTGTATTTTATTCATATTAATCTGGTTATCAGTTAATAGCCGTAATTTGGAATCTTTCAGCTCTGTACTGAAGGACATCTAGGTTACTTTTATCTTTGTTAGAACCACTCTATCAGGATGCCGTAACTTCCCTGTTTTGCTAGTATCTTTCAAGGATACAACCTTCTGAACCAGGCGCTCCTGGGCGACTGTCTGCTTTCCCCTACTATCTAGTTTAAAAGCTGCTCTATCTCCTTTTTAAAGGTTAATGCCAGCAGCCTGGTACCATCCCAGTTAAGGTGGAGCCCATCCCTTTGGAAAAGCCCCTCCCTTCCCCATAATGTTGCCCAGTTACTAACGAATCCAAAACACTCTTCTCTGCAGCATCGTCTCATTCATGCATTGAGACTCCAGGGCTCTGCTTGTCTTTTGGGTCCTGCACGTGGAATGGGAAGCATTTCAAAGAACGCTACCCTGGAAGTTCTGGATTTCAACTTCCTACATAAAAGCCTAAATTTGGCCTCCAAAACCTCTATCCCACACTTTCCTATGTCATTGGTGCTAACATGTACCAAGACAGCAGGACTCCTCCCCTGCACTGTCTAAAACCTTGTCTAGATGGAGCATGAGATCCGCTACTTTCGCCCAGGCAGGCATGTTGCTAGGCAGTCCTCATGCCTACCTGCCACCCAGCTATCTACATGCCTAATGATTGAATCACCAACTATAACAGCTGTCCTAACCCTTCCCTCATGGGCACATGGCCCTGAGGAAACCTCCTTGGTGCGAGAGAGTTTTACATCTCCTGGCGGACAGGTCCTAGCTACAGGATCACTTCCTGCCACACCAAGGTGATGCTCTTTCACATGACCTCTCTCCTCCATGGTAACTGAGAAGCTGCCAGATTGGAGGTAGGATTTTAGCCCCCATAGATATTGTCCGCCTTCCTTATGTCCTCCAAGTCTGCTAGTCTAGCCTCCAGAGATCAGACTTGTTCTCGGAGGACAAAGAGCTCTTTGCACCTAGTGCACACCTAAGAACCTCACCAATTGGGAGAAAATCGTACATGTGACGCTCAATGCAAAAGACTGGATAGCCCCCATCTTGCTGCTGGACTGCTGCCTGCATCTCAGTTTTAAGATTTTGTTTGGCTATTTAAGTTGTTTATTTAAAGTTGCCAGGGATGCTTGTACTGATACAACTATGAGAGACTTTGTTCACCTCACGATTAACTAACTTCAAGGCCTTAATCTATTCCTGGTGATAAGCAGCTGAACCTGACTTTGACCATCCTTCCCCCCTTTAATAGGTTTAAGAGCCTATAAAGTTAAGATTATGCCTGGGGAGGGTGGGAGTCAGGGTGGGTGTGGATTAGTAAAGGTCCCTAATCTGTGCTTCTATGGTAATTATTAATTTCCTGGGTGATTCACACAGCCCTTGGTGTGATAGGAAGGAGCCTTTCAAATTGCCCCTCACCTTTCACTTAGCTTTAACACCCATTTAAAATAAATTTCCAGATCTCTTGCCTCCTAAGTAGAAGGCCTCTTTGTAAAGCTATCTAGAAACAATTTATTTTTTTCAACTCAAAGAATATTTTACCCTATTCTTCCTTCTATGCTAGCTATACTCTGATTTGATTTAAACTAAAAGTTCTCTGCTGATACTAGGCCCTAACTGAATTAAGGAATCTACTGGATTATAAAAATACACAGATTTATCAGTTTTAACCCAAAGAATTTTTTCCCAAAAAATTTAGAGAATTCCCCAGAAGTAAATACTTACAAGTTCAGATTTCTTTCCAGCAGTAGCAGACCTTTTTGGTAGTCCTTCAAGACTCAATATAATACAAATAAATAAAAAAATGACGGTTGCTTTGGCTGTGTTAGAATAGTCTGATTAGGCTACCTCCTCTTTTTGATGTGGCCTGGCTTAAAGTTTCCTGCCAGTCCTGCTGAGCCTACCTTACAAATGGAAGGAAACTCCTTAACCCTTTTACTTGAAGGAAAATCTCCTTTATTGGGTTACCTAGTGGATGATGTGGGCTCCAAGACTAATGCAGAGAAATGCTGCAGAGTTGTGCAATGATCTTGATGGTATCTACTCTCTTTGACCCGTCTCCCCAGTACAAGAAGCACAAATTAACTTCATATGGACCTCCTCTCTAACTCCAGAGGCCCTTAACCATGCCAGCATCCTGGCCGCCATGGCGTAGACAGAAATTTGTGACATGTGTCAAAAGCATTGAATACTGATTAAACAAGCCAAGTACCAAAATCTGTCAATCATGTTTAACTCTGACCAACTCTGTGGAGGAAAGTTCTTAGAAATATTTTGAACCTTCTGAAGCAATATGCATATATTGGGCCATATAGAGCTAGTAAGAAGTCATGCTTGCAAAGGGCATTGAGCCATGAAAGACTTTCTCCACATTGCCATCTGGTACTGTCCAGGTGGTGGGCTGAACTTAGCTCAAGCCTTTTCTTACACGTATTAGCATTTTCACTTTTATGTCAATAGCTATGGAATCAGCCACAAAAAGGGCTATGGTAAACTTGTGTTTTATTAAGCCTAGGGAAAGGTTGGATTTTATATTTAAGGTCCAGATTTTTTTGGACTTCAGTTGCACAAACACTAGAGTTTGCCACATAGATGTTTGCTGCTATTGAAGCCATTTGTGGAACAGAACACACACTGTATTCTTTGGAAGTTTCAATAAAACTGAGCATTCCAAAGGACATCAGATCTCTGCTTAGCCTACTGTTGCAATAGAAAAAACACTTTAACCATTCTTTGGACAAATTTAAGATAGACTATATCCTCACATTGGTAGACATTTCTTGCAGGAAGCCCTCGGGACGTCTGACTGCTGATGTAGCTGCGCATGAAATGAGAGTCAGAAGCTGTAAAGATGTCTTACACATTGGAACATGGAACGTACAAAGCATGAACCAAGGGAAGTTGGAGGTGGTCAAGAATAAAATGGAATGTGTACAACTTGATCTGTTGGGTGTCAGCGAACTGAAATGGACTTGCATCGGGCACTTTGCATCAGATGATCACATGGTCTACTATGCTGGAAATGAAAGACAAAGAAGAAATGGTGTTGCATTTATAATAAAGAAGAAAATTGTAAGAACTGTAATGAAATACAATGCAGTCAGTGAACGCTTAATCTCTATTAGTCTACGAGGAATGCCTATCAACACAACTATAATTCAAGTATATGCCCCAACAACAGCTGCAGAAGAGAATGAAATTGAAGAGTTCTATGAACAAGTACAAGCTGAAATTGACAGAACATGCAAACAGGATATTCTGATAGTCATGGGTGACTCGAACGCAAAACTTGGCAACAAAGAAAAAGGCAAAGTAGTTGGAAAATATTGACTTGGCAACAGAAATGAAGCTGGAGAAAGACTGATAGAATTCTGCAAGACCAATGATCTATTCATTTCAAACACCTTCTTCCATCAACACAAGCGGCGACTTTACACATGGACTTCACCCATTGGATTGTATAAAAATCAAATTGACTACATCTGTGGAACTCAACGATGGAAAAGTTCTATAACATCAACAAAGACAAAACCTGGAGCTGACTGTGGTACAGATCATCAACTACCAGTATGCAAACTCAAGCTAAAGTTGAAAAAGAGCAAACCACTCATGAATGCAGCAAAATATGACCTTGAGAATATACCACTGGAATTTAAAGACTGCCTGCAAAATCGATTTGCTGCTTTAGATATAAATGATAGAGCTCCAGAAGAGTTATGGAATGGCATCAAGAAGGTTGTGTTGGAAGAAAGCGAGAAGTCTCCACAAAAGGTGAAAAAGCAACAAATGGCCAAAATGGATGACGGAAGAAACTCTGAAAATTGCCCAGAAATGCAGAGAAGCTAAAGTAAGAGGAGAAAGAAAGACAATAACAGAACTCACAGATTTCCAACTTGCAGCAAGACAGGACAAGGAAAAGTACTACAACGACGCATGCAAGCAAATAGAAGCAGAAACTGTTAAGAGGAAGAATAAGATCGGCTTTCCTAAAGCTACGAGAATTAAAGAAAAATTTCCCGCTTCGAATTGGAATGTTACAAGATGCTCAAGGTTCTATGTTGAATGACGCTGAGAAGATCAGCCGTTTCAACCTGTACCTTATGATCGGGAACCATTGGTGATGAAAGAAGAAGTTAAAGCAGCATTGAAAGCCTTATCAAAGAACAAAGCACCAAGCATTGATAGCATTACCATAGAAGTATTACAGCAATCTGATGCAGCTGTTACCGTACTTACAAGGCTCTGCCAAAAGAAATATGGAAGACAACATCATGGCCAACTGACTGGAAAAGATCTGTGTTTATACCAATACTAAAGAAAGGTGATCCAACTGACTGTGGAAATTATCGCACAATCGCTCTGATCCCACATGCCAGCAGGATTTTACTGAAGATTATTCAAAAGAGACTACAACCATAACTAGAACAAGAACTACCTGAAGTGCAAGCAGGGTTCAAGAAAGGGCGAGGAACGAGAGACATCACTGCGGATGTGAGATGGATCCTTGAAAAGACTAAAGAATACCAAAAGGATATCTATTTGTGCTTTATCGACTATAGCAAGGCTTTTGACTGTGTAAACCATGAGAAACTCTGGGCCACATTAAGAACATAAGAACATAAGATATGCCATACTGGGTCAGACCAAGGTCCATCAAGCCCAGTATCCTGTTTCCAACAGTGGCCAATCTAGGTCATACGTACCTAGCAGTTTCCCCAAAAGACACAGGTTCCTCAATGCTTGTACTGGGTCAAGCATTGATATCCTGGGTCCCTTCTTAATAATAGTTTATGGACCTTTCCTCCAGGAACTTGTCCAAACCTTTTTAAACCCAGCTACACTAACAGCCTTTACTACATCCTCCGGTAACAAATTCCAGAGTTTGATTACATGTTGAGTGAAAAAATATTTTCTTTTATTAGTCTTAAATAGTTTACCCTGTAGCTTCATTGTATGTCCCCTAGTCTTTCTATACTCTGATAACGTAAACAATCGATCTACGTTTACCCGTTCCACTCAGTTCATGAATTTATAGACTTCTACATATCTCCCCTCAGCCGTCTCTTTTCCAGGTTAAAGAGCCCTAACCTTTTTAGCCTTTCTTCATAGGAGTATCCTTCCATCCCCTTTACCATTTTGGTGGCTCTTAAGAACATAAGAACATAAGAAATGCCATACTGGGTCAGACCGAGGTCCATCAAGCCCAGTATCCTGTTTCCAACAGTGGCCAATCTAGGTCATACGTACCTAGCAGTTTCCCCAAAAGAGACAGGTTCTGCAGTGCTTGTACTAGGCCAAGCATTGATATCCTGGGTCCCTTTTTAATAGTGGTTTATGGACCTTTCCTCCAGGAACTTGTCCAAACCTTTTTTAAACCCAGCTATACTAACAGCCCTTACTACATCCTCCGGTAACAGATTCCAGAGTTTGATTACACGTTGAGAGAAGAAATATTTTCTCCTATTTGTCTTAAATAGTTTACCCTGTAGCTTCATTGCATGCCCCCTAGTCCTTCTATATTCTGATAGCGTAAACAATTTATCCACGTTTATCCGTTCCACTCCATTCATTAATTTATACACCTCTATCATATCTCCCCTCAGCCGCCTCTTTTCTAGGTTAAAGAGCCCTAACCTTTTTAGCCTCTCTTCATAGGAGTAGCCTTCCATCCCCTTCACCAATTTGGTGGCTCTTCTCTGTACTTTTTCTAATAACTCTATGTCCTTTTTAAGATACGGTGACCAGAATTGCACACAATATTCAAGGTGCGGTCGTACCATGGAGCGATACAGAGGCATTATAATATCCTTTGTTTTATTCTCCATCCCTTTCCTTATGATACCTAGCATTCTATTTGCTTTCTTGGCCGCCGCTGCACACTGGGCGGAGGGTTTTAACATGTTATCCACGATGACTCCTAAATCTTTTTCCTGGGTGGTGGTTTCTAATGTGGAGCCTTGCATCTTGTAACTATAGTGTGGGTTGTTCTTTCCTAGGTGCATAACTTTGCACTTGTCCACATTAAATTTCATCTGCCATTTGGATGCCCAGTCTTCCAATTTATCCAGATCCTCCTGCAGTTTTCCACAATCCTCTTGGGTTTTAACAACTTTAAACAGTTTTGTGTCATCTGCAAATTTGATTACCTCACTAGTTATTCCCTTTTCCAGGTCATTTATGAATATGTCAAAAAGTAGCGGACCCAGTACAGATCCCTGGGGTACTCCACTATTCACCTTTTTCCATTGGGAATATTGGCCATTTAGCCCTACCCTCTGCTTTCTATCTTTTAACCAGTTCCCGATCCACAATAGTACACTGCCTCCTATCCCATGACTTTTTAGCTTCGCCAAAAGTCTCTGATGGGGGACCTTGTCAAAAGCTTTCTGAAAGTCCAGATACACTATATCAACCGACTCACCTTTGTCTACCTGTTTATGCACACCTTCAAAAAAACAGATCAGATTAGTAAGACAAGATCTTCCTTGTCTAAAGCCATGTTGGCTGTCTCCCATTAGGCCATGACTATCTACATGCTGTGTAATTTTGTTCTTTATGATGGCTTCTACCATTTTCCCTGGTACTGACGTCAGGCTCACCGGTCTGTAATTTCCCGGGTCACCCCTGGAACCCTTTTTAAAAATTGGTGTTACGTTGGCGACCCTCCAATCTTCAGGTATTACAGATGATTTTAATGAAAGTTCACAGATTACCAATAACAGGTCTGCAATCTCATATTTCAGTTCTTTCAACACTCTGGGATGTATACCATCCGGTCCAGGTGATTTGCTACTATTCAGTTTATCAAATAGTTGTAATATATCTTCCCGGTGTAGCGATATTTCTCTCAATTCCTCTGCAGTATCACCTTTAAATACCACTTCAGTCTTGGGTAACACCCCTACATCTTCCTCAGTAAAGACCGAAGCAAAGAATTCATTCAGTCTCTCTGCTATAGCCTTGTCTCCTCTTACTGCCCCTTTTACCCCTCTATCATCTAATGGTCCAATTGACTCTCTCACAGGCCTTTTGCTACGAATGTACTTGAAAAAGTCTTTATTTCGTGTTTTTGCTTCCGTAGCAAGTTTCTTCTCAAATTCCCGCTTTGCCTGCCTTATCAATGCTTTGCATTTAACTTGCCAGTGCTTGTGCTGTTTCCAGTTTTCATCATTTGGCTCTTTTTTCCATTTTCTGAAGGTTGCTCTTTTGGCAGCAACAGCCTCTCTGACCTCACCTTTAAACCATGCTGGCAGTTTTTTGGACTTTCTTCCACTTTTCTTAATGCGTGGAATACAGCTGGTCTGGGCTTCGAGGATAGTATTTTTAAATAACACCCAAGCTTGCTGTAAGTCTTTAACCTTTGGAACCGCTCCTTTTAGTTTTTTCCGAACTATATTCCTCATTCTATCATAGTCACCCTTTTGAAAGTTAAAAGGTAGTACTGTGGATTCCTTTACTATCTGTCCTCCACTGATTAAATCAAACATGATCATACTATGATCACTATTGCCAAGTGGTCCCAACACCCTTATTTCTTGCACCAGATCTGGCGTTCCACTAAGGACTAGGTCCAGTATGGCTTCCCCTCTGGTCGGTTCATGAACCAGCTGCTCCAAGAAGCAGTCATTTATTTCATCTAGAAACTTTATCTCTTTAGCTTGTCCTGCTGTGACACTGTCCCAGTCGATACCGGGGTAATTGAAATCACCCATTATTACTACTCTGTTGTGGCTTTTGTTAGCTTCCTTGATTTCTTTGAGCATTTCATCATCCATTTGTTCATTCTGGCCAGGTGGTCGATAGTATACTCCCACTGCCATCACCTTCCCCTTCATAAATGGAATTTCAATCCATAGAGATTCTACAGCATATTTTGTTCCCTGCAAAACTTTAATCCTTTCTGACTCAATGCCCTCTCTAACATAGAGCGCAACCCCTCCACCAATTTGTTCAGCTCTATCATTACGATATAGTTTGTATCCAGGTATCACAGTGTCCCACTGGTTATCCTCCTTCCACCATGTCTCTGAGAGTGCAATCATATCTAACCTCTCATTTAATGCTATATATTCTAATTCTCCCATCTTATTGTTTAGACTTCTAGCATTGGCATACAAGCATTTTAGAGACTGTATTTTATTAATATTAATCTGGCTATTGGTAGGCATGGGTAATTGGGAATCTTTATGCTCGCTCTGCTCCTTACTCAAGGGCATTTGGGCTACTATACTCCCTTTTGGAACCTCACTGCTTTTGGTAGTATCCTTCAAGGATACCTTTGTCCGAACCGTGCGCTCCTGGGTGACTGTCGGCTTTCCCCTATTTTCTAGTTTAAAAGCTTCTCTATCTCTTTTTTAAAGGTTAATGCCAGCAGTCTGGTCCCATCCTGATTAAGGTGAAGCCCATCCCTTCGGAAGAGCCCCCCCTTTCCCCAGAATGTTCCCCAGTTCCTAACAAATCCAAAACCCTCATCCTTGCACCATTGTCTCATCCACGCATTGAGACTCCGGAGCTCTGCCTGTCTTTTGGGTCCTGCACGTGGAACAGGAAGCATTTCGGAGAACGCTATCCTGGAAGTTCTGGATTTCAACTTCCTACCTAAAAGCTTAAATTTAGCCTCCAGAACTTCCCTACCACATTTTCCTATGTCATTGGTACCAACATGTACCAAGACAGCAGACTCCCCCCCAGCACTATCTATGATCCTATCTAGGCGGTGCGTGAGATCTGCTACCTTCGCACCAGGCAGGCATGTTACCAGGCGATCCTCACGTCCACCAGCCACCCAGCTATCTACATTCCTAATGATTGAATCACCAACTATAACAGCTGTCCTGACCCTCCCCTCATGGGGACATGGCCCTGGAGAAACGTCCTCGGTGCGAGAGGGTTTTACATCACCTGGAGGACAGGTCCTAGTTACAGGATCACTTCCTGCCACACCAGGGTGATGCTCTCCTGTCACGTGACCTCTCTCCTCCATGGCAACAGGGATGTTGCCAGACTGGAGGTGGGACTTCAGGACTATATCCCTGTAGGTCTCGTCCATGTACTTCTCTGTCTTTCTTATGTCTTCCAGGTCTGCTACTCTAGCCTCTAGAGAACGGACTCGTTCCCTGAGAGCAAAGAGCTCCCTGCACTTAGTGCATATGTAGGACCTCTCACCAACTGGGAGATAATCATACATGTGACACTCGATGCAAAAGACTGGAGAACCCCCATCTCGTTGCTGGAACTCTGACTGCATCTTAGTTTAAAGCTTGTGTTTAGGTCTTTTAAATCGGTATATAATAAGGATTGGTGTAGATGCTTATACTAATAAAAGTGTATCTAATACCCCTAATACACCCTGTGTACCTGAAGCTAATTAATCACAGGTCCTCTGTGTATGACTGATTTGGATTAAGAGCTGCACCTGAGAGCAGCCCCTTTCCTCTAAGATGTCCAAGTACCTATAAAACTACAATTTCCCCAGGGGTGGGTGGGTGCTGGGGAGGGAGGGGGGGAGATAAGTCCTATTAAAGAGGGCAGTTACAAGGTACCCTGTCCTGAACCCTCAGCAGGGGGATGGGGGTACCACACAAAGCCCAGTTGAGAGAGGCAAGGTAAGTACAGCTGAGAAGGCTGAAACTTGCACACCACTAAGACAAACACTAAATAATTAAACAAACAGTTAGACAAACAGTAAATAATTAAATAAACAGCTAGAACTCACAGTAAGATGTCCCAGGAGGCAAAAATCCACTCACTAGCAGAGCTCTGTAAAAGTTCAGCCTTTCTCTGATCAGAGAAAAGCAAACTAAAACAGCCTATGCACACGTGGAGAAAACAGGAACAAGGTTACAGGATACCTCAGGGGGAGGGGGTCAGGGGGAGGAGTCACTCAGGCAGGCAAGGACAGGAAAAAGCTTAACAAACAGCAGGCTCTGGGGAGAGAGATTAATTCAAAATGGCTACCACCCACACCGGGGGAGGAGTCACTCAGGCAGGCAAGGACAGGAAAAGCTTAACAACAGCAGGCTCTGGGGAGAGAGATTAATTCAAAATGGCTACCACACAAGGCCCAGTTAATTGAGAGAGGCAAGGTAAGTACAGCTGAGAAGGCTGAAACTTGCACACCACTAAGACAAACACTAAATAATTAAACAAACAACAGTTAGACAAACAGTAAATAATTAAACAGCTAGAACTCACAGTAAGATGTCCCAGGAGGCAAAAATCCACTCACTAGCAGAGCTCTGTAAAAGTTCAGCCTTTTTCTCTGATCAGAGAAAAGCAAACTCTGATCAGAGAAAAGCAAAGGTTCTCTGAACCTTTTCTAATAACGCTATATCCTTTTTAAGATACGGCGACCAGAATTGCACACAATATTCCAGGTGCGGTCTCACCATGGAAACGTATAGAGGCATTATAATATCTTTTGTTTTATTTTCCATTCCTTTCCTTATGATACCTAGCATTCTATTTGCTCTCTTGGCTGCCGCTGCACACTGGGCCGAGGGTTTTAACATGTTATCCACAATGACGTCTAAATCTTTTTCCTGGATGGTGGTTCCTAATGTGGAACCTTGCATTGTGTAACCATAGTTTGGGTTGTTCTTCCCTAGGTGCATAACTTTGCACTTGTCAACATTAAATTTCATCTGCCATTTTGATGCCCAGTCTTCCAATTTATCAAGATCCTCTTGCAATTTTCCACAATCCTCTTGGGTTTTAACAACTTTAAATAGTTTTGTGTCATCTGCAAAATTTGATAACCTCACTCGTTATTCCTCTTTCCAAGTCATTTATGAATATGTCAAAAAGCAGCGGACCCAGCACAGATATAGTGGGGTACACCACTATTTACCTTTCTCCATTGGGAAAACTGGCCATTTAGCCCAACCCGCTGCTTTCCATCTTTTAACCAGTTCCTGATCCACAGTAGTACACTGCCTCCTATCCCATGACTCTTTAGTTTTGCCAAAAGTCTCTGATGAGGGACCTTGTCAAAGGCTTTCTGAAAGTCTAGATACACTATATCAACCGACTCACCTTTGTCCACCTGTTTATTCACACTTTCAAAAAAACATAACAGATTAGTAAGACAAGATCTTTCTTGTCTAAAGCCATGTTGGCTGTCTGCCATTAGGCCATGACTATCTACATGCTGAGTAATTTTATTCTTTATGATGGTTTCTACCATTTTTCCCGGTACTGATGTGAAACTCACCGGTCTGTAATTTCCCGGATCAACCCTAGAACCCTTTTTAAAAATTGGTGTTACATTGGCGATCCTCCAATCTTCAGGTATTAGAGATGATTTTAATGATAGTTCACAGATTACTAATAGCAGGTCTGCAATCTCATATTTCAGTTCTTTCAACACCCTTGAATGTAAACCATCCGGCCCAGGCGATTTGCTACTCTTCAGTTTATCTAATAGTTGTAAGACATCTTCCCAATGTATCGATATTTCCTTCAATTCTTCCGCACCTTTAAATATCACTTCAGTCATGGGTAACATCCCTACATCTTCCTCAGTAAAGTCCGAAGCAAAGAATTCATTCAGTCTCTCCGCTATCGCCTTGTCACCTCTTAGTGTCCCTTTAACTCCTCTATCATCTAATGGACCAACTGACTCTCTCACAGGTTTTTTTGCTACGAATGTACTTGAAAAAAATCTTTATTTCGCGTTTTTGCTTCCGCAGCAAGCTTCTTCTCAAATTCTCCCTTTGCCTGCTTTATCAATGCCTTGCATTTGACCTGCCAGTGCTTGTGCTGTTTCCAGGTTTCGTCGTTTGGCTCTTTTTTCCATTTCCTGAAAGATGCTTTTTTGGCAACAGCCTCTCTGACCTCACCTTTAAACCATGCTGGCAGTTTTTTGGACTTCCTTCCACTTTTCTTAAAGTGTGGAATACAGCTGGTCTGGGCTTCCAAGATAGTATTTTTCAACAACCTTTGCAACTGCTCCTTTTAGTTTTTTTCTTAACTATTTTCCTCATTTTATCATAGTCTCCCTTTCGAAAGTTAAAAGGTAGTACTGTGGATTTCCTTACTATCCCTCCTCCA
Source organism: Ichthyophis bannanicus (assembly GCA_033557465.1). Lineage (NCBI taxonomy): Eukaryota > Metazoa > Chordata > Amphibia > Gymnophiona > Ichthyophiidae > Ichthyophis > Ichthyophis bannanicus. The sequence continues at coordinate 1,199,708,306 of CM066032.1, read as the reverse complement.
CGAATTAAATCAAAGGCGATCATGCTATGATCACTATTGCCAAGTGGTCCCCACACCCTTATCTCTTGCACTAGATCTGGTGTTCCACTAAAGACTAGGTCTGATATGGCTTTCCCCTCTGGTCGGTTCATGAACCAGTTGCTCCAAGAAGCAGTCATTTATTTCATCTAGGAACTTTATCTCCCTAGCATGTCCTGCTGCGACACTGACCCAGTCGATACCAGGGTAATTGAAATCACACATTATTATTACTCCGCTGTAACGTTTGCTAGCTTCCTTGATTTCTTTGAGCATGTCATCATCCATTTGTTCATTCTGGCCAGGTGGTCGATAGTATACCCCCCACTGCCATCGCCTTCCCCTTTTTACATGGAATTTCAATCCATAGAGATTCTACAGCAAATTTTGTTTCCTGCAAAACTTTAATCCTTTCTGACTCAATGCCCTCTCTAACAGAGCGCAACCCCTCCACCAATTTGATCAGCTCTATCATTACGATATAGTTTGTACCCAGGTATCAGTGTCCCACTGGTTGTCCTCCTTCCACCATGTCTCTGATATTCCAATCATATCTAACCTCTCATTTAGTGCCATATATTCTAACTCTCCCATCTTATTTTTTAGACTTCTAGCATTTGCATACAAGCATTTTAGAGACTGTATTTTATTCATATTAATTTGGCTATTGGTAGACAGGGGTAATTTGGAATCTTTAAGCTCTGTCTGCTCCATACGCGAGGGCATTTGGGCTACTTTACTCTTTTTTGGAACCTCTCTGCTTTTGGTAGTATCCTTCAAGGATACATTCTTCCGAACCATCCGCTCTTGGGCGACTGTCGGCTTTCCCCTATTATCTAGTTTAAAAGCTGCTCTATCTCCTTTTTAAAGGTTAATGCCAGCAGCCTGGCAAGAAACATGGGTATACCAGAACACCTCATCGTACTCTTGCACAATCTGTACATTGATCAAGAAGCAACAGTTTGAACAGAACAAGGAGAAACAGAATGTTTTAAAATAAGCAAAGGTGTAAGACAAGGCTGCATACTTTCCCCCTACCTCTTTAATTTATATGCAGAACAAATCATCAGAGAAGCAGGATTGTATGAAGACAACAGAGGTGTGAAGATTGGTGGAAGACTTAACAACCTTCGCTATGCTGATGATACCACATTACTGGCTGAAAGCCTAGATGATCTGAAACATTTGCTTCTCACAATCAAAGAACAGTCTCAAAATGGGCCTGCACCTTAATGTAAAGACAACAAAGATCATGACAACTGGCATAATCAACAGGTTCATCGTTGAAGGAGAAGAAATTGAAATCGTGAACAACTTTAACCTACTTGGATCAACTATCAATAAAGAAGCAACAAGCAGTCAAGAAATCAGACCTTGCTCTTGGCAGGATGGCTATGAAAGACCTAGATAAGATTCTCAAAAGCAGAGATGTCTCTCTCCATACAAAGATTCGACTTGTTCAAGCCATGGTATTTTCAATAACACCATATGGATGTGAAAGCTGGACAGTGAAAAAGGTAGACAGTAAGAAAACTGATGCCTTTGAATTATGGTGCTGGCGGCGAATACTGTGTATACCATGGACTGCCCGAAGAACAAACCAGTCGGTACTAGAGGAGATCAAACCTAAGCTTTCTTTAGAAGCTCAGATGACAAGACTTCGACTTTCATACTTTGGACACATCATGCGAAGAGAGAGATCATTAGAGAAAGACATCATGCTTGGCAAGATAGAAGGTCAATGCAAAAGAGGAAGGCTAGCAATGAGATGGATCAATACAACAGCAGCTACGGGTACCAGTCTGAACAACGAGCCGCCTGACTCAAGACCGAACACAATTTAGAAAGCTATCCAGAGGGTCGCCTTGAGTCGACTCAGACTTGACGGCACTTAACCACCACCATGTTTCAAAACTGAATGGGCTCACCGAGCACTGGGGCCTCAACAGGAAAGGTGGCCCTGCAATATTCTTGCCTGCTTCCATGAATTTGTAACTAAAGATGCGGTTCTGCAAGCTGCATACATGTTGGAAAAAAATAAATAGGACAACATCACGATCAACCTATAGGCTGACTTGTCTTGGACAACAATGAGGAAACAAAGACAGTTTCAGGAGCTGACAGACTACATTCAGAAAATTTGCATTACAGGTGGACTTTTCCATTTGGACAGCAATTTCCAATCTCGGGAGTGACTGCCAAGGCAAAGTCCCCAGAAGAGGTGGTTGCATAGTCAAATGTTTCTGCTTTGCCGATAGACAGCGAGAAAATCAGTGGAAGAATTCTTCTCCTAGACTGAGATAGCAGCGGTCAGGAAGAGACTGAGGAGGCAAGCAGATCATCAGGCCTTGGAGGAAGAGGATGCAACTTGAAGAAAGGACTTTTGGCGCTTGTCTAGTCTTAGTTAAATGTCATTTGGAAGCTTTGGTGGATGGTTGGGTGTGATTATTGCTAGGATGGTTGGTTTTGAGCTGAAATGGGCATATGGACTATGGTTGCTGGCAGCGAGTGAGTGAGGAGTGAAGGGCCTGGGAATTAAGGGTATTGTTTGGGGGTTTCTTGAGTGGCGTGCTGGAGGTCTTGCCGCTGGGCGTCATGCAATGGGCGATATGGCTGGTAGGGATTATAGGGAGGAAGAAGGGGTCTTTTTGGATGGGAGTGTGGAGGTAGAGGGGTGGAGGGAAATAGTTGTAATGCCTAGGCTAATCACAAGAAATATATTTTGCAATGTATTTCTGATATTCTACCAATTGTGGAAAACTGTAAGAGGATCTTGAGAAATTGGGACACTGGGCATCCAAATGGCAGATAAAATTTAATTTGGACAAATGCATGTAGGGAAAAACCACCCAAAACTACAGCTACCCAATGCAAGGTTCCTCATTAGGAATCACCATCTAGGAAAAAGATCTAGGCATCATCGTGGATATTTTGAAACCCTCTGGCCCAGTGCACAGCAACAACCAAGAAAAAAAATAGAATGCTAATGCCTCTGTATTGCTCTATGCTGCAACTGCACCTTGAATATCGTGTGCAATTTTGATAGCCATACCTTAAAAAGGATATAGAAGAATTAGAAAAGGTACAGCGAAGATCCACCAAAATAATAAAGGGAAATGGCAGGATACCTCTACAAGGAAAGACTTAAAAGGTTAGGGCTTTTCAACGTGGAAAAAAAAAAGAAAAAAAGACAGCTGAGAGGAGATATTATAGAGGTCTATCAGATAATGAATGGAGTGGAACAGGTAAATGCAGATTGTTTACTCCTTTAAGGAGAAATACTAGGAAACACACAATGAAGCTACAATGTAGCACATTTAAGACCAATCTCATAAAATATTTTTTCACTCAATATGTAATCAAACTCTGGAATTCGTTACCAGAGGATGCGGTAAAGCTGTTAGTGTAGCTGGGTTTAAGAGATGTTTGGACAAATTCCTGGAAGAAGAGTCTATAAGCCATTATTAAAGAGGACCAGGGAAATGCACTACTTGCCCCAGAATAAGCAGCATGGAATCTGTGTATCTTTTTGGGAACCTGACAGGTACTGGTCACCTAGATTGACCACTGTTGGAAACCAGATCCCGGGCTTGCTGGACCCTTGGCATCTCATGTTCTTATAGGAGTTAAGATGGGATCTCTAAATGTGCACAGGTTGAATTCACTGAGGAAGAGGTAGTTCTTTAAAGAACAGACCCACCTACAAGTTACAGAACGACCTGCATTCGGGAGACTCACCTGGCGAGTCTGGATGCGTTCAGGGTAGCACATAAGCTACAAAGGAAGGAGTAGCAGTGGCGCTAGCAAATGACGTTCAAGGGCAGGTGTTGGATATCTATAGGGATAAGCAGGGGAGGTTTATGATTTGTTAACCTACAGGATAAATAATTTTTCGTTTTAGTCTAAGGTGCATAATTCCTTTACACACTCTGATTATCTCTGGGTGGAAAAAGGTTTGTGCCAAAAAGTTCACGTCTTCTCCGTCGATTACTCTAACCTGGATTTCGAAACCACTTGTGCCAACCCTATTAGGGGAAGAGGGGATGGCATGCCATCACTTCTTCCGATCATCGATGCAGAAAAAGCATTCAATAGGGTTTATTGGTGCTTTCTATTTAAGGTTTTGCAAAAAGGGGGAGAAGTTTAGGTGGGAACTTTCTCAAGTGGATAATAAGCCTCAAGCTTGTTTAAAGATTAATAAGAGTTACACAGCTGAATTTGAGCTAGAGAGGGACCAGACTCTGATGCCCACTCTCCTTCTTACTATTTGTTTTAGTAATGGAACCTTTGGCTCAGAGTTCAAACGAACCCTAGGATACAGGAATTTAAAATTGGGCTGAAGCAATACAAAATTTCATTATTTCCAGGAGATATTCAGTTTTCAGTTTCTGATCCCATAAGCTCTCTGGGTCCCTTGATTGATGAGATGGAGTCTTTTAGTAAAGTCTTCAGGTTCAAAGCAAATGTGGCCAAGTCTGAGATGAATGTTTCTATGGAGCAGTTTCTCCAAATGGGTGAGCTCTGCGCATACCATGACAGTTATGAACCTCACTTCTAAGCCAAGGTATGTTGAGTATGACCTCAGTCTCTCAAATTTACTGCTAAAGCTCGGCGTAGTATTTGCATCATGCCAAAGACAGCCTCCCTTTGGAGTTTGTAAGATGTTACGTGTATGGGTAATTTATCAAGATGTGCTTGGAAATTCCTTTGAATTAGGCCTGTGGGAAATAATTCCGTATCTTTTGGCCACATTTTCCTGGTCTCTGACTGCATTCCTTGGTACATGAATATTTTCTCCCTCTCAGCGTGATTCACAGAGTAGTCACTTGGAACAGACACCTCTATAATCAATGTTATGCTGTTTTTCTCCTTTACCACTATACCCAGCTTCCTCGCATCCAGCTTTTTTTTTTAATTGGTTGGATTGGGAGTATCCCACGTGATCATAAGCTCTTTCTGAAAAGCACTGGGATCATGGCACTAAAAAAATTACTGAGCATGCACAATGATCTTGTAGTGTTTAGAGTTTCTAGTGGATAAGGTGTGCTACTTTATTGTGCCTTTCTGTACAGAAATTTTCTGCCATCAGAACTTTGCAGCCAGCAATGAGGTGAGTCACAGTTTCCAGCTCTTTCCCACAGAATCGACATATTTCCGTTTTGCCATTTTTTTTTCAGTACTCACTATAAACCATCTTGTCCATAAGCCACTGTCCTGGGCTGCAACTCATCCTTTGGTTTCAATTCACCTCTCCTTAATCATTCATGTGTCCGTTCTTTATCAACACAGGGTTCCTGGAGTAACACCCTTTATTTCCCCACTGTATTTGTCACTTGTTTTCCTTTTTTGCAAATTCTTTGAAGAGATTTTTCTCTTGTTTTGCAAATTGTTACTTCCTTGCCTGTGTATGCTTGCGGATTCTCACTCATTCCTTCTAGTTATTGGAATGCTTGCCCAGGTCTGATGATGGAGACAGATTCTGGATGTTTAGTTTTGTATTTCAGCACTTTTTGCGTATTTTGATCTTTTGATCAGATGATGCAGTTAAGTAGGCCTGGAGGCCTATGATAGTAGCTCTGTATGTGTAATTTCTCTCTATGAGGCCTAGCCCTACTTCAGCTCTGGAGATGTATAGTCTTGGCATACACCGATTCTTGTAAAATTACTTCATGGGCATGGAGGAGTTTTCATGTTTGCACATCCAGTTTTTCAAGATCTTTAAGAGGCCAGTCCACAATCCCAAAGCTGTACAAGTACAGGAATTGCCAGCTGATTGATGGCTTGTGTCATATTCTGTGATGTTAACACTTTTCAATAATGATTTTAATCTTCTTTACTGATCTTTTTTCTCAGTAATTTCTGTTTGAGTGTCATTCCTTCCTCTACTCCGAGATACTTATATACACCTTCCTGTTCAAGGTCTTTGATGTCACAGCCTTCAGCCAAGAAGATGTTTTCCATTTTGCTCAATTTTCCTCAAAAAAAAAAAAATAAAAAAAAGTTACCTTAGCACATGTGTCAAGAGCAAAGGTCATCCTGATGTCATCAGAAAAGCTTTTTACCACACGGAGCTAATTGTTGGTCGCTGGAACTACAGAGCTTCAAATAGTCTACAAATAATAAACGAGATGTTGTTTCTGGGTTTTCATCTTCTTTAGGATCCCAAAGAATTGATGAAAGTACTCATTGGATTAAGCACCACACAAAATAGAAGGGGCAACAAGGAATCCCCTGAAATATTCCTCGCTGGATCTTGATGTTGGGAACGATGAACTGATCATCTTCATATTTCAAAAAGTGTGTGGTCTGCTACACTGTCATGGTGAACCTAATGTAGTCTATCAAACCAAGATTTATTTTATACATCTCATGGTAATTTATTATCCAAGAGTGTGTGATGCTGTCAAAAGATTTCTTATAAATATATCCATGCTACCAAGCCATGTTTCTACTCCTGCAGAGGAGCAGTAGATTCTACAAAAGATTTCTATTTAAGTGGGCTCATGAATCTATTTGTTATTTAGAGGTTTACCCGACTTCTGAATTGAGGAATCTGTTCAAAAGCAACTATTTGCTAGTATGGCATCGTATTTCACTGAATTTACTGCAATGGCATAAACTGCATCTGTCTTGCCTGGGCCATATTAGTTCAGTTAAGATGATAGTTCTTCCTAAATTGCTTTACTTATTTAACTCCCTTCCAAATAAGGTGCTGGGGGAATTTCTGAAGAAAATGCAAAGGGAAATCCAGAATTTTACTTCAGATTGTAAGTCGTCACAGGTATCTTAAAGGTATCGCGCAGAACTAGGGAAGGGGGGAGAGGGCTTGACTGTTATGTGCTTAGTTAAATATTTTAAGGTGGCTCAGATTAGGGAGGGGGAAATAGTTGAATGGTGCAACTGCAGGAAGAAAGAATGGGTCAAACTGGAACAATGGAACTGTGGGGCATGTCCCTTGCATTGCTTCATATGGGAAAGAGGGAACAAACATCAACTGGTAAAGTGGCAAAATTCCTTTGTAAGATTCACAGGTAGGATATGGAACAGATGCAAAGGCAAAGATAAGGGATATAAAGGACTATCTAAATTCTCTAACCCGTTTTAATGATGCTTTTCCTCCAGGCATGCTGGATAGGGTTGTTTGGGAAATGGGAATCTTTAAGCTTAGACTGATGGGGCCAGTTTATAAGGGAAGGAGGTGTGCTAACTTTTGAAGAACTTCAAACAGTATCAAACTGATGAAAAGCAGTGCTAACAATACCACCTAGTTCAACATTTTCTGCAATGTCAGGGCAAACAGCTATCGAGTGTCAATTTGTCCTTTTTGGAGCAAATCTTTACAGTCAGCAGTTCTAAAGGATGTGTCTGTAGGGCATATAAAGCAAAGGTGACAGAGGGGGTACAGCTCAAGCACAATGATCATTGTGAAGAGGATCTAGGAGTGATGTGGGAGAATGGCTATAGCTAATCTATATAAGAAGTTATTGTCCACTTATTTGACTGAGAATAATTACACAATGCATTACAGATGGAATATTACCCCTACGCACATTCTTAAAACCTTGGGTGTAGAGTATGGACTCTGCTGGAAGTATTATGTTACCAAAGGCACTGTAGCCCACAACCGGTGGCACTGCCAACAAAGTAAAGAGTGACTGGGGAAAGATTTTCTTCCTATTGGGGAAGATTTCAGAAGGAACCTCAGATGGCCTTTGACCGCCTCAATATATGTCCAGACTTGTCCAGCTGTGAAGCAAGATTCTGCTACCACCATGGTTTATTGCTGCTAGGAGCTGTCTAGCCAGGGCGTGGTGACAGGTTTCTGTGCCAACCATAGAGCAAATTTTGGGGAAGTTAGGTCAAAATGGGGAGGATACGTTTCTTGATATGTTGAATTGAAATCAGGCGTAATAATTGAGGTGGGTAGTATCTGGAAGACAAAAGAGGAAATTTAGAGTGTGGCTGTCTGAGTCTGGCATATGTTGGAGGAAGGGTGGGGGGTATTTTGGGGGAGGGCATGAGATTTGACCCATTATGAGTGTTAAGTGTGAAAAAGGACATAGGGGTACTGGGATCTCATGGAGAGTCTGGTGAATGGAAACAGCTTAAAAAGTGCTGCCAGTATTGCAAAGAAAGCATAGTTACTCACCTGTAACAGGTGATCTCTGGGAATAGCAGGAATTTAGTCCTCACATATGGGTATCGTCGGTACCGACGGAGCCTGCGCAGGAACACTCCCCAGCATCCAATTAGAAAGCTTTTGGGAGCATCCCACAGCGCCTGCGTGCTGCCTTCCCGCCTTTCCCAACTGCCTCTCTCCAGTTGAGTTCTCAAGCTGAGACAAAGAGAGAGGGAAAGGGAAAGAGATAGAGAGATACAACTCCTAGGGGAGGTGAGTGGGTTGTGAGGACTAAATTCCTGCTGTTCCTGGAGATCACCTGTTACAGGTGAGTAACTATTTATTTATTTAACAGTTGCTTATATACCGCTACCTTCCACAGATCAGGTGCGGTTTACATTGAACAAGGAATGAACAGATTTACAAGTCTGTTTTACATGGAACATTTGTTAACTAGGTACAATTTTGCTGTTTTACATAGAACATTTGTTAACTAGGTACAATTTTGCTAAATACATTAAACATGAATGACTAAATATGGTAAAATTTGTTAAATAACAAACGAACTATTTACATATTTTGAACTATTACATATATCTATTTACAAGTAGTTATTTAGTCAACTTTAATTGTAATTGTAGTTAGCTAGGAGAATTAGAGTTGGTATACCCTAGGTCGCTATTAACCATTACCTGTTAGAGGTAAGGTATTTTCAAGTGTGCCAAAATGGGAGATGAATAGATATGTTTTTAATTTCTTGCGGAGTTCCTTTGCATCATTTAATGCCCTTATTTCTTCAGGGAGGGAGTTCCATAGGGTGGGAGCTGCATGTGAGAACGCTTTTCTATTAGTAGTCTTTTAGCAGTTGTGAATTCTTTCGGGATCCTAATTCTATTCGTGTGGCCTCTCCGTAGCGTAGTTTGGGATGTGTCTTTAGTGATAAGTTTTGTTAAGGGGACTGGGGCCATTGTATTTAGAGTCTTAAATGTGGTGATAATCAATTTGTGATTTATTCTGGATTGAATTGGGAGCCAGTGAAGGTTTGCTAGTATAGGGGTAATGTGTTCAAATGGTGGAACCTTCATTACAATTCTTGCTGCTGCATTTTGGGCAAGTTGGAGTCTTTTAATGTTTTGTTTTGTTGTTCCTAGTAGGGTGAGATTTGCGAAATCAAAGTGTGGTATGATGATGGCCTGTACAATGCTCAGAAAATCATGTAGAAGTACAAGAGGACGTAATTGTTTTAAAATTTTGAGTTTAAAGTAGATCTTCTTAGTGATGTTTCTAATATGTGTGTCCATACTAAGGTGTGAGTCAAGGGTGACACCCAGGTATTTCACTTCATTTTTTATAGTAATGCTGTGATTTTGGAGAGTGATGTGTGTTGGAGGTATGTAGGATTGATTTTTAGTTACTATTAATATATCCGTTTTAGAATGATTGATATGGAGATTGTGTTCCTTTAGCCAGGTTGTTAATTCAGAGAAGCATTCTGTTAACAGTTGTAGTGGGAGTGTTGGGATTGTGAATGGTATGTACATCATCATGTCGTCTGCGTATATGTGGTAGTGGACTTTAAATTTCTTGAAAATGTCACAGACCGGTTGGATATATATATTAAATAGGACGGCAGAGAGGGCGGAGCCTTGTGGGAGACCAATTTCCTGTTTGTATGTTTTAGAAGTTTCTGTGTTAGTTCGGACGGTTTGTGTTCGATCAGTTAGATATGAGGTGAACCAATTTTGTACAGTTGAGTGGGTTCCTATTTGTTCTAGTCTGTTAAGCATTAGAGCATGGTGTACACTGTCAAATGCTGCAGAGATGTCTAGAAAGAGGAGAATGAAAGCTTGTTTATGGTTATCAATACCTCGTATTAATGTATCGAGGAGTACTGTTAATAGGGTGTCTACACCATGGTAGGGGCGAAAGCCATATTGTTGGTCATCAAGTGGGGCTGAGGTTTCTATATGATCTTGTGTTTGAGTTTGGACGACCTTTTCAATCAGTTTAGCCATAAATGGAATACTAGAGATAGGTCTGTAGGAGTTGGGTGATGTTTTGTCAAGGGTGTTATTTTTAATTATTGGACGGATTTGTGCATGTTTGAGGGAAGGTGGTAAGTATCCTTGGCGCAGCGACAGGTTGACTATGGGAAGGATAAAGGGGGATAGTGTAGTGAGGGTATGCTTGATCCAGTTTACCGGACATGGATCAAGTTGAGAGGTCGTAGTGTTCAGGTTTGAAATAGTAGTCTTGATAGTGTCTTTGGTTATAGGGTGAAAGTTGGACCATTTTTCTAATTGGTGTTGGTGGGAAAGGGATAGAGAATTTGGTGTGAATGCAATTGATTTTGCTTTATTCATATAGTGGTTTGCTAGAGTCTGGGCAGAGATATCGATATTATCGTTGCTGGTCCCATATGAGTTATTAGTTAAGTTTTGGACGATACTAAAAAGTTCTCTTGGTCTATTAATGGATTTGTTTAGTATGGTTGAGTGGTAATTTTTCTTTGCGCCGTCTGAAGCTTCTTTGTACATTTTAAGGTGGCTGTGATACGCATTGTAATAAGGGATGGATTTGGTTTTGCGCCATTTAGATTCAATATTTCTCAATTCTCTCTTCATACGTCTTAAGGTGCTGTTGAACCAGGGGGCATCTCCTATTCTAGAGTAGCTTTTCTTTTTGATGGGTTGTTTATAAGCAGCTGCATTGTTAATTGTTTTGTGCCAAGTTGCGACAGCTTCATCTAGGTCAGTTGGTACAAGGGTGAGATAGGGTATAGTTAGATTGATAAATTCATCAGCGTTAAATTTTGTGAATCTAGGTGGAGGGGTAATTTGTAGGTTATTTTATTGTTTCTTCCAGTGTAGGCTAAGGTGAATTTGATCAGGTGGTGGTCTGACCAAGGAACTGGTATACACTCAAGCGATGACTGGTTGAAATGTTTTTGGAAAGCTTCTGGTAGAAAGACTAGATCAAGGGTTCCACCTTTCTTATGAGTCTTTGTATTGATTATTTGGAGGAAACCCATATCTGCAATTGATTCCAAAAAAAGAGCTGAGTGTGAAGGTGGCAGGGATGGGAGGTTAAAATCTCCTAGTGATATTATAGGGTTGGAGACTGTGGATGAGCTGAGGAGTTCTATTAGGGCATCTAAGTTTTCAGATTTTTGATCCGGTGGCCTGTATAATAAGCAAATTTTGAAATGATCTATTTTTAAAATGATGGTGTCAATGTTATTTGGGAGATCAGATGGATGTGGTTTAGCCTTTAGTTCTTTTTTTTGTCATTATAAGGACACCACCTCCTTTTTTAGAGTTTCTGTGTGTGTGAGATATGTCATAGATGTTGGTGTTGAGTTGGTTTAGGTAAACAACATCAGAGTCGGTTAGCCAAGTTTCAGTAACACATAGGATGTCTGGCTTTTGATCATTTAGTAAGTCAGTGAAGATGGGTAGTTTATTTTTCATAGATCTTGCATTTATTAATATACAGGACAAGGTTTGAGTGGTTGTTGGTTGAGTGTGTAGATGGGCGAATGTAGTAGGTTTTATATGTATTAGTCTGTGATGATTTATTTTTATATTGATGCCAATATGCATTTGAGACGAAGGGGGATCTGGGCGGATGCTTCTCTGAATTATTGGGATTAGTTTGTAATTATTGTTGTTTTGACTGTTTGTCAGTGTGATAAGTGTCAGGATTATTAAACAGCTGCTTATTAGTTTTAGCCAGAAGGTATTTGAGCAAGACATTTTGGCAATGGTATATCAACAGTATATCTTTTTCTACTGGCAACAGTATATCTTTTTCTACTGGCAACAGTATATCCTTTTCTACTGGCAACAGTATATCCTTTTCTACTGGCAACAGTATATCCTTTTCTACTGGCAACAGTATATCCTTTTCTACTAGCAACAGTATATCCTTTTCTACTGGCAACAGTATATCCTTTTTTATTGGCAACAGTAATTGTTATGTAATTACAGTTTTCAAGTTAGCTGAATACTGGCAACAGTAATTGTATGGCAATTATTACAGGCAACAGTGACTAAAGGTCATTGAGTATTGGTAACAGCGTCAGCTGTGTTAGTTTGCTAGCTGCAGGTAGCTCACTTTAGTGAGGTAAGGATAGTTTTAGGCTAGTCGGCTAAGTGGATAGAACTAGAATCTAACAGATATAGCTAAATTAGGTAGGCTATTAGCAATAGTACCTAAAGGAATAATGGTGGAAAAGTTAAAGCTACTAGCAATAGTATATGTATATTTTTTAGCTGTTGGAGGCTGTAGTTAAGGGTGGGTGGGGGTAATGATTAATAACAGTCAGCCAAAATAGGGTACTTGTTATTATAAATGTTGGGTACATTCAACAATATGACTAGGTATGTTGGTACGCCAAAAACAAGGGTGAACAAATAGTTGTGATATACTTGCTGTATCAGCTGGGTGTCCGGAGGAGGCTGGATAGGAGCGAGTTCAACCTTGCGGGAGCTCTAGCTTATGCCTATGCTGATCTTCTTTAGTTGTTGGCGAGTGTCTCTAGTCCTTTATTGGGCCACGCCAAAGGGTCCTCAGGCGCGTGTACGCCTGCCGGTGTAAACTTTACAGATGCAGGTCACGTGCCCCGATGGGCAGAGAAGGCTCCGTTGGTGTTCCCTCTGCTGGAGGCTCGATCCCCCGACTGGGGAGAGTTGGGGAAGGTGTCGGGAGCTGAAAAGGACCGCGCGCCGGCACCTGCTGGAGGATCGGAGTGCTGGGCTGCCGAAGAGGCCACGCGTCAGGAACAAGCAGGAATGTAGTCATCACATATGGGGACTCCCTAGCTTTAGATGCCAGGGAGAGACCCCAGAAGTTGTGCGTCCCTGAGTAGGGCTCAACTTCCCCCCATGGATCTCTGGCATACTACCAAGGATGGTGGATAGGAGTTGATTAGGTATGGAACAGGTGTTGGAGAACAGCCTGACCGGCGGGAGTCCTTGTCCAAGCAGTAATGGGCTGTGAAGGTATGAACTGAGGCCCAGGTGACTGCTCGACAGATGTCGTCGATAGACACAGAGTGCAGATGAGCCATTGAAGCTGCCATGGCTCTCACATTGTGAGCTGTGACATGGCCCTACAGAGGAAGATTCTTACTCTGATAGGCAAAGAAAATACACTGAGCAATCCAGTTAGATAGTGTTCTCTTGGAGACTGGAAGTCCCAAATGAGAAGGATCAAAAGCAACAAAGAGTTGAGAGGACATTCTATGTTGCTGTGTTCTTTGTAAGTAAAAGGCTAAAGCTCTTTTACAATCTAAAGTATGAAGGTTCCTTTCTGCATTTGATGCATGAGGCCTTGGAAAAAACACAGGTAGGTAGACCGCTTGGTTTAGATGAAAGGGCAAGACCACCTTTGGCATAAAGAATGGATAAGTCCTAAGGACTACCTTGTCATGATGGAACCTTGTATAAGGTGGATCAGCTACTAGTGCTTGCAACTCACTGATGCGACGTGCTGATGTGATTGCAATGAGAAAGATAACTTTCCAAGAAAGGAATTTCAAGGAGGTAGTAGCTAAGGGTTCGAAAGGTGGCTTCATGAGCTGACCAAGAACCAAATTTAAGTCCCATGCCACAGGAGGTGGCTTAATGGGAGGCTTAGTTAGCAGAAGGCCTCTCATAAATCTTGCTATAAGAGGATGAGAGGAAATAGGTTGTCCATTTAGGGGCTTGAAGGAAGCTGCAATAACACACAAATGGACCCACACTGAGTTAGTCTTAAGTCCTGCATTGGATAAATGAAGGAGATACTCCAGTAATGATTCCAGAGGTATGGCAATGGGGTTAAGACCCTTCTGCGAACACCATATGGTAAACCTTTTCCACTTGAAAGCATAAGAGCGTCTTGTGGAAGGCTTCCTGGAAGCATAAAGGATATCCTTTATTTGCTGAGGGAGGTTAAGATTATGGAGATCTAGGCCTTCAGCAACCAAGCCCTGAGATGCACAGACTGGGGATTGGGATGCCATAACATTCCGTCCTCCTGAGATAGGAGATCTGGAGCAGACCCTAACTCCAGGGAGGGAGCTTGAGAGAGATGTAGAAGCAGAGGGTACCACACTTGCCGTGGCCAATGTGGAGCTATGAGAATCATAGTCCTCTGTCTCTCTGAAGCTTGAACAGGGTTTTGGGAATTAGGGGAATGGGTGGAAAGGCATACAGGAAGTCTTGATGCCAGTAAAGGAGGAAAGCATCAGTGGCCTGAGCCCCCTGAGCCGGAATTCTGGAACAGAACCGGGGAAGTTTGGCATTCCACGGACTTGCAAAGAGGTCTATGTCCGGGGTTCCCCAAATTTGAAAAATCTTGGCCACCTGGTCTGCATGCAGAGACCACTCGTGTGGAAGCAGAATTCGACTGAGTGTCTGCCCAAGAGTTTTGTATGCCTGGAAGATACACTGCCAGGAGATGAATCTGATGCTCTCTGGCGAGGGCCCATAGTCGCAAAGCTTCGTTGCATAGCGACAGAGAGCCTGTTCCCCCCTGCTTGTTCACGTAGAACATGGCTACTTGATTGTCCATATGAATGAGGACTGTCTTGTAGCTGAGCAGGGTGTGGAACACTCGAAGAGCAAGGAAGATTGCTCTGAGCTCCAAGAGATTGATATGTAGATGAGTCTTCTGTGAAGACCAGGTGCCCTGGGTGGAGAGGTCTTGCAGATGAGCTCGCCAACCCATCAGAGAAGCATCTGTTGTGAGAGTTGCCTGGGGTAAGGGTTCTTGAAAAGGGGAACCCAGCAACAGGTTTTGAGCAGACCTCCACCCACAGGAGGGACAAAATAAGGCGACTTGTGTTTGCTATTTTGTCTGACAGGCATCCTGATGCCTGGGTCCATTGAGTGGATAAAGTCCACTGGGCTTCCCTCATACGGAGACAAGCATAGGGAACCACATGCACAGTAGACGCCATGTGGCCGAGTAGTTGTAGCATTTCTTGGGCAGCGAGTTGAGGCTTTAGCACTGCTTGAGAAGCTAACTGCAGCATGCAAAGGCAACGGGCCTGGGGGAGATAGGCCCTTGCCTTTCTGGTATCCAGCACAGCTCCTATGAACTCTAAAGACTGAGTGGGAGCTAGACTGGATTTTAGGATGTTTATTACCAGACCCAAATACTGAAGGATACGCATTGTGCAGGATAGAGAAGTCCTGGCCTCTGAATCTGTTGGGGCTTGAATGAGCCAGTCGTCTAAGTAGGGGAAGACGAATATCCCTAGAGTGCGGAGAAATGCTGCTACCACAGCCATGCATTTCATGAACACCCTTGGTGCTGAGGCCAGGACAAAAGGAAGCACCCTGTATTGGTAGTGCTTTCCTTGAAAAAGAAACCGAAGGAACCTTCTGTGAGTTGGATGGATGAGAACATGGGTGTACGCATCCTTGAGATCTAGAGAACAAAGCCAATCCCGACTCTGAAGGTATGGCAGCAGAGTTCTGAGAGAAATCATCTTGAATTTCTCTTTGACAAGGAATTTGTTCAATTCTCTGAGGTCCAAGATAGGTCTGTATCCCCCTGTTTTCTTTGGGATAAGGAAATAGGGGGAGTAAAACCCTGTACCCTGCTGATGGATGGTTACTTCATCTATTGCCCCTTGGGCAAGAAGCATAGTGACCTCCTGACCTAACAGGTTGATGAGAGAGGTCGGAGAATTGAACTGTCTTATCATTGTGGGAGGGGGCATGCTGGAAAATGAAGCTTGTACCCCTCTTTTATGAGGGAGAGTGTCCAATGCTCTGCTGTTACCTGCCCCCATCTGGGGGCAAAGTGACACAACCTTCCTGGAATGGTGGAAGGCTCTGGTCCAACGAGAGCCAGGAAGGCTAAGTTCTCTAGCTGAAAGTCAAAGGCCTTGTGGAGGCTGAGACTGCTGGGACGGCTGAGGCTTAGCAGTCTTTGCTTTTTTTTGTTTGGGTGGTTGCTGACCTTTCCCGACAAGCTGACCTGCAGAACGTCCCTGCTGAGAATAAGCAGGATAATATCTTTTCTTTTTAGAAAAGAATGGTTTCTTGAAAGATTTCTTTCTTGCAGGATCAGCTGTGGACTTGGATAATCTATCCAAGGTGGAGTTGTCAGCATCCAACTCATTGGCCTTTTCCTGCCAATCTTTACCAAACAGGTTCTCACCAGTACAAGGGATATTTCCCAATTTGTCTTGTACCCAGAGCTCCAGATCAGATGCCTGGAGCCAAGCAATTCTACGTGCACTTATGGCAAAGGCAGAGGTTCTGCTTATGCACTCAAAACAGTCAAAAGCTGCACGGTTGACAAATTTAGAAACATGTTGGGCATGTTTGACCAATGTGAGAAAATCCTGCCTTCTATCCTCAGGAAGAAGAGGACTCAAAGCCTCTAAATCACCTGTGATTTCCTTCAGGAACATTCCCATATATAGACTATAGGAAATGATCCTGGCAGAAAGCATGGAAGCTTGGAAGACATGACGTCCAAAAGCATCCAAAGTTCTGCACTCACGTCCTGGAGGATTAGAGGCATGTCTCTTTGCACTCACTCTTGATCCTTCTCATAGCTGATTCCACTACAATAGAGTGGTGAGGAAGCTGAGTTTTCTGGAAACCAGGACAAGGAGGGACTCGATACAGAGTATCCAGTCTACGGGAATGAGGAGAGGTTTTAAGAGGTGTCTCCAACATTCTTAACATGAGATCATGCAAGATCTCATGGATGGGCAAGGTAGCTGCCTCCTTAGACATTTTAGGATACTGTAAAATTTCCAACTCCTTTGCTCTGGGCTCTGTTTTAGGGGCCACAGTAATGGACAGACCCCGAGCCACCTCCCTGATAAAATCCTAAAAGGAAATATCCTCTGGAGGAGACATCCTGAGCTTAGGGGAGGAGGGCTCCTCTGGGAGAAGCATTCCTGCATCGACAGAACTATCAGAATCTTCAGATTCTTCTGAGGATTCAAAGTACCGCCTGTCCAGATGCTCTTGAAGAGCCCGATACCCATACCGACCGAAGTCGGTACCGGGAGTAATTGGTACCGGAAGGCATCGGATGACTGGGTGCCGGCAATGCGGACACCGATGTCGATGTTATCGGTACCGGTGCCGGAGTCGGTGCCGGTACCGGTTGAAATGTCTGACACTGTTCCGAGGGCGTCGATGCCGCAAGGAGAGCCGCCAGACTGCGCTCAATAGCCAGGACTCTCTGGTCTATCAACACTGCCGATGCCTGGATGTCGCTACCGGAGAAGATCGCCGGTACCCCAGAGTTCTGCCGAGGTTGAGGCCTCGAGAACATCCTGGAGCCCCGATAATGCTTTGGAAGCCGAAGCCTCCCGCCGGGGCAATTTTGCCAGTGCAGAATCCTCAAGAGCAACACTAGAGGCATCTCGATGCTTAGAAGGAGATCTACCCTTTGAGGACCGGCTAGACTTGTGTTTAGTTACTTGAGATCCACGGGAGGAAGACGAAGCCCTGGAAGACATCGATGCCACCCAAGCTGCATCAGAGGGAAACAGGGTACTGAGCTTGGCAGCGCGGTTCTGTCGACCTCTCTTGGACATCATGGCACAGGCCATACATTCCAAGATGGAATGGTCAGGACCTAAACATTTCAGACACCACTCATGGGTTTCGGCCACAAAAAAGAAGGAAACTTTTCTGCGGTGACAGGAACACGACCTGTTGGCTCCACGGAAAACAAAGAGCTGGAGAGAGGCAGTTGGGAAAGGCGGGAAGGCGGCACGCAGGCGCTGTGGGATGCTCCCAAAAGCTTTCTAATTGGACGCTGGGGAGCGTTCCCACGCAGGCTCCATCGGTACCGACGATACCCATATGTGATGACTACATTCCTGCTTGTTCCTGGAGATTATGTGGGATAACTGTATACTGTCAATGTTGTATTCTGCAAGGGAAACTAGATGGCAAGGTTATATTTGTAGAAAAAACTCTCAGCTTAGGCCAGGTCACTTGTGTTTGTGAATAACCTGACATGAGACGTATATGGTTATGGCTATATCCTGTGAAGAACGACTAAACAAAGCTTATTCTCACAGGAAGTTTGTCATGACCAAGACATAACAAATATGTTT
This sequence comes from Ichthyophis bannanicus, assembly GCA_033557465.1. Lineage (NCBI taxonomy): Eukaryota > Metazoa > Chordata > Amphibia > Gymnophiona > Ichthyophiidae > Ichthyophis > Ichthyophis bannanicus. Next base: position 1,199,690,082 of record CM066032.1, on the reverse strand, counting down.
ATACATAGTTTGGCTTGCAATGTGTAGATATTGTTAAAGATTAACGCAAAAAGCATGATGCAGACTGATAAGACAAAATTGTACAATATGACAGTTTTTCCTAAATAAAGTAGAAGCTGTCACCAAGCAAATTAAGGGAATTACAGGAGACTGCTCAGGTTTGTGGGCCCATGACTGCCTTCCTAAAACTTTAGCAGACTTTGTTATAGTATAACTGTGTATGTGTTGTGTTTCATGTCTTCTCACTTGCCCTGGGACCAGAGATAGGAAACCAAGTGCTGAGGAAGGATTCCAGTGGTTGCTGCCCTCGGAGGCCAGGCAGTCAGGAACAGAGGACATAAACATTATATAAGATGCTCTTGACTGTATTGTCTACTGATTAGAGTTTGTATTTGGAATGGTGACTGTTGTATTCTGATGTGGTCATCAATAAAAATTAAGTATAAACTTTTCTTTCCTCTTTCCCCACCTATTGGCTCCCCGAGTTCATCTTTCCCTGATTTTTGTCCTTCCTCACAGAATTCTTCTTTTCTGCAGCCCGACAGGCTTCATCAGTGGCAGCTACCAAAGGTTCCTCTCCCTGGCTTACATCAAGCCCTGAATTTTAGGCATCCAGGGCAATCTGGTGTTCTTTTTTCCAGCACCAAGGATGAGATAAACACATTATGGATTTCTAGATACAAATGAACTTTTAGCAATTCCTGTATGGGATTAATTATGATAGTACCCCCCCCCCCAAAAACCAGGAATGGTAAAGATTTATTTTTGTGTTTGTTCTTTACTTCCATGATTCCTATGGAGTTTGGTCACATAAGGGCTTTGCACTTATTCAAATGAGGCAATTTAGCCATTAAGTGTGTGCAGGCTTTTTTGGTATTTTGTCTTTGTTTCAAATGGATTTTATGGGATAAGTATGCTCAGTGGGCTCCTTTGACCCACAATTCCAGATGCTGATAATGGCAAGAGAGCAACTCTGCATATCCTGAAAGGGTTAATGAGGTCCATTATATTTTAATGAAGCTTGCTAAGGTGAAATTAGGTCCTACCTGATAATGGTCTTTCCATGAGTCCCTTCAGTCCAGTAAGTGGGTTATCTCCCCTCACCAACAGCTGGAGACTGAGCATGTCAGAAGTTTCTGATGTCCTAGTAGAAGAGCTCCCCTGCACCCCCTCCACGGTCAGTATTCTGTTGACAAAGCAGACTCCAAGGACAACCCCACTAGTATTAACAGTCCAACATAACTAAACTTGCATAATCAATACAGTGTTATTCCACTCTTTTTTTTTAACCTTTCAAGTAAGCACAATGGGTGCTAAAAACTATGTACAAGCAGAGACTGAGGTTAAAAAAAAAAAAAAAAAAGTAGCTGAAAACTTCTTCATTCCAAAAAAATATCCTCTCAAGGAAAAAGACAGATGCTGCGTCCTGAACACCCCCCAGGCTCATCCCTTTGGATGACTTACAGGGATTCAAGGAAAGGCCATTATCAGGTAGTTAATTTCATCTTCCTTATAGTATAACTGTGTATGTGTTGTGTTTCATGCCTTCTCACTTGCCCTGGGACCACCTCCAGTCCAGTCGAGATGTGTGGGATGTACCAAAACAGTATTGTATCAATGGGAGGGACCAGAAAGCCCGGCCTGCAACACAGTAGCCCCAAAATGCACATCACTCTGAGCTTGCACATCGAGGCGATAATGCCACGCAAACATATGTAGGGACGACCACGTCACTCTGCAAATATCTACCGCAGGCTTTAACCCCAGTTTCGCCTGGGTCGAAAGAGAATGCAACCCCTCAGAGGAAGTGGCTTGTGTTTCAACAAATATGCAGTAGCAATGGCTTCTTTCAGCCATCTGGCCATGGAAGCCCTAGATGAGGCTTCCTATTGAGACCAACTCATATCTATGCAGGACCAGATGCACATCGAGCAAATGCAATTTACGTTCTTGCAGAGCAGTACCTGCAGCCGAAAAGACTGGGAGCGACACCGGCTGATTCAGATGAAAAACAGAGAAGATTTTAGGCAGAAAAGAAGGTACCTGTCTCAGGACCACCTTCTCCTTGGAAATGAGGAGAAAAGGCTTCCTACACGATAGTGCCTGTAGCTCTGAGATTCGTCTTGATAAGCAAATGGCCACCAAGAATACGGTTTTTAAAGTAAGATCCTTCAGAGTAGCTCTTGCCAAAGGCTCAAAAGGGGATCCCACAAGCACCAAAAATACTAAATTGAGATTCCATGGAGGAACCAATGGCTGAAATGGAGGACTAACCCTGCTTCACAACTCAAAGAAATCAGACAACATCCAGATGAGCGGCTAAGTAACTTCCAGGCTCTATCAAGATCACCAGATGTGGCAAATTTCTATCTTGTGCAGAAGACACCGATCAAGGTCCATGAAGGAAACATATACAGAAGCTGTCCTGGGGGCCACGCCTGTGTGAGAGGATCAAGACCTTCCAAATTTTGTTCTCAGCACCTGCTGTAAAACAGAGATGCCTTAGTGTTGTCTGCCGTCACCATCAGATCCACAACTGGTTTGCCCCAGCAGCATATTATCCAGCAAAACACAGTCTGATTCAGAGACCACTTCCCCAGATCAAAGCGATGCTGGCTTAAGTCAGCCTGAACGTTTTCCTTTCTGGCCACATGAGCCATTGACAGTGCCAGGAGATTGTCCTCTGTATGCAACAAGGGCCAGACCACCCGTGCAAGAAGAGCACTGCCCGTGCTGCCTTAGCAAATGATGTATGCCACCGTGGTCACATTTTTTAAAATCCGCACTGCTTTGCGGTAAAGCAGAGGTCGGAAGACCGCTCGCATCTCCAGGCAATTGATGGGTGATGTCTGCTCCTCCAGAGCCCAGCGACCCTGCGCCATTTGGATTGACAGTGGGCCGCCCACCCTGAAAGACTTGCATCCCTCGTAACGAGTATCCAGTATGGGGGTTTCTAATGGTACTCCTGTCAGGAGGTTCTTCAACCATAACCATCAGTGCAGACAAAGCTGGACTTCCATCAAGCATACCAGGCGCTTCGTTAAGGGATTTTTCTGTAGAGACCAGCAGGACAAGAGGGCTTGTTGAAGCGGTCTCATGCGAGTCCTGGCCCACAACGCCTCCCCCAGCATTGCTGCCATGGATTCAAGTTGCTGAAGGTAATGCCATGCCGATGGAGCCACCATGCACAAAATCTTGCGTACCTGCTCCTGGATCTTCACAACTCACTTGAGGGGGAGGGACACTGTCCCTTCCTGGGTCCTGAAATGCGCTCCCAGATACACCATATCCTGAGTTGGTTGCAAATGGATTTTGTCTGCATTGACTACCCAACTGAGGTGCTGGAGAAAGCCAACACTTCTTCGGTGACCTGCGTGCTTTCCTCCACCGACTTGGCTCTTATCAACCAATTGTTGAGGTACTGGTGACTCTGTAGCCACAACCATCATCACTTTAATAAATGTGTGTGGCACCATGGCCAGTTCAAAGGGCAGTGCGCTGAACTGGTAGTGACCCATCGGCAGCGCGAACAGAGGAACGTTTGATGTTCAGGGCAAATTGGAATGTGCAGGAAGGCCCCCATAAGGTCCAACGCTGTTAAAAACCCACGTTGCGCACAGCATCTATGATGGATCACAGGGTTTCCATGCAAAAATGCAGTACTCGCAGGGCCCAATTGACTCCTTTGAGATCCAAAATGGGCTGGAAGGTCCCTTTCTTTTTGGGAACTACGAAATAAATAGAGTATTGATCTAGTCCTAACTGGCTGGATGGAAAGGGGGTCTACCACTCTCAGGTGAATAAGAAGCTAAGTATCTCGCACAGCCTGAGCTTTGGCTAGAGCCCAACACAGAGATAACATAAAGGCATCGGATGGTAGACAAGTGAATTCTAGAGTGTAGCCCTCGCACAGAATTTCAGAACCTACTGGTCTATCATTATTCAGGCCCTAATGAGGTAGAAGAGCTGTAGCCAACCTCCTACATGTACTACCTTTGCTTGGGCCAGCCTCGCTTCATTGTGGCTTCTTTACAGCTGTTGGCATTCCAGAATAATATTCTCTACTTGCTCCTCTATCCTGAAAAGGACTGGAACCTGGAAATATAGCGACCCCACTGGAAAGGGGCAAATCGAACAGCCTGAAAATGATTGTCACGGACTGCCCCCTAGGAAGAGTGGACGACTTAGGCCACTTGGGTTTGTCCTCTGGAAATCTGGACCCCTTGTCGCCAAGATCCCTCATGAGCTTATCCAGAGTGTCTTGACACAAGGGCGTCTGCTGAGCCTGGTCTTAGAGGACACATCCACTGTCCACAAAAAACAGACGCCATGGTCTTAGAGAAGGCTCCCATCAAATCTTAGAAGGTGTCTGCCAAAAAAGCGGAAGCAGTTTCCAGTTTGGCTGCTTCTGAGGATGAACCCCTTCTGCCTCAGGCAATGCTTGGGTCCACCTAATACACGCCCTGGTCACATAAGCCCCACAAATAGAAGCCTGCAAGGTAAGGATTGAGGTCTCAAATGCCTGCTTAAAGAAATTTTCAAGCCTGCGGTCCTGTACATTTTGCAGAGCCGTCCCACCTTCTACAGGAATAGTGGTCTTTTTTGTGACTGTTGTGACTAGGGCATCTACCCTGGGCAATTTCAAGAGGGCTTTTTCTTCTTGCAGAATGGGATTACAGCCTGCCCATGGCTCTACTGCCCTTCAGGCTGGCCTCTGGAACTTCCCACTCCCTGTGCACTGGGAAAGCTGTGTAAGAGGTCTTAAGACCCTGTAAGAGAGGATCCTTTAATGGCTCCTCTGTAGACTGTGGTAACTAGGCAATATTTAAGACTGAGAGGGCATGGGAGATCAGGGAGGTCAATTCCTCTTTCCTGAAAACACAAATCACATTGGGTCCTCTCCCAGTGGGATTTCTCCTTCCTCCAACTGAAGAGCAGCGGAATCCTCTCATAGGTCAGAGGGACCCTTCATCCGGTCCTCTGAGGTATCTGAATAAAGAGACCCCTGATCTTCCCAGGGAGCAGTTTCCAAATGCCTGCACTTAGGAGCTGGTCCCTCTAACTGCCCAGCTACATTCTGAAGAGCATCAGAGTTGCCAGTCTGTGCTTGCATTGAAACCCCTTGTGAGGAAGCAATGTCATGTAATGCCTACTTAAGGTATTGCCTGACGCATCAGTAAAATGAAATCAGATGTAAGCGGCACTCTAGGAGGCACAGAAAAGTGAGCATCGCTACAAAAAGCTGCCCCCTGACTCACTTGAGAAATGGAGGGAGAACGTAAAATGGCTTCCGTCCTTGCCAAAACCACGGCAGTAGAAACACTGAGACTTCCCAGATGATTTCTGCACTTCTGAAATAATCTCTGCATTTGCCCTGGCTTTAGCCAATTCATTTTCTGCCACTTTGTCTTCTTTCTGGCAAGATCAGCATAGGTTCCCCTCTCTCCACCTTCCCGATGGAGAGAGAATTCCTGTGGCTTCCACATGCCACACAAATTTGCTTTTCTGGCAGCAAGGCAAATTGTATTTCAAAACACCTCGGTGAAAATACTAAGAAAACTGAATAACCATACTCACCGATATGAAGAGGAGCAGCGCAAGAGCACTCAGATGGCCGAGCGAACTGCCTCAGCCCTGGAGCTCCCAGAAACAAAGAACTACTTTTTTTTTTTTTTTTTAAACAGTAGCCCCAAAGTCAGCCGAAGCAATAGGGAACTTGCTGCCACTTGAAAAGCAGCAAACAGAATATGGCTCAAGTAGGGGGATAGGGAGGGACCTGGACTACCAGGTATAGCAGCTCCAGGGGAACTGGACCAACTCAACAACCCCTGTTCTGTTCCAGCCAATTTCTCTTGTTTCTCTCAGGTCTGTCAAGCTCTGTTTCTATATATATGCTTTTCTTTCTTTTTTTACTTTTTTTTTAAAAAATCCCAGCACAGTACTGCTAGGCAAGCTGGAAACAAACCACAAATTGCAGCCAAAGTAACCCCCTGCACTGGTATTTTTTTTTCTCTTAAGTCCTTTCAGTGGAGTCCAAATGGGAGCTCTTCACCAGCTGCTGCAGAATGAGTATACTGGCCATGAAGGTGGTGCAAGAGAGCTCTTCTACCATGACATCAGAAACTTCCGACATGCTCAATCTCCAGCTGCTGGTGAGGGGAGATAACCCATGCGTCTGGACTGGACTGAGGATAAAGCATAGCTACTCACCTGTAACAAGTGTTCTCCAGGGACAGCAAGAATCAGTCCTCACATATGGGTGACATCAGCGCAGATGGAGCCACGCGGAAGCATCTCCCCAGCTTTCAAAGAAAGCAGTTGGGAGATAGCACCACGCATGCGTGGTCCCCTTTCCGCCCAAGGGTGCTACCTTAGTCAGATGACATAGCCAGAGCAGACAAAAGGTGGTGGAAAAAAATTGTACAGCAACTCCAAGGGGAGGAGGGAGTGTTGTGAGAACCAATTCCTGTTGTCCTTGGAAAACACCTGTTACAGGTGAGTAACTACACTTTCTCCAGGAACAAGCAGGAAGTCAGTCCTCACACATGGGGTTTCCTAGCTACAGGCTACCAAGAACCCCGTAGAAAGACACGGCCCAGCTGTGAGCAGCTGCAAGCGAATCGGAGGAAAGATTCTGAGGATCCCAGTGTCCAGGGAGAACCATTGCTCCGGTAGCCTGAACAAGGAGTCAGAGGGCAGGGACTGCCTAAACCCCAAACAGATTACAGAGTATGGCCTGGCCGCAGGCAATGTCCTGTCGGGACTCCCTCTCCAGGCCGTAGTGAGCTGAAAAGGTGTGAACTGAGAACCGGGTGGCGGCCCGGCAGATGTCTGCCATAGGGACAGAGTGTAGGCTTGCAACCGAGGTCGCCAAGGCCCAGATGTTGTTCGCCGTGACCCGGCGCTTCAACGAGAGCCCAGACTGATCGTGGGCAAAGGCGATGCAGTCCACCACCCAGGTGGACAGGATTCGCTTGGTAACAACCTCTCCCAGTCGACTGGGGTCGTATGAAACAAAAAGCTGTGAGGCTTTGCAGTGGCCCCGAGTACGTTGCAGGTAGAAGGACAGGGCCTTCTTACAGTCCAGAGTATGTAGAAGGGCTGCCATCTTGTGGGCATGGGGTCGTGGGAAAAATGTGGGGAGCACCACCTCTCAGTTGAGATGGAAGGCAGATATCACCTTTGGAAGGAATTTAGGGTGGGTACAAAGCATGACCCAATTCTTGTAGAACCTAGGGTAAGGTGGCTTGGCCACCAAGGCCTGAAGAACACCGACTCTGCAGGCAGAAGTGAGAGCCACCAGGAAGACTACCTGCTGACGCCTAATCAGGTGTTAGTTCCCTCCCTACCCACCCAAACTCCCACCCACCCCTAGTGGGCAGTATTGCTTTATAGGGCACCTCCCCATTTAACAAAGCACAGGGACTTCGAACAGCACATTTTGAATATAATTAAGGAGATTTAACTGCTGTTTCTCTGAAAGGACAGCTGGTACTTTGGTAGATCTCTCTCTTTGCTTTAACAGATACCTAAGCTCCATGAACAGAACAATGACTGGGAAAAATCGTATCGCTAAAGCTGTTGCCCCCATTACAGCTTCTGCCTCTGTCCAGACAGAGATCCCAATGTCAGTTGAAGGACCAGTTCCATGTGCAGGGTGCCTGCACGCTGAAACTCTGAGGAAACAAGTGGAGGAACTCAGAGAGGAGGTGGCGAGGCTGAGGAGCATTCAAGACAGTGAGATGTACATTGATGAGATGCTTCTTGCAGCAACCAAGCTCTCCAGCATAGGAGAAGATGGGTGCCAACAGAATGACGAAGGTTGGACACAAGTCGCCAAGGCCTGCAGAAGCACCAATCCAACTTCTCCAGCCCTTGAATTGGAGAACCATTATGCAGCCCTGGAAATGGAGGAGATGAAAGCATCTCTGGAAAGGGAAGAACCAGAGCTCAAGTACCCCAAAGTTGCAGAATCAGTGACCACAAGGAAGTGAAGGGTAGTGGTGGTTGGTGACTCTTCTGAGGGGTACTGAGGCGTCCATCTGCCGACCAGACTTGATGTCCAAAGAGGTATGCTGTCTTCCTGGTGCCAAAATCCAAGATGTTGCGGAGAGTTTGCCGAGACTCATCAAGCCCACTGACTATTACCCAATGTTGCTAATCCATGTCGGAACAAATAATACTGCCAGGTATCCCTCTGAGCGTATCAAAAATGACTTCATGGCTCTGGGACAGAGGGTGAAGCAGTTAGGTGCACAGGTGGTGTTTTCTTCAATCCTCCCTGTTGAGGGTAAAGGTCAAGGCAGAGCGGCTCGAATCCTGGAGATGAATGCATGGCTGCATGGATGGTGCCATCAAGAGCGTTTTGGTTTCCTAGACCATGGGATGCTGTTCCAAGGGTTGCAGAGCAGAGATGGCATCCATCTGTCCAAGAAAGGTCGACACGTCTTCAGTAGTAGACTGGCTAATCTACTGAAGAGGGCTTTAAACTAAATTTGTTGGGGATGGGTGAAGAAAGCCCCCAGGTAAGTGATACATTAAATACCTTTATGGAAATTGGTAACAGGGGTAACATATGGAAAGCAGTATGTATAAAAGCCTGTAGCATGGGAAATAAGATCCCTGATGTTGAAGCTTTGGTGGGAGTGGCCGACTTGGATTTAGTGGCAGTTACAGAAACATGGTTCACAGAAAACCATGACTGGGATGTAACTATACCTGGCTATACTTTATTCAGAAAGGACAGGGTAGGAAGAAGGGGAGGAGGAGTGGCACTATATGTAAAAACTACTATTAAAGCTTTGGAAATACAGAGCTTAAAAGGGGGAGAGGAGGCATTGTGGTTTAAACTAGAAAGAGGGAAAGAGAAATCTATTTGCATTGGCGTGATATACAGACCTCCCTCACAAGAGGAAGAGGTGGACAGAGCCGCCCCGGAACACTTCCGCACTGTCTGCCAGGCTCTAATAACCCCAACTACTAGACTTCTGCAACCCAATCTATCTTGGCCTCCTAAAACAAACCCTCAGACCACTGCAACTGGCACAAAACACGGCAGCACGCATAATAGCCGGCACATCAAGACAGGACCACATCACACCAATCCTGAAAGACCTACACTGACTTCCAATCACCTCACGCATCAAATATAAGACCATCATAAACATATTCAAAATCAAGCAACAATCATCGGCCCTCAGCTTACAGACACTCATACAACCTGACAACAGTACATGACCAAGGAGAAGGGGCACTTCGAACCGCGTCAACACACCAAGAGAGATCACCAAGGTCCGAAAGGACACCTCTGAACGAGCCCTTTCCCTGGCTGCACCAACAATTTGGAACCACCTAACAGACAAACTTCGACTAACTACAGACATCAAAGACTTCCGGAAGCAACTAAAGACAACACTATTCATTGAACACTAAGGGATGTCACATATCTACCCACTAATCAGATCAAGACCGAAGACCAAACCCCCTCCCCCACCACTTGTATATAGGAAAGTATAATAGCACACATTGTAACCAGATCACCGGAAACAAACCCCCTCCCCCTAGTCATCGGAATGTATAATAGCGCATAATGTATATAGTTTGCTGTGATACCACCTTGATTATTAAGATAAGGCGGTTTAGAAATACTGTTAAATAAATAAATAAATATAGTTCAACATGAATCTAATATACCCTAACTCACACACACACACTCTGGACCACTGCATGACCACCCTAAAACACTACTGTGATTGTTTGCTGTGAAAACCGCCTTGATTCAAGGAAAGGAGGTATAGAAATCCTTTTAAATAAATAAAATTAAAGACATATGCAGCATTGCTAGGAAAGGGGAAGTGCTACTGATAGGGGAGATTTCAATATGCCAGATGTTGATTGGCACATTCCTGCTGCAGTATCATCTAGAAGTAAAGAGATCCTGGATTCTCTACAGGGAGAACTATTCAAGCAATTGGTAACAGACCCCACACGTGAAGGGGCCATACTGGACTTGGTGCTTACCAATGGTGAAAGTGTTTCTGATGTTGTAATGGGAGATCATTTTGCATCCAGTGATCACCAGATCGTGTGGTTCAGTATTAGGACTAAGGCTGTTAGAATCCATTCAAAGGTGAGGGTCTTAGACTTTAGGAAGACTAACTTTGCCAGGATGGGCCAATATCTCAGGGAGTCGTTAGCGGGATGGGAACAGCTGAGGGATGTAGAAAAACAGTGGGCAAAACTGAAAGGGGATATTTTAAGGGCAACGAACTATTTTGTTAAAATGGTAAATAAAGGTAAAATGTAAAAGGAAAAGGAGACTGCTATGGCTTTCGAAAGAAGTAGCTGAAAAAGTGAAGAAAAAGAGGGAGGCCTTCATGAAATACAAGAGATCACAGAGAGAGAGGAAGACAGGCATCTATATTTGGAAAAACGTAGAGAAGCTAGCAAAATAGTCAGGAAAGCAAAGATTCAAAAAGAGGAGGAAATAGCCAATGCAATAAAAAGGGGGGATAAGACATTTTTCAGATATGTTAGTGAGAAGAGGAAGGGCAAAAGTGGTATTGTCAGACTCAAGGGTGAAGGGGAGGAATATGTAGAAGCTGATGAGGATAAAGCGGAATTGCTTAACAAATATTTCTGTTCTGTGTTCACAGATGAAGAACCAGGAGCAGGACCTCAGAAAACACCCACAAACAGGAACAGAAGCGAGGGACATCTTGAACAATTTTCAGAAGACTGTGTTCGTGAGAAACTAGCTCAACTTAAAGTAGACAAAGCAATGGAACCGGATGGGATACACCCTAGAATACTGAGGGAACTTGGAGATGTTCTAGTAGTTCCATTGACTGACCTATTCAATGCCTCATTGGAGTCAGGAGTGGTGCTAAAGGACTGGAGAGAGGCTCATGTGGTGCCTTTACACAAAAGCAGAAGTAAGGATGTCGTTGAAAACTACAGGTCAGTTAGTTTAACTTTGGTGGTGAGTAAGTTATTGGAAACGCTGCTGAAAGAGAAAATAGTGAGGTTTCTGAAGTCCAGCGGATTACAGGATCCGAGGCAGCATGGATTCACCAGAGGCAGGTCTTGTCAGACAAATCTGATTGATTTCTTTGACTGGGTGATCAGGGAGTTGGACCGAGGGAGAGCCCTAGATGTGATGTATTTAGACTTCAGTAAAGCCTTTGACACTGTTCCTCACAGGCGACTTATAAACAAACTGAGCACCCTAGGGATGGACCCTAAAGTTACTGCTTGGGTTAGAAAGTGGTTGGGTGGGAGGTGAAAAAGAGTACAGGTAAATGGAGCTCACTCTGAGGAGAAGGATGTTACCAGTGGTGTGCCCCAGGGATCTGTCCTTGGTCCGATTCTTTTTAACATCTTTGTTAGTGATATGGCGGAAGGGCTGTCGGGTAAGGTTTGCCTCTTTGTGGATGATACCAAAATCTGCAATAGAGTAGACACCCAGGAAGGTGTAGATAACATGAGGTGGGATCTAGCTAAGCTTGAAGAATGGTCTAGAATTTGGCAGCTGGGATTTAATGTTAAAAAATGTAAGGTCATGCATTTGGGCTGCAGCAATCCAAGGGAGCAATACAGTATAGGGGGTAAAGTACTTTTGTCCACTAAAGAAGAACGGGACCTAGGCGTGGTTGTGTCTGATGATCTTAAAGTAGGTAGAAAGGGTGACAGCAAAAGCCAGAAGGATGCTTGGGTGCATACGGAGAAAAATGGCTAGCAGAAAAAAGGAGGCGATAGTACCTTTGTATAAGTCCTTGGTGCGACCTCATTTGGAGTATAGTGTGCAATTCTGGAGACTACACCTTCAAAAGGATGTGACCAGAATGGAGTTGGTGCAGAGGGTGGCTACTAAAATGGTTAGTGGTCTTCACTATAAAGCATATGAGGACAGACTTAAGGATCTTAATATGTACACCTTAGAGGAAAGGCGGGATAGAGGTGATATGATTGAGATGTTTAAATACCTCCGTGGCATAAATGTTCAAGGGTAGAGCCTCTTTCAATTGAAAGCAAGTTCTGCTACGAGGGGACATGGGATGAGTGATGGGGGATAGATTCAGGAGTGATATGCGGAAATATTTCTTTACAGAAAGAGTGGTGGATCCGTGGAATAGTCTCCCAATGGAGGTGGTAGATATGAGGACAGTAACTGAATTCAAAAAAGCATGGGACAAACACAGAGGATCTCTAAAGGAAAAAAGGGGACTGTTGTAGTTGTTGATATGGAAGGACAGACTAGATAGGCCATGTGGTCTTTTTCTGTCATCATATTTCTATGTTTCTATGTTTCAATAGATAACGCAAATGGCAGGTAGCCAGAGATTCGAAAGGTAGCTTGGTGTGAAGAAGGGAGCCCTCCACCTGGGTCAGAAGCCCCGGGGCATTCCCCAGAAGGACCGGGAGCTCCATCGATAGGCGGAAACCAAGGCTGCCTGGGCCATCACAGGGCCACTAGGAACATGGGCACCTTGTCATGCAGGACCTTGGAGAAGCTCCAGGCGATTAGTGGCATGGGAGGGAAAGCATACAGAAGGCCCTCTGACCACAAGATGAAGGCGGCGTCTGCCACTATCCGGGACGGAAACAGTCGGGACAGCAGAAGCAGGGCAGCTGAGCATTGGCTGGGCTGGCAAAGAGGTTCAGACTTGGGGTTCGCCAGAGTAAAAAAATCGCCACTGCGTCATTCAGGGTCTAGACACGATTCGTGTGGCTGGCGGACCCTGCTCATCCTGTCTGCTAGGGTACTGCCTTGGCCTCAGAAGGTATACTGCCCTGAGGTTCATTCCCTGACCGATCACGTACAGAGGGCTACTGCCTCCTGGCAGAGGCACTGAGACCCTGGACACCCCCGGCTAACACTGTGACCTGGTTACCCACTTGAACTAGCACCGACTGGTTTTGCAGGCTGTGTGGAAGGTCTTGAGTGCCAGAAAAATGGCCTTGAGCTCCAGCAGGTTGATCTGCTGCTGGCTCTCCGCTAAGGGCCAGTTGCCCTGTGTGCGCAATTCTTGCAGTGGGCATCCCAGTCAGTAGGAACGTGCCTGTGGTGAAGAACCTCTGGGGGTCTGGGGGCTAGAAGGGCATGCTCTTCTGCAGGTGCTGTGTGCCTTACCACCAGTTGAGCGACTCTGCTAGTTGACAGGACACTGAGACCCTGTCCCAGAGTCTGCCCGTGGTTTGTGTCCACTGTGAGAGGAGGCACTACTGAGCTGCCTGCATGTGGAGGCAGACATTGGGGACTGCATGGACTGTGGATGTCATGTGTTTTAGTAGGCTGAGCATGGACCATGCAAGCACTGCATGATGGTGCTGCACCTCAGTGGCCAGGACGGCCATTGCCTGGCGAGTGTCCAGACTGGCTACTATGAAGCCAGATTGGAGTGAGGTGAGATTTGCGGTGGTTTAATCATGAACCCCAAATTCTGCAGGATCTTGATGGTATGGGCCATGGCCTGTTGCACCTCTGTGGCCGTGTCCCTTTTCATGAGCCAGTGTCATCCAGGTATGGGAAGACGAAGGCCCTTGGAGACATGGTTACACAGCCACCATTGCCAGGCATTTGGTGTGGAGGTTAGGCCGAAGGGTAGTATTCTGTACTGGTAGTGGTCACTCCCGACCATGAACCTTAGGTACCTCCTGTGACTGGAATGAATAAGGATGTGGGTATAAGCATCCTTTAGGTCCAAGGAGCATAGCCAATCTCCTAGGAGGTAGGGCAGCGATGTTCCAAAGGAGAACATTTTGAACTTCTACCGCACCAAGAACTTGCTCAGGTTTCGCAAGTCCAGTATGGGCCTTAGGCCTCCTGTTCTTTTGGGGACCAGAAGGTACCTGGAGTAAAACCCCTTCCCTCTTAGGTGGTGGGTACTGGCTCCACTGCCTTGTCCCTGAGAAGGCCTGAGAGTTCCTGCAGTAGCAGGGCCTGGTGCAGGGGAGTCCAAGGGGGCTCTCCTGTAAAGAAAGGAGGTGGCGTCTGATCCAGGTGAAGGAGATAGCGTTCTCTGACTACTTGAAGTGCCCAGGTGTCAGTGATGATGGCAGGCCACAGATGGGCAAAATGAATCAGACACCCCCCCATTTTGGCAGCTGCTCCCCCACAGGTGGGGAGGCTATGCTTAGAGAGTCAAGCCAGTGTTTGGGGCTTAGAGTCCTTAGGCTTGCACTGACCCTGGCCTGCTCCTTTGTCCTGGTAATCCTGCTGCAGGGTCTGAGGGGCTTGGTATTCAGGATAGCCTTGGTAAGGCTTGCCTTTCCTGTAGAAGGGAGGCCTTTTCCCCAGCATTTTCTTCTTGGGGAGAGCAGAGGTCTTCCCTGGAGAGCAGAGTCCTGGTAACAAACTCAATCTCGATTCCATCGCCTTATCCTCCATCGGTTTACTGAAGAGGTTTTCACCGAGGGAGGGGACATCAAGGAGTTTCTCCTGGACCCACTGCTCAAGGTCTGATGCCTGAAGCCAGGCCTGGTGTCGGGCACTGATGCCTGCGGCAGCCACCCTCGCATTAGACTCGAAGCAGTCGTAGGTGGCTTGAAACATATACTTCGAGCACTCACTGACACACTTTGTGAGTGTTTGGAATTGCTGGAGGTGATCTCTATTGAGCCCCGCTGTGAAACCTGCAAGGTCTTTATCTAGGTCTTGGAAATACATGCCAATATACAGCTGATATGCTTGTATTTGGCAACCCATCATTGAGCCCTGGTAGCATTTGCGTCCAAGGGCGTCCGGGAGCACAGAAGAGGAGTCTTTGGCTTTTCTGCCAGTGCATGGCTGACTCCACCATGATAGAGGTGTGAGGAAGTTGTGCCTTCCGGAAGCTGGGGACCCGGTACATGGTATCCAGGTGTCGGCTAACTATTGGCACCGATGACGGTGTCTCCCACATCCGAAGGAGGAGTTGCCTGAGGATGGAAGAGATAAGGACCATCAGGGCTTCCTTAGATGGAGCTTCCTACTAAAGGATTTCGAGCTCCTCCGTGTGAGGGTCCTCCTCCAACTCAGTGGTGAGAGACAAGGCCTTTGACATGCCCCAGACAAACTGGAAGAATGAGGTGTCCTCAGGAGGGGACCAGCGTTTTGACGCCGGGGGGGGGGGGGGGGGTAAAGCGGAGACAGATCCGAGTCTTCCAGTCTGAGTAGCCCATCAAGGATTTGAGGTCTGATGGCTTCTGAGGCATCGGTAACCCATGGCTGTTGGTTGGCCGGAGCCACAAGCGCTTGCTGGGGTGTATCTCACTCCAAGACCGGGAGCGGGATCGAGACTCTTGCGAAGGATCGGCTCGAGGCTCAGGGCTCTCGAGGATCACATTGGCGGCCCGGGGAGTCCTCAACATACAGGTGACTGTGGTCTCTGCGTAAGCACCTTCAGAGCTGGGCATCAATGCTTACTGCGAGGCAAGAAAGGCAGTAATGCTGCATTCCAACACCATCATCCTGGCTTCCCACTCAGGAGTTGCAGTCTTTGACGCGGACACTGGGTGACCGGGTTCGGCGTCGGTGAAGAGAGTGCGTTTTCAATGGGACAATCTTCGGGGGTCTGTGATCCGTCACCGAAGGCCTCAGCAACTGTTCTGGGCACCTTGACTGGCCACTTTTGCTCTGACTCATCGGAAACCCTCTGGGGACTGTGGGACCTTGTCATGTGTGTCTGATTCCCTGGATGAGGTTTCTTCTTCTTCTTGCGCTCCTGCTCCGAGGAGCCCTTGTCGGAGTATCTGCGGATTCGATCAGGCACCGCAGGAGCTTTACACGACTCCAAGGATCTGTGCAGGGCCTTAAAGCACGAGGTTACCAGCGACACTGAGGGTCAATCTGACCTGTGGAAGGTGTTGTCCTGCTTCTGCTGACTTTGGATGGCCTTAGTGGACACCTTTTTGCACAGGGCACAAACCTCTGGATCATGGTTGGCACCTAGACACCGGAGGCAGCAGTCGTGTTTATCGGTTAGGGACATGTTCTTTGCGCACCAATCATACTTTTTGAACCCACTGGCCATTGGGACAAAAAGGACCCCTGTGAAGTCGAAGACCTTTGACACGGCCAGCGGTTAGAAAAGGCGTGAAACAGCTGGAGAAAAAAAATTAAACTAAAAATAGTTACGAGACTCAAAGCAGAGGCGACAGGGCTCAGAGGAAGGAAAGGGACCAGTGCTAGCCGGAGAAGGAAATGCACTTTACTACACAAGAAGATCAACTTTTTTTCTGGGGGAGGAAGACGGATGTCTGTAGGGTTCTGTGGAAAAAGGCAGACCAAGTAAGATGGCACCCTTGGGCACGAAGGAGACCACACATGCGTGGAGGCATTTCCCAAAGGCTTTCTTTGAAAGCTGGGGAGATGCTTCCGCAAGGCTCCATCGGCACCAACATCACCCATATGTGAGGACTGACTTCTTGCTTGTTCCTGGAGAAGGAAAGTATTGTTATTCAGAGCAGAGGCTGGTTTAAAAATCTGCACAAAGGAAATTATTTTTAGATCCATGGCATCGAAGCTGCATGTCTCAATGAAAAATATTTTTTTCTTCAGTTCACTGAAGTCTATGTGTGTCTTTCTGCCAGAACTTTTGTTGAAGTCACAAATTTGGATAACTTGTAAATTACATTAAGCAATGTTTTAAAAATGTCCAGGACTTCCAATATAACTTATTTAAATCAACCATGAACTTTTTCAATACATTCTATGCTCAGAATTACTTCACTAGTATAATACAATGAATATACAATGAAAATCACTGATTGATTGACAAAACATTATTTACCTCCGCCTGAAGTTTGACATCATGTGCTTTCTGTTTTTCAGCAATGGAATCATAGTGTCTTGCATTCAGAGCTGCAATTTCTTCTTCACTTAGAGGTCTGGACATAGAAGGGAAGAGAACAGAATTTGCCTTGCCATCCCAAAACACCCATAAATCAGACATTTCAGAAAAAAATAGACTGCGCTGAATAAACTAAAAATAACTATATTGGGGCCAATATTTAAACAGGCAACTCAACACTAAATGTTATCTGGATACCTTTAACCAAATATTTAGCACCACATTTTCCATAGCAGACTTAACCTAAGATGACAAGATTTACCATATTAGATCAGACCCAAGGTCCATTAAACCCAGTATCCAGTTTCCAACAGTGGCCAATCCAGCTCACAAGTATCTGGCAGAATGCCAAAAGGTAAATAGATTCCATGTTGCTTATTCCATGGATAAGCAGTAGACTTCCCTCATACACCTCGTTTATGGACTTTTCCTTCAGGAACTTGTCTAAACCATTTTTTAAGCCCAGCTACACCAATAGCTTTTATCACATCTTCCAGTAATGAATTCCAGGTCTTAAATGGATACATTATACATATCTGAAAATTTACTTTCCTTTAATCCTGCTAGACTAGTCCAGATGATTGGCTTATGCTCCCTTACCAGCAAGTGGAGGCAGACAAACTTCTAGTAATATCATCACTTGTTATACAGCTCTCATACAGCACTGAGAGAAGACAAGATGACACTTCCCAAGCAGTAAGCAAAATTGAAAAATTTAGAAAAAAAAAAGACCTCAGGCAACATTATTAAACATAAACAGCTTTCCCACAAAGAGCATGAGAAAGTATTTGGCTCTCTGACCATGAGGAAAGTGGAGTTAAACAAGACTGACTAGGCCTTTTATGGCAGCCAGCACCCCCAAAACTGCAAAAAGGTTTCCAGGCATCAATATCGCCAATGCAATCAAAAGTCGGCAGGCTTTCAAAGCAGGTCCTGGACTGGTCTAGCAGGATTCAAGGAAAGCACAGTTACTTACCTGTAACAGGTGATCTCTGGGAACAGCAGGAATAAGTCTTCACATATGGGTACGTCGGTACCGACGGAGCCTGCGCGGGAACACTCCCCAGCTTCCGAAAAAGGAAAGCTTTTGGGAGCATCCCACAGCGCCTGCGCGCTGCCTTCCCACCTTTCCTAACCGCCTCTTCTCAGTTCGAGTTTTAAAGCTGAGACAAAAGAGAGAGAGAGGAAAGGAAAGACAGATAGAGACATACAACTCCTAGGGGAGGTGGGTGGGTTGTGAAGACTTATTCCTGCTGTTCCCAGAGATGGGTAAATTAGACTTACCTGCTAATTGTTGTTTCTTAAGGAACTCTAGTCCAGTCCCGGAACCATAGAGTTGTGAACCTCCACCAGCAGCTTTGGAGACTGAAAGATGTCATCGCTTTGATGTCACTGGTACGTATAGGCAAGAACCGCCCACTTCCACCAGCACCTATTGACAAAGCAGATTCAGCAGAGCAACAAGTAAGTAGATAAGAAAATAATAGACTCAACTATTGAAAACAGAGTTCAAAACTGAACCTTACCGAAAAAAACTGGAGCAAGCTCTGGGAACCTCGAAAAAACCAACTTCCCGAGCGGAGTAGGTACTGCTGCGCCAAAGAAAAAAGGGGGCTCCCCTGAGAAACCCCAAAGAACCAGAAGTTCCTATCCACTTGTTAGTCTTCTTACATGGAAAATGAAAAACTTCAGGCTGAACACCCGCGCAATACACTGGGAGGGATACGGGACTGGACTAGAGTTCCTTAAGGAACAACAATTAGCAGGTAAGTCTAATTTACCCTTCCTTTGCGTCCCTCTAGTCCAGTCCCGGAACCATAGAGGATGTAACAGAGCAGTGAATATCAACGGGAGGGACCCGCAAGGGCAGCCTGAAGAACTGACGCACCAAAACGCCCGTCCCCCCGGGCCTGAACATCTAGCCGGTAGTGCTTAGCAAAGGAATGCAGCGAGGACCACGTGGCCGCCCTACAAATGTCCGCCACTGGTACCAAACTGAACTCCGCCCAAGCCGCCGCCTGCGCTCTTGTCGAATGTGCTCGAAGACCTAGGGGAACGGTCTGACCTTTAAGAAGGTAGGCGGAACTGATCGCTTCCTTCAACCACCGCGAAAGCGAAGCCTTAGCCTCCACCTCCCCTTTGCGCGGCCCGCCAAACAAGACAAATAACCTGTCGGACTTGCAGAAAGACGCAGTTTCGCGGAGATACCTCTTGAGGACCCTACGAACGTCCAGGAGATGCAGCCGACCGCCCGAATCCTCGCGCTGCTGCTCCGAAAACACCGGAAGCGACACCACCTGATTAAGATGAAACACGGAAACCACCTTTGGAAAGAAGGCTGGAACCGTACGCAACTGCACTGCGTGACGAGAAAAAGACAGATGGGGCTCCCAACAAAAAAGCGCTTGCAACTCCGAAATCCTCCTAGCGGAGCAAATAGCCACGAGAAACACCGTCTTCAAGGTCAAATCTTTCAGAGAGGCTTCACGCAGAGGCTCAAACGGCGCCGCCACCAAAGCCTCCAAAACCAAATTCAAATCCCACGGAGGAACCACACACCGTCTAGGTGGCCGTAAGAGCAGCGCCGCCCGCAGGAAACGCCGAATATCCGCGTGAGAACCCAACGGCTGACCCTGAATCTTTCCCCGGAAACACGAGATAGTCGCTAACTGCACTCTCAAAGAACTGGCCGCCAGACCCTTCTCCACACCATCTTGCAAAAAGGAAAGGACTTGCGGCACCGAGACCCCCAAGGGACGCAGACAGCGCTCCGCGCACCAAGCCTCGAACACTCGCCACACTCGAATGTACGCCAACGAAGTAGAGCGTTGGCGCGCCTTCAATAAGGTAGAAATAACCGCTGCAGAATAACCCCTGGCAGTCAACCTAGCCCTCTCAAGGGCCATGCTGTAAGCGAGAATCGATCCACCTGAGGCATGCGCAACGGTCCCTGCAGCAAGAGCTCCTTCCGCCGAGGAAGTCTCCACGGCCTGTCCACCAGCAGCCGTATCAGATCCGCATACCACGGCCTTCGGGGCCAGTCGGGCGCCACCAGTATCACGCGACCCCGGTGCTGTTCTATGCGCTGCACCACTTTGCCTATGAGAGCCCAAGGCGGAAACACAGAGAAGCCCCTCCACAGGCCATCGTTGTGCCAACGCATCGAGCCCCTCTGACATTTGCTCCCTGCGCCTGCTGAAGAACCGAGCCACTTTTGCCGACTCGAAGGTCGCCATGAGATCCATGACCGGAATCCCCCATCGCCGAACCAACATGGCAAAGACGTCCGGGTGGAGAGCCCACTCTCCCGGATCCACCCTGCAACGACTTAAAAAATCCGCCTCGACAATTGTCCACGCCTGCCACGTGCTGAGCCGACAACGCCTGTAAATTCTGCTCGGCCCAATACAACAGCAGAGTCGCCTCCGCCTCCAGCGACGCACTGCCTGTGCCGCCCTGGCGATTGATGTAGGCCACCGTCGTCGCATTGTCGGAGAGCACCCTTACCGACTCCTGACGAAGGTACTCTAGAAACTCCTGCAACGCCAAAAACACTGCCCTCATCTCTAACCAGTTTATGGACCACAGCATCTCTTCGATCGACCACAACCCCTGGGCAAAACGACCGTCGTAATGCGCCCCCCAACCCATGAGACTGGCATCCGTCGTCACGAGTCTCCAGGCTGGAGGACGCAGCGACACCCCCGCGGACAGATTCGCGGGCTCCAACCACCAGCCGAGCTCCCGACTCACCTCCGGAAGGCACACCAATCGGCAGGACAATGCATCGCTCTGATGAGACCAATGCCTGAGAAGCGCACTCTGCAGCAGCCGCATATGAGAGCGGGCCCACTGAATGACATCGATCGTGGCTGCCATGGTACCGAGCAATTGCAAGTACTGCCATGCCGTCGGCGCCCTGCACCTGAGAAACTGGCGCACGAGCGTCCTCAATCTCAGCGCTCTCTGTTCCGGGAGAAACACCATCCCTTGTCTGGTCTCGAAGCGCGCTCCTAAGCATTCCAAAACTTGAGACGGAACCAATTTGCTCTTTGCCAAGATGACCACCCAGCCGAGACTTTCCAGCAGTCGTATCACCCGAGCCGTGGCCACCTCGCTTTCCGCGCTGGATTTCGCTCGAATCAACCAATCGTCCAAGTAGGGGTGCACTAGAATTCCCTCTCGGCGGAGCGCCGCCGCCACGACTACCATGATCTTGGTAAAAGTCCGAGGCGCCGTGGCCAGACCGAAAGGCATCGCCTGAAACTGAAAATGTCCCATTGGCACCGCAAAACGGAGAAACCTTTGATGCTGTAGGCGCACGGGAATATGGAGGTACACTTCCATAAGGTCCAAAGACGTCAGAAATTCGCCCGCTCGGACAGCTGCCATGACGGAGCGTAAGGATTCCATGCGAAAGTGGGTCACGCGAAGACACCGATTCACCCTTTTCAAGTCCAGAATCGGACGAAAAGTGTCTTCCTTCTTGGGGAACACGAAATAGATAGAGTATCGCCCGCACCCGCACTGGTTCGCCGGGACGGGCACCACCGCTTTGAGCTGAAGCAGCCGCTGAAGCGTCTCCGCGACCGCCTTCCTTTTTCCCGGCGCCCGGCACGGGGAAAAGACAAAGGAATCTGACATGGGCCGAAGAGGCTCTAGAGCATAGCTGTCCCGAATGACCTCCAACACCCACTGATCTGAGGTAATCTGGACCCAGGCAGGGTAAAAGTCCCGAAACCATCCTCCCACGGGCACCACCTCCACCTGAGTCTGCCGCATCTCATTGTGACTTTTTACTGGTAGAGGTTTGAAAGGGAGTAAACCCCCGACCGGCCCCCCGGAAACCTCGAAACCCTTGACCACGATAGGGGAACTGTCCCCGCTGCGCCTGGGTAAAACGGGAGGAACGAAATCTCCGAAAGTCTCTGGAAAGCCCCCTAGACGCTATCGCTCCCCAGCTCTGCTTAGGCTTATCTTCCGGGAGCCGACCCCCCTTGGTCTCCCCCAGATCCTTAACTAACCGTTCCAAATCCTCACCAAACAGCAGCTTACCCCTAAAGGGAAGCTTACTAAGCCGTGCCTTTGACGATCCGTCCGCCAACCAGTTACGCAACCACAGATACCGGCGGGCCGCCACTACGGACGCCATACTCTTAGCCAAACCACGAATAAGATCGTAATGTATATCGGACAAATAAGCCGTGCCCGACTCCAGCCGTGCCAGATCCTCAGCGTGGCCATCCAACTGCTCCCCCTGCAACCGCTGGGACCATCGCAAGCAGCCGCGTGCCACCCATGCTCCCGCGATCGAAGCCTGCAAGGAAAGGGCACACACATCATATACCTGCTTCAACAAGGTATCTAGCTTTCTATCTTGCACATCCTTCAAAGCCGCGGCACCTTCAACCGGAATAGTGGTCTTCTTAGTGACCGCCGACACTGCCGCATCCACCTTAGGAGAGCGGAAAATCTCCCTGTCCTGCTCCGAAAGCGGATAAAGCCGGGCCAAAGTCCTAGTACCGCGAAGCGCAGACTCCGGCGAGTCCCATTCTTCCTGAATCATGTTCCGAAAGACTCTATGAACCGGGAACACCTGTTGGGAAGTTCGCACCGCCTGCAACAGAGGATCCTCCAAAGAGTCCTACGCCGCCCGCACCACACAAGGCATATTTAACGCCTTAAGAGTCTCCGCAATCAAAGCCGACAACTCTTCCCGACGAAACACCCGGACTACTCTACTCTGTTGCTCCAAATCCTGGAACTCCCCCTCCTCGAAGTCCGCATCGGAGGCTGCCTCTACATCCAGATCGGCCACCCCCATCTCCTCGTCCAGGCGAGATGGCGGGCTGTCATCCCGGACCTCCCTGCGCTTCTTGAGAGGCACCTC
Organism: Ichthyophis bannanicus; assembly: GCA_033557465.1. Classification (NCBI taxonomy): domain Eukaryota; kingdom Metazoa; phylum Chordata; class Amphibia; order Gymnophiona; family Ichthyophiidae; genus Ichthyophis; species Ichthyophis bannanicus. The sequence goes on along the minus strand of CM066032.1, from coordinate 1,199,667,360 downwards.
GTCCTCCCCGGGGATGAGTCCCGAACCTGCCCTCTTAAGCCCCGTAGAGCTACGAGCTGGAGCTACAAAACCAGGCTGCAGCAAGGCAAACGCTTGCTGCATCAACGAAAAAAAATCCGGCGGAATCCCCGGAACAGGACCCCCCTGGATCCCTCCGGACGCCACAAAAACACTCTCCGAGGAAGGACCCGCCACCGGTTCCGCAGGGGCCAAAGAAGGCGGACCGGACTCTCTGGCATCCGAAGGGCCCGCTATCTGTTCCTCAGCAGAGCCCCCCCAGTCTTCTCCGTCACTACCGCTTCAAGGGAACACGGTTTACAAACCCCGGACTCCAGGATCTCGCTACGGCGCACCCCGCAGACGAGGCTGCGAGATTTGGCCAGCATCTTATGCAGAGCCACACCAACGGGCCAATCACGCAGTCCCTCAAGCTCGAGGCCCCGAGATTGGCAAGAACTGCACCGGTTGTGGGGTGGGTTTTTTTTTTTTTTTTTTTTTTTACTTAATTCGCGTATTAGAACCACAGAGCCAAATTGAAACTAAGACAGAGGAGCCACCCCGACACGAAAACGAAGCTCTGAAAACCGTTGGGGACCCAGAGAAAAACGGGCCGTTGAAAAACCCAGCTCTCAAAATGGCCGCCGGCAGAAACTCCCGCGCAAACTACACGTGGTTGGCCGGCCAGACCCCGAGGCCCTCTAAATAGCCGCGGTGATTCCCTGACACCCCCCTCCGCTCTGCGCCCCAAGCGCCGACCCGGAAAACCCCCTCCAACTCACCCGATGCACCGGAGTGGAAGGAGGAAGCGAGAGAGAGGTGTCAGCACAGCTCCACGCCAGAGCACAGCTTACACGCGGCTTCAGCTCCGGCGGAGGTCAGTGAAGAGAGCAAGGCTTACAAACGCACCGCCCCGCAGCGATCCCCTGATGCTGCCCCAGGCCTTTTAGTGCTGCTGCCTGCAGAAGCACGCTCTCTGCCTTCTACCTGCTCCTCACCCTTCTATAATGCGGGTTCGGGAGCAGGGAGGCACCAAAGAATACTCCCCCCCCCCTTGCTCGTTTAAATGCTGGGGAGAAGAACACCACAGAGATAAAGGAGAGACAAGAGCGAGAGAGGGAAGAAGGAGAGAGAGAAAAAGCCACAGGATCAGCAGGTAACACCCCTTCAGCAGCAGCAGCAGACCTGAAACAAAAACCAAAAAGCACCTAATCAGACACAAAAAATAAACTTCCAAGAGAAGGGAAACCTGATATAGGATTTTTTAAAATAAAGCTCTGCTTATTTGTACCCTCCTGAGCCCAGTCCTGGGCTCAGAACCTCCTAGCTGCTTGGAGACTGAAAGTACTGGTGGAAGTGGGCGGTTCTTGCCTATAAGTACCAGTGACATCAAAGCGATGACATCTTTCAGTCTCCAAAGCTGCTGGTGGAGGTTCACAACTCTATGGTTCCGGGACTAGACTAGAGGGATGCAAAGGAACACCTGTTACAGGTAAATAACTGTGCTATCTCCAGGAACAAGCAGGAATGAGTCTTAACATATGGGGACTCCCTAGCTGAAGATGCCTGGGAGACCCCCAAAGATATGAGACCCTGGGAAGGGCTCTACCTCCTCCTATGGATCTCAGGCATCCATCCAGGGAAGGAGGGCAGGAGTTGATTAAGAATGGAACAGGTGTTTGAGAACAGCCTGACCAAACAAGGCATCCCGGCGGGAGTCCTTGTCCAAGCAGTAATGGGCTGTGAAGGTATGAACCGAGGCCCAGGTGGCCGCTCGACAGATCTGGTCGATGGACACAGAATTTAGATGAGCCATAGAGGTTGCCATGGCCCTCACATTATGAGCTGTGACATGGCTCTCCAAAGAAAGGTTCTTACTCTAGTAAGCATAAGAAATACACTGAGCAATCCAATTGGACAGTGTCCTTTTAGAGACTGGAAGTCCCAAATGAGAGGGATCAAAAGCAACAAAGAGCTGGGAAGACTTTCTATGTTGCTGTGTCCTTTGTAAGTAAAAGGCAAGAGCTCTTTTACAATCCAGAGTATGAAGATTCCTCTCTGCACTTGATGCATGAGGAGCTGGAAAAAAAACAGGTAAATATTTTTTTTTAATTTTTTAATTTATTTACATTCTCTTATATACCGCGCTATTCTGCATCAGTGCGGTTTACATTGAACAAACTGAAATTACATTGAACAGGGCATTATAACTCGGAGATAACTATTTTACAGGGAACATGGGCTATGGAGGGTTAAGTGGCTTGCCCAAAACCACAAGGAGCACCTGTGGGACTAGAAACCCCAGTCCTTCCGGCCCAAGGTTGCTGTCCTCTAGTGGGATTTGAACCCCCGACCTTCCGGCCTGAAGTACCTTTCCCCAACCCCAATATACCTCTTGATTAAGATGAAAAGGTGAGACCACTTTAGGCATAAAGTGTGGATTGGTCCTAAGGACTACCTTATCATGATGGAACCTTGTATAAGGTGGATTAGCCACTAAGGCCTGCAGCTCACTGATGTGGCGAGCTGAGGTGACTGCAATAAGGAAAATAACCTTCCAGGAAAGAAATTTCAAGGAGGTGGTGGCTAAGGGTTCAAAAGGTGGCTTCATAAGCTGACCAAGAACCAGATTTAAATCCCATGCCACCGGAGGAGGCCTAATGGGAGGTTTAGTTAAAGTTAGGCCTCTCATGAATCTTGCAATAAGAGGATGAGAGGAAATAGGCTGTCCATTGATAGGCTTAAGGGATGCTGCAATAGCACTCAAATGGACCCTTACTGAATTTGTTTTAAGGCCTGCATTGGAAAGATGCAGGAGATATTCCAATAGAGAATTCAAAGGTAGTGCAAGAGGGTCAAGACCCTTTTCAGTACACCAAATGGAAAACCTTTCCATTTAAAAGCATAGTAACGTCTAGTAGAAGGTTTTCTGGAAGCATGGAGGATATCCCTCACTTGTTGAGAAAGATTCCAGCTTTGAAGGTCTAGGCCTTCAGTAACCAAGCTCTGAGGTGAAGGGACTTGGGGTTTGGGTGCCACAAAGTCCCCTCCTCCTGGGACAGAAGGTCTGGAGCAGCTCCCAAGTCCAGGGAGGGAGCTTGGGAGAGATGCAGAAGTAGAGGGTACCACACTTGGCATGGCCAGCGTGGAGCTATGAGGATCATAGATCCTTGATCCCTCTGGAGTTTGAACAGAGTCTTGGGAATCAAGGGAATTGGTCGAAAGGCATACAGGAAGCCTTGACCCCAGTGAAGGAAGGCATCCTTGGCCTGAACTCCCTGACAAGGAATTCTGGAACAGAACCGGGGAAGTTTGGCATTCCACGGACTTGCAAAGAGGTCTATGTCCGAGGTTCCGCATTCTTGGAAGATTCTGAGTACCTGATCCATGTGCAGGGACCATTCATGTGGAAGCAGGACTCGACAGTCTGTCTGCCCAAGAGTTTTGAATTCCTGGAAGGTATACGGCCAGGAGATGGATTTGATGCTCTCTGGAGAAGGCCCACAATCTTAAAGGTTCGTGGCAAAGCGACAGAGAGCCAGTTCCTCCTTGCTTGTTTATGTAAAACATGGCTACCTGATTGTCCGTATGAATGAGGACTGTATTGTAGCTGAGGAGGGTATGAAAGACCTTGAGAGCTAGAAAAACTGCTCGAAGCTCCAGGTGGTTGATATGAAGAGAGGTCTCCTGTGGAGACCAAGTGCCCTGAGTGGAGAGGTCTTGTAGATGAGCTCCCCAACCTGTCTGGGAGGCATCTGTTGTGAGGGTTGCCTGGGGCAACAACTGTTGGAAGGGGGACCCCAGCAACAGATTTTGGGTGGACATCCACCATTGGAGAGACCAAAAGAGACGTTTGGAGGTTGCTATTTGGTCTGAGAGAGCTCCTGATGCTTGAGTCCACTGGGTGGACAAAGTCCATTGAACTGCTCTCATGTGTAGGCGAGCATAGGGTACCACATGCACTGTGGATGCCATGTGGCCTAACAGTTGTAGCATCTCCCGGGCAGTTAAGTGGTTCTTTGACTGAATCTGGGAGGCTAACTGCACTAGACATTGGCAACGGGCCTGAGGAAGGTAGGCCCTTGCAGTGATAGTATCCAACCAGGCCCCTATGAACTCTAGGGAGTGAGTAGGGGTGAGCTGAGACTTTGGGAGGTTTACCACAAGTCCCAAATACTGCAGAATGCGTCTTGTGCGGTGGTCCAGGGAAATCTGGGCCTCTGACTGAGATGGAGCTCGGATGAGCCAGTCGTCCAGGTATGGGAATACGAAGATTCCCAGAGTGCGTAGAAATGCAGCTACTGCTGCCATGCATTTGGTGAACACTCTTGGAGCAGAGGCCAGACCAAAAGGAAGCACCCTGTATTGGTAATGTTTTCCTTGGAAAAGAAAACGGAGGAACCTTCTGTGAGATGGATGGATGAGGACATGTGTGTACGCATCCTTGAGATCTAGAGAACAAAGCCAATCCTGACTTTGAAGGTATGGAAGGAGAGTGCCCAGAGAAAGCATCCTGAACTTCTCCTTGCATAGAAATTTGTTCAATTCCCTGAGATCTAATATGGGTCTGTATCTGTTTTCTTTGGAATCAGAAAATAGGGGGAGTAAAACCCTGACCCTTGTTGAAGAGGTACTTCTTCTATTGCCCCTTGGGCAAGATGGGTAACCACCTCTTGACCTAGAAGGTCGAGAAGAGATGCTGGAGAATTGAAGTGTCTCACCATGGTGTGAGGAGGAAGGTTTGAGAAATGAAGTTTGTAGCCCTCCCTTATGATGGAGAGGGTCCACTGCTCTGATGTAATTTGCTCCTATCTGGGAGCAAAATGAGCTAACCTTCCTGGAATGGTGAGAGGCTCTGGCTGTTTTAAAGTCAGAAAGGCTAAGTTCTCTAGCATCAAGTCAAAAACCCTGAGGAGGTTGGGTCTGCTGAGTTGCAGCAGCCCCTGTAGACTTAGGCCTGGCCTGTTTAGGTTGCTGACGCTTAGTGGCAAAGCGACCTGTAGATGGATTGTTGGCCCGAAGCAGAAGGGAATCTGCCCTTTTTGAAAAAAAAAAAACACTTCTTGAAGGGTTTTTTCTTGGCAGGAATGGAGGTTGACTTTGAAAGTCTATCCAGAGCAGAATTTTCTGCATCCATTTGAGTGGCTTTTATTTGCCATTCTTTGCCAAACAGGTTTTCACCTGTACAGGGAAGATTTCCTAAGCCATCTTGGACCCAAGGTTCTAAAATCAGAAGCTTGGAGCCAAGCAATTCTGCGAACAGCTATGGCAATGCCGGAAGCTCTGCTGGCACCTTCAAAGGAGTCAAAGGCTGCCCGGTTGGAAAACTTTGAAATGTCTTGAGTATGCTTAAGCCAAATAAGGTATTCTTCCCTTTTATCCTCTGGAAGAAAAGGGAGGAAAGTGTGCAGCTTATCTGCAACTTCTTTCGGAAACATACCCATGTAAAGACTATAGGAGTTGATTCTGGCAAGGAGCATACTGGCTTGGAAGCTTTTCCTACCAAAAGCATCCAAGGTCCTGCATTCTCTTCCTGGAGGAGCAGAAGAGTGTCTCTTTGTACTCTTTATCCTCTTCATAGGTGACTGCACCACAATGGAATGGTGAGGAAGCTGTGTTTTATGAAAACCAGGACAAGGAGGGACACGATACATAGTGTCCAATCTGCGAGAATGAGGAGAAATAGTGAGAGGAGTCTCCCATAAGTCAATCATGTGTTCATAAAGAATCTCATGAATTGGTAAGGTGACTGCCTCTCTAGGAGCCTTAGAATAACCTAAAATATCTAATTTTTTTGCTCTAGGCTCTGATTCAGAGGTTACTGAAATAGAAAGTCCTTTAGCTACTTCTCTTATGAAGTCTTGAAAGGACAAGTCCTCTGGAGGAGACATTCTTCTTTTTGGAGAAGGCGGCTCTTCAGGAAGGGCTATGGATACTTCAGCAGACTCCTCTGATGTATCAGAATCATCAGAGGAATCAAAGTACCGCCTGTCAGGGTGCTCTTCTAAAGCTCGGTACGCGTATCGAGCGGTATCGACATCGGGCGTCATCGGTACCGGTTCGGTACCGATGAGCAGCCCTGGACAGGGAACCGCTGCAGTCGGTATCCTGGTCGATGCCGATGCAGTCGGTACTGGTACCGGCGCTGTTGCCGGTACCAGAGCCGATACCGACAACGGAGTTTGTTGTGGTATCAGTGGCGTCGCAGCTTGAATAAAGGCCTTGATAGCCTGCTGCACGGATAGAACATTCTGATCCATCGACGCCATGAATACCTGGAACTCGGTACCGGAAGGTTGTGCCGGTACCCCAGAGCATTCTAACAGGTGATCGGTCGAGGCCGTGCCATCGATGTCAACCTGTAACCCCATAGGTGGAGCTTTGGAAGCCGGAGCTTCCCGCCGGGGTTGTTTTGCCGGTGCAGGATCCTGGAGGGCAAGCCCGGAGGCATCTCGATGCTTGGAAGGAGATCTACCCTTCGAGGACCGGCTGGATTTATGTTTGGTTACCTGAGATCCATGGGAGGAAGAAGCAGCCCTGGAAGACGTCGATGCTACTGAAGCTGCATTAGAGGGAAACAGCACATGGAGCTTGGCTGCTTGGTTCTGTAAACCACGTTTAGATCAGGACGTACAATCCGAAATGGAGTGTTCAGGACCCAAACATTTAAGACACCATTCATGGGTGTCAGTAACAGAAATAGTACCGCTGCACTTAGTGCATTTCTTAAACCCGGAGGCTGGTTTTTCCATGAGGAAAAATTTCTTATGAGGCCTAAGGCCCAAACAGAAAAAATACACTAAGTGAGGGAAAATATATATAGGTTGTTTTTTTTTGAAGAAAAGAAAGAAAAGACCGGCGGTACCGATCCAGAGTCGGGGGAGGCAGACACGCAACCAAAGAAATAAAATAAAACAAAGAACTTCTTCAGCGGTGACAGGACTCGACCTGCTGCCTCCGTGGCAAAGAAGAACTGAGGAGAGGCGGTTAGGAAAGGCGGGAAGGCAGCGCGCATGCGCTGTGGGATGCTCCCAAAAGTTTTCCTTTTTGGGAAGCTGGGGAGCGTTCCCGCGCAGGCTCCGTCGGTACCAACGTACCCATATATGAAGACTCATTCCTGCTTGTTCCTGGAGATAATAAATAACCAGGTATTAACATTTATCCTGCTAGACCAGTCCAGATGTGTGGAACATACCCAAGCAATCAGGACCCAGGACTGGAGGAAGACAATAATTAAGATAGACTATTCTGTTAAAGGTAGCATCTGAATAACCCCCACAAGCACTCTGCAGGGCTTCATAAAGAATCAATGAAGACCAGGAAGCCTTACAAATGTCCTCTGGGGACACTAGAGCAAACTCTACCTAAGAGGCTTGAACTCCATGAATTGAACTCCTGACAACAGGCAGAATGCACATTGCCCCGAATGGCTTTCAGATACCAAAGAGCAACAGAGATTTAGCCTCTACGAGTGCTTTCCTCCGATCACCGAGGAGGATGGAAGAAGGTCTGATTGGCAGTAGGAATGAGCAATTGCTGTGAAACCAAGCAACACCATCAGCACAGCCACCAGACACTATGAGGGGTCCGTTTGAAGATCCATCTTGGCAACAGTAGGCAGGACCACAGTTTGATCAAACTGATAAAGGGGGAGGGGGCAGCCCCACTGAAGAAAATATAGAATAGGCTTCAAAGCAAAAGAAGCCGTCAAAAGAACTAGAATGGTGTACTCCAACTAAGAGCTGAAACATTAACCCCGGAAGGGTTCGTAAAGAACCAATCCACTAGGGAGGCCTTACAAATGGACACAAAGAAGGGTCCTAACAGGGCCCTCTATCTCATAAGTCCACTGAAACCCAGCAGGACAATCAGGCAGACAGAACTACTTCACTCCAGCTGAAGCGAAGAAGCCGAAATACACCTCAAGAATCCCTTGGAGGCAACTCCTGTAGCAGAACAGGACTGCCACTCAAAACCTGAGCGTTCAGGGCAAGCCCCGATCCAGATTGAACGAAAGAGCTCTAACAGTGGCTAAGGGCCTAGAGGCTGACCAGGTCCCAAGCAGGGAGATTACTGCTATTCCCAAGCAGCTCAAACAGACATGCATGCACTCACAAGGAACAGACCTAAGAGAGAATGCACTAGGAAACTTCATTACCAAGAACCCTTATTGTGTTTCTTATTATAGGCTAGAATATTTTAAAGAGCAAGGGAAGCGCCACACCACTTGGATCAAGAATCTGAGTATCTCGGTGGCCAAGGTCAATCCAGGGCCCCTAGGATCACAAAGTCCAGATATGCCCTTAACCTGTGCAGAAGATGGCTTACTTATGGTCAGAGAGAAAGCTACACAGCATCCCTTCTCTAATCCACTACTGGAGTAGGGCCATCAAGTTTGCCATCTGCAGAACCTTCCTGCTTCTGAAATTACTCCCAAACTGGCATTCACCTGAGTGGCCATTAAATGGAGTACTGGAAGGCCCGTCTTCACATTGAGGCATGGCAGGGCTGAGCTCTCACTTTGCCTGGAGTCTCAAAATTCCGACACAGAAAGTTAGACCATATGCTATCAAAGCTGTGTACAGTACTAGGACAATCAGATGCTCCTCCACCCAACAGCACAATTGTATGGCAGTGAGAACCACTCTGGACCCACAAGTTCTGCTTCAGTAGAAGACACACGACCATCAGGGACAATGTCCAAGAACACACATCTCCTTAATGGAAGCAGTGGGCTATGAGCCTCCCCAAAATCAAACTGATCACTCTGGCCTCTAGGCAAAGATCCCCAAGGGCCTCCTGAGGGGGAACAGAATCCCTGGACCAACTGAACTGGGCCTCACATCTCCAGCCCTTCTAGCTGGTATCCAAGATGACAAGCATCCCTTCTGGTGCTTCCAACCACCTCTTCACCATGTGGTGTGATTAGAATTGCTACTTCAACTGCTCACTGATCTCCTGGGGAAAAGGAAGAGCCTGGTTGAACAACAGAGAACATTAAGACCAAAAGATTATGTGGTATCTGAATCACGTGCATATGCTGGAGGAGCTCAGAGTCAGCTGAGGCTCAAGTGAATCCTCCACCATGAGAAAAAAATTAAATCAAGAGAGTAGGAACCAACCCTCAAGAACTCAAAATTCCAGGATAAGGGGAGAGCAGAGCAGGCCAGCTGTGAGCTGAGAGATACGGAGGTGCGCAGGATGAGGTGAGGACTGCCCTTGATATCAACAGGACCCATTTAAAATCGGGCTACTGCTAAGGGGCGAGCCACAAGAAGCAGATCAGGTCCCTTGCATGCTCTTTAGGAGCACTGGAGGAGCACTGCAGTTATTCCTTTTTGCTGTAGGTTCTCCATGAGGAAAAGAAAAAACAATCTTCCCCACTGAGGGAATCGTTGTTCTGATGGACCGACATCTTAAACCCAAGGAAGCCGGGACTCCTCCTACAGGTACTGTTTCTCCCCAGGCATCTCTGGTGGGAGCTTCTCTAAGCTCCCTTGACTGCACTCCACCTACTCCCCCATTAACTGCAACTCGATCTGTGTCGACAGAGTGTGGTTAGCCATTACAGCAGAGCATTCCACTACCTTTATCTACTCCTTTCTTAGCTGTTACTTGGTCTCCACCCCCGAATGAGTCCAAGGAGGTGCCTGAGTCTCAGGTCTCTTCTTTGGCCAACATTTGAAGGGTGGTGACGAGAACCGAGAAGACTCTGGTGACCACAGTCTCCCAGTTTTGCAAATTTTCATAGGAAACTGTGGCAAGGCTGGGAAGAGCCCAAGAGAGTGTGGATTTTCTTTCTAATCAGATCCTGAAATGTGAAATCCAATGTTCCTCTTTGCAGGCAGTTAGTGCCTCCTCTATTAAGGACAGCTTAACTACTCATCAGATTCGACTCGTTCAAGCCATGGTATTTTCAATATCATCATATGGATGCAAAAGCTGGAGAGTGAAAAAGATAGACAGGAAGAAAATTGATGCCTTTGAATTATGGTGCTGGCGGCAAATACTGCGTATACCATGAACTGCCCGAATAAACCAGTCAGTACTAAAGGAGATCAAACCTAAGCTTTTTTTTAGAAGCTCAGATGACAAGACTTCGACTTTCATACTTTGGACACATGTGAAGACAGAGGATCATTAAAGACATCATACTTGGCAAGATAGAAGGTCAACACAAAAGAAAAAGGCCAGCAATAAGATGGATCGATACAACAGCAGCTACGGGTACCAGTCTATCAACAATAAGCCACCTGACTGAAGACCCAACACAATTTAGGACAACTATCCAGAGGGTCGCCATGAGTCGACACCGACTCGACAGCACTTAACTACTCATCATAGATCAGAATTGCTTGAGAATTCCCTTAAAATCTAAAAATATTTGACTTTTGAATGCCCCTATTATTCACTTGTCGTCTCCTGAAATCTTACTGCGTAAATACTTTAAAGAGAACTTGCCCCTTTCAAATGCTGATGGAATAATGTTTTCTAAAATATTCTCTCTTACTGGTAGGAGGGTTGCTGATGAGCCTGTAGGGGGATCTGATATTTTGCAGCCACAATCTGATTTCAATCTTACTCAATTCCTTGAAGGCTCGCAAGACAACATTCCTAAGCGAGCCACTTTGGTGGTTTCTTTCCTTTTAGAGCAGGATAAGGTTTCAGTGTTTAAAAGTCACTTTAAAGAATAAAGATGCTTTGTTTTGTGGTGCTAAGATACAATTGTTTCAGGATTTCTCGAAGGCGACACAGTTGCACACACAGGAGAGCCTTTGTCTCTCAAGCCATTAGCCCTCGGTGCATCCATAGAAACATAGTAATATGACGACAGAAAAAGACCACATGGCCTGCCTAGTCTATCCTTCCATATCAACTAGAACAGTCCCCTCTTTTCCTTTAGAGATCCTCGGTGTTTGTCCCATGCTTTTTTGAATTCAGTTACTGTCCTCATATCTACCACCTCTCCACTGGGAGACTATTCCACGGATCCACCACTCTTTCCGTAAAGAAATATTTCCGCATATCACTCCTGAATCTATCCCCCATCACCCTCATCCCATATCCCCTTGTAGCAGAACTTGCTTTCAATTGAAAGAGGCTCTCTCCCTGAACATTTATGCCACGGAGGTATTTAAACATCTCAATCATATCACCTCTATCCCACCTTTCCTCTAAGGTGTACATATTAAGATCCTTAAGTCTGTCCTCATATGCTTTATAATGAAGACCACTAATTATTTTAGTAGCCACCCTCTACACCGAGTCCATCCTGTTCACATCCTTTTGAAGGTGCAGTCTCCAGAATTGCACACTATACTCCAAATGAGGTCGCACCAAAGACTTATACAAAGGTACTATTCACCTCCTTTTTTCTGCTAGCCATTCCTCTCTGTATGCACCCAAGCATCCTTCTAGCTTTTGCCGTCGCCTTTTCTACCTGTTTAGCTACTTTAAGATCATCAGACACAACCACGCCTAGGTCCTGCTCTTCTTTAGTGGACAAAAGTACTTCACCCCCTATACTATATTGCTTCTTTGGATTGCTGCAGCCCTTTTTTTTATTCTCCTGTAAGCATGCAATTACACTTCAGGGTGTTAAATTTATTTTCGTACACTCCTGTTGACAGAGAGAAACAAGGGTAGTGGTGGGTGGTATTATAGTTGGTATTTATAAACTGGGTTTAGTACTTGAAATTTTCTCCTTTATTTCTTTTGATTTGGTGACTTCTATTAGTTTCTCCCCTGGATGTGGGCTACGTGATTTTGTATGTTTGCTTTGCTTATTTCTTAATACATTCTATTTCTTTCATGTTCCCTGATGCTTGCTTATTGTAAGTATTTGTAAAACTTTAATAAAATAAATAAATTTTTAAAAATCCCAGGATAAAATCAGGCTCTTCTTGGGACAGCAGGTTCCCAACATCAGCCTTTCCAACCAGAGCTCACCAGATCTGTCTCATCTTTGGCCTTACTAAAGACAATAAATAGGCCACCCAATGTTCAGTCATGGGTGAGTGGGTCCTCTGCATGCAGAGAAGCGCTGCTACCACCACTATTACCCTGGTAACAGTATGGAAAGTAGTGTCTAGTTCCAAGGCAAGGCCTGGACTTGACAAGGCAGCATAGAATGCAGAAGCAAAGCAACAGCTGAAGCTGTTCACAATGGGGAACGACAAATGCTATGGCAAGGTCCAGGAGGTGGGAGCACACCTGCCTGACCGATGCAATGACAAGACCTGAAGGGCTCGATATGAAAATAAGAGATCTGAAGTCTGATGACAACCAGCTTAGGTCTAGAATATGAAGGAAGAAACCTCCCTTCCTGTATTTGCATGTATCAGGGATAACATCTCCAGCGCTGCCACGGAGAGGAAAGGAGAAACAACCTGACCCTGCTGGAAGGGCTAAAGAGAATCCACAAAGGTCCTCGACATGAGCAGAGAGCTTCAGGGAGAATCCCCAGGGGAGACCTTGCATGTACTGCTGTAATTCAAATAGCGAACATTAGAAGTCCCAGGCTGATATGGACCAGAAACTTGAGGGACAGGCAGCTTGTTCATATTGTTGACAGACTTTGATCTTGCCTAAATACTCTAGTTTAGTATGAGTGTGCTCAGAAGTACAGACTGAGCTACATCACAACCAGATGTGCATCAAGAGGGATCACTGATACCCAGTGAAAATGGATTGCAGGCTCCCAAAGTCACCATGGAGGCCCCAAAGGACCCACACCTTTTTTGGAGGGCAACTCCAGCCTCTAAAGCATGGCCTTAAAAGGTCCATCAGCCCTTCTTAGCCCATCTTCCCAGAGTCTCTATGGGCAAGCGCCTCCTCCCAGAGAGAAAGCAACTCTTAAGGGGAACTGTTCCACCATGGACTGGAGTCATCATCAAAATAACTACTGCCACCATGGAGCTGGGAGAGACTCTGAACCAGTCTTAAATCAGAAGCAGCCACCTAGGTGGGCTGCTGCAAGCATCTGAAAGGAGACTGTTAAATGACCATCTGATCAACCCAAGCTAGGTATTTCTAGGAACAAACCTGCAAACTGAGGAGCAAGGGGCACATAAGGACATAAGATATGACATAGTGGGTCAGAACAAAGATCCATCAATCTCAGTATCCTGTTTCCAACAGTGGCCAATCCACGTGACCATTTATAGCTGCGCCCGAGACAATTGCCTTTTTTGCTTCACCTATCACCATGGCCTGGTAATACATGAAGGGGGAAAAAATCTCATAGCCCCCCCCAACCATCACCTAGTATCCCTTTCTCATAGCCCCCTCAGCCCATCACCTGACGACACTCACTCTCTTGCCACCCCAAGCCATCATCTGATCTCCATCTCTCTCTCCTCCCCCCCGAGTCATTATCCAATGTTTTTCTGTCTCTCTCTCTCTTGCCCCCAACCAACCATTACCCAATGTCTTACTGTTGTTCATTCTTTCACCACGATAGGCTCTGCAAGTAGTTTGAGACATGCAATGAAGAAAGCTTGCTAATCTCGCTGTTTGCTGATCTCGCTGAGACTTGAAAACAGCAACATTAGTAAATTTCCTATACTGTGATTAGCTCTGCATGTAGTTTGAACCAAGTGGTGCAGGATGTTTGCTAATCTCGCTGTTTCAAGTATCAGCAAACAGCAAGATTAGCAAGCTTCCTTCACCATGCAGCTGGAATTACATGCAGAGTCTATCGCAGTGAGACATTGGGTGATGGCAGCAAACAAATCCCGGGTGCCAGGATGCAATTTATAGTTGCAATGGCAACCTGTCACTCAGAATTTGTCAAGCCTTGATCTAATGGTCTAACAGACACTTTTCTTTTTTGGCTACAAATGTATTTGAGAAAGTTATTATAAGGTTTTGCTTTCAAGGCAGACTTCCCATATCTCTTGCTATTTCTACCTAAGAATGCTTGAACCTCTGAGGGGTGCTGTGTTATTGCCCCTAGGCTACAAGAATGTGCCCTATGGCTGGAGCCACCAGTAGAGGGTGGAGCCCTCATCCAAGAGCTAGCCTCCAGACATGCATACAGCACCACCCAAACACACATACTGCCAAGGCCTTTTTCTAAGACCAAGACCTTGACCCTTCCAAACCAAGATTGCCCACGCCAAGCACCTCCCGCCCTCAGGATGGGCATCTGCTTCATTACAGCCATGAACTGGTCTTCCACTCCAGGCCACCCCCAAAAAGCTGATCCAGATTGCCCTGAGCCATGGGAACAGCCAAAATGGGACCTTAGTACCCCAGGAGCCTAGTTAAGGGGTTTTCTCCCTAATTGCCCATGCGTAGGGACATGGAGAAATTGAAACATAGCAGAACAGAATATGCACCAGGTATAAAGAGTACCCGCTTGCTAACCTCACTCAAAAACAGCTCTGTAGCTTGTAGAACCACTGTAGCATCCTGTAAAAGGCTAAACATGGCATGACAAAGAAAATGTGACATTTTACTTGCCAGTTAATGTCCTTTCCTTGAGTCCTGCTAGACCAGTCCAGACAAGTAGGTTGTGTTCCCCTACTAGCAGGCTGGTGGAGACAAAGAACCAATGAAAAGCCCACATTTCAATGACATTACTCCAATGCCTCTATTCACCTCAGCTACCAGAGGTCCTTTCAATATTCATCCCAAAGCATATGGAAGAAATATGGCATGCCTCACACCACCTCAACATGGACCACAACGCGTAACCAAACAATAGAGAACTATGTACAGGAAAGCATAAACATAAGGTAAGCAATAGAAGATGAACCTGCAGAACCAAATATAAAAAAACCATAGCTGAACCAAGGGTGCTGCAGCGCAAGAACAGAGCAATAGTTCCAGGGGTGGGTCCTGGACTAGTCCAATAGGATTCAAGAAAAGGATATCAACTGTTAAGTAAAATGACATCTTCCATATCGTCCCGCTAGACCAATCCAGACAAGTGGAATGTACCAAAGCTACATCTCCACTGGGTGGGAAGAAGATACAGCAGCTTGCAAAACCCTTGAGCCAAAGGCCGTGTCTGCCCATGCGTGGACATCCAAGTGGTAATGCTTGACAAAAGTGGAAAGTGATGCCCACATTGCTGCCGACAAATATCTGCAGGGACTACCAAAGTTCTACTCCATGCACAAGGATGCTTACGCTTGAGTAGAATAGGCACATAAACCCTCCTGGACCAATTGGTTCTGCAACAGATACACAGAGGCAATAGCCTCCTTAATACAGTGCCCCAAAGTAGATGTCGCCACCATCTCACCTTTTTGCAGGCCCGCAAACAGCACAAAAAGATAGTTTGAAGGGACATATAGCAAGAATGCTCTGTTTCAGAATAAGTGGACAGTGTGGAAGCAGACTTCCTCAGCCGGCACTTTCTAGATCCTGGAGAGTGGAAAGTTGAGTAAGGAGGCATTTCAGTTAGTTCTATGCCGCTGGGGTCACCACAAAATGGATCTGATGGCAACCTGCTCCATTGCCAAAGTTTGCTGCTGCTTCAGTCGTCACACAGATACTGGGTCCAAAGGCACAGTCAGGATTGTTCTGGTGGCACCAGATTGGTCAAGTAGAGCATAGAAACCCGATGCGGCTCCTGCAGGTGCCGCCTCTTCAGTTGCCTCCATCTCAAGGCCTGTTACGGCAGGGACTGTTCATCCCTTCTTGCTTACAGCATTGGCTCGTGAAAGAAGATGGTTGGCGTATAAGGGTTATTGACAGTGGTCTCCACTCTGCTCAGAGCCCAGAGAAGATCTATCAAGCTAGCATACGTTCAGATCTGGTGTGTCTGAGTGATGGCGCTGTGCTCTACATTTGGCTCCTGAGGCTGCCAGGATGCCTTCTCTGTTGGTCTTTCTACAGGATGGCCTGGAGAAGGGCCTCTCCCCTTAGTTCCCTAAAAGTTCATGTAGCAGCTTTGGCCTGTTTCTGAGGTTCAATGGCTGGTAAAGTCTTGAGCCTTGCACCTAGACGTCTCGTGCTTTCTCCAGGGGTTTTGGCATCTGCATCCTCCCCTCCGATCTGTGATCCCTTTCTGTGATCTGGATCTAATGCTCAGGGTCCTGATGGCAGCCTCCATTGAACCACGCTACTTTTAAAGGATTTGACGCTCAAGACTATTGCGATTTACTCCGCAAGGCGGATTTGCAAGCTGCAGGCTCTGTTTTGCCAAGATCCTTTTTTTTCCTTCAAAGGAAGTCGTTTCCATTCGGTCTGTGCTTGACTTCTTGCTTGATGTGCTTTCTCCTTTCTCGTGAACCAGGCGGTTTGCCTTTCTGCCTTCTCTAAGGAGCAGTGCCAGGGGAAGGATAAGGATCTCTGCCTTGTGGATGTCCCGCGCACCCGCTGCATGACTTAAAGGCATTGAAAGATGCTCTAGTAAGAAATTTGGATGTATTTTGATTCTGCCTGTTTAAGATTTGGAATGCATTTCATTTGTCATCGGGAAGGAGAGGTGCAAATGTCTCCAGATCCCTGGGTACATCCTTCAGGAACATGCCCATATAGAGCATGTAGGAGGTAATTCTATAGGTGAGCAACAATACTTGAAAGCATCAATGGCCGAAGGCATCAAACGTTCTGGAGTCCTTGCTTGGAAGCATGCTTTTTATAATGCGGCGCATAGCAGGAACTACCATGGAATGGTAGTTGAGGTTTCTGAAAGCTTGGGCATGCTAGAACTCAGTGTATGGTATCAAGTCGCTTGCTGACAGGCAGAACCATTAGAGAAGCCTTCCATATACGAAGCATCAAATCTTGCAAGATGTGGTTTATCAGTAAAGTGGCAGCTTCCTTAGGTGTCAAGGAATAATGGAGGATTTCCAATTCCTCTGCTCTCGGTTCCATCTCTGATGTCACAGTGATCTGTAGGCCTGCTGCCATATCCCTAATGAAGTCTTGGAAAGGCATATCCTCTGGCAGTGATCGACATCACTCATGAGGAGGGGATGGGTCTGAAGGATGTCTGGGCTTTCTCGGGAATCTTCCGATGCGTTATCAGAATCAGAAGAAGTAGAGTCAGAGTCTGAGAGAAAGTCAAAGTATCGACAATTTTGTGCTTGATCTTGAAACTTCCAGAATGTCGATGACAGATGATGTACCAATGATCAGTCTGCACAGCATTGGGAGCCTATTGGCTACTGACTATGTCCAGCAGTTCCAAAAGGGGGTATCGGAGGCAGAAGCTCCCCCAATTCAGTTTGAGTGCCGGCATCAGCCCCAGAACCTGCAGTTGTTGGCCGGGTGCCATCACTTGCACTGCTGGAGCTGTCGATACAGTCTGTACCAAGGTTGCCAGGAGTGTGGCCTCTCGATAGCCAGTATGCACTGGCCGAGGGAGCTGATTGATGCCTGGGTGGAATCCTGTATGGAGCTCTGAGCCACCCCAGAGCATGAAACCAGTAGTTCTCCGGAGGTCGATGTCTCGGGAGCGTCCTGGAGCCCCCTCGTGCTTTGGAGGGCAGGGTCTCCGCACCAGAGCTGTTTGACAGGCTGGTCAGCATCAGACGCACCCTTCAGTGAGTCTCGATAGCGATGAAGGGACTTACCTCTGGAATCAGTATTGGTGTTCAATGACGATAACTTAGACTTAGTTATGTGTTTGGACTTTGAGGAGACCTGAGAACCATGAGAGGAGGTCAATGTCCTCAACGATGTGGAAGCCACTGAAATAGAGCCCGGAGCGATCAGAAAACCATACTGTCTGGCCCTGTTCTTTAGGCTTCTTTTTGTCATTTGCAGACACAAAATACAATCATTTGGAACATGGTCAGGGCCCAAAGAATTTAAGCACCAGTTATGTTTATCTGTGACATATATATTACCAGAACATTTAGTACATTTTTGAAACCACTAATGTGTTTTCCCATTGTGGTAAGAAAAGTACACCAATGCATAAACTGGTGATGGAAACCAGCAAAATTAAAAGAAAAAAGAAATAATCATTTGAGAAAAAAAAAAAGAAAAATTGGGACCAGTGTCAGTGAAGGCGCTGGTGTCTATGGAAAGGCAGAGCATAGAATTTAGCAAAAAAATGTTTTTCGGAGGTGACAAGAAAAACAACCTGCTGGTTCTGCAGAAAACAAAGAATTGAGGAGAGGAGTTGGGAAGGCAGATGCGCAAGCGCAGTGGATTGCTCCCAAAGGCTTTCCAATTGGATGCGTTCCCACACAGGCTCCGTCGGTACCGTCACCCATATGACTGAATTCCTGCTTGTTCCTGGAGATTCTACGCCATTTGAAGGCATACACGCAGCACGTTGAGTCCTTGTGCGATGCCAGTAGGACATCCTCCATGTCCCGAGAGAGGTGAAGGTGTGCTAAGGCTAACCGGTCAACAGCCATGCCGTCAGGGCAAGGTTTTGGAGGTTGGGATGGAGAAGGGTCCTATCTTCCGACAAGAGCAAGTCCAGGACATAAGTCAGAGGTCTGCCTGTGACAGCTGCAAGAGTAGGAGGAACCATGGCTGCTGGGGCCACCAAGGAGCAATGAGAATTATTGAAGCCCGGTCTGACTGCACCTTGAGTAGGGTCTTGGGGGACCAGGGGAGTAGGTGGGTACACATACAATAGACTCCTGGACCAAGACAGGAGGAAAGCATCTGCCGCCATACATTCTGGAGTTGGCCTCCGGGAGCAGAATCACAGCAGCTGCGCATTCTTGGGACTGGCGAAGAGGTCCAACGTCAGTGTCCCCCAACATCGAAAGATGGAGATTGCCACCACTGAGTTGAGGCACCACATGGGGGGCTGAAGGACCCTGCCGAGTCAAATCTGCAAACAGATTGCCCTGGCCCAGCAGATAGACCACCCGGAGGTTCACATCCTTCTTCGCGGCAAAGGTCCAAAGGCGGACCGCCTCACAACAGAGAAGGTACAAGCCCATTCCCCCCTGCTTGTTGATGTAAAGCATTGCTACTTGATTGTCTATTTGAACGAGGACAACCTGGTTTGTCAAGTGGGCCTCGAACACCCGAAGGGCATTTGTTACAGCTCAAGAGTTCCAAAAGTTGATCTGGAGGGCACATTCCTCCTAAATCCAGGTGCCCTGCGTTTGAAGACTGTTGCAGTGGGCTTCCCAGCCAAGCTTGGAGGCATCCAGTGTAAGAACATGTTGGGCTGACAGGGCCTGGAAGGATAGGCTGGCCATGAGATTCTGCCGGCTCTGCCACCAGGCAAGGGAGGCCATGAGAGGCTGAATGACCCAGACCCGATCCTGCAGGTGGCCCATGGCCTGAGTCCATTGAGAACTGAGGGTCTAGTGGGTCTATTGCATGTGTAGACGAGCCTCTGGAGTTATGTGAACCATCAACGCCATGTACCCCAATAGGTGCAGCAGGAGACAGGCGGACACCAATGAGCAACCCTGTACCTCTTTTGCTAGGTTCGCCAGACACAGAGCCCATTCCAGAGGGAGGAAGGCCCTGGCCTGGGTTGAGTCCAAAAGGGCTCCTATGAACTCCAGGCATTGGGTCAGTTGCAGATGTGACTTTGGGAAGTTGATCACAAACCCCAAATGCTGCAGCACCCTGATGGTGCAGTGGGCCACATGGTGGACCTCCTCTGGCGAGCTGCCCTTCACGAGCCAGTCAGAGTTAGGGGAAGATAAAGACGCCCAGAAAGCAGCAACTATCACTAGGCATTTGGTAAATACCCCGGGGACCGAGGAGAGGCCGAAGGGGAGCACCCCCTGTACAAGCAGTGGCAGTCTCTGACGACGAAGCGGAGGTAGTGATGGTGCTGAGGATGGATCAGGATTTGGGTATAGGCATCTTTGAGATCCAAGGTGCATACCCAATTTCCTCGCTAGAGTTAGGGCAGCAATGTTCCAAGGGATAGCATCTTGAACTTCTCCTTGACCAGAAAGTGGTTGAGGTCCTGCAGATCCAGGATGGGCTGAAAGCCCCCTGTCTTTTTTGGGACAAGGAAGTACCGGGAGTAGAACCCCATGCCCCAGAGGAGCAGAGGGACTGGCTCTACTACCCGATTGGCGAGTAGGGACTCTAACTCCTTCTGCAGGAGTTCTCTGTGCAAGGAGATCATGGAAGTTCCCCTGGAAAGAAGGGAGGAAGCATCTAGTTGAAGTGCAGAAGGTAACCTTCCTGCACCACCCAGGCAGTGTGATGCCTGGCCAGAGGTGAGCAAAGTAAACCAAATGTCCTCTTGTATCCCTTGGGCCCTGTCTGGGGGGGGGGGGGGGGGGGGGGGGGGGAGGGGGTATACCCAAGAAATCAAAAGCCTCCCCCAGGCTGCGGCTAGGGTGATGTTTGGGGTTTGGGGGCTTTCTACTTACGGGGGCCATGCCCCTGACCCTTGGCCTGCTGACCCTGTTGGGGAGCCTGATAGACAGGAAATTGGGGGTATTTTCTGTAAGCCTTTCTCCCCTTTGGGTGGAAGGTCTTTTCCCCCCGAAGCCTTCCATCCAGAAAGGACAGTGGTCTTCCGGGACAGCTTAGCCCTGGTCAAACTACAACTACAACTCAGCAGCCTTGTCAGTCATGGGTTTGCCAGAGAGGCTCTCTCCTCGGCAGGGGACATTGACCAGTTTGTCCTGCATCTACTGCTCCAAGTCAGAGGACTGCAGCCAAGCCAGACGGTGGGCACTAATGCCCACCACAGCTGCACGAGCAATGGACTCTAAGCAGTCGTAGGCTGTTTGAGTCTGTAATTTGAAGCATTCCTTGACTAAGGATTTGATGGTCCGGAACCACATGAGATACTCACCTGCCAGCCCAGCTCAGAACCCGGCAAGCTCCTTCACCAGTTCCCTCAGGTACATGCCTAAGTACAGCTGATAAGCCTGGATGCAGGCCGCGAGCATAAAGCCCTGGTTGCACTTTCTGCCAAACCTGTCCATGGTGCAGGCCTCCCTTCCAGGAGGGACCAAGGAGCGTGTCTTTTGACTCTTTATGCAATGCATGGCCGACTCCACCACCATGGAGTTGTGAGGTAGTTGTGTCTTTGCAAAGCCTGGGAATCGAGTCGCTGGCTCACTATTCGCAACATCAGGCTCTCCCACATCCTGAACAGCAAGCACTCCAAGATGAAAGGTAACAGCACAGTCAGTGCCTCCCTTGGAGGTGCCTCATAATGGAGGATCTCAAGTCCTCAGCATGAGGCTCGTCCTCTGGTTCTGCCATGAAAGCCAGGGCCTTCAACATTCCCCAGACAAACTAGAGGAACATGAGGTCCTCGGACACGGACCTCCGGCGTTCCCGAGGGGGAGAGAGGTCAAAGGGACATTCCTGTGTAACCGGATGTCAGGTGACTCGTCATCAGTCTCCTAGTCTGACTCTGAGACAGATGAGACCTTGAGCCCTGGACAGTCATCGGAGTGATGAACCGCCAGCACAGAGGGGAAGGAGGTGCCTAATGTGTCGAGCTCGAGGTGCTCGGGGGCGAGTCGCACCTTAAGCGGGAAGCTGACCGACACATCTCCGAGCAAGTTGCAAACATGCCAGCTGGACATCCACCAGGGAGGTCCTCGCAGTGGAGGCTCCCGATCTCTGCATCGATGATCTGGAAGCTCCGGGCATTGGGTCCTGCTAGGCCTCGAGGAAGGCAGCCAGGCTGCATTCCAAGGCCACCATCCTGGCCTCAATGCCAGTAGGCTCCGCAGCGACCAGTTCAGGCCTCGATGGTTATGGAGCCCGAAGCCAGCTCCCTCAATGAGAAATCACCAATGGAATCACGTCAGAGAACCGAGCAAGATCTTCCGACGTGGTGGGAGTCTCCTCATGCAGGGGCAGGTTCAAGGGCTGCTCCTGGCCATCGCCCTCAGCTTCAAATCAAGGGCTCAGAGGTCAGGGACCAGAAGTCTTACTCCCAGTTCTGGGATCAGAACATAAGAACATATGATATGCTATACTGGGCCAGACCAAGGTCCAACAAGCCCAGTATCCTATTTCCAACAGTGGCCAATCTAGTCCATAAGTACCTAGCAGTCTCCCCAAAAGAGACAGGTTCCTCAATGCTTGTATTGGGTCAAGCAGTGATATCCTGGGTCCCTTTTAATAATGGTATATGGACCTTTCCTCCAGGAACTTGTCCAAACCTTTTTTAAACCCAGCTTACACTAACAGCTTTTACTACATCCTCCGGTAACAAATTCCAGAGTTTGATTACACATTGAGTGAAAAAATATTTTCTCTTATTAGTCTTAAATAGGTTACCCTGTAGCTTCAGTGCAAGTCCTAGTCTTTTTATATTCTGATTACGTAAATAATCTATGTTTACCCGTTCCATTCATTAATTTATAGACCTCTATCATATCTCCCCTCAGCCGCCTCTTTTTCAGATTGAAGAGCCCTAACCTTTTTAGCCTCTCCTCATAAATGTATCCGTCCATCCCCTTTACCATTTTGGTGGCTCTTCTCTGTACCTTTTCTAATAACGCCATATCTTAAGATACGGCGACCAGAATTGCACACAATATTCAAGGTGCGGTCGCACCATTTAACGATAAAGAGGCATTATAATATCCTTTGTTTTATGTTCCATTCCTTTCCTTATGATACCTAGCATTCTATTTGCTTTCTCGGCTGCCGCTGCACGCTAGGCAGAGGGTTTTAACATGTTATCCACGATGACTCCTAAATCTTTTTCCTGGGTGGTGGTTCCCAATGTGGAACCTTGCATTGTGTAACCATAGTGTGGGTTGTTCTTTCCTAGGTGCATAACTTTGCACTTGTCCACATTAAATTTCAACTGCCATTTGGATGCCCAGTCTTCCAATTTATCCAGATCCTTCTGCAGTTTTCCACAGTCCTCTTGGGTTTTAACAACTTTAAACAGTTGTGTGTCGTCTGAAAATTTGATAGCCTCACTAGTTATTCACTTTTCCAGGTCATTTATGAATATGTCAAAAAATAGCAGACCCAGTACAGATCCCTGGGGTACTCCACTATTCATCTTTTTCCATTGGGAAAATTGGCCATTTAGCCCTACTCTCTGCTTTCTATCTTTTAACTAGTTCCTGATCCACAACAGTACTCTGCCTTCTATCCCATGACTCTTTAGTTTTGCCAAAAGTCTAATGAGGGACCTTGTCAAAGGCTTTCTGAAAGTCCAGATACACTATATCAACTGACTCACCTTTGTCTACCTGTTTATTCACACCTTCAAAAAAGAATATCAGATTAGTAAGACAAGATCTTCCTTGTCTAAAGCCATGTTGGCTGTCTCCCATTAGGCCATGACTATCTACATGCTGTGTAATTTTGTTCTTTATGATGGTTTCTACCATTTTCCCCGGTACTGACGTCAGGCTCACCGGTCTGTAATTTTCCGGATCGCCCCGGAACCCTTTTTAAAAATTGGCGTTACATTGGCGATCCTCCAATCTTCAGGTATTACAGCTGATTTTAATGAAAGTTCACAGATTACTAA
Source organism: Ichthyophis bannanicus (assembly GCA_033557465.1). NCBI lineage: Eukaryota > Metazoa > Chordata > Amphibia > Gymnophiona > Ichthyophiidae > Ichthyophis > Ichthyophis bannanicus. Next base: position 1,199,643,992 of record CM066032.1, on the reverse strand, counting down.
TAGCAGGTCTGCAATCTCATATTTCAGTTCTTTCAACACTCCTGGATGTATATCATCCAGTCCAGGTGATTTGCTACTATTCAGTTTATCAAATAGTTGTAATACGTCTTCCCGGTGTAGCGATATTTCTCTCAATTCCTCTGCAGTATCACCTTTAAATACCACTGCAGTCTTAGATAACATCCCTACATCTTCTTCAGTAAAGACTGAAGCAAAGAATTCATTCAGTCTCTCCACTTTAGCCTTGTCTCCTCTTACTGCCCCCTTTTACCCCTCTATCATCTAATGGTCCAACTGACTCTCTCACAGGCCTTTTGCTACGAATGTACTTGAAAGTCTTTATTTCGTGTTTTTGCTTCCGTAGCAAGTTCCTTCTCAAATTCTCGCTTTGCCTGCCTTATCAATGCTTTACATTTAACTTGCCAGTGCTTGTGCTGTTTCCAGTTTGTCGTTTGGCTCTTTTTTCCATTTCCTGAAAGATGCTTTTTTGGCAGCAACAGCCTCTCTGACCTCACCTTTAAATCATGCTGGCAGTTTTTTGGACTTTCTTCCACTTTTCTTAATACGTGGAATACAGCTGGTCTGGGCTTCCAGGATAGTATTTTTAAACACCCAAGCTTGATGCAAGTCTTTAACTTTTGCAACCGCTCCTTTTAGTTTTTTCTTAACTATATTCCTCATTTTATCATAGTCTCCCTTTTGAAAGTTAAAAGGTAGTACTGTGGATTTCTTTACTATCCCTCCTCCACTAATTAAATCAAACACGATCATGCTATGATCACTATTGCCAAGTGGTCCCAACACCCTTATTTCTTGCACCAGATCTGGTGTTCCACTAAGGACTAGGTCTAGTATGGCTTCCCCTCTGGTCGGTTCATGAACCAGCTGCTCCAAGAAGCAGTCATTTATTTCATCTAGAAACTATCTCCCTAGCATGTCCTGCCATGACACTGACCCAGTCGATACCGGGGTAATTGAAATCACCCATTATTATGACTCTGCTGTGACTTTTGTTAGCTTCCTTGATTTCTTTGTGCATTTCATCATCCATTTGTTCATTCTGGCCAGGCAGTCGATAGTATACCCCCACTGCCATCATCTTCCCCTTCATACATGGAATTTCAATCCATAGAGATTCTACAGCAAATTTTGTTTCCTGCAAAACTTTTATCCTTTCTGACTCAATGCCCTCTCTAACATACAGCGCAACCCCTCCTCCAATTTGATCAGTTCTATCATTACGATATAGTTTGTATCCAGGTATCACAGTGTCCCACTGGTTATCCTCCTTCCACCATGTCTCTGAGATTGCATTCATATCTAACCTCTCATTTAGTGCTATATATTCTAACTCTCCCATCTTATTGTTTAAACTTCTAGCATTTCCATACAAGCATTTTAGAGACTGTATTTTATTAATATTAATCTGGCTATTGGTAGGCATGGGTAATTTGGAATCTTTACGCTTTGTCTGCACTATACGCAAGGGCATTTGGGCTACTTTACTCTTTTTTGGAACCTCACTGCTTTTGGTAGTATCCTTCAAGGGTACCTTCTTCCAAACCATGTGCTCTCCTCCTCAGCAGACTCCTCTCCAGCACTATCTAAGACCTTGTCTAGGTGGTGCGTGAGGTCCGCTACCTTCACACCAGGCAGGCATGTTACCAGGCAATCCTCACTTCCACCAGCCAACTGAGAGCAAAAAGCTCCTTGCACCTTGTGCACACGTAAGACCCCTTACCAACTGGGAGAAAATCATACATGTGACACTCCATGCAAAAGACTGGAAAGCCGCCATCTTGCTGCTGGACTGCTGTCTGCATCTTTGTTTTAAAGTTGTATTTAGATATTTAAGTTCTTTACTTACTAAGGGTTGCTGGAAATACTTATACTAATAAAACTATACCCAAAACATTTAATGTACTTTGTTCACCTGAAGTTTAATTAATTTCAGGTCCTTAATGTATGCTGATGAGAATAAACAGCTGCACCCGAGAGTGAATATAGCACCTACTTTCCCTTAAGAGTTTAAGCATCTATAAAGCTACCATTATCCCAGGGGTGGGTGGGTGTCGGGGAGGGAAAGAAGACTTAAGACTTCAACTTGGAAACTGTCTTGGACCCACGGGGGAGGTCTTCCAAGGATGATCCCCAGTCTGAGTCTCCCCAACCCTGGGGCTCGGATCGAGCACATGTGCGCAAAGCAGTGTTATATGACTCAGTTTTCTGAGGACAGCGATTCCAGACTATGCCGGAACCGTGGCAGAGGCCTTCAAGCCATAAAGCTCCCTCCAATGTTTTTTACAATTCCTCCGGCTCTTACTCGACATCTGCAGGCAGAGTGGGGAAGTGGAGTCATCATGATCTGCACAGACACACTTGATACAGCAATTGTGGCAGTCCATGATGGACACAGTAAGGGGGCATTTGCCACATTGCTTAAATCCACCTCCCGAAGACAAAGCGGGGAAGACAGCACCTACAAGGTCAAACTCTGACATCTCTTTCAGGGAAAGCACGAGAAAATACCTGCACACCAAAAAAGAAAAAGGACCCAAGAAAAACATAATGCTAAGGCAAGGGAGGCTTTGGGCAGTGAGAAGGTGATCAGGAACCAACCGGCAAAAAGAAGAGCAAAAACGCCAAGTAGAAGGGATAGAAAAATCGAATTTTACTGGGACAAAAGACAGGATGTCTGCAGGGCTCTGTGGAACAAAGATGACTGAGGTAAGATGGCACCTTTGGACAGGAAGGTGACTACGCATGCTCAGCCTGAGTCCCAAAGGCTTTCTTTGAAAGCTGGGGAGTGATTACCGCACAGGCTCGTCAATGCCACTACTCATATGCAAGGACTGAATCCTAACCTGCGTCCCCTGGGGAAACTACCACCGAGTCCTCCTCAGACTTACCTTCCAGCAGCCAGAGCTTCCCTCGAGTCCTTCAATCAACCTCCATAGGTTAAGGTTGGGCATGCAGAGGAATGCAGGACAAAGCGGGGGTAATGACCTGTCTAGCTGCCTTTGAGAACAACGCTCCAGGAGCCCTAGATCCCCACAGGGTACACCTGAGCACCAAACCCCACACCTCCCAAAAGGGGCTGCTATGCAGCTAGCCAACTGAATACAGACCAAAGGCTGTTTCAGGAACTGCAATGCAAGCCAGCCAACAAGTAGGGTGCCGGGGTCCCTAAGGATTCTCAGGGGCTAATGGGCATATGGCTAGTGCCACTCCACCATGTTCCATCTTTGCTGGATCCAAACCACCAATGAAATGACTGTGGAGCTCACCAGCGGAAAAGAAAACTGGAAAAATAAAAAAGACCAGCAGGGGCAACAGGCAAGGCATCGGACCCTGGGCAAGGCAGGGGCATCTCTGGATGCCTGGCAAAAAGTGGGGCAAAAACCAGCAGCTGTGGCAAAAAGCCACTCGAGGCCGCAGGCTGCATTGGGCCGCATGGCTGAGAACTGCCTTGGCAAAAGAAAAAAACAAAACAAAACCCTGCCCACCAAATTCCCCTCGCCCCAAAACCACAGTGAAACAGGAGTTCTGAAGAGGGAATCCTAAGGGAGGCCTCAAACACCCACAACAAGGAGACCCAGCTGCTGATCAAGGACTTTTTTTATTTTTATTTTTTTTTAATTTGAAGGGGATAGACTTAGAAAAGAAATCAAAAGCAGATATCAACATGAGGGAAGGGAGGCCTGGACCCAACTTACCGATCCCTTCAGAGGCCCCACAAGGTTCCCCATGTTCCTCTTCCTCCGCGCCTGTGCTAGTAACCCATAGGAAACAGCACGGACACAAGATGGCTGTTTGCTCCAAGAGACATGAGCATACCCACATTCCGAGCAACGCTGACTCAGTCCTAAGGAGCAGCACAGTGTGGACCAGGCCTATTTTTACTGCTTTACCAGTCCACGCACCTTGCTATATGCAGGAGGCAGACAATATTGGCTTCTCTCAGAGTTGTACCAGAGGATATCCCAAGTGATGACATCACTGAAAGTTGTTCAAGGCTACCTCCACCTACTGGAAAGGGAGCCTAACCCACTCATCTGAGCTAGTCTAGCAGGATGATAAGGTTTATGCATTGAGTGAAAAAAATATTCTCTGATTTGGCTTAACACGTACTAGTTAGTAACTTAATTGCATGTCTCCTAGTCTTTGTACTTTTGAAAGAGTAAATTACGGCTTCACATTTGCATGTATTATTTTAAAGTTTGTTATTCAGATAACTTCAAGCCTACTATTTTGGCAGCCTAACTCATACAGTTAGAGATTATCTGGATAGCACTGAAAGCACAGTTACTTACCTGTAACAGGTGATCTCTGGGAACAGCAGGAATAAGTCTTCACATATGGGTACGTCGGTACCGACGGAGCCTGCGAGGGAACGCTCCCCAGCGTCCAATCAGAAAGCCTTTGGGAGCATCCCACAGTGCCTGTGTGCTGCCTTCCCGCCTTTCCAACTGTCTCTCCTCAGTTGAGTTTTATAGCTGAGACAAAGAAGGAGAGAGAGGGAAAGGAAGAGAGATAGAGAGAGAGAGAGAGACAACTCCTAGGGGAGACGGGTGGGTTGTGAAGACTTATTCCTGCTGTTCCCAGAAATCACCTGTTACAGGTAAGTAACTGTGCTATCTCCAGGAACAAGCAGGAATGAGTCTTCACATATGGGGACTCCCTAGCTTTTGATGCCAGGGAGAGAGCCCAGAAGTTGTGTGTCCCTGGGATACGGCTGCACTTCCCCACCTGGATCTCTGGCATCCCATGAGGGATGGTGGGTAGGAGTTGATTAAGTATGGAACAGGTGTTTGAGAACAGCCTGACCAAACAAGGCATCCCGGCGGGAGACCTTGTCCAAGCAGTAATGGGCTGTGAAGGTATGAACTGAGGCCCAAGTGGCTGCTCGACAGATGTCATCGATAGACACAGAGTTCAGATGAGCCATTGAGGCTGCCATGGCTCTCACATTGTGAGCTGTGACATGGCCCTCCAGAGAAATGTTCTTGCTCTGATAGGTGAAAGAAATACATTGGGCAATCCAGTTGGAAAGAGTTCTCTTGGAGACTGGTTGTCCCAAATGAGAAGGATCAAAAGCAATAAAGAGTTGGGAAGACTTTCTATGTTGCTGTGTCCTCTGTAAGTAAAAAGCTAGAGCTCTTTTACAGTCCAGGGTATGAAGATTCCTCTCTGCACTTGATGCATGAGGTCCCGGAAAAAAAGACAGGTAGGTAGACCTCTTGGTTGAGGTGAAAAGGCGAGACCACCTTAGGTATAAAGTGTGGATTAGTCCTAAGGACCACCTTGTCATGATGGAACCTTGTATAAGGTGGATTAGCTACTAGTGCTTGCAATTCACTGATGCGGCATGCTGATGTGATTGCAATGAGAAAGATAACCTTCCAAGAAAGGTATTTCAAGGAGGTAGTAGCTAAAGGTTCAAAAGGCGGCTTCATAAGCTGACCAAGAACCAAATTTAAGTCCCATGCCACCGGAGGTGGTCTAATGGGAGGCTTTGTTAAAAGGAGGCCTCTCAGGAACCTTGCTACAAGGGGATGAGAGGAAACAGGTTGTCCATTTAGAGGCCTGAGGGAAGCTGCAATAGCACTCAGATGGACTCTTACTGAATTTGTCTTAAGGCCTGCATTAGAGAGATGCAGGAGATACTCCAGCAACGATTCCAGAGGTATTGACCGGGGGTTAAGACCCTTTCCAGAACACCAGATGGTAAACCTTTTCCACTTGAAGGCGTAAGAACATCTAGTGGAAGGTTTTCTGGAAGCATAAAGAACATCTTTCACCTGTTAAGAAAGAGGAAGATCCTGGAGATCTAGGCCTTCAGCAACCAAGCCCTGAGATGCAGAGACTGGGGATTGGGATGCCACAACTTTCCGTCCTTCTGAGAGAGGAGGTCTGGGGCAGACCCTAACTCTAGGGAGGGAGCTCGAGAGAGATGTAGAAGCAGAGGGTACCACACCTGCCATGGCCAATGTGGAGCTATGAGAATCATGTGGCCTCTGTCTCTCTGAAGCTTGAACAGGGTTTTGGGAATTAGGGGAATGGGTGGAAAGGCATACAGGAAGTCTTGACCCCAGTGAAGGAGGAAAGCATCCCTTGCCTGAGCCCCCTGAGCCGGAGTTCTAGAACAGAACCGGGGAAGTTTGGCATTCCACGGACTTGCAAAGAGGTCTATGTCCGGGGTTCCCCAAATTTGAAAAATCTTGGATACCTGGTCCATATGTAGGGACCACTCATGTGGAAGCAGAACTCAACTGAGTTTGTCCGCCCAAGAGTTTTGAACACCTGGAAGATAGACTGCCAGAAGATGAATGTGATGCTCTCTGGCAAGGGCCCACAGTCGCAGAGCTTCGTTGCAAAGCGACAGAGAGCCAGTTCCTCCCTACTTGTTTATACAGAACATGGCTACCTGATTGTCCATGTGGACAAGGACTGTCTTGTGGCTGAGCAGGGTGTGGAAAACTCACAGAGCAAGGAAGATTGCTCTGAGTTCCAAGAGATTGATATGCAGACAAGTCTCCTGTGGGGACCAGATGCCCTGGGTGGAGAGGTCCTGAAGATGAGCTCCCCAGCCCATTGGAGAAGCATCTGTTGTAAGAGTTGCCTGGGGTAGAGGCTGTTGAAAAGGAGACCCCAGCAACAGGTTTTGAGGGGACTTCCACCACTGGAGGGACAAAATGAGGCGACCTGTGTTTGCTATTTTGTCAGATAGGCAGCCTAATGCCTGGGTCCATTGGGTGGATAAAGTCCACTGAGCTGCTCTCATGTGAAGGCGAGCATATGGTACCACAAGAACGGTGGATGCCATGTGGCCCAGCAACTGTAACATCTCTCGAGCAGTTAGAAGGGGTTTTGACTCCGCTTGAGAAGCTAACTGCATCAAGCGAAGGCAGCGGGCCTGGGGAAGATAGGCCCTTGCCTTTGTGGTATCCAGCAGTGCCCCTATAAACTCCAGGGACTGAGTAGGGATCAAATTGGATTTTGGGATGTTTATTACCAGCCCTAAATATTGAAGGATATGCATTGTGCGGGTTATAGCAGTCTTGGCCTCTGATTGAGTGGGAGCTCAAATGAGCCAGTTGTCCAGATAAGGGAAGACAAGCATTCCCAGGGTGCGCAGAAAAGCAGCAACCGCTGCCATGCATTTCGTGAACACCCGTGGTGCAGAGGCCAGACCAAAGGGGAGCACTTTGTATTGATACTGCTTCTCCTGGAAAAGGAACCGAAGGAACCTTCTGTGAGTTGGATGGATGAGAACATGAGTGTACGCATCCTTGAGATCTAGAGAACAAAGCCAATCCTGACTGTGAAGGTATGGCAGCAGAGTTCCTAGAGAAACCATCTTGAATTTCTCTTTGACTAGGAATCTGTTCAATTCTCTGAGCTCTAAAATGGGCCTGAAGCCCCCTGTTTTCTTTGGGATAAGAAAATAGGGGGAGTAGAACCCCATGCCCTGCTGTTGTTGAGAAGGCACTTCCTCTAGTGCCCCCTGGGCTAGAAGTGTGGCAACCTCCTGCTCTAACAGGCTGAGGAGGGAGGTTGGAGAATTGAACTGGTGCACTCTTGTGAGAGGGGTCAAGCTGGAAAAATGAAGCTTGTACCCCTCTCTTATGATGGAGAGTGTCCAATGCCCTGCTGTGATTTGCCCCCATCTGGGAGCAAAGTGACATAATCTTCCTGGGGTGGTGGAGGGCTCTAGTCCTTCTAGAGCCAGGAAGGCTAAGTTCTCTAGCAGAGAGTCAAAGGCCCTGAGGGGGCTGAGATTGCTGGGCTGGAGCAGGCCTCGTAGCCTTTGCCTTGGTCTGTTTGGAGGATTGCTGACGTTTGGAAGGAAACTGAGCTGCAGAAGATGCTCTCTGACTATAAGCAGGATAGGATCTTCCCTTTTTAGAAAAAGGTGTTTTCTTGAACAACCTTTTCTTAGCAGAAGCAGCAGTAGATTTGGATAATCTATCCAAAGCAGAATTTTCAGCATCCATTTGATTAGCTTTTGCTTGTCAATCTTTACCAAACAGATTCTCACCTGTACAAGGGATATTTCCCAATTCATCTTGGACGCAGGTCTCCAAATCAGATGCTTGAAGCCAAGCAATCCTACGTGCACCTATAGCTATAGCTGAGGCTCTGCTTACGCATTCAAAGGAGTCGAAAGCTGCACGGTTGGAGAATTTGGAGATATCCTGGGCATGTTTGAGCCCAGAGAGAAATTCTGGCCTTTTACTGTCCGACATAAAAGGACTTAAAGTCAGCAAATGGTCAGTGACTTTTTAAGAACATTCCCATGTAGAGACTATAGGAATTAATTCTCGCAGCAAGCATGGAAGCTTGGAAGACTCTTCTACCAAAAGCATCCAGGGCTCTACATTCACATCCTGGAGGATTAGAGGCATGTCTTTTGGCACTTCTAATCTTTCTCATTGCAGACTCAACCACAATAGAGTGGTGAGGAAGCTGAGTTTTATGGAAACCAGGACAAGGAGGGACACGATACATGGTGTCCAACCTGCGAGAATGAGGAGAGGTGGTTAGAGGTGCTTCCCACATCCTTAACATGAGATCATACAGAATCTCATGAATAGGTAAGGTAGCTGCCTCCTTAGGAGTTTTAGGATATTGTAAAATATCTAACTACAGCTGTAGGCTCTGACTCTGGGGCCACTGTAATAGAGAGGCCCGAGCCACCTCTCTGATAAAGTCTTGAAAAGACAAGTCCTCTGGAGGAGAGATCCTTCGTTTAGGAGAGGACTCCTCCTGTGGAAGAAGCATCACTGCATCGAATAGACTCTTCAGAATCCTCAGAGTCAGAGAAATCGAAGTATCGTCTGTCGGGATGCTCTTGCAAAGCCCGAAACCCGTACCGATTGGGATTGGTATCGGGAATCATCGGTACCGGGGTATCGGTACCGGAGGGCTGCAGAGGGCAGAGTACCGGCATAGCTGACACCGATGCTGATGTTGATGCCACCGGTACCAGAATCGGTGCCGATGGTGATACCGGAGCCGGTACCGGCGGAGTAGTCTGTTGCGGTACCACGGGCATCGATGCCACAAGGAAAGTCGCCAGACTACGTTCAATGGACAGAATCCTCTGATCCATCAACGCTGCCAATGCCTGGAAGACGGTACCACGCCACGCCATCTAGATCATCCTGGAACCCCGATGATGATGCTTTAGAAGTCGAAGCCTCCCGCCGGGGTAATTTTGCCGGTGCAGAATCCCTGAGGGCAAGGCCAGGGGCATCTCGATGCTTAGGAGATTTGCCCTTCGAGGACCGGCTGGATTTATGTTTAGTTACCTGAGATCCATGTGAGGAGGAAGAAGCCCTGGAAGACATCGACGCCACCGAAGCTGCATCAGAGGGAAACAGGGTACTGAGCTTGGCAGCTCAGTTCTGTCTATCTCTCTTAGACATCATGGAACAGGACACACAATCTTTAATGGAATGGTCAGGGCCTAAACATTTTAGACACCAGTCATGGGTGTCGGTGACAGAGATAGTACCGCTACATTTTGTGCACTTCTTAAATCCTGAGGCAGGTTTTTCCATATTCAAAGGAAAAGGGTTTTGGGGCCAAGGCCCAAAACTGAAGTACACATGAAGAAAAATAATGGAAGAGTGTCCTTTTTTTTTTTAAAGAAAAGAATAAGAACCGGCGGTACCGGTATAGCATCGAGGAAGGCAGACGCGACAGAAAAATAAAGAAAAAATAAAGAAATTCTTCTGCGGTGACAGGAACACGACCTGCTGGCTCTGCGGAAAAAGAACAACTGAGGAGAGACAGTTGGAAAGGCGGGAAGGCAGCATGCAGGTGCTGTGGGATGCTCCCAAAGGCTTTCTGATTGGATGCTGGGGAGCGTTCCTGCGCAGGCTCCATCGGTACCGACGTACCCATATGTGAAGACTCATTCCTGCTTGTTCCTGGAGATTATTTTTCTATCTGGCGAAAACTAACTGTCTCCATAATGCCTCAAACTCCTACTGATATTTGACTGATTTTTGCTCAGCCAAATTAAAGCAATTAGCAGGCAGGGAATTTGAAATACCAAGATTGGACTGGGTAGCTTTCAAAGTTATTCAAACAAATATTCTGAATATCTACATTTATTTAGCTGTGCTTATATACCGCTTTTCACCGGGTCAAAGCAGTTGACAGATAGATGCTAACAGGCATTATTTATTCCTTTGTCCCTGAAGGACTCAATCTAAAGTGTACCCGACGCAATGGAGGGTTAAGTGGCTTGCCCAAGGCCACAAGGCGTGGCCATGGGACTAGAGACCCCAGTCCCTTCGGCCTGAGGTTACTTGTCCCTACGTGGGAATGGAACCCCTGGCTCTCCAGCCTGAAGTAAACTGTCCCAACTACTGAGCCATCAGAGTATCCAGACATTTCTTCTGAATTCTGTAACTGAAGTACTTGGCTCAATTACAGTTTCTAACGCAGGATTATTTACATTGCAATATTCAAAACCCTCAATGGTAGTGAATAGGTGTCAGCTGTAAAGCTTTTCAAACAGCTCTAATCCTGACCTACTCCAATAAAAAAATTCTTTGGTTATTCAGAAAATCAAGTGGCTGGGATGTACTGTAGCACTATAAATAAGCTCTTTTTAGATACTAGTCCTGCATAACTTGTTGATCTACACAACATGAGCTGTGATCACATATCAAACATATATAGTCTACTAGAATCTGATGCTTGCCCGTTTTTGTGTGTAAAATGGGGAGTGGTATGGAAACTAAGAACATGACAGCAAATAACCACGTGGTCCACCCAGTCGGATCAGGTTGCTTCCTTCTGCAATGGCAGGGATCACAGATGATCCGCCACTTCCCCTTCACTTCTTTGAAACTAAGTGAATTTGTTTGGTTTGCATTCTCTTAGCATGCTAGAAATTTCCATGTCCGCCTTTAAATAAAATGTCAAAGTAACCGCCGAAAGCAACTTATGGTTCGTAGGACAGATGCCATGAATTATCAGACAAGAAAATCTTGACTGGTGAACAGACTGTACAAGAGAAACAATACTCCAACAAAGGAAAAGTTTAACATGGTATAAATAAAATAAGTTTCTTAACAATTCCATTAGCACGTCATTGACAGCTTAAAACGAGAACAAAGAAAAGTTTATGGTTTCAACAAAAGGATATACAGTGCATTGCAAAAGTATTCATCCTCTCTGTGTTTGTCCTGTTTTGTTGTATTACAGCCTGGAATTAAAATAGAGTTTTGGTGGTTAGCACCATGTGATATACACAACATGCCTATGATTGTGTTACAATAAAGGATATTTTTCACCTTCAAAACAAAAGACAAAAAACAAACAATGCAGGAGTGTGCATATACACAGTATACACCCCCCCCAAAGTCAATACGTTGTAGAGCCATCTTTTGCTGCAATTACAGCTGCAAGTCTCTTGGAGTGGGTCTCTATTAACTTAGCATATCTAGCCACTAGGATTTTCACCCATTCCTTAAGCTAAAACTGCTCCAACTCCTTCAAGTTAGATAGGTTGCATTGGTGTACAGCATTCTTCAAGTCGTGCTACAGATTCCCAATTGGATTGAGGTCTGGGCTTTGACTAGGCCAGTCCAAGACATTTAAATGTTTCTCTTTAAACCAGCTTTAGCAGTATGTTTAAGGCCACTGTCCTGCTGGAAGGTGAACCTTCATCCCAGTCTCAAATCTCTAGCAGACTGAAACAGGTTTTCCTCAAGAATTGCCCTGTATTTAGGGTCATCCATCGTTCCTTCAATCCTGACTAGTTTTCCTGTCCCTGCCAATGAAAAACATCCCCACAGCATGATGCTGCCACCACCATGTTTCACTGTGGGAACGGTGTTCTCAGGGTGAAGGGAAGTGTTTGGTTTACACCACACATGGCATTTCCCATGATGGCCAAAAAGTTCCATTTTCGTCTCATCTGACCAGAGAACCTTCTTGCATGTGTTTGGGGATCCGCCACATGCTGTTGTGCACAGGGCCAGTGCTAGGGTTTCTAGTGCTCCCCTGCAACCTATAAATCGGCACCCCTACCTCATTATTATTATTAATGTTAGCTGCACCCTACCCTCCTTTTTCCCCAAACCGCTTTGTGAACTCTTTTCAAGCGATATTAGTATTTCTCCTTCAAATCCAGTGTTGTAAGAAAATTGCAGCAAAAGAGCAAATACATAACCAAAATAAAAATACTTGGCATCATACAAACAGGCTGTGATAGTCCAAAAATAAATAAATAAAATCTGATTCTGGTCATCTCACTAACAAACATTCTCCAGTGCCAGGCATATAAAACTGCAGAAGTCACTGAAAATCTACAAAGTAGAATCTACTATACCATAGCAGAATACACTTCCAAAACTCATACAATAAGGGACCTACACAGAAAAAAACAGCACTACAAATACTGCAATACATTCATACACCTATTTGAAAAGCTGTACAGTACAGATCCCTACGTGCAAACTCCATGTTAGCAGAACACCTGACCTTGGTCACAAATTCTGAACACAGACCCTCACCAAGTGCAGAATAAATGACCACAACAAAGTAAAAATACAAATATGTAGACAAAAATTAAAATGAAACCCCAAGAAGCCAGACTCCGCATGTGGTGCCACACTGGATAAGAGATGCAGCAGTTCCCCATACTGTTTGAAATACAAAGACAGCGCAAAGTCCAATCACTAAATTGAAAACAAAATTTTTTTCAACCTTTGTTGTCTGATCTGAGGTTTCTGTTTTCCTCTGTATTCTCTTAGCTCTTTTTCTATGGTCTATAGACCATCTGCCATTTCTTGTCTCTCCTTTTGCTTTCTTCATTTCCTTCCATCAGTCTTTTTCCAGTCCCAGTCACCCTCCCCAGTATCAGCCCCCTTTACAGCCTCCCCTCCCAGTACCTTCCAGTGTCAATCCCCTTGCATTCCCAACACCGCCACTGGTATCTATTCCTTTTTAGTCCCCCTCCTTCTCCATCATCCAGCCCCTTCTAGTCCAAATATCATCCCACGTATCAGCAAATGTCCAGTCCCAGTGCCCACTCCCATGTCAGTTCCCTTCCAGTCACCATCTCCTCTGTCCATCTGCCTTCCAGTGCCATCCCTGGGTGCCAGCTCCCTTCAAGCCCCCACCTTCCCTCCAGCCTCCTCCTTCCCCTCTTTTCCGCTCCCTTACAAATCCTCTTGTGAGCTCTCTTCTAGCCCACACCTTCCCCTCCCCATCAGTTCTCTTCCAACCTCGCTCCTATTACCCAGCCACCTTCCAGCTCCCCCACCACGTGTCTGCTCCCTTCCAGCTCCCCCACCACGTGTCTGCTCCCTTCCAGCTCCCCCACCACGTGTCTGCTCCCTTCCAGCTCCCCCACCACGTGTCTGCTCCCTTCCAGCTCCCCCACCACGTGTCTGCTTCGATCATCCTTCAAAAAAGAAAGCAGCCACGGGAACATTTCTCTGTTCCCGCGGCTCTACTAACTTTTAAACTTCTGGGTCGCAGAGTTTTTAAAGGCAAGAATAAGCATTTCTTATTTCTTATGAGAAACAGGAAATGCTTATTCTTGCCATCAGAAACTCCGCAACCCAGTAGTTTAAAAGTTAGGAGAGCTGCGGAAACAGAGAAGTGTTCCTGCGTCTGCTTTCTTTTTTGAAGCACTGGGTGGCGGGTGGCTAGCAACAGCCCCCCCCCCCCCCCCGTGTCGTCCTGCCATGCTTATTCGGCTTACCGGGTAGTACCGGCCCTGGATGTGCAAACTCCAAACGTGTTTTCTTATTTCTTTCTTTAAGCAATGGCTTTTTTTTGTGCCACTCTTCCATAAAGCACCGCTCTGTGGAGTGCATGGCTTAAAGTGATCATATGGACAGATACTCCCATCTCCGCTGTGGATCTTTGCAGCTCCTTCAGTGTTATACTTGGTATCTTTGTAGCATCTCTGATTAATGCCCTCCTTGCCCGGTCTGTGAGTTTTGGTGGGAGGCTCTTCTCTTGTCTGGTTTGTAGTGGCACCATATTCTATTTTGTTATAATGGAATTAATGGTGCTCCGTGGGATATTCAGAATTTGGAATTATTTTTTTGTAATGCAACCCTGATCTAAACTTCTCCACAACTGTCTCTGACCTGTTTGGAGTGCTCCTTGGTCTTCATGTTGCTTGGCAGACTAGCTGGACCATACCGGTCTTTATCTGCCATCATTTACTATGTTACTATGTTAGTGGTGTTGCAGAGTCAGAGGCCTTTCAGGACAGGTATATTTATATAGGCATCATGTGACAGATCATGTGACACTGACTGCACACACGTGGACCCTAATCAACTAATTATGTGACTTCTGAGGTTTATTGGTTGGACCATATTTATTTAGGGATTCATAGCAAAAGGGATAAATACATATGCGCTCACAACCTTTACGTTTTTACTTGTTTTTTTATATATACAAAGGTATTTTATTGTCATTTCACTTCACCATTTTGGACAATATTGTTAAGTCCATTACCTAACATCCAAATGAACCTCCATTTTCATTCCAGGTTGTACGTAATGCAACAAAACAGGACAAAAACCAAGGGGATGACTACTTTCGCAAGGCACTGTATATGAGACAGGATTAAAAAGAAAAAAAAAGAAAATATCAACTTTAAATATCTTACCTCTGACTAGTTTCTGGACTTTCACCCTATCAAAAAAAAAATATATATATATATTAAAAGGTCATGTCATACTTATCTCAATCTCTACTTTGGCTGACTACTGAATTACAATGCATTTATTTGAATACAAATTGCAATGTGTGCCTTCGAGTCAGCATCGACTCCTGACAACCCAGCAGCTCCTGGGTTTTCTTGGCAGTGTTGGTAGATTGCCAGGCCTTTCTTCCAAGGTAATGGAGTGTTAAGTGACTTTCCAAGGCCATAAGAAGTGCCAGTGGGAACTGAACCCTGACTTCTTTGGGTTTGTTTTGTTTTTTGTTTTTTTAGTGCCGTCAAGTCAGTGCTGACTCCTGGCAACCCAGCTGCCTCTGGGTTTTCTTAGCAATGTATTACCGAAAGTAGATTGCCAGGGCTTTTCTTACAAGGCAATATAGGGTAAAGTGACTTGCCCAAGGTCACAAGGAGTGCCAATGAAAATCGAACCCTTGATCGTCTGGGTACTAGGAAGTTGCTCTAACCACTAGGCTACTCTTCATCTTATGTCCGTATATGTGCGCACACACGTAACATTATCAATCTTATTTAGTGGTATAAAGGATATAAAAAACTTTTGCTGACTTCAGTCTTGAGTGGCCTTGCTGAAAAGAAGACCCACTGTGGTGTTGTGAGAGCACCTCCGAAACCATGGCCTATAGCAGGCATGTCCAACTTCGAACAGGTCATGATCTACTTTTTCCGGCCAAAAGTGCCGGTGATCTACCACCATGAAAATTAAGTTTCAAATTAGTTTCAAATTAAATTTTAACCCAATAAAGTTGGAGGATTCCCCACCCCATTTTTAATGAACCTTCTGTCATTTACTTGGATGTGATCAACTGTTAAGCAAATTAAGCAAAAATAAAACAGAGACAAAGATCCAGTAAGAACTGCGAGGGGAAATGGAAAGTACATTTTTTCTTAAAGTTTTATTGAGTAATAACTTTCTTTAACTTTTATTGAGTAATTTGTGTTAAATTTAGGTCGAGTATTGATCCAGGCTGATCTTGCACAATCTTTAATATTTCGCTCTTGCTCATTAGTGAGAACGTCTGAGCATGCATTTCATCCACCAGCTTTTTGAAGTTGGGTGAATATTGCGTGAGGGCAAGTCTCAGGGACTCCTGGAGATGTTCATCTGTCATGCTGGAACGTTGTGTACTCTGTCATTTTCAGATGGGAAAACGCAGATTCACACAAATAAGTTGTACACTCCTCTTTGGGTTCAGCTTCACTGCATCTTCTCAGGTTGGGAAATTTGTCTCTAGGCACTAGCTTCCAAAACGATTTTTGCTCAGCACGGGTCTTGAGAAAAATGTCATTTTTAAGGGTTAATATTTTGTTTTCAAGAGATGGCTTGTTCAATGAGTAATTTTTACTGATAGCAGCTGCAGTTTCTTTAATGTCCACATCTACTTTGAATGGGTATGACAAGTACTCCACAACTGTTCCAATTTTTCGGAAGTCACAGAACCTATTTTCGAATTCCTGGATAACAGAACAGATTTCTGTCACATACTTCTTGTTCTGAAAAACAAAATTTGGATATTGTCCCAGATGGTCCTGCGTATTAGGAAAATGATCAAAAGTGTTGTTTGCAAGGTCAGTCATCATTAGCTCAAATTTGCTCTTGTAAGATGAAACTGTACTCATCATCTCGCCAATGCATTTGTTTTTACCTTGTAGTTCAAGGTTCATATCACTTAGTTCACCTGTAAAGTCAGTGAGAAATGCCAGATCACATAACCACTCCTCATCTTCCAACTCTGCTTGGTCATCTCCCCTCTCCTTCAAAAAAACTTCATATTTCATTCAGCAAATCACGAAATCTTTGCAGAAAGTTGTGCCTACTTAGCCACCTTACATCTGTGTGCAAAATGATTTCCACTGCCCCTTCATCAAGAGTAAGATTGAAAAGCCGTCTTTGAAGTAATCTTCCACGAACTGAATTTACAATTTTGAAAGTGATGTCCATGACAGTCTTTGTATTGAGTCTCTTGCTTGCCAAAACTTGCTGGAGAATGATGCAGTGGTAAGAAAGGAAATCTGGGAAGTTGTCATGCTGTCTACAGAGGGCTATGAAACCGTTAACCTCACCTGTCATTGCTCTTGCTCCATCAGTAGTGATGGAAACAAGTCTATGCAATGAAAGATTACACTTTGTCACAAAAGAATGGAAATAACTGAATATTTCCTGACTGGTAGTTCTCCCTTTTAAAGAAATCATTCCAAGTAGTAGTTCTTTAACACCGAGTCTTCAAAAACCATCCAGATAAAGACTAGTAACTGGGCTATGTCTCTTATATCTGTAGATTCATCCAGTTGGAGTGAGAAAGCAACACAATTTGAAACATCCTCCAACAATTGTTCAGTTGTGTCTCCACACATCTTTTCTATTCGCCGCACGACGGTATTTCTTGACAATTGTACATCTTGAATAGCAGCTATGATCTCTTTCTTATTTTTAAATCCTTCAAAAAGATTGTCAGCTGCTTCAAGAAAACAATCTTTTACAAATTCCCCTTCAGTGAAAGGTTTGCATTTCTTTGCGATCAGGTTGCTGACCTTGAAGGATGCTATGGTTACATTGACCAAATGTGGCCTTGGCTTCGCCATCAACTGCTGCTGAGTAGCCAATTTTGATTTATGTTCTTTGAGCTTCAGTTTACGAATTTCACTTTTGGGTGGAAAATCAGCATCAAACTTATTGCTATGCAGAGCCTTATGACGACATTCCAGATTACCTTTTTTGGGTAAGGATACTGGGGCGTTACAAATTAGACAACATCACTTGGACTACTTCATCATGGTGAAAGACATTTCTCATTCATCATGAAAGTGCTAGGTTTTGCTCTTCTTTGGAACACTCATCTTCGTTGTACTGGGGTGGCTGGATGGTAAGGCGGCCAAATCTTCTAAGTTAGTATAAACACTGGCTGAATCTGGTCCAAAACTGTCACTGTCCCAAAATATTAAAGATCAACAGGAACGGAAGACCTCTGGACGATGTGCAATACATGGACTGGAGATGCCAAAACCACACATGCAGTTCTAAAAGTAAAAATAAGAATTCATCTTACTGGCACCAATAATCAAATACCACCAAACAATCATCAAAAAAACTCAAACACCTGTCCAGCAAACCAGATAAAAATCAAATACCGCCAAACAAGTTCAAATACCACCACACGCGATTTAATAAATTCTGCACACAGTGCAGAATCAACGCAAAGGCTAGGCAAAATAAAATTGCAGAGGCAAGCAAAAGTCACAGTGGTTTGAACCAATTCGAAGGCAAGGCATAGGCAAGTTAGAACAAAATTGTAAAAGCCTGCCAAAATCACCAAATTCTTGACACTTTGTGTCTGCCCAAAAACGTTTAATGAAAGCGAACTATAAAGCGACCAACAACCAGCACACGACACAACTAATACGGTAAGCGTATTCAGGTAAAGCCCAGGCGAATGGATATCGCCCAGTATATAAACACACTTCTAAGGGGTGTTGGGGTGGGGGCAGGAATGGGTGATTCTGAGAGGCAGGAGACCAGGTATGACGCCGGGCCTGTGGCGTCTCGCCACAGGGCGCAGGCGGCAGCCCCTTGGGGTACCCACAAACTATTGGCACAAAACAAGCGCCCCCAATTCACCCGCAGGCAAGATTCCCACAGGCAGGGAAAAAAAAGACAGGCAAAGGATCAGCAGCGGTGGAAAGCCCTCGGCAGACAACCTGCTGCCACAAGCTCTCTCCTAGTGACGGAGCAAGCTGCTGGAGAGATGGAGCCAAGTGGGGCTGGCAATCTACCTCTGACCCCTCCGCGATCTACCTGTTGGACATGCCTGGCCTATAGCATCGTCCCTGAGGTGCAGGTGTTTTGCATTTGATGACTTGGGAAAAGCTTTGGAGGCTTTCAGACGGCACACGTGAACTTAATTTTGAGCTGTATTTGAAAGTGCCCTGGTTGCTTTCATCTTAAAGAGTTAAGTGATGCGATTATGGTAATTTATGAGTTGTCAAACTCATGTTTCAGGGATTTCTTTTTTTCTATTTATTTATTTTAAAGTGCCATCAAGTCAATGCTAACTCCTGGGTTTTCTTGGCAAAGCATGACCAGAAGTAGATTGCCAGGCCTTTCCTTCCGAGGTAATGGAGAGTAAAGTGACTTGCTTAAGGCCACAAGGAGTGCCAGTGGGAATCGAACCCAGATTTTCTGGGTACTAAGTCGTTGCTCTATTTATTTATATGGTTCTTCTATACCACCCCTTCCAGAGATCAGGGGCGGTTTACAATTAATCTATTCACTGGGCTACTCCTCTATTCAGTAGTAATAGATAAATCTGTATAGAGTAGAGACAGTTATGAAAATATGCTTCATGAATATGCATTACAGTAATCGTGAAAACCAACTGACTAACTGTGCCTCCAGGAGAGGGTTGAGTGGTATTGCTTTAGGGGATAACTTTTCTGTCATTGAGAAGTGTGGGTGGTGAAGGGACATCTGTCAGGTAATTTTATGTGGGTTGTGGTTTAGGTGTGAGATCGGATGGGTGTGTAAGTTTTTATGACGTGGGGAGGAGAAGAAAATCTTTAGCAGGCCTTGTTAAAAGATGTTCTCATCTGGGGGTTCCGGTGACATCATCGGAGCGTATGGTGGAGTAGAAGATCAGCTCCGCTAACAAAGCCTGCCAAAGAGGGGCATAACACCCCCAAGGGCGCAAAAATTAAAGCGGCAAAATGAGAAAGAACTAGGGGAGGAAGACCCTACAAAAAATTTAAGCGAGCATGAGCCGTGGTACTCGCCCGCAGCACTGCATGTGCATTGAGAGAGGACTGTACGGAACAGTGAAGGATGGAGAGACCTGCGAATAGTGCACGCTGTCCGAGTGCGAGCAGGAGAAAGGTCGCTGTGAGTTGGAGCGGCAGAAAGAAGTGGCCGCACTGTCCGGAGGAGAGCTGGAGGCAGAGAGACAGACGAGCCCGGGAGGCGCAGTTGAATCGGCAGCTGGGAAAGGCCCAAGTGAGAAGCCACGTGTTGGGGGAGTGCAGTGCCTGGAGGAGAGCAGATGAGTGCAAACCGGGCTAGAGTACACGGCAGTGAAATGGGCAACACAGTACAACCGGCACCCGGTGGAGAGGTTGGTGAGCCAGACAGCCCAGAGGTGTGTGTGGAGCAGTAAGAGTGTGCGGAGGAGAAGGGGGAGCTGAATTGGAGGGAGAAGACGGCCTCCAGGGGAGTACAACTTGGCCAAAAGAGCCCCTGAAGAGCGGTGCAGTTCAGGCAAACAATATCAAGGCTACATCGGGAGTGGCATAGCAAATAAGCCCAGAGATAAAAGCAAAATAAATCTACAATCGAGTGGCTATCCCTGTCAGGAAGAACAGTAGTGCCTCAATCAGTGGGAGAAGTTTAAGGACCAGACAGAGTACTCCACGGGGAGGGGGAGAACAGTAGAGCTTCTCAAAGTAGCCACTGCCCGTGGAGTAGAACTCACTAAAAATAAGAAATGGATAAATCAAAAAGAGAAGGGGACGTGAAGAAAAAACTGGCGGAATTTCGCTCCTCCTATGCATCATCAAGAGGAGGGAAGGAGGGAGAGAAGGCTGGTAAAATGATGGTGGAATCATCACCAGAGCAAGAGGAGGACACGGAAGGAGAGGAGTGCTCGGGAATGGCTGAGAAAATCAAACAGTGGCTTATAGAACTAAAAGAGGATTTAAAGGAGGAAATTAGTGGAGTAAAAAATGAGTTAAAAGAGACCCTACAAACAATTAAACAAGACATCACGGATCTGGGAGAGCGTGTGGAAGACGCAGACACTCAGTTGGAACAACAAGGGGTAGCAGTGGAGCAAATCCAGAAAGGTTGGGAGGAGCTGAGGTAGGCTCAAGAGGAGATGAAGGTTAAAACGGAAGACTTGGAGGATCGGTCTAGAAGATGCAACATTAGAATGCGAGGTGTCCCGGAGGATCCCAAATATAACAATGAGGAGGTGACTCAAAAAGTATTCTGAGAACTTTTAAAAGCTGCAGCTCTAACAGAGGAGGATGATGGGGACCATCTGAAAATAGCAAGGGCACATAGAGGGCTGGGGCCCATAAGGGACAATCGTCCGAGACACACTGTGGTCTGCTTGAACTCCTTCAAGATGAAAGAACGCCTACTGGGAGCAGCTAGAAAGCTAAGAAACTTCAAGTGGAAAGGACACAAATTGGAAATGTTTCAGGATCTGTTCCAGGGAATGCTGCAACGTAGAAGGGAGATAAAGGAGGTTACGGCTTACTTGATGAGGGCCGACTTGATATAAATGGCTGTACCCGTTTAGATTGCTGATCACAGTACAAGGGTGGTCACGGAGAGTGATGACAAGTGTAGAAGCCTGGAGAGCACTAAGAGACTTAGGAGCAGCTAATCTCCCGGAAGAGGCCAGAGGTCCAGCTAAAACAACAGACAATGATGCAAGCACTACTAGGACGGATAGCTTGAGGTGGCATAGAGCAGCAGAAGGCGGTAGGAGACTGGCCAAGGATCGTCAATGAGGAAAAGTGATTGAAAAAGAAGCAGGCTGAAGCTGAGGACAATATACGGACTTGAGCCAGATGACATCTAATATGGAAAAGATTTTGGGTGGTTGTAATAAGTACCAGATAGAGGTGTTAGTTAGGAAGGGGATGTTAGAGGGAGGGGTGACGGGGGTGGAAAGATGGGAATGGGGGAGGGGATGGACAAGGAGGAGGGGGGCTCTAGGGTAGGGTAGA
This sequence comes from Ichthyophis bannanicus, assembly GCA_033557465.1. NCBI lineage: Eukaryota > Metazoa > Chordata > Amphibia > Gymnophiona > Ichthyophiidae > Ichthyophis > Ichthyophis bannanicus. Next base: position 1,199,622,541 of record CM066032.1, on the reverse strand, counting down.
GGATGCAGGATTTGATAATGAGAATCGAACACAAGAGTGAGTGGGTGGGGGATGGAGGGGGCGTAGGGGTTGAGAGATGGGGGTAGGTGTAAGGAGGGGTAGATGGAGCATGGAAGGAAGAAGGAGGGAGGTGGGGGGGAGGATAGAGGGGCAGGGGTAGGCTGTGGTCCGATATCCGGTCACCGTTATGGAAGTCGTATCTCCTCAGCGGAGAAGTTGGATGGAGAGGAAGGGGGGAGGGGAAGGGAAGGATGGAGAGGAAGGGAAGAGTAAGGGAAGGGGGTGGGGAGGGGGTAGATAGAAGAGGAGAGGCACAGAAGGAAGGGACAGGGGGAGGGGAAGGGAAGGATGAAAGGGAAGGGAAGGGGGTGGGGAGAGGAGGGGAGGCAAAGAAGGAAGGGACAGGGAAACACTACAAGGTGAGTTAAAAATTGTAACACTAAACGTTAAAAGGGCTTAATTCGCCATTCAAGTGGCAGAAACTTTATAAAGAGGTAAGATGTCAAAGTACGTCGCTAGTGCTTATACAGGAGACGCACTTAACAAGGGCAACAGAACATATGTTCAAGCTTACGGGATATGAGACAGGTCTACATGCATCAAACACAGTGGAAAAAAAGAAGGATGGGGTAGCAGTTTTTATAGCCTCCAAACTGAAAGCGGAGGTACAGAAGGTAATTCAAGATAAAGAGGGGAGATATATAATGTTACGCATACAAATTGGGAATGAATGGTATTGCATAATCAATGTTTATACACCAACAGGAGGGCAAGGGGCATTTTGGACAAAATTAGAAGCGGAGGTGGGGAAAATAGGTGAAGGAAACATTATTTGTGGGGGAGACTTTAATTTAACATCCGGATAAGGATGCCATGGGGAAACAGGAGGGCAAAAGAGCAGATAGGAGAAAATATTGCAATTTTGTAACACAGCACTATTTGATGGATACATGGCTATTCTATCATCCTCGGAAAAGGCAGTTCTCATTCTTTTCACATGTACATGGATCATATTCCAGAACAGATGCAATTTGGATAAAGCGTAGTTACTCACCTGTAACAGGTGTTCTCCAGGAGCAGCAGGAATCAGTCCTCACATATGGGTGACGTCGGCGCCGACGGAGCCCTCGCGGAGCAATTTTCCCCAGCTTTCAAAGAAAGCCTTTGGGAATTGCAGCGCGCATGCGCGGTCTCCTCCCCGCCCAAGGGTGCCATCTTAGCCAGTCTGATGACATAGCTAAAAGACAGCATAAAAATTGCAAAAAAACTTAAGCAGATGATTGCAACTCCAAGGGGAGGAGGGAGGGTTGTGAGGACTGATTCCTGCTGCTCCTGGAGAACACCTGTTACAGGTGAGTAACTACGCTTTCTCCAGGACCAAGCAGGAAGTCAGTCCTCACATATGGGACTCCCAAGCTTAAGGCTACCGGAGACCCTAAGCACAAAAATGAGCTCCCTCTAGCTCAGCGGCACAGAAGGAAGGAATCTGCACTGAATTATTACCCACCGGTAGCCCCCATCCGGGATGGAGGGTAGGAGTTGCTCAAACCTCGAAGAGATTTCGGAGGACTGCCTGTCCGAAAGCACTGTCCCTGCGGGACTCCCTCTCGAGACAGTAATGGACCGCAAAAGTCTGGCTCGAAGACCAAGTAGCGGCCCGGCAGATGTCTGCCAGCGGAACAGAGCGGAGGTAAGCCACTGACGTAGCCTTCGCCAGAACACAATGAGCCGTGACTCGACTTTCTAACGAGAGTCCGGCTGCCCCATAAGCCCAAGCGATACAGTCAGCAACCCAGATGGACAGAGTACGCTTGGAGACCGGGAGCCCCAATTTATTGGGGTCAAAAGACACAAAAAGCTGAGCAGCTTTACGGTGCTCCCGCGTACGGTCAAGGTAGAAGTTCAATGCCCTTCTACAGTCCAGGGTATGTAGGACCATTTCAGCTCGGCTGGAGTGTGGCCTGGGAAAGAATGTCGGAAGTACCACCTCCTGATTGATGTGAAAAGGGGAGACCACTTTTGGAAGAAATTTTGGGTGAGTCCGTAGGACTACCCTATTTTTGTAGAACCGAGTGTAAGGGGGATCAGACACGAGGGCCTGCAATTCACTTACGCGTCTAGCGGAAGTGAGGGCTATCAGGAATAAAGTTTTCCAAGAAAGGAAACGGAGAGAACAGGTAGCCATAGGTTCAAAAGGCGGACAGGTGATCCGCTGTAAAACCACATTCAGATCCCAGTCAGGAGCTGGCGGGCGCAGAGGTGGTTTAAGTAGAAGGAGACCTCGGAGAAACCTCGCTACGAGAGGGTCGCTGGAAAGAGGTCTGCCGTCCACCGGCACATGATGTGCTGAAAGAGCACTGAGGTGAACTTTGACGGAGTTGGACTTAAGTCCCAGATTAGAGAGGTAGAGCAAGTACTGCAAGATCACCGACACCGAGCAGGAGAAGGGATCCTGAGACTGCTGGGCACACCAAACGGAAAAGCGACGCCATTTAAGGGCGTAGCATTTGCGGGTAGAAGGTCGCCGAGAAGCTAGGACGACCTCTTCCACCTCTGCCGGCAGCAGAAGGGGAGCAAGGACTACCCTTTCAGCAGCCAGGCCATTAGATTGAGAGATCTGAGGTTGGGGTGTAGCAGGGACCCCTGATCCTGTGTTAGGAGATCCGGTTGAAACCCCAGAGGGAACGGATCCTCTACCGCTAATTGCAGCAGGAGTGGAAACCACGGCTGTCTGGGCCAGCGAGGAGCCACCAGGATCATGGAAGCTTTGTCTCGGAGAAACCTTGAAAAGAGTTCGAGAGACTAGCGGGATGGGAGGAAAAGCATACAGAAGGCTCTCCGACCATGAGAGTAGAAAAGCATCTGCCGCTACTAGAAGGGGATGCGGCTGACGAGAGCAGAAGCGAGGAAGTTGCCGGTTGAGAGGACTGGCAAAGAGATCCATCGTGGGGAGTCCCCACTTCAGAAAAAGTTTCTGAACTACCAAGGGATCCAGGCGCCACTCGTGCGGCTGGAGTATCCTGCTGAGTTTGTCCGCCAGGCAATTTTCTTGGCCTGGGAGATAAACTGCCTTGAGAAGAATGCCGTGACTGACGGCCCAAGAGCAGAGCTTCTGAGCTTCTCGGCAGAGAAGGAAGGAGCCTGTGCCCCCCTGTTTGTTCACGTAGAACATGGCAACTTGATTGTCCGTCTGGACAAGGACGGACTGGTGAGAAGTCAGGTGGGAGAAAGCCTTGAGCGCCAGACGGATTGCTCTGAGCTCCAGGAAGTTGATCTGCTGAGCAGACTCCCACGCGGTCCAGAGACCCTGAGTACATGCCCCTTGGCAATGTGCTCCCCAACCCAGGAGGGAAGCATCGGTCGTCAGCACTTAAGCCGGCTGAGGTGACTGAAAAGGCATTCCGAGCACCAGGTTCGGCCGATGAAGCCACCACTGTAGAGAAGAGGCCAGCGGCCCGGAGATGCGCACTAAGTCGGCTAGTCCGCCGGTGGCTTGTTGCCACTGCTTGCGAAGGCACCATTGAGCAGGCCGCATATTCAGGCGGGCATTGGGGGTCACGTGGACGGTGGAAGCCATATGGCCGAGTAGTCTCAGGAAGCGCCTGGCTGAGACCAGGGACTGGCTGCGAAAACGGCCGGCTAGGTCCATGAGCCGTTGAGCCCTGTCGAGAGGCAGGAAGGCTCGTGCCTGAGGAGTGTGCAGTCTTGCGCCGATGAACTCGAGATCCTGTGAGGGGAGCAAAGTGGACTTTGCGAAGTTTATGACAAAGCCCAAGTACTGCAGAAGAGTCACCGTGCGGTGTGTGGCATCGGTGACCTCCGGAGAGGACGATGCTCTGATGAGCCAGTCGTCGAGGTACGGAAAGACAGAGGCCGTGAAGCCGGAGATAGGCCGCCACCACCGCGAGACATTTTGTGAAGACTCTCGGTGCGGAGGATAGGCCAAAGGGCAGTACTCTGTACTGGTAATGATTTCCTGCCACCACAAACCTTAGGTATTGGCGGTGGCTTGGGTGGATGAGGATGTGCGTGTAGGCATCCTTTAGATCCAAGGAGCATAGCCAATCTCCCTGCTGGAGGTAGGGCAGAAGGATTCCAAGGGTAAGCATCTTGAACTTTTCCCGCACGAGGAACTTGTTGAGGTTGCGCAAGTCCAGGATGGGTCTGAGGCCCCCTGTCCTTTTTGGTATTAGGAAATACCTGGAATAAAAGCCTTGACCTCTCAGGTGGTGGGGCACCGGTTCCACAGCCTGTTCCTGAAGAAGACTTGCTAACTCCTGAAGGAGTAAGTCCCTGTGCAGAGGGAGTCGTGGAGGTTCTCCCGGGAAATAAGAGGGAGGGACCTGGTGGAAGTGGAGAAGATAGCCTTCTCTTACGATTTGAAGCACCCAGGCATCTGAAGTGATGTTGGACCACCTGTGGGCGAAGTGAACCAGCCGGCCTCCGGTGCGGGGAGGAGCCAGCTGAGGGGGAGAGGCTATGCTGATGAAGTCAAAAACCCCCACCCTGCTGAGCAGGGGCCGGTGGTGCAGGCTTGGGGGCTTGCTGCCTACGGGACCCGTTACCCCGTCCCTTGGCCTGCTGGCCCTGTTGGGGAGCTGCGGAGGCCTGATATTGAGGGTAGTGTTTATAGGCAGCCGCCTTTCTCGGGTAAAAGGACTTCTTTCCCGAGCCCTTCTTTTTCTGGGAAGGGGCGGAGGTCTTCCTAGAAAGCCTAGTCCTGGTGAGAGTCTCTGTCTCGATTTGTGCAGCCTTTTCAGCCATGGGCTTGCCAAAGAGGTTCTCACCTCGGCAGGGGACATCGACCAACTTGTCCTGCACCCAGGGTTCAAGGTCAGACGACTGAAGCCAAGCCTGTCGGCGGGCACCGATGCCGGCTGCGGCCACTCAAGCCGATGCTTCAAAGCCATCATAGGCTGCTCGGGACATGAATTTGGAGCATTCCCGAATACCAGTTGTCAAGGCCAGGAACCTCCGCAAAGGTTCCTCGGACAGTCCAGCGGAGAATCCGGCTATCTCTTTAGCCAGGTCTCGGAGATACATGCCCATGTAGAGCTGGTAGGTCTGGACACGACAAGCAAGCATAGAGCCCTGGAAACACTTCTTACCAAGGCCATCCAGGTTACGGGCCTCCCTGCCAGGAGGCACCGAGGAGTGCATCTTTTGGCTCTTAAGCCTATGCATGGCCGATTCCACTACCATGGAATGGTGCGGTAGCTGTGCTTTTTGGAAGCCAGGACTCTTGCGGACTCGATAGATGGAATCGACCCGCTTGCTTAATACCGGCGACGAGGCCGGACTCTCCCACATGCGGAAGAGTAGTCGTTCCAGCATGGGAGGAACCGGTACAGTAAAGTGTTCCCTGGCGGGAGAGTCATACTGAAGGGCGTCGAGCTCTTCGGCTCGAGGCTCCTCCTCGGGATCCGCAGGGAAGGCCAAAGCCTTGGCCATATCCCTGACGAAGTCCGAGAACCGGGCATCCTCCGGAGGGGACTGCTTCCGAGGTTCGGACTCAGGTGAGTCCGAGGGGACACACCGAGTCCGAAACGAATCAGGTGACTCTTCCTCTTCAGACTCCCAGGCCGACTCCGAGGAGGAATCGGTGGGGTCGGCTCGGGTAGGCGGAGGCGTCGGCCGCCCCGACACCGAGGGAGTCGGCGTCGACGACCTCGGTCCCGAACGGGAGGCCGAGGGTGACCTCGACCGAGGATCGACTCGAGTTCGCATGGACTCGAGGATCGGCTCGGTCTCCGGGGTCGACTTAGACGTCGACGTCCCAGCGGTCGGGGCAGTGGCGCCAGCGAGGCTAGTGATCAGTGCCCGCTGCTGGTCCATGAAGGCAGATAGTCTGCTCTCCAAGGCCGTCAACCTGAGTCCGACCTCAGGTGACCCAGCAGCCCCCGACTCGGGCCCCGACGTCGGACCTCTCGGAGGCGAGTCCAGGAGGACTACAGGACTTACCCGAGCAGGCAACTCCGACTCCAGACGAGGTCGCTTCGGGAGGTGCTCCTTCTCCAAAGACCCGGGACGGCTATCGGGGCTATGCGACCTGGCCCTCGCGGAGCCAGGAGCGTCCACCGACGCCGCCCTCGCGGGTTTTATCTTCCGTCGATGGTCCCCGGAGGGAGAACCCCTGTCGGAGGAGCTTCGGTGATGGTCAGAGCTGAAACCTCTGGACGCCGAGGCCTCCGACGAGGTCCGGGTACGGCCGGGGTCAGCGAAGATTCTTTCCCGCTGGTGCCGCCGACTCCTTAACGCTTTGGAGGACATTTTGCCGCAGGCCCCACAGATCAGTTCTTCGTGATCCGGGCCCAGGCAGCGGAGGCAATTATCGTGTGTCAGTGAGTGACATATTTCTGTCACACTGGACACACCGCTTGAAACCACTGGCAGCCATCGGGGGAAAAAGGGCCCCTGCAAGGTCAAAGGACCGGGCTGCCAGCGAAAAAACCGAAAAAACGAAACTGACCAAAAATCAGAAAAACCGAAAAATAAGAGAAGGACTCGCAACGGCGTCGCGAGTCCGGGCAGGAAAAAGACCGGCGTCGAACCGAAGGAAAAAAGAGAAATAAATCACTAAAATCAACTTTTTCAGCGGGGACACGACGGGTACGTCTGTAGGGCTCCGCGGAAAAAAGAAGACTGGCTAAGATGGCACCCTTGGGCGGGAAGGAGACCGCGCATGCGCGCTGCAATTCCCAAAGGCTTTCTTTGAAAGCTGGGGAAAATTGCTCCACGAGGGCTCCGTCGGCGCCGACGTCACCCATATGTGAGGACTGACTTCCTGCTTGGTCCTGGAGAACAAAGGAATTGGCGGGAAGGGTTAAGGGGGCTGATATGGACTCTATAACCTGGTCCGATCATGCATTGGTGGAGGTCAGGTTGACATTGGAGGGAGAGAAAGGAGGCATACAGTTCTGGCGGTTAAACGAATCCTTGTTGGAGGATAAGAGGGCTAGAAAAGAGATAGAACGGGAGACACTGGAATACTTTAGATGGATATAAGGCAGTAGTGCGGGGAGTCTTCCTCAAATGGGGGGCACGCAAAAAGAGGGAGAGGGAGGAGAGCGAGCGGGAACTGAGAGAAAAATTAATGGCACTGGAAGCATTAGATGGGCAAGATGGAAGAGGAACGTACAGAGGCCAAGTGCTGGCGGTTAGGGCACAATTAAATGCTATGCAGGCAGACATTATAAGATACCGAATGCAATTACTGAGACAGAGGTTTTTTGAGGGGGGAAATAAAGCGGGGCGATGCATGGCGCAGAGACTGAAACAAAGGAAACCAAAATCACAAATATTGCGAATTAGGAACCGGGAGGGGAAATTGGTTTGTAAAGATGGGGGATATAAGAGAGGTCTTTAAAAGAAATTATTAAGAATTGTATGCAACTCGGGCCCCTCCGGACTCGGAAAGAGTACAAAGCTATTTGGACTCTATTAAGATCCCGACATTGAGTAAGGAGGAACAAAACCAGTTAAATACAGCAATTGTGGCAGGGGAGATTTTACAGGCAATAAAACAGTTAAAGGTAGACAAGGCACCAGGTTTGGATGGGCTCACAGCAAGATTCTACAGAAACTTTGGAGAGCTCTTAATAGCTACCCTGCTGAGGCTGTTTAATCTACCAAGGGAGGGTTGGGTGCTAGCAGACTATGGGCTGGGCTGGGATCATAAAGAGGGTAAGGATCAGCAGGACTGTAAGTCATACAGACCAACTTCCTTACTCAACTTAGATGCCAAATTATTGGCTAAAATATTAGCAACTCGTTTAAATAAGGTTATTGGGAAGTTGATCCATCAAGGATCAAGCAGGGTTTATTCCAGGGAGGTAGGTGGCGGATAACATTTGGAAGACTCTGAACACTATTTGGGCAGTGGGACAAAGTGATTAGGAGGCCTTGTTAATGTCCTTAGACACAGAGAAAGCGTTTGACCAGGTGTCTTGGTCCTTCCTATTCCAGGTTATGGACAGAATGGGGTTGGGAGGGGAATTTAAGGGGTGAGTGGAAGCATTATACCGGGACAGAAAGGCATGTGTTCGGGTAAATGGTGCATACTCTGCCTTTTTCGAGCAGGAGAGAGGGACAAGGCAGGGTTGCCCATTGTCACCCTTATTATTTGCAATCTCATTAGAACCATTTGCTAAGAGAGTGCGAGCCAGGGAGGATTTGCAGGGTATAATGGTAGGGAAAGCACAGTTACTTACCTGTAACAGGTAATCTCTGGGAACAGCAGGAATAAGTCTTCACATATGGGTACGTTGGTACCGACGGAGCCTGCGTGGGAATGCTTCCCAGCGTCCAGAAAGAAAGCTTTTGGGAGCATCCCACGCGGATGCGTGCTGCCTTCCCGCCCATTTACTTCCCTCTCATCAGTTGGGCTTGTAGCTGAGACCAAAGGAGGGAAGTAGACAAATTAGAAAGAGAGAGAGAGAGAGAGAGAGAGAGAAAAGAGAGAGAGAGAGACACACACAACTCCTAGGGGAGGTGGGTGGGTTGTGAAGACTTATTCCTGCTGTTCCCAGAGATCACCTATTACAGGCAACTAACTGTGCTATCTCCAGGAACAAGCAGGAATGAGTCTTCACATATGGGGACTCCCAAGCTAAGATGCCTGGAGGAGGCCCCAGCATGTTGCAAATCTAAAGATGGGCCATGCTTATCCCTCAAAACCTCAGGCATCCAAGGGATGGAAGGTAGGAGTTGAACTAGCAAAGAATAAAAGAGGTGCTGTGGAACAGCTTGACTAAACAAGGTTATCCAGAGGGGAGTCCTTGTGTAAATCATAAATATTAGAAAAGTATTGAATTAAATTTTCTAATATGGATGTCAGTCAAGAATATTGCAAAAATGATTGTTGAGGGTAATATGGATCTGTGGTTGAGAGCCAGTACATTATCCTCAAAGAAATTCCCTCAATGTGAAGTAGAGGGAAAAAAATAAATTTTGCAATACAGTAAGAGATAAGCCCTCATGGCCAGTACTAACCCCAGAAGAAGTACTGGGGGAGTTCAATGAGGTTGGACTTTTGAGAAATAGCTGAAGCTTCTGTAAAGTGCAAAAAATTGAACTTCTTGTCCTTGGAGCAGAATAAAGTCCTAGGAAAGTGTGGAGATAATCTGACTGGTTTGGATGAAAAGGCCAAAATACCCCTTTTTTAGAAAAAAGGGGATATGTCTTTAAGACCCCCTTTAGTCCAATGAAAGACAAAAGCATTTGTACTAGGCGCTGAGCCTCTAACTTCTTGAAGATCTTTCAAAGTCAGATGTTGTATAGAGATTGACGCAACAAGGATTAAGACCTACTTGAGAATATTGATGGAGAATCTCTACCTGGTTAAATATGGAAGAACTATAGAGGAGGTTTCGTGGAAACTGATATTATGTTCTTCACTTACAGGGATAGCACTAGACTTCTTGAAAAGATCTAGCCCCTGAAATAACCAGGTCTCGAGATGTATGTGAATGAGTGCAGAGGAGATCCTTAGTCTTAAGACAGCAAGTCTGGATCCTTTTCTAATTTCAAATAGTAGCTGGAGAAAAAGACACAATATAAGGGGATACAGCACAGTTACTTACCTGTAACAGGTGATCTCTGGGAACAGCAGGAATTAGTCCTCACATATGGGTACGTCGGTACCGACGGAGCCTGCGCGGGAAAGCTCCCCAGCTTCCTAGAATGGAAGCTTTTGGGACCTCCCACTGCACATGCGCACTGCCTTCCCGCCTTCCTGAACAGCTCTCCTCAGTTTCGAGTTTATAGCTGAGTCAATAGAGAGAGGACAGGAAGATAGATAGATAAAAGATACAACTCCTAGGGGAGGTGGGTGGGTTGTGAGGACTAATTCCTGCTGTTCCCAGAGATCACCTGTTACAGGTAAGTAACTGTGCTATCTCCAGGAACAAGCAGGAATAAGTCCTCACATATGGGGACTCCCTAGCTTAGATGCGTGGGATCCCCTGTCAAGGTTCGCCATCTTCGTATGGATCTCAGGCATCCATCCTGGGAAGGTGGGCAGGAGTTGTCTAAGAATGGAACAGGTGTTTGAGGACAGCCTGGCCAAACAAGGCATCCCGGCGGGAGTCCTTGTCCAAACAGTAATGGGCTGTGAAGGTATGAACCGAGGCCCAGGTAGCGGCTCGACAGATCTGATCAATGGAAACAGAGTGCAGATGAGCCATAGAAGTTGCCATGGCTCTCACATTGTGAGCTGTGACATGGCCTTCCAGAGAAATGTTTTTACTCTGGTAAGCAAAGGAAATACACTGAGCAATCCAATTGGAAAGTGTACGCTTGGAGACCGGAAGTCCCAAATGTGAAGGATCAAAAGCCACGAAAAGTTGAGAAGACTTTCGATGTGGCTGAGTCCTATTAAGGTAAAAGGCTAGAGCTCTTTTACAATCCAGAGTATGAAGGCTCCTCTCTGCACTGGAGGCATGAGGAGCCGGAAAAAATACAGGTAGATATACCTCTTGATTAAGATGAAAAGGCGAGACCACTTTAGGCATAAAGTGGGGATTCGTCCTAAGGACCACCTTATCATGATGAAATCTTGTATAAGGTGGATTAGCCACTAGAGCTTGCAGTTCGCTGATGCGACGAGCGGAAGTGACTGCAATTAGGAATAGTACCTTCCAGGAAAGAAATTTCAAGGAGGTAGAAAATAACGGCTCAAAAGGTGGCTTCATAAGCTGACCAAGCACTAGATTCAAATCCCATGCGACCGGGGGGGGTCTGATGGGAGGTTTAGTGAGGGTCAGGCCTCTCATGAATCTTGCAACAAGAGGGTGAGAGGAGATAGGTTGTCCATTTACAGGTTTCAGGGATGCTGAAATAGCACTTAAATGGACTCTTACAGAATTCGTCTTAAGGCCTGCATTGGAAAGATGCAGGAGATAGTCTAAGAGGGAATTCAAAGGAAGTGCCAGAGGGTCAAGGCCCTGCTGAGCACACCAAATGGAAAAACGTTTCCATTTGAAAGCATAAGACCGCCTCGTGGAAGGTTTCCTAGAGGCATGAAGGATATCTTTCACAGGTTGAGAAAGATTAAAGTCTTGAAGACTTAAGCCTTCAGTAACCAAGCTCGGAGATGTAGGGATTTGGGGTTTGGGTGCCACAAAGTCCCGTCCTCCTGAGACAGAAGGTCTGGTGCAGCTCCTAAGTCCAGGGAGGATCCCTGGGAGAGCTGTAGAAGCAGAGGGAACCACACTTGGCGTGGCCAGCGTGGAGCTATGAGGATCATAGAGCCGTGATCTCTCTGGAGTTTGAACAGAGTCTTGGGAATCAGCGGAATGGGTGGAAAGGCATATAGGAACGCCTGACCCCAATGGAGGAGAAAGGCGTCCGTGGCCTGAGCTTCCTGACACGGAGTCCTGGAACAGAACCGGGGAAGTTTGGCATTCCACGGACTTGCAAAGAGGTCTATGTCCGGGGTCCCCCATTCCTGAAAGATTCTGGTTATCTGGTCCACGTGTAGGGACCACTCGTGTGGCAGCAGAACTCGACTGAGCCTGTCTGCTCGAGTGTTTTGAACTCCTGGAAGGTACACTGCTAGCAGATGAATTTGGTGCTCTCTGGCGAAGGCCCATAATCTGAGAGCTTCGTTGCAAAGCGACAGAGAGCCCGTCCCTCCTTGTTTGTTTATGTAAAACATGGCCACCTGATTGTCTGTTTGAACCAGGACAGTCAGGTTGGCAAGGAGGGTATGGAAGACCTTGAGGGCAAGGTGAATTGCTCGCAGTTCCAGGAGGTTGATATGAAGGGTGGCCTCCTGTGGAGACCAAGTGCCCTGAGTGGAGAGAGTTAGCAGATGGGCTCCCCACCCCAATTGGGAGGCATCTGTTGTGAGGGTTGCTTGGGGTAGCAAGGGCTGAAAGGGAGCCCCCAACAACAGATTCTTGGTGGATATCCACCAATGGAGGGACCAAGACAGACGGTTTGAGGTTTGTATTTGGTCTGAGAGTGCTCCCGACGCCTGAGTCCACTGGGTGGCCAGGGTCCATTGAGCTGCTCTCATATGAAGACGAGCTTAGGGCACCACATGTACTGTGGAGGCCATATGGCCCAGGAGGCGTAGCATTTCCCTGGCTGTCAAGTGAGTGCTGGACTGGGCTTGGGAGGCCAAGCTCAGCAGACGCTGACCCCGAACCAGTGGAAGGTAGGCTCTTGCAGTGGTGGTGTCCAACTGGGCCCCTATGAATTCTAGAGACTGAGTAGGGCTGAGTTGAGACTTGGGAAGGTTTACCACCAGTCCCAGATACTGCAGAAGGCTCCTTGTGCGGTCTAGGGAAATCTGGGCCTGCGACTGAGTTGGAGCTCGAATGAGCCAGTCGTCCAGATATGGGAATACGAAAATTCCCATGCTTCTGAGAAATGCGGCTACGACTGCCATGCATTTGGTAAAGACTCTTGGGGCAGAGGCGAGACCGAAGGGAAGTACTCTGTATTGGTAATGACTTCCCTTGAACAGAAAGCGAAGATATTTTCTGTGGGATGGATGGATGAGTAGATGTGTATACGCATCCTGCAGGTCTAGAGAACAAAGCCAGTCCTGACTCTGAAGGTATGGAAGGAGAATGCCCAGAGAGAGCATTTTGAATTTCTCCTTGTACAGAAATTTGTTCAATTCTCTCAGATCTAGGATTGGTCTGAATCCCCCTGTCTTCTTTGGAATGAGAAAATAGGGGGAGTAGAAACCTGACCCTTGTTGATGAAGAGGAACCTCTTCTATGGCCCCTTGGGCAAGCAGAGAAGAGATCTCCTGATCCAACAGGGCTAGGAGAGGAGATGGAGAATTGAAGGGTCTCACCATGTGATGAGGAGGAAGGTTGGAGAAATGAAGTTTGTAACCCTCTCGGATGATAGAGAGGGTCCATTGCTCTGTTGTGATTTGTTCCCATCTGGGAGCAAAGTGAGCTAACCTTCCAGGTATGGTGAGAGGTTCTGGTTGGTCCAGAACCAGGAATGGCAAGTTCTCTAGGGGCAAGTCAAAACCCCTGAGGGGGTGGAGCCTGTTGAGCTGCAGTAGCTGCTGCCGGCTTTGCTCTTGCTTGTTTCGTTTGCTGACGTTTAGCCGCAAAACGAGGTTGAGAAGATTGCTGGCCAGTATTGGAAGCATATCTGGCCTTCTTATAATAAGGCCTCTTGAAAGACTTCTTCTTAGTGGGAGTAGAAGTGGACTTAGAAAGTCTCTCTAAGGTGGCATTTTCAGCGTCCATTTGAGTGGCCTTAACTTGCCACTCTGCACCGAATAAGTTCTCACCTGTACAGGGCAGATTCCGTAAGCCATCTAGAACCCAGGGTTCCAGATCAGAAGCCTGGAGCCAAGCCAGGCGTCTGGCTGCAATAGCAATGCCAGAAGCTCTGCTGGCTCCTTCGAAGGAATCAAAGGCAGCTCTGTTGGAGAACTTAGAAACATCTAAAAGTTGTTTCACAACAGAAAGGAAGTCCTCCTGTTTATCCTCAGGGATACAGGAGGCAAAATGCCGTACTTTCTTGGCAAGTTCCCCTAGGAACATGCCCATATAGAGGCTGTAGGAATTAATCCTGGCTATAAGCATACTAGCCTGGAAGATTTTCCTACCAAAAGAGTCTAGTGTCTTACATTCCCTTCCTGGAGGTGTAGAAGAGTGCCTTTTAGTACTCTTGATCTTTTTCATTGCAGACTTTACCACAATGGAGTGGTGAGGCAATTGAGTTTTCTGAAAACCAGGAGAAGGAGGGACCCGATACATGGTGTCCAACCTACGGGAATAAGGAGACAGAGTTAAAGGGTTCTCCCAGAAATCCATCAATTGTTCTTGAAGGATTTCATGGATAGGCAGAGTAACTGCTTCTTTAGGAGACTTAGAGTATCCTAAAATATCCAATCTTTTTGACCTTGGTTCCGTTTCAGAGGAAGTAGTGATAGAAAGGCCTTTAGCCATTTCTAAAATAAAGTCCTGAAAGGACAAATCCTCTGGAGGAGACATTCTCCTTTTTGGAGAAGGTGGTTCCTCAGGAAGGTCAAGGGAGAGCTCTGCAGACTCATCAGAGGAGACAAAATCCTCAGAGGAATCGGTGTATTCTCTAGTTTCCTCCAACGCACGATACGCATACCGATCGGTATCGACATCGGGCGTACCGGGTATGGAAGCGGTATGGAGCGAAAGCCCATACGGTACCGATTTGCGTTTAGAAGAGGAAGGCCTGGGTTCCGGCATGGCGGACGATACCGGAACCGGGCCCGGAACCGCTGGAAGCGGTACCGATGGCGTTGCAGCTTTAATGAAAGCCATGACGGCCTGCTGCATGGATTGGACAGTATTGCCCATAGACGCCACGGCTGCCTGGATGTCGGTACCGGTATGGGGCCGGTACCCCAGAGCAGTCCAACAGGTGATCTGTCGAGGCCGTGCCATCGATGTCAACCTGTAGCCCCTGTATTGGCGTTTTGGAAGGTAGGACTTCCCGCCGGGGCTGTTTGGCTGGGGCAGGGTCCTCAAAACTAAGAGCCTCTCGATGCTTTGAAGGAGATTTGCTCTTTGAGGACTTGCCCACAGAAGGTTTGGTTACCTGAGATCCATCCGGGGATGATGACCTGGATGACTGTGATGTTGGATTCTCTGAAGCAAACAGCACATGGAATTTGTTGGCCCGGTTCTGCAGCCCACGCTTAGACATTTGGGAGCAGGAAGGGCAGTCCGGAATGGAGTGGTCAGGCCCCAAACATTTAAGACACCATTCATGGGTGTCTGTGACTGATATTACAGCAGTACACTTGGTACACTTCTTAAATCCAGGGGCTGGCTTCTCCATGTGGAGAATTCAAGTAGGCCTGAAGGCCTAACTGAAGTGACCAAGTGCTGAAAAATAATAAAAGAAAAGAAATAATTTTTCAAGAAAGAAAAAGGAAGACCGGCGATACCGGTATCGGTATGGGAAGGCAGGTACGCGGTCTAAAGAAACAAAACAAAAAACTACAATTTCTTCAGCGGTGACAGGATACACGACCTGCTGGCTCCGCGGAAAAAGAGAAACTGAGGAGAGCTGTTCAGGAAGGCGGGAAGGCAGTGCGCATGTGCAGTGGGAGGTCCCAAAAGCTTCCATTCTAGGAAGCTGGGGAGCTTTCCCGCGCAGGCTCCGTCGGTACCGACGTACCCATATGTGAGGACTTATTCCTGCTTGTTCCTGGAGATCATGTTTGCCTTTTTATGAGGGCAATATGAGTATCATGCATTTTCTTGTTCAACATAAGCTACCATGAAGTATAGGAATTAGAAGGAAAGTAGTGAATAAGGACCTACTGCAGTGAAAAAATGCATCCCTGATGTGGAAGTTCCAGTGAGATGTGGAACAAACCAGGGAATTGTGCAATTTTTTTACGCTTTCATGTGGTCTAAACCCTGGTTACCTTTTCTTAAAAGGAAAATTTTAAGGAATATGGTAAGAGTAGGAAAAAAAGAGTCATTTATTTTATTTAACAAACTTTTATATACCGCAACCTTCCGATGTAGGAGCATGACTGGCAGAGTCTACCAGTTGAAACCCTTGTTAACCATCTGGCCGCTACCTATTAGGAGTAGCTCTGAGGCTCTCTGGCAAAGGCCCACAGTTGCAGAGCTTTGTTGTAGAATTGCAGAGAGCATGTTGTAGGTTACTTAGATTTGGCTGTTGAATTGCCAGTGTACAACCTAATCTATTCTGTTGAAGCCAAAGAGAATTGAAGGTGGCTAAGAATAGTAGACAGGCCTGAAGCCTGCAACAATAAATAGTCCAAATGAGTTCTGGACCTCTTTTGGAATTATCTGTTAATAAGGCAGCTTAAAAAGTTAGGTCCTATGGATTGGAAAGGACCGAGACACACAATTTGGAGTAGTGATACCCAAGTTCTGTCCGAAAAGCTACGTTAAAAAGATATCTGAGAAGAAGAAGAAGAACCGCAAAGGGGAGAAAACTCTGTATGGAAACTACTTCATGGAGTAGGTATTAAAGGAAAAACCTATGGCTTAGAGAATAAGCCCTCCCGTTGAGTAGTAGCACTCTTAGAGACTAAATGTCTGGGCTAAGAGGGATAGAAAGTAATACAGAGTTGAGAAGACCTACAATTTGGTAAGTCTTTGAAGAGATAGGGTCCCCTTGCAGTTAAAAGTATGAGATATACTCGTACAGTAAAACTGACAAGGTGAAGGGTATAGCTTGCCCTGCTGTCAGTTGTTAGGCCTCCTTTTATTTTAAAAAGGAGGAACCTGTTATCTCTGGGGTATGAAAGTCCTTAATAGCTCTTGAAGCTAGAAGGATAGATTTCTCTTGTAGCAAGAGATTCATATCCAGAGTTGAGGATTGAGTCAATGTATGACTGATATCTCAAAATGGATTAGATGAATTTTAGATGCTTCTGTTGAAAAGTAGACGACTCAAAAGTTTTAAACCTCACACAGAAAAAATGAAGAAAATATCAAACCCTGCGATTGCTGGGTTTGCTGAGTGTGTGGAGGTTTTGATTTCCTTAGCCTGGTGTGATGTTGCCCATCTTTGGAAACATCTGCAGAATGGGTAGAAGATGAATAAAACTTTTTTCCCTTGGGGAAATAAAGCTTTTTAGGAGATTTTTTTATTAGCTGGGATAGAGGAAAGTTTTGACAATCCTCTGAAAGTAACAGCATCAGTGCTCAACTGATTAGCCTGAAACAAAGCCTCCTTGTTGAAGATATTTTCACCAGTACAGGGAGTATTTCCCAGCCTGTCCTGAACCCATCTGTCCAAGTCTGAAGCTTAGAGCCATGCAATGCGTCGTGCTCCTATGGCTATAGCAGAGGTTCTGCTAATAGACTCAAAACAGTCCAGGGAAGCATGATTAAGGAGCCAAGAGATATTTTGAGCATGACTGACTAATAAGGAACAGTCTGCTCTTTTATGCTCTGGAAGAAAAGTGTTCAAAAACTTTAAGTTCTTTGTGACCTCTTCATGAGATAATCCCATATAGAAAATATATGAGATAATTCTTGCTGAAAGCATGGATGCCTGGAAGCATCGACGTCCAAAGGCATCTAAAGTCCTAGACTCACGACCTGGCGGATAAGAAGAGTGCTTCTTTGAACAATAAGGGATCAAGAGAGCACAGTTACTTACCTTTAACAGGTGATCTCTGGGAACAGCAGGAATTAGTCTTCACATATGGGTATCGTCGGTACCGACGGAGCCTGCGCGGGAATGCTCCCCAGCGTCCAAAAGGAAAGCTTTTGGGAGCATCCCACAGCGCCTGCGCGCTGCCTTCCCGCCTTTCCCAACCGTCTCTCTCCAGTTCGAGTTTAAAAGCTGAGACAAAGAGAGAGAGAGAGAGGAAAGGAAAGATAGAGAGATACAACTCCTAGGGGAGGTGGGAGGGTTGTGAAGACTAATTCCTGCTGTTCCCAGAGATCACCTGTTACAGGTAAGTAACTGTGCTATCTCCAGGAACAAGCAGGAATGAGTCTTCACATATGGGGGACTCCCCAGCTAGAGATGCCTGGGAGATCACCCCGATTGTGAGTCCCTGGAAGGGCTCCATCTCCACCTATGAATCTCAGGCATCCAGTCAGGGATGGAGGGCAGGAGTTGATTAGGCATGGAACAGGTGTTTGAGAGCAGCCTGACCAAACAAGGCATCCCGGCGGGAATCCTTGTCCAAGCAGTAATGGGCTGTGAAGGTATGAACCGAGGCCCAGGTGGCTGCTCGACATATTTGGTCGATGGACACAGAGTTTAGGTGAGCCATAGAGGCTGCCATGGCCCTCACATTGTGAGCTGTGACATGGCCTTCCAGAGAAAGGTTCTTACTCTGGTAGGCGAAGGAAATACACTGAGCAATCCAATTGGACAGAGTTCTCTTAGAGACTGGAAGTCCTAAATGGGAAGGATCAAAAGCAACAAAAAGTTGAGAGGACTTTCTATGTTGCTGTGTTCTTTGTAAATAGAAAGCAAGTGCTCTTTTGCAATCCAGGGTATGAAGACTCCTCTCTGCACTTGATGCATGAGGTCCTGGAAAGAAGACAGGTAAATATACCTCCTGGTTCAGATGAAAAGGTGAGACCACTTTAGGCATAAAGTGTGGATTAGTTCTGAGAACTACCTTGTCATGATGGAACCTTGTATAAGGAGTATTAGCCACTAGAGCTTGTAACTCACTGATACGGCGAGCTGAGGTGAGTGCAATAAGAAAAATAACCTTCCAGGAAAGGAATTTCAAGGAGGTAGTGGCTAATGGTTCAAAGGGTGGCTTCATAAGCTGGCCAAGAACCAGATTTAAGTCCCATGCCACTGGAGGTGGTCTAATGGGAGGTTTAGTTAAAAGAAGGCCTCTCATGAATCTTGCTATAAGAGGATGAGAGGAAATAGGTTGTCCATTAAGAGGCTTCAGGGATGCTGCAATAGCACTCAAATGGACCCTGATTGAATTTGTTTTAAGGCCTGCATGGGATAAATGCAGCAAATAGTCCAGTAACGAATTCAAAGGTATTGCAGAAGGGTTAAGACCATTTTCTGCACACCAAATGGAAAACCTCTTCCATTTAAAAGCATAAGAACGTCTGGTGGAAGGCTTTCTGGAAGCATGAAGGATATCCTTCACTTGCTGAGAAAGGTGTAAATCTTGAAGGTCTAGGCCTTCAGCAACCAGGCTTTGAGATGAAGAGACTGAGGATTTGGATGCCACAGGGTTCCCTCCTCTTGGGAGAGGAGATCTGGAGCAGACCCCAGGTCCAGGGAGGGAGCTTGAGAGAGATGCAGAAGTAGAGGGTACCACACTTGGCGTGGCCAATGTGGTGCTATGAGGATCATAGACCCCTTGTCTCTCTGAAACTTGAACAGAGTCTTGGGAATGAGGGGAATAGGTGGAAAGGCATAGAGGAAGTCTTGCCCCCAGTGAAGGAGGAAGGCATCCCTGGCCTGAACTCCCTGACACGGAATCCTGGAACAAAACCGAGGAAGTTTGGCATTCCACGGACTTGCAAATAGGTCCATGTCTGGGGTACCCCAAATCCGGAAAATCCTGGCTATTCTGGTCCCCATGGAGGGACCATTCGTGTGGAAGCAGAACTCGACTGAGTCTGTCTGCCCAAGAGTTTTGAACTCCTGGAAGATACACTGCCATGAGATGGATTTGATGCTCTCTGGCGAAGGCCCACAATCTCAGAGCTCCCCAACCCTTTGGAGAGGCATCTGTTGTAAGGGTTACTTGGGGTAGCACCTGTTGAAAGGGGGACCCCAACAACAGATTTTGAGTGGATTTCCACCAGTGGAGGGACCAAAAGAGGCGACTGGAGGTTGCTATTTTGTCTGACAGGCAACCTGATGCCTGGGTCTATTGGGTGGATAGGGTCCACTGAGCTGCCCTCATGTGAAGGCGAGCATAAGGAACCACATGCACCGTGGATGCCATGTGGCCTAAGAGTTGTAACATCTCTCGAGCAGTTAAATGGGATTTTAACTGAATCTGGGAGGCTAACTGCACCAAGCGTAGTCAACGGGCCTGGGGAAGATAGGCCCTTGCAGTTGTGGTATCCAGTAAGGCCCCTATGAATTCTAGAGACTGAGTAGGGGTGAGATGGGATTTTGGGATGTTGATTACCAGTCCCAGATACTGAAGAACACGCCTTGTGCAGGCCAGGGAAGTCTGGGCCTCTGACTGGGATGGAGCTCGGATGAGCCAGTCGTCCAGATATGGGAATACGAATATCCCTAGAGTGCGTAAAAATGCAGCTACCACTGCCATGCATTTTGTGAACACTCTTGGAGCAGAGGCCAGACCGAAGGGAAGCACTCTGTATTGGTAGTGCTTTCCTTGGTAAAGGAACCGAAGGAACCTTCTGTGTGTTGGATGGATGAGGACATGGGTGTACGCATCCTTGAGATCTAGAGAACAAAGCCAGTCCTGACTCTGGAGGTATGGAAGGAGAGTTCCAAGAGAAATCATCTTGAATTTCTCCTTGCATAGAAACTTGTTCAACTCTCTGAGATCTAGGATGGGTCTGTAGCCCCCTGTTTTCTTTGGGATGAGAAAATAGAGGGAGTAAAACCCTGAGCCCTGTTGAAAAAGGGGTATTTCTATTGCCCCTTCAGCAAGAAGGGTAGTAATCTCTTGACCTAGAAGGTCGGGAAGAGAAGTTGAAGAGCTGAACTGTTTCACTATGGTGTGAGGAGGAAGGTTTAAGAAATGTAACTTGTATCCCTCCCTTATAATGGAGAGGGTCCAGTGCTCTGCTGTGATTTGTTCCCATCTGGGAGCAAAGTGAACTAACCTTCCTGGGATGGTGAGAGGCTCTGGATGTTCTAGAGCCAGAAATGCTAAGTTCTCTAGTGGAAAGTCAAAGGCCCTGAGGAGGCTGAGGCTGTTGTGCCGTAGCAGTCCTCGCAGCCTGAGGCTTGGCCTGTTTCGGTTGTTGCTGCCTCTTTGTAGCAAAACGACCCTGAGAAGATGCCTGACTATAACCAGAAGAAAATTTCCCTTTTTTTGGGAAAGATCCTTTCTTGAATAACCTCTTTTTGAAAGGAGTAGTAGTGGACTTTGAGAGTCTATCTAAAGCAGAATTTTCAGCATCCATCTGTGAGGCTTTTGCTTGCCAATCTTTGCCAAACAGGTTTTCCCCTGTACAGGGAAGGTTGCCCAGACCATCTTGTACCCAGGATTCCAAATCAGAGGCTTGTAGCCAAGCCACTCTGCATGTGCCTATGGCAATAGCCAAAGCTCTACTGGCACCATCAACGGAGTCAAAGGCTGCACGGTTGGAAAAAGCACAGTTACTTACCTGTAACAGGTGATCTCTGGGAACAGCAGGAATTAGTCCTCACATATGGGTACGTCGGTACCGACGGAGCCTGCGCGGGAAAGCTCCCCAGCTTCCCAGAAAGGAAAGCTTTTGGGGCCTCCCACAGCCCATGCGCACTGCCTTCCCGCCTTCCTGACCAACTCTCCTCAGTTCGAGTTTAAAGCTGAGACAATAGAGAGAGGAAAGGAAAGAGAGAGAGAGATACAACTCCTAGGGGAGGTGGGTGGGTTGTGAGGACTAATTCCTGCTGTTCCCAGAGATCACCTGTTACAGGTAAGTAACTGTGCTATCTCCAGGAACAAGCAGGAATGAGTCCTCACATATGGGGACTCCCTAGCTAAGATGCCTGGGAGATCCCCCAAGGGTATGAGACCCTGAAGGGTTCCTCGTCTTCCTATGGATCTCAGGCATCCATTCAGGGAAGGTGTGCAGGAGTTGTTTAAGAATGGAACAGGTGTCTGAGGACAGCCTGACCAAACAAGGCATCCCGGCGGGAGTCCTTGTCCAAACAGTAATGGAAAGTCTATCCAGAGCAGAAGTCTCTGCATCCATTTGAGTGGCTTTAATTTGCCACTCTTTGCCAAATACATTTTCACCTGTACAGGGCAGATTTCCTCAACCATCTTGAACCCAGGGTTCCAGATCAGAAGCCTGGAGCCAAGCAATTCTACGAGCAGCTATAGCAATGCCCGAGGCTCTGCTGGCACCTTCAAAAGAATCAAAGGCTGCCCTGTTGGAAAACTTTGAAATGTCTTGAGTATGCTTAAGCCAAAGAAGGATCTCATCCCTTTTATCCTCTGGAATAAAAGGGAGAAAGTTGTGCAGCTTTTCTGCAACTTCCTTCAGAAACATACCCATATAAAGGCTATATGAATTGATTCTGGCAATAAACATGCTAGCTTGGAAGATTTTCCTACCAAAAGCATCCAAGGTCCTGCATTCTCTTCCTGGAGGAGTAGAAGAGTGTCTTTTGGTACTCTTTATCCTCTTCATAGCTGACTGCACCACAATGGAGTGGTGAGGAAGCTGAGTCTTTTGAAATCCAGGAGGAGGGAGGGACACGGTACATAGTGTCCAATCTACGAGAATGAGGAGAAAGGGTGAGAGGAGTCTCCCATAATTCAATCAAATGTTCTTGAAGAATTTCATGAATTGGCAAGGTGACTGCCTCTCTGGGAACCTTAGAGTATCCCAAAATATCTAATTTTTTCGCTCTAGGTTCTTTTTCAGAGGTTACTGAAATAGAGAGTCCTTTAGCTACTTCTATTATGAAGTCTTGAAAGGACAAATCCTCTGGAGGAGACATTCTCCTTTTTGGAGAAGAGGGCTCCTCAGGAAGGG
Source organism: Ichthyophis bannanicus (assembly GCA_033557465.1). Taxonomy (NCBI): domain Eukaryota; kingdom Metazoa; phylum Chordata; class Amphibia; order Gymnophiona; family Ichthyophiidae; genus Ichthyophis; species Ichthyophis bannanicus. Next base: position 1,199,600,414 of record CM066032.1, on the reverse strand, counting down.
TGATAGATACTTCAGGAGACTCATCCGATGAATCAGAATCATCAGAAGAATCGAAGTATCGTCTGCTCGATTCCAAAGATCGATAGGCGTATCGATCGGTACCGACATCGGGTGTTCCCGGTACCGGATCGGTACCGAGAAAGAGCCCAGGACAGGGAGCCAAAATCGGTATCCTGGCCGATGTCGATGCAGTCGGTACCAGTATCAAAGTTGGTACCGGTGCCGGTACCGGCAATGGAGCTTGTTGCGGTACCGTGGGCGTCGCAGCCTTAATGAAAGCCAGTATAGCCTGCTGCATGGATTGCACAGTGTGATCCATGGACGCCACGACTGCCTGGGTGTCGGTACCGGGAGATTGAGCCGGTACCCCAGAGCAGTCTAACAGGTGATCGGTCGAGGCCGTGCCATCGATGTCAACCTGTAACCCCATAGGAGGAGCTTTGGAAGCCGGAGCTTCCCGCCGGGGTTGTTTGGCTGGGGCTGGATCCTCGAGGGCAAGCCCGGAGGCATCTCGATGCTTAGAGGGAGATTTGCCCTTCGAGGACCTGCTAAAAGTATGTTTGGTTACCTGAGACCCATCAGGAGAGGAAGACCTGGAAGATGTCGATGCCACGCCGGTGCATCCATGGGAAACAGCACATGGAGCTTGGCTGCCCGGTTCTGTAACCCTCGTTTAGACATTAGAGAACAGGACTGGCAATCCGGGATGGAGTGTTCAGGCCCCAAACATTTCAGACACCATTCATGGGTATCTGTGACAGAAATTGTACCGCTACACTTAGTGCATTTTTTGAACCCGGAGGCTGGTTTTTCCATGAGGGAAAAATTTCTTATGGGCCTGGAGGCCTAAGAAGAAAAATACACCAAGTGAGGAAAATAAAGAGGGTTTTTTTTTGTTTTTTTTTAAAGAAAAGAAAAGACTGGCGGTACCGGTCCGGCATCGGGGAAGGCAGACACGCGACCAAAGAAATAAATTAAAATAAAGAACTTCTTCCGGTGACAGGAACACGACCTGATGGCTCCGCGGAAAAGAAGAACTGAGGAGAGTTGGTGAGGAAAGGCGGGAAGGCAGCGCACAGGCGCTGCGGGATGCTCCCAAAAGCTTTCCTCTCTGGGAAGCTGGGGAGCGTTCCCGCGCAGGCTCCGTCGGTACCAACGTACCCATATGTAAGGACTCATTCCTGCTTGTTCCTGGAGATACTTGGATACATCCTGTGCATGTTTAAGCCAGGTAATATATTCTTCTCTCTTATCTTCTGACATAAAAGGAGATAAGGTGTGTAGATGATCTGTAACCTCTTTTAGAAACATCCCCATATAGAGACTATAGGAGTTGATTCTGGCTACAAGCATACTGGCCTGGAAGATTTTCCTGCCAAAGGCATCTAAGGTTCTGCATTCCCTTCCTGGATGAGCAGAGGAGTATCTTTTTGTACTCTTGATTTTTTTCATGGCAGACTCTACCACAACAGAGTGGTGAGGAAGCTGAGTCTTATGAAATCCAGGACAAGGGGGAACACGATACATAGTGTCCAACCTATGAGAAAAAGGAGAGGTGGTAAGAGGAGTTTCCCATATACCTAACATGTGGTCATAAAGAATCTCATATATTGGTAAAATGACTGCCTCTTTAGGAGCCTTAGGATATTGAGGAATATCCATTTTTTTGTCTCTGGGCTCAGTTTCAGAGGCTACTGCAATGGACAGGCTTCTGGCCACCTCCCTGATGAAGTACTGGAAAGACAAGTCCTCAGGAGGAGACATTCTCCTTTTTGGAGAAGAGGGTTCCTGAAGACGGATCTCTGATGCTTCGATGGAAACCTCTGATGCATCAGATTCTTCAGAGGAATCTAAGTATCGACTGTCTAGAAGCTGTCGCAGAGCCAGATACGAGTACCGAGGGGTATCGACATCGGGAGTCATTGGTACCGAATCGGTACTAACAGGCATCACTGGATACCGTATCGCTGCTTTCGATGCTGATGCCGATGCAAGCGGTACTGGTATCGGAACCGGAGCAGAATCCGGAACCAGAATCGACAACGGGGGTTGTTGTTGTACCGAGGGCGTCGCAGCTTGTATGAAGGCCGTAATGGCACGCTGCATGGTCAGAATATTCTGATCCATCGACGCCACCAATGTCTGGATGTCGGTACCGGGAACCGCCGGTACCCCAGAACATTGTAACAAGTGATCGGTCGAGGCCGTGCCATCGATGTCAACCTGTGACCCCATAGATAATGCTTTGGAAGCCGGAGCCTCCCGCCGGGGTAATTTTGCCGGTGTGGATTCCTCAACAATAAGTTCGGCTACATCTCAATACTTAGAGGGAGATGTACCCTTTGAGGATCGACCAGACTTAAGTTTTGTTACCTGAGATCCATGGGATGAAGAAGCAGCCCTGGAAGACGTCGATGCTACAGAAGCTGCATCGGAGGGAAACAGGGTACTGAGCTTGGCTGCCTGATTCTGTAACCCTCTTTTAGACATCATGGAGCAGGACTCACAATCCGCGATGGAATGATCAGGACCTAAACATTTTAGACACTAGTCATGGGTGTCTGTGACAGAAATAGTGCCACTGCACTTCGTGCACTTTTTAAACCCGGAGGCGGGCTTTTCCGTGAGGAAAAAGACTGTAGGCCTAAGGCTTGTGATAAGGAAGCTTATCATAGCTCAGGTAGGAGCTATAGAAGGGATGATGTGACTCTGAACAAGCAACCTGTCAGTTCTGGTAGAAGTGAGAAAACAGAGTTTTCACATAAAAGACTACCAGTCCCAGAATGCACCAGGTTTCCAGCAGCCATGAGAGGGGCTGAAGTGAGAAAATGTGTGTGCAATCAAGAGAGCTATGAGGTAATCCTTAAGCACTCATCTCAAAGGGCAGGGCCTGATTCAAGACAGCTGCGCTGTGTTAGGGAGCAGCACACATTAGGACAGAATAAGAATAGAGCTTATTCTTCAGATAACAGTTACTACAAGCTCCAGCCCAGCGTCAAGAACAGCTACAGAGGGAGGAAGAGATACAGAGACAGCAACGGCTACAAGCTCAAGCACCAGTATCACCTGGAGAAACAGAAGCCAAGCCAAGCAGATAGAGAGAGAAGGAAACTCTCTGGAAGGAAGAGAAGAAAGCCCATTGGAAGGTCTGGGAGATTCCAAGGCAGTACCCATACTGGGAGGTATTCCAAATGCCAGCAGAGTCCATTGGACTGGATTCAGCCAGAGGAATGGATTGGCAGAGATAGGAATCACCAGTGGCTACCTGGAAGAGAGAAGACTGCATGTGGAAGGGACTTTCAGACCAAGGCCAGAAGGTATGTGAGAGGAGATCGTGTCCAGGGATCAAGATTGGAAGGCTGGACATCAGAATTGGATTACATATTGGCCAGGCTTTACAGAGAGGAATTATGATGGCAGGAGAGGCTCAGGTATGAACACTGATCCAGACCCTATCTATAATAGAGAATGGCAGCAAGGGAATAAGCATTCTCATGATAGTGCCTTAATGAAAGACTCATCTGTGCCAATGTATGATATTGACCCTATAATTGTTGATGAAGGGGGAGATACAGCAGATGAAACTATTTATATGGACTGTTCTCTATCTAAATGCTATTGCTAGTTTTCCGTGAGCAAACACATCAGCCATCACAAAGAAACCTAACTTTGTTCTTTATTTCCACTGCAAACAGCTCTTAAAGCAGGATTTGTGCTCACACAGTAGCAGCCAGCCAGCTAAAGGCTTTCAGCTGGTCCATTGATAGTAATTAGGGCTGCACCTGATTGTGTGTGTGAGCAAGGGAGAATCACTGCTGAGATCGGCGTGGAAAATAAGCAGAAGTTAACCTAACCAGCAAAGTTTATTCTTTTCTTTGTGCCTTTGTAGTTGGTAATTATTTGCTAAGAAAACATTAGCTAATTGCCTGACAAGCTGAAGGTTGTTTCTGGTTTACTTTGTGACTTTTTGTTATCCATTTTAAACACTGCAAGCAAGTAACCTCATTTATAGTGCTATCAAGCATACATGTGCTGGGTGAATTAAACCCCATCAATAAAAGAAGTATTTTATTGATCTTACCACTTGGTTTCACAACTCAAATTATTGTCATCAGCTGTGTTTGGGAGTGAATGAACTACAATACCCACAATACCTTGCAAGAATCATATGAATATATGCATCGTCAAGATTGTGTAAGTTCTCACCCTAGGCAGCCGTCTGACAGGCTACAGAAGAAAATGCACTGAAGTAGAAGAAAGAAAAAAGACCGATGGTACCGGTCCTCGAGAAGGCAGATACGCGACTAAAGAAAATAAGAATATAAGAAATTCTTCAGCGGTGACAGGAAACACGACCTGCTGGCTCCGCGGAAAAAAAGAACTGGAGAGAGACGGTTGGAAAAGGCGGGAAGGCAGCGCGCAGGCGCTGTGGGATGCTCCCAAAAGCTTTCCTTTTGGACGCTGGGGAGCGTTCCCGCGCAGGCTCCGTCGGTACCAACGATACCCATATGTGAAGACTCATGGGTGTCTGTGACAGAAATAGTGCCACTGCACTTCGTGCACTTTTTAAACCCGGAGGCGGGCTTTTCCATGAGGAAAAAGACTGTAGGCCTAAGGCTACAGAAGAAAATGCACTGAAGTAGAAGAAAGAAAAAAGACCGATGGTACCGGTCCTCGAGGAGGAGGTATTATCGATAATCTATGAAATGACTGGCCATACCTTACAAAAAACGCCAGGAGGTGTGTCTCTTGCATCTGTTGGGGAGGATTTGGAGGAAGGGGAGAGAGGGGTATTACACCACTGTATAGCAGCAGCACGAAATGAAATAGCACAACATTGGACGGGGGGGGGGGGGGGAGGCCTCAGAGGTCAGGATTTATCAGAAGAACGGAGGACCTGTGTTTGATGCATCGATTGACAGGGTTGCGACATGGGAAAGGGGAAAAGGTTATGAAACACTGGCAGGGGGTCTGGAAATGGTTGGGAAAATGAAAAGAAAGGAAGGAGGGTGACATGACCATACAAAGCTGCGAGTAAACAAAAGGAATGGCTGTTAAGTGGCGGAAACACCTATATATGCATAAGTGCTACAAGCGAAAAGAGGTGGAGCACAAGATGTGAATGTATAAGGGGGTAAATTTGGGGGGAATGTGGGGAGGGGGGATAGGTTGCGGAGTAAATACTAACGCAATGTTGCATTAGATTCTAGGGGGAAATTGGTTCAGCTGTTAGATTGACGTTATAACATCTGTATACCTTGTTGAATTAAGAAAAGCCTGTATGATATATGTGACATACATTTAATAAAAATGTTAGAAAAAAAAAGATGTTTTCGTCTGGATTTTTTATGTTACTATACAGTAATAATTAATAAAATAAAAAAAAAAAATATATATATAAGATGATGCCTTTTTATTGACCTAACTAAATATATTTTACTAGCTTTCAGGAGCTTAAAACTCCTTCCTCACAGCAGGGCAGAATAAGCAAAATATAGTATTAGAAAATAAGCGAATCATAAAAGCTGCATTTAAGAAAGCATGCAAGGCAAGTACTTACCTCATCACTTTCAACTAGATTTTCAAACTGAAATAGAAAAAAAAAAAAAAAAAAAAAAAAAAAAAAAAAAAAAAGTTTGTTACTAAGAAGCTGACTCAGAGTGCCAACCCACTCTTCCATGGTAGAGCTGTCATTCAATACATATCCACATCTTTCACTTTATAACTTTTTAGGCTTATTTTGCATGTGATAGTGCCTTTTGGTGAGGGCTTATTCATCATTTTGTTTTGGACTTTGTGTCTATCCATATGCATTGGTTTGCCTTCACATGCACAAAACAAATGGTTATGCCCCCTTCCCCCCAAGGTAGCATATGGAAGAGTCTGTTGGAGCTCTGCTCCACTGACCTGAAAAGGGGGAGGGGGCTGAAATCTGAAATTTATGGTGGGAGGTCCCCGGGTCTCGCTAATATGAAGAACGGGGCTGCGGCCTGAAGACACCAGAGGCAGGTCCCAGGTCCTGTTGGTGTGAAGTGCGGGCCTGAGGCTGAAGATGCCAGAAAGAGGCCTTTGGTCCGGTTGGCGTAAAGAGTACAGCTAAAGCCTGGCTGCCTAAGAGGTGGGAAGGGCGGAAGGGAATATATACGGGAAAGAGTGGGGTTGGAGAACAGGGAAGGGAAGGAGGGGGTGCAAAATTGGTTGGGAAGGGGAGAGTGTACCCTGGGTGAAGGGAAGGAGATTGCAGAAGGGAGAGTGTAGGACGGATGAGAAACCCCATGACACATGCACGCACCCCAACAGCCACAATGACAGAGACATGTATGCACTCCTATGTCACTCCCCATCACACACACACATGCACATACACCATTAACACCCCCATGAAAGACCCCCTACATGTGCTTGCACCCCCTTAACATACCCATGACACACCCATGAATGTACATGCACCTTCAACATCCCCCATGACACACACATCAGATGCCCCCCCAAGACACCCTCCCCAACTCCCACCCTGATAACACTATGATGCACAAAGGCATGCCTCCCCAATACAACTCATGACACACAAACATGCATGTAGCTAACACCCCATGACATACATGCAACATCTGACAGCTCCTACACACACAAATGCACACATCCAACATAACCCATGACACACACTCCTGCACACACAGCCTCCAACACCCCACATGACACATACATGCATGTCTGATAGCTCCCATGACAAATGTAAATAAAATACATTGTGCCACAAGTAATGTATACTTAAATGGGGCTCAGATTTACAATATAGTTATGCATTTTCACCTTGATAGGCACACTGATACTATGTACCAAAACATCAATCTTACAGCCAGAATGTAAAAAGTGCAGATTTTAAGAGCACTGAATAAAATATATTTGCAAGCCTGATCACTAAGACACGCAATTTTTTATTATTGTAATACTGGTAACCAATTTTAGAAGAAAACATTCAAAATAAAATCTGAATTTCTGAAAAGTTTTCCAGCTAGGCAAAGCCCTTGATAAATAACATTCCACATCTACAACTCAAGTCAAAGCTGCTTTCCTGGGTTTTCCATGGACAGCAAAATTAAATTAGGCACCCAGAAGGTGATGTCACCCAACTAAACATGTGACCCTTCCTGTGCACAAGTTTCCTCAGTTCCATAGCTCAAGAAGGAATGCAACTCAGAGGGGTGTGGGAGAGACTGTGTGCCCAATTAATCTTGCTATCTACGGAAAACATCAGTACAGGTAATTTTGCTTTAAGAGTTGCAGATGGATCTTATCAGTCGACAAGCAGGACTAAATTCAAGAACACAAGTGGGTGATTCCAAGTTCACCTTCACAGATAAGCTTGTCTGTAGTCAGGAACTGCCCACTCACTGATGCCAAATTTGCAGATACCAAAGACCACAAATGCAGATCAAAGCAGTAGTGAGAAGTGAAGTAAGAAGAATGGAGCAAGTAGCTACGTTGCAAATACCAGCAAAACAAAACTTCAAGAAAGCTATGATAGTTGAAATGGCTCCAATTTGATAAGGTTTTACTTTGAAGCAACAGTAGTGTTCACAACTGAATGGGATCCTGGATGCTAGACAATTACTACTACTACTACTACTACACAGGTCTGCGACTAAAAAGCTGTTTGATTATTTTCATCTAATTTCCATGTATTTTGGTGTGCTGAAAATAAAATATTGAAAAAACTCCTAGATGTCATGGTTTGCCACAACATGCAAAATTGTCTTTAATTTTATCAATTTTTTTCAAATTACTATTATTTTTTTCAAATTACTATTAATTAATTCACATAAGTGCATTTAAGATATAAAATGCCAAAAAAAACCTTAAAGGGGTTGTCCGAGTTATGTAAAAAAAAATATAGCACTGTAAATCTGATGGTCAGCAATATATACATAAGCTAAGCAAGTTTTAAGTCCGTGCTTCTAATGGTAGAAGGGGTTAATCTTTCCTGAAGAATCCAGTGCGAGGGAGACACAGGGCAGATAGCAGCAGCTCCGGTCAGTGCAGGGGGGGCGTGGCCAGTACTGTGACGTCCTGTGTACAGACAGAGCTTCTCTCTCCTGCATGCCACACTTGTGCACAAATCATCATCAGGTTCTTGGTTCTAGGCTGTTCACACTTTTTCATCGCAATTCGTGTTAGCTCGTCATTCTTCAACCATTATGTTATGGCTCCGCGAAAGTGTATTAATTTGCCAGACAGTTTCTGTTTCATCTGTGGTGAATATACAGTGTTGAAGCAACAGCAGAATATTACAGACTTTGTGAAAAAAGTATACTTTGCATACTTTGGACTAAAAATTGGAGATCAAGATAAAGTCTGGGCGCCTCTTAAAGTGTGCAAACGGTGTGTTGAGGACCTCCGAAACTGGTTCAAGAGTAAGAAAAAATCTTTCCGTTATGGGATTCCTATGGTATGGCGAGAGCAAAAGAACCATAGTGACGACTGTTACTTTTGTTCATGCGATGTGAAAGGGTTTAATTCCAAATGGAAGCATTCCATTTCATACCCCAATCTTCACTCGGCAATTTGTCCCATCCCCCACAGCACAGATATACCAGTACCCAAGCCCCCTGCTACCTTGGAAGAGATAATTAGCTCCGATGAAGGTGAAGTCATACCTGAACCAGATGACGAATCAAATTCTGACTTTGAAGATGATACAAGACCAAAATTGTTTTCTCAGGAAGAGATGAATGATTTGGTAAGAGACTTGAATCTTCCCAAAGATGCCGCTGAATTACTCGGATCAAGGCTGAAAAGCAGGAATTTATTGTTGCCAGGAGTGTCATCTTCATGGTTCAGACATCGTGAAAAGGAGTTCATTCCTTACTTCGCCCAGGAAAACAAGTTGGTTTATTGCATCGATGTCGAAGGTCTGATGGGTCAATTTAAAATCCAATATGATTCAGAGCAATGGCGTCTTTTTATAGATTCTTCAAAAAGAAGTCTGTGATAAGGAAGCTTATCATAGCTCAGGAAGGAGCTATAGAAAAGGTGAAGTGACTCTGAACAAGCAACCTGTCAGTTCTGGTAGAAATAATAAAACAGAATTTTTCTATAAAAGACTACCAGTCCCAGAATGCACCAGGTTTCCAACAGCCATTAGAGGAGCTGAGGTGGGGAAACGTGTGTTCAATCAAGAGGGCTATGAGGTAATCCCCAAGCACTCATCTCAAAGGGCAGGGCCTGATTCAGAACAGCTGCGCTGTGCTAGGGTGGAGCACTCATCAAAGCAGAATAAAGGTAGAGTTTATTCTACAGAGAATTATCCTCATCCTCAGTTTCATCTGGGAGATCCTCAGAATCAGCTTGGATATCCTCATCTTGGACAGCTTCATCATCTGGAGGATCATCAGAAGCAGAAGCCAGAGCAGACGGACAGAGAGGGCAAGAAACCCTTTGGAAGAAAGAAGAGAAAAGCTTTTGGAAGGTCTAAAGGAGTCCAGAGCAGTACGTATACTGGAAGGCATTCCAAAGGCAAGCTTACACCATTGGACTGGGGAAAGCCAGAGGAATGGTGCTGCAGAGCTAGGAATCTCCAGACGGTACCTGTGAGGGAGACGGCTGCACGTGGAAGGGACCCTAAGACCCGTGCCAGAAGGTATGTGAAGAGAGATCCAGAGTCCAGGGATCTGGATTGGAAGGCTGGACATAAGAACTGGACTACATACTGGCCAGGCTATTTAGAGAGGAAATCTAACAGCAATGGAAGCTCAGGTATGAACACTGATCTATGCCCTAGCTATACCCTTGAAAGACAGCAGGGAAACAAGTATTCTCCTGAGAGTGCTCCATTGAGAAATTCCTCTGTGCCAATCCATGATTTTGAACCCATGATTGTTGAAGAAGGGGGAGAGGCTATAGATACAGGTTGTGAATACATGGATTGCTCTCTGTCTAAACTCCTTTGGTAATTTACTGTTACAAAGTACAACCACCATCACAAAGAAATACAAACTTGTTCTTTAATCTACTCAGAAAAGCTCCTAAGTAGGATTTGAGCCACGCAGTAGAAAGCAAGCAAGCTAAGGGGTTTCAGCTGGGTAACTGCTAGCAATTGAGCCTTACCTAATTGCTTGTGAGCTCTGAGGAAATCACTTCTGAGTCTATGTGTGAAGATATAAGAAGTTAACCTGAAAAGAACAGTTTTTCCCTTCTTTGTGGGTTTTGCTTGTTGTTTGATGCACTGCTAAGAAAATATTAGCTAGAGCCTACAGAAAAGACCAGTTTGTTACCAACCAGGTCTTTATTCTTTTGATTTGATTGCCTGACAAGTTCAGCTGTTGTTTTCCTGGTTTTGTTTTTCTAAGTTTAACACTGAAAGCATGTATCCTGTTTTATGTGCTACCAAGCATATCTGTGTTGGGAGAAATAACCCCATAAATAAATATCTTATTGGCTTTACACTCAAGCACAACTAATTATTGTGAGTGGCTGTGTCTGGTGTGAATGGACTGCATTTCCCACAATCCCTTGCAAATCATATTGATATATGCCTTTGCCAAGACTGTGAACATTCTCACCCAGGCGCCCGTCTGACAAGTCTCAAAGCAGTTTTACTCCACAACGGTTTTTACGCTTCCATACCTGTAGGTCATTCTGTACACTTGAAGGAAACCTACGAGAACTTGAAATTGGTTCTTCATAAACTTAAATATGAAGACCATGGTTGGCAAGTGTGTGGGGACTTGAAGGTCTTGTGCATGCTGCTCGGGAAACAAGCTGGGTATACCAAATATCCTCGTTTTCTGTGTCTATGGGACAGTCGAGACCAACAAAATCACTGGACCAAGAAGAGTTGGCAGCCGAGGGTGCTAACAGTCGGTGAAAAAAATGTCCTCCGAGAAACTTTGGTACCTTCCCATAAAGTTCTTCTACCACTTCTCCACATAAAATTGGGATTGATGAAGCAATTCGTAAAATCACTTCCAAGAGATGGAGAATGCTTCAAATAATTGGTCACCAAGTTTCCAGGCCTGTCAGAAGCAAAATTGAAGGAAGGTGTGTTCGTCGGATCAGACATTAGAAGGCTTATAGTTGATCAAGAGTTTATCAATACCATGATGGATCCTCAAAAAGAAGGGCGGATTGCATTTAAAGAAGTCGTACAGAAACTTTTAGGCAATAACAAAGATCCTCACTACAAAAAGATCGTCGGACGAATGCTGAAAGCATTTCAAGCTTTAGGTTGCCAGATGAGTTTGAAAGTGCATTTCCTCCAGTCCCACCTTGACTACTTTCCTGAAAATTTGGGAGCTGTGAGTGAGGAACAAGGTGAACGATTCCACCAAGACATTAAAGAGATAGAAAGGAGATACCAGGGAAAATGGAGCATTACAATGATGGCAGACTACTATTGGATGCTTCAGAGAGACATTCCAGATGCTACTCACAAGCGTAAATGCACCAAGAGGAGCCTCACAAGGAAGAAGAATTGAGTTTAGTGTGTGTAGGTGAGCTCATTTCAGTTCAAAAAAGGATTTTCATGAAATATTGTAATAAAAAATTTTATAAGTTTATTTCCATTTATTTTGAGGTATTTTGAGGTATTCCATTTATTTTGAGGTATTTTGAGGTATTGCCAGCTAAATTGTACCTAGTTAACAAATGTTCCATGTAAAACAGACTTGTAAATCTGTTCATTCCTTGTTCAATGTAAACCGCACCTGATCTGTGGAAGGTAGCGGTATATAAGCAACTGTTAAATAAAATAAATAAATAAAATTTAACATAGTTACCTAAATTGTCAGGAAACGTGATGTCCTATGACAAAATGGAGGTCATTTTCGGATTCAGCGCACCAAAAAACAAAAGATTACGTGGAATAACCAAAACAGCTCTCGAAAAAATAGCTATTAAACATTTAAAAAAGTGCTACAAGGCATACACAGCACTGTACAAACACAGATATGGATAGTCCCTACTCTCAGAGCTTACAATCTAATCAAGGCAGTCAAGACAAAAGACAGGAAGGGTAAGGAGACACAAGGAAACAAGCACAGATTTGAAAAGGGGCAGAGATGAAGCCTGACGTACAGACTCAGGAAGTGAAAATGGTTTATGGACCTTTCCTGCAGGAACTTGTCCAAATCTTTTTTAAACCCAGCTACACTAACAGCTTTTACTACATTCTCCGGTAATGAATTCTAGAGTTTGATTACACGTTGAGTGAACAAAATATTTTCTCTTATTAGTCTTAAATAGGTTACCCTGTAGCTTGTGATAAGGAAGCTTATCACAGTTCAGGAAGGAGCTATAAAAGAGGTGAATTGGCTCTGAACAAGCAACCTGTCTTTGCTGGTAAAAATACTAAAACAGAATGTTTTCATAAAAGACTACCAGTCCCAGAATGCACCAGGTTACAAACAGCCTCTAGAAGAGCTGAAGTGGGGAAACGTGTGTTCAATCAGGAGAGCTATGAGGTAATCCCCAATCACTCATCTCCAAGGGCAAGGCTTGATTCAGCACACCTGGGCTGTGCTAGGTTGGAGTGTCCCTCTAAACAAGTTAAAAGTAAAACATATTCTACACAGAATCAGAACAGAGAGATCAGGCTGAACCGGAGCAGAGAGAGCAGACAGAAAGAGGAGAGAGAGGACTACAACAGCAGAAGCAGCGTGGAAGGAAGAAGAGAAAGACATCTTGGAGGTCTAAAGAAGGAGCCCACAGCAGTACGTGTGTTAGGAGTGAATCCAGAGGCAAGCATACTCCATTGGACTGGAGGAAGCCAGAGGAGTGGGGTTATAAAGCCAGGAATTCCCAGACGGCACCTTTGAAGGAGACGGCTGCATTTGGAAGGGGCCCTAAGACCGGTGCAAGAAGGTATGTGAAGAGAGACCCATTGTCCAGGGATCTTGATTGGAAGGCTGGACATAAAAGCTGGACTACTTACTAGCCAGGATACCTGGAGAGGAAACCTAACAGCAAAGGAAGCTCAGGTATGAACTTTGATCTATGCCCTAGCTCTTCTCCAGGAAGACAGCAGGGAAACAAATATTATCCTGAGAGTGATCTATTAAGGAATTCCTCTGAGCCAGACCATGATATTGATTCCATGATATTTGAAGAAGAAGGAGATATTTCAAAGGATCAGTTAGAATACATGGACTGCTCTCTGTCTAAGCTTCTGTTTTAAAGTACTTTCTCGCTAATACAACCACCACCAAAAGGAACTATAACTTGTTCTTTTATCTACCCAGAAAAGCCTCTGCAAGAAAGCTTTAGGGTAGGATTGAGCCACTTAGAGAGAGTGAACTAGCAAAGGGGTTTGCAGCTGGCTAATTATTGGTAATTGAGCCAGGCACAACTGCACGTGAGCTCTGGAAGGAAACTTGTCTTTTTTTTGTGTGTGAAAATAGAAGAAAGTTATCCTTGATAAAGAAATAGTAATTAGATCTTACCTGCTAATTGCTGTTCCTAAAGGAACGACAGTCCAGTCCCTTCACTTCTGGGGTTACGCAACCCTTCCAGCAGCTTGGAGGCTGAGCCCAACCTTTTTGGGGGATGGAGCGGTATAAATACCACTGGGACCACCCACCCACTCCAGTATTCGATTGAAAAAGCAGATCTAACTAACTTATACTGAAAACTCCATAACGTAACCTAAAATAAAAACTCAAACCTATGCAAGAGGCATATATATTGAAATCATCATAAATTTTTTTTTTTTTTTTTTATATGTAAAGGGAAAAAAAGGAGAGGAGGCCTGGGAACAGCCTGAGGAGATGTCTGCTTCTACCCGAGCCGGCTTCCTCCCGGTCTTCTTCCTGCCGTACCGGTCCTACGTCCGAAACATTGCCTTGCCATGAACCAGAGGTCTGAAGCGGTTGCCGGAAGCGGGTGGGATCAGGGACTGGACTGTCGTTCCTTCAGGAACAGCAATTAGCAGGTAAGATCTAATTACTATTTCCTTATCGTCACTCCAGTCCAGTCCCTTCACTTCTGGGAAGTACCAGAGCAGTTCACCCCTGGGTGGGTTCCGGCATACCGGACTGAAGAACCGCTAGACCGAACCGGGCGTCCGCTGCACTCTGCACATCCAGCCTATAGTGCTTGGAGAAGGAATGCAGCGATGACCAAGTCGCTGCCCTACAGATGTCCAGCGGAGGTACCAGGGAAAATTCCGCCCAAGAGGCCGCCTGAGCCCTAGTGGAGTGGGCCCGCAGCCCCACCGGAACCTGCTTCCCCTTCAGGATGTAAGCGGAGGCAATCGCCTCTCTGATCCACCTGGAGATGGAAGCCTTGGCCGCCGCCTCACCTTTGTGCGGCCCTCCAAACTGGATGAATAGACGGTCGGACTTTCGGAATGGCGCTGTGCGAGAGAGGTAACGTTTCAAGGACCTCTGGACGTCTAGTAGACGCAGCCTGTCGTCTCTACCTTCCTGCCCCTTGGACGCTAAGACTGGTAGGGTAACTGTCTGGTTCACATGAAAAGGAGAGATAACCTTGGGTAAAAAGGACGGCACTGTACGCAGAACCACTTTGTCCTTGAGGAAGGACAGGAAGGGGGGCTGGGAAGAAAGCGCCTGCAATTCCGAGACCCTTCTGGCCGAGCAAATGGCGACCAGGAAGACTGTCTTTAGAGTTAAATCCTTTAAGGAGGCTCTCTTCACTGGCTCGAAGGGTTCCCCGATCAAGGCATTTAGCACTAAGTTAAGATCCCAAGGAGGGATGACCGATCTCCATTGCGGACGTAGCCGACTAACCACTCTTAGGAACCTGGAGACGTCCGGGTGGGCCCCTAAGGGTTTACCCCGGACCTTTCCTCTATAGCAAGAGATAGCCGCCAACTGAACCCGCAAGGAGCTATGCGCCAGACCTTTTTCGAAACCTGCTTGCAAGAAGTCCAGAATCTCCGGGACCGAGGCCGAAAGTGGCTTCCGACGATGCTCCGCGCACCAAGCTTCGAAGATGCGCCAAACCCTTACATAAGAAAGACAGGTCGAGCGCTTTTTGGCCTTCAACAGAGTCGAGATTACTGCTCCTGAGTAGTCTCGTTTTAGAAGCCGCGCCCTCTCAATAGCCAGGCCGTAAGCGAGAACCGATCCACGTGAGGCATCCGGACCGGACCCTGCCTCAGCAGGTCCCTTTTGTAAGGAAGCCGCCAAGGACGGTCGGCGAGCAGTCTGATCAGATCGGCATACCATGGGCGGCGAGGCCAATCCGGAGCTATGAGGATTACCAAGCCCTGGTGAGACTCCACCCGTTGGAGAACTTTCCCGATCATAGCCCAAGGGGGAAATACATAGAGAAGGCCCTCCGAAGGCCACTTTTGAGACAGGGCATCTAACCCTTCGGACATCCTTTCCTTCCTTCGGCTGAAGAATCTGTCCACCTTGGCTGTAGAGAACCGTGCCATGAGGTCCATGACTGGGCGACCCCAAAGGGCTACTATCTGGTTGAAGGTCTCTTGTTCTAGTTCCCACTCTCCGTGGTCTATCTTGCACCTGCTGAGGAAGTCGGCAGTGACGTTGTCCTCGCCCGCCACATGCTGCGCTGAGAGAGCCAGTAGTCGGGATTCCGCCCACTGGAAAAGAGAGTCCGCCTCCTTCTCTAAAGCGTGACTGCTGGTGCCTCCCTGGTGGTTGATGTAGGCCACCGCGGTGACATTGTCGGAGAGAACGCGAATTGCCTTTCCCTGCACTAATATCCTGAATGCCTTGAGAGCCAGAGTGACGGCCCGCAATTCCAGTCTGTTGATGGGCCACTGTGATTCCAACTGTGACCAGCGACCCTGGACGAACTGGTTCTCGCAGTGCGCTCCCCAGCCTGACAGGCTGGCATCCGTCGTCAACAGCAACCACTGATGGGGATCGAGGGGCATTCCGCGGTCCAGGTTCTTCGGACACCTCCACCATTGGAGGGACTGTTTGGTCCGCGGAGCGCAAGGTAACTGCATTGAGAGGGGCTGATGCTGGGGAGACCAACGACGCAATAGCGCCCGCTGCAGCGGCCGCATGTGGGCCCTGGCCCATGGCACCACCTCTATTGATGCCGCCATAGTTCCCAGAACTTGGAGATAATGCCACGCTGAGGGATTTCGTCTGCCCAGAAACTGCGTGATTAGAACTCTTAGATCCCTTGATCTTGACCGTGACAGGAATACCCTGCCCCTGAAGGTGTCGAATCTTGCTCTGAGGTACTCGAGTTCCTGAGAGGGAGTCAACCTGCTCTTTGTCCGGTTGATGACCCACCCCAACTCCTCTAGGACCTGAATCACTCTGGACGTTGCCAAATGGCTTTCCTGTGCCGACTTTGCACGGATCAGCCAGTCGTCCAAGTAGGGGTGTACTAATATTCCCTCCTTCCTTAGGAAGGCCGCCACTACGATCATTACCTTGGTGAACGTTCTGGGAGCCGTGGCTAGGCCAAAGGGCAGGGCCTGGAACTGAAAGTGGCCTCTTGGTACTGCGAATCTCAGGAATTGTTGATGGGACTTCCTGACCGGGATGTGCAAGTAGGCTTCCGTCAAGTCGAGGGAAGTGAGGAACTCCCCTCCCCTCACGGCCGCTATGACTGAACGTAGGGTCTCCATCCGAAAGTGAGGTACCCTGAGGCAGCGGTTGACTTGTTTTAGATCTAGGATTGGCCGAAAGGAACCCTCCTTTTTTGGTACCACAAAGTAAATCGAGTACCGACCGGATCCGCACTGGTCTGGAGGTACTGGAATTACCGCCCCTAAGGCTATTAGACGGGCAAGAGTAGACTCGATTGCTGCCCTTTTTGTTGGAGCGGCACAGGGCGACTGAACAAATGCTGGTGGGATTTGCTTTGCGAATTCTAGTGCATAACCTTCTCTGATCACCTCTAGGACCCATTGATCGGATGTGACACGGGTCCAGGCGGGGAGAAACAGCCTCAGGCGGCCGCCTACCGGCCGTCCTTCCCCCTGGACCCCCGACACCTCATTGTTGTTTCCTAGGGCCCGAGAAGGAGGAGGAGGAGGAGGAAGCCCCAAATCCCCGACCTGCCCCTCGAAAACCTCTGAAACCTTGTCCCTTAGAGGGAAACCGGCCCTTGGAAAAGGGATTTGATCTGGCTGTTCGAAATCTCCGCGCCTCCCTAGGCTGTGTGCGCACTGGGGCTTGGGGGCGGCCTTGTCTTGGTCTATCTTCTGGGAGTCTACCTCCCTTAGACTCGCCCAGATCCTTGACCAGCTTCTCCAGGTCCTCCCCAAATAAGAGTTTCCCTTTAAAAGGGAGCCGACTTAGACGTGCCTTCGAGGAAGCATCAGCTGCCCAATTACGTAGCCACAGATAACGTCTAGCCGCCACCACCGAGGCCATGTTTTTGGCTAGGCTTCTGATGAGGTCATACTGACTATCCGCCAAGTAGGCTGCGCCGGATTCCACTCTGGCCGAGTTCGCCTGGATCTCGGCCGAAGAGTCCTCTGACTGAAGCTGCTGAGCCCATCTTAAGCAGGCTCGAGCTACCCAAGCTCCTGACACGGAGGCCTGCAATGCGAGGGCGCTTACATCAAAGGCTTGTTTCAGGAGTGTATCCAGCTTCCTGTCTTGTGCGTCTTTTAAGGCTGAACTGCCCTCAACTGGGATAGTCGTCTTCTTAGTGACTGCAGATACCGCTGCATCCACCCTGGGCGATTTTAGCAGTTCCTTATCTGTCTCTGGGAGAGGGTATAGGCGAGACATGGTTCTGACTCCCCTTAAACTGGATTCCGGTTGGTCCCATTCTTCCTGGATCATCTGGCGCACTACCCTGTGGACCAGGAAGACCTTCTGGGATCTCCTAATGGCCTGTATTAAGGGGTCCTCCAATGCCTCTTCCTGCGATGGTATATCTGAGGCCACATTGAGTACTTTTAAGGATTCATTAATTAACGCCGGAAGCTCCTCTTGCCTAAAGACCCTAACTATCCGAGATTGATCTTCTTCCGGGATCTCTCCTTCTTCCAGCTCCTCCTCATCCTTGTCCAAATCCTTCACCGAGCCATCCTCCTCCGGAGCCCCCTGGGAAAAGGACGGTAGGAGGTCTTCCCCATCCAGACGCTGACGCTTAGAAGGGATGCTAGATTCCGGGTTGATAGCCCCGAGGAGCCTGGCTGATCTTTCTTCCACTGGTGTGGTAACCTCCTCTGCTCCTAGGCCCTGCTTGCGCCGGCAGTAGGCCTTATGGAGTAAAAGGATGAAGTCAGGGGAGAAAAATTCTCCGTCCCCTCCTGCACTCGAGGGTGGGGGCGGAGGGAGTAGGGGAGGCGTGGGTAGCTCCGAGGGGGTAGAGATTGAACCCTGGGACCCCCCATCCCCTACTAGAGGGTCTGATGATCCCTGGGAAGGCTGCAATATCTCCTGCTCTACTGATGCAGCCACTGCGGCGCAGCTCCTGCAGATTCCTGCCTCTGCGGAGGTGCCCCTGCGCGTACCACATGAAGGACAGCGTGGCTTAGATGCCATGGGGAAAGGTTGGGGCTTATCTTTGTAGGCCCTTGCAACCAAAGCCCAATTTCCCTTAGGAAACAAATCCTTTAATTACCCCTAGGAGATTTAAACGGATTACCTTAAACTAAACCCAATTGGGCTGCTATAAGTTAATAGCGATTAAAATTAACGTTAAATAAATTAAAATCGAAATCGAGCATAAATAAAAAAAAAATTAAATCGAAATTAATTAAAATTAATTAAAATTAGTGGCTAACACTCCTTTGTTCCCTAAGGGAGGTACTTGCTGTTTGTAGCTTGAAGATCCTGGGCCCGATGCTGCGAATACCACCCGAGGGCTCTACACGTGGTAGGCCTCACCACGTGGAGCCTGCTCGGGGAAAAAGGACTCTGGCGCCTGCCTGCTCTCCAACGCTGAGACCGGCGCTGAGCCCCCTCTGAAGCACGAGTGCGATCGCCGTCTGATCGCGCCGTGAGATAACCTGGGCACCGTGCGGTTCCTATCCGCGGTCAGCAGCGTCGGGCCGGGATGGTTGGCTTCCCTCTGGTTGTCGTTGCAGCCTCTAGCGCTCAGCCACCTTCAGGGCTTCGGCGCGAGGCTGTTTCCCCCGAAGACGGTAGAGCTAGAAGTGCAGGAAGCTGGGTAGAGCAGAGCACCTCCTCGCTGCTGCAGACCCGAGGCTTTGCTCTGCGAGCCGCGTCGGAGCCGGGGGGGGGGGGGAGGGAGAGAGAGGCAATTCTTAAAGGAGCAGAGCCCCCAAAAACGCTAAAGAAATAAAGGCAAAATTAAATAACTGAATTAAGTAAAATTAAGCAAAAATTAGGAAAAATTAAGGAAATTAAGAAATTCAAGGTAGGACTCCAGTAAGCCCCAGGCTTACGGAACCCTCCAGCTGCTTGGAGGCTGAGAATACTGGAGTGGGTGGGTGGTCCCAGTGGTATTTATACTGCTCCATCCCCCAAAAAGGTTGGGCTCAGCCTCCAAGCTGCTGGAAGGGTTGCGTAACCCCAGAAGTGAAGGGACTGGACTGGAGTGACGATAAGGAACAGTTTTTTTGTTACTTTTGTGGTTTTGTTTTTGCTTTTGGAGCACTGCTAAGAGTCATTAGCAGGAGCCATCAAAAAGACCTTTTCTGTTTCCCATCAAGGTCTTTATTGTTTGATTGCTTAAGAAGTTCAGTTACCTTATATCATGATTTGTTTTTCCTGAGTACAATACTGAAAACAAGTGTCCTTTTGTGTTACCAATCTGTGTGGGAGAATTAACCCCATGAATAAAATCTATTTTTCTTTGCTTACCCTCGAGCATCACAACTCATTATTTTGTGAATGGCTGATTCTGGTATGAATGAACTACAACACCCATAGTCCTTTGCAAGTCATAATAATATTTTGCCTTTGCCAAGACTCTGGACATTCACGACCAGCGCCCCCGTTTACAAGCTTCATTGCATGTCCACTAGTCTTTCTATATTTTGATGACGTAAACACTCAATCGACATTTACCTGTTCCACTCCATTCATTAATTTATAGACCACTATCATATCTTCCCTCAGCAGTCTCTTTTTCCAAGTTGAAGAGCCCTAAACGTTTTAGCCTCTCCTCATAGGGGTATCCTTCCATCCCCTTTACCGTTTTGGTGGCTCTTTGTACCTTTTCTAACACTATATCCTTTTTAAGATACTGCGACCAGAATTGCACACAATATTCAACAGAAGCATTACAGTAGTGGCCAAAAAATTATGGCAGAGTCCAAAATACCAGACTTATTAGAAAAGTACGTGTTATTGTCACTTTCATGGTCAAAAGCTTTAAGAACCAAAGATATATATATATAATTTTCAAAGTTTTATTCAGGAAACAATATATGTGTCAATATTTGATAGGGTGTCCATGATTTTTCAGCACAGCCTGGATTCTTGCAGGCATACTGTTAGCTAGTGTTTTACAGTATGCTGGAGTGATTTTTGTTGACCCATACATGCTTGAGTATTTTTATTTATTTATAAGTATTTATATACCGCTTCATCATGAAATCAACCCTCACTTGGTTTGCAGCTTGTCGTGCTGTGAGGGCTTGTGTGCATCAGTGATGCTGAGAGCTAAACTATCGGTAGTTTAACTACTGGCAGGGTCTCCCAAGATGGACAGGTCTCAGCTGAGGTGCCAGACCAAGACAAACCACCCATCAGGGCAACAGCAGAATGGGATAGTGTTGACGGCGGAGGATCACATTTCTGTGACAACAGCAACACCACCAAACTTAAACTACGCAGAAGAAAGGCCCGGCAATCTACTTCTTTACAGCTGTTGAGACTTCTCGCTTTCTTCCAGCACAATCTTCTTGATGTCATTCCATAACTCTTCTAGAGCTCTGTAATTTGTATCTAAAGCAGCAAATCGATTTTGCCATGAAAACCCAATGGATAGTTACAACAAAACAAATTGTGCTATAGTGCTGGAAGATGAGACCTCCAGGTCGGAAGGCACTCAACTAGCTACTGGGGAAGAGCTGAAGACTTCTCAGAGTAAAGCCAGCATTTATGATGTGGTTGGATCAAAGCCCTCGGGACGTCTGACTGCTGATGTAGCTGCGCATGAAATGAGAGTCAGAAGCTGTAAAGATGTCTTACGCATTGGAACATGGAACGTACGAAGCATGAACCAAGGGAAGTTGGAGGTGGTCAAGAATGAAATGGAACGTGTACAACTTGATCTGTTGGGTGTCAGCGAACTGAAATGGACTGGCATCGGGCACTTTGCATCAGATGATCACATGGTCTACTATGCTGGAAATGAAAGACAAAAGAAGAAATGGTGTTGCATTTATAATAAAGAAGAAACTTGCAAGAACTGTAATGAAATACAATGCAGTCAGCGAACGCTTAATCTCTATTCGTCTACGAGGAATGCCTAACAACTATAATTCAAGTATATGCCCCAACAACAGCTGCTGAAGAGAATGAAATTGAAGAGTTCTATGAACAAGTACAAGCTGAAATTGACAGAAATTGCAAACAGGATATCCTGATAGTCATGGGTGACTGGAATGTAAATTTTGGCAACAAAGAAGGCGGCAAAGTAGTTGGAAAATATGGACTTGGCAACAGAAATGAAGCTGGAGAAAGACTGATAGAATTCTGCAAGACCAACGATCTATTCATCTCAAACACCTTCTTCCATCAACACAAGCGATGACTGTACACATGGACTTCACCCAATGGATTGTATAAAAATCAAATTGACTACATCTGTGGAACTCAACGATGGAAAAGTTCTATAACATCAACAAAGACAAAACCTGGAGCTGACTGTGGTACAGATCAACTACTAGTATGCAAACTCAAGCTAAAGTTGAAAAAGAGCAAGCCACTCATGAATGCAGCAAAATATGACCTTGAGAATATACCACTGGAATTTAAAGACTGCCTGCAAAATCGATTTGCTGCTTTAGATACAAATGACAGAGCTCCAGAAGAGTTATGGAATGGCATCAAGAAGGTTGTGTTGGAAGAAAGCGAGAAGTCTCTACAAAAGGTGAAAAAGCAAAAAACGGCCAAAATGGATGACGGAAGAAACTCTGAAAATTGCCCAGAAACGCAGAGAAGCTAAAGCCAGAGGAGAAAGAAAGACAATAACAGAACTCAGAGATTTCCAACGTGCAGTAAGACAGGACAAGGAAAAGTACTACAACATAAGAACATAAGATATGCCATACTGGGTCAGACCAAGGTCCATCAAGTCCAGTATTCTGTTTCCAACAGTGGCCAATCTAGGTCATATGTACCTAGCAGTTTCCCCAACGACGCATGCAAGGACATAGAAGCAGAAACTATTAGAGGAAGAACAAGAACGGCTTTCCTAAAGCTACGAGAGTTAAAGAAAAGGTTCCAGCCTCAAATTGGAATGTTACAAGATGCTCAAGGTTCTATGTTGAATGATGCTGAGAAGATCAAGAAAAGGTGGAAGGAATATACAGAGTTTTTATATGATAAAGATCAAGTGGACCAACAGCCGTTTCAACCTGTACCTTATAATCAGGAACCATTGGTGATGAATGAAGAAGTTTAAGCAGCATTGAAAGCCTTATCAAAGGACAAAGCACTAGGCACTGATAGCATTCCCATAGAAGTATTACAGCAATCTGATGCAGTTGTTACCGTACTTACAAGGCTCTGCCAAAAAATATGGAAGACAACATCATGGCCAACTGACTGGAAAAGATCTGTGTTTATACCAATACTAAAGAAAGGTGATCCAACTGACTGTGGAAATTATCACACAATCGCTCTGATCCCACATGCCAGCAAGATTCTACTGAAGATTATTCAAGAGAGACTACAACCATACCTGGAACAAGAACTACCTGACGTGCAAGCAGGGGTTCAGGAAAGGGCGAGGAACGAGACATATCATTGCGGATGTGAGATGGATCCTTGAAAAGACTAAAGAATACCAAAAGGATATCTATTTGTGCTTTATCGACTATAGCAAGGCTTTTGACTGTGTAAACCATGAGAAACTCTGGGCCACATTAAGAAGCATGGGTATAACAGAACACCCAATCATACTCTTGCACAATCTGTACATTGATCAAGAAGCAGCAGTTCGAACAGAACAAGGCGAAACAGAATGATTTAAAATAAGCAAAGGTGTAAGACAAGGCTGCATACTTTCCCCTTACCTGTTTAATTTATATGCAGAACAAATCAGAGAAGCAGGCTTGTATGAAGACAACAGAGGTGTGAAGATTGGTGGAAGACTCATCAACAACCTTCGCTATGCTGATGATACCACATTACTGGCTGAAAGTGAAGATGATCTGAAACATTTGCTTCTCACAATCAAAGAACATAGTCTCAAAATGGGCCTGCACCTTATTGTAAAGAAGACAAAGATTATGACAACTGGCATAATCAACAGGTTCATCGTTGAAGGAGAAGAAACTGAAATCGTGAACAACTTTAATCTACTTGGATCAACTATCAATAAAGAAGCAACAAGCAGTCAAGAAATCAGACGACGCATTGCTCTTGGCAGAATGGCTATGAAAGACCTAGATAAGATCCTCAAGAACAGAGATGTCTCTCTCCATACAAAGATTCGACTTGTTCAAGCAATGGTATTTTTAATATCACATGGATGTGAAAGCTGGACAGTGAAAAAGACAAACAGGAAGAAAACTGATGTCTTTGAATTATGGTGCTGGCGGCGAATACTGTGTATACCATGGACTGCCCGAAGAACAAACCAGTCGGTACTAGAGGAGATCAAACCTAAGCTTTCTTTAGAAGCTCAGATGACAAGACTTTGACTTTCATACTTTGGACACATCATGCGAATAGAGAGATCATTAGAGAAAGACATCATGCTTGGCAAGATAGAAGGTCAGCGCAAAAGAGGAAGGCCAGCAATGAGATGGATCGATACAATAACAGCAGCTACGGGTACCAGTCTGTCAACAATGAGCCGCCTGACTCAAGACAGAACACAATTTAGGATAGCTAACCAGAGGGTCGCTATGAGTCGACTCTGACTCGACGGCACTTAACAACAACATCATGAAATCAAAGCAGATTTCACAGCAAACAAATCAATTACACAGTAAACAAATCAATGTATGTCCTTTAAATCTGTTTCTGAAGTTGGACGGTGTGCTGCCACCTTTTTCTTCATAAGATTCCAACAGTTTTCAATTACATTGAGATCCGGAAAGTTTGATGGCCAACTTGAAAGCAGTTCGAGCTTGTTGTCCACGAACCATTTTTTGACTGTTTTTGCAGTATGGCACGGTGCCGAATCCTGCTGAAATATAGTTGTGACAGAAACAGTCATGTGTATTTTAACTTTACTATTCAGCACGGATATGTATTTTGCAGCATTTACAGCATTTACTCTTTCACCTTTCTTAAAAATGTGCAAGCCACATCGTCCATTCGCCGAGATACCACACCATACCATGACCGATGGTGGGTGTTTAACAGTCTTGATCATGTACTTCGGATTTAGTTTCTCACCTGCTGGTCGACGGACGTAGCTGTAACCACTCCCACGTACTTGTTGAAATGTACTTTAATCTGTGAACATTACCCTCTCCCACCATTCAGATTTGTCTTTCATCTTGCTACAAAACTGAATGCAGGCAGCAATTTGTTTCCTGGTCATCATAGGCTTCTTGGCAGGTCTTCTGGCCATGAGTTTGAATTCATCCACAAGCCATCATCGGACCAATCTGGCACTAATCCTTATTCCTCGATCATTAGCTAACTGAGCCACACATTGAGATGAAGTATGTGGACTAGATGTAATAATGCTTTTGAGGAATCAGTCATCTCGTCCAGTAGTTATCCGTCTGCGCCCACATTTCGAACGACGTGTATGGCCACCTGATTTCAGAACATTCTGAACTGCACACCTTGATATATGCAAATGTTTTGCAATAGCACATTGCGAATATCCTTTAACATGGAGTGTGACAACTTGTCCCTTTACAAAGTCATTAATATCGCACTTTCTATCTATCTTGATTGTATATTTTACATGTAACTTTCAATCTTTTCCTAGTTGTAAAAATTCAAAACTTCATCCAAGAAACCTACTAGAGTGTAAATAAACTAAAATGGACGCCAGACACATGGTGTGACTAATTGCCATGCTGATTAAATAAGTAAGCACGTGTGACATCTCCACAGTACATTATTTAACAATAAATTGTAGAAAAAGATACCTGCCTTAATTTTTTTGGCCACTACTGTATAATATCCTTTGTTTTATTCTCCATTCCTTTCCTTATGATGATTAGCATTCTATTTGCTTTCTTGGCCACCACTGCACACTGGGTGCAGGGTTTCAACATATTATCCACGATGACACTTACATCTTTTTCCTGGGTGGTGGTTCCTAATGTGGAACCCTGCATCGTGTAACCATTTTTGGGTTGTTCTTTCCTAGGTGCATAACTTTGCACTTGTCTGCATTCAAAATTCATCTGCCATTTGAACATCCAGTCTTCCAATTTATCAAGGTCCTCTTGCAATTTTTCACAATCTTCTTGGGTTTTAACAACTTTGAATGATTTTGTGTCATCTACAGATCTGATTACCTCACTCGTTATTCCCATTTCCAGGTCATTGACGAGTATGTTAAAAAGCAGCGGAGCCAGCACAGATCCCTGGTTACTCCACTAGGGGGAGAGCAGAGAGGAAAAGCAGCGAGGGCAGGAGAATAAATGCATTTAAAGATCAGAAGGAGGAGTTTGAATTGGATACGGAACTGGAAGTGAAGCCAATGAAGTGACTTGAGGAGGGGTTATATGGAGAAAGATTAGTCGCACAGCAGAGTTCTGAATAGATTGAAGGGGAGAGAGATGACTCAGAGGGAGACCAGCAAGAAGGCTGCAATAGTCGAGACAGGAAGTAATTAGAAAGTGGACAAGTGTTTTAATAGTGTGTTCAGAGATGAAGTGGTGAATTTTGTTAATGTTATAGAGACAAAAAACAACAGGTTTTAGCTATCTGTTGGATATTCG
Source organism: Ichthyophis bannanicus (assembly GCA_033557465.1). Classification (NCBI taxonomy): domain Eukaryota; kingdom Metazoa; phylum Chordata; class Amphibia; order Gymnophiona; family Ichthyophiidae; genus Ichthyophis; species Ichthyophis bannanicus. The sequence goes on along the minus strand of CM066032.1, from coordinate 1,199,574,451 downwards.
AGGAGAAGGAAAGGGAGGAGTTAAAAATGACAACAAGGTTATGGATTGAGAAAACAGGAAGTAGAAGAGTTAACAGAGATAAAGGAAGGAGAGAGGAAAGTTTTGGGGGAAAAATAAGTAGTCCGGTTTTGTCCATGTTTAGTTTCAAATGGCGGTGATACCTCATAAATTTAAATAAAAGGCTTCAGCAACTCTAAACACATTGCAGACATTTAAATACAGCCAGCGAGTGAGAGCCTCAGAACAAACTCACTGATAAAACCAAATCAGGAGTTCTAATAGCATCAACGGTTCTCACTTGCTATACACCTCCATCGAGATTCACTATGTTATATTCCATATATTATATTTGATTTAAAGCAATCACAACTCTAAATTTTAAACTTTGAATATATCACCAAATTCATGAATCGTGAACCAAGATGGAATTGAGTGCCCCCGACGCCTTTTCAAGACATCTTACGTTAGCGTTTCGCTACAGCTGTTTCAAGGGGATTCAACTCTAAAAAAATAAAAATAAAAATTGCTTAATATAATGCCGCAACCTACATACAAAACTCCCTACTTACACTAAACAAAAACCTAAACACTTACAAAAATCACTTCAAGTTCCAGCCATAAATATCAAAAACTATTAACCATCTTTCATCTGAGCTGGTTTCGAGACAGCTTATACTTCCGGACACATGATATATACCCGGAGCTTCCAACAAGACAATCTCAATCAGCTGAAGCTAAATACAGCCAAAAAGAGCAACCTCTCGCCTTCAATAAAGACCATTAAGGGGAGAAAATAACACTTATCAATCCAGCGTTCTAGTACACACAATTATACTAAAACTAAAACCCAAATGTAGTATTCTGAATGGTCAAATCAAAGACATACTCCCCATTCAATACATGAATTTAATCCATTAGGGGAAACTGTTTTCAGATGAAAAATCCACCATTGTTCTCTGTATAGAAGAAACCGATCACGTGACATACCCTTCGAACCAGTCCGAATATGTTGAATCACAAAACATTGTAATTCACAAAATTTATGCTGGAAAGTTAAACAATGTTCAACAATTGGTGCTTCTTTACGCTGAAAATGAAGCTTACTTTTATGTTCAAGTAGCCGAGTACGAAGTCTCCGAACCGTCTTACCTATATAGAGAAGTCTGCATGGACAAAAGATACCATAAATAACAAAACCTGAATTACACGAAGTAGTATCTTTCAGATAGAATTGTTGACCATTATATACAAACCTATCAGTTTCCCACATCACATCACAACAGGAACAGTCTCCACATTTCCTGTGTCCATAACTCTCAGATGTTATAGAAGATGAAGATCGTAAAAAAGGAGGACTCAAAATATCTTTCAAGTTTGGGTTACGTTGCCATACGCATCGTAGTTGTTTAGATTCTAACCCAGGAACTGTGCTCAAAACGTGCCTATATTTCTGTAGAACTGATTGAATCTGTTTACTATGAGGGGAGTAACGGGAAATCAAATTCACTTGATCACTATCGGTCTGTGCCTTCGGTCTAGGAGATAACAACCAAGATCTATCATTATACAGTGCCCTTTTATAGGCACGATTCACTATCTTTAAGGGGTAACTGCGGTCAAGAAAATCCTGCTTTAGATTCGATGCCTTGGCTTTATAATCCTCAACTGAAGAATTACGTCTAAAGCGTATAAATTGGGAGAATGGCAATCCCTTCAACAGGCCAAAAGGATGTATACTAGAAAAATGTAAATATGTGTTTCTATCAGTGGATTTACGAGATACAGTTGTACCCCATGACTCCAGTTGTCGAAACACTTTAACATCCAGAAATACTATTTCTTGAAAACTGTAATTCATTGTAAATTGTATGTGAGAATCTAATGTGTTTAACCAAGTATGAAAATCTAACAAAAGATTAAGAGGACCATCCCACAACATAAAGACATCGTCAATGTAACGACGCCAAATTAATATATGAGAATAATAATTAGAGGATTGTAACCATCGTTGTTCATAAAGACCCATAAAGAGGTTAGCAACAGAAGGGGCAAAAGACGCCCCCATGGCAATACCACCTATCTGTTGAAATAGCTCACCGTTAAAAGTAAAGTAATTACGACAGAGAGCCAGATTAGCACAAGCCATAAGAAATTCAAGCATACCATTATTCACATCACCCCTTTGTAGTAAACCTTCCTTAATAGCTTGCAGCGCCTCCTCCTGCGGAATGCTCATATATAAAGCTTCAACATCAAGTGTTACCAAAATCACTGAATCATTTTTTGCCCAAACAGAAGCATCTATGACGGTGGGCATAGCGGTTTTGTGCAGCGGCTTTGACCTGAAGCAGGGGATCGTTGAAAATACCCCGAAACGTGTCACGTCGTCTGTGAGCTGTGTGATAAGGAAGCTTATCATAGCTCAGGTAGGAGCTATAGAAAAGATGATGTGACTCTGAACAAGCAACCTGTCAGTTCTGGTAGAAGCAAGAAAACAGAGTTTTCACATAAAAGACTACCAGTCCCAGAATGCACCAGGTTTCCAGCAGCCATGAGAGGGGCTGAAGTGAGAAAACGTGTGTGCAATCAAGAGAGCTATGAGGTAATCCCTAAGCACTCATCTCAAAGGGCAGGGCCTGATTCAACACAGCTGCGCTGTGTTAGGGAGGAGCACACATTAGGACAGAATAAGAATAGAGCTTATTCTACAGATAATAGCTACAGAAGGAGATACAGCAACAGCTTCAAGCTCCAGCACCAACATCATCTCGAGAAGCAGAAGCCAAGCCAAGCAGATAGAGAGAGAAGGAAACTCTGGAAGGAAGAGAAGAAAGGCCATTGGAAGGTCTGGGAGATTCCAAGGCAGTACCTATACTGGGAGGTATTCCAAATGCCAGCAGAGACCATTGGACTGGAGTCAGCCAGAGGAATGGAATGGCAGAGATAGGAATCACCAGTGGCTACCTGGAAGAGAGAAGACTGCACGTGGAAAGGACTTTCAGACATATGCCAGAAGGTATGTGAGGAAAGATCCAGTGTCCAGGGATCAAGATTGGAAGGCTGGACATCAGAATTGGATTACATACTGGCCAGGCTATACAGAGAGGAATTATGATAGCAGGAGAGGCTCAGGTATGAACACTGATCCAGACCCTATCTATAACAGTGAATGGCAGCAAGGGAATAAGCATTCTCATGATAGTGCCTTATGGAAAGACTCGTCTGTGCCAATGTATGATAGTGACCCTATGCTGATTGATGAAGGGGGAGATACAGCAGATGAAACTATTGATTACATGGACTGTTCTTTATCCAAGTGCTATTGCTAGCTTTCTGTGAGCAAACACATCAGCCATCACAAAGAAACCTAACTTTGTTCTTTATTTCCATTGCAAACAGCTCTTAAAGCAGGATTTGGGTTCACACAGTAGCAGCCAGCCAGCTAAAGGCTTTCAGCTGGTCAATTGATAGTAATTAAAGCTGCACCTGATTGTGTGTGTGAGCAAGGGAGAATCACTGCTGGGATCTGCGTGGAAAATAAGCAGAACTTAACCTAACAAGCAAAGTTCATTTATTTCTTTGTGCCTTTTTCCTTTGGTAATTATTTGCTAAGAAAACATTAGCTAATTGCCTGACAAGCTGAAGGTTGTTTTCTGATTTGCTTTGTGACTTTATGTTAATCCATTTAAACACTGCAAGCAAGTAACCTCATTTATATTGCTACCAAGCATATTTGTGCTGGGTGAATTAAACCCCATCAATAAAAGAAGTATTTTATTGGCCTTACCACTGGTTTCACAACTCAATTATTGTCTTCAGCTGTGTTTGGGAGTGAATGAACTACATTACCCACAGTACCTTGCAAGAATCATATGAATATATGCATCGTCAAGATTGTGTAAGTTCTCACCCTAGGCAGCCGTCTGACAGCTGACTGTAGCAATTTAATTACGGCTCTTCCACTTTCCACAGATTCAGCTAAGTACTGATAAACGCTGTTTCCAAAGTGGCTTTTTATTTGTTAAATGAATAAAATGGATTATGTTCCTCTTTAGCTGGGTTAGCCTTTCCGACAAAAAAATTGGTTACTTGAAGGGTTTTGAAAACTGTTTTGTATACCAGGGTGTATCTTCTTTTGTATTACAAACAGAAGCATCAGCTATAATTTGTAGAAAATGCATTGTGTCCCGAAGGTATGAAGGAATAGTTATTAACAGCGGCCGCAAAAAAGAATCTATAAACTGTGACAGCGGCTCCAGAACGGACCCACGTGTAGAAACAATGGGCCGTCCAAGAGGCCTAACTAAACTTTTATGTATTTTAGGTAACAAGTAAAATTGTGGTATTGAGGGAGAAACATTATTCAAAAACGTCTGTTCCTTTTTAGAAATAATATGCAATTAATAAGCTTGCATCGTTAAAGTTTTAATCTGATTCTGTAAATCCTGTGTTGGATCTAATGACAATTTAATGTAATTTGTCACATCAGATAGCTGGCGATTAGCGTCAAGTAAATAATCGGTTCAATTCAAAATCACGATAGCTCCCCCCTTATCTGCTCTTTTAAGAACTATTTCTTAAATCATTCATTGCCACATATTCTGCCCGCGTAAAGGCATTACAAGCAGAAAATTTACTATGGGTTTCCATATCATCAATGTCACGCAAAACTAGTTGCTTAAAGACTGTTATATTAGGATGCACTGGGCCTGGTGGAAGCCAGGTAGACCTAAATGGAAGGGCAACACGCCCAAACATACCCGTGGTTTGAGAACCCAAAGGGACCATGTCCTCCCTACATAATAAGCTATTATCAGCCTCAGCAAAGAAATTCTTAAGAATAAAAGTTTTCTAATAAATTTCTCAAAATCAATACGAAACTGAAATGAGTCATAACATGAACATGGGACAAAAGAAAACCCTTTACACAAAATATGTTTCTGTACTGTAGTTAAAGTATAGGAAGACAGATTAACTATCAAAGACTCTTCCATTAAACTTATTTGTCTTTCGATTTGTCTTTTTTCTTCTCTCGTTTTTGTCTGCCTTCCTCCAAAAAATTACCACGTGATGCTTGCGATTGTGAATCAGACGAGTCATCTGATGACCATTCAGAAGAATCTTTTTTTCGACTTCGGCGTTCCCGTCTTCGATTAGCATTATGCCAAGGATAGACATAACCTATGGTAGTCATCATGATCCCTTTTAAGTTTTTTCAATTTCACTTTTAGTTAGATTTTCATACTTGGTTAAACACATTAGATTCTCACATACAATTTACAATGAATTACAGTTTTCAAGAAATAGTATTTCTGGAAGTTAAAGTGTTTCGACAACTGGAGTCATGAGGTACAACTGTATCTCGTAAATCCACTGATAGAAACACATTTACATTTTTCTAGTATACATCCTTTTGGCCTGTTGAAGGGATTGCCATTCTCCCAATTTATACGCTTTAGACGTAATTGTTCTTCAGTTGCGTATGGCAACGTAACCCAAACTTGAAAGATATTCTGAGTCCTTCTTTTTTACGATCTTCATCTTCTATAACATCTGAGAGTTATGGACACAGGAAATGTGGAGACTGTTCCTGTTGTGATGTGATGTGGGAAACTGATTGGTTTGTATATAATGGTCAACAATTCTATCTGAAAGATACTACTTCATGTAATTCAGATTTTGTTATTTATGGTATCTTTTGTCCATGCAGACTTCTCTATATAGATAAGACGGTTCGGAGACTTCGTACTCGGCTACTTGAACATAAAAGTAAGCTTCATTTTTAGAGTTGAATCCCCTTGAAACAGCTGTAGCGAAACGCTAACGTAAGATGTCTTGAAAAGGCGTCGGGGGCACTCAATTCCATCTTGGTTCACGATTCATGAATTTGGTGATATATTCAAAGTTTAAAATTTAGAGTTGTGATTGCTTTAAATCGAATATAATATATGGAATATAACAGTGAATCTTGATGGAGGTGTATAGCGAGTGAGAACCGTTGATGCTATTAGAACTCCTGATTTGGTTTTATCAGTGAGTTTGTTCTGAGGCTCTCACTCGCTGGCTGTATTTAAATGTCTGCAATGTGTTTAGAGTTGCTGAAGCCTTTTATTTAAATTTATGAGGTATCATCTGGAGGCTTCGATACAGGCTTTATAGTTTTGTTTGTCAAATGGCGGTGAGACATTCAGGTGGCGATGTCAGTGAGAGGCAGAGATACGGACCTAGAGTGACAGAGAAATGTCAGGAGTAGAAAGATAGATCTGAGAATCGTTAGCATAAAAATGATACTAAAATCCATGAGAAGAGATGAGAGCACCAAGGGACTGGGTGTAGAGAGAGAAAAGTAAAGGGCCCAGACAGACCCTTGGGGTACACCAACTGAGAGTGGGATAACAGTAGAGGAGGAACCACCAGAGAACACAGAACGCTGGGAGAGATAAGAAGCAAACCAGGACAGGACAGAACCCCTAAAACCCAGCAAGGACAATGTGTCAAGAAGACAGTGGTCAACAGTATCAAAAGGCAGCAGAAAGGTCAAGAAGGATAAGGATAGAGTAGAGGCCCTTAGATTTAGCCAGGAACAAGTCGCTGAAGACTTTGGCAAGTGCGTTTCAACAGAATGTAAGGGGCGAAAGCCAGACTGAAAAGGATCCAGAAGGGCCCGAGAAGAAAGAAATTCAAGACAAATGTGGAGCACCACGTGCTCAGGAAGCTTGGAAATGAAGGGAAAGAGGGAGATGGGACAATAATTAGAAGGAGAGCTTGGATCAAGAGAAGATTTCTTGAGCAGCGGTGTGACCACAGAATGCTTGAAGGCTGCAGGGATAGTAGCAGTGGAAAGCAATTGGTTGAGAATATGTGAGATGGAAGGGATGATGGAGGAGGAAATGGAGTTAAGGAGATTGGTGGGGGATAGGATCAGAAGAGCAAGTAGTAAGTTTGGAGGAGGAAAGAATATTAAGTGTCATCTTCAGAAATCATGGAAAAGGATGAAAGAGTAATAGAGATTGATAGGAAATGTTGTACTGAGGTGGGGGAAGAGGGGATGAAGTTGTTTTAGTGGGGAACTAGAGAGTAATCTTGTGGATTTTATTATGGAAAAAAGTCAACTAGGGTTTGTACTGAAAGAGAAGTGTGGGGGGGGGGGGTCGGAAGGGAAGGCGCCTTAAGGAGAGAGTTAAGAGTAAAGAAAAAGACAGCTGAGGTCAGTGGCAAGAGGATTAGTCAGGTGAATATAGTAGTTTTGCAATTAGTTATGGCCCATTTGGCTTCTAAAATACCAAGTCCATATATTCCATTCTTTTAAAATAGTACAACCTAGAGTATGGACTGGTTTCTTAGCTGGAAGCTTGTGCCATTTAGGATAAAACATGAGAAGCACTATGTTGTCATTTATATGGAAAGGTGTATTCAAGACCAGGAGTATAATGGGCATTTTAACTTATATTAAGAGGAGGAACTTAGGATGAGTACATACCCCAGGGATCTGTACTGGACCTGCTGCTTTTTAACATATTGATAAATGATCTAGAAATGGGAATGAGTGAGGTGATCAAATTTGCAGAAGACACAAAATTATTCAAAGTTGTTAAAACACAAGAGGATTGTGAAAGATTGCAAGAGGACCTTAAGAAATTGGAAGACTGGATGTCCAAAAGACAGATGGAATTTAATGTGGGCAAGTGCAAAGTTATGCACTTAGGGAAGAACAACCAAAACTACAGTTACATAATGCAAGATTCCGCATTAGGAACCACCACCCAGGAAAAAGGATTTAGGTGTCATCATGGATAATACACTGAAACCCTCTGCCCAGTGTGCAGTGGTGGCCAAGAAAGCAAACAGGATGCTAGGAATCATAAGGAAAAGAATGGAGAATAAAGAGGTCACGTGATGTGGTGAGCTTGGGGAAGACGTACCTTCGCTGAGCTCCGGGCTCCCCAGCTCAAAAACGGCGCTATAGTGCCTTGTTAGAGGCGCGAAAACGGCACCTTCACCACTCCACAGTACCGGAGATTGACGGGACTTGCCGGCGGACGAGTGTGGAGGATGGCGGCAGCAACGAGAACCGCGAGGAGGGAGAAAGACTGCGTTGTAGGGGGCCAGAAAATGGCGGAGTCCCCACCTCACACTAGTGTTCTGCAAACCCCGGCCCCAGTGGTCTCTACAGAGGAAATATCAGCGGCGGTCTCCGGGGCACTCTCCGCTCAATTTGAAACTTTGCGGAGTAAGTTGGATATATTGCAGAAGTCGGTGGACGCGTTCGGCACCCACATGCAAGAGGCAGAAGCCCGCATTGCCCATACCGAAGGAGACGTGGAGAAACTCTCCCAGGAGCTACAGCTGGTGAGAACTGTGCTCCGGGCCCAAGATGAAACGCTTGAGGACCTCGAGAATCGCTCGAGGCACAGTAATCTTAGATTCTTGGGCATCCAGGACTCTGTGGGGGACAGGGACTTGAGGCATTACATGGCAGCCCTCTCAGCCTCACTAATAGGGAAGAGTGGAGAAGCCCTCCCGGTGATCATTGAACGGGCCCATAGAGTAGGGCCTAAAACGTCCACAGACCCAAGGCCTAGAATAGTGCTGTCGAAGTACCTGCAATTCCAGCAGAAGGAGTATGTCTTGAGAGAGGCCCGGAAGTGGGGCACTATTGAACAAAATAATGCAAAGATTAGAATCACTCAGGATTTCTCCGCAGCAGTGAGCAAACGCCGTAGGGCATATGCACCACTATGCCAAAAACTCCTTGCAGCCAACATTAAGTTCTCTGTCCAATACCCGGCCCGGTTACATGTGGTGCATGAGAGCGGGCGCCGGGTCTTTGGGTCGGCGGAGGAGACGGCACCTTACATTGAGCAGCTAGAGAAACAACTTTCTCCCTCGAGGAAGGCGCCTACCTGAGAGCTCTGAAGGATTTGAGTGGGAGACTTCGTGGCAACAGCTGAACTGGTCTGGGGGAGCGGAGTGGCAGACGGGAAACATAAGCGTGCCTGCCTCTTGACTTTTTTTTTTTTGCGTCCTGCTTTACTGTTCAATGAAAATTACTGAGCCAAGGATTGCCTGTATAGTGTGGTATTTGCTAACTATATGTATTTTTTTTTCTGTTACACTATAGTATTAAGCTTGTTACTGTCGAATGCATTGACATGAGTAATTAAAGTTGTACGGTTAACTTGGCAGGGTAGGAGGGGGGGGGTGGGAGTCTAACTTGGTTCACGGGGAACTGGGGGGCCCGGTCACATTTATAGTGACTGTGCGGAGGGGAGGTTTACAGAGTTTGGGAAGGTTTCTTTGCGTGGAGGGGGAAGTGGGAGGGGAGAGAAGGGGAGGAGGAGGGGGGACAGTGCATTAACACGAGGTTCGAGCTGAATGGTATTTCAAGGGGGGAGGATCGCATTCCGGGAATCCAAAGGAGGGCAGGGACACATGGGGAGGCTCTAGGCTGGGGGGCCTCACCCATATATGAATAAGAACTTGTTACCGAAGTTTAGATTTGATAAGGTAAGCTGAACTCTGAAGATCATATCATGGAATGTTTGCGGACTGGGGAGTCCAGTGAAGAGAGATAAAATATTGAAGGCCCTGGCCAAACAACAGTGTGACATTGCGCTGTTACAGGAAACTCACCAGAAAGCCGAGGAACATAACAAATTGTGTAGGGAATGGGTGGGGCAAGTATGGGGAGCCCCTGCGGTAGGTAAAAAGGGAGGAGTGGCCATTCTGCTTCATAAAAGAGTGCGGTTCACATTGGACAAAGTGGTCTCTGATCCGAATGGGCGCTTTGTGTTGTTGCAAGGAAACTTAGAAGGTAAGGCGGTAATTTTAGGAAACCTATACAGCCCCAGCACCTTGGATCAGGACTTATATAATCGCCTGGCAGCAAAAATGGAGCAGTTAGCCGAGCTGCCGATGATCCGGGGGGGGGGGGGGGGGGACTACAAGGGGGTTTTAGACGTTGATATTGATACCTCTAGGGGGTGCGGGTCGCGGGAAAGGAAGGTGACTGCCCGTGTGTTGCAAAGCTTCCGGGATAGACTCGGGTTGGTGGACCCATGGAGACTGCTCCACCCAGCTGAAAGGGATTTTACCCATCTATCCCGGGCACATGGTACCAGCGCCAGGATAGATTTACTGATTTCAGAGACTTTATTTACTTTTACAGGAGATGAGCAAATAGGACCCACAGAGATCTCTGATCATGCCCTGATCTGGGTGGATCTGCACTGGATGGGGAGGGGGGGCGATACTTCTACCCGCATTTGGCGGTTTCCCATAGATCTATATAAAGATACTCAATTCACCTGCTTTCTCCGCCAACGCTGGCAGGAGTTTGAGGCGAATCATCAAGGACATTTAGATGATCCGGAACTGTCGTGGGAAGAGAAGAGGCGGAAGAGATTAAAGACCGAACAGATCATTAAATTAGAAGGATGCGTGACAAAGGCGAGGTGCGTTAACGCTCTACACCCCACTGCCCAGAATAAGCAGAAGCTATGGGCATCATAAGTGGTGCTTAATGAGCTTTTACATCAGCGAACGAAAAAGTCGCTGATGTATGACCGATATAAATTGCATTGCTATGGAGATAAACCGGGTAAATTACTGGAACGGTGTTTGAAGGGCCCAAGGGCTGGGAGAACAGTGGCGGCCATATGCGATGCTCAAGGTATCCTCAGAAAGGAAAAGGGTGCAATAGTAGCCATGTTTAAAGACTTTTTTCCGAAATTATACACCTCTGATGGGGGGTCTCCTACTAACATGGAGGAGTATTTGCAAGGCCTCGACTTGCCCAAACTGAGCGTGGAGCAGGGGATGCAACTGGGGCGGCTGATCTCCCTTCAAGAGGTACATCACATTATTTCGAAGGCGAGCTGTTACAAATCCCCAGGCCCCGATGGGTTCGGGGCTGAATTTTTATAAAAGTTTGTCAGAGTTGCTGGGTCCCTTATTAGTCACGACTTTCGATCAACGAAGGGCGGCGGGTTCCTCTCAGTGGGGGACCAATCAGGCACATATTGTTTTGATACCGAAGCCGGGTAAAGATCTGACCCAAGCAGCCTCCTATAGACCTATTTCTTTGTTGAATTTTGAATCGAAGCTGTTGGCCAAAATACTGGTGGAGCATCTAGCAGACGTGCTGGGAGAACTCGTTCATGATTCACAGGTAGGCTTTGTCAGGGGGAGATATGCGGTGCGTAATGTGCATAAGATCGTGGCTTCATTAGAGTGGGTGCAGGAGCAGCGCTTGCAATCACTACTAGTTAGTTTTGATGCTAAAAAGGCATTTGACAGGGTTAATTGGAACTATCTACATCATCTGATGCCACTCTATGGGCTTGGGACGCCCTTTTGTGAGATGGTGAAGACCTTATATGTGGATCCGACGGCTAGGGTACTGTGTAATGGAGTACTTTCAGAGCCCATTCCTTTGGGGCGCGGCACGAGACAGGGTTGCCCTCTATCCTCTACTATTTGTTCTCTCGTTGGATCCTTTAATCCGTTGGATGGAACTAGATAGCGGTATAATGGGAGTTACGGTTGGTAGACAGGGATTCAAGGTATCGGCTTTCGCGGATGGCCTTTTGGTTCGTTTGCTAGCCCCGAGGGTGTCCTTACCCCAATTGTTGGCGGAATTTACTTTGTTTGGCAGTTACACAGGATTCCGTATTAACAGAGACAAATCAGAGTTACTGGACGTCTCTGGAAAACTCCAGGGGAATTGGGGAGGGGAGTTCCCGTTGAAATGGGCCACAAACCAGTTTATTTATTTGGGCATTGTGATTACAAGGCTTCAAGAGTTATATGTTAGCTCTAGAATGCGCACTCAATTGAACGCCTGGTATTTTCTGCCGCTATCATTACTGGGTAGAGTGGCCGCGGTGAAAATGGTGATACTTCCGCGGCTTCTATATTGGTTGCAAACTCTACCAGTTTGGTTGTTGAATAGGGACTTGTGTAAATTAGAGAGGGAAATACAACGATTTCTATGGAAAGGGGCCAGAGCCCGTATCCCCCTGAACCTTCTGGTGGGTACTTGGAAGACGGGAGGTGTCGGTCTCCCGGAATACCGCTTTGACCCGGTGAAAAGCGGTATATAAATACAGCTAAATAAATAAATAAATCAATCTCAGGCTTTATGCATTGGCTTGTCAAGCACGGCATTTGGGAGACTGGCTGGGCGGGACAGAAGTTTACACGCCTAGGGCATTGGAAGAAGCCTTAGTGGCTCCCCATACAGTACTGGCAGTTCTACATATGGAGAGTACTAGACTGTCCGCGTATATTAAGCGGAGTGGACTGTTGAATTCCATGCGTCGTACCTGGCGACAAATAAACCTTTATTGGAAACGAAATTGGATGGTTTCTAGCTGGCTACCGCTGCAGGGTAAGAAGTAATTAGGTCTTACCTGCTAATTATTGTTCCTGAAGGAACGACAGTCCAGTCCCTTTACTTCTGGGTTACGCAACCCTTCCAGCAGCTTGGAGGCTGAGCCCAACCTTTTTGGAGGTGGGGCGGTATAAATACCACTGGGACCACCCCCCAACTCCAGTATTCGAATGACAAAGCAAAACTATACAAATTTCTATGAATAAACAACCAACTAAAAAACCTAACTACCCTATGGGGGCAATTTTTTTTTTTTTTTTTTTTTTTTGATAGAGATGGGAAATAGGAACAAGAAGGGGAAAGAGCAACGGAGGGAGGAGGTATGCCTGATACTGCCCGAGGCGTCTTTCTTCTGCCCTCCCTTACCTAGATCTGGTTCCCTGCTCGGTCCGCCCTCGTCTGAAAGGCCTTCAGGTCCGGCCAAGTCGGGTGGAATCAGGGACTGGACTGTCATTCCTTCAGGAACAATAATTAGCAGGTAAGACCTAATTACTTCTTCCTTATCGTCACTCCAGTCCAGTCCCTTTACTTCTGGGATGTATCAGAGCAGTTCAACTCTGGGAGGGATCCGGCAAGCCGGACTGAAGGACCGCCAGACCAAACCGAGCGTCCGCCGCACTCTGTACGTCCAAGCCTGTAGTGTTCTGTGAAGGTATGTAGCGAGGACCAAGTCGCCGCTCTACAAATATCTAGAGGGGGAACTAGACTGAACTCTGCCCACGAGGTGGCCTGGGCCCGAGTGGAGTGCGCCCGTAGTCCCACTGGGACCTGCTTCCCTTTTAGGATGTAGGCCGAGGCAATCGCCTCTCTGATCCACCTGGAGATGGAGGCCTTGGCCGCCGCCTTCCCTTTGTGCGGTCCTCCGAACTGGACAAACAGCCGTTCGGATTTCCGGAAAGGAGCTGTGCGGGAGAGGTATCGCTTCAAGATCCTCTGGACGTCTAGCCGTCGCAGCTTACTATCCCTACCTTCCGGGTCTTCGGCCGGGAAGGCCGGAAGGGTAACTGTCTGGTTCAAATGAAAGGGAGAGATGACCTTGGGCAGGAAGAAAGGTACCATTCATAGGACCACCTTGTCCCTGAGAAAGGATAGGACAGCGCTTGCAGTTCGGAGACTCGCCTGGCCGAGCAGATAGCGACCAGAAAGACTGTCTTGAGAGTTAAGTCCTTCAGGGAAGCCTTCTTTACCGGTTCAAAGGGTTCCCCGATCATTGCATTTAGTACCAGATTGAGATCCCAAGGGGGAATCACCGACCTCCGTTGCGGACGTAGGCATCTGACTAGAGATCCCAAGGGGGAATCACCGACCTCCGTTGCAGACGTAGGCGTCTGACTGCCCTTAGGAACCTGGCGACGTCCGCGTGGGCCCCTAAGGACTTGCCGCGAACCTTACCTCTATAGCAAGCGATGGCGGCTAGTTGGACTCGTAAGGAGCTGTGCGCCAGGCCCTTGTCAAAACCAGCTTGTAGGAATTCCAGGACCTCAGGGACTGAGGCCGAGAAGGGTTTCCTTCGGTGTTCCGCACACCACGCTTCGAAGATGCGCCAGACCCTTACATAGGAGAGACAGGTCGAGCGTTTCTTCACCTTCAACAGCGTTGAGATTACCGCTCCCGAATAACCTCGCTTCTAGAGGCGCGCCCTTTCAATAGCCAGGCCGTAAGTGAGAATCGATCCACGTGAGGCATCAGTACCGGACCTTGCCTGAGAAGGTCCCTTTTGTAAGGGAGCTGCCAAGGCCGGTCGGCTAGCAACCTCACCAGATCCGCATACCAGGGACGATGCGGCCAATCCGGTGCAATGAGGATCACAAGTCCCTGGTGCGACTCTACCCGCTGGAGGACCTTCCCGATGAGGGTCCAAGGGGGAAAAACGTAGAGCAGAACCTCCGCCGACCACTTTTGAGACACAGCATCCAGACCTTCGGACATTCGTTCCTTCCGCCGACTGAAGAACCGGTCCACCTTGGCTGAGGAGAAACTTGCCATGAGATCCATGACTGGGAGTCCCCAGCGGGCCACTATCTGGTCGAAGGACTCCTTCTCCAATTCCCACTCTCCGTGGTCTATCCTGTGCCTGCTGAGGTAATCGGCTGTGAGATTGTCCGTGCCTGCCACGTGTTGAGCCGAGAGCGCTTCTAGGCGGAGTTCCACCCACTGGAAGAGAACATCCGCCTCCTTCTCCAAGGCGGGACTGCTGGTGCCGCCCTGGTGGTTGATGTAGGCTACCGTGGTGACGTTGTCGGAGAGAATGCAAATTGCTCTTCTCAGCACTAGGGGCTCGAGCGCTCTGAGCGCTAGGGTAACGGCCCGCAATTCCAGTCTGTTGATGGGCCATTGAGATTCCACCGGAGACCAGTGGCCCTGGACAAACTGGTCCTCGCAGTGAGCCCCCCAGCCTGAGAAGCTGGCATCCGTTGTCAACAGCACCCAGAGATGAGGCTCGAGGGGCATCCCACGTTCCAGATTCCTTGGGCACTGCCACCAGCGAAGGGCTCGTTTGGTCCGCGGAGCACACGGTAGCTGTGTTGAGAGGGGATGGTGTTGCAGAGACCACCGACGCAATAGGGCGCGCTGTAGTGGTCGCATGTGGGCCCTGGCCCAAGGCACTACCTCTATCGCTGCCGCCATTGTGCCCAGCACCTGAAGATAATGCCATGCTGAGGGGTTTCGTCTGCTCAGAAACTGCGCGACTAGCAGTCTTAAGTCCCTTGATCGAGTTCGAGACAGGAACACCCTGCCCCTTCCGGTGTCGAATCTTGCTCCGAGATATTCGAGGTCCTGGGAGGGGGCCATCCTGCTCTTTGCTCGGTTGATGACCCACCCCAACTCCTCTAGGACCTGAATCACTCTGTCCGTCGCCGAGCGACTTTCTGTTTCCAACTTTGCCCGGATCAGCCAATCGTCCAGGTACGGGTGTACTAGTATTCCCTCCTTCCGGAGGAAGGCCGCTACTACCACCATCACCTTGGTGAAAGTCTGTGGGGCCGTGGCTAGACCGAAGGGAAGGGCCTGGAATTGAAAGTGGCCCCCCGGCACAGCGAATCTTAGGAACTGTTGGTGGGACTTCCTGACTGGAATATGTAAGTAGGCTTCTGTCAAGTTGAGGGACGTCAGGAACTCTCCGCCCCTTACTGCTGCGATGACTGATCGTAGGGTCTCCATGCGGAAATGTGGTACCCTGAGGCAGCGGTTGACCTGTTTTAAATCCAGGATTGGCCGAAAGGACCCTTCTTTCTTTGGTACTACGAAGTAAATCGAGTATCGACCCGATCCGAACTGGTCTGGTGGTACTGGAACCACTGCCCCGAGTGCAATTAACCGTGCAAGGGTTGTCTCTATCGCCGACCTCTTTGCAGGAGATCCGCTGGGGGATTGGATGAATGCTGGAGGTATTTGCTTCGCGAATTCGAGAGCATAGCCTTCTCTGATCACCTCCAGTACCCACTGATCCGAAGTGACCCGGGACCAGGCGGGAAGTAACTGCCTTAAGCGGCCTCCCACTGGCCGTTCTTCCCCCTGGCCCCTCGTCGCTTCATTGGTGTTTTCTAGGGGCCGAGGAGAAGGAGGAGGCCCCAAAGCCGCGACCTGCTCCCCGAAACCCCCGGAAACCTTGACTCCTGTTGGGGAATCGCCCCCTGGAAGGGGGGTTGGATCTGGCTGGGCGGAACCTCCGAGAGTCCCTAGGCTGGGAGCAAATCGGGGGCAGAGGACGACTTTGCTTCGTTCTGTCTTCTGGGAGCCTGCCTCCCTTGGACTCGCCAAGGTCCTTTACCAGCTTCTCTAAATCCTCACCAAACAGCAGCTTCCCCTTAAAGGGGAGCCGACTCAGGCGTGCCTTTGAGGCGGCATCCGCTGCCCAATTTCGTAACCACAAATAACGCCTGGCTGCAACCACCGAGGCCATGTTCTTGGCCAGGCTCCTGATGAGGTCATACTGACTATCCGCCAAGTATGCTGCTCCGGATTCCAACCTAGCAGCGTTGGGCCGGGCGTCACTCGCGGGGGGTCTCCGCCGCCTGAAGTTGCTGCGACCACCTTAAGCAGGCCCGAGCTACCCAAGCTCCCGAGATAGAGGCCTGTAAGGCGAGGGCGCTTACGTAAAAAGCTTGTTTCAGAAGCGTATCCAATTTTCTGTCCTGAGAATCTCTTAAGGCCGTGCTGCCCTCAACTGGGATAGTAGTCTTCTTTGTGACTGCTGATACCGCTGCATCCACTCTGGGGGACTTCAACAGCTCCTTGTCTGTCTCTGGGAGAGGATATAGGCGCAGCATGGACCGGGACCCCCTTAGGCTAGATTCCGGCTGGTCCCATTCCTCCTGGATCATCTGGCGCACTACCCTGTGGACCGGAAAGACCTTCTGGGATCTCCTAATGGCCTGGATCAATGGGTCCTCCAACGCCTCCTCTTCAGCTGGTGTATCTGAGGCCACATTGAGCGCCTTTAGGGACTCATTAATTAATGCCGGGAGCTCCTCCCGATGAAAGACTGATGATCCTGGATTGGTCTTCCTCGGGGATCTCTCGTTCTTCCAGCTCCTCCTCCTCTTCGTCCACGTCCTTGTCTGAGTAAGTCTCCTCCGGGGTACCCTGGGAGAGGGACGCCAGGGGGTCCTCCTCACTCATTCGGGTGCGCTTCGTTGGTATGGCGGATTCTGGGCTGCCCGCCGCCAAGAGCTTGGCTGGTTTGTCTTCCCTCGACGGTCCAGCCTCAACTGCCCCTAAGCCCTGCTTCCGTAAGCAATAGGCTTTATGAAGTAAGAGAATGAAGTCCGGGGAGAAAAAATCCCCTGACCCTCCTTCCCCCGCAGGGAGGAGGGAGGGGGGTGGGGAAGGAGAAGGCACATCCGAGGGCGTAGAAAGAGGGACCTGGGAGCCTCCCTCCCCTCCTAAGAGCTCTCCTGACCCCTGAGGAGGGAGATTCACAGCCAAATTAATCTCCTGCTCGACTGAGGTCGCCACTGCGGCGCAGCTCCTGCAGATTCCTGCTTCTGCGGAGGTGCCCCTGCGTGTTCTGCAGGAAAGACAGCGGGGCTTGGTCGCCATGCCCTCGGTCTGGGGACTCCCTGTGAGAATAGCAGTTCAAAATAGAGGAGGAAACAAACCAGCCCCTTAGCTTGGTACCCCAAGAAAAACAAAGGCAGTTCCAAACAATTCAAACCTAAAACCACTCTGACTGAAAAGGATAAAGATTAAAATTAAATTAAAATTAAAATTAACGTTAAAGTAAAAGTTTAGCTCCTTTCCTCCAACGGAGGTACTTGCGTTTGAAATGTTGCACCTCCTGGGTCCGGCTCGGCGATCCTAGCCCGCAGGCTCTACACGTGGTAGGCCTCACCACGTGGAGCCAGAGCGGGGGACCGCGGAGCTAACCGACGAACTTGCTGAACTCCAGTTTCGCCGTCCTGAGCTGTATTTTGTAGCTCTGCGCTTTAGCCGCTCCCCCGCGAAGCCGGTAAGCCTGGTCCTCATCGCCGCGTCCAGCCGCTCCGGGACGGGATCGGCGGGAGTCCCGGAATGGCGGCCTTGCCTCCAGCGCTCAGCCACCCGGAGGGCTTCGGCGCGAGGCAGAGAAAGGCTGAGTGCTCCCCAAGGCTGTTCTTCTTATGCGAGGGCTGTTCCTGGCAGGGGCAGGAGGGCAGAAGTTCTCCTTGACGCTGCCGGCTGCTGCTCACCTCCACTGACCGACCCAAGCAGAAGGGGAGGAGGGGGTGGAGGGGGGAGAAGGGAACAGGCAGGATTTAAAGGTGCAGGAGCTCACAAACACTAAACTGCAGAAAGAAAGGAAATGAAATGTTAAGTAGCAAAATTAAAAGTATGAAAAGTATTAACTAAAGGTATTAAATAAAGTAGGACTCCAGTAAGCCCTAGGCTTACGGAACCCTACAGCTGCTTGGAGGCTGAGAATACTGGAGTTGGGGGGTGGTCCCAGTGGTATTTATACCGCCCCACCTCCAAAAAGGTTGGGCTCAGCCTCCAAGCTGCTGGAAGGGTTGCGTAACCCAGAAGTAAAGGGACTGGACTGGAGTGACGATAAGGAATGCGTGCTTTACCCCAGGCTCGGAGTCTAGCATCTTTCGATCTTGGAAGGCAAAGGGAATCCGACAATTAGGGCATGTGGTCGACCTCGCCGGGAAAGCGTAGTTACTCACCTGTAACAGGTGTTCTCCAGGAGCAGCAGGAATCAGTCCTCACATATGGGTGACGTCGGCGCCGACGGAGCCCTCGCGGAGCAATTTTCCCCAGCTTTCAAAGAAAGCCTTTGGGAATTGCAGCGCGCATGCGCGGTCCTCTTCCCGCCCAAGGGTGCCATCTTGCTCAGTCAGATGACATAGCTAAAAGACAGCAAAAATTAGCAAAAACGAAAGCATAAAACTGCAACTCCAAGGGGAGGAGGGAGGGTTGTGAGGACTGATTCCTGCTGCTCCTGCAGAACACCTGTTACAGGTGAGTAACTACGCTTTCTCCAGGACCAAGCAGGAAGTCAGTCCTCACATATGGGACTCCCAAGCTTAAGGCTACCGGAGACCCCAAGCACAAAATGAGCTCCCTCTAGCTCAGCAGCACAGAAGGAAGGAATCTTCTCTGAACACGTCTCCAACCGTTAGCCCAACATCTGGGATGGAGGGTAGGAGTTGCCTATACCTCGAAGAGGTTACGGAGGACTGCCTGTCCGAAAGCACTGTCCCTGCGGTACTCCCTCTCTAGGCAGTAATGAGCTGCAAAAGTCTGGCTTGAAGACCAAGTAGCGGCCCGGCAGATGTCTGCCAATGGAACAGAGCGGAGGTAAGCCACTGACGTAGCCTTCGCCCGAACACGATGAACGGTGACTCTACCTTCCAGCACGAGGCCCGCAGCCTCGTAAGCCCAAGCGATGCAATCCGCAATCCAGATGGACAGAGTACGCTTGGAGACTGGGAGCCCCAACTTGTTGGGGTCATAAGACACGAAGAGCTGAACAGTCTTTCGGTGCTCCCGCGTATGGTCAAGGTAGAAGTTCAGCGCCCTCCTACAGTCCAGGGTATGCAGGACCATTTCAGCTCGGCTGGAGTGTGGCCTGGGAAAGTAGGTTGGAAGTACCACCTCCTGGTTGATGTGAAAAGGGGAAACCACTTTGGGAAGAAATTTAGGGTGAGTCCGTAGGACTACCCGGTTCTTGTAGAACCTAGTGTAAGGAGGATCAGATACTAGGGCCTGTAGCTCACTAACACGTCTAGCAGAAGTGAGGGCCACCAAGAACAAGGTTTTCCAGGAAAGAAAACGAAGAGGGCAGGTAGCCATAGGCTCAAAAGGCAGACAGGTAAGCCGCTGTAAAACCACATTGAGATCCCAGTTCGGGGCTGGTGGGCGCAAAGGTGGTTTAAGGAGAAGGAGGCCCCTGAGAAAACGAGCCACCAGAGGGTGGCTGGAAAGAAGTCCACCATCCACTGGCACGTGATGCGCAGAAATAGCACTGAGGTGGACCTTGACCGAATTGGACTTGAGGCCAAGATTAGAAAGAGAAAGCAAGTACTGCAAGACCACTAATGCCGAACAGGAGAAGGGGTCTTGAGATTGCTGAGTACACCAGACAGAGAACCGACACCACTTAAGAGCGTAGGACTTCCGGGTGGAAGGCCTCCTGGAGGCCAAGACGACCTCTTCCACATCTGGAGGCAGCTGGAGAGGAGCAAGGACTACCCTTTCAGCAGCCAGGCCATCAGATGAAGGGACCGGAGGTTGGGGTGCAAGAGCGTCCCCCGATCCTGCGAGAGGAGATAGGGCTGAAACCCCAGCGGAAGAGGGGTGTCCACCGCTAGCTGCATCAGAAGCGGGAACCAAGGTTGCCTCGGCCACCGAGGAGCCACTAGGATCATCGATGCCTTGTCTCTGAGAACTTTGAAGAGCGTCCGAGACACCAGAGGCATGGGTGGAAAGGCATACAAGAGGCCTGTGGACCATGGAATCAGAAAGGCATCCGCCGCCACCCGGAGAGGATGCGGCTGTCGAGAGCAGAATCTGGGAAGCTGCCGGTTCAGAGGACTGGCGAACAGATCCATGGTGGGGAGGCCCCACCGTAGAAAGATCCGCTGAACCACAAGCGGATCCAACCTCCACTCGTGTGGCTGGAGGACCCTGCTCAGTTTGTCTGCCAGGTAGTTTTTTTGACCCGGGAGATAGACAGCTTTGAGGACGATGTTGCGGTGGACGGCCCAAGAGCAGAGCTTCTGTGCTTCCTGACAGAGAAGGAAGGAGCCGGTTCCGCCTTGCTTGTTCACAGAGAACATGGCAACCTGATTGTCTGTCTGGACAAGTACTGCTTGGTGAGAAATCAGGTGAGAGAAGGCTTTGAGCACTAGGCGGATGGCTCTGAGCTCCAGGAAGTTGATCTGCTGAGCGGACTCCCAAGGAGTCCAGAGACCCTGAGTACAAGTCCCTTGGCAATGTGCTCCCCAGCCCTGGAAAGAAGCATCGGTCGTCAGGACCTGAGAATGCGCAGGAGTTTGAAAGGTCACTCCGAGCAGTAGGTTCGGCAGGTGAAGCCACGATCGCAGAGAGACCAGCTGGTCGGAGATCCGTACGGAGTCTGCTAGGCTCCCAGTGGCCTGATGCCATTGATTGCGAAGACACCATTGAGCAGGCCGCATGTTCAGGCGGGCATAGGGGGTTACATGGACCGTGGAAGCCATATGGCCGAGCAGTCTCAGAAATCGCCTGGCCGAGACCAGGGAATTGCTGTGAAAACGGCTGGCGAGATCCATGAGCCTTTGGGCCCTGTCTAGAGGCAGGAAGGCCCGCGCTTGAAGAGTGTCCAACCGGGCACCGATGAATTCTAGATCTTGAGAGGGGAGCAAAGTGGACTTTGCGAAGTTTATGACAAATCCCAAGTGCTGGAGCAGAGCTACTGTGCGATGAGTAGCCTGAGTGGCTTCTTGGGCAGACTGGGCCCTGATGAGCCAGTCGTCCAGGTATGGGAACACAAAGAGACCCTGAAGCCTCAGATAGGCCGCCACCACTGCAAGGCATTTGGTGAACACTCTGGGGGCGGAGGAGAGGCTGAAAGGCAGTACTCTGTACTGGTAATGGCGTCCGTCCACCACAAACCTTAGGTATTGTCTGTGGTCTGGATGAATAAGGATATGAGTATACGCATCCTTCAGATCTAAGGAGCATAGCCAGTCTCCCTGCTGGAGGTAGGGCAGCAGGATTCCAAGGGTAAGCATTTTGAACTTTTCCTTTGCAAGGAACTTGTTGAGGTTTCGCAAGTCCAGGATGGGTCTGAGGCCTCCTGTTCTTTTTGGAACCAGGAAGTACCTGGAGTAAAACCCTTGACCCTTCAGGTGGTGGGGCACCGGTTCCACGGCTCGGTCCTGAACAAGACTTGCTAACTCCTGAAGGAGTAAGTCCCTGTGCAGAGGGAGTCTGGAAGGCTCCCCTGGAAAGTAGGAGGGAGGTACCTGGTGAAAATGAAGAAGATAGCCCTTTTGAACTATCTGAAGCACCCAGGTATCTGTGGTGATGTTGGACCACCTGTGGGCAAAGTGGACCAGCCGGCCTCCTGTGCTGAGAGAATCCAGCTGAGGGGGAGAGGCTATGCTGAGAGAGTCAAAAGCCCCCACCCTGCTGAGCAGGGGCCGGTGGTGCAGGCTTGGGGGCTTGCTGCCTACGGGGCCCATTACCCCGTCCCTTGGCCTGCTTTCCCTGTGGGGGAGCTGGGGAGGCCTGATACTGAGGGTAGTATTTATAGGCAGCCGCCTTCCTCGGGTAAAAGGGCTTTTCCCCCGAGGCCTTCTTCTTTTGAGAAGGGGCAGAGGTTTTTCTCGAGAGACGAGTTCTGGTGAGAGTCTCTGTCTCGATTTGTGCAGCCTTTTTATCCATGGGCTTGCCAAAGAGGTTGTCACCTCGGCAGGGGACATCGACCAACTTGTCCTGCACCCAGGGCTCGAGGTCGGACGACTGGAGCCAAGCCTGGCGGCGTCCACTGATGCCGGCAGCGGCTACTCGAGCCGAAGCCTCAAAACCATCATAGGCTGCTCGAGAAATAAACTTGGAGCACTCCCGAATACCAGAAGACAAGGATTGGAACCTCTGCAAAGGTTCATCGGAGAGACCAGCAGAGAACCCGGCTATTTCTTTAGCCAGGTCTCGGAGATACATGCCCATGTAGAGCTGGTACGTCTGGACTCGACAAGCAAGCATAGAGCCCTGGAAACACTTCCTACCGAGGGCATCCAGGCTTCGGGCTTCCCTACCAGGGGGCACCGAGGAGTGCATCTTCTGACTCTTCAGTCTATGCATGGCCGATTCCACCACCATGGAATGGTGTGGTAGTTGTGCCTTTTGGAACCCGGGGCTCTTGCGGACTCGATAAATGGAATCAACCCGCTTGCTCAATACCGGCGACGATGCCGGGCTCTCCCACATGCGGAAGAGAAGCCGTTCCAGCATGGGAGGAACCGGTACAATAAAGGCCTCCTTCGGGGGAGAGTCATATTGGAGGGCATCGAGTTCTTTGACTCGAGGCTCCTCCTCGGGATCCGCAGGGAAGGCCAAGGCTTTGGCCATATCCCTCACGAAGTCCGAGAACCGGGTATCCTCCGGGGGGGACCGTCTCCGAGGTTCGGACTCGGGGGAGTCCGATGGGACACACCGAGTCCGAAAGGAACCAGGTGACTCTTCGTCCTCAGATTCCCAGGCCGACTCCTCGGAGGAGTCGACCGGCTCCGGTCGGGCGGGCACTGAAGCCATCCGCCCCGACGCCGAGGGAGTCGGCGTCGACGACCTCGGTCCCGAACGGGAGGCCGAAGGAGACCGCGACCGAGGATCGACTCGAGCCCTCATGGACTCGAGGATCGGCTCGGTCTCCGGGGTCGACTTGGAGGTCGACGTCCCGGCTGTCAGGGCAGAAGCGCCAGCGAGGCCAGCGATCAATGCCCGCTGCTGGTCCATGAAGGCAGCCAAGCTGACCTCCAAGGCCGTCAACCTGAGTCCGAGCTCAGGAGACCCAGCAGCCCCCGACTCGGGCCCCGACGGCGGGTCCTTCGGAGGAGAGTCTACGAGGACAACAGTACTCACGTGAGCGGGCAAGTCCTCCTCGAGTCGAGGATGTTTCGACGGCCTCTCCGACTCCAAGGACCCGGGACGGGAATCGGGGCTATGCGACCTGGCCCTCGATGGACCAGGAGCGTCCACCGAACCCGCCCTCGCGGGTTTCTTCTTCCGATGATGATCCCGGGTAGGAGACCCCCTTTCAGAGGAACTTCGACGATGCTCAGGACCAGAGTCCCGAGACGTCGAAGCCTCTGACGAGGTCAGAGCCCGGCCGGAGTCAGAGAAGATACGCTCCCGCTGGTGCTGCCGACTCCTCAATGCTTTTGAGGACATCTTGCCGCATGGCCCGCAGATCATGGAGTTATGATCCGGGCCTAGGCAGCGGAGGCAGAAGTCGTGAGTGTCTGTAAGAGACATAAGTTTCTTACAGAGGTCACACTTTTTGAAGCCACTGGCCGCCATAGGGGGAAAAAGGGCCCCTGCGAGGTCGAATGACCGGGCAGCCAGGGAAAAGAAAAAAGTTCGAAGT
Organism: Ichthyophis bannanicus; assembly: GCA_033557465.1. Lineage (NCBI taxonomy): Eukaryota > Metazoa > Chordata > Amphibia > Gymnophiona > Ichthyophiidae > Ichthyophis > Ichthyophis bannanicus. The sequence goes on along the minus strand of CM066032.1, from coordinate 1,199,550,500 downwards.
CTGTCACGAAGGACAAGAAAAACCGAAAAAAAAAAGGGACGGACTCGTAACCGGCGTCGCGAATCCGGGCGGGAAAAGAACCGGCGTCGAACCGAAGAAAAATAAAGAAAATAGAGAAAAATCAACTTTTCTGCGGGGGATTCACAGGCAACGTCTGTAGGGCTCCGCGGAAAAAAGAAGACTGAGCAAGATGGCACCCTTGGGCGGGAAGAGGACCGCGCATGCGCGCTGCAATTCCCAAAGGCTTTCTTTGAAAGCTGGGGAAAATTGCTCCTCTAGGGCTCTGTCGGCGCCGACGTCACCCATATGTGAGGACTGACTTCCTGCTTGGTCCTGGAGAAATGTAAATCTTTTCCTCTGATACGGGGGGAATATGACATACAGCCTAAACATTACTTTGCTTATTTGCAGCTGGCTCATTACGTGGCCACATTGCCGGCAGAAGAGCTTGCCGTAGAACGCTCAGCATAGATTTTTGAATTTTTTGATCTTGGGGGGGGGGGGGGGGAGGGGGGAACCCACCGACAATAGCTAATTTGAAGGCACGGCTGGAGGTTCATGGAGTCGTGCTGGACTATGGGGGAATAGAAAGGGCCTGGGCCTTAGAATTACAACAGGAGGTCTCACCGGGTTCTATCCAGAAGGCACTGGGGAGAATACCCGAGCTGGCGGAAGGGGCCCGCTGGAGAGAAATTCAATTTAAATGTATAATATGAGCGTATTTTTCCCCTAGAAGAGCATTGCGTAGTCATATTACTGCTGATGGGACCTGTCCTAGATGTGCGGAACCATTGGCTAACCTGTTGCATATGTGGTGGGAGTGTAAGTATATCCGACCATACTGGACATGGATCCCGTTCCTGGATTGCCGGGCAAATACGGCAGAGGGTTCCTTGGTCGGATCCCTTGGTGGTGTTGGATCAGTTAAACCCCATTCTCCCCCAGGGAAGGTGGGTGTGGCTCTGGGTTAGGAAGGCCTGTTTGGTGGGGAAGGGGCCCATACTCCGGAGGTGGCGAGAACAAAAACCACCATCCTTTTGGGAGTGGCGGAATAGTTTTCATCAATTGATGTTGGCAGAACGATGGAGGGCAAGGGGTAATGTGAAGAGGTGGTCCAACTTCCTGGCTGATCTGGGAACCATACATCCAAAATTTGGGCCCAACATGCCATAATGAAATATTGAATGCAGGGTGTTAGGGAGTCGATATGGTGAGAGTGGTACCTAGGGTGGCGGGGTATTGGTATGGGTAAATGAGGAGCGAGGGGGTAGGATTCTAGGTGTGCGATCGGGAGGGGGGGGGGAGCGGGGAGGGGGTTAGGTGGGTTATCATAAAAATTGTTTCCAGTATGAATGATTTTATGTTTCATATTGCCATATCTGTATAGATCATTAGCCTTTCAACGGGGATCAGAGTTTACCTGTCGAAGGCTTGTTGTCGGTTGTTGGCATGTATTACGAATTGATAAATAAAAGTTGAAAAAAAAAAAAGAATGGAGAATAAAACCAAGGATATTATAATGTCTCTGTATCATTATATGGTGCGACCGCACCTTGTATATTGTGTGCAACTCTGGTCGCCATATCTTAAAAAGGATATAGCAGAATTAGAAAAGGTACAGAGAAGTGCCACCAAAATGGCAAAGGGAATGGAAGGGTACCCCTAAGAGGAAAGGCTTACAAGTTTAGGGTTCTTCAACTAGGAAAAAAGAAGGCTGAGGGGATAGAGGTCTATAAAATCATGAATGGAGTGGAAAGGGTAAGCATAGATATTTTTTTTACTCCTTTAAAAAGTAGAAAGACTAGGGACACGCAATGAAGCTACAATGTAACCCATTAATAGGAAAAAATATTTCCTCACTCTATGCGTAATCAAACACTGGAATTCGTTACTGGAGGATGTCATAAAAGCTGTTAGTGTAGCTGGATTTAAAAAAACGTTTGGACAAGTTCCTGGAGGAAACGTCCATAAACCATTATTAAAGAGGACCAGGGAAATCTACTGCTTACCCTGGAATAAGCAATGTGAAACCTGTGTACCTTTTTGGGTACTTGTGACCTGGACTGGCTACTGTTGGAAACAGGATACTGGGCTTGATGGACTATGGACTAACCCAGTATGGCAGATCTTATGTTCTTAACTACTTTATTATGATAAAACTGAGCATATGATGTATAGGTGAAGCTCTCAGATTCTGCTAACCAAGGAAATTCATGCTTGCCAAAAGTGGAAAGAGATGACAGATAATGTCTTTTCCCCAAGTCCTGTTAGACCAGTCCAGATAAGTGGGTTGTGTTCCCCTACCAGCAGATTGGTGGAGACAAAGAACCAATGAAAAGCCCAGGTTTCAATGACATCACTCCTATGCTTCTATCCACCTCAGCCACCAGAAGTCCCTTCAGTATTCGGCGAAAGCAAATGGGAGATATATAGCAAGCATCATACAACCTCAATGTGGGCAACAATGAGTAAACAGTAGAGAACAATGTACAGGAAGGTAGAAATAGAAGGCTGTCAGTAGAAGATAAGCCTGCAGAGCCACATACAGAATCATGATAGAACCAAGAGTACTGCAGCAGTAGGACAGGGCAAATACAGTTTCAGGGGCAGGCCTTGGACTGGTCTAGCAGGACATTATCTAGTAAGTAAAACGTCACCTTCCATATTGTCCTACTAGACCAGTCAAGACAAGTGGGATATACCAAAGATACGACACCACTGGAAGGGAAGAAATAACAGCAGCTCGCAAAACTCTTGAGCCAAAGGCCATGTCAGACCACATGTGGACAACCAAGCAGCAATGCTTGACAAAAGTGGAAAGTAATGCCCACACTGCTGCCCGACAAATGTCTGCAGGAGCTACCGAGTTCCACCCTGCCCATGAGATGCTTGTACTCAGGTAGCATGGGCATGCAGACCGCCCAGAACTTGCCGATTTTGTAACAGAAACGCTGAGGCAATGGCCTCCTTAATCCAGCACCCCAAAGTCGACTTGGTTGTCGCTTCACCCTTGCGTGGGCCAGTAAACAGCACAAAAAGATGGTCCAACTTATGAAAGGAATTTGTAACCACCAAGAATTGGAGAAGCACCCTCCGGAGAGCCACAAGGTGAATATCCTTCCCTTGACACTGCTCCTTAGAGGAGGGCAGGCAAACCACCTGGGTCATGTGAAAGGGAGACAGCACTTTAGGCAACAGGAGAATCAAAGCTCTTCCATCAAAAACAAGGCGTCCCGCAAGGTTCATCGCTATCATCTCTCATGTTTAACGGTGATCAGGGCCACGGAGGAAGCAAGAGCCGGCATCGGGGCTGCGAGCGGGAGCTCCGCCTCATCCCCTGCACCTGCCAATCAGACCAAGGCAGCAACGGTCTGTGGAATCGCCATTCCAACGGTGATCAGGGCCACGGAGGAAGCAAGAGCCGGCATCGGGGCTGCGAGCGGGAGCTCCGCCTCATCCCCTGCACCTGCCAATCAGACCAAGGCAGCAACAGACTATACAACCACCTTTCCAACGGCGCACCCGCACCTTGCGGGCCTGCGCCTAAGGACCACGCCAAAGGGCCCTTTGGCGTGGCCCTTAGGCGTAGGACCGTGGGGGACCGAGGAACGGCCAATCTATGTTGGTTCTATTTGTTGATATGCTTTATGTAGTTAAATGTAATGTTGGACAGGTACTGTATTTCCCTATGTATACTGTTATGTATTGATAATGTGATGCATGTTTCCCCTACCTTTGTGTAACCTGTGTTGTTCTGACCGCTTTGATTGAAGGATAAGGCGGGATACAAAACTTGTTAAATAAATAAATAAATATATATGCAGCTTATCTGCAATATCATCAGATCATTCAATGTGAAATATATGATATATGCAGATGATATTCTACTTCACATGCCATTTTCCACAATGCAAATGAACCTGTTGCCCATAATAAATTGCTTCGATGCAGTCTCAGAATGGCTCCTATCACAGAACCTCCGCATTCAGCACAAGAAAACTGAGGTTCTCTTCGTCACAAGAGACCCCAACTTCATTCCACCATCACATATAAGTGTTAAGGGAGCTAATCTATGCACTAAAGAAACAATAAGATACCTCGGAGTCACGCTGGACCACCGTCTTGATATGAAATCACACAAACAATATAGCAAAAGCTGTGTACTTCAAAATACGCACACTCAGGCACTTACGTTCCTTATTAGACCCAAAGGACTTCAGAACCATCTATCAAGCATTAATCGTGCCGCACTTCGACTTCACCAATGCTATTCTGCAAGGACTCTCACTATCTACCTTGAGCTCATTACAGCTTGCCATGAATACTGCTGCAAGGGTCCTACAAGGAGCGTCCAGGAGTGAAAATGTTACACCGATCCTCAAGCAGCTCCATTGGCTACCTATACATGGCAGGCTTATTTTCAAGACATTGATACTCACACATAAAGCCATCAATGGTCTATCAGCCAACTCACTTACTGAGCTCATCCAAACTGTACCACCAAACAGATCCAGAAGACAAGTAGCCTTAAACTCTCTAATAACATCAAAGGCCATAACAACATGTAGCCTTTCAACAGCGAACAGAGCTTTCATGCTTTACGCCACAAAATGCTGGAACTCCCTACCACCTAACATCCGTGCCATAACCGACCTAGCCCAGTTCAGAAAGGCTCTTAAATTTAACCTATTTATCAAATACTACCCTGTATGAAGTGAAACCTATTAGTCCCACCACAAAATTAACTACAGTTTTCTCCTTGAGCCTAGCACTCTTGCTAATTTATCTATTCTATGTAATTAGTTGCTCATGTTATCTAGTTGACAGATTTGTCCATTCTATGTAAATAGTTCTCCCATGTTTTTCCAAGTTGATTCTCCTGTTATATGTAATGCCGAACAGCCTGTTTGTTCTGGTCTTTTTGTTCTTTGTGAACCGCGCTGATGCCGAATAGTGCGGAATATAAGAAATTGTAATAAATAATAAGAAGGCAGGCTCAGACCGAATGGAAACAGCCTCAGATGAAAAGGACAGATAAGGATCCCGGCAAGACAGAGCCTGCAGGTCAGAGATCCACCTTGCAGAGCGAACTGCAACCAAAACATCTTCTGGAGGAGAGAGCTCTCCATCCTCCCGGTCTGAGTAACTGCTGAGACTCCGCACCACAGAAAGGCATTCTCTGTCCTCAACAGGATGCCAATCCCCCAAAGGGTAGGATACGTCTTTAGTGTGATCCTTGTCCTGCCTAGCCAGAGTAGGCCTGGAGCGCTTTCTGGACAAGAGGTCTGTGGCATATGAAAGGGCAGAAGAGGACCCCGAGTGCCACATGTCCCAAGCCCGGCAAAAAAAAGAGCATGAACTGGGAGTCAGAATTCTCAGGCTGCTGAGGCTGAAGATGCTGTTGCTCAGGCAGAAGCACCAGAGGCAGGGGAGTCTCCAGGGTGAGGAGAGTGGGAAGGGCACCCCCAAGGCTTCCACAGCGGGTCCAAAAGGGGTTGGCTGAAGCGGTGACACAGGGGATTTAGCTGTATCCCACCTCAATGCTGAAGAGGGTCCCACCCTGATCTGCAGCACAAGCAGAATAGAGACTATCCTCTAAGAGTAAATTAGACTTACCTGCTAATTGTTGTTCCTTGCGGAACTCTAGTCCAGTCCCGGAACCATAGAGTTGTGAACCTCCACCAGCAGCTTTGGAGACTGAACATCTTCATCTCTTTGATCATCCAGCTATATGCAGCCCCAAGGACCGCCCACACATCAGTACCGATTGACAAAGCATACTAAGCAGAGCAACAAATAAAGTAGATATAACAACACAGTGGAAAAAAGGATCCTGACCCTAAAGTTCCCACTACTAGCAAAAAAAATTTTTTTTCCCTTTTTCCAATTGCGTAAGAACAACCTCCCGCCTACGGGAAGGCGGACCAGAACGGCCGTGGCGACCCTTGTGCAAAACGCATGCAACAAGAGACGCCACCGCTCACCCCCAAGATTTGACCCCGAAAGGAAACTAAGGCGTGCTGCAAGCAGAGGAGCTCTGACCGAAAGTATAGAGAACAAAAACCCTGGCAGACTCCTATAATGAATGTACCTTCTTGGCTGGCAGCGAAAACAGATAGACAGGGAGGGATCCGGGACAGGACTAGAGTTCCGCAAGGAACAACAATTAGCAGGTAAGTCTAATTTACTCTTCCTTAGCGTCCCTCTAGTCCAGTCCCGGAACCATAGAGGATGTAACAGAGCAGTAAATCTCAACGGGAGGGCCTCGCTAGTCCAGCCTGAAGCACCCGAGACCCAAACCGCGCATCCGACACCGCCTGCACATCCAGACGATAGTGCTTAGCAAAGGTGTGCAAGGAAGACCACGTCGCCGCCCGACAAATATCCACCGCCAGTACCAAGCTAACTTCTGCCCAAGACGCCGCCTGCGCCCTAGTCGAGTGAGCCCGAAGCCCGGCAGGAACCATCCTGCCGTGTAAAAGGTATGCCGACGAAATCGTCTCTTTCAACCAGCGGGAAATGGAAGACTTAGACGCCGCTTCCCCCTTGCGCGGACTGCCAAATGCGACAAATAGGCGATCGGACTTACGGAAGGCCGCCGTTTCCCTCAAATACCGACGAAGAGCTCGACGGACATCCAACGCATGCAAGGAGTTATCCGCGTGCTTGCCCCGTTCCTTGGCAAACACCGGGAGAGACACCACCTGATTCATGTGAAACGCCGAAACTACCTTAGGCAAAAACGCGGGAACCGGTCGCAATACCACCTTGTCGGCAGAGAAAGACAGATAGGGTTCCCTACACGAAAGAGCCTGCAACTCCGAGATCCTGCGAGCTGACGAGATCGCTACCAGAAACACCGTTTTCAACTTCAAGTCCTTCAACGAAGCTTGCGCCAAGGGTTCAAACGGCGAAGCCACCAGAGACCTCAACACCAAATTCAAGTCCCACGAGGGCACTAAAGCCCTGCACGGAGGACGCATAAGCAACACCGCTCGCAAGAAGCGCTTCACGTCCGCATGGGACCCCAATAACTGGCCCTGAACCTTGCCTCGAAAACACGCAAGAGCTGCAAGTTGTACCCTCAACGAACTGGCCGCCAGGCCCTTGTCCACCCCTGCTTGCAAGAAGGAGAGGATCTGAGGAACAGAGGTCCGCAAAGGCCGCAACTCGCGAGCCGCACACCAGCTCTCAAAAATACGCCAGACCCGGACATACGCTAGCGACGTAGACCGACGCCGCGCCCGCAACAAGGTAGCAATGACCTCCGGAGGAGAATAACCTTTGGCTCTCATTCGTGCCCTCTCAATAGCCATGCCGTAAGCGAGAATCGAGCCACCTGAGGCATCTGCAGCGGCCCCTGCTGAAGGAGATCCGGCCGAGGAGGAAGGAGCCACGGATCGGCCACACTCAACCGCGCCAGATCCGCATACCAAGGCCGACGAGGCCAGTCCGGGGCAATCAGAACCACGGGACCCGGATGCCGCTCGATCCGCTGTACCAGGCGACCCAGCAGAGCCCACGGAGGAAAGACAGAGCAGCCCGTACCTTGGCCACCTTTGTGCCAATGCATCGAGGCCTTCCGACATGCGTTCCCGACGCCTGCTGAAGAACCTTTCGACCTGCGCGGACTTGGTCGCCATGAGGTCCATTATCGGCAGACCCCAACGACGGACCAGCAACGCAAATACCTCGGGATGTAGAGACCACTCTCCGGGGTCTACCCTGCGACGACTCAGAAAGTCCGCCTCCACATTGTGAACCCCCGCGATATGCTGGGCCGACAGACACTGAAGATGCCGCTCTGCCCAATCCAGAAGCAGATCCGCCTCCGCTTCCAACGCCGCGCTGCCTGTGCCTCCCTGGCGATTTATGTAGGCTACCGTGGAGGCATTGTCGGACAGCCCCTGACCGCCGCTCCCTGCAGCCAAGGCTGAAACGCTGTCAGAGCCAACCACACGGCTCTCATTTCCAGTCGGTTGATGGACCACCAGCTCTCCTGCGAGAACCACTGGCCCTGAGCAATCTGGCCCTCGCAACGAGCCCCCCAGCCGCTCAAACTGGCATCCGTCATCAGCAGACGCCAGACGGGAGACTCCAAGGGCATACCGTTCGCCAGAGAGCACCAACACAAACACCAGCGAAGGCTGCGCCGAACCTCCAAGGGGCAAACTGACGAGCTAGCGAGTCGGACTGATGACACCATCGACGCAACAGCGCTCGCTGCAGAGGCCGCATGTGTGCCCTTGCCCACGGAACTACCTCGATGGTCGACGCCATCGTGCCGAGAAGTTGAAGGTATTGCCAAGCCGAGGACGCCCGTCTCGCTAGAAACTGCTCCACCAGCCGCCTCAGGGCCCGCGCTCTGTGCACTGGGAGGAAAACCTTCCCGTTGCCGGTCTGGAAACGCACCCCCAAATACTCCAAGGTCTGCGAGGGAAGAAGGCTGCTCTTCGCCCGATTGACCACCCAGCCTAACGACTGCAAAACCTGTACGACTCGCGCCGTCGCCCGGAGACTCTCCTCCCTCGACTTCGCCCGGATCAACCAGTCGTCGAGATAGGGATGCACGAGGACACCCTCCTTCCGCAGGAACGCCGCTACCACCACCATGATCTTCGTGAAGACCCGTGGCGCCGTCGCTAGGCCGAAGGGCATGGCTTGAAATTGAAAATGGCCCATCGGCAGCGCAAACCGCAGAAATCTTTGATGTTCCTGGTGAATGGGAATGTGCAAATAGGCCTCCGTAAGGTCTAGGGACGTTAGGAATTCCCCCTCGCGGACCGCCGCTATGACAGAGCGCAGCGTTTCCATGCGAAAATGCGACACCCGGAGGCACCGATTCACTCTCTCTTTAAATCCAGGATTGGTCGAAAGGTGCCCCCCTTTTTCGGCACGACGAAGTAGATGGAGTATCGACCGGACCCTAACTGCCCCTCTGGCACGGGGGCGACCGCCCGGAGCCGAAGCAGCCGGGAAAGTGTATCGGATACGACTCGTCGTTTCCAGGGAGCGCTGCACGGGGACATAACGAAGGAATCGAGCACCGGTCGATGTAGCTCGAGCGCATATCCCTCTCGTATCACTTCTAACACCCACCGATCGGATGTGATAGCGGCCCAGGCAGGGTAGAAATCCCGCAGTCTGCCCCCTACGGGAATCACCGCCACCGGAGCCGGCCTCGCTTCATTGCGACTTTTTGGGGACCTGCGCCTGGAAGGAGCCAAAACCTCTACCTGCCCCCCCGAAATCCGCTGAAACTGTCCGCGCCCCAGATATCTGGAACGCTGGGACTGACCAAAGCGGGAGGCACGAAACCTCCGAAAGGACTGCCGAGACCTCCGGAAGGTGAAGGTCGGCTTCCCCTGCTAGGGCTTATCCTCCGGAAGCCGACCCCCCTTAGAATCCCCGAGATCTTTTACCAACCTATCCAAGTCCTCTCCAAATAACTGCCTGCCCTTAAACGGCAGCTTACTAAGGCGAGCTTTAGAAGAGCCATCAGCCGCCCAATTGCGTAACCAAAGAGAATGACGCGCCGCTACCACCGACGCCATGCCGTTAGCTAACCCCCTAATAAGGTCATAGTGGATATCCGCCAAATAAGCGGTACCCGACTCCAATCTGGACGCCGTGGCCTCTTGTTCCGCCAACTAGGGCCCCTGGAACTGTTGAGACCAGCGGAGGCAGCCGCGCGCCACCCAGGCCCCGGCCACCGCCGCCTGCATTGACAGGGCAGCAACATCAAACGCCTGTCTCAACAAGCTATCAACTTTCCGATCCTGCGGGTCCTTCAACGCCGCAGCACCTTCCACCGGGATAGTAGTCCGTTTAGTAACCGCGGAAACTGCCGCGTCCACCTTCGGCGAACGAAAGAGCTCTCTATCAGCCTCCGACAGAGGATACAACTTAGGCAACAGTCTAGCCCCGCGCAAAGCAGACTCTGGACTGTTCCACTCCTCCTGGATCATAGCTTTAAAAACCCTATGGAGCGGAAAGACTCTGTGGGAAGTGCGCACCGCCTGCATCAAGGGATCCTCCAACTTGTCCTCCGCAGTGGCATCTTCCACGGGTATGTTCAATACCTTGAGGGTTTCGGCAATCAGTGCCGGAAGTTCCTCTTTACGAAATACACGCACTATTCTACTACTCTGCTCGTCGTCCAACAATTCGCCGTCTTCTAAATCCTCCGCAGACGCCAGCTCGAGAGCCTCCCCCAGCCCCTCGTGGAACTCGTCCCCAGGAGGCGCAGAATCCACAACACTCGGGGGCCGGCTCTTCTTTTGTGGACCAGTGTCTCCCTCTACTGAAAGTGGACGCTTTAGCCCACGGCGGGGCAGGACCGAGCCTCCCCCCGCCGGCTGCAAGAGAGCCAGAGCCTCCTGCATGAGAGAGAAAAAGGCGGGTGGAACTCCCAGGAATCCCTCCTGGACGCCCCCCGCCAACAGGCGCTCTGGCACCGCAGAAATCCCCGGACCAAGGACCGTCTCTGCCTGCTCTGATGTCCCTTCTGTAGATACAGGTGGGAGATCTGCACTGGAGCCCTCCAGAGGATCCTCCATGCCAGCACCCACAGCAGAACAAGTGGCACAGACTCGGGCTTCCAAATTACTACTTCTACGAATGCCACAGACCAGACACCGAGGACTAGGAGGCATGGCTATGCACACAGCCCTTTGCCAGCAAAGCAGAAACACCTTGCTAAAGCAAACAGAGCAGAAAAAAAAAATCGTGATTTTAAAAGTGCTCAAAAACGCTCCAAATTGCAGGATTAGATAGAGCTGGAGTCAATTAGCTGATATCTGACCAAGAAATGCAAAAACGAAGCTCCTATCCCTAAAACAAAACACGAAGAAAAACAACTTTGAAAAAAATCCAAAATGGCCGCCGGACCCGATCCCGCCAAAAAAAGGACCAGAAAAAATACCCAAAAGTTCTAAAACACTCCCCAGAGCTGATTCCAGGCCACCCCAAGGCCTCCACCACTGCCTTTAGAAAGAAAAGCTTCAAACTCTACTCACCCATACACAGGAGTGGAGGGGGGGTCAAAACACAGAGTGCTGTCCAGCGTGCCTGTCACAAGCTCTGAGTAGCAGTTATCAGAGTCAATAACAGAGTAATAACCGCTCAGGGCAGCTCGGGGAACCCCTAAATCAGTCAGGGGACCCTCAGAGCCTACTGCTGTATTCAATTGCTGCCTGTAATTGTCTTCAACCTTCTCCTCACCCACCAAGGGGGTTCGGTAGAAAGGAGACCTGTGTCCTGTGCAGCTCCCCTGCTTGTTTGACCTATGGGGAGACTGACAGAGAGAGACAGAGAGAAAATAAGAGATTAGAGAAAGACAGAAGGGACACAGTCAAAGATTTCCTCCACAGCAGCAGCCCAGCACCTAAATCTAGAAAATAATAAAACACTAAAGCTCTGCTTATTTGTTCCTAAGGAGCCCAGTTCTGGGCTCTGACTTCCAAGCTGCTTGGAGACTGAGATACAGATGTGTGGGCGGTCTTTGGGGCTGCATATAGCTGGATGATCAAAGAGATGAAGATGTTCAGTCTCCAAAGCTGCTGGTGGAGGTTCACAACTCTATGGTTCCGGGACTGGACTAGAGGGACGCTAAGGAAAGTGCGGTGCTTTTTCCCGCAGCCCAAACAACGTTGGAGAGAAGAAAGCATGTTTTAAAGGAAACACACTTATGGTAATTAGGCCTTACCTGCTAATTGCTGTTCCTGAAGGAACGACAGTCCAGTCCCTTACTTCTGGGTTGCGTAACCCTTCCAGCAGCTTGGAGGCTGAGCCCAACCTTTTTGGGGATGGAGCGGTATAAATACCACTGGGACCACCCCCTAACTCCAGTATTCGAATGAAAAAGCAGACCTAACAAACTTTCGTAACACACTATATAGCTAAAAGATCTAAAGAAAAATTGACCATAACTAAAACTCTCTTTTTTTTTTTTTTTTTGTGGAATAGCATAGGGAGGATGGGAGGGATGGCCCCGGACGGAGGGGGTTTGCCGGGGCTAGCCGCCCCTGGCCTGGGTTTGTTCCGATGCTTCAGACTAAACAATACTCTTAACTTCAGCCGGAAACGGGAGGGATCAGGGACTGGACTATCGTTCCTTCAGGAACAGCAATTAGCAGGTAGGGCCTAATTACCATTTCCTTATCGTCACTCCAGTCCAGTCCCTTACTTCTGGGATGTACCAGAGCAGTTCAAAGCTGGGTGGGATCCGGCATACCGGAACGAAGAACCGCCAGGCCAAACCGAGCGTCCGCTGCACTCTGGACGTCCAACCTGTAGTGCTTGGTGAAGGTGTGGAGGGAGGACCAAGTCGCCGCCCTACAGATATCCAGTGGAAGAACTAGGCTGAACTCCGCCCAAGAGGTAGCCTGAGCCCTCGTGGAATGTGCCCGCAGGCCCATGGGAACTTGCTTCCCCTTCAGGATATAGGCGGAGGCGATTGCCTCCCTGATCCACCTAGAGATGGAGGCCTTGGCCGCCGCCTCCCCTTTGTGCGGACCCCCAAACTGAATGAATAGTCGCTCGGATTTTCTGAAGGGCGCTGTGCGGGAGAGGTATCGCTTCAGGGTCCTGCGAATGTCTAGTAGGTGAAGCTTGTCAGCCCCACTTTCCTGCCCTTCCGTTGCGAAGGCCGGGAGGGTAATTGTCTGGTTCACATGGAAAGGGGAGGAGACTTTGGGCAAGAAGGATGGAACCGTGCGCAGCACCACTTTATCCCTGAGGAAGGACAGAAAGGGGGGCTGCGAGGACAGTGCTTGTAGTTCCGAGATTCTTCTGGCCGAGCAGATGGCTAAGGAAAACTGTCTTCAGGGTTAAATCCTTTAGGGAGGCATTCTTTAATGGCTCAAAGGGATTCCCTATCAACGCATTTAGCACAAGGTTAAGGTCCCAGGGGGGGATGACTGACCTTCGTTGTGGTCGTAGCCGTCTAACTGCCCTTAAGAACCTTGCGACGTCCAAGTGGGCCCCTAGGGGTTTGCTTCGGACCTTGCCCCTGTAGCAAGCGATGGCCGCAAGCTGGACCCTTAAGGAACTGTGGGCCAGACCCTTGTCAAACCCTGCCTGCAGGAATTCCAGGACCTCCGGAACAGAGGCCGAGAGTGGTTTCTTTCGGCGCTCCGCGCACCAGGATTCGAAGATGCGCCAGACTCTCACGTAGGAAAGACAGGTCGAGCGCTTCTTGGCCTGCAGCAGAGTTGAGACTACTGCCCCTGAGTAACCTCTTTTCAGGAGCCGTGCCCTTTCAATAGCCAGGCCGTAAGCGAGAACCGATCCACGTGTGGCATCAGTACCGGGCCTTGCCTTAGTAGATCCCTTTTGCAAGGGAGGCGCCACAGCTGGTCGGCGATCATCCTCACCAGATCCGCATACCAGGGTCGGCGAGGCCAGTCTGGGGCTATGAGGATTACCAATCCCTGGTGAGACTCTATCCGCTGGAGCACTTTTCCGATCAGAGCCCACGGCGGGAATACATAGAGAAGACCCTCCGAAGGCCACTTCTGGGACAGGGCATCCAAGCCCTCGGACATTCTTTCCCTCCGCCGACTGAAGAATCTGTCCACCTTGGCTGACGAGAACCGTGCCATGAGGTCCATGACTGGCACTCCCCACCGAGCTTCTATTTGGTTGAAGGTCTCCTGTTCCAGTTCCCACTCCCCGTGGTCTATCTTGCATCTGCTGAGGAAATCGGCCGTGACGTTGTCCGTTCCGGCCACGTGCTGTGCTGATAGCGCCTGCAGATGGATCTCCGCCCACTGTAAGAGGGTGTCCGCCTCCTTTTCGAGAGCGGGGCTCCTGGTGCCTCCCTGGTGATTGATGTAGGCCACCGCGGTGACATTGTCAGAGAGGACGCGAATTGCTCTTCCTTGAACTAATGTCTCGAAAGCTTTGAGCGCCAGGGTGACGGCCTGCAACTCCAGTCTGTTGATGGGCCACTGCGATTCCAACGGTGTCCAGCGACCCTGGGCGAACTGATCTTGGCAGTGTGCCCCCCAGCCCGATAGGCTGGCATCCGTCGTCAACAGTAACCACCGAGGGGGTTCGAGAGGCATCCCGCGGTCCAGGTTCCTTGGGTTTTTCCACCAGTATAGTGCCTGTTTGGTCCGCGGAGCGTACGGTAACTGTCGAGAGAGAGGATGATGCTGGGGGGACCACCGACGCAACAGAGAACGCTGCAATGGGCGCATGTGGGCCCTGGCCCATGGTACTACTTCTATTGCCGCCGCCATTGTTCCCAGAAGCTGAAGATAATGCCACGCCGAGGGGCTTCTTCTGGCTAGAAACTGAGAGACTAGGAGCCTTAAATCCCTTGATCTCGTTCGTGACAAGAAAACTCTTCCGCTGTTGGTGTCGAATCTTGCCCCGAGGTACTCGAGTTCCTGGGAGGGAGTCAGTCTGCTCTTTGTACGATTGATGATCCAACCCAAGTCCTCTAAAACCTGGATTACTCTGGCCGTTGTCGAGAGACTTTCTTCTTCGGATTTTGCCCGGATTAGCCAATCGTCCAAGTAAGGATGAACTAATATGCCCTCCTTCCGGAGGAAGGCCGCTACCACTACCATTACCTTGGTGAATGTTCTGGGAGCCGTAGCTAGGCCGAATGGAAGGGCCTGGAATTGAAAGTGGCCTCCTGGTACCGCGCGAATCTCAGGAACTGCTGATGGGACTTCCTGATTGGGATGTGCAGGTAGGCTTCTGTCAAGTCGAGGGATGTTAGGAACTCCCCTTCCCTTACGGCTGCTATGACAGAACGTAGAGTCTCCATCCGGAAGTGGGGTACCCTGAGGCAGCGATTTACCTGTTTTAGATCCAGGATCGGTCGAAGGGAGTTTTCCTTCTTTGGTACCACAAAATAAATTGAGTACCGACCCGATCCTCGCTGGTTTGGTGGAACGGGGATTACTGCCCCGAGAGCTAATAGGCGGGCGAGAGTCGCCTCCACCGCCGCCCTCTTTGGAGCAGAGCCGCAGGGAGAGCGGACAAAGGCCGAGGGGATTTGTTCTGCGAATTCGAGAGCATAGCCCTCTCTGATCACTTCTAGGACCCATTGATCGGACGTGACTCGGGACCAGGCGGGAAGGAAGAGCCTCAGGCGGCCTCCAATCAGGTGCCTTCCCTCCTGGGCCCCCGGCCTCTCATTGTTTTCTGGAACCCGAGAAGGAGGAAGAGGCTGTTCCGAAACCTCGGCCAGCTCCCCGGAACCCTCGGAAACCTTGTCCCCTTGGGGGAAAACGGGTCTTGGAAAAGGGAGCTGACCTGGCTGGACGAAACCTCCGTGGTTCCCTAGGCTGGGTACATAAGGGGGGTAGGGAGCGCCCCTGTTTTTGTCTGTCTTCTGGGAGCCTGCCTCCCTTTGACTCCCCCAGGTCCTTAACTAGCTTTTCCAAATCTTCGCCAAACAACAGTTTGCCCTTAAAAGGAAGTCGGCTCAGGCGCGCCTTAGAGGAAGCATCTGCTGCCCAATTCCGTAGCCAAAGATAGCGTCTAGCCGCCACCACCGAGGCCATGTTCTTGGCTAGGCTTCTGATGAGATCATACTGGCTATCCGCCAAATAGGCTGCTCCAGATTCCACCTTAGCCGAGTTGGCTTGCGCTTCGGCCGTTGATCCCTCTGTTGACTGGATCTGTTGTGCCCAACCTTAAGCAGGCCCGAGCCACCCAGGCTCCTGATACTGAGGCCTGCAAGGCAAGGGCGCTGATGTCAAAAGCTTGTTTCAGGAGCGTATCCAGTTTCCTGTCTTGAGCATCCCTTAGAGCCGTGGCTCCCTCCACTGGGATAGTGGTCTTCTTGGTGACTGCTGATACCGCCGCATCTACTCTGGGGGACTTCAGCAGTTCTTTATCTGACTCAGGGAGAGGGTAGAGGCGAGACATGGTTCGTACCCCTCGCAAGCCTGATTCTGGTTGATCCCATTCCTCTTGTATCATCTGACGTACCACTCTGTGGACAGGGAAGACTTTCTGGGACCTTCTGACGGCCTGAATCAGGGGATCCTCTAGAGCCTCCTCCTCTGTTGGGGAATCAGAGGTAACATTGAGGGCCTTTAGGGACTCATTGATTAGAGAAGAGAGCTCTTCACGGCGGAACACCCTGACAATGCGAGCATGGTCCTCTTCCGGGATCTCCCCTTCTTCCAGCTCCTCGTCTTCCTCCTCTAAGTCCCTTTCGGAACCCTCCTCCTCTGGAGTGCCCTGAGACAGGGGAGGGAGGATCTCTTCACTTATTAGCCTGGTGCGCTTGTGGGGTATCCCTGAGTCCTGACCGCTCGCTCTCCTAGGTTTGTCTAATCTGGCTTCTGCTGGCGGACCTGTATCACCTGGGCCAAGCCCCTGCCTGCGCCTGCAGTAAGCTTGGTGAAGCAAAAGGATGAAGTCTGGGGAGAAGAGCTCTCCGACCCCTTCCTCCAGCGTGGCACGGGATAGAGGGGGTGAGGGAACCTCTGTGCTAGTAACCGGAGGTAACTGACCCCCCCCCCCCCTTCCGCTACCAGGGATTCCCCAGGCACCTGAGGTGTTTGGGACATGGTCAAACTGATTTCCTGCTCTACAGAGGTAGACGCTGCCGCACATGGCCTGCAGATTCCCGTCTCAGTGGGGGTGCACCTCCGTGTGCCACAGGATGGGCACTTTGCCTTGGTAGCCATGCTTTCCAGTCGGCTCCGAAGGCTGTGCTTAGTGGCAGGACTAAGCAATTGGCTGTATGAGAGAAAAACTGAAAATCAAAACCCAAAGCAAAACTGAGGGCAAATCAGGGGTCCCACTCCAGGGAATTGCTGTGGGAAGAAACTAGTTAACTCCTGAGCCTTCCTCTGTCCTAAGAAAGGTCAGCAATTTCGTTGAAGAGATGCCTAGACGATTAAAACCAACGTGATCCACAGCGAGCTATTTAATTTAAAATAACCTAAAAATAGCATAAGAATAGCATAAAAATAACTTTAAACTAAATAAAGGTAAAGTAAAACCGACAATGTTAATACTTGCTGTTTGTTGAACCGAGAAAGCCGCGATTCCACTCCGTTGGCTCTACACGTGTTAGGCCGCGGCCACGTGGAGTCCGGAACGGAGGATCGCGCTTCTGCATGCTGCCCTGTTATGCAGGCCTGCTAGGAGGGAGCGTTCTCCGCGTCGCCGACTGCAAGGGCTGCCGCCGCTAGAAATTCCTCCGGAGGAGAGAGGCTTCAGCTGCCGGCCCCGTGAATCGCCGCCGCACCCCGCTGCTCCAGGGGGGGGGGGCGTCAATGTCCCGCTCGTGTCTCTGCCTCTAGCGCTCAGCCGCCTTTGGGGCTTCGGCGCGAGGCAGGGCTGCTCCTCGAGGGTGCTGAAAAACAAGAAATCCCCCCAGCCGAGGAAGAGGGAGATCTTTTATCCCCCTGCAGCAGGCAGCTCCGGTGTCCCCTCCGGTCTCCGGCCCGGTCGGAAAGGGAGGGAGGAGGGGGAGGGAGAAGCAGAGAGATTGCAGAACTTAAAGGTACAGGCACTAAAGGAAAAATGAGCACCTTAACTAAAGAAAGAAAATAAATAATTAAAGAATTCAGCAATTAAATAAAATTAAATAACATTAATTAAGAGAAGGCAGGACTCCAGTAAGCCCTAGGCTTACGGAACCCTCCAGCTGCTTGGAGGCTGAGCAATACTGGAGTTAGGGGGTGGTCCCAGTGGTATTTATACCGCTCCATCCCCAAAAAGGTTGGGCTCAGCCTCCAAGCTGCTGGAAGGGTTACGCAACCCAGAAGTAAGGGACTGGACTGGAGTGACGATAAGGAAATTCCTTTAATAAATGGTGGCGCAGAAAGAAAAACACAGGAGCGGAGTTTTCCTGCTGAAAAATGGTGGCTCTGCTATCAAAAAATGGCAGGAAGCTGCTGACACGGAGCCTGAAGTGAGCTGCCCAACAGGGACTGTGTCCTGATGAAAATACCACTGCACAGGAAGCTGGCAATCGAAACAATCCCCTGCCTCAAATCGAAAATGCAGTGTTAAAACAGACAGCCCAAGAGGCACACTGAGAAAAGAGAGACTGTCTCCCCCTTGCCGCTGAACTTAAAATGGCAGCAGCACCAAAGAAGGCGCGGGCAGGGAGACATGACAGCCTTAAGAGAAGCGTTATTACGGAGGGAGGGGTCCTTACCCCTGCGAAATCACGCTATCGGTAGGTGTAAGAGGGGAGAGGAAGAGAAGTTACTGCTTGATTCCCCAGTCTACAGATCCTGCCAATATGCTGAAGTTGCCTTTGGTTGCTGCGCCCTGTATAATTAAATAAGTTATGATGTTTGAACGATGTAAATTACTTTGATTTTGCTTTGCAACTGTTAAACTATTAAGATGTTTCAATGTAACTGTTGTTCTAAATGTAAACTGCCTTGATTACCTGAAATAAAACTCAAATAAATTAAACTCTTCTTTGTCTATCTATCTATATTTTTTTTTTCTTTTTGTATAAGTAAAGCCTTAAAATTACTGTCAAAAAATAAAGGCTTACACAGCTATTCTGGCAGGACTGTCCAGCTCCTCAAAGGGCCCGGAGACCTGAACTCTCACTCATGAGCAGGCGCTCCCCCTTCAGAGGTGTTCCACTGATTCTCCTGACCAAGAGCAAGACCTCTGGAATAAAATTAAAAAAATAAATAAATAAAGAGACACTGGGGAACTCCAGAGAGGCACCCTCCTGTGCACTCTGGAGACGTCCAAAGCGGATGAGCTACACTGACAAAAACTCTCACTCAGACGATCAGGAGCCAAGCTGAAGTCCACCATCTGCTGGAGACAGAGAAAATACTGAAGCTGACCCCTAAGGGTCCAGGGTTAACTACTGGAGGTGATGTCACTGAAGCTTCTGTTTTTTTTCTCCGTCTCCATCATCTGCTGGCAGGGGGAGTTAACCCACTAGTCTGGCCTGGTCTAGCAGGATGATTTGGAAATAGGCATTTATTGGAAAACGCTTGAAAAACACCACTTCCTCAGAAATAATAGTTAAGAAAAAAAACCCTAAAAAAGTGACACCTTTTTACTGGATTAACTTAGTTCATTTATTGACCAGTTTTGAAGAGAGAAATCAAATTCAACTTTTTTTTTGACCTAGCTGTTCTTTCCTGTTCCTATTTCTTCCTGCTCAAATCATAGTCAAACTGACAACTGATGCAAGCAGCTTTCATTCTCATCACTGCTAGAGAATTATTGCCTGGCTCTCTTCAGAGCCTGGCAGCCACCAGCCTCTAATACATTGCCAGGAATCATTTCTATATTAATCGCTGTAACTCCTTACCCACTACCCTTGGAGGATGCAACACTGCCTTTGTGCCATTCCCAACCTTGGCCGACCCAGGTAGCAGAAGCTTCAACTTGGAAATCAAACCTAGAGCCTTATACATGGAAGTGCACAGCACTTATCTTAGCCATCAAGCTGGCCCCTGAATTTTATATCTAAATTAGGATTTGAGAGAGAATATTCAATATGACCATCCTAAACCTGCAGCTTATTGGGACATATTTCAAAATATGATGTAACTTATATAATGCTTCTCCATTTACTATTATCAAGCACAAATGCTTACCTCTATAGTATAATGTTCTCCTGTTGAACAGGTTCTAAAATACTTTGACCTGAAAATAAAAAGAACTAAGTGTGATTAGTCTTGAAGACAATAGTCCGTGCATTAATACATACTAGGAATGTGTACAGCAAAAACTGCCAGTTCAGTTCATGTTTGGATCAATCGACTTTATGACTTGCTTTCAGATTTAAACACACATTTTATTTGGGTCCATTAAAGTAAATGTGGCAAGTCATTCTACATTCTAATAGTGGCCTTTTCCATCCATTGTTATTGAATCTTGCTAAACTTGCTAGTAGGCATTACCACAAAGGCAACAGCATTCCAAGTCATGAGGAATGGCATGAAGACATCCCAAGACACCAAAAGAGGGCAAAGGGTACCAAAAGAGGAATGAAGACTCCAAAGCACAAGAACAGGATAAAACATCAACACTGTTAGGAAAACCCCATAGCACTGGGAGAAGATGTAAAGCAGAACCAACATTGGCAAGCAGACGCCAAATCCTTTTGGCAAAGAAGCACCACGAGGATTATGTCAGGATCAGAGTTTTGTGTGGAAGAGGTCCTATGATAGGTGCATGAAGGAGTATCCAAATGTTTTTCCATGGATGGGTTCATCCAAAACCTACTTCATTACATGGACAGAAAGATCACAATAAAGGACTTATGGTACCTCCTTTGAAAAGAAAAATTGTTAAAGCTCCTTTCTATCTGCACTGCTGCGACCACAAGAACTACTGCTGAGCAGTCCCAAAAAACAGCTTCTGGGACAGAAAGACTAACACATGAAATCAATATACAGTGGCACAAAGACTCCAAGGCACAGAGAAAGGGATAATGTGTAGGGCTGGCCCCTGAGTTGGTTCAAGGTGTTGGCACCCAAGGAAAACCTTACGTTTTACACCCCCCCAACCTCCTATCCCCCGGTTGTCAAAATCTATTGTTTAGAAGGTGACCACCTAGTTTGCCTACTGGTTGAAAGGCCCTGTAATGTGGCGGCAACATTACCAGGAAAACTTCAAAGTATGGATATTGGTGTTCAGTGTGTGTGTCTAGGGGGTTATTCCCAAAGTTTAGACCATTGGAGTACAGTGGCCAAATCAGTATTCTAAATAGCGTCAATATTCAAGTTCTGAGCTATATGGCTGCATGACGTTTGCTAGATTAGGAAAGGTTATTCTGGGGGAACAGTGTAATTGGGGGGCTAAGACAAGGCTCGACAAATCTCAGGCACCAGGTCGCCAGGGTACCTAAAATTTGTACCCGGGCACCTGGAATTTCATGACCTCGCGGGGGTTCCCCTCTTGGTCACTATGGCCATAGCCACTGCTGTGCCTGCTATCACAAAAAAAAATAGTACTCTTATGCTTCCCACCACTGTTCTCTTAGTTTGAGCTGCAGAGTGCAGGAACTTCCTGCTGATCTCATGGTCATGAGTCTCATATGACTTAGATCACGAGTGTAGCTTGAAGTTCCTCCACCACGCGGCTCAAACAGTGAGCCTAATCATCCAAATGGGGAGCATAGTGATATTTTATTTACTAACATCCTTTCCTAGAGTCCTGCTAAACCAGTCCAGACAAGTAGGTTATGTCCCTCTACCAGCAGATGTGGAGCCAGAGAAAACTTCCAGAGGTTTCTTATGACTTCATGTCATACAGAATCAGCCAGAACCCCTATGTGCATGGGTTTTCAACCCAGACCCTGGGTTACACCTAGCCCAGTCAGGTTTTCAGGATTCCTTCAATGAATATACATAGGATTCACTGTAGGAATCCTGAAAACCCAACTGATCTAGGTGTGCCCCAAGGACTGTGTGGAAAACCCCTGCCCTAGAGGGCGCCTCCAATATTCATATCAAAGCATATGGTGAGGAACCTCAGACCTCACACAACCTCAGTGAAGGTAACCAGGTTCAACAGAACAATAACCATAACTATTGTACAGGATCAGCCCGTTTAGGAGTCTTGAAGGACTCGCAAAAGGGACCGCTACTGCTGGAAAACATCTGCACTTGTATTTCTTTACTTCTGGGAAATTCTCTAAATCTTGGGGAAAAGGGAATTCTTTAGGTCAAAGTTGATACATCTGTGTATTATAAACTCTCTCAGGGCTCAGCAGCCCCAAAGAACTTTTAATTTAAATCAAATTAGAGTATAGCTTAGCATAAAAGGAAGAATAAGGAAAAGAAATAAATTGTTTCTAGAGAACTTCACAAAGAGGTCTTCAACTTAGGGGGCAAAAGACCTATGAAACTGTTTAAAACAGGTGTTAAAGCCAAGTGACAGGTCAAAGGTGCAATGTGGAAGGCTCCCAATATCAAACCAAGGGCTGTGTGAATCAACCAGGAAATTGTTAACAGAGTACCTTAGAAGCACAGGTCAGGGGAATGTATAGCAATCCAGCTTTTAGTAGGCATTCTTTCCCTCCCATCCACCCCAGGCATAATCTTAGGTTTAAGAGCCTGTAAAGCTATTAAAGGGGAAGAGATGTTCAAATTCACTTCAGATTCATCTGGTTAGTCTTACCAGGAACACATTGATTAATCTTGAGGTGAATCAAGTCCCTTAAACTTATTAAGTATAGCTGTATCAGTACAGGTATCCTTAGCAACTTTAAAAAGACAACTTAAATAGATGAACAAAATCTTAAAACTAAAAAGCAGACAGCAGTCCAGCAGCGAGATGGGAGCTATCCAGTCTTTTGCACAGAGTGTTGTATATATGATTTTCTCCCAGCTGGCAAAAGGTCTTATGTGTGTACTAGGTGCAAGGAGCTCTCTTCCCTCAGGGAACAAGTCCAATCTCTCAAGACTAGAGTGGCAGACTTGGAAGACATAAGGAAGACAGAGAGGTATATAAACGAGACTTACAGAAAAGTAGTACTGAAGTCCCACCTCCAGTCTGGCAGCCTGAGGAAAGAGATCCCGTGAAAGGAAAGCATCACCCTGGGATAGCAGGAAGTGATCCTGTAGTTAGGAGCTGTCACCACAATGATATAAAATACTCTTGCATAGAAGAGGTTTCTCCAAGGCCATGTGACCATGAGGGAAGGGTTATGATGGCTGTTACAGTTGGCGATTCGATCATTAGGCATGTAGATAGCTGGGTGGCTGGTAGACATGAGGTTGTTGTTGTTGTTAAGTGCCGTCGAGTCGGGATGGCCTGGTAATATGCCTGCCTGGTGCAAAGGTAGTGGACCTCACGTGCCACCTAAACAAGGTTTTAGATAGCACTGGGGAGGAGTTTGCTGTCTTGATACCAATAATATAGAAAGTGTGGGAGGGAGGTTCTGGAGGCAAAATTTAGGCTTTTAGGTAGGACACTGAATTCCAGAATGGTATTCTCTGAAATGACATAAGAACATAACATAAGATATGCCATACTAGGTCAGACCAAGGTCCATCAAGCCCAGTATTCTGTTTCCAACAGTGGCCAATCTAGGTCATATGTACCTAGCAGTTTCCCCAAGAGACACAAGTTCCACAATGCTTGTACTGGGTCAAGCATTGATATCTTCGGTCATATCATTGACCTAATACTCAACTGGAACACCACGATCTCCGCAGCATCCAAAGCATCGACAAACAAACTCTCCACCAGACCCCCTCCCACAAAAGCCAGATGGTTTACTCCCAGCCTCTGTAAGCTAAAAACAAAACTCAGAAGAACCGAACTAAAATGGAGAAAAACCAAAGACAATGACAAAATAAAATACCTAAAAGAACTCAATGCATATCACTACGAGACCGACAAAGCGAAGAAAACCTACCACATGAAAATCATAAACACATCCATAAATAAACCTCGTGAACTCTTTCAAATTGTCAAAAAACTGACAAAAACACCCAATACCTCTGACCAACTACCGCAGATCCCGCCGGAGCTACTGGCCCGTCAGTACAAACAGCTACAACGACCACAAAACCCACAGCTGAACATAGAGACAACTACAATAAACTACCACCCCAACCTACACAGTGACTGGACCACCTTCAAGATAACCTCTACAGATGAAACATCATCCACCATCTCCCGACTAAACACCACCACCTCCCCGCTGGACCCCTGCCCCACCGACTGGATAAAGAAGTCCAAAGACGAACTAAGCACCCCACTAACCCATATCATCAATGAATCATTCTCCCAAGGGCACATGCCAGACGCCCTCAAAACTACAATCATCCGACCATCCTTAAAAAAGCAGAACCTCGATCCTCTAGACCCAGCATCCTACAGACCCATAGCAAGCTTACCTTTCACGGCTAAGATAATAGAAAAGATCGTACAACAGCAGCTCCAAGAACACCTGGATATCAACAACATACTCGACCCACAGCAGCACGGCTTCCGTCCACTACATGGAGTTCAGACCCTCATGACCACACTGATGAACACCCTCCTCATTTGAACACAAGAAAAACACTCTGGATATGCCATGATCTTCCTAGATATATCTGCAGCTTTCGACACCATCTCCCACAACATCCTCATACACAAACTACAGACAATTGGGATCAAAGACACCGTATTGAAGTGGTTCCAATCCTACCTAACTAACAGACAACAATTAATCCGTGCCAGCACCTTGACCTCCCCCCCTTCCAGCAACACCAGGGAGTACCTCAAGGATCTACACTGTCAGCCATGCTCTTCAACATTTACCTTCAACCGCTATGCTCAGTCATACGCAATCACAACGTCAGCTTCCACATATATGCTGACGACATCATGCTCTACGCTCCTATCACAACCACAAACCCAACACCCATCAGCATGCTTCTCCGAAGTCTCCAACTGGTTACAAGCAAACAACCTATCCATCAACATAAAGAAAACTGAAGCCCTAATAGTGACGAAAGACCCGGACTTCACACCACCTACTCACCTTAATGTGGGAACCACAAGCATTCAAATACAGCCACAAATAAGATACCTGGGCATTATCATTGACCAAGCCCTCACCTTAAAACAACAAATTACCAAAACCTCTGGAATTATATTTCACAAAGCAAGAACAGTGCAACGTCTCAGACCCCTTCTCGAACAACAAGACTTCAGGACGGTAATGCAAGCTATGACACTCCCCCATCTGGACTACTGCAACATCATCTACCATGGCCTTCCAGCCACACAGACCAACCCTCTCCGAACAGCATTGAAAACCACTGCAAGAATCATTCAGTGCACAACGAAAACCGACCACATCACTCCAATTCTGAAAGACCTACACATACTCCCCCTCGAAGCAAGAACTAAATACAAAGCCTTCCTACTCACCCACAAAGCCATCCATCGAACACAGAACACCCAGCTTCGCACCCTACTGTCTCGTCCAGCCCACGGCAGATCTACCAGACAAGCCTCCAGCAACTCCCTCACTGTCCCGCACAAAAGGACCAAATGCTCTCAACGGACATGCAATCGAGCCTTTGAACTCTATGCCCCATCCCTATGGAACTCTCTGCCGAGCCATCTTAGAAATAATACTGATCTACTATCTTTCAGAAAACAACTAAAAACCATCCTCTTCCAAGAATACTTCAATACGACTCCCATCAAAAAATGCCCTAACCCCTGACATTGCCCACCATGATCCATTGACTCAATATGCCTCTAACTCTGTCCATGTCCAATGTTTGTTTATCCCAGAATCATCAATGTTGCCTCCTGGTGAAGGCCCCACCCTATATTGTAATTACCCCCCCCCCCCCTTTTTATGTAACGCCGCTTTCACCCGGTGAAAAGCGGGATATAAATACAGTTAAATAAATAAATAAATAAATTCTTAATAATGGTTTATGGACCTTTCCTCCAGGAACTTGTCCAAACCTTTTTTAAACCCAGCTACACTAGCACCCTTTACTACATCCTCCGGTAACAAATTCCAGAGTTTGATTACACGTTGAGTGAAAAAATATTTTCTTTTATTAGTCTTAAATAGTTTACCCTGTAGCTTCATTGCATGTCCCCTAGTCTTTCTATATTCTGATAACGTAAACAATCGATCTACGTTTACCCATTCCCCTCCGTTCATTAATTTATAGACTTCTATCATATCTCCCCTCAGCCGTCTCTTTTCCAGGTTAAAGAGCCCTAACCTTTTTAGCCTTTCTTCATAGGAGTATCCTTCCATCCCCTTTACCATTTTGGTGGCTCTTCTCTGAACCTTTTCTAAAATCGCTATATCCTTTTTAAGATACGGCGACCAGAATTGCACACAATATTCAAGGTGTGGTCTCACCATGGAACGATATAGAGGCATTATAATATCTTTTGTTTTATGCCGCTGCACACTGGGCTGAGGGTTTTAACATGGTATCCACAATGACGCCTAAATCTTTTTCCTGGGTGGTGGTTCCTAATGTGGAACCTTGCATCGTGTAACCATAGTTTGGGTTGTTCTTCCCTAGGTGCATAACCTTGCACTTGTCCACATTAAATTTCATCTGCCATTTTGATGCCCAGTCTTCCAATTTATCAAGATCCTCTTGCAATTTTTCACAATCCTCTTGGGTTTTAACAACTTTAAACAGCTTTGTGTCATCTGCAAATTTGATAACCTCACTCGTTATTCCACTTTCCAGGTCATTTATCAATGTGTCAAAAAACAGCGGACCCAGAACAGATCCCGGGGGTACACCATTATTCACCTTTCTCCATTGGAAAAATTGGCCATTTAGCCCTACCCTCTACTTTCTATCTTTTAACCAGCTCCTGATCCACAATAGTACACTGCCTCCTATCCCATGACTCTTTAGTTTTGCCAAAAGTCTCTGATGAGGGACCTTGTCAAAGGCTTTCTGAAAGTCCAGATACACAATATCAACCGACTCACCTTTGTCCACCTGTTTATTCACTCCTTCAAAAAAACATAACAGATTAGTAAGACAAGATCTTCCTTGTCTAAAGCCATGTTGGCTGTCTCCCATTAGGTTGTGACTATCTACATGCTGAGTAATTTTATTCTTTATGATGGTTTCTACCATTTTTACTGGTACTGACGTCAGGCTCACCGGTCTGTAGTTTCCCGGATCACCCCTAGAACCCTTTTTAAAAATTGGTGTAACATTGGCGATCCTCCAGTCTTCAGGTATTAGAGATGATTTTAATGATAGTTCACAGATTACTAATAGCAGGTCTGCAATCTCATATTTCAGTTCTTTCAACACCCTTGGATGTATACCACCCGGCCCAGGTGATTTGCTACTCTTCAATTTATCTAATAGTTGTAATACATCTTCCTGATGTATCGATATTTCCTTCAATTCTTCCGCACCTTTAAATACCACTTCAGTCATGGGTAACATCCCTACATCTTCCTCAGTAAAGACCGAAGCAAAGAATTCAGTCTCTCCGCTATCGCCTTGTCGCCTCTTAGTGCCCCTTTAACCCCTCTTATCATCTAATGGACCAACTGACTCACAGGTTTTTGCTATGAATGTACTTGAAAAAGTCTTTATTTCGCGTTTTTGCTTCCGCAGCAAGCTTCTTCTCAAATTCTCCCTTTGCCTGCTTTATCAATGCCTTGCATTTGACTTGCTAGTGCTTGTGCTGTTTCCAGTTTTCATCGTTTGGCTCTTTTTTCCAATTCCTGAAAGATGCTTTTTTGGCAACAGCCTCTCTGACCTCACCTTTAAACCATGCTGGCAGTTTTATGGACTTCCTTCCACTTTTTTTAAAGCGTGGAATACAGCTGGTCTGGGCTATCAAGATAGTATTTTTCAACACCCAAGCTTGATGCAAATCTTTAACCTTTGCAACTGCTCCTTTTAGATTTTTCTTAACTATTTTCCTCATTTTATCATAGTCTCCCTTTCGAAAGTTAAAAGGTAGTACTGTGAATTTCCTTACTATCCCTCCTCCACTAATTAAATCAAAGGCGATCATGCTATAATCACTATTGCCAAGTGGCCCCAACAACCTTATCTCTTGCACTAGATCTGGTGTTCCACTAAGGACTAGGTCTAATATGGCTTCCCCTCTGGTCAGTTCATGAACCAACTGCTCCAAGCAGCAGTCATTTATTTTATTTAGAAACTATCTCCCTATCATGTCCTGCCGTGACACTGACCCAGTCGATACCAGGGTAATTGAAATCACCCATTATTATTACTGCGCTGTAACCTTTGTTAGCGTCCTTGATTTTTTTGAGCATTTCATCACCCATTTGTTCATTCTGGCCAGGCGGTTGATAGTACACCCCCCCTGCCATCGCCTTCCCCTTTTTACATGAACTTTCAATCCATAGAGATTCTACAGCAAATTTTGTTTCCTACAAAACTTTAATCCTGACTCAATGTCCTCTCTAACAGAGCACAACCCCTCCACCAATTTGATCAGCTCTATCATTACGATATAGTTTGTACCCAGGTATCAGTGTCCCACTGGTTGTCCTCCTTCCACCATGTCTGATATTCCAATCATATCTAACCTTTCATTTAGTGCTATATATTCTAACTCTCCCATCTTATTTTTTAGACTTCTAGCATTTGCATACAAGCATTTTAGAGACTGTATTTTATTCATATTAATTTGGCTATTGGTAGAAATGGGTAATTTGGGATCTTTAAGCTCTGTCCTGCATTCACAATCTGGAGGACTGGATACATGTCTCTTTGCACTTTTCATCCTTCTCATGGCTGATTCCACTACCATTGAACGGTGTGGTAATTGAGTTTTTTGAAAGCCAGGACAAGGTGTAACTCGATACATGGTATCAAGTCTTCGAGAATGAGGAGATATGGTTAAAAGTGTTTCCCACATCCTTAGCATAAGATCATGTAAGATCTCATGAATAGCCAGAGTAGCTGCCTCTTTGGGAGCTTTACTGTAATGGAGGATTTCCAACTCCTTTGCCCTAGGCTTTTTCAGGAGCTACTGTGATGGAAAGGCCTCGGGCCACATCACGGATAAAGTCCTGAAAGGACATATCCTCTGGCGGAGACATTCTGCGCTGAGGAGAAGAGGAATCCTTGGGGAGAAGTACTCTGGTATCGGCAGAGTCTTTGGAGTCTTCAGTCTCATCTGAGGATTCAAAATATCTCCGATCTCAGTGATCATACAAAGCACGGTACCGGTATCGATCAACGTCGGCATTGAGTTGTTCAGGTACCGATCTGTCGATGCCGGAGAGAGACGCATGATTCGGTACGGGTGGTATACCCGCTGATGTCGATGCAGTTGGTACCGGTATCTGTTGAGGTGTCTGAAGCGGTTTCAACGGTACCGAAGAGAAGAGCCGTGAGAAGAGCCGCTAGACTGCATTTGATAGCAAGGAATCTCTGGTCTATCGACGCTGCCAATGCTTGGGTGTCAGTACTGGTAGAAGCGGCCGTGACCCCACAGCATGGTGCCAGTGGTTCTGCCGAGGTTGGAGGCCTTGAGAACATCCTGGAGCCCCGTTAATGCTTTGGAAGCCGAAGCCTCCCGCCAGGGCAGTTTTGCCGGTGAAAATTCCTCAAGGGCAATGCTAGGGGCATCTCGATACTTAGGAGATCTACCCTTCGAGGGCCGACTAGATTTATGTTTAGTTACCCGAGATCCATGGGAGGAAGATGAAGCCCTGGAGGACGTCGATGCAACATACGCCACGTCTGAGGGAAAAAGGGTGCTAAGGTTAGCAGCTTGGTTCTGCCGGCCCCTTTTTGACATCATTCCACAAGAGAGGCACTCTGAAATAGAGTGGTCAGGACCTAAACATTTGAGACACCAATAATGGGTGTCGGTGACGGAAATGGTACCGGCACATTTAGAACATTTCTTAAAACCTGAAGCAGGTTTTTCCATTTTTAAGGAAATATTTGGCCTAGTGCCCAAAATGGCACCTAGCACCAAGGAAAAAAAGTTTCTGAAGTAAACCATTTCAGAAACTATAGTTTTGTTTTGGTTTTTTTTAGCAGAAAAGAAAGAAAGAAAGAACTGGTGGTACCGGTATAGCGTCGAGGGAAGGCAGACGCGACCACAAAAACAAAGATTAAAGACAAAATTTTCTGCGGTGACAGGGTATGTGACCTGTCGGCTCCACAGAAAACGAAGAACTGGAGAGGGACAGTTGGAAAGGCGGGAGGGCAGCACGCAGGCGCTGTGGGATGCTCCCAAAAGCTTTCCTATTGGACACTGGGGAGCGTTTCTGTGCAGGCTCTGTCAGTACCGACAATACCCATATGTGAAGACTACATTCCTGCTTATTCCTGGAGATAAACAGGTAGACCAAGGTGAGCTGGTTGATACAGTGTATCTGGATTTTCAGAAAGCCTCTGACAAGGTCCTTCCTGAGAGACTTTTGGCGAAATTACAAAGTCATGGGTTTGGCGGCAGTGTACTATTGTGGATCAGGAACTGGTTAAAAGATAGAAAGCAGAGAGTAGGGCTACATGACCAATTTTCTCAATGGAGAAAGGTGAACAGTGGAGTACCACAAGGATCTGTGCTGTGCATGTTGCTTTTTAACATATTCATAAATGACCTGGAAATAGGAATAGCGAGTGAAGTGATCCAATTTGCAAATGACACAAAATTATTCAAAGTTGTTAAAACACAAAAGGATTGTGAAAAATTTCAAGAGGACCTTGATAAATTGGAAAACTAGACGTTGAAATGGCAGATGAAATTGTAATGTGGACAAGTGCAGGAAAGAACAGCCCAAACTACGGTTACACGATGCAAGGTTCCATATTAGATACCATCATCCAGAAAGAAGATTTAGGTGTCACTGTGGATAATACATTGAAACCCTCCGCCCAGTGTGCATGGCAGCCAAGAAAGCAAAGAGAATGTTAGTAATCATAAGGAAAGGAATGGAGAATACAATCAAGGATATTATAATGCCTCTGTATTGTTCTATGGTGCAACCGCACCTTGAATATTGTAAAAGGTCTGGTCACTGTATCTTAAAAAGGATATAGCAGAATTAGAAAAGGTATGGAGAACCACCACCAAAATGGTAAAGGGGATGGAAGGACACCCCTATGAGGAAAGGCTTAAAAGATTAGGGCTCTTCAACTTGGAAAAGAGATGGCTGAGGGGAGACATAATAGAAGTCTATAAATTAATGAATGGAGTGGAATGGGCTAACATCGATCCGTTGTTTACATCATCAAAAAGTAGAAAGACCAGGGAACACACAAAGCTACAATGTAACCCATTTAATACTAGTAAGAGAAAATATTTTTTTTCACTCAATGCGCACTCAAACTCGAATTCATTACTGGAAGATGTAGTAAAAACTGTTAGCGTAGCTGGGTTTTAAAAAGGTTTGGACAAGTTCCTGGAGGAAAAGTCCATAAACCATTATTAAAGAGGACCTGGAAATCCACTGCTTACCCTGGACAAGCATCGTGGATACTTTGTACCTTTTTTGGGAACCTGCCAGGTTGCCCACTGTTGGCTACAGAATACTAGTTTTTATGGACTTTGGTCTCACCCAGTATAGCATTTTTAGGTACTTATGTTATGTTCTTAATTGTGCTCATTTGTGCCCTGGAATGGGGGACAAGGCCATTGCTTCCTTTACCATGCCGTGCCCAAGAAAGGGGGATCCTTCTGCCTATTTCAGATGTCAAAGGGGATAATGTGGCCTTATGAGCACATTTCTTCCATATGGAAACCCTAAGAGGATAGCGGCAGTCAGGAGAGACTAATTTCTTATATCTCAAGCCCTTGTGGAGGCAGATTTCACATTCCAATTTGGGATCACCACCAGAAGTTTCATTGCTTTGGTGTTCTAGGCAGTCATTTTCAAGTTCAGGGCCCTGCACTTTGTTGAAAACAGCATAGGGAGATGTGTCACCAGTCACGAAATCCTCCTCGGAAGACTAAAAGAAAAGGGTGTCTGCAACAATGCACTAAAATGGTGTAAGTCTTATCTGGACGATAGATGGCAATATGTGAAGTCTGGATCAGAAGAGTCAAGCCACTTCAATCAAAAGCAAGGGGTACCTCAAGGATCCTCATCCTCCTTACTCTTCAATATCTACATGCAGCCCATCTGCAATATCATAAGATCATTCAACGTAAACTGCATGATATATGCAGATGACATTCTTTTATACATGCCTTTCTCCACAACCCACATGGACCTGACCCCACTCACAGATTGTTTCAATGCAGTTTCAACATGGCTCCCGACACAGAACCTACGTATCCAGCATAAAAAAAACAGAGGTCCTTTTCATCACCAGAGACTCCAACTTTATGCCCCCGTCCCACGTCAGTGTCAAGGAAGCTGATTTGCAAACTAAAGATGCAATAAAATATCTGGGAGTTACCCTGGACCAACATCTAGACATGAAACGCCACATAAGCAACATAGTCAAAGCCATCTACTTCAAAATCCGCTCCCTCAAACACCTACGCTCCCTGCTGGACCCAGACGATTTCCAAACCATATATCAAGCGCTGATCCTGCCGCATTTTGACTTTGCAAATGCCATCTTACAAGGTCTCCCCCAATCCACACTAACCCCCTTACAGTTGGCCATGAATGCCGCAGCTAGGGTCCTCTACGGTGCATCCAGAAACGACCACGTGACTCCTATTCTCAAACAGCTGCACTGGCTACCGATCCACGGGAGAATCACCTTCAAATCCCTTTTATTAGCATTCAAGGCAATCAAAGGTACTTCATCCCTCTCACTCACACTTCTAATCCACATGGTCCCCCCCAACAGATCAAGAAGAACATCAGCTGTAAACTTGCTAGCTATACCAAAGGCTTCGACAAAGTCCAACACGAACACCACAACAGGGCATTCAGTTTTTATGTCCCCAAATGCTGGAACACTCTACCCCCCGACATTAGGGCCATTACCAATCTATATCAGTTCAGGAAGGCTCTCAAAACCTACCTTTTCCGCCAATACTTCCCAGACAGCAACTGAACTAGATATCCCTTCCAAGAAATGACCCAGTCTAGAAATGCCCTTACAACTTATATCTGCAGTGTAGATAGCTTATGTATATAGTTAACCCGGTTATCCAAGTTTGTACTCCTGTTCAATGTAAAACCTGACAGTCTGTCGTTATGGTCGTTTTGTTATGATGTAAACCGCGCTGATTCTAAATAGCATGGTATATAAGAAACTGTAATAAAATAAAATAAATAAATACTTGCAGTAGCAGCTTATCGATATAAGGAATGTAGGCAATAATTTGGATGGATGGCTGATTCAGCCCAATCACAGAGGAAAGTGCCCAGCTGGCAGCTCACATGGTTTTTCAGGTGTTGAACTGGGTGGTGAATTTTTCAAAGTTAATTTTTCTTGCCCTAGACCCTCACGTATCTGGGGGCCCAATTCGTCAAGTAAGTAAGTCGGCCAGCAGTGTTTAGACATCGTCAAGAGCTTTGGACTACCTTCAGCTACTGGGTTCTATGGCTGCAACTCTGAATTGAGTCCCCTAGGTGAGAGCCCACATGCAGCCTTCTGAAGTGAGCTCTTATGTACAGATGAACTGTTATGATCGGGGGCGATCATTGTGCATCTGTCTTTCCTGGCAGATACAGGAAAGTGTTGCAGGGCGACAGTCTCCCTCTTGTCTCCTGAAGGGTGTAGATCTGGAACCTCCAATGGGACACTGTAATGACCGATGCCAGCCTTTTGGGCTGAATAGTTTACTGCCAGATCAATTGTCACAGGATTGCTGGTTGAGGATGGAAACCTTCTGGTCCATCAACAGCATGAAAGCATAGGTGATTTGCCTAGCATTAGTGCACTTCAGCCCAACCATAACAAATTTAGCAGTCAGGGTTTTCGAACAATGCCACAGCAGTGTGGTTCAGCAACAAGCAGAAAGATATCCTGAATTTAGTGGTGTCTCTCTCAACAGTACCAGAGCTGGAGGGGGACAACATTCAGGCAGATTTCCTGGATCATCATCTTCCAAAGTCCCAACAAGTGGGAGTTAAGTCCTCGAGCCTCTCTATTCTTGGTATGTTGTTGAGGTCATCTAACCTTTGGTATGATGGCAACATGTCAAAAATTCTAAAGTGGCATAGTTGCAGACAGGATGCAATGGTGGCAGGCATCACTGGACTGATTCAGCCATGGACCAGTCAGGTCTCATGTTCATGTTGTCCCCCTGGCTATTTACAAGCCGAGTTATGCACAGGACAAACTGTTATATGCTGGCTTGTTCAGCCTGTTGAGGTGTCCTCCTCTTTTCAGTTTTTCTCAGTCTCAAAACCTGCTCCATATTAAGGGCTTCTTCTCATGGAGAAACAGAACACCTTTGGCTTATGGCCTATTGCGAGGAAGGGGCTAGAGGCAAAGGGGTGTTATGTGGCTCTGTTGGCCACTCTACTAGGGGCCCATTTAGTTCTCTGTGTTTAAAAGCTGGTAGAAGTCTCTCACCCTTTAGCACAAGAAGCTGAAATTTCCTTGATTATGGAATTCTTGCAGGGAGGACTAAGCAGCGGTCTGGGTCCTTAACCTGTTTGAGATTCAGGTTGTGGCTTGACCTGCTGCAGAAGTGGAGTATACAGATTCTCACTAACGACACACCCAGACATTATGCATTTTCCTGAAAAAGATGAAGCAGATCCATCCTCCTATCCAGTCAGTGATACTTTTATGGTATTTTAACTTGGTTCTGGATGCATTAGCAGCACCCCCCCCCCCCCCCCCACCCATTTGAACCACTTTGGGAGATATCTTTAGAAGGTCCTAACTCTCAGAGCTGTCTTTAGGGTTATTTGCTCAGCCAGGGGAATTTCAGAGCTGCATGTTCTCTCATGTAGAATTCCACATCTCCTTTTCTGTGAGATCAACTGTGTCTGCAAACGGTTCAGTCTCTCTTGCCAAAATCCTCTATTCTTTTCATAAACTGCGTTATCTTCCTACCTTGCTTCAAAATGGAGAGTAAGGGTGCTTTTATATTTCTCCTCACCTTGGATGTCTAAAGGGTTTACACTTCATTATTGAGAGTCACAAATTCTTTTGACAGGTCGATCACCTTTATGTCCTTTCAGAGGGCCATACTGGGGAGAGGCAGCTGATAAAGCTTCTGTATCTTGAA
This sequence comes from Ichthyophis bannanicus, assembly GCA_033557465.1. Taxonomy (NCBI): domain Eukaryota; kingdom Metazoa; phylum Chordata; class Amphibia; order Gymnophiona; family Ichthyophiidae; genus Ichthyophis; species Ichthyophis bannanicus. The sequence goes on along the minus strand of CM066032.1, from coordinate 1,199,515,916 downwards.
CTAATGCTCCTGCTGGAATTCTGCAAACAAAATTCAAAACTTCTGTGTCTAAAGGTCTGAATTATGCAAACTTCTGCTTGCTTAATCAAAATAAAAGCATACTGTTTTGTTTTTTTTAGTGATACTTAATTTAAAATACAGAAAAAAAATCAACAAGTGCAAAATGCTGAATTAGTGTATGCAGAATTCCAGCAAGAGTAAATTAAGGAGGTCAACATAATTGCTGACTCGTAGGGAGGGCCTGACTGGCTAGTGAGCTCTCTCAAGTAGGACTCTAGGACTAGCCCCAAGGGTTTCTGCATCCTAGGCAAGCTAGACACTGCCCCCCCCCCCCCCCCCACCACCACCACCACCCTTCTGGGGCAGCCCAGGTCCTGCCCTCCTGTCCCTGGCATTCTTTGTCTTACTTGGGAAGGGGCTGGGCACCACAACACTTTCCCCATTCTTCAGAGCAGCAGCTTTCTGCCATGCTTTGGTGAGCCCTGAAGCACGCTTGTACATGTGTGCACTATTGGCCTGCTGCAACTGCCTCCGCCAAAAGGAAACTCTGCCGCAGGGAGAAGAGTGGCAGGCCACGCATGCATGTACTTCAAAGCTTGCCGTGGCTTCAAAGCTCACCTTGGGGCCAAAGCAGCCGCTTTAAGAATGGAGAAGGGTCATGATGCTGCCCAAAGAAGTTTACAGCCCTAAGTGGCTACCAAGTTTGGCTGGTGGATGGGTCTGCCCTGGATCAAGCAACACTCTGAGAACCTTTGGCATTCACTCTGGAAGAAATTTATATAGCAGCAGCTTGGTTGTCACTACAATCCTTGTCATACATTACAGGTTGCACTTTTGAGCTTGAGGGGATAGTGTCTTTAGTAGGGCAGTTCAAGGTGACTTTGTCTTCCTCCCACATGGGATCCCGAAGCCTGGGTATGTCCTACTTGTCTGGACTGGTCTAGCAAGATAAGAAAAGTGAAATTGATTCTTACCAACTAATTTCCTTTCCTCAAGTCCTGTCAGATAGTCCAGGACCCTCCTCCAAAAGACGATAGTTCCTCTCTCATGTCTCTGATCCGCTTTTGAAAGTCATTTATACAGAGGATTCCAGCATAGCTCTTACGAGGTGTGACAAAAAAGAAATGAGACTGTGGCAGCCACGCCCATGACTCAAAGCCAATTGGCTAACCGCTTATGTCATTGTGTTGTGCAACATCTCATCACTATTCTGCTATAGTATTTTTCCTCTTTCTCACTCCGTTTTTCTTTTTCAGGTTGTTTTGTAGCATACTACTCCATGGCTTTGTCACACAACTGGAGGTGGCAGAAATATGGAGCAAAGAATCAACCTGAAAGATCAGAGAAGATCCAGAGTCCATTGGCAAAGTCATCACAGGAGACAAGACTTGGGTCTTCCAGTACGACTCTGAAAGCAAGAGACAGACCCTGCAGTGGAAGACTCGACTGTCACCAAGACCCAAGAAGGCGTGCATGTCCAAATCAAGGATCAATCTCATGCTGATCACATTCTTCGAACAGAAGGGAGTGGTCCATCATGAGTTTGTGCCCGAGAGTCAGACAGTCAACCAGCACTTCTACCTCCTCAATTGCCTCCATGACCGGGTTCAGCGCAGCAGGCAGGCTCTGTGGAGAGACAAGTCGTTGCTGCTTCACCACAACGCCGCGCCCGCATACAGCACAGTTACTTACCTGTAACAGGTGATCTCTGGGAACAGCAAGAATAAGTCTTCACATATGGGTATCGTCGGTACCGACGGAGCCTGCGCGGGAACACTCCCCAGCTTCCAGTAAGAAAGCTTTTGGGAGCATCCCACAGCGCCTGCGCGCTGCCTTCCCGCCTTTCCCAAACGCCTCTCTCCAGTTCGAGTTTTAAAGCTGAGACAAAGAGAGAGAGAGGAAAGGAAAGATAGAGAGATACAACTCCTAGGGGAGGTGGGTGGGTTGTGAAGACTTATTCCTGCTGTTCCCAGAGATCACCTGTTACAGGTAAGTAACTGTGCTATCTCCAGGAACAAGCAGGAATGAGTCTTCACATATGGGGTCTCCCTAGCTGCAGATGCCAGGGGAATACCGCAGGTTGTGTGTCCTTGAAAAGGACTCTACTTCCCCCAAAGAATCTCTGGCATCCAACCAGGGTAGGTGGGTCGGAGTTGATTAGGAATGGAACAGGTGTTTGAGAACAGCCTGACCAAACAAGGCATCCCGGCGGGAGTCCTTGTCCAAGCAGTAATGGGCTGTGAAGGTATGAACCGAGGCCCAGGTGGCCGCTCGACGGACACAGAGCTTAGATGAGCCACTGAGGCTGCCATGGCTCTCACATTGTGAGCTGTGACATGGCTCTCCAGAGAAAGGTTTCTACTCTGGTAAGCAAAAGAAATACACTGAGCAATCCAGTTGGACAGTGTTCTTTTAGAGACTGGAAGTCCTAAATGAGAAGGATCAAAAGCAACAAAGAGTTGAGAAGACTTTCTATGTTGCTGTGTTCTTTGTAAGTAAAAAGCGAGAGCTCTCTTACAATCCAAGGTATGAAGATTCCTCTCTGCACTTGATGCATGAGGTCCTGGAAAAAAGACAGGTAAATACACCTCTTGGTTCAGATGAAAAGGTGAGACCACTTTAGGCATAAAGTGTGGATTGGTCCTGAGGTTTACCTTATCATGATGAAACCTTGTATAAGGTGGATTGGCCACCAAAGCTTGCAACTCACTGAAGCGGCATGCTGAGGTGACTGCAATGAGAAAAATAACCTTCCAAGAAAGAAATTTCAAGGAGGTGGTGTCTAAAGGTTCAAAGGGTGGCTTCATAAGCTGGCCAAGAACCAGGTTTAAGTCCCATGCCACTGGAGGTGGTCTAATGGGAGGTTTAGTTAAAAGAAGGCCTCTCATGAATCTTGCTATAAGAGGATGAGGGGAAATAGGTTGTCCAATGAGAGGCTTGAGGGACGCTGCAATAGCACTCAAATGGACTCTTACTGAATTCATTTTCAGACCTGCATGGGATAGATGCAGAAGATACTCTAGTAGAGAATTCATAGGTATTGCAAGAGGGTTTAGACCCTTCCCTGAACACCAAATGGTAAATCTTTTCCATTTGAAAGCATAGGAACGTCTAGTAGAAGGCTTTCTAGAGGCATGAACAACATCTGACTTGCTGGGAGAGATGAAAATCTTGAAGGTCTAGGCCCTCAGCAACCAAGCCCTGAGATGGAGAGACTGGGGGTTTGGGTGCCACAACGTTCCTTCTTCCTGGGATAGAAGGTCTGGAGCAGAGCCCAAGTCCAGGGAGGGAGCTTGAGAGAGATGCAGAAGTAGAGGGTACCACACCTGGCGTGGCCAATGTGGTGCTATGAGGATCGTGGTCCCTTGATCTCTCTGAAGCTTGAATAGTGTCTTGGGAATTGGTGGAAAGGCATAAAGGAAGTCTTGACCCCAGTGAAGGAGGAAGGCATCCTTGGCCTGAACTCCCTGACACGGAATTCTGGAACAGAAAGAGTAGTTACTCACCTGTAACAGGTGTTCTCCAGGAGCAGCAGGAATCAGTCCTCACTTATGGGTGACGTCGGCGCCGACGGAGCCCTCGCGGAGCAATTTTCCCCAGCTTTCGAAGAAAGCCTTTGGGAATTGCAACACGCATGCGCAGTCCCCTTCACGCTCAAGGGTGCCATCTTGCTCAGTCTCTGATGACATAGCGAAGAGACAGCAAAAAGTTAGCAAAAACATTTAAGAATGACTGCAACTCCACGGGGAGGAGGGAGGGTAGTGAGGACTGATTCCTGCTGCTCCTGGAGAACACCTGTTACAGGTGAGTAACTACTCTTTCTCCAGGACCAAGCAGGAAGTCAGTCCTCACTTATGGGACTCCCAAACTCAAGGCTACCGGAGACCTCAAGTCGAAAAAACGAGCTCCCACTAGCTCAACAGTACAGAAGGAAGGAAACTTCTCTGAATACGTATCCGGCCGGTAGCCCAACACTTGGGCCAGAGGGTAGGAGTTGCCTAAACCGCAAAGAGGTTGTGGAGGACTGCCTGTCCGAAAGCACTGTCCCTGCGGGACTCCCTCTCCAGGCAGTAATGAGCCGTGAAAGTCTGGTTGGAAGACCAAGTAGCGGCCCGGCAGATGTCTGCCAATGGAACAGAGCGGAGATGAGCCACTGACGCAGCCTTCGCCCTAACACGGTGGGCCGTGACCCGACTCTCTAAGGAGAGGCCGGCTGCCCCATAAGCCCAGGCGATACAGTCAGCTACCTAGATGGACAAAGTACGCTTAGAGACCGGGACCCCCAACCGATTGGGGTCAAAAGAAACGAAAAGCTGGACCGCCTTTCTATGGTCTCGCGTACGGTCAAGGTAGAAGGATAAGGCCCTTTTACAGTCCAGGGTATGCAGGACAGTTTCAGCTCGGCTGGTATGCGGCCTGGGAAAGAAGGTCGGAAGAACCACCTCCTGATTGATATGAAAAGGGGAAATCACCTTTGGAAGGAACTTAGGGTGTGTCCTTAAGACTACCCTATTCTTGTAGAATCTAGGGTAGGGGGGCTCCGACATTAGGGCCTGTAGTTCACTAACGCGCCTAGCGGAGGTAAGTGCTACCAAGAAGAGAGTTTTCCAAGAAAGGAAACGAAGAGGGCAGGTAGCCATGGGCTCAAAAGGCGGGCAGGTAAGCCTTTGCAAGACCACATTGAGATCGCAGTCAGAGGCCGGAGGGCGTAAAGGAGGCTTAAGCAGAAGGAGGCCTCTGAGGAAACGCGCCACCAAGGGGTGCGAGGAAAGAGGCTGGCCCTCCACCGGTGAATGATGTGCAGAGAGAGCACTGAGGTGGACTCTGACAGAGTTGGATTTGAGGCCTAGATCGGAAAGGTGAAGCAAGTATTGCAGCACCACTGATACTAAGCAGGAGAAGGGGTCCTCAGAACGGTGAGAACACCAGATAGAGAAGCGACGCCCTTTTAGGGCGTAAGATTTCCGTGTGGAAGGTCGCCGAGACGCTAGGATGACAGCTTCCACCTCCGGAGGTAGCAGGAGCGGAGCTAGGACTACCCTCTCAGCAGCCAGGCCATCAGTTGAAGGGCGTGGAGGTTGGGGTGCAGGAGAGTCCCCTGATCCTGAGTCAGGAGATCGGGCTCGAACCCCAGAGGAAGAGGGGTGTCCACCGCCAGCTGCAGGAGTAACGGGAACCAGGGTTGCCTCGGCCACCTGGGCGCTACCAGGATCACTGAGGCCCTGTCCTGGACTACTTTGAATAGCGTCCGGGACACAAGTGGCGTGGGAGGAAAGGCATACAGCAGGCCCGTGGACCACGAGATGAGGAAAGCATCCGGGGCTACTCTTAGAGGATGCGGGTGCCGGGAGCAGAACCTGGGAAGTTGCCGGTTCAGAGGGCTGGCAAAGAGGTCCATGGTGTGGAGGCCCCACCGGCGGAAGATCTGCTGAACCACCACTGGGTTTAACCTCCATTCGTGCGGCTGCAGAATCCGGCTCAGTTTGTCGGCCAGGCAATTGTCCTGTCCGGGCAAGTAAACAGCTTTGAGGAAGATGTCGTTGTCGACTGCCCAAGAGCACAGCTTCCGGGCCTCCCGGCACAGAGGGAGGGAGTCCGTGCCGCCCTGTTTGTTCACGTAGAACATGGCCACCTGATTGTCCGTCTGGACTAGTACAGATTGACGAGACGTGAGGTGGGAGAAGGTCCGCAGAGCTAGGTGGATCGCCCGGAGCTCCAGAAAGTTGATCTGCTGAGCAGCCTCCCAAGGGGTCCACAGACCCTGGGTACGGGACCCTTGACAATGCGCTCCCCAGCCCAGGAGAGAAGCATCTGTCGTCAGCACCTGGGAAGGTGGAGGAGGTTGGAAAGCTACGCCGAGAACCAGACTGGGCAGGTGAAGCCACCATTGCAGAGAGGAGACCAGGCGGTCGGAGATCTCTATGGAGTCCGTCAGGCTCCCTGTGGCTTGGTGCCATTGAGTGCGAAGGCTCCACTGAGCAGGCCTCATATGTAGACGGGCGTTCGGAGTGACATGGACCGTGGAGGCCATATGACCGAGCAGCTGCAGGAATCGTCTGGCGGATGCCGGTGACGTGCTGCGGAACTGGTCAGCCAGAGCTATGAGCCGGTTGGCCCGCTCCAGAGGCAAGAAGGCACGAGCCTGCAGAGTGTCCAACCGTGCCCCTATGAATTTGAGATTTTGAGAGGGGAGCAAAGTGGACTTTGCGAAGTTTATGACAAAGCCCAAGTGCTGAAGCAGCGCCACTGTGCGCTGAGTGGCCTGAGAGGCTTCCACGGAAGAGTGTGCTCTGATGAGCCAGTCGTCCAGGTAGGGGAAGACAAAGAGGCCTTGGAGCCTCAGGAAGGCCGCTACCACTGCTAGGCATTTCGTGAACACCCAGGGAGCGGAAGACAGGCCAAAGGGCAGTACTCTGTACTGATAATGATTCCCCGCCACCATAAATCGCAGATACTGTCGATGGTCCGGGTGAATAAGGATGTGAGTATAAGCATCCTTTAGATCCAAGGAGCATAGCCAATCTCCCTGCTGGAGGTAAGGCAGCAGGATTACAAGGGTAAGCATTTTGAACTTTTCCCTCTGCAGGAACTTGTTGAGGTTGCGTAAGTCCAGGATGGGTCTGAGACGTCCTGTTCTTTTCGGTACCAGGAAGTACCGTGAATAAAACCCCTGACCCCTCAGGTGGTGGGGCACTGGTTCCACCGCCCGTTCCTGAAGGAGACTGTCCAACTCCTGAAGGAGTAAGTCCCTGTGCAGAGGGGTTCTTGAAGGCTCCCCTGGAAAGTAGGAGGGGGTACCTGGTGAAAATGGAGAAGGTAGCCCTGTTGAACTACCTGAAGCACCCAGGCATCGGACGTTATGGCTGACCACCTGTGGGCAAAGTGGGTCAGCCGGCCTCCCGTGCTTAGAGAAGCCAGCGGAGGGGGAGAGGCTATGCTGATGGCGTCAAAAACCCCCACCCTGCTGAGCAGGGGACTGAAGTAGGCTTGGGGGCTTTCTGCCTACGAGACCCATTACCCTGCCCCTTAGCCTGCTGGCCCTGATGGGGGGCTACTGAGGTCTGATATGGAGGATGGTGTTGCTTATAGGCAGGCACCTTCCTCGGGTAAAAAGGCTTTTTCCCCGAGGCCTTCCTCTTCTGTGAAGGGGCAGAAGTCTTTCTGGACAGGCGAGTCCTGGTTAGAGTCTCGGACTCGAGCTACGCAGCCTTTTCAGCCATGGGCTTGCCGAAGAGGTTATCACCTCTGCAGGGGACATCGACTAGCTTGTCCTGCAACCACGGCTTGAGGTCGGAGGACTGAAGCCACGCCTGACGGCGAGCACCGATGTCGGCTCCGGCCACTCGGGCCGATGCCTCGAAGGCATCATAAGCTGCTCGAGAGATAAACTTCGAGCACTCCCAAATACCCGTGGACAAGGCCTGGAACCTCTGCAAGGGTTCCTCGGAGAGACCCGCGTAGAACCCGGTAATTTCTTTCGCCAGGTCTCTGAGATACATACCCATGTATAGCTGGTACGTCTGGACTCGACATGCAAGCGTAGAGCCCTGGAAGCACTTTCTACCGAGAGCATCCAGGTTCCGGGCCTCCTTACCCGGAGGCACCGAGGAGTGCATCTTTTGGCTCTTGAGCCGATGCATGGCCGACTCCACTACCATGGAATGGTGCGGTAGTTGTGCCTTTTGGAACCCGGGGCTCTTGCAGACATGGAATTGACCCGCTTGCTCAATACCGGCGTCGAAGCCTGGCTCTCCCACATATGGAAGAGAAGCCTTTCCAGCATCGGGGGAACCAGTACGGTAAAGGCCTCCTTCGGGGGGGAATCATACTGGAGGGCCTCGAGCTCTTCGGCTCGAGGCTCCTCCTCCTGATCCACGGGGAAGGCCAAAGCCTTGGCCATATCCCTCACGAAGTCGGAGAACCGGGTATCCTCCGGAGGGGATCACCTCCGCGGCTCGGACTCGAGCGAGTCGGAGGGGACGCACCGAGTCTGAAACGAGCCGGGTGACTCGTCCTCCTCCGTGTCCCAGCCGGACTCCTCCGTGGAGGAATCGAGCGACTCCCGGCGGGCGGGTGTCGAGGACCTCTGCCCCGACGCCGAAGCTGGCGTCGACGACCTCGGCCTCGAACGGGAGGCGGAGGGAGACCGCGGCCGAGGATCGACTCGAGCTCGGATGGACTCGAGGATCGGCTCGGCCTCCGGGGTCGACTTGGACGTCGAGGTCCCGGTGGTCGGGGCAGATGCGCGGGCGAGGCCAGCCATCAATGCCCGCTGCTGGTCCATGAAGGCAGCTATACTGCTCTCCAAGGCCGTCAATCTGAGCCCAAACTCAGACGACCCAGCAGCCTCCAACTCGGGCCTCGACGGCGCCAGGCCCGACTTCAGATCCCTCGGAGGCGAGTCCACGAGGACTACAGTACTCACGTGTTCAGGAGACTCCACTTCGAGGCGAGGATGCTTGGAAGGCCTCTCCGCCTCCGAGGACCCGGGGCGGCCGACGGGGCTATGCGACCCGGCCCTCGAGGGATCAGGAGCGTCCACCAACGCCGCCCTCGCGGGTTTCTTCTTCCGACGGTGTTCCCGGCCGGGGGACCCCCGCTCGGAGGAACTCCGACGACGCTCCGGACCAGAGTCACGCAAAGTCGAAGCCTCTGAGGAGGTCAGGGCCCGACCGGACGCGGAGTCAGAAAAAAGTCGTTCCTTCTGAGACTGCCGGCTCCTCAAGGCCTTCGAGGACATTTTGTTGCAGGGGCCGCAAATCATCGAGTCATGGTTGGGCCCGAGGCAACGGAGGCAGCAGTCGTGTGTGTCTGTAAGAGACATGAGTCTGGTACAGCGATCACACTTTTTAAACCCGCTGGCAGCCATGGGGGGAAAAAGGGCCCCCGCGAGGTCAAAAGACCGTGCTGCCAGGGAAAAAGAAAAAAAGTGGCGGGAACGCCAGCCACGAAGGACAAAAACCGAAAAATATAAAACGGACTCGATAACGAGTTATCGAGGCCGGGCGGGAATGGAACCGGCTTCGAACCGAAGAAAAAATAAAACAAAAAAATCAACTTTTTCAGCGGCGATCACAAACTACGTCTGTAGGGCTCCGCGGAAAAAAGAAGACTGAGCAAGATGGCACCCTTGAGCTGGAAGGGGACCGCGCATGCGCGCTGCAATTCCCAAAGGCTTTCTTCGAAAGCTGAGGAAAATTGCTCCGCGAGGGCTCCGTCGGCGCCGTCACCCATAAGTGAGGACTGACTTCCTGCTTGGTCCTGGAGAACCGGGGAAGTTTGGCATTCCACGGATTTGCAAAGAGGTCTTTGTCCGGGGTTCCCCAAATTCGAAAGATCCTGGCTACCTGGTCCATGTGGAGGGACCACTCGTGTGGAAGCAGAACTCGACAGTCTGTCCGCCCAAGAGTTTTGAACGCCTGGAAGATATACTTCCAGAAGATGGATGTGATGCTCTCTGGCGAAGGACCACAGTCGCAAAGCTTCATTGCAAAGCGACAGAGAGCCAGTCCCTCCCTGCCTGTTTACATAGAACATGGCTACTTAGTTGTCCGTATGGATAAGGACTGTCCTGTAGCTGAGCAGGGAATGAAACACTCAGAGCTAAGAAAATTGCTCTGATTTCCAAGAGATTGATATGCAGAGAAGTCTCCTGTGGAGACCAGATGCCCTGGGTGGAGAGATCCTGCAGATGAGCTCCCCAACCCCTTGGAGAAGCATCTGTTGTGAGAGTTGCTTGGGGTAGCGGTTGCTGAAAAGGGGACCCCAGCAACAGGTTTTGAGAGGACTTCCACCACTGGAGAGACCAAAAAAGGCGACTGGAGTTTGCTATTTTGTCTAACAGGCAACCTGATGCCTGAGTCCATTGGGTGGACAAAGTCCATTGAGCTGCCCTCATGTGAAGGGAAGCATATGGAACCACATGCACGGTGGATGCCATGTGGCCTAAAAGTTGTAACATCTCTCGAGCAGTTAAATGGGACTTTAACTGTATCTGGGAGGCTAACTGCACCAAGCGTAGGCAACGGGCCCAAGGAAGATAGGCCCTTGCAGTTGTGGTATCCAGCAAGGCCCCTATGAACTCGAGACTGAGTAGGGGTGAGATTGGATTTTGGGATATTTATTACTAGTCCCAAATACTGAAGGATACGCATTGTGCAGGTTAGACAAGTCTGGGCCTCTGACTGGGATGGGGCTCGAATGAGCCAGTCGTCCAGATATGGGAATACAAATATTCCTAGAGTGCGGAGAAATGCAGCTACTACTTGCATGTATCTTGTGAACACCCTTGGTGCAGAGGCCAGACCGAAAGGAAGCACCCTGTATTGGTAGTGCTTTCCTTGAAAAAGTAACCGAAGGAACCTTCTGTGTGTTGGATGGATGAGGACATGGGTGTATGCATCCTTGAGATCTAGAGAACAAAGCCAGTCCTGACTCTGAAGGTATGGAAGCAGAGCCCCTAGAGAAATCATTTTGAATTTCTCCTTGAATAGAAACTTGTTCAATTCTCTGAGATCTAATATGGGTCTGTAGCCCCCTGTTTTCTTTGGGATAAGAAAATAAGGGGAGTAGAACCCTGAGCCCTGTTGAAGAAGAGGTACTTCTTCTATTGCCCCTTGGGCAAGAAGGGTAGCAATCTCCTGACCTAGAAGGTTGAGGAGAGATGTTGGAGAATTGAACTGTTTCACCATGGTGTGAGGAGGAAGACTCAAGAAATGAAGCTTGTACCCTTCCTTTATGATGGAGAGGGTCCATTGCTCTGCTGTGATTTGCTCCCATCTGGGAGCAAAGTAAGTCAACCTTCCTGGAATGGTGAGGGGCTCTGGTCTTTCCAGAGCTAGAAAGGCTAAGTTCTCTAGTTGCAAGTCAAAGGCCCTGAGGAGGTTGAGGCTGCTGGGCTGTGGTAGGCCTAGCAGCCTTTGACTTGGCCTGTTTAGGTGGTTGCTGACGCTTTGCAGCAAAACGACCTGCAGAAGATGTCTGCCCATGAGCAGGATAATATCTTCCCTTTTTAGAAAAAGATGTCTTTTTAAACAATCTTTTCTTAACAGGGGCAGAGGTAGACTTTGAAAGTCGATCCAAAGCAGAGTTCTCAGCATCCATCTGAGTGGCCTTTGCTTGCCAATCCCTGCCAAACAGGTTTTCACCTGTACAAGGAAGGTTTCCCAACTCATCTTGGACCCAGAGTTCCAAATCAGAGGCTTGTAACCAAGCAATTCTGCGTGCACCTATGGCAATAGCTGTGGCTCTGCTTACACACTCAAAAGAGTCAAAGGCTGCACGGTTGGAGAATTTGGAAACATCTTGGGCATGTTTGAGCCAAGTGAGAAATTCCTGCCTTTTATCTTCTGAAATAAAAGGAGCTAAAGTCTGCAGATGATCTGTGACTTTTTAGAAACATTCCCATATAGAGACTATAGGAGTTGATTCTGGCAGCAAGCATATTGGCCTGGAAAATCCTTCGGCCAAAAGCCTCTAGAGTCCTACATTCACGCCCTGGAGGGTTAGATGAGTGTCTCTTTGCACTCTTTATTTTCTTCATAGCAGACTCAACCACAATAGAGTGGTGAGGAAACTGAGTCTTATGAAAACCAGGACAGGGAGGGACACAGTACATGGTGTCCAACCTACGAGAATGAGGAGAGGTGGTGAGAGGAGTCTTCCACATGCCCAACATGAGATCATAAAGAATCTCATGAATAGGTAAGGTAGCTGCTTCCTTAGAAGCCTTAGGATATTGCAAAATATCTAATTGCTTGGCTCTAGGCTCTGACTCAGAGGCCACTGTAAGAGAGAGGCCTCTAGCCACTTCCCTAATGAAGTCTTGAAAAGACAAGTCCTCTGGAGGAGACATTCTTCGTTTTGGAGAAGCAGACTCCTGAGGAAGTAGTACCGGTGCATCGACAGAAGCCTCCGACTCAGAGTCTTCGGAGGAATCGAAGTATCGCTTGTCTGGATGCTCCTGTAAAGCACGATACGCGTACCGAGTGGGATCGACATCGGGAGTAAGCGGTACCGGTTCGGTACCGATGGGTACCATTGCAGTCGACACCGAAGCCAATGTCGATGCAATCGGTACCGGCACTGGGAACGGTGCCGATGCCGGAGTCGGTACCGGCAACGGGGATTGTTGCGGTACCGAAGGCGTCGAAGCCTGCATGAACGCTGTAAGGGTGCGCTGCATGGATAGAATTTTCTGATCCATCGACGCCACCAAAGCCTGGATGTCGGTACCAGTGGAGGCCACCGGTACCCCAGAACACGGCAACAGGTGATCTGTCGAGGCCAAGCCATCGATGTCAACCTGTGACCCCATGGATAATGCTTTGGAAGCCAGAACTTCCCGCCGGGGTAATTTTGCCAGAGCGGAATCCTCGAGGACAAGCCCGGAGGCATCTCGATGCTTAGAGGGAGATTTGCCCTTCGAGGACCGGCTAGATTTATGTTTGGTTACCTGAGATCCATGGGAGGAAGAAGCAGCCCTGGAAGACATCGATGCCACCGAGGCTGCATCTGAGGGAAACAGGGTACTGAGCTTGGCTGCTCGGTTCTGCCGACCTCTTTTAGACATCATGGTGCAGGACACACAATCCGTGATGGAATGGTCAGGACCCAAACATTTTAGACACCAATCATGGGTGTCGGTGACAGAAATAGTACCGCCACATTTTGTGCACTTTTTAAACCCGGAAGCGGGCTTCTCCATGAGGAGAAAAAATTTAGGCCTAAGGCCCAAAACTGAAAATGCACAGTTGAAGAAATAAAAGTTTTTTGGGTTTTTTTTGAAGAAAGAAAAGACCGGCAGTACCTGTCTGATGTCGAAGGCAGACGCGCACACAGAAAAATAAAGAAAAAAATAAAGAACTTCTTCTGCGGTGACAGGAACATGACCTGCTGGCTCCGCGGAAAAGAAGAACTGGAGAGAGGCGGTTGGGAAAGGCGGGAAGGCAGCGCGCAGGCGCTGTGGGATGCTCCCAAAAGCTTTCTTACTGGACGCTGGGGAGCGTTCCCGCACAGGCTCCGTCGGTACCGACGATGCCCATATGTGAAGACTCATTCCTGCTTGTTCCTGGAGATACCACACTCAGTGTGAGGCAGTTCTTGGCCAACAAACAGATCACAGCTCTCGACCACCCTCCTTATTCCCCAGATCTCACACCATGCAATTTCTGGCTCTTCCCAGGCTGAAGACTGTGCTCAAAGGAACTCATTTCACCTCTGTAGAACAGATCAAGGCCACTGTGGCCTAAGCGAATGCAGAAGTGCATTAACTCGGGGGGGGGGGGGGGGGATTACTTTGAAGGGGACAATGCATAATTTCTCTGTAGATTTTGTAATAAAACATTTATGGGACAGTCTCGTTTCTTTTTTGTCACACCTAATATATCTGTGCCTCCGTAGGATAGGTTTGTTTTTTTCCTGTTTTATCCTTAACTTAGGCAACAGCATAAATGACAGGTTCTAGGGCTACACCAGTTCTTGTACACTAGTGATGACATCACTGAAAGTCCATGTTCTCTATCTCCATCTGCTGGATGGGTGGTATAATCCAATTGTCCGAACTGGTCTAGCAGAACTTATGGAAAGGGAAAGTGCGGGTAAGAACAAATTTCACCTACTGTCTATATCTTTTTGGTCTCAGAAGCAGGAACTTCTAAATTCTATGTACTGCTGCCTATCTTGAGGCTATTTAGCCACAGCAAGGTAGTCTGTTGTATTTGTATCTATTTTTTTCCCTAGGTGAACCTTCAAGCTTGTGACCTCTTCAATTAACATCTAGTCCTTTAAGCCCTCCAAGAATTTCAGCATTTTAGAGCACTTATCACCCCAATGGAAACAGAGTGGCAGCTGATCACATGGAGCAGGAGCAGCAAGTGGTACTAGAAAAATACAGCAGCACTGAACAAGGAGAGAAGTGCCTGGTTCTTGCATTTCAAACCTGCCCATAGTGCAGCAGCAGCAAGGGATAGGCAGGACAGCAGTAGCAGCGATGGAAAAAGCTCCTGCCACTCTAAAAGGTACAAAGTTTGGTCAGGCCAGGGCCTGGGTGATCCATCCAGTTCCAACACCTATGCATTGCACTATCCATCTTTCCCTACTCATTGCAACTGCAAAGCATCCTCCCATACTGCCACCACCATGCTTTACAGTAGGGATGGTGTTAGCAGAGGTGGTAGGCTGCTTTGTTTCACTGCACATTTTGCTTTGCATCAAGACTTAAAAGTTTCCCCTTTGGCCTTAGATCACAAAACCTTCTCCCACATATGGTATGTCTTCAGCAGCAACTTCCCTCCTTGTCACCTTCCCTGTTTGTGAGTAAGTCTTGAAACTAAACAGCCAACATTTCCCCCAGCTTCAGTCAGAGACTTCTATAATATTAAAATATAGTCCCATGATTCAACAAACCCTAGGCACTAGGTTGCCATGGTGACTAAAAAAATCAGACCTGGCGCCTGGGGCTCGGAGCACATATGCAGCAGCATGGAGGGCATGCATAGGCATTGGAAGTTGTGGGTTTCCCCTAACATCTCCCAAGGGCAGAATGCTGAAGAAAGCTGTGATTGCAGCTAGGAGCTATGCTGTCTGCTCGGGCGCTGGGATCACCTGCAAAATAAGGTTAGAGGCAGGAGGAGTTTGCTGCACATAAAGCTGAAGGTGTAGGTTTGAATAAATAAGAATGGTGGGAAAATGGAGGGCAGAGGGCAAGTGCAAGGGGGGAGGGAAACAGAGTTGGGAAGTGGGTGAGGGACAGCAGGAGAGGGGATGGGACGCAGGGGAGGGAAAAGTGCAGAAGGTTAGAGTGAAGAGATAAAATGCACCATGTGTATGTACAAAAAGCACACCCCATCTCTGCACCACACATACAGGACCAGACCATCCACTAGGCAGGCTAGGTGGCCACTTAGGGTGGCAGACCTGTGTGGGCAGCATGGCACGGGGCCCCGCAGCAGGCCATGTGCTTTGGTACATATAGCCTGCTGTGTATGACCTCCCTGAAGTTGTGTGGGAGGAGGGTCAGAGCAGCAGGCCATGTGTGATGAACCACATGGACTGCTGCCGGCCACTGTGCTGAGCTGCTCCCACCACCGGAATCAGTGGCAGTGTTGAGGCGGCAGTAGAAACCCTTGGGCCGGCCCTGCACACGCACACACATGTAGCTATAAATGGTCAGTGGGGAAGGTGGGAGAGGGAGGAGGAGGAAGAAAGCCATGACCTTCTGTTGGCACTATACAGTGGCCTATTATGAGCCTGACTTAAGTGTTTTCCCATAAAAATTGGGGAAACAGTCTTAGTAAAAATCAGGCCCTAAAACCTAAAATACTAACTGTGATACAATGTTTTGGGGGGGGGGGGGGGGGCAGAGGTGTGCATTGTGAGCTAGGTTTCGGCGGCCAGCTCACAGATTCCAAGAAAAATAGTAAAGGCATGCCTTAACCCATGGCTTGACGTTGGAGGACCTGTATGATCAAGGCAATGTCTTGGTAGTACCAAACTCTCTCTCTTTCACAATGATGGACTCACAGTACCTCAAGGAAAGCATAGTTACTCACCTGTAACAGGTGATCTCTGGGAACAGCAGGAATTTACTCCTCACATATAGGGTATGGTCGGTACCGACGGAGCCTGCGCAGGAACACTCCCCAGCGTCCAATAGGAACGCTTTTGGGATCATCCCTCAGCACATATGCGCTGCCTTCCCACCTTTCCAACTGTCCCTCTTCAGTTAAGTTTGTAGCTGAGTGAAAGGATAGAGGGAGAGAGAGAGAGAGAACTCCTAGGGGAGGTGGATGGCTTGTGAGGACTAAATTCCTGCTGTTCCCGGAGATCACCTGTTACAGGTGAGTAACTACGCTACCTCCAGGAACAAGCAGGAATGTAGCCCTCACATATGGGGACTCCCGAGCTGAAGATGCCAGGGAGATAGCCCCAGGAAGGTGCCCCCATCGAAGGTGAGAATCCTTCCTCCCATGGATCTCTGGCATCCCACCAGGGTTGGTGGGTTGGAGTTGGTTTAGGTTTGAAAGAGATTTTGAAGAACAGCTTGGCCAAAGAAGGCATCCCGATGGGAGGCCTTATCTAGGCAGTAGTGGGCTGTGAAGGTGTGTACCGAAGCCCAAGTGGCTGCTCGACAAATGTTATCAATAGAGACAGAGTGGAGATTAGCCATAGAACCTGCCATGGCTCTCACATTATGAGCTGTGACATGGTCCTGAAGAGGAAGACCCTTACTCTCATAAGTAAAGAATATGCAATGGGCAATCCATTTAGATAAAGTTCTTTTGGAGACTGGAAGTCCCAAATGACTAGGGTCAAAGGCTATAAAAAGTTGTGAGAACTTTTTATGTTGCTGTGTTCTTTGTATGTAAAAGGCCAAGGCCCTTTTACAATCCAAAGAATGAAGGTTACTTTCTGCATTAGAGGTGTAAGGCCTCGAAAAAAATACAGGAAGATAAACTGATTGGTTTAAATAAAAAGGTGAAACCACCTTTGGCATAAAGTGTGGGTGAGTTCTAAGAATCACCTTATCATGATGAAATCTAGTATAAGGAGGATCAGCCACTAAAGCTTGCAATTCACTAATGCGACGGGCAGAGGTGATTGCAATTAGGAAGACGACCTTCCAAGTCAAAAACGTAGGGGCTGTAGTGGCCAAGGGTTCAAAAGGCGGCTTCATGAGTTGCCCGAGAACTAGATTTAGATCCCATCATGCCACCGGTGGTGGCTTGATGGGAGGCTTAGTTAATAAAAGGCCTCTCATAAAATCTTGATAGGAGTGGATGAGAGGAAATTGGTTGTCCATTTAGAGGCTTATAGAAAGCTGCAATTGCACTAAGATGGACTCTTACCGAATTGGTCTTTAACCCAGAATTCAATAAGTGAGGGAGATACTTTAGTATCGATTCTAGGGGTATGACCAGGGGGTTTAATCCCCACTTGGAGCACCATATAGTAAAACGTTTCCACTTGAAGGCATAAGACCTTCTTGTGGAAAGTTTCCTAGAAGCCTGAAGGATATCTTTTACCTGCTGGGACAGGTTGAAATCCTGGAGATCTAAGCCTTCAGCAACCAGGCCGTGAGGTGCAGGGACTGGGGATTCGGGTGCCATAGTGTCCTGTCCTCCTGGGAAAGGAGATCTGGAGCATGCCCTAACTCCAGAGGTGCCGCCTGAGAGAGATGCAGAAGCAGGGAATACCACGTTTGGCATGGCCATTGTGGTGCTAGAAGAATCATGCGACCCCTGTCTCTCTGAAGCTTGAAGAATGTTTTGGGGATGAGGGGAATGGGTGGGAAGGCATAAAGGAAGTCCTGACCCCAGTGAAGGAGGAAGGCATCCCTTGCCTGACAGTTATGCGCCGGAATCCTGGGACAGAACCAGGGAAGTTTGGCATTCAGTGGACTTGCAAAGAGGTCTATGTCTGGAGTGCCCCAGAGATGAAATATCTTTGCCACCTGGATTAGGTGGAGTGACCACTCGTGAGATAGCAGTACTCGACTGAGTTTGTCTGCCTGAAGGTTTTGAATGCCTGGAAGATATACTACTAGAAGGTGAATTTGATGCTCTCTGGCGAGGGCCCATAGTCATAAAGCTTCGTTGCATAACAGAGAGCTTGTTCCGCCCTGCTTGTTCACATAGAACATGGCTACCTGATTGTCTGTCTGGACTAGGACTGTCTTGTAGCTGAGCTGGGCATGGAATACTCGAAGAGCTAAATAAATTGCTCTTAATTCCAGGAGGTTTATGTGCAGACCAACCTCCTGTGGAGTCCAGGTGCCCTGGGTAGAGAGATGATTCAGGTGTGCTCCCCAACCCACCTGTGATGCATCTGTTAGGGTGGCCTGAAAGAGGGGTTGATGGAAAGGAGACCCCACTGTCAGATTTTCTAGTGATTGCCACCATTGGAAGGACAAAATTAGTCGTTGAGAGATTGTTATTTTGTCCGACAAATGACCCGTGGCCTGTGTCCACTGTGTGGAGAGGGTCCACTGAGTGGCTCGCATGCACAGGCGAGCATATGGGACTACATGAACTGTGGATGGCATGTGTCCCAGAAACTGCAGTAGTTCCCGAGCAGTGAGGGAGGATTTGCCTGCTGCTTAGGAATCTAGCTGCATAATGCTAAGACAGCGGGCTTGTGGAAGGAAAGCCCTTGCCCGTCTGGTATCCAGACAGACTCCTATGAATTCTAGGTATTGGGAAGGAACTAGTTGAGACTTCGGGAAGTTTATTTCCAATCCCAAGTATTGGAGGATTCGCATTGTACGGGACAGTGCAGTGCTGGCCTCTGCAACTGTGGAGGCTCGAATGAGCCAGTCGTCTAAGTAAGGGAAGACAAAATCCCCAGGGTTCGTAGAAATGCTGCTACTACTGCCATGCATTTCGTGAACACCCTTGGTGCTGAAGCCAGACCAAAAGGAAGAACCCTGTACTGGAAAGGTCTTCCCTTGAAAAGGAAACAAACATTTCCTGTGATCTGGATGGATGAGAATGTGAGTGTATGCATCCTTTACGTCTAGAGAGCAAAGCCAGTCCTGGCTTTGAAGGTATGGCAGAAGAGTTCCTAGAGAAATAATTTTGAATTTCTCTCGAAACAGGTATTTGTTCAATTCTTTGAGGTCTAGAATGGGTCTTTGTCCCCCTGTTTTCTTTGGAATAAGAAAATAGGGGGGAGTAGAACCCTGTCCCCTGTTGAAAGATGGGTACTTCTATTGCCCCTTGGGCAAGAAGTGTGGAGACCACGTGATCTAGCAGATTGTCTGCAGAGGTTTGTGAATTGAGTTGCTTTAGAATTGTAGGAGGGGGTATGCTGTGAAAATGAAGTTTGTCCATTGTAGGAGAGGGGTACAAAGTCCAATCTTCTGCTGTTATCTGATGCCATCTGTTGACAAAGTGGCATAACCTGCCTGGAATATTGGGGGGGTTGGGGACCCCCCAGAGGCAGGAAAGCAAAGCTCTTTTGGAAGGAGTCAAAGCCCTTGAGGGGGCTGAACCTGGAGAGCTGGTTGGGCTCTTGGGCCGTCTGGTTTCCTTTGCTGTCTGGTTTGTCCCTTTTGGGCAACCTGACCTGGAGTCTGGCTCTGTTCGGTATAGGAAGGATAAAACTTCCTCTTTTTGCTAAAAGAGGGTTTTTTTTATAAGGTTTCCTTTTGGCTGGAGTGGCTGTAGACTTTGACAATCTAAGGTAGAATTGTCAGCATCTAACTCGTTAGCCTTTTCCTGCCAGTTCTTGCCGAAGAGATTCTCCCCCGTGCAAGGAATGTTGCCTAACTTGTCCTGTACCCAAGTCTCCAAGTCTGATGCCTGTAGCCAGGCAATCCGTCGTGCACCAATGGCAATAGCAGAAGTTCTGCTGATGCATTCAAAGCAGTCAAAGGCTGCACGATTGACAAACTTGGAGACATCTTGAGCATGCTTAACAAGAGCAAGAAAATCTTGTCTCTTGTCATCTGGGAGAAATGAGCTCATAAGGAAGTCACAGGAGACTTGGAACTTAAGGAACATTCCCATATATAGGATATATGAATTGATCCTAGCTGAAAGCATGGAAGCTTGAAAAGTTCTGCGTCCAAAAGCATCCAGTATTGGATGCATGCCTCTTTGCACTTTTCATCATACGCATGGCTGATTCCACTACCATTGAATGGTGTGGCAGCTGAGGTTTCTGAAATCCAGGACATGGTGGAACTCAATACATAGTATCAAGTCTCCTAGAGTGAGGAGAAGTAGTCAGAGGTGTCTCCCACATTCTGAGCATCAAGCTATGCAGAATTTCATGGATAGGCAGAGTAGCTGCCTCCTTAGGAGCTTTAGGATATTGGAGGATTTCCAATTCCTTTGCTCTGGGTTCCTCTTCAGGAGCTACTGTGATTGAAAGACCTTTGGCCATATCATGGATGAAATCCTGAAATGACATGTCCTCTGGAGGTGACATTCTGCGTTGGGGAGTAGAGGGATCTTCTAGGAGAAACCCTCTAGTGCCAGCAGAATTGTCAGAGTCTTTGGAATCGGAAGAATCGAAGTATTCCTGACCCCGATGCTCTTCCAAAGCACTAAGGTGACCCGGTACCACCTTATCCACTCCAGCCAGAGATGGCATGGGAAGAGTTCCCACCGGGGCCGGTACCATTGGTACCGGCATCGTCGGTGTCAGTACCAGTGTCGGTACCGGCACCGGTGCCCTTGGGACAACCGGTACCGCAGCTGAAAGAGCAGCTGCGATACTGCATTTGATAGCAAGAAACCTCTGGTCTATCGACGCTGCCGATGCCTGGGTGTCGGTACCGGTAAAAATGGCCAGAACCCCTGAGTATGGCACAGGTAGTTCTTGCGAGGTTGAGGCCTCAAGAACATCTTGAAGCCCCATCGATGCTTTGGAAGCCGAAGCCTCCTGCCGGGGCTGTTTTGCCGGTGTGGTTCCCTCAAGGGCAATGCCAATGGCCTCTCGATGCTTAGCAGGAGAGCTACCCTTTGAGGACCGGCTTTTATGTTTAGTTACCTGAGATCCATGGGAGGAAGAAGAGGCCCTTGACAATGTCGATGCAATGGATCTGGCATCTGAAGAAAAGAGGGTACCGAGCTTTGCGGCCCGGTTCTGTCTTCCTCTTTTGGTCATCTCCATGCATGAGAGACATTCAGTTGGAGAACGATCAGGTCCTAAACATTTTAGACACCAATCATGGGTGTCAGTGACGGAAATGGTACCGCCACACTTAGTACATTTTTTAAAACCACTAGTTGGCTTTTCCATGATTTAGAAAATTGGGGCCTAATGCCCAAAATGGCGCCTAGCACCAAAGAAGAAAGTTTCTGAAAGAAACAGAAAGTTTTTTGGGGTTTTTTTTTTTTTTTTTTTTTTTTAAAGAAAAGAAAAGAACCGGCAGTACCGGTAGGCGTCGTGCGGTAGGCAAAAGCAACCGCAAGAAATAAATTTCAAGACGGAATTTTCTGCGGTGACAGGGAATAGGTCCTGTCGGCTCTGTGGAAAATGAAGAACTGAAGAGGGACAGTTGGAAAGGCGGGAAGGCAGCGCGCATGTGCTGAGGGATGCTCCTAAAAGCGTTCCTATTGGACGCTGGGGAGCGTTCCCGTGCAGGTTCCGTCGGTACCGACGATACCCATATGTGAAGACTACATTCCTGCTTGTTCCTGGAGATTATACAAACTACACTGAAGTTTTCTTATAATTTCCTCCCTATCTGTATCATTTAATAACTTTATCCCAGAATTCTTGTAAATTGCCAGAGAAGGTTCCACAAATGGGCATCCAGATGGCAAATGAAATTTAATGGGGCAGGGTGGCGAAAAGGGAGAAATACAAAAATTACATGATGCTAGGTTCCACATCAGGACAGAGGATCTAGACATCATTGTGGGCAATATGTTGAAATCCTCTGCTCGGTATATGGCAGCAAACAATAAAAAGCAAACGGAACACTAGGATTTATTAGGAAAGGACTAGAGAATACCCAATCCTACATATTACTCTATGATGGGAATGTACATAGAGTATTGTGTGCAATTCTGGTCACTGCATTTCAAAAAAAAGATAGTGGATGTAGAAAAAAAAAAAAAAAGGTATATAGGAGAAAGATGAAAGCGAAAAAGGGAAAGGAACAATTCCCTTATAAGGAAAGGCTAAAGAGGTTAGAGAAGCTTGGAGAAGAAATGGCTGAGGTCTATAAAATCGAGTGGAGTGCAACAGAAACATGAATCAGTTGGTTATGCTCTCAGAAAGTACAAAGACTAAAGGCACAAACCATGAAGTCACTAAGTAGTACATAGTCAAAACAGTGCAGTGGTTTAAAAAAACAGGCGCGAACAAGTTCCTGGAAAAAAAGTCCATAAGCAGTTAGAAGGCAAACTTCTAGAAAGCCACTAAATCTATCTACTTTATGGGATCCTCTCAGGTACTTATGACATGGGACTGGCTACTGGCGCAAACAGGATACTGGGCTTGATGGGCCATTGGTCTGATCCAGCATAGTAGTTCTTATTTTCTTTCAACAGCTCTGCATTCAGCATGTTTAGATTTTTGCTTCAAATTCATTTCATACAACAGAAACAACTTGATTCTTCAGGAGGTACTCATATCAATTTACTGTGAATGGGTGTCAGTGGGCTCTGTCACTTATTTGGATTTGCTATGACAAAAGGCTGTGAATTCTCGTGCAATCCAGACCTTATGATTCCATATACAGACTACTTCTTTTATGGCAAAACTAGAATGTTGGGCAGATCAGTAAAAACTCCTGCTTGAATACATTCTGAATGGTAAAATTTGTTCTTACCTGCTAATTTCCTTTCCTTGATCCCTGCTAGACTAGTCCAAACCATTGAGTCATGCTGCCCTCCCCCACCAGATGGAGGCAGGGAACCTGGAACTTTCCAGAAACAACATTACAGAATAAGGAGTGATGCAGCCCTGAAACTACACATATTCTCTGCCTCTAGCAGATGGTCACAATGTGAACTAGTTCTGCATGCGTTTCTTTCTTCAGGCCTTTCTCCTTGGGGGGCCAGGGCACAATCTATGATCTGTGACCCTCAGGCTGGTTAAAATTCACAGGAATCAGTCTCCGGATCTTCCCTTTTAGACCGGCTGAAGCCTTCTCCTGTCCCAGGGCCGGACCTGCGAGTCTCATCCATGGAGCGCCTAGTAATTCCTGGCAGCATCAGTGCTGGTTCTGTCTCCCGAGTATCCCATATCTCTTTTTTGAGTACTACGAATACCTTCCAAATGTAAGGAATCGGACCAGAGCCGGGACAGTGCCTCTGTAGTTGGACCTGTGAAGCAGGCCTAGATTCAGGGCAAGGGCCTGCTTGAGACCCTTGACCACTATTAAGGGAATGAACTGAGCATGAGAAAATCCCGAGTGTGAAACAAAATGTTGCTGATTTAGTGTGCTTTGCTGAGCAAACCAGATAACACAAAATGAAAAAAGAAAAAACATGAGGGGGGACCAGGGAGTAAGTTTTGACAAGGGACTGGCCTTGGGACAGTGACATGATGTTTTTATGCTAACTTGAACCTTGAGAAAAGTGAAATTGTGCTAATCCTGTGCAGAATAAAGTATCACAAAAAACCCAGCTGCAACTTTTGTTATTCTGTCAGCCTTTCAGAAAAATTGTACAAAAAACAGACTGGGACAAAGCAGAAATTGGAGAGTTTGAGCACTGCCATGAAGGTGACAGTGTGCTGAATTACCCCATTAACCTTTGTCTTCTGTCTATCCCTACACAGTAGCTACCTTGTACCTGTAAGTGACTGTGTAAAAGAATTTCTGTGTGAAGAATTTATGCTGAGAAAAAGGATATCCTGTGTAATAAAGATTTCGTGAGTATTGCTGAGAAACTGGGCTATGTACTTCCTCCGTTGTAAGGTGGCCCTTGCAGCCCAGTAGTCCCCGTACACAAATATCTGCTATTCTGAAAAACACAAAAATAGCCGATTTGTTCTCCATAGTCTGAAAACAGAAGTTGTTATATTGAATCCATGGATTTTTTTTTTTTTTTTTTAATTGTGGCACTCCAGAAATTCTTTATGTGCTAGCACTGAATATTATTAATCTTTTACTGCACCACAAGACCTTGTTAGAACCATTTTCAGTGGTTGTCTGTAAAGCACTTATAAGAACATAAGATATGCCATATTGGGTCAGATCAAGGTCCATCAAGCCCAGTATCCTGTTTTCAACAGTGACCAATCTAGGTCATACATACCTAGCAGTTTCCCCAAAAGACAGGTTCCACAATGCTTGTGTATTGGGTCAAGCATTGATATCCTGGGTCCCTTCTTAATAATGGTTTAAGGACCTTTCCTCCAGGAACTTGTCCAAACCTTTTTTAAACCCGGCTACCCTAGCAGCCTTTACTATATCTTCCGATAACAAATTCCAGAGTTTGATTACACGTTGAGTGAAAAAATATTTTCTTTTATTAGTCTTACATAGTTTACCCTGTAGCTTCATTGCATGTCCCCTAGTCTTTCTATATTCTGATAACGTAAACAATTGATCTACATTTACCCGTTCCACTCCGTTCATTAATTTATAGACTTTTATCATATTTCCCCTCAGTCATCTCTTTTCCAGGTTAAACAGCCCTAACCTTTTTAGCCTCTCTTCATAGGGGTATCCTTCCATCCCCTTTACCATTTTGGTGGCTCTTCTCTGAGCCTTATCTAATAACGCTATATCCTTTCTAAGATATGGCACGATCAGAATTGCACACAATATTCAAGGTGCGGTCTCACCATGGAAAGATACAGAGGCATTATAATATCATCCTTTGTTTTATTTTCCATTCCTTTCCTTATGATACCTAGCATTCTATTTTCTCTCTTGGCTGCCGCTGCACACTGGGCCGAGGGTTTTAACATAGTATCCACAATGATGCCTAAATCTTTTTCCTGGGTGGTGGTTCCTAATGTGTAACCTTGCATCGTGTAACCATAGCTTGGGTTGTTCTTCCCTAGGTGCATAACTTTGCACTTGTCCACTTTAAATTTCATCTGCCATTTTGATGCCCAGTCTTCCAATTTATCAAGATCCTCTTGCAATTTTCCACAATCCTCTTGGCTTTTAACAACTTTAAATAGTTTTGTGCCATCTGCAAATTTGATAACCTCACTCGTTATTCCCTTTTCCAGGTCATTTATGAATATGTCAAAAAGCAGCGGACCCAGCACAGATCCCTGGGGTACACCACTATTTACCTTTCTCCATTGGGTAAATTGGCTATTTAGCCCTACCCTCTGCTTTCTATCTTTTAACCAGTTCCTGATCCACAATAGTATGCTGCCTCCTATCCCATGACTCTTTAGTCTTGCCAAAAGTCTCTGATGAGGGACCTTGTCAAAGGCTTTCTGAAAGTCCAAATAGACAAAGGTGAGTCAGTTGATATAGTGTATCTGTTTATTCACACCTTCAAAAAAACATAACAGATTAGTAAGACAAGACCTTCCTTGTCTAAAGCCAAGTTGGCTGTCTCCCATTAAGCCATGACTATCTATGTGTTCAGCAATTTTGTTCTTTATGATGGTTTCTACCATTTTTCCCGGTACTGATGTCAGGCTCACCAGGTCTGTAGTTTCCCAGATCACCCCTGGAACCCTTTTTAAAAATTAGTGTTACGTTCACCATCTTCCAGTCTTCAGGTTTTAATGATGGTTCACAGATTACTAATAGCAGGTCTGCAATCTCACATTTCAGTTCTTTCAACACCCTTGGATGTATGTCATCCGGCCCAGGTGATGTGCTACTCTTCAGTTTATCAAATAGTTGTTATATATCTTCCCGATGTATCGACATTTCCTTCAATTCTTCCGCACCTTTAAATACCACTTCAGTCATGGATAACATCCCTACATCTTTCCTCAGTAAAGACCGAAGCAAAGAATTCATTCAGTCTCTCCGCTATCGCCTTGTCGCCTCTTAGTGCCCCTTTAACCCCTCTATCATCTAATGGGTAACCTTTCTCACAGGTTTTTTGGCTACGAATGTACTTGAAAAAGTCTTTATTATGCATTTTTGCTTCCACAGCGAGCTTCTTCTCAAATTCTCCCTTTGCCTGCCTTATCAATGCCTTGCATTTAACTTGCCAGTGCTGGTGCAGTTTCCAGGTTTCGTCGTTTGGCTCTTTTTTCCATTTCCTGAAAGATGCTTTTTTGGCAACAGCCTCTCTCACCTTACCTTTAAACCATGCGGGCAGTTTTTTGGACTTCCTTCCACTTTTCTTAAAGCGTGGAATACAGCTGGTCTGGGCTATCAAGATAGTATATTTCAACAACACCCAAGCTTGATGTAAGTCTTTAACCTTTGCAACTGCTCCTTTTAGTTTTTGCTTAACTATATTCCTCATTTTATCATAGTCTCCCTTTCGACAGTTAAAAGGTAGTACTGTGGATTTCTTTACTATCCCTCCTCCACTAATTAAATCAAAGGCGATCATACTATGATCACTATTGCCAAGTGGCCCCAACACCCTATCTCTTGCACCAGATCTGGTGTTCCACTAAGGACTAGGTCCAATATGGCTTCCCATCTGGTCGGTTCATGAACCAGCTGCTCCAAGAAGCAGTCATTTATTTCATCTAGGAACTTTATCTCCTTAGCATGTCCTGCCGCAACACTGACCCAGTCGATACCGGGGTAATTGAAATCACCCATTATTATTACTCTGCTGTAACCTTTGTTAGCTTCCTTGATTTCTTTGAGCATTTCATCACCCATTTGTTCATTCTGGCCAGGCGGTAAATAGAACACCCCCACTGCCACCACCTTCCCCTTTTTACATGGAATTTCAATCCATAGAGATTCTACAACAAATTTTGTTTCCTGAAAAACTTTAATCCTTTCTGACTTGATGCCCTCTAACATAGAGCGCAACTCCTCCAACAATTTGATAGGCTCTATCATTGCGATATAGTTTGTACCCAGGTATCACAGTGTCCCACTGGTTGTCCTCCTTCCACCATCTCTCTGAGATTCCAATCATTTCTAACCTCTCATTTAGTGCTATATATTCTAACTCTCCCATCTTATTTTTTAGACTTCTAGCATTTGCATACAAGCATTTTAGAGACTGTATTTTATTCATATTAATTTGGCTATTGGTAGGCATGGGTAATTTGGAATATTTAAGCTCTGTCTGCTCCATACTCAAGGGCATTTGGGCTACTTTACTCTTTCTTGGAACCTCTCTGCTTTTGGTAGTATCCTTCAAGGATACATTCTTCCGAACCATGCACTCTTGTGCGACTGTCGGCTTTCCCCTATTATCTAGTTTAAAAGCTGCTCTATCTCCTTTTTAAAGGTTAATGCCAGCAGCCTGGTCCATCCCGGTTATGGTGAAGCCCATCCCTTCGGAAGAGCCCCTCCTTTCCCCAGAATGTTCCCCAGTTCCTAACAAATCCAAAACCCTCATCTCTGCACCATTGTCTCATCCATGCATTGAGACTCCGGAGCTCTGCCTGCCTTTTGGGTCCTGGAAGTTCTGGATTTCAACTTCCTACCTAAATTTAGCCTAAATTTAGCCTCCAGAACCTCCCGACCACATTTTCCTATGTCACTGGTACCGACATGTACCAAGATGTCAGACTCCTCCCCAGCATTATCTAAGACCTTATCTAGGTGGCACGTGAGGTCTGCTACCTTCACACCAGGTAGGCATGTTACTAGGCGATCCTCACGTCCACCAGCCACCCAGCTATCTACATGCCTAATGATCGTATCACCAACTATAACGGCTGTCCTAACCCTTCCCTCATGGGCACATGGCCCTGGAGAAACATCCTCGGTGCGAGAGGGTTTTAAAGTGATTAAAGTGATTTCACATGCACAAATTTATGTCAGTTATTGTGAAAGCTCTGCTTCTGACTTGTTTGGACAATGCAGTTCCAAAGATACAAATGTCATCCCATGATACATGCAGTCACCAGATTTTTTCAAAAGTGAAGCAAGGGCTTTCCAGAAACAGAAAAATGTTTTAGGACAGGTTACTGTATTATTAATGTACAAAATCTTGCCAGTGTTCCATTAAGGGCTCTAAATATTGATTAGCCCAGCCATTAATTGAATTTTTCAACTAAAAAAGAAAAAAAATTAAAAACCTCTTGTACTATCAAACTTTCAAATGAAGTAAGCATAACTCAGTCTGTGTCGAGGTGCAGAAATCAGACTTTAGATCATCTTATCAGTCTTTTAAAGCTAGATTCAGATGAAACTTGCACTCTGGGGTATCTTTACTAAAGGTTAGCACGTACTGTTGAATGTTAATGCATGCTAAGTGCCGCTACACACATTAATTTCTGTGGGTGAAGTGGCACCTAGCACAAGTTAATGTTTGTTGACATGTGTCAACCTTTTGTAAACATGCTCCCCTATAAGAGAGACAAAGATTCAGAGAAGATACTGAGAATTACTGTCATTCAAATTAGTATGCATTAAAAACCATGGAACATGATAAATATTAATGTAGAAAAAACTGTTAGCTTGTGGTTTGGTGATTTCGAGCAATCTGATTGAAAGTCCTTCCCAGAATTGCGGACAGTGTTATACTCTGACAGAAGGAGGCAAGATCTGTGTGATCCTGCAGAAAGGAGGTGTGGGTCAGGGCCATTCCGAGAGTGAATCACACCCTGTGCGACTTGCACATCAGGCAGGCACACGCCCCTCCCTCCGCACCTCCATATAGCCACTTTCTGGATGACGGCAGGAGAGAAGAGGTGTGTCCGATGTGCAGTTGCCGGCACTCTAAGCAGATCTGTCCCTCCCTGCTCTATCAGAGCAGGGAGGGACAGATCTGCTTAGCGTGCCACGAGAAGGCTTAAGGGGCGCATTTCAGCTATCTGCCATTGTCCTGCCACTGCCGCGAGAAGGCTTAAGGGACGCATTTCAGCTGTCTGCTATTGTCCTGCCGCCGTCGAGAGAAGAAAAGGTGGTGGCGGCGGCAGGCAATGGCAGACAGCTGAAATGCACCCCTTAAGCCTTTGCACCCTGTGCGGCTGCACTGCTCGCACAGGGCTAGGTAAGGTCCTGGTGTGAGTATGCGGCAGGTTAGTAATGTATTACAAAGTGTGTATTTAAAGTTGTGTTTAATATACCAGATTAGGCCATACTTGGAACAGGGGGCACTGCGACTGGTTGTTCATTCATTCATTCATGCATGCATGGAATGCCAGATTACTGCAATTTATTTATTTATTTAACTGAATTTTTATACCGTCTTTCTACAAATCAAAACGGTTTACATAAAACAATTAAGGCAGTATGTTTCAACTGTTTACATGGAACAAAGTAACAGATATATATATATAGGCAACAAGAAAATTAATTACAAGAACAGTGAGTAACTATTTACAACGGTAAATACCTGGATATCATGTGGCTGTATGATAGGTTTTTGATAGGGCAGGAGTGAGGGGGTGGAAGGAAGGTCAGGTACTAAGGTGGTAGGGAAAAATGTTCAAGGAAAAGAAGAGTTTTTAGCTTCTTTTGGAACTCAGAGTGGGTTGGACAGTTCCGCAGCTCGTAAGGAAGGGAGTTCCATAGGGATGGAGCATAGAGGGAGAAGGACTTGTTACTGGTAGATTGTTTGCAATATCTTCTAGTTGTGGGGATAGTCAGAAGGTTTTTGGTAATTGAGCGGCGGGTTCTTGTGTTAATGGGGAAGGGAATGAGTGGAGAGAGGCATGGAGCTGACTCATTGGAAATGATTTTATGTATGAGGGTAAGCACTTTGAATTTAATCCTGTATTGAATGGGGAGCCAGTGGAGATCATATAGGACTGGTGTGATGTGTGAACGTCTGGGGTGGTTGGTTATAAGTCATATAAGCAATATATTATATATTGGATTACCTAAGAAATGTAAGCGTAAATTGCAGATTTTGCAAAATACTGTTGCATGGTTATTGATGGGGGTTAGAGGGCGGGAGACTGCAAGGTCATTATTAGTACAATTGCACTGGCTCCCAAGTGGGGAATGATGCATTTTTAAGTCGATGATCATTGCTTTTAGGCTTTTACAAGATCAGAGACAGGATGCTCTTCAATGGTAACAGAGGCGGCTCAAGGCAATGTGCTGTCTGAGGCGAGGGATGAGATGGCGCCCCCTCCCTATAGTGGGGGGGGGGGGGCTGTCTCAAAACGCCAGTCAGGTACTGAACCAAACCAAAAAGCTGATTAGATTATATGAACGAAATGCAAGAGTTCGCACACCAAGGAATTAAAAGAAAAAGTGAGAACCACAGTACAGTTGATAAAATTAAATTATAACTCATTTTTATTTTGTTATAAACTGCATTATGGTTCTTGCTTTTTCTTTTTGAACATATATTTTGCATCCACAGAACCCCCTTCCTGAACAGTGGGTGCAGAGCAGAACCAGGACATTCACCCAGAGAACTCAATATCACAAAAAGAAAAAAAATCTGATTCTGATCATCTCACTAACAAACATTCTCCAGTACCAGGCATATTGTGAACTAATACAAAACCCTACAACAAAATCACCGAGTATCTATAGAGCAAATCTATCATACCATACCAGCACCAACTTCCAAAACTTACATAAGGTGGCCATCCAAAAAAAGCATCACTGTAAATGCTATAGTGGGCCCTGTAATATCCAAACACCTATTTGGACAGCTGAACAATTCAGATTACTACAGTACAGATCCCTACATACAAACTCCATGTTAACAGAACACCTAGTCTTGGTCACACACTCAAAACACAGACCCTCATCAAGCACAGAATAAGTGACCTAACCCAAAAATAAACATATGTAGATAAAAATTAAACTGCAACCTCAAGCAGCCAGATTCTGCATACAGTGCAATACCAGAGAAATAGAAAGAGATGCATTTCCATGTACTATATAAAATATAAAGCTATCACCAAGTCTGGCCATTAAATTGAAAATAAAATTCTCTTCTAACTTTGTTGTCTGATCATTTTATTCTCTGATCATGTAGGTCCCAATCTGAGGTTTCTGCTTTTCTCTGTCTCCCAGTGTACCCCCCTGTCTACTTTCCCCCCAGAGGCGGCACGAATGTGATGCAGAGCCATGTGTAGAGATTCTCTGCGGCATCATTTGCATAAATTTAGTACACTATGGGGTATGTTTACTAAACCGTCTTAATGTTGCCGGCGTTAGTTGCAGTCTTACTGTGACGAATGCCATATAAGGTAGTGGGCGTTCTGTTCTTAAGGTAGCATTTCGGGTTATCGCGCGATAGAGGGAGTTGTGGCACGTTAACGCGCGTTAGCATTAATTAGGCGCGCTGGTGTAGCACACTGGTTAATACATTGACTGCTGATACAGTGGTCATGAGTTTGATCCCTCAGTGGGCTCAGTTAAAAGACTGTCTGAGGCAATCCCTTTTCCTGCTTGTAACAGTCAGACACATCAACAATTTGCACTGCCAGCCAAAAAAGCCTCACCCCAGTGCCGCAACCTAATGCTCCTTTTATAGCGCAGCAGAAGGCACATCATAAAGCACCACGTCATCCAAGGCAGGTCATAATGTGCCCCAGCGGGTGGCAGGAAAGGTTGGCACCCTCCAAGGCAGCATATAAGGTGCCCCATAAGCTGGCCAAACCTAAGGTGCCGCGAAAGATGCCCCAGGGATGCCAAGGTGACACAGGAGATGGTGCCCAGGGCACAAAGGTACCCCAAAGTCACAAGCATGAAATGCATGGCTCAAACACAGATGTAACCATAACACTGCACAGAGCACCAAGGAAAGGCAATGAACAAGTGATGGAAGGAAGTAGATGACAGAGCTCATGGACCAGCCAAATCTGCGAGCAGCCCATGTGGCAGCAGGTAAAGTAGACAAACATATCGGGGGCAGCTGTACCGATGTACAGGGTGATGGTAATGTACAGTGCAACAATGACAGTGTGTGGCAGAGCATGGGGATACGTGTCCACTAGAGGAGGTAGAGGTGGCAGGATAAGTGCAATGACAGGAGGACAGAGGAGAGCAGTGGCATACAGAGCAGACACAGGAGAGGCAAGCATAAAGAGCTGCAATGCAGAAAAGTGTGCCAGTGCAGGACATGGGGTAGCAGCCTGCACATTAGGGCAGGACGCCACACAGCTGGCACACACACATAGACGGACAGAAGGATGGATGGTAACAGTGATGAGGGTATAATGTGGCGGCAGCACAGATCTGCACAGATATGAGTGTTACACAAATGAAACGTAGTTGTGTAGGACAGCCATAAAAAAAGGGGAATAGAGAGGAATCGAACCCATGACCTCTGCTACTGAAGTCATTGCATTAACCAGGATAGGATAGAACCAACGGTACCCATAATGCAATTCACATGCAGAACAGCAGTCTACATCTGCTCACCAGATGGGGTATGCACCTCTACAGCACGTCAGCTTGGTAGGGGGGGGGGAATGACCGTGCGTATTACTGGCACAGAGTACCCACAGGCCATGCCAATGTGCGTGTTCTGTGCTCACCCTGAGGGTGAGGTGGAGTGGCCAGCACCAGGTCCGCAGTACCCGGGTTGGTTGAGGTGGGCTGTGCTGCAGATCTCCATCAGTGCCAGTGTGTGACAGGTATTTGT
Organism: Ichthyophis bannanicus; assembly: GCA_033557465.1. Taxonomy (NCBI): domain Eukaryota; kingdom Metazoa; phylum Chordata; class Amphibia; order Gymnophiona; family Ichthyophiidae; genus Ichthyophis; species Ichthyophis bannanicus. The sequence continues at coordinate 1,199,483,826 of CM066032.1, read as the reverse complement.
TGCAGACACCTTTAGGAGGTCTCTGTGTCCATTTGCAATTGCCAGTCATGTCTGGCCCTTGTGGACCATGATGCACACAACATAGTGCATATCCACTGTGCTTGCTATGGTCACCTGTTTAGGGAGCAGGGGTGTGTCAGGGCTCACATGGCGACAATGTGCTCAGCAAACCGCCCTCTCTGGGTCAGGGTGGAGGACATGATCTGCCCTTAACAGACCGGCACTCTCACCCTTTGCAAGGGGGGCAGTGGAGGTACATGAGGACAGGCTGTGGAACCAGCAACCCCAGTCCTGGTGGCGAACGGACAGCTGCTGAAGATCTGCACTTGGGACAGGGCCACTGGCAGATATGTAATGGGCCCAGTCAGCTCAGCTGCCCCCCACTACAATCTGGAGTGGAGGAGTGGCCTAGTGGTTGGGGCAAGGTACTTCAGGCCGGAAGGTCGGGGGTTCAAATCCCACTAGAGGATAGCAACCTTGGGCCGGAAGGACTGGGGTTTCTAGTCCCACAGGTGCTCCTTGTGGTCTTGGGCAAGCCACTTAACCCTCCATAGCCCATGTTCCCTGTAAAATAGTTATTTCCAAGTTATAATGCCCTGTTCAATGTAATTTCAGTTTGTTCAATGTAAACCGCACTGATGCAGAATAGCGCGGTATATAAGAGAATGTTAATAAATAATAAATAAATAATAAATCTGACATTCACCAGCAGAGGGCAGTTAGTGTGCACCTGCTGTACCCTGCAAGGTGGTGCGGCCATACAGATGCTAACTGCAGACAGTCTGCTAGCTAGTACATAGTGCATGTTCCTGGAGGAACTGAGTGCACCCAAAACTGGGATGTCAGCACACACACCAAGCAGGTATGTCAGTGATTGGGCCCCAGAAAAGAGAACCCATAAATATCACTTGAGAGAAATACTGTATTGCACTATGGGGGAACATAGCCATGCCGTGGTCACTGCTCAGTCAGGGTGAGAGCGACCTCCCAGCATGACATGCTGTGGCCACCCTGTCCGTGCAGGTGGTGGTCGGGCACTACAATGTCCCAACCATTGCCCTATACCCTGTGCAAATGCATCCTGCCCATGCCACCCTGTCTGGGCCACACCCACAGTACCTTGCTCCTCATTATGCACATTTATTTGAACTTATTATATTTATTTATTTATTTATTTTATTTATTTACATTCTCTTATATACCGCGCTATTCTGCATCAGTGCGGTTTACATTGAACAAACTGAAATTACATTGAACAGGGCATTATAACTTGGAGATAACTATTTTACAGGGAACATGGGCTATGGAGGGTTAAGTGGCTTGCCCAAGACCACAAGGAGCACCTGTGGGACTAGAAACCCCAGTCCTTCCGGCCCAAGGTTGCAGTCCTCTAGTGGGATTTGAACCCCCGACCTTCCGGCCTGAAGTACCTTGCCCCAACCACTAGGCTACTCCTCCACTCCTTATTTTTATACCGCTCCTTCCAGTGATCAGCAGCGGTTTACATTTTAACAATTAATTCTGCATGGACAGCAGTTACATATAAAAATAACAAAACTCAAAAACTCTAAACTATTTGTATGTTTGGTTAACTACACAAATATTTACAATAACGTATAAAGGGAATGTCACATACCTAATGAGTTAAATTTTAATATATTCTGTTGGGATTTTGTGTATCATATGACAAAGTTGTTGAATCCATCATGATATGATTTGTACTTAAATACAATTTGATTGGACTTCCGGTCTGGGCAATGAGCTGATCGGACGGCTTACGATCAGCTCCGGGCAATTGCCCCTACAAAACTGCTACAAATCCTGCAAAAAATAAAGAAAACTCCCTCTCTCCTACCGGTATTGATTCTTCCCTGCCGGGGCTCTGATCCGCTGCCGCTGAAGCGATTCGCGGCCATCCGGGGGAGGAAAGGTCAGCGGAGAAGGGAGCGTGCAGAGGCCACTCGGGCACTTCCCCCACCGCCATCCTCGGTTCTCCTTGTGCAGGATCCGGGGTTTGAAGGCACGGAAGGACCTGCAGCCACTCCTACCCTAGCGGAGAAGACCGTGGGCTATCCTGCAAGTAAGCCGGGGGTACGATTGGGCATCCTTGCCACTGTTAACCTCTGTCTCTGATCAACACGTGGTGGCCTAGCTCGCGCGATCCGGGCAGGCAACTTCTTTTACTAAGAAGCGGGACGAGGTGCGCCCGGACAGTCCCCCGCCGCTAATAGCAGCTCTACGTTCACGGAGGGCTGAACTCGCAGCCGAGGAGAGACCAGTGACTGATTTATCCGGATCGGACCAGGGGGGAGGAGATCCGAGGCGCGTTTGAGCGCTCCCGTCCCTTCTCCCGCCTTCACGACTAGTTGTTCCTTCGGGGGGCGCTGTGTATTCAGCGGAGCGGAGGCCTGGGATCATCTTTGCCTGCACGAAGGAGAGTAGCTGCCGCCATAAGCTACGGAGATTAAACACTTCTTTCGCCGGGGCACAGCGCTCCCCACACTAGTTGAAAGACCTCGGGCGGCGAGGAGATCGGCGGCCCCCCCCCTGCCTGACAGCAGCGGGCATTGGTGTCTAAGAGAAAGCACGCCTGAGTGTGGTGAGATACTCTTTCTACTGCCCCATCCATCAGTATCCTCCTGGGGTATTGGGTCTATAGTCTCACGGCCGTCCCTGCCTGGTTTGGGCAGATAACCCCTCAACAGCGTCCTAAAATCCTTGCAGCTGTGGGTTTGCACTGCACAGCTCTATCTTTGCTGTTCTGCGAGAGCGGTGCCCTGCGTGGGACGGGGTGCATATAACACTGCTAACCCAATGGCATCTAAAGCTCCGCGAAAAGAGAGACCCCGCCCTACGGGGGGAAAAACGGCAGAAGACCAACCACCCAGCCCGAAACCGGACACCCCGCCAGACTTAGTGGCCGAGGTCAGTGCGGCAGTGGTGCAGGCGCTCAGCACACGTTTCCAGGATTTGGTAGAGCAAATCCAGTCGCTTGGACAACGTTTCACGGCGGTGGAGGAGCGACTGGAGCAAGTTGAGACAAGGGTGTCAGATGTGGAAGACACGCAAAATTCGGTGGTGGCCAAAGTGGCCGCCCTAGAGACTTTGGTGAAGCAGCAAGGGGATAAACTCGATGAACTGGAGAACCGAGGTAGGCGAAAAAAACTTGAGATTCATCGGTGTTCCTGAAAGTGTCGCTGATAGTGCCCTGCTTGAATATTTACAATCCTGGATTGGAAGCCTCCTGCCAAATCTGAGAGGTGAATCTCTCAAGCTAGAGCGGGCACATCGGCTAGGCCAAAGAAGAGAGCAGGCCAGGAAACCTCGTGCAGTAATTGCCCGCTTTCCTCGACTACAGACAGAAAGAGGAGGTGTTAAAGGCGGCAAGGGGCCGACGGCGGAATCAACAGGATATCGAGCCGATCTTAGTATTCCAAGACTACTCGGTCCTCGTCAGTCAACAGCGAAGGGCTTTTTCGGGGATCTGCACCCAGCTGTTCAACCGCGGCATTTGCTTTTCACTCCTCTACCCGGCCCGGCTGAGGATCGATCACCAAGGCCACACTCGCATTCTAGCGACCCTGGAAGAGGCGACTACCTTTCTGGACTCCCTGCCTGATCAATCGGCTCCCTAGCTGCTACATGACGGACTGGAAGTGAGTTACGCCTCCCCTTGTGTAGTGGGGGGGTTTGGAGCCCCCAGGGGCCGACTGGCTCCTGGCGGCTTCCATTGTCATGGGAGAACTCCTGGTTTTGCCTTTCATATAGTGTATTAAGCTGGGATGCAACGTCTCATTGCCTTGATAACATCGCTAATGCCAGGAGAGACATTGTATCCTTGTTATTTTGTTGCAATGGTTACTTTGTTATAATTGTTGCTGCATTGCTGGCTCCCTGGTTATTTCCCTCCTTGCATTGTCTCTGCCCCTGTATTCCTGCTTGACCCACCCTCCTCTCTCCCCCCTTTTCTTCCCCTTACAGGTGGGGCTCGATTTGAGGCAAGGGGGGCAGCCGGGAGAGTAGAGAGGATTGGCCTCGATAAAGCAGGGATGCATGTATTTGATGGGGGGGGAGGGTGGAAGAGCTGGGAGGTCATCTGGGTGGAGGTGGGCAGAGACAACGTGGGAGCAGGTGAGTGGGGGGTGCTAGCACCGAATGTGGGAGCCCCAGTACAGGGGCTTGTAGCGGAGACTTTGTGTCTCCTTTCTCTCTTTATCCTACTTGTTAGAGAGGGTGAAGTGTTAGAGGGGCGAACCCGTCTGCCATAGGAAGTAGTCCAGGCTATGACTGGACGGGAGAGCGTGGAGGGGTGGGGAGATGGGGGGGCGGGGGGGGGGGGAGGGATGGGGGGGGAGGAGGAGGGAGGGACAGGGGGAGGGGAGGGGGTACACTCCATTGAATGTTACTAGATGGGATAATTGCCTACATATAGATGGGGGGGGATGCCAGGCTGGGGGTGTCCCTCTGCAGTACTTGGAAGTGATTCTGTGGTGGCACCTTGGCACTGCCCCGGCGCTTTGAGAATAATCACCTGGAATGTCTGTGGACTGGGAAACCCTATTAAGAGGCATAAGGTATTGCAAGCACTGGCTCGACATAAGTGTGACATTGCACTTCTTCAAGAAACCCACCAGACGGCCGCTGAACATGGCCCACCCAGTTCCGACAAAGCTTGCTAAGTGTGGGGGTCCCCCGCCCAGGGGCATAAGGGAGGCGTAGCGATTCTAATTCATAAACGCATACGATTCGTAGAGGAGACGGTCCTTGCTGATACTACTGGACGATCCCTGGTGATATATGGTCACTTAGACGGTAAACCGGTGATTCTGGGAAATCTCTATGGTCCTAATGTGGCTGACCCGGGTTTCTACAATGGCCTAGCATCAAGGGTGGAGCAGCTTCCGGAGTGCCCGGTGATTTTGGGTGGGGATTTTAATGGAGTCCTGAATGTGGATCTGGACACTTCTAGGAGAGGAGGCGGGCGGGAGAGGATAGCACCTTCCCAGACGCTGTTGCGGTTCTGTCGGAGACTAGGTTTAATTGATCCTTGGCGGGTCCTGCACCCCTCCGAAAGAGACTATACCCATCAATCTCGAGCACATGGTTCCAGTGCCCGTATTGACTATGTAATGATCTCGGGGACTTTGTTCACACACACCGAGGATGCACAGATTGGTCCCTCCGAAATATCAGACCACGCGATGGTGTGGCTTGACCTACATTGGGGGCGGGACACTAATCGGTCACGCATGTGGAGATTCCCCCTAGAGCTTTACTCGGATGGGCAATTTCGCCAGTTTATCCGTCAGAGATGGGCGGAATTTCTTGGCAATCACCAGGTTCATGTAGACGACCCCGAACTGGTCTGGGAAACGGCAAAGGTGGTTCTTCGAGGGGACATCATAGGTTACGCCGCGAGACGGCGCCGGCTGATGGCAGAACGTATAGTACAACTTGAGCGTCGAGTCACTATTCTACGGCGGCGATGTGCCCACACGTCTACGCTGTCTAATAAGAAGGCGCTATGGGAAACCCAGACCGAGCTTAACGAGCTCTTGCATCAGCGAGCAAAGAAATCGGTTCCGTTTTATCGGTTCCGTCTGCACTGCTATGGTGACAAACCAGGCAAATTGCTGGCACGATGTTTGCGGGCCCGACGGCGTCCTGCCCACGTAGCGGCGCTAAAGGACGGCCAGGGTCATATGCATAAAGAGAACAAAGGAATCGCGGAGATTTTTCGTACCTTTTTTCAAAACTTATATAAAACCACGGCTGGTTCCCCTGAGGGGATGCGGGACTACTTTGAGGACTTGGAACTGCCTCAACTCACTTCAGCCCAGAGGGAGGTTCTAGATTTACCTATTACCATACAGGAAATACAATCCGCAATATCTGCGGCCCAGTGTTATAAATCGCCAAGGCCAGACGGATTCGGGGCCGAAGTCTACAAGATCTTAGGAGACGGGGTAAGCCCACTCCTGCGAGAGGTCTATGCCACCAGGACAGAGCAAGGGGCGTTCTGCTGGGGGCGTAATCACGCATATATTACCTTGATCCCGAAGCCGGGTAAAGATCCGATGCAGGCAGCTTCATATCGACCCATATCCCTACTAAACTTCGATCTTAAACTTTTGGCGAAAGTTCTGGCTGACCGCCTGGCAGGGGTCTTAGGCTCTCTAATACACGACGCACAGGTGGGCTTTGTGAAAGGCCGCCACGCCGTACGAAACCTTCGGAAGATTTTGGCCTCCTTGGAGTGGGTGCATGCTCACAACATTCCGTCGTTGTTGATTAGCTTCGATGCAGAGAAGGCCTTTGATAGGGTGGACTGGCGTTATCTTTGGAGGCTGCTACCGCGCGCTACGGCATTGGGGAGGATTTTTGTAAAATGGTGCAAAGTTTGTACATCTCACCGACGGCGGGCATACTGTGCAATGGCCTCATCTCGGACGACTTCACGTTGGGAAGGGGTACAAGGCAGGGCTGTCCTCTATCGCCCTTGCTCTTTGTTCTTTCCTTAGACCCATTGATTCGCACCATAGTAACTTCGGGAGAGATACAGGGAGTGGGGCTACGGTCGCAAACCTTCCTTATCTCGGCCTTCGCTGATGACCTGCTAGTCCATTTGACGTCTCCGGCCACCTCCTTACAATCGCTTTTAGACGAGTTCCAGCGGTTCGGAGCAATTGCAGGCTTGCACATTAATAAAGATAAGTCGGAAGTAGTGGATGTCTTGGGGCATTTCCGAACTTCTTGGAGGGGATCCTTCCCTTTGCGGTGGGCAGACAAAGAATTTATCTATTTGGGTATAACATTGACTGGAAATCCCCAGGACTTATATCGGCGTAACCTAGATCGGATACTGCGGCAGTTGGCGGTGCAGTTAAGTGCGTGGGGACCCCTCCCGCTGTCACTGGCAGGGAGGATAGCGGCAGTACAAATGATAGTTCTACCTAGAATCTTGTACTGGCTGCAGACCCTGCCAGTTTGGTTGCTTCGACGGGACTTGTGTAGAATGGAGGCTTTGCTTAAGCGCTTTCTTTGGCGAGGGCGGCGGGCGCGGGTCTCATGGAATCGCATGCTTGGAAAATGGTGAGAGGGCGGTATGGGCCTTCCAGACTTGAAGACCTACGCATTGGCCTGTCAAGCCAGACACCTGGGTGATTGGCTAGGGGAGACGGAAGTATATACGCCTAGGTCTTTAGAGGAGTGTTTGGTGGCCCCTGCGACTCTCCTGGCGTCTTTGCACGGCACATCCTCGGTTTTCACAGGTACTAGCCGGCAGAGTCCGTTAGTGGACTCGGCCCGACGCACATGGCAACAACTTAACAAATATTGGCGGGAACCGTGGAAGGTGTCTTGTTGGTTGCCACTGCAGGGCAATGCTCAATTCACTCCAGGGTCAGAGACTGCGGTGTTTCGGGACTGGTGGCTACGTGGCCTCCGGTGGATAGGGCACTTGGTAGACCAAACGGGAAACTGTAAATCATTCCGAACGCTCAGTCGGGAATACGACCTCCCCGACACGCATTGTTTTGCATACATACAAGTCTCCCACTATGTGGCTGCACTGCTGCGCGCAGCGCTACAGGCTGAGCGCTCAGCTCGTATTTTGGAATTTTTTCAGCTGGGAGAGGAGCGCCCGGCGTCGATTTCCAATTTGAAACATAATTTGGAGTGCTACCGCCCCCTCCCTGATTATAGTGGAGTCGAAAGAGCTTGGGCGACCGAATTGGGAGTGGACGTACAGCCGGGATTGGTACTGACGGCATTGAAACAGATTAGCCGACTAGTACAAGGAGTGCGTTGGCGTGAGATCCAATTTAAGTGTGTGACTAGGGCTCATTTTTCGCCGCGGCGGGCATTGCGCAGTCGGCTGGACACGGATGGCTCCTGCCCACGCTGTTCGGAGTCCTTAGCTACTCTCCTACACATGTGGTGGGGTTGTCGGGGAATACGGGCATATTGGGCACGGATATGCAGATTCCTTTGCACGCTGCTGCAGCGAAGGCTACATTGGACCGGCCTATTTGTAGCACTTGACCAACTGCCGACCCCTGGACCAGTGAAGGCTGGTGAGAGCTTGCTGGTGCGGAAGGCCTGTCTGGTGGGTAAAGGGCCGATTCTCCGGCTATGGCGGGAACGCCAATTGCCCACTTTTAGTGAATGGCGGAATAACTTTCATCAATTAATGCTAACGGAGCGTTGGATGGCGCGGGGCAGTGCCAAGCGCTGGACAGTTTTTCTGTCAGTGTGGGAGCCATATATTCAGCAGTTGGGACCCCACAGCCGTAATGCAACCCTCCAAGGGGGGAGTTGAATGATGGAGGTCTTGAGTAGTGGGTAGGCGATAGCTGCTTTACAGTTTTTGATGATAATTGGCTTATGCAGTCGGTACTGGAGTGAGGGTGGGCGGGTGGGTGAGGGGAGGGGGACGGGAGAAGGGGGGTTGGGATATAATGTAAAATGCCAACCTATTGTATTATCTTTCTGTTGGCACCCGGGGGGGCGAAGAGAGTTAACCCTCCCCGTGGGGCCGTCTGTTGATATGTTGTTTGGATTTTATGGTGGACTAAATAAAGCTTTCAAAAAAAAAAAAATACAATTTGATTTATGTTATTTCTGATAGATTATAATATTCTTGGAATAGGTGGGTTTTGAGGGTTTTTTCGAAATGATTGGAGGTCTTTGTTGGCTCTTAGAGCGTCAGGAAGTTTGTTCCATTGTGTTGGGGCTAGGTAGGTGAATGTTCTATTGCTAGTATTCATTTTTACCTTGCATACAGAGAGTGGAATTTGTAGGGTGTTTAGATTGTGTGTATGTCTTTTTCTGTTAGGGGGTTGTATTTTAATAAGTGTGGTGAGGAAAGATGGGGCAATAGTGTATTAACTTTATTGTTTATTGTTTATTTCACACTTAAAATACCGCCCCCCATCACATCGGGGTGGTTTACACAACTAAAATAAAATTAGTAATTATAGAAAGAGGAAAAAGAAATTACAATAAATGATAGAAAAGGAAAGAAAGAGAGTAAGGAGAGGATAATCAGGTAGACAAAAAAAGATAGTAGACAAAGAAATGAGATTCATGGGGGAAAAGCTAGGGAGAATGTTGTAATTATTTTGTATCTTATGCGTGCTTGGATAGGTAATCAGTGAAGTTCCCTTAGAATGGGTGTGATGTGATCTGAAATCCGTACATTCATTAATATTCAAGCTGTAACATTCTGGGCGATTTGGAGTATGTTGATTGTTTTTTTTAGGTAGTCCATGTAGGATGCCATTACAATAGTCCATATGTGGGGTTATGAGAGTTTGTACTATTGTTCTAAAATCTGATTGTTCGATATTATTGCGTAGGGGTTGTAAGATTCTTAGTTCGTGGAAAATTGTTTTGTTTAATAGTCTTAGGTGAGTTTCCATGCTAAGGGTCTTATCAAGGGTCACACCTAGGTACTTTAACTCTTGTTTGATGTTGTAGGAGATATTGTTTAGTAGGATTATGGGAGGATGTTTAAATTCTGGATTTTTGGAGATAAACATTACTTCCGTTTTTTTATGGTTGATGTTCATGTTGTTTTGTTGAAGCCATAGCTGGGTTTCTTTAAGGCAGGCTTCTATGTGGCTATAATCTGGGTTACATATATCCAATTGTGTATACAGCATTATATTGTCTGCATATAGATAATTAATTTTGTGCTTTTGAAATATTGTGCAAATGGATCTTAGGTATAAGTTGAATAGTATGGCAGATAGTGCAGAGCCCTGTGGAATACCTTGTGTTTGAGGGAAGGCATTGGATAAGTTTTGGTCTAGGTATACTTGTATTCTATTAAATATATAGGAAGTGAACCATTTTAGGGGAGTTCCCATTATTCCTATTGTTTCCAGTCTTGTTATGAGAGTCTTATGATTCACAGAATCAAAGGCCTCTGTTATATCTATGAATATCAATATGAACATTTTCTTGCAATTTTCAATACCTTTATATAGCTTATCAAATAACACAAGTAGAGCATAGTTACTCACCTGTAACAGGTGATCTCCGGAAACATCAGGAATTTAGTCTTCACATATGGGTATCGTCGGTACCGACGGAGCCTGCACGGGAACGCTCCCCAGCGTCCAATTAGAAAGCTTTTGGGAGCATCCCACAGCGCCTTCGTGCTGCCTTCCCGCCTTTCCCAACTGCCTCTCTCCAGTTGAGTTTTAAAGTTGAGGGAAAGAGAGAGAGAGGGAAAGAGAAAGAGAGAGAGAGAGAGATACAACTCCTAGGGGAGGTGGGTGGGTTGTGAAGACTAAATTCCTGCTGTTCCCAGAGATCACCTGTTACAGGTGAGTAACTATGCTATCTCCAGGAACAAGCAAGAATGTAGTCTTCACATATGGGGCTCCCTAGCTTTAGATGCCAGGGAGAGATCCCAGAAGCTGTGTGTCCCTGAGAAAGGGCTCCACTTCTCCCCATGGATCTCTGGCATCCAACCAGGGATGGTGGGTAGGAGTTGATTAGGATGGAACAGGTGTTGGAGAACAGCCTGACCAAACAAGGCATCCTGGCAGGAGTCCTTGTCCAAGCAGTAATGGGCTGTGAAGGTATGAACCGAGGCCCAGGTGGCTGCTCGACAGATGTCGTCGATAGACACAGAGTGCAGATGAGCCATTGAAACTGCTATGGCTCTCATATTGTGAGCTGTGACATGGCCCTCCAGAGGAAGGTTCTTACTCTGATAGGCAAAGGAAATACACTGAGCAATCCAGTTAGTGTTCTCTTGGAGACTGGAAGTCCCAAATGAGAAGGATCAAAAGCAACAAAAAGTTGAGAGGACTTTTTATGTTGCTGTGTTCTTTGTAAGTAAAAGGCTAAAGCTCTTTTACAGTCCAAAGTATGAAGATTCCTTTCTGCATTTGATGCATGAGGCCTTGGAAAAAAAGACAGGCAGGTAGACCACTCGGTTTAGATGAAAAGGCGAGACCACCTTTGGCACAAAGTGTGGATGAGTCCTAAGGACTACCTTGTCATGATGGAACCTTGTATAAGGTCGATCAGCCACTACTGCTTGCAACTCACTGATGCGACGTGCTGATGTGATTGCAATGAGAAAGATAACCTTCCAAGAAAGGAATTTCAAGGAGGTAGTAGCTAAGGGTTTGAAAGGTGGCTTCATGAGCTAACCAAGAACCAAGTTTAAATCCAATGCCACAGGTGGTGGCCTAATGGGAGGCTTAGTTAGCAGAAGGCCTCTCATAAATCTTGCTATAAGAGGATGGGAGGAAATAGGTTGCCCATTTAGAGGCTTGAAGGAAGCTGCAATAGCACTCAAATGGACTCTCACTGAGTTAGTCTTAAGTCCTGCATTGGATAAATGAAGGAGATACTACAGTAATGATTCCAGATGTACAGCAAGGGGGTTAAGACCCTTCTGCGAACACCATATGGTAAACATTTTCCATTTGAAAGCATAAGAGCGTCTTGTGGAAGGCTTCCTGGAAGCATAAAGGATATCCTTTACTTGCTGAGAAATGTTAAGATCAAGGAGATCTAGGCCTTCAGCAACCAGCCCTCAGATGCAGAGACTGGCGATTGGGATGCCATAACATTCCGTTCTCCTGAGATAGGAGATCTGGAGCAGACCCTAACTCCAGGGAGGGAGCTTGAAAGAGATGTAGTAGCAGAGGGCACCACACTTGCCGAGGCCAATGTGGAGCTATGAGGATCATACGTCCTCTGTCTCTCTGAAGCTTGAATAGGGTCTTAGGAATTAGGGGAATGGGTGGAAAAGCATAAAGGAAGTCTTGGCCCCAGTGAAGGAGGAAAGCATCCTTGGCCTGACAGCCCTGAGCCGGGATTCTGGAACAGAACCGGGGAAGTTTGGCATTCAACGGACTTGCAAAGAGGTCTATGTCTGGGGTTCCCCAAATTTGAAAACTCTTGGTCACCTGGTCTACATGTAGAGACCATTCGTGTGGAAGCAGAACTCGACTGAGTCTGTCTGCCCAAGAGTTTTGTATGCCTGGAAGATACACTGCCAGGAGATGAATCTGATGCTCTCTGGCGAGGGCCCATAGTCGCAAAGCTTCATTGCAGAGCGACAGAGAGCCTGTTCCCCCCTGTTTGTTCACGTAGAACATGGCTACTTGATAGTCCTCATTCATATGGACAGTCTTGTAGCTGAGTAGAGTGTGGAACACTCGAAGAGCAAGGAAGATTGCTCTGAGCTCCAAGAGATTGATATGTAGATGAGTCTCCTGTGGAGTCCAAGTGCCTTGGGTGGAGAGGTCTTGCAAATGAGCTCCCCAACCCATTGGTGAAGCATCTGTTGAGAGAGTTGTCTGGGGTAAGGGTTGTTGAAATGGGGACCCCAGCAACAGGTTCTGAGTGGACTGCCACCATTGGAGGGACAAAATAAGGCGACTTTTGTTTGCTATTTTGTCTGACAGGTACCCTGATGCCTGGGTCCACTGAGTGGATAAAGCCCACTGAGCTGCTCTCATATGGAGGCGAGCATAAGGAACCACATGCGCGGTAGATGCCATGTGGCCTAGTAGTTGTAGCATTTCTCGGGCAGTGAGAGAAGGTTTTAGCACTGCTTGAGAAGCCAACTGCACCATGCGAAGGCCTGGGGAAGATAGGCCCTTGCCCTTTTGGTATCCAGCAAAGCTCCTATGAATTCTGGAGACTGAGTGAGAGTTAGACTGGATTTTGGGACATTTATGACAAGTCACAAATACTGAAGGATATGCATTGTGCAAGATAGGGAGGTCCTGGCCTCTGACTCTGATGGGGCTCGAATGAGTCAGTCGTCTAAGTAGGGGAAAACGAATATCCCTAGAGTGCGGAGAAATGCTGCTACCACAGCCATGCATTTCGTGAACACTCTTGCTGCTGAGGCCAGGCCAAAAGGAAGCACCCTGTATTGGTAGTGCTTTCCTTGGAAAAGGAACTTCCCTGTGAGTCGGGTGGATGAGAACATGGATGTATGCATCCTTGAGATCTAGAGAACAAAGCCAATCCTGACTCTGAAGGTATGGCAGCAGAGTTCCTAAAGAAATCATCTTGAATTTCTCTTTGAACAGGAATTTGTTCATTTCTCTGAGATCCAAAATAGGTCTGTATCCCCCTGTTTTCTTTGGAATAAGGAAATAGGGGGAGTAAAACCCTGTACCCTGTTGATGAATGGGTACTTCTTCTATTGCCCCTTGGGCAAGAAGTATAGTGACCTCTTGATCTAACAGGTTGATGAGAGAGGTCTGAATTGAACTGTCTTACCATGGTGGAAGGGGGCATGCACAGGAAGTGCAGCTTATACCCCTCTCTTATAATGGAGTGTGTCCACTGCTCTGCTGTTATCTGCTCCCACCTGGGGGCAAAGTGACATAACCTTCCTGGAATGGTGGAAGGCTCTGGTCCATTCAGGGCCAGGAAGGCTATGTCCTCTAGATGAAAGTCAAAGGCCTTGTATAGGCTGAGACTGCTGAGACGGTTGAGGCTTAGCAGTCTTTGCTTTCCTTTGTTTAGGTGGTTGCTGACCCTTCCGGGTAGGCTGACCTGTGGAACGTCCCTGCTGGGAATAAGAGGGATAAAACCTCTTCTTCTTTGAGAAGAAAGAAGTCTTTCAAAAAGCCTCTCTCGCAGGATCAGCTGTGGCTTTGGATAACCTATCCAAAGTGGAGTTGTCAGCATCCACCTCATTGGCTTTTTCTTCCCAATCTTTGCCAAACAGGTTCTCACCAGTACAAGGAATATTGCCCAGTTTGTTTTGTACCCAGAGCTCCAAATCAGATGCCTGGAGCCAGGCAATTCTACGTGCACCTATGGCAATGGCAGAGGTTCTGCTTATGCACTCAAAACAGTCAAAAGCTGCACGGTTGACAAATTTAGAAACATCCTGGGCATGTTTGACCAATGTGAGAAAATCCTGCCTTTTATCCTCAGGAAGAAGAGGGCTCAAAACCTCTAAATCCTCTGTAACTTATATAAGGAAATGTTCCTGAAGGAAAATATAGAAACTGATCCTGGCAGAAAGCATGGAAGCTTGGAAAGTACAACGTCCAAAAGCATCCAAAGTTCTGCACTCGCGTCCTGGAGGATTAGAGGCATGTCTCTTTGCACTCCTGATTCTTCTCATAGCTGGTTCCACTACAATAGAGTGGTGAGGAAGCTGAGTCTTCTGGAAACCAGGAGAAGGAGGGACTCGATACATAGTATCCAGTCTACAAGAGTGAGGAGAGGTGGTAAGAGGCGTTTCCCACAATCTTAGCATGAGATCATGCAAGATCTCATGGATGGGTAGAGTAGCTGCCTCTTTAGGAGCTTTGGGATATTGTAAAATTTCCAACTCCTTTGCTCTGGGCTCTGATTCAGGAACCACAGTAATGGACAGACCTCGAGCCACCTCCCTGATGATATTTCCTTTCAGGACTTCCTCTGGAGGAGACATCCTGCGTTTAGGGGAGGAAGGCTCCTCTGGGAGAAGTATTCCCGTACCGACAGAACTGTCAGAATTCTCTGATTCCTCTGAGGACTCGAAGTACCTTCTGTCCGGATGCTCTTGAAGATCCCGATACCCGTACCGACCAAAGTCGGTACCGGTGTATCGGTACCGGAGGGCATCACATGACTGGGTGTCGGCAAAGCAGACACCGATGTCGATGCTGTCAGTACCAGTACCGGAGTCGGTGCCGATACCGGTTGAACTGTCTGACACGGTTCCGAGGGTGTCGATGCCGCAAGGAGAGCCGCCAGACTGCGTTCAATAGCCAGGAACCTCTGGTCTATTGACGCTGCCGATGCCTGGATGTCGGTACCGGAGAAAACAGCCGGTACCCCAGAGCATGGCACCAGTAGTTCTGCCGAGGTTGAGGCCTCGAGAACATCCTGGAGCCCCAATAATGCTTTGGAAGCCGAAACCGAAGCCTCCCGCCGGGGCAATTTTGCCGATGCAGAATCCTCAAGGGTAATGCCAGAGGCATCTCGATGCTTAGAAGGAGATCTACCCTTTGAGGACCGGATAGACTTGTGTTTAGTTACCTGAGATCCACGGGAGGAAGACGTCAATGCCACCGAGGCTGCATCAGAGGAAACAGGGTACTGAGCTCAGCAGCTCGGTTCTGCCGACCTCTTTTAGACATCATGGCACAGGCTATACATTCCGTGATGGAGTGGTCAGGACCTAAACATTTGAGACACCACTCATGGGTGTCTGTGACAGAGATGGTACCGCCACACTCAGTGCACTTTTTGAAACCCGAAGAGGGTTTTTCCATTGTGGAGGAATATGGGGAATGGCGCGTGCACGTGGGAAAAAAAAAAAGTAAGTAAGTAGAATTTTTTTTTTTTTTTAAAGAAAAAAAAAAAAGGAAGGAAGGACCGGTGGTACCGGTAAAGCGTTGAGGAAGGCAGATGCGACCACAAAAAAGGACAATAAGGGAAAATTTTCTGCGGTGACAGGAACAACGACCAGCTGGCTCCGCGGAAAACAAAGAACTGGAGAGAGGCAGTTGGGAAAGGCGGGAAGGCAGCACGCAGGCGCTGTGGGATGCTTCCAAAAGCTTTCTAATTGGATGCTGGGGAGCGTTCCCGCGCAGACTCAGTCGGTACCGACGATACCCATATGTGAAGGCTACATTCCTGCTTGTTCCTGGAGATTAGTGTTTCTACTCAATGTGCTTGTCGGAAACCATATTGATGGTCATCAAGTGCATTTATGGCATCTATATAATCCTGTAATTGGTATTGAACTGTTTTTTCAATGCTTTTGGCTATGAATCGGATACTTGATATGGGTCTATACGCAGATGGGTCGTCTTTGTTGAGCATTTTGTTTTTTTAATATAGGTCGTATGAGTGATCTTTTTAGTTCCGCTGGCATGATTCCTTGTAGGAGTGATTGGTTTACTATGTTTAGTATTATGGGTGCTGTTTCTGTTTTTGTAGTCTTGATCCAGGCTACCGAGCAGGGATCTAGAGGGGATGTGACAGGCTAACACTGGAAACAGTGCAAGCAATGTGGGCTCAGTAAGGTGTAGGCAGCCACAACACACTGGATACACAGACAAACACTCCCACACCTATGCCAGCATTGTGCAAATATAGAAGTTTGTGGCAGCCCTGGCCGCCACACCAGTCCGGGGCACAGTGCGGGCATTGCTATGGTACTCAATACTGTTAGGGTCACTCCCCAGGGTGGTAAACACTGTCAGAATCAATAACTGAAACACACTCCACAGATATCAGAAAGGTTGCTATGATGAATCTCTATCAACACATTGTGTTTAACTTAGGATTTGTTTGCTGACATTAATCATAGCAACCTTTGGATATACATGGAACGTGTTCCCAAGCTTAGGACGGCATTGCTAAGGTATGCAGGTGCCAGTATTGGGAGATGCTGCTCCGTGCAGGGCCCCACAGCCTGACCCTCCATGAGGCTTTGGATAATGGAGCCTGTGGGTGTGGGTGTTTATGCCCTTGTTGGCCTATGCTCTAGGGCAGAGGTTCCCAACTCCGGTCCTGGTGGGCCAAACACTGTTCAGGTTTTCATGCTGTCCCTAATGAATATGCATGAGATACATTTGCATACAATGGGGGCAGCGCATACAAATGCAGCACAGACATATTTATTAGGGACAGCATGAAACCTGAATGGTGTTTGGCCCTCCAGGACTGTAATTGGGAACCTCTGCACTAGGGATTGCACATGCTTATGGTGTCTGTGCTCTGTAGGGTAAAATATAGGCGTTTCAGGCATGTTTATTTTATCTGCAATAAAGGTTCCGTCTTTATTACCACGGTTTAGTACTGGGTAAAATATGGGGACAGGGTTGGCAGGAGCCACAGCTGGGACTTGAACTTGTGACCTGCTCCTGAACACACTGGCTGTGTGTACTGCACCACACTGTTGCCACAGGGACAAATCATTTCCTGGGGATACCATGACTGTTCGTCAGACAGACCCTGTCTGTTGCAGTGCACGGCACCCACCTAAACGGGGCTTGGCCGTGGTCTGCTATGGGCAGATGCCACTGCCCCCTCCGTCACCAGCACCCCTCCGCCACCATGCTGCCATGCCATTATGCCAGTGGTGCTGGTTGTGTGCAGTCCCAGGCCATCCAGTGTGCCGGTAGGCAGCTGCCTATGGTGTGGATTCTCAGGTAGGGGTGCCTACATGGACATGCGCGCTTCCCCTCCGGCACCGCCTGCCAATGTTAACGCCACCTTATCGCGCGATAAGGCGGCTTTAAGACGGTTTAGTAAACATACTCCTTTATTTTAAAATGTATGAGTATATGCCACCCATCTAAAATCCTAGGCGGTTTCTAAACATATACATGCAATTTAGTAAAACATAATAATAAAATATGAACTTGATTAATGAAAAGTCACATACAAAGCCCCCCCCCCCCAAATCAAACCATTATAAGTATCTGCACATTAGATTTATTTTGCTATAACCAGATTGAGGAGGGAAGATCTAAAATAAGAAACTAAGCCTGGTAGCCATGAATTCAAACGCTGGATTGGATTGTGCTAGAGCTGGAAAAGTTCGGAACTCAGCAGCAGTGAAGCTATCAGGCTACTAAACAAAATTAAACAGACGTTCCCTGAAAATTTGAAATTTCCTTGAATCTGAACTGACAAAATGTTTTAAAAATTTCAGTCAGGCAGCATAAAGAACACAAAACTGCAAATCTCACACACTACATATTCCAGTACCTCCCCCCAACCAAACCCTACAGTTGACCTCTCAGCAAAAATGCAGAGTACAGGATCCATAGAGTAACTATACTATTCCATAACAGCACTAACTTCCAAAACTCACACATCAGAGTGTAACCAGAAAAGGGCAACACCATAAATATTGCAGCGGGCCTTAGAACATCCATACTGTTTGAAAAGCTGAACAAGCCAAATTACTACAGTACAGTATAGATCCCTATATACAAACTCCATTTTAACAGAATACCTGGCCTCGGTCACACACTCAGAACACAGACCCTCACCAAGTACAGAATAAGTGATTACAGCCTAAAAATAAAAATATGTAGACATAAATTAAACAAACTCCAAGAAGCCAGACTCTGCATGCAGTATAACATCAGATAGAGATGCAATTCACCATACTGTGTAAAATATAAAGATAGCGCAAAGTCCAATCACTAAAATGAAAATAAAATTATTTTTCAACCTTTGTCTGACCATTTTATTCTCTGATCATGCTTCTGCTTTCCTGTCTTCTCTTGGCTCTCTTTCTATGGTCTATAGTCCATCTGCCATTTCTCATCTCTTCTTTTGTTTTCTTAACTTGCTTCCATCAGCCTATTTCCAGTCCCAGTAACTCTTCCCAGTATCAGTCCCTTTCCAGTCCTCCCTCCCAGTACCTTCCAATGTCAACTTGCATTCCCATGATGGCCACTGGTGTCTATTCCCTTCCAATCCCCCTCCTTCCCCCACTGTCCAGCCCCTTCTAGTCCAAATACCATGGCAACCCCTCTCAGCATCCCTCTTCCAGTCCCATTCTCCCACCCTCCGCATCAGCCCATTTGTAGCCCTAGCCCCCAGTTTTCTTCCAGGGCCAGCAGCTCTATCCTCCCCTCCCCCACCTCAGCCCATTATCAGTCCCAGCCCCCCACTTCGATCAGCCCATTACCAATCCTAACCCCCCATCTCCCCTTTACCAGTCCTAGCCCCCCTCCATCAGCACTGTCTCTCCCCTTTGTCCAGCATTTGTCCCCTGTTCCCCCTTTGTCCAGCATTTGCCCCCCTGTCTCTCCCCTTTGTCTCTCCTTCCTTGTCCTCCTCCTGTCCCCCCATTCCCTCCACCTGCACTTCTCATCCGGCGGCGGCTGTTTTTATTTTAGATTTTCCCACTTCTGGCCTGCCTCTGACTTCCCACCGCTTTTTTTTTCTCAAGAATGCTTGCAGCGAGAAAAATTTTAAAAAAAAAAGCGGTGGGAAGGCAGAGGCAGCAAAATCTAAAATAAAAACAGCCGGAGTGCTGCCACACGAATCAACCTGATCGCTTGCAGGGTTCTGCTGATTTGTCCACGCGGGAAATCAGAGTAGGCCAGAGGCTGCAAAATCTAAAATTAAAACAGAGCCAGAGTGCCAGCATCAGAGTGCCGCCCCCATCACCTCAGCTGACCTAATAGAATACACCATTCAGGGGCGGTTCTTCCATCTAGGCCATTGCGATTGCTACAGGGCCAAAGGGGTGTGTAACAAACGTTCACTAATCACTTGATGATGCATTGATGTGCATTCTCATAAGGGGAGAGGAATAAAGTTCCTCCTCAAGTCTTGCCGAGTACCTTCATGAGGTGACCCCGTTGTAGAACATCTATTCTAAATCTCAGCAAAGCGACACTACAATTGAAGTTTGGTAGGAACAAAAAAAACAAAAAACAAAAACAAAAACACATACTGGTCGTATGTCGCCCAGCATAAAAAAAGGTGCCCACCTGTAGCTTACGCACTAGGGCTAACGATGGTGGTTGCAATAGGGCAAGCACTGCAGATTTAGATAACATCCTTGCCACAGATAAAGGCCATGATGAACATGTTTATGGACCCACTGTGGCAGGAGATAAATCACAGGAATTAATGAAAAAGCTAAGAGGGTTAAGTAGACTTCTGCAGATAAAGGAGGAGGAGATAATGTAGTGCTATTTTATGCTACAAACCCTACACATTCCTACCTTATACTCAAAAACAAGAAGTACACGTACACACACACACACACCCCTAATATGTGACATCTGAAACCATAATGTCTTCTATCATCTTTACACAGACAACATTATGATCTATATACCATTCTCCACAGTACAAACAACCTTCACCGCTATTACCAACTGCTTAAATGCAGCTATCCACTCGCTGTCGGATAACAATTTTACTATTAACTACAAAAATACTCAAAGTTCTCTTCATAACCAGAGATCAGACCTTCTCCCCACCAACACTTACAGTACACAACGCTAATCTATGCGTGAAAACAGAAGGCGTAATTACTCACCTGTAACAGGTGCTCTCTGGGAACAGCAGGAATTTAGTCTTCACATATGGGTATCGGTACCGACGAAGCCTGCACGGGAACGCTCCCCAGCATTAAATAGGAACGCTTTTGGGAGCATCCCTCAGCACATGCGCGCTGCCTTCCCGCCTTTCCAACTGTCCCTCTTCAGTTAAGCTTGTAGCTGAGTGAAAGGATAGAGGGAGAGGGGAAAGAGACAGAGAGATAGAGAGACAACTCCTAGGGGAGGTGGGTGGGTTGTGAAGACTAAATTCCTGCTGTTCCCGGAGATCACCTGTTACAGATGAGTAATTACGCTATCTCCAGGAACAAGCAGGAATGTAGTCTTCACATATGGGGACTCCCTAGCTGAAGATGCTGGGGAGATGGCCCCAGGAAGCTGCCACCTATAGTGAGGTGGGCCATGCTTCCTCCCATGGATCTCTGGCATCCTACCAGGGTTGGTGGGTAGGAGTTGAATTAAGTCTGAAAGAGATGTTGAAGAACAGCCTGGCCAAAGAAGGCATCCCGACAGGATGCTTTATCTAGGCAGAAGTGGGCTGTGAAGGTGTGCACCGAAGTCCTGGTGGCTGCTCGACAGATGTCATCGATAGACACAGAGTGTAGGTTAGCCATAGAGGCTACCATGGCCCTCACATTATGTGCTGTGACATGGCCTTGAAGAGGAAGACCCTTACTCTCATAAGTAAAAGGATATGCATTGTGCAATCCATTTAGATAAGAGTTCTTTTGGAGACTGGAAGTCCCAAATGAATAGGATCAAAAGCAACAAAAAATTGAGAAGACTTTCTATGTCGTTGTGTTCGTTGTAGGTAAAAGGCCAAGGCTCTTTTACAGTCCAAAGTATGAAGGTTCCTTTCTGCATTAGAGGCATGAGGCATCGGAAAGAATACAGGAAGGTAAATCGATTGATTTAGATGAAAAGGCGAAACCACCTTTGGCATAAAATGTTATCATGGTAAAACCTTGTATAAGGGGGATCAGCCACTAAAGCTTGAAATTCACTAATGCGACGTACGGAGGTGATTGCAATTAGGAAGATGACCTTCCAGGATAAAAAAACTTTAGGGTTGTTGTGGCTAAAGGTTCAAAGGGCGGTTTCATGAGCTGTCCAAGAACTAGATTTAAATCCCATGCCACCGGTGGTGGCCTAATGGGAGGCTTTGTTAAGAGAAGACCTCTCATAAATCTTGCTATGAGTGGATGAGAGGAAACTGGCTGTCCATTTAGAGGCTTATAGGAAGCTGCAATTGCACTAAGATGGACTCTTACTGAATTGGTCTTTAAACCAGAATTTGATAATTGAAGTAGGTATTCTAGTACCGATTTCAAAGGCATCACAAGGGGTTTTAAGCCCTTTTGAGAACACCATATAGTAAACGTTTCCACTTAAAGGCGTAAGAACGTCTTGTGGAAGGTTTTCTCAAAGCCTGAAGGATATCCTTTACCTGTTGGGAAAGGTTAAGATCCTGCAGGTCTAGGCTTTCAGCAACCAGGTCCTGAGATGCAGGGATTGGGGATTCGGGTGCCATAGCATCCCGTTCTCTTGGGAGAGAAGGTCTGGAGCACACCCTAACTCTAGAGGTGCAGCTTGAGAGAGATGTAGAAGTAGGGGATACCACGTTTGTCGCGGCCACCGTGGCGCTATGAGGATCATACGACCTCTGTCTCTCTGAAGCTTGAAGAGTGTTTTGGGGATGAGGGGAATGGGTGGGAAGGCATAAAGTAAGTCCTGACCCCAGAGAAGAAGGAAGGCATCCCTTGCCTGGCAATTGTGAGCCGGAATTCTGGAACAGAACTGGGGAAGTTTGGCATTCAGTGGATTTGCAAAAAGGTCTATGTCTGGGGTTCCCTAGATCTGAAATATCCTTGCCACCTGGTCTAGGTGTAGAGACCATTTGTCAGGCAGCAGTACTCGGCTGAGTTTGTCTGCCCAAAGGTTTTGAATGCCTGGAAGATATACCACGAGAAGGTGAATTTGATGCTCTCTGGCGAGGGCCCATAGTCGTAAAGCTTTGTTGTGAGTTTGATATCTTGTCCGACAGACATCCTATGGCCTGTGTCCACTGTGTGGATAGGATCCACTGGGCTGCTCGCATACAGAGGCGAGCATAGGGAACTACATGAAATGTGGATGCCATATGTCCCAGTAATTGCAGCAGTTCTTGAGCAGTTAGGGAGGACTTTCCCGCTGCTTGAGAAGCTAGTTGCACTATTCGAAGACAGTGGGGCTGTGGGAGGAAAGCCCTCGACTGTCTGGTATCTAAACAAGCCCCTATGAACTCTAGGGTCTGAGAATAAACAAGTTGGGATTTGGGGAAGTTTATGACCAATCCCAAGTATTGGAGGATTCACATTGTGCGAGACAGTGCAGAGCTGACTTTTGGAACCGTGAGGGCTCGAATGAGCCAGTCGTCCAAGTAAGGGAAGACCAATATCCCTAGAGTTCGCAGGAATGCAGCTACTACTGCCATTCATTTCGTGAATACTCTTGGTGCCGAAGCCAGACCAAAAGGAAGAACCCTGTATTGGAAGTGGAAAAGGAATCGTAAGAATTTCCCGTGATCTGGATGGATCAGAATATGAGTATATGCATCCTTTAGATCTAGAGAGCAAAGCCAATCCTGACTTTGAAGGTATGGCAGAAGAGTTCCCAGAGAAATCATTTTGAACTCAGAACAGATTTGTTCAATTCTCTGCGGTCTAGAATGGGTCTGTGTCCTCCTGTTTTCTTTGGAATAAGAAAATAAGGAGAGTAGAACCCTGTACCCTGTTGGGGAATGGGTACTTCAATCCTTGCTCAGGAAGCAATAGAGGTTGAGACCTCTTGATCCAGTAGATTGTCTGGAGAGGTTTGGGAAGTGAACTGTCTTACGATTGTAGGAGGGGGCATGCTGTGAAAATGAAGCTTGTACGCCCCTCCCCTACAATGGACTGAGTCCAATTTTCTGCTGTTATTTGGTGCCATCTGTTGACAAAATGACATAACCTGCCTGGAATGTTTAGGGGGTTCTGGACCCTTCAGAGGCAGGAAAGCTAAGCTCTCTAGGAAGGAGTCAAAGCCCTTGAGGGGGCTGAGCCTGTGGAGCTGGTTGAGCTCTCAGGCCTTTTGGCTTCTTTTGTTGTCTGGATTGTTGATGTTGCCCCTTTTGGGCAACTTGACCCTGAGCTTGCTCTTGCTGGGTATAGGATGGATAAAACATCCTCTTTTTGCTGAAAAAGGGGTTTTTATAGGGTTTCTTTTTGGCTGGAGTGGCTGTAGATTTTGACAATCTGTCTAAAGTGATATTGTCAGCATCTATCTCATTAGCCTTTTCCTGCCAATTCTTGCCAAAGAGGTTTTCTCCTGTGCAAGGGATGTTCCCTAATTTGTCCTGTACCCAAATCTCCAAGTCTGATGCCTGAAGCCAGGTAATCCGACGTGCACCAATAGCAATAGCAGAGGTTCTGCTGATTCATTCAAAGCAGTCAAAGGCTGCACAATTTACAAACTTGGAAACGTCTTGAGCATGCTTGACAAGAGTAAGGAAGTCTTGTCGTTTCTCATCAGGGAGAAGGGGGGTTCATAAGCTCCAAGTCTCCTGTGACTTCTTTGAGGAACATTCCCATATATAAAATATATGAGCTGATCCTAGCTGAAAGCATGGAGGCCTGAAATGTTCGACGCCCAAAGGCGTCAAGAGTCCTGCATTCACAACCTGGAGGATTGGATGCATGTCTTTTTGCACTTTCCATCCTACGCATGGCTGATTCTACTACCACTGAATGGTGTGGCAGCTGAGTCTTTTGAAAACCAGGACATGGTGGAACTCGATACATGGTATAGAGTCTCCTAGAATGAGGAGATGTGGTCAAAGGTATTTCCCACATTCTGAGCATCAAATCATGAAGAATTTCATGAATGTGCAGAGTAGCTACCTCTTTGGGAGCCTTAGGGTATATGAGTATTTCCAATTCCTTTGCTCTAGGTTCTTTTTCAGGAGCTACTGTGATCGATAGGCCTCGGGCCACATCACGAATAAAATCCTGAAAAGACATGTCCTCCGGAGGAGACATTCTGCGTTGATGAGGAGTCTTCCGGAAGAAGTACTCTGTTACCGGCAGAGTTATCCGAGTCATCGGAATCGGAAGATTCGAAGTATCGATCGAAGTCGGCACCGAGTTGGTCTGGCACCAATCTGTCGATGCCCGAAAAAGTTGACATGGACAGAATTCCCACCGGAGCCAGTACCATCGGTGCTGGTACCGGTATCGGTACCAGTGCTGGTACTGGCATCGGTGCCTCTACCAGTGCCCATTGAACCGTCGGTAGCGGTGTCAATGGTACCGCAGCTGTAAGGAGAGCTGCAAGACTGCGTTCGATAGCGAGGAATCTCTGGTCTATCGACGCTGCCGATGTCTGGATGTCGGTACCGATAGAAGCGGCCGGAACCCCCGAGCATGGCACCAGTAGTTCTGCCGAGGTCGAGGCCTCGAGAACATCCTGGAGCCCCGTTACTTCTTTGGAGGCTGAAGCCTCCCGCTGGGGCTGTTTTGCCAGTGTAGTTTCCTCAAGAGCAATGTCAATGGCTTCTCGATGCTTAGAAGGAGATCTACCCTTTGAGGACCAGCTCTTATTTTTAGTTACCTGAGATCCATGGGAGGAAGACGTCGATGCAATGGACATCGCATCTGAAGAAAAGAGGGTACCGAGCTTTGCAGCCCGGTTTTGTCTTCCTCTTTTAGTCATCCCCATACAAGAGGAACACGCCAATGGAGAATGGTCAGGGCCTAAACATTTGAGACACCAGTCATGGGTGTCAGTGACGGAAACGGTACCGCCACACTTAGTACATTTTTTAAAACCACTAGCTGATTTTTCCATTTTTCAGGAAAATGGGGCCTAGTGCCCAAAATGGCACCTAGCACCAAAAAGAAAAGGTTTCTGAAGAGAAACACTTCAGAAGTGTATATATATTTTTTTTTTTTTAAAAGAAAAGAGAACCAGCAGTACCGGAAGCAGGCGCGACTACAAGAAAAACAGTTTAAAGAAGAAATTTTCTGCAGTGACAGGGTATGTGACCTGTCGACTCCGCGGAAAATGAAGAACTGAAGAGGGACAGGCGGGAAGGCAGCGCACATGTGCTGAGGGATGCTCCCAAAAGCGTTCCTATTGGACGCTGGGGAGCGTTCCCGCGCAGGCTCCGTCGGTACCGATGATACCCATATGTGAAGACTACATTCCTGCTTGTTCCTGTACGCTATTCTAGGTGTTATTCTCGATCACCGTCTCTCACTCCAACCGCACATTAGAAAAGTAAAGCAAGCTATCTACAATAAAATAAGAATCACTCAGCACCTTCGACCGCTCCTCCAACAAGCACGACTTCAGGATGGTCTTTCAAGCCTTACTATTCCCTCACTTCAATTTCTGCAATGTCATCCTGCAAGGACTACCCAAAAACTCTTAATACCCTACAACTTGCACTACATGCCGCTGCTGGGATACTCACAAGCGCACCCACATCTAGCTGTATTATCCCAATACTTAAAGTTCTACCTTGGCTACCTTTTCTATCCAGCATCACATACAAGAAGTAATTAAACCTTACCTGCTAATTAGTGTTCCTGAAGGATCTCCAGTCCAGTCCCTTATTCTGGGTTGTGCTCCTCTTCCTGCAGCTTGGAGACTGAGTATGCCAATCTTTGATGACCTCAGGATATATATAGCACTGGCACCATCCACCAGCCTCAGTATCCTGGTGACAAAGCAAACACAAACAAGAGACAACTAACCAACTATAAAAACTCTACAAAGTATACTACAGCCCCTCCCACTCCCTGAAAGGAGATGACCCCACCGCCTCCCCCCCCCCCCCCCAAGGAGGATGAGGAGGCTTACCTGACAAGAACCCTTTGCAAATTTCATAACAGGTGAAGTAGCATTTCTGAAAGTACTTCTGATAGCAGGGCTCTACTTCGGTCCAATTCGCCATGGCACCGGAACTCCCTAGCAACACGGACACAAACACACCAGCGGCACTAACCACACCGGGTGGGACCAGGGACTGGACTGGAGATCCTTCAGGAACACTAATTAGCAGACAAGGTCTAATTACTTCTTCATAATCGTCTCTCCAGTCCAGTCCCTTATTCTGGGATGTAACAGAGCAGTTCAAGCCTGGGAGGGTCCTGCCAAACCGGATCGAAGCACCGCTCTCCCAAACCCAGCATCCGCCGCTGCCTGCACATCCAACCGGTAGTGCTTGGCAAAAGGTATGTAGGGAAGACCAAGTAGCTGCCTTACAAATATCCAAAGGAGGGACTGAACTAAACTCCGCCCAGAAGATGGCCTGAGCCCGAGTGGAATGAGCTTGTAATCCCACCGGAACCTGCCTCCCCCTCTGGATGTAAGCGGAGGCAATGGCCTCCCTGATCCAACTGGAAATAGTGGCCTTGGCCGCAGCCTCTCCTTTGTGTGGCCCTCCAAACACCACAAATAAACGCTCCGACTTGCAGAAGGCCTTTGTATGCTTCAGATACCGCCTCAAAACTCTTTGCACGTCCAGAAGGTGCAGCCAAATATCCCCCTCTTCCTGCCCTAACCCGGCAAAAGACGGAAGAGACACCGGCTGATTGACATGAAAGGGAGAAACCACCTTAAGCAAAAAAGAAGGAACCGTCCTCAACACCACCATCTCCTTGAAGAAAATGAGAAAGGGCAGCCGACAGGATAACGCCTACAACTCAGATACTCGCCTGGCTAACAAATGGCTACCAAAAATACTGATTTAAGAGTTAAATCATTCAGGGAGGCATGCTCAAGAGGTTCGAATGGTACCCTGGCAAGGGAGTCCAACAGCAAATTGAGGTCCCAAGGAGGCACCACCAAACTGATGAGGCTGCAGACGTCTCACTGCTTTAAGAAAACAAATCACATCGGGGTGTTGACCCAACGCTTGACCCCTAAACTTGCCCCTGTAACAAGCGATAGCTCTATGCACTCGTAGGGAACTGGCTGCTAGCCCCTTATCAAGACTGGCCTGTAAAAAATCCAACACCTCCGAGACCGAAACAGACAAGGGCCTCTTCTGCCACTCCTCACACCAGTTCTCAAATATGCACCAAACTCACACATACGCTAGACAGGTAGACCGTTTGCGGACTTTCAGCAACGTTTAAATCACTGCTCCCGAGTATTCTCTTTTCCGCAGCCTTGCCCTTTCAATAGCCAGGCCATAAGCGAGAACCGATCCACCTGCGGCATCCTTACAGGCCCCTGCCTGAGGTGGTCCTCTGTTACAGGGAGCTGCCAAGGCCAGTCCGCTAATAGCCGGACGAGATCGGCATACCACGGCCGCCTCGGCCAGTCTGGAGCTATCAGGATCACTAACCTTTGATGCACTTCCATCCTCTGCAGAACCCTGCCTATGAGTGCCCACGGAGGGAACACATTCAGCAGTGGCCCAAGGAGGGGTTGCAGTACTAGGGCATCCAGCTCTTCCGACATGCTTTTCCTTCTTCTGCTGAAGAATCTACTTGCCTTGGCCGACTCCCAGCGTGCCATTAAGTCCATCACCGGCAACCCCCACCGTTGCACCACTTGCTTGTAGACGTCCTGGCTGAGCTCACACTCACCCTGATCTACCTTGTTTCTGCCGAGGTAGTCGGCCATGACATTTCTACTCCGGCGACATACTGGGCCGATATGGCTGACAGATGACTCTCGGCCCAAGACAAGAGGCTTTCTGCCTCCTCCTCCAAGAGAAGGCTGCTTGTGTCACCCTGCCGATTGATGTAGGCCACTGCCGTAATGTTGTCTGAAAGAACTCTGACTGCTTTCCCGAGAACCCAATGCCGGAATGCTCCGACAGCCATGGTCACTGCCCTCAACTCCAATATGTTGATGGGCCACTGTGACTCCTGGACACTCCAGATTCCCTGGGCAAAGTGTCCCTCGCAGTGCACCCCCTAGCCTGACAGACTCGTGTAGGTCGTCACCTGCACCCACAGAGGTGTCTTGAGGGGCATTCCCCTCTCCAGATTTCCCAGAGAGAGCCACCACTGCAGAGATTCCTTGGTCGCTGCCGTGCATAAACCATTATTAAGAAGGGACCCAGGATATCAATGCTTGACCCAGTACAAGCATTGCGGAACCTGTGTCTTTTGGAGAAACTGCTAGGTATGTATGACCTAGATTGGCCACTGTTGGAAACAGGATACTGGGCTTGATGGACCTTGGTCTGACCCAGTATGGCATATCTTATGTTCTTATGTCATCGACAGAGGCTGCCTCTGATGGGCCCAGCACCACAGCAGGGACTGCTGGAGCGGCCGTATATGAGCCCTGGCCCAGGGTACTAGATCTAACGTTGCCGCCATGGTCCCCAGCACCTGCAGACAATGCCATGTTGAGGGCACCTTTCGAGCTTCAAACTCTCGTACTAGCCGGCGCAAGCTTCTCGCCCTCTGAGCTGGCAAGAATACCTTGCCCAAGAGCGTGCTGAACTGCGCCCCTAAATACTCGATCTCCTGAGTGGGCCCCAACCTGCTCTTTGCCAGATTGATCACCCACCCCAAACTTTGAAGGAGTGCTACTACTCTGACCATTGCCTTCACACTTTATCTCTTGGACTTGGCCCTGATCAACCAATCATCCAGATAAGGATGGACTAGAAAGCATAGTTACTCACCTGTAACAGGTGATCTCCGGGAACAGCAGGAATTTAGTCCTCACATATGGGTATTGTTGGTACCAATGGAGCCAGCACGGGAACGCCCCCCAGCGTCCAATTAGAAAGTTTTTGGGAGCATCCCACAGCGCCTGCATGCTGCTTTCCCGCCTTTCCCAACTGCCTCTCTCCAATTGAGTTTTAAAGCTGAGACAAAGAGAGAGAGGGAAAGAGAGACAGAGAAAAAGATACAACTCCTAGGGGAGGTGGGTGGGTTGTGAGTACTAAATTCCTGCTGTTCCCGGAGATCACCTGTTACAGGTGAGTAACTATGCTATCTCCAGGAACAAGCAGGAATGTCGTCTTCACATATGGGGACTCCCTAGCTTTAGATGCCAGGGAGAGACCCCAAAAGTTGTGTGTCCATGTGGAAGGGCTCCACTTCCCCCCATGGATCTCTGGCATCCTACCAGGGATGGTGGGTAGGAGTTGATTAGGTATGGAAAAGGTGTTGGAGAAAAGCCTGACCAAACAAGGCATCCCGGCGGGAGTCCTTGTCCAAGCAGTAATGGGCTGTGAAAGCATGAACCGAGGCCCAGGTAGCTGCTCGACAGATGTCGTCGATAGACACAGAGTGTAGGTGAGCCATTGAAGCTGCCATGGCTCTCACATTGTGAGCTGTGACATGGCACTCCAGAGGAAGATTCTTACTCTGATAGGTAAAGGAAATACACTGTGCAATCCAGTTGGACAGTGTTCTCTTGGAGACTGGAAGTCCCAAATGAGAAGGATCAAAAGCAACAAAGAGCTGAGAGGACTTTCTATGTTGCTGTGTTCTTTATAAGTAAACAGCTAAAACTCTTTTACAGTCCAAAGTATGCAGATTCCTTTCTGCATTTGATGCATGAAGCTTTGGAAAGAACACAGGCAGGTAGACTGCTTGGTTAAGATGAAAAGGCGAGAACACCTTTGGCATAAAGTGTGGATGAGTCCTAAGGACTACCTTGTCATGATGGAACCTTGTATAAGGTGGATCAGCTACTAGTGCTTGCAACTCACTGATGTCAAGTGCTGATGTGATTGCAATGAGAAAGATAACTTTCCAAGACAGGAATGTCAATGAGGTAGTAGCTAAGGGTTCGAAAGGTGGTTTCATGAGCTGACCAAGAACCAGGTTCAAGTCCCATGCCACCAGTGGTGGCCTAATGGGAGGCTTAGTAAGAAGAAGGCCTCTCATAAATCTTGCTATCAGAAGATGAGAGGAAATAGATTGTCCATTTAGAGGCTTGAAAGGAACTGCAATAGCACTCAAATGGACTCTTACTGAGTTAGTCTTAAGTCATGCATTGGATAAATGAAGAAGATACTCCAGTAATGATTCCAGAGGTATCGCAAGGGGGTTAAGACCCTTCTGCGAGCACCATATGGTAAACCTCTTCCACTTAAAAGCATAAGAGCGTCTTGTGGAAGGCTTCCTGGAAGCATAAAGGACATCCTTTACTTGCTGAGGGAGGTTAAGATCTAGGCCTTCAGCAACCAAGCTCTGAGATGCAGAGACTGGGAATTGGGATGCCATAGCATTCCGTCCTCCTGTGACAGGAGATCTGGAGCAGATCCTAACTGTAGGGAGGGGGCTGGAGAGAGATGTAGAAGCAGAGGGTACCACACTTGCCGCGGCCAATGTGGAGCTATGAGAATCATACGCCCTCTGTCTCTCTGAAGCTTGAACAGGGTTTTGGGAATTAGGGGAATGGGTGGAAAGGCATAAAGGAAGTCTTGCCCCCAGTGAAGGAGGAAAGCATCCCTGGCCTGAGAGCCCTGAGCCGGAATTCTGGAACAGAACCGGGGATGTCTGGCATTCAACGGACTTGCAAAGAGGTCTATGTCCGTGGTTCTCCAAATTTGAAAAAAACTTGACCACCTTTTATGCATGTAGAGACCATTCGTGTGGAAGCAGAACTCGACTGAGTGTCTGCCCAAGAGTTTTGTATGCCTGGAAGATACACTGCCAGGAGATGAATCTGATGTTCTCTGGCGAGGGCCCATAGTCGCAAAGCTTTGTTGCAAAGTGACAGAGAGCCTGTTCCCCCCTGCTTGTTCATGTAGAACATGGTTACTTGATTGTCCGTATGAATGAGGACTGTCTTGTAGCTGAGCAGGGTGTGGAACACTCGAAGAGCAAGGAAGACTGCTTTGAGCTCTAAGAGATTGATATGTAAATGAGTCTCCTGTAGAGTCCAAGTGCCTTGGGTGGAGAGGTCTTGCAGATGAGCTCCCCAACCCATTGGTGAAACATCTGTTATGAGAGTTGCCTGGGGTAAAGGTTGTTGAAATGGGGACCCCAGCAACAGGTTCTGAGTGGACTGCCACCATTGGAGAGACAAAATAAGGTGACTTGTGCTTGCTATTTTGTCCGACAGGCACCCTGATGCCTGGGTCCACTGAGTAGATAAAGTCCACTGAGCTGTTCTCATATGGAGGCGAGCATAAGGAACCACATGCACGGTAGATGCCATGTGGCCTAGTAGTTGTAGCATTTCTCGGGCAGTGAGAGGAGGTTTCAGCACTGCTTGAGAAGCTAAGTGCACCATGCGAAGGCAACGGGTCTGGGGAAGATAGGCCCTTGCCGTTTTGGTATCCAGCAAAGCTCCTATGAATTCTAGAGACTGAGTGGGAGTTAGACTGGATTTTGGAACGTTTATGACAAGACCCAAATACTGAAGGATACGCACTGTGCCTGGCCTCTGACTCTAATGGGGCTCGAATGAGCCAGTCATCTAAGTAGGGGAAGACGAATATCCCTAGAGTGCGGAGCCATGCATTTCGTGAACAATCTTGGTGCTGAAGCCAGGCCAAAAGGAAGCACCCTGTATTGGTAGTGCTTTCCTTGGAAAAGGAACCGAAGGAACTTCCCTGTGAGTCGGGTGGATGAGAACATGGATGTATGCATCCTTGAGATCTAGAGAACAAAGCCAATCCTGACTCTGAAGGTATGGCAGCAGAGTTCCTAAAGAAATCATCTTGAATTTCTCTTTGAACAGGAATTTGTTCAATTCTCTGGAGGTCCAAAATAGGTCTGTATCCCCCTGTTTTCTTTGGAATAAGGAAATAGGGGGAGTAAAACCCCATACTCTGTTGCTGAATGGGTACTTCTTCTATTGCCCCTTGGGCAAGAAGCATAGTGACCTCCTGACCTAACAGGTTGATGAGAGAGGTCTGAGAATTGAACTGTCTTACCATGGTGGAAGGGGGCATGCACAGGAAGTGCAGCTTATACCCCTCTCTTATAATGGAGTGTGTCCACTGCTCTGCTGTTATCTGCTCCCACCTGGGGGCAAAGTGACATAACCTTCCTGGAATGGTGGAAGGCTCTGGTCCATTCAGTGCCAGGAAGGCTAAGTTCTCTAGATGAAAGTCAAAGGCCTTGTGGAGGCTGAGACTGCTGAGACGGTTGAGGCTTAGCAGTCTTTGCTTTCTTTTGTTTGGGTGGTTGCTGACCTTTCCGGGTAGGCTGACCTGTAGAACGTCCCTTTTGGGAATAAGAGGGATAAAACCTCTTCCTTTTTGAGAAGAAAGGCTTTTTGAAAGACTTCTTTCTCGCAGGATCAGCTGTGGCTTTGGATAGCCTATCCAAAGTGGAGTTGTCAGCATCCAACTCATTGGCCTTTTCTTGCCAATCTTTGCCAAACAGGTTCTCACCAGTACAAGGAATATTGCCCAGTTTGTCTTGTACCCAGAGCTCCAAATCAGATGCCTGGAGCCAGGCAATTCTACGTGCACCTATGGCAACGGCAGAGGTTCTGCTTATGCACTCAAAACAGTCAAAAGCTGCACGGGTGACAAATTTAGAAACATCCTGGGCATGTTTGACCAATGTGAGAAAATCCTGTCTTTTATCCTCAGGAAGAAAAGGGCTCAAAACCTCTAAATCCCCTGTAACTTCCTTCAGGAACATTCCCATATATAAAATATAGGAACTGATCCTGGCAGAAAGCATGGAAGCTTGGAAAGTACGACATCCAAAAGCATCCAAAATTCTGCACTCGCGTCCTGGAGTATTAGAGGCATGTCTCTTTGCACTCCTGCTTCTTCTCATAGCTGATTCCACTACAATAGAGTGGTGAGGAAGCTGAGTCTTCTGGAAACCAGGACAAGGAGGGACTCGGTACATAGCATCCAGTCTACGAGAGTGAGGAGAGGTGGTAAGAGGCGTCTCCCACATTCTTAGCATGAGATCATGCAAGATCTCATGGATGGGTAGAGTAGCTGCCTCTTTAGGAGCTTTGGGATATTGTAAAATTTCCAACTCCTTTGCTCTGGGCTCTGATTCAGGAGCCACAGTAATGGACAGACCTCGAGCCACCTCCCTGATGAAGTCCTGAAAGGAAATATCCTCTGGAGGAGACATCCTGAGCTTAGGGGAGGAAGGCTCTTCTGGGAGACGTATTCCTGCATCAACAGAACTGTCAGAATCCTCAGATTCGTCTGAGGACTCGAAGTACCGTCTGTCCGGATACTCTTGAAGAGCCCGATACCCGTACCAACTTCAGTTGGTACCAGGAGTAATCGGTACCGGTAGGCATCGCATGACTGGGTGCCGGCAAAGCAGACACCGATGTCGATGCTATCGGTACCAGTGCCGATACCGGTACCGGTTGAACTGTCTGACGTGGTTCCAAGCGTGTCGATGCTGCAAGGAGAGCTGCCAGACTGCGCTCAATAGCCAGGAACCTCTGGTCTATCGACGCTGCCGATGCCTGGGTATCAGTACCAGAAGCAGCCGGTACCCCAGAGCATGGCACCAGTAGTTCTGCTGAGGTTGAGGCCTGGAGAACATCCTGGAGCCCCGATGTTGCTTTGGAAGCCGAAGCCTCCCACTGGGGCAATTTTGCCGGTACAGAACCCTCAAGGGCAACGCCAGAGGCATTTCGATGCTTAGAAGGAGATCTACCCTTTGAGGACCGGCTAGACTGATGTTTAGTTACCTGAGATCCATGGGAGGAAGACGAAGCCCTGGAAGACGTCCATGCCAAAGAGGCTGCATCGGAGGGAAAAAGGGCGCTGAGCTTAGCAGCTCGGTTTTGTCAACCCCTCTTGGACATCATGGCACAAGCCATACACTCGGAGATGGAGTGGTCAGGACCTAAACATTTAAGACATCAATCATGGGTGTCGGTGACAGAGATGGTACCGCCACACTTGGTGCACTTTGTGAAACCCAAAGCGGGTTGTTCCATAGTGGAGGAAATTTTGGGCCTAGGCCCAAAATGGCGCGTGCACCTGAAAAAAGTTTGGAAGAGAGAAATAGAATATATATAGAGAACCGGCGGTACCGGTATAGCGTCGAGGAAGGCAGACGCGACCACAAAAAAGAAAGAATAAGGAAAACATTTTCTGTGGTGACAGAACGACGACCTGCTGGCTCCGCAGAAAACGAAGAACTGGAGAGAGGCAGTTTGGAAAGGCGGGAAGGCAGCACGCAGGCGCTGTGGGATGCTCCCAAAAGCTTTCTAATTGGACTCTGGGGAACGTTCCCGCGCAGGCTCCGTCGGTACCGATGATACCCATATGTGAGGACTACATTCCTGCTTGCTCCTGGAGATTACCTTCTTTGCGTAGGGCCGCTGCCGCCACCACCACCATCACCATCGTGAAAGTGCATGGAGCAGTGGCCAAGCCAAACGGTAACGCCTGAAACTGAAAGTGACCCTGAGGCACCGCGAAGTGCAAAAACTGCTCATGAGCCTCTCTGATGGGAATATGCAAATATGCCTCGGTGAGGTCAAAAGAGTTCAGAAACTCCCCCTGCCTCACCGCCACAATCACCGACTTCAGAGTCTCCATCCAAAAGTGCAGAACCCGAAGGCACCGATTGATGCACTTGATGTCCAGAATTGGCCGCATGGAACCTTCCTTCTTTGGTACCACAAAGTAAATGGAGTACTGACCGCAGCCGCATTGCTCTTTTGGCACTGGAACGACTGCCCCCAAGTCTACCAACCTTGCAAGGGTTTCTGTTACTGCTGCGCGCTTTGCTAGAGTCTTGCAAGGCGACTTGACGAACGAGGGGAGGACAGGCCTTGCAAACTTTAGGGCATACCCGAACTGCATGACCTCCAAGACCCACTGGTTGGACATGACCCGGGCCCAGGCGGGAAGAACTGTCTCAGACGTCCTCCTATTGGCAGAATCCCCACTGCTTCACTTTGGTTTTCTCTGGCCAGAGGAAGCTGAAGAGGCCCCGAAACCTCTCCCTGCTCCTTAAAACCCCCTGAATCCCCGAGCCCTGGGAGGGAAACCGGCCCCTCTGGAAGGAGTTACGACGAGCCAGCCTCGTCCTACACTCTTCCCTCTGTTGAGAATGCCCCTGAGCTGCAAAGTGACCCTGTTTGGGCTTATCCTCCGGAAGCCTTTAGACTCCCCTAGGTCTTTCACCAACTTGTCCAAGTCCTCTCCAAAAAGCAACTTTCCCTTAAAGGGAAGCCTGCTAAAGCAGGCTTTGGAAGAAGCATCTGCCGCCCAGTTGCAGAGCCAAAGATACCGTCGAGCAGCCACCACAGAAGCCATGTTCTTTGACAAGCTTCTAATGAGGTCATATTGGCTATCTGCCAGATGCCTTTGGTGTTGGGCGGTATAAAAATTTTTAAAAAACATTTAATAAACATAGGCCGCTCCGGACTCGATTTGCACCGCATCCCCCAGCGGCCCTACCTGCGACTCCCCCGCCAATTGCAGCTCTTGGGACCACCGCAAGCAAGCTCAGGCCACCCAGGCCCCGCATACCGAAGCTTGAAGGGCCATAGCACTAATGTCGAAGGCTTGTTTCAGCAAAGTGTCCAACTTCCTGTCATGGACATCTTTCAGAACTGCACTACCCTCAACCGGGATGGTAGTCTTCTTGGTCACGGCCGAAACCACCATGTCCACTCTGGGCACCTTTAACAAGTCCTTTTCCACTTCCGGCAAAGGGTACAAGTGTGACAGAGCGCACTCCCCTTAGCCCGGCCTCCAGCTGATCCCACTCCTCTTGAATCATCTGCCGGACCACTATGTGAACTGGAAAAACTTTCCGAGACTTTCGGACTTCCTGAATTAACAGATCCTCCAGAGCATCCTCCTTCCCTTCTGCTCCTGTGGGAATGCTGAGCACCCTCAAAGATTCTCCAATTAACACCGATAACTCTTCACGGTGAAAAACCCTCACAATTCTCACCTGCTCTTCCAGAAACTCACCTTCCTCGAGCTCTTCATCTTCTCCCAATTCTCTATCCGATTCAAGCAACTCGGAATCAGGGGAAATGGGCTCTTCTTCCTCCGTTCTAGACCGCTTGGAGGGAATGCCAGCCTCCACCAGAGGCTTGTTCTCCGCCTCACGCTTACGAGGCCATCCCTAACCTTCTTGCTGATGCATGCAGGCGGCCTTGTGCAACAATAACACAAACTCTGCGGATAAACCACAGAGGCCTCCCTCCCCCGAGGAGGTACCAGGTTGTGGCTGTGAGGGTCCCTGCTGTCCTGAAGGTAAAGGCGGTAGCAATCCCTCCCCAGCTTCCCATGTCTCCATTGGCCCGGAAGCTGATGGAACCTGACTTTCACTGGACTGAAGTTCCTGCTTACAGAGGCTGCCTCCAGTGTGCAGCCCCTGCACACTCCAGTCTCAGACACCGCACCCCTGGGGCTCCCACAGACCAGGCACTGCTGACAAGCTGGCATTGCCAAAACCTAACAGCAATGAGCTAGCAATCTAACCCTAACAACTGTAATGTATATTTTTATATAACTGCCCAGATATATTTCTTTAACTATATCTATATAAAAACAGAACAATAAAATAAACCTAATATAGCTTTCCCCCCCCCCCCACCACTCCAAAACGGCAGATTGTGGTCCAGCAACACCTAGCCATTCTTCCTCCCCCAACGAAATACCCAATGCTCCAAAAAGCGCGCAAAGGCCACAGCGGGAAAACAACATCCTTTCTATCAGCTGTGCAGGCCCCGCCGAGCAGAAGCAGCCGCCGCCGCAGACCAAAGCCCGACTGTGTACCCCGCTGCCTTCTTACCTGCGTCTCCTGCAACCCCTCGCTCAGCGTCGGGGAGCGAGATCGCCACGGTCTTCCCGCCCTTGTGCTCAGCCATCCCTGGGGCTTCGGCAACGAGGTGGGAGACCGAAGAGGCGGCCCTTCACAGCGAGAACAACCGGCAGCACTGAATTCAGTCGGTCTCCACTGCAGCGAAAGAAAAAAAAAAAAAAAAAAACACTTGCTTTCTCTTTGTTTTATTATTTTTCTTTTTAACAACTCCAGGCCGAGTCGCTGCAAGCCTCCTCCAAAGGGGGGGGGGGGGCGCCCAAGACCAAATCTGACTAAACTCGACAGGAGGAAATAAAATCAAAGAAAAAAAAAAGGGTAAAATAAAACCAAAGACCCCTCCTAAAGATAATGTCTCTCCAGTAAGCTTTCCTGACCAGCTTACTGCTCACTCCAGCTGCTTGGAGACCGAGTATATACTGAGGCTGGTGGGTGGTGCCAGTGCTATATATATCCTGAGGTCATCAAAGATTGACATACTCAGTCTCCAAGCTGCAGGAAGAGGAGCACAACCCAGAATAAGGGACTGGACTGGAGAGACGATTAGGAACGCCCTTGTAATAACCTACATACTCCTCCACAGCTCCAGCCCGCAATACCTTCAGAACCTCCTGCAAAGACCTCTGGAAAATCGTCCCAGAAGCAGCTCTGCAAAAAACATGCTTGCTTTTTCCGCAAGAGTTAACCATAAGAACATAAGATATGCCATACTGGGTCAGACCAAGGTCCCTCAAGCCCAGTATTCTGTTTCCAACAGTGGCCAATCTAGGTCATACGTACCTAGCAGTTTCCCCAAGGGACACAGGTTCCACAATGCTTCCACAAGAACTCAAACAACTTGTGCACATGCCTTTTCTCTGTATGCACACAGCATCTAGAACTCACTCCTGCAGGACCTTCATATCTCCCCTGACCTCATAACCTTGCGCAAGTCCTTAAAAACCTTCATGTTTAAAGAACACTTTGCAGATATAGCTTGGCCTAAGCCCCCTATCACCCTCCTTCAGATGCTCCCAACTCTCTATCTAGCTGCCCGACATCCCATCCTACTAGATCTTTCCCTGCCCCCCAACCTCCTATTTTCCCCCCCAGTTCACTTTATCTCCCCACTCCCTGCCCCCATTAAGCTAATGTTACATTACAGCTATCTATTGCTCCTCATCTATAGCTTTAAGTTAAGATGTTCTATGTCATATTTAAGCTCATAATTATTCCATGTAATCCAAGTTCTATGTAATGTTGAGTTCAATTCCATGTAAAACACCTTGACCTTTGGAAAAGTGGTATATAAAACCAGCTAAATAAATAAAAGAAAAAAAAAGAAAAAAAAAAAAGAAAGAGGGTATACAAAGAGAATCCACCAAAAAATGAAAGAAAGGTGTAATTACACCTTACACTGTTAATTTTCTTTCCTTGAGTACCTCCAGTCCAGTCCAGATGCATGGGACCATGCACATCCACCAGAAGATGGAGACCGAGAACCACCAGCCCAATCTTTTTGGCATCATGGTACAAAGTGTCCTATGCTGCCTCTGTCTCACCAGTATTTCTCTAACAAAGCAGACTACGCCACTGGCGAATATTAAAATCATGAAAATAAACAAACATATACCATAAAGGATTTTCTACTACTACTACTACTACAAGACATACAGTGCTGCACAGACATAAGAGACAGTCCCTGCTCATCAGAGCTTACAATCTAGTCAAGACAGACAACACAGAAGATGTATACAGGGATACATCTAGGGGGAATGGTAAAGAAATACAAGGAGATTAGGTGAGTCAAGATCCGAAAGCGACAGCGAAGAGGTAGGTTTTCAGCCTGGATTTGAAAAGGGTCAGAGAAGGCGCTTAGCATATAGACTCAGGAAGTTTGGCCCAGGCATAAGGTGCAGCAAGGTGAAAGGAGCAAAGTCTTGAGTTAGCAATAGAAGAGAAGGGCACAGATAGAAGCAATTTGCCAGAAGAGCAGAGTTCCCGAGGGGGTGGTGTAGAGAGAGATAAGAGAAGGTAGGTAGTGAGGAGCTGCAGAGTGAATGCCCAGCATACTTACTGTAACACCTCCTCAGGCACCCCCCCCCCCAACAGGAGCCTTGCGGATTGAGGAATATACTCACTGCCCTCACAAGCACAGCTTCACCATGCTCCAGCCCAGACATGGAAACATGTAGCAACCAAAAGGGAGAAGATGGTTATGCCAGAAGAGGCCCCCCACAGTTATCCCACGAGTGAGAGCCACCACACCGCTGACAAGCAGTAAGGCCAGGAATGACACCCAGAATAATGGGCGAGTCCTGTACTGGATAGGAGAGGCTCAAAGAAAGAAAAATTAGGAGGTAAGGTCTAATTTCACCTTCCTCATCGTCCCTCCAGTCTAGTCCAGTCCAGACGCATGGGATGTAACAAAGCAATACCCCACAGCGGGGAGGGAAACCAACATTCCGGCTGAGAACATAATAATAATAATGGCTAGCCTAAGCACACCATATCAGTGAAATGGGAATATTATAACCCAGAGCTGGATTGCAAGGGACCCCCCTCTGATGGGGAAGAGCCTCTAGAGCCGCAGTCCTCATGACTGACCCTGGGATAGCGGAAGCCTGAGAACGACAAGATGTCCGAAAAACCTGTTGAA
Organism: Ichthyophis bannanicus; assembly: GCA_033557465.1. Lineage (NCBI taxonomy): Eukaryota > Metazoa > Chordata > Amphibia > Gymnophiona > Ichthyophiidae > Ichthyophis > Ichthyophis bannanicus. The sequence continues at coordinate 1,199,444,416 of CM066032.1, read as the reverse complement.
GGACTTACCCCCACTCCAGGCTCAGCAGACAAGGGCAAACCCTGCACAGGCCATTACCAGCCAAAAAAACCCACACATCAGACAGTCCGGTTTGCAGTGGTTTCAGCAGAGTCCAACTAGGACTTAAGGACAGATCAAATTCACAACTGAACTCCTAGTCCACACGGAAAAAGATGAATATGCTGGATTCCAAGTGAGGGAAAGATTACCCAAGTTAAATTTAACAACTAAGATTAGAAGTATGACAATCGGACGAGGTCCCAAGATGGCGGAGGAGTTGGACGCCGAATGAGAGGTGTGAGAGCCGGGCGTTTGAGTTGCTCTAATGGGGAAAAAGAGGAAAACAACGTGCAGCTAAACCCCCTGAAACCTCTTCACCTGCAGTTGGATCAACTCATTCCTCGATCCTGGCTTTTTTTTCCCCCTATGGCGGCGTCTGTGGCTTCGGAGGACCCATCGAATATTTCGGTGGATCTGAGCGAAGGGGTAGAGTTAAGCCCCATACAGAACTTGCCGCCGCAACCCAGGAGGAGTATTGGGGAGGGGCTGCTTGCAGGTGTGCCTCCAGTGTGTGGGAGCGTGGCTGCATTTGGGGGTGCCTCCCCGAAGCAGAATTCAAGCAGTCCCGTGGCTTTAGCTCCTGGAGGAGAGTTGTTGGAAGTTGCTGGAGCCAGCGGAGGGGTAGAGCCTGTGAGTACTGGCTCCCCTACAGTCTCGGTAACATCCGTGTTGTGCAGTTTGGAAAAGCCGGCAAAGGTAACTTTGGATAGCTTGTGGGACGCTATCTCCACTCTTCAAAAATCCCTGTTGCCTTTTGTGGTTGCTCTTTCTCAAGAACTCTCTGTTCTTAAGGTGCAGAGTGAGACATTGAACTCAAGTGTAGCGGAGCAAACCTCTAGAGTTTCACGACTTGAAACCCAAGTGGAAGAGCTTCAGGTCTTGAGTGGCACCCAGGCCAAGGATCGGATGATTATAGCTCAGCGTTTGGAGTTCCTGGATAATCAATTAAGGAGGAATAATTTGCGCTTTTTAAACTTTCCAAGATCTCCATTGTTGGATTCTGTGGGGCTGGTACGTAAGTACCTTACAGAGGTCCTCCTCATGCCCGCTGACACTTTGCCTCCTATTGTTCGAGCTCAGTATGTATCTATTTCCTCTAAAGAAGTGAGCAGAGGGAAGGGCCTTGTGGGGGACAGTTGAGCCAGCCCAGTTGGATCTGACTGAGTTTTTGGAAAGTTCCTTGGAGGTGGTGACCAGTCGTGCTACTCTGTTGGTGTCCTTCGCTTTTGAGTCTGATCAAAACTCTGTTCTGAGATTGTATTTCTTGAAAATGTCTGTTTCCCAATTTATGGGGTCAAAATTTTTTATATTTCCTGATTTATCAAGGGACACCCAAAGAAGGAGAGAATTCCTGGCATTGTGTCAGAGGTCTCTCGATTTGGGTGCACAATTTAAGTTAAAGTACCCGTGTAAATGTTTGGTATTATATAAATCAAAGCAATTTCTTTTTTTTGAACCCCAGCAATTGAGTTCTTTTCTTCAGGGTAAGGAGGGGTTGGGGGTTTGATTCTCGCACCGGCTGCCACATTTAACAGGATTGCTCCTATGGAAGGCTCTTTGGGTTGGGGTCTTCCTTATTGATTTTTTTTATTAGTATTTCTTTTTAGCTTGGGACCTTATTGTGATTATATAATATTGAGGTCTATGCCAGGTTGTTTGGATTTTCTTCTCTCTTTGTGTTTTGTATTATATCTGTATTCATATTCAGTATAATCTGGATTTGTATTGGAAATTTAATAAAGATTAAATTGAAAAAAAAAAAAGTACGACAATTAAGATGAACAAGGCCATATCCAGTAAAAAAGGGATAATTTCTTGATATAGCCAAAATAAATAAAATACAGTATTGTGCAGCTAAAATTATTACTGCAAGAATATTACCAACCAAAGTGCAGGGCTAGAAGAAAAAGAGAACAATTAACAGTTCCTCCTTGGAAAAAGCGCATTGAAGGAAAAATACAAATACAATCATTGTGTGCGGAGGCATCCCTGATAGATGAGTATCTAAAAGGATTAAGATAAAAGATATTGAGGAAAATCCAAAACATCAAGCAGAAGCATGCTGCATTAACAGAAGACTACCTGAAATGTCTATGTTCCAACAATAAATTGAAAGTGGCAGCAGAAGTGCTAAAACTGTGAAGATATGAAGAAAACAGAAAAGATAAATATGAAAATAAACCATTTAGAGAGAACCCAAAACAATTCTGCAGGGAATTGGGAAAGAGCATTAACATTGTAAAAGTATCACCAACTAAAGCCAAAACAGAAACTTACTAGATGGACCATACTGGTCTTTAATCTGCCATCATATATTATGTTACTATATGTATGTTACTTCTGGAGAAAACTATACGAGGACCCTATAGAGCACAATCAAGAAGCAGGATGGTTACCCAGCATATAGGAGCATTTAGAAAAAGCAAACATCAAATCATGGTTTAATGAATCGCATGAATGGGATATAGCCAAAGCTGGCTATAATCTATTCAGAAGAGACAGAGAAAGTGGAAAAGGAGGAGGAGTATCCTTGTATGTCAAAAGCAATATTAAAGCTACTGCAATGCAGGGGGCATGGGGAAAAGAAGAAGCGCTCTGGATTGTGTTGGAAAGAGCAGATGGCACCGTCATCCATACTGCTGTAATCTAAAGACCTCCGACTCAAATCGAAGAAATAGATAATGAATTGATTATAGATATTGCCAAGATAGCCACAAAGGGGGAAGTGATCATACTGGGTGACTTTAATCTACCCGATGTGGATTGGAGTACTCTTTCTGTGAATCTGGCAAGAAGCAAAAACAATTGTGGATGCTTTCCAAGATGCGTCACTTAAACAAATGGTCATGGAACCAACCAAGGAAAGCTAAACGCTGGATTTACTGCTCACCAATGGTGAGAGCGGGTAGAATGTCTGGGCGGGTGCCCCTGTGAGCAGCAGCGATCATCACACGGTGTGGTTTGAGATAAAAGCCAAGGTGCAGTCCAATCATAGCAAGCTCAAAGTACTAAACTTCAAAAACACTGACTTCAGTAGAATGGCCAAGTATCTGAAGGAGGAGTTGGCAGGGTGGGAGGAGATAAGGGAAGTAGAATTGAAATAGGCTAAACTAAAGGTGGCAATAAAAGGGGCAACAGATAAATATGTAAGGAAAGTAAATAAAAACAAGAGAAAGAAAGAAACCTATTTGGTTCTCCAAAGTAGTGGCTGCTCAAATAAAGGCAAAACAACAAAGCTTTCACAAAAGTCAAAAGCTCGCAAACAGAGGAACACAGAAAGGAATACAGGAGAAAACGAAAAGTAAAAAAGAGAAATAAGCAAAGCAAAATCAAAGGCAGAGATAAAGATGGCTAAAGATGTGAAGTGTGGTGACAAAACTTTCTTCAGGTATATTTGGGAGAGGAGGAAAATCAGAGATGGAATTGCAGGACTCAGAAGGGCTGGGAACATATTTGTGGAAAGTGACATTGAAAAAGCAAAATTGCTCAACAAATACTTCTGCTCTGTTTTTACTAAAGAAAATCCTGGAGAAGGACCATCTGTGACTCCCAAATATAAAAATGGGAATGAAGTAGATACCACACCATTCACTGAAGATGATGTGCTAGAACAACTTGCAAAGCGGAAAGTGAACAAGGCCATAGGACCGGATGGGATACATCCCAGGATACTGAAAGAGCTCAGAGGTTTTGCAGGGCCGTTAAAGGATGTTTTCAACAGATCCCTGGAAACAGGAGTAGTTCTTCAGGACTGGAGAAGGGCTGATGTGGTACCTCTTCACAAAAGTGGCAACAGGGAAGAAGTGACAAACTACAGGCCCGTGAGCCTTACCTCAGTGGCGGGAAAAGTGATGGAGGCTCTTCTAAAAGAGCGAATAGTGGACTTTCTCAAAACCAACAGGTTGCATGATCCGAGGCAACATGGTTTTACCAAAGGACGATCTTGCTAAACAAATCTGATTGAGTTCTTTGACTGGGTGACCAGAGAACTAGATCAGGGGCATGCGATGGATGTCATCAACTTGGATTTCAGCAAAGCCTTTGATACTGTTTCTCATAGGAGGTTTATCAATAAACTTGGTAGTCTGGGGATGAGTCCCAAGGTGGTGAAATGGATCAGAAATTGGTTGAGTGACAGATGACAGAAGGTGATGGTAAATGGAACTCTCGGATGAAAGGAAGGTGATTAGCTGGGTGCCCCAGGGTTCGGTCCTGTGCCCGGCACTGTTCAATGTATCTGTGAGTGATATTGCTGAAGGACTGAATGGAAAGTCTGTCTTTTTGCAGATGACATGAAAATTTGCAACACAGTGGACTCCCTTGAGGAAGTGGATAACATGAGGAAAGATCTACAAAAGCTGGAAGAATGGTCTAATGCTTGGCAGTTAAGATTTAATGCGAAGAAGTGCAGTGTCATGCACTTGGGAAGCAGAAATCCAGGTGAAATGTACGTGATAGGGGGAGAGAGATTGGTGTGCACAGACCAGGAGAAGGACTTTGGTGTGATTATTTCTGCGGATCTCAAGGTGGCAAAACAGTGCGACAAGGCGGTGGCAAAGGCCAGGAGGATGTTGGGCTGCATACAAAGAGGAATTACCAGCAGAAAGGAAGAGGTACTAATGCCACTGTATAAGTCACTGGTGAGGCCTCACTTGGAATACCGTGCTCAATTTTGGAGACCATATCTTGCAAAGGATATAAAAAGACTGGAAACTGTTCAGAGGAAGGCGACCAAAACGATTAGGAGCCTGCGTCACAAGCCTTATGAGAAGAGACTTGAAGACCTAAATATGTACACTCTGGAGGAGAGAAGGGATAGGGGAGATATGATTCAGACCTTTAAATACTTAAAGAGTATTAACGAACAAACAAACCTCTTCCAAAGATGGGGAAGCTGTAAAACTAGAGGGCATAACATGAAGCTAAAGGGGGTAAATTGAAAGGCAATGTCAGGAAATACTTTTTCATTGAAAGGGTGGTGGATGCTTGGAATGTCCTCCCGATGGAAGTGTTGGGGGCAAATACAGCGACAGAATTCAAAATGGCATGGGACACAGACACAGTGGATCCCTTTACAGCAACAGAATAAAATCAAAATAAACTTAACTAATTTCTCAACATCCAGGGGTGTCCTACACGGAGCAGTGGGTTCACCCCTAAAACAAAGACATGGGGAGGGGTGGCCTGCACATTGCGGCAGGTGCACCTACTCTTGCCATCTTACTGGGCAGACTAGATGGACCATACTGGTCTTTATCTGCCATCATTTACTATGTTACTATGTTAACCTATGGAATGGCCTGCAGTAACAATGAAAGAGCTGGAAAGCAGGTTAAAACGAGTCCCAAACTGGAAAAGCCCTGGCCCAGATGCAGTAACCAACCTTTAGCTCAAACAGTCAACATCGCTCCACCAAGATCTGGTGAACTGCAAAAATCAATTGTGCAAGCAGCCAGACTTAACACCACAATGGCTTACTACAAGAACATTTCTCCTTCCAAAGGGGTACCCAAGTAATATTCACCATAACTACAGACCAATAAATTTGTCTACCCACAATCTATAAGCTGTTCACTGCAATAGATACAGACAGAACATATGATCATATTGAATCCATGACCACAGAGCAGAAGGGCAAAAAGAAGGGAGCATATGGAACCAAGGACCAGTTAATTTTGAATAAGGCCATCATGGCCAGCGTCAAGAAAAGCAGAAATCTTAGTATAGCATGGCTTGATTATACAAAGCTGGATAGCATCCCCCATTCTTGGATAATAGATTGCCTTGAAACGTATAAAATAATCCTGGTTTGATAAGTGTATTAAGTTCACCTTGACAATGTGGCAAACCACACTCTTTTTGAAATATTAAGATGGTTAGTACATCATTCCCAACATCAAGATGCAGCTAGGAATATTTCAGAGAGATTCCTTGTCACTACTTCTGTTTTGCTTGGCCTTTAATCCAATGAGTACTCTCATCAACACTTTGGAATACAGATTTAGACTGAATCCTAAAGAAGGTAACAACCCAGAGGTAACATTCCATTTACTATTCACAGACAAACTGAACCTGTACAGTTCCAGTGACCAACAATTAGCAGAGCAACGCTGTGTAGTGAAAAGCTTTTCTGATGACATTTAGTCTTGACAAATGTGCTAAGGCACCATATTTTTCTAACTTGAAAACTTTTATTTACAACAAGACTCCAATAAGAAATCACAAGAAATAAAATTCATAACATCCACATTTAAACAAAAGAAAATACAAAACATGTTTCGTAGCCCCATCACAGAAAGACTGGATTGCAACAAGAACTGAAGCTAGGAAACCCTCCTCAAAAACAGACAGAAGTAAAAAAATAAAGCAAATCACAATCCATATCAGCAAATGTAAAGATTTGGTGGGGCAATATGGGATGATTAAAGATGACAAATACTCTGGTGAATTTAGGTTGAGTACTTTGTGGGTTAATATTAGGACTACATATTAAATGTGTTCCGCAACTGGTAACCAGTGAAGCAGTTAGAAGGGAAGGGATGGCACATGGTCCTGCCTCCTGGTATGAGAGAGGATGCGTATGGCAGTATTTTAGATCGACTGTAGTCTCCTTAGTTCACAGTTGGGCAAACCTGCGTTAAGTGGTGTTACAAGCACAATTGCGCTAAAAACTTCTAGAAAGGGAACAGAGATTTTCTGCGTGGGCTCCATCAGTTGATGTCATCCATAAGCCAGTGCTTATCCTGCTGTCCACAGAGAACACTTGCTATAAGTGTGTAACTGCGTTATCCACTAATGGGGAAAAAATAAAAATTCCAATGTCTGCCAAACATTTACAATGTGAATTAAGGAGCATAACTACTAAAGCACAGTTACTTACCTGTAACAGGTGATCTCTGGGAACAGCAGGAATTAGTCCTCACATATAGGGTACGTCGGTACCGACGGAGCCCGTGCGGGAAAGCTCCCCAGCTTCTTAGAATAGAAGCTTTTGGGGCCTCCCACTGCACATGCGCACTGCCTTCCCGCCTTCCTGAACAGCTCTCCTCAGTTTCGAGTTTATAGCTGAGTCAACAGAGAGAGGACAGGAAGATAGATAGATAAAAGATACAACTCCTAGGGGAGGTGGGTGGGTTGTGAGGACTAATTCCTGCTGTTCCCAGAGATCACCTGTTACAGGTAAGTAACTGTGCTATCTCCAGGAACAAGCAGGAATAAGTCCTCACATATGGGGACTCCCTAGCTTAGATGCATGGGATCCCCTGTAAAGGTTCGCCATCTTCGTATGGATCTCAGGCATCCATTCTGGGAAGGTGGGCAGGAGTTGTTTAGGAATGGAACAGGTGCTTGAGGACAGCCTGGCCAAACAAGGCATCCCGGCGGGAGTCCTTGTCCAAACAGTAATGGGCTGTGAAGGTATGAACCGAGGCCCAGGTAGCGGCTCGACAGATCTGATCTATGGAAACAGAGTGCAGATGAGCCATAGAAGTTGCCATGGCCCTCACATTGTGAGCAGTGACATGGCCTTCCAGAGAAATGTTTTTGCTCTGGTAAGCAAAAGAAATACACTGAGTAATCCAATTGGAAAGTGTACGCTTGGAGACTGGAAGTCCCAAATGGGAAGGATCAAAGGCCACAAAAAGTTGAGAAGACTTTCGATGTGGCTGAGTCCTATTAAGGTAAAAAGCGAGAGCTCTTTTACAATCCAGAGTATGAAGGTTCCTCTCTGCATTGGATGCATGAGGAGCTGGAAAAAAGACAGGTAGATATACCTCTTGATTAAGATGAAAAGGCGAGACCACTTTAGGCATAAAGTGGGGATTCGTCCTAAGGACCACCTTATCATGATGAAATCTTGTGTAAGGTGGATTAGCCACTAAAGCCTGCAGCTCACTGATGCGGCGAGCCGAAGTGACTGCAATGAGGAAGATGACCTTCCAGGAAAGAAATTTCAAGGAGGTGGAAAACATTGGCTCAAAAGGTGGCTTCATAAGTTGACCGAGCACTAGATTCAAATCCCATGCGACCGGGGGTGGTCTGATGGGAGGTTTAGTGAGAGTCAGGCCTCTCATGAATCTTGCAACAAGAGGATGAGAGGAGATAGGTTGTCCATTTATATGTTTCAAGGATGCTGCAATAGCACTTAAATGGACTCTTACCGAATTCGTCTTGAGGCCTGCATTGGATAGATGCAGGAGATAATCAAGAAGAGAATTCAAAGGAAGTGCCAGAGGGTCAAGACCCTGCTGAGCACACCAAATGGAAAAACGTTTCCATTTGAAAGCATAGGAACGCCTGGTAGAGGGTTTCCTAGAGGCAGAAAGGATATCTTTCACTGGTTGGGAAAGATGAAAGTCTTGAAGGCTTAAGCCTTCAGTAACCAAGCACTGAGGTGAAGGGATTTGGGGTTTGGGTGCCACAAAGTCCCCTCCTCCTGAGACAGGAGGTCTGGCGCAGCTCCCAGATCCAAGTAGGATCCCTGGGAGAGCTGTAGAAGTAGAGGGAACCACACTTGGCGTGGCCAGCGTGGAGCTATGAGGATCATAGTTCCATGATCCCTCTGGAGTTTGAACAGAGTCTTGGGAATCAAAGGAATGGGTGGAAAGGCATATAGGAATGCCTGATTCCAATTCAGGAGAAAGGCGTCCGTGGCCTGAGCTCCCTGACACGGAGTTCTGGAACAGAACCGGGGAAGTTTGGCATTCCACGGACTTGCAAAGAGGTCTATGTCCGGGGTCCCCCATTCCTGAAAGATTCGGTTTATTTGGTCCAAATGTAGGGACCATTCGTGTGGCAGCAGAACTCGACTGAGCCTGTCTGCCCGAGAGTTTTGAACTCCTGGGAGATACACTGCTAGCAGGTGAATCTGATGCTCTCTGGCGAAGGCCCATAGTCTTAGAGCTTCGTTGCAAAGCGACAGAGAGCCCGTCCCTCCTTGTTTGTTTATGTAAAACATGGCCACCTGATTGTCCGTCTGAACTAGGACAGTCAGGTTGGCTAGGAGGGAGTGGAAGACCTTGAGGGCAAGGTAAATTGCTCGCAGTTCCAGAAGATTGATATGAAGGGTGGTCTCCTGTAGAGACCAAGTGCCCTGAGTGGAGAGAGTTTGCAGATGGGCTCCCCACCCTGTTTGGGAGGCATCTGTTGTGAGGGTTGCTTGGGGTAGCAATGGTTGAAATGGAGCCCCCAACAACAGATTCTTGGTGGAAGTCCACCAGTGGAGGGACCAAAACAGACGATCGGAGGTTTGTATTTGGTCTGAGAGCGCTCCTGACGCCTGAGTCCACTGAGTGGCCAGGGTCCATTGAGCTGCTCTCATATGAAGACGAGCATAGGGCACCACATGCACTGTGGAGGCCATATGACCCAGTGGGCGTAGCATTTCCCTGGCTGTCAAGTGAGTGCTGGACTGAGCTTGGGAGGCCAAACTCAGGAGGCGCTGGCCTCGAACATGTGGAAGGTAGGCCCTTGCAGTGATGGTGTCCAACTGGGCCCCTATGAATTCTAGAGATTGAGTAGGGATGAGTTGGGACTTGGGAAGGTTTACTACCAGTCCCAGATACTGCAAAAGGCTCCTTGTGTGGTCCAGGGAAATCTGGGCCTGTGACTGAGTTGGAGCTCGGATGAGCCAGTCGTCCAGATATGGGAAGACAAAGATTCCCATGCCTCTTAGAAATGCGGCTACGACTGCCATGCATTTTGTGAATACTCTTGGAGCAGAGGCTAGACCGAAGGGGAGTACTCTGTATTGGAAATGTTTTCCCTGAAACAGAAAGCGAAGATACTTTCTGTGGGATGGATGGATGAGTATATGTGTATACGCATCCTGTAGGTCTAGAGAACAAAGCCAGTCCTGACCCTGGAGGTAAGGAAGGAGAATGCCGAGAGACAGCATTTTGAATTTCTCCTTGAAGAGAAATTTGTTCAATTCTCTCAGATCTAGGATTGGTCTGAATCCCCCTGTCTTCTTTGGAATGAGAAAATAAGGGGAGTAGAAACCGGACCCTTGTTGAGGAAGAGGAACCTCTTCTATGGCCCCTTGGGCAAGAAGAGAGGAAACCTCTTGACCCAACAGGGTTAGGAGAGATGGGGGAGAATTGAATGGTCTCACCATATGATGGGGAGGAAGGCTGGAGAAATGAAGTTTGTAACCCTCTCGAATGATAGAGAGGGTCCATTGTTCTGTTGTGATTTGTTCCCATCTGGGAGCAAAGTGAACCAACCTTCCGGGTATGGTGAGAGGTTCTGGTTGTGTTAGAACCAGAAGTGGCAAGTTCCCTAGGAGCAAGTCAAAACCCCTGAGGGGTTGGAGCCTGCTGAGCTACAGTAGCTGCTGCAGGCTTAGCTCGTGCTTGTTTGGATTGCTGACGCTTAGCAGTATAGCGAGGTTGAGAAGACTGCTGGCCAGTATTTGAAGCAACTCTGGCCTTCTTATAGTAAGGCCTTTTAAAAGACTTTTTCTTAGTAGGAATTGAAGTGGACTTTGAAAGTCTTTCCAAGGTGGCATTTTCAGCATCCATCTGGGTGGCTTTGATTTGCCACTCTTCCCCAAATAAGTTCTCACCTGTACAGGGCAGATTCCGTAAGCCATCTAGAACCCAAGGTTCCAGATCAGAGGCCTGGAGCCAAGCAAGACGTCGGGCTGCAATAGCAATGCCCGAAGCCCTACTGGCTCCCTCAAAGGAATCATATGCTGCCCTATTAGAGAACTTAGAAACCTCTAAGAGTTGTTTCACTAGGGAAAGGAATCCCTGCTTTTTATCCTCAGGGATAAAGGGGGCAAAATGCCGCACCTTTTTGGCAAGTTCCTCCAGGAACATGCCCATATAGAGACTGTAGGAATTAATCCTGGCTATAAGCATACTAGCCTGGAAAATTTTCCTACCAAAAGAGTCCAAAGTCTTACATTCCCGTCCTGGAGGGGTGGAAGAGTGCCTTTTGGTACTCCTAATCTTCTTCATTGCAGACTTCACCACAATAGAGTGGTGAGGCAATTGAGTCTTTTGGAAACCAGGAGAAGGAGGGACCCTATACATGGTGTCCAACCTACGGGAATAAGGAGACAAAGTCAAAGGATTCTCCCAGAAATCCATCAGTTGTTCTTGAAGGATTTCATGGATAGGCAGGGTAACTGCCTCCTTAGGGGCCTTTGAGTATCCCAAAATATCCAGTTTTTTGGTTCTGGGTTCCTTTTCAGAGGATGTGGTAATAGAAAGGGCTGTAGCCATATCTAAAACAAAGTCCTGGAAGGACAAATCCTCTGGAGGGGACATTCTCCTTTTAGGAGAAGAGGGCTCCTCAGGTAAGTTGAGTGAAAACTCAGCAGAATCATCAGAGGAGTGAAAATCCTCAGAGGAATCGGTGCTTTCCTCTAACGCACGATACGCGTACCGATCGGTATCGATATCGGGCGTATCGGGTATGGAACCGGTATGGAGCGAAAGCCCATACGGTACTGACTTGCGTTTAGAGGTGGACGGCCTCGATACCGGCATGGCGGACGATACCGGTATCGGGCCCGGAACCGCTGAAAGCGGAACCAATGGCGTTGCAGCTTTAATGAAAGCCATGACGGCCTGCTGCATGGACTGTACAGTATCGCCCATGGACGCCATAGCTGCCTGGATGTCGGTACCGGAGTGACCCGGTACCCCAGAGCAGGCTAACAGGTGATCTGTCGAGGCCGTAGCATCGATATCAACCTGAGACCCCTGAATTGGCGTTTTTGGAAGTTGGACTTCCCGCCGGGGTTGTTTGGCTGGGGCAGGGTCCTCAAGTTCTAAGCTAAGAGCCTCTCGATGCTTTGAAGGAGATTTGCTCTTTGAGGACTTGCCCACAGAAGGTTTGGTTACCTGAGATCCATCCGGAGAAGAAGACCTGGATGACTGTGATGCTGTATTCTAATTTTTTAAAGAAAGAAAGAAAAGACCGGCGATACCGGTATCGGTATGGGGAAGGCAGGTACGCGGTCTAAAGAAACAAATAAAATAACAATTTCTTCAGCGGTGACAGGAACACGACCTGCTGGCTCCGCGGAAAAAGAGAAACTGAGGAGAGCTGTTCAGGAAGGCGGGAAGGCAGTGCGCATGTGCAGTGGGAGGCCCCAAAAGCTTCTATTCTAAGAAGCTGGGGAGCTTTCCCGCACGGGCTCCGTCGGTACCGACGTACCCATATGTGAGGACTTATTCCTGCTTGTTCCTGGAGATAGGAACACGACCTGCTGGCTCCACGGAAAAAGAGAAACTGAGGAGAGCTGTTCAGGAAGGCGGGAAGGCAGTGCGCATGTGCAGTGGGAGGCCCCAAAAGCTTCTATTCTAAGAAGCTGGGGAGCTTTCCCGCACGGGCTCCGTCGGTACCGACGTACCCTATATGTGAGGACTTATTCCTGCTTGTTCCTGGAGATAGTAGGCTAACAGTTAGCATGGGGTTTAGAGTGCGTAAAAACAGCGCAACACTACAGTAACCATTACCATGCACTAAAAATGCTAGCACAGTAAAAAAAAATCCCACATTAACAGCTTAGCATTCAATTGAATGCGCAGGTTGGAGTAGACAGTGGACTATGCCTGAGCGGCGGCAAGTGCACCCATATTAATGCCACCACTAACTGGCCATGAACCCCACCAAAGGTATGGGATGGCCACACCTCCCGCACTCATTTTAGCATTAAATGTGCGCCAAGATCAGTAATAGTAAACATGGCCCTAAATGCGCTAAAATCAGAACACCGTGCATATTTTTTCTTCTATGTTGTCATCAAACTTCTAGAAATAAAATCAAGCATGTAGCAAGCCACTGCAGCAAACCAGTCAATGCGCATCGCAGTCTATTTCTCATCATTAACAGTGAAGCAGTGCAAAAGTAGTCCCACTCCAGGCCAGCAGCGCCCTTGTGAGAAAGTAAAAAACATTGTTAATTATTCCGGATAGGTTTCAAACTATGTCAGCTACCACCCTACATGTGCCACAAGCAATGTGCAAGCAACACAAAAGATAAAGCTAAAATAACTTGTTTGTCGGATGCTGCATCATCAAACGGGAAAGAAGGAGTACCTGCACCTGCCACACATCTGCAACGCAAACGGCAATAAAAGCCGAGCCTTCGCCTTGGTGAATCCTCTTAGGGTATCACGGACACAACCCCACCAAAATCAATAATCCCTAATAGGAGCTCTTACCCTCCACCGTGCTGCAAACGGCCGGCTTGTCTGCTGAAGAGGCCGCAGCACTTAGTCCAGCAAAGCCCCATCGCATGCTGAGCGCCGCCGGCCTCTCTCCTCTCAGGGATGATCCCGCTGGCACGTGCCGATCCGCACGCGCCACCCGCCCAATGGCTGCAGCCAAGACCCCGCGGGCCGCTGCCGCTTCTGTTCCTGCCGTCTTTAGTCTTGCACTCTTTCCCTTCATGCCTCTGAGAAGAACACCTCCATCGCCGCAACCACTCCAACAAGCTCCAAGAGATTCTTTCCGCTTCCTCGCACCTGACACCACAGGCCCCACCTCCTTCCCTCTCAACACAAAATCTCTACAGGTGGAGGGCTGATTAAGGGCGTGGTTAGGACTGTGGCGTTTAGAGAATGACGTCCAGGGACTGCCAGTGCTGAGCTTTGCTCGATTACTCTCGCGCTTAGTTCGGAAGTAACGAAAGAACGTCACTTCCTTTTGATGGGGTCCACTAGCTGCGGGAGAGTGTAGTAATGGTCTGCTGCTGTTTCGCTGAGCGAAGCGAACAGCATCGTTTTTCTGAGGCTCGGTATGAGTGTTGCACATTGGTTGTTAGGTGGATTTCAAAGCAGGCATATAACAAATGCAGCTTGTCCCTGCGAGAAGCTGGAGCGTGGTGGGGACGTTACTGTACTAGTCTACCTATGATGAAATTTCTGATTAGGGCACTTGTTTTTTTTCTAAGAAAGCAAGCGCCTCTAACTCGGCCGCGATATATAGGTATGCTGCCGAGAAATACCACTGATGCTCACGACGGACTCAACGGTGAGCTAGGTAAAACGCGGATTCAGTACACACCACATTCCCTCTTAATCGCGGAAGCTTTTCGGTAGAACCGAACCCCTTTTTACTAACTTCCTGGAGAGAGGAGCCGGAGGCGATCCCTCGCCACCTCCTGACTGACTGCAGAAAGTGCACTCCAGTACATTAATTTACCCTGTGCATGACATACACATGTGGGGCTTTTTATGATGGGGTACTCTAAGAAAGAGCTCCTGAGCCTTTATTATCTTATGGCACACTTTTTGAGTTTGTTCAATTCTCGGGGCACACCAAACACGATTTTGCATGATCCTCACTCTCCCTCCCACTAGCAGAAGAGGAACAGCATTTTTCTCTGATATGTGCCTGTCGGTAAAGGCATGCACAGGAAAGAAGCACTGTCCTTCTGCTACCAGGGGAGGCAAAGTGGGGAGTGAGGCTACCTGATTTCCTGTGCTAGTACTAAGCAAACAGTTCATTTTAGAAAGCAGAAGGCTTTTCTCTGGGGCGCTGGTCAGTACAAATGGGGTAACACCCTCATGAACCCATCCCTATAGGCACATCAGGGACTTTCCAGAAGACCACTAACCATTTTAATAGCCACTCTCTGCACGGACTCTAACCTGTTTATAACCTTTTGAAGATGCGGTCTCCAGAATTGCACACCACATTCCAAATGAGGTTGCACCAAAAACTTATACAGAGGCATTATCACCTCCTTTCTTCTGCTGGCCATTCCTCTCCCTATGCAACCAAGCCGCCTCCTAGCTTTTGCCATCTTCTTCTCTACCTGTTTAGTTACTTTAAGAGGGAGGAGTGGCCTAGTGGTTGGGGCAAGGTACCTCAGGCCAGAAGGTGAGGGGTTCAAATCTCACTAGAGGACAGCAACCTTGGGCTGGAAGGACTGGGGTTTCCAGTCCCACAGGTGCTCCTTGTGGTCTTGGGCAAGCCACTTAACCCTTCATTGCCCATGTTCCCTGTAAAATAGTTATCTTCAAGTTATAATGCCCTGTTCAATTTAATTTCAGTTTGTTCAATGTAAACCACCTTAATATCATGAAAGACAGTATATAAGAAATGTTAAATAAGATCACCAGATACAATCACACCCAGGTCCCACTCTTCTTTTGTGGACAGAAGTACTTCACCCCCTATATTGTATCACTCCCTTGGATTGCTGCAGCCTAAATGCATGACCTTGCATTTATTTATTTAAACTTATTTCTATATTGCCTTTCTATAATTCAAAGCGGTTCACAATTAACAAATGTGTAACAAGGGCCTGATCAGCACACTGTTTTATGTGAAACAGGAACAGTAAACAGTACAACATAGTTTAATATCAGTTATCTAATTATGGTTCTGCTGGTTATATTGGTTATCCTCTGTACAGATTAAAGAATTATCTGTGTCATTAGAGTGCATTTTAAGGTGGCTGGGTTTCTGAGTGCATATCAGCGCTGTATTCATTCAGAAAAAGGTATGTTTTGAGCTTCTTTCTGAATTCCAAATATTCTGTAATTTTTCTTAGTGCTGGTGATAGGGCGTTCCAAAATGTGGGGGTAAATAATGAAAAGGCTCGGTTGCAGGTGGACTGCTTACTCTTGATCTTCTGGGTAGGAATCTGTAGGATGTTAAGGGTGGAGGTTCTTCTGGACCGCTCAGTTTTGGATTTGGCAATGAGAGGCAGAAGGCAGCTTGCAGATTCGCTGTGTAGGATTTTAAATGTTATGGTGAGGGCTTTGAATTTAATTCTGGCTGTCATAGAATGCCAGGGAAACTGTGTATAAGCAGATGGGTTCCTGAGATTATCCATGCGGCCATGTTCTGGGTCAATCGCAATCTGTGGAGGGTGTGTTTGGGGAGGCCTTGATAAATGATGTTGCAATAGTCTAGGAGAGGTGTAACTAGAGCCTGGCAAGACGATATGGAATAGGTCTGTAGAGAGAAAGGGGTGGAACTTCCTCAGGGTTTTTAGCTTTTGGTAGATGGTGGATGATATTCTCTTTATATGTGCTTGGAAAGTTAGGCTGCTGGTTGAGTGTTATGCAAAGGTATTTAATCTCAGATTTGACTCTGATTTCTGAGTCGTCTAGTCTCATTGTTTGTGGAGAACAGAAGGTTGGGTCGATGGTTACATATAAGGCTTCTGTCTTCTCAATGTTGATGCATAAATTGTGTCGAGTGAGCCATTCCTTTGCATCTTTAAAACAATTTTGGAGGCTGGTGATATCAGGGGAGAGGAGATTTATAAGTGTGAAGATCATTAGCTGCCAAATTCTAGACCATTTTCAAGCTTAGATCCCTCATGTTATCTATACCGTCCTGGGTGTCTACTGTAGTGCAGAGTTTGGTATCATCTGTAAAGAGGCAAAACTTACCCAACTGCCCTTCTGCAATATTACTAACAAAGATGTTAAAAAAAGAATCAGACCAAGGACAGATCCCTGTGGCACACCACTGCTAACCTCCTTCTCCTTGGAATGAATTCATTTACCTATACCCTCTGTCGCCTCCCATTCTGCCAAGAGCAGTGCGTTGTCTGATTTCTTGAATGCTTGTCATTTCTTTTTCGATTATTGATCCAAGCAGGTTAAAGTTCTCCACTATTTCAATTTCTTCTCCATCCATAATGAACTTATTGATTGTGCCAGTTGTCAGGATCTTTGTCGTCTTAATGTTAAGGTGCAGGTTCATTTTAAGACTGTTCTTTGGAGAAGCAAGTGTTTCAGATAGTCTTCACTTTCAGCCAGTATTGTGGTATCATCAGTATAGCAAAAACTGTTGATGAGTCTTGCACTAATCTTCACACCTCAGTTGTCTGTATATAGTCCTACTTCTCTGATGATTTGTTCTATATATTAATTAAACAGGTAAGAGGAAAGCATGCAACCTTGTTGTACACCTTTGCTGATTTTAAACCATTCTGTTTATCCTTGTTCTATTAGTTCTCTTGCACAACTTTTACATTGATTAAGAAGCAACAGTTCGATCAGGTGTTCTGGTATACCCATGCTTCGTAATGTGGCTCAGAGTTTCTCATGGTTTACACAGTCAAAAACCTTGCTTTAATCAATAAAAGGTACCAAAAAAGGAGCTAAGGATCCGCACAATATAGAAGAAAACAAAAAAGCGGAGCCTGGACTGGTATAATAAACCTTGTTTATTGCGCCCCAACGCGTTTCGGCCACCGGCCTTCTTCAGGGGGTCTTAGAGAACACACCTTAGTAGGATCAAATTGAATGTTATCCCGGAATGAACCTACGGGATACTGACGGCAAGAGCCAGCGTACTGTGCTATTGCACTGTTAACTAACGGAGTTAGTTAACAGTGCAATAGCACAGTACGCTGGCTCTTGCCGTCAGTATCCCGTAGGTTCATTCCGGGATAACATTCAATTTGATCCTACTAAGGTGTGTTCTCTAAGACCCCCTGAAGAAGGCCGGTGGCCGAAACGCGTTGGGGCGCAATAAACAAGGTTTATTATACCAGTCCAGGCTCCGCTTTTTTGTTTTAATCAATAAAATACATATAGATATCCTTTTGGTATTCTTTTGTCTTTTCAAGGATCCATCTCACATCTGCAATGATGTGTCTTTCCTCGCCCTTTCCTGAACCCTGCTTGCACTTTAGACAGTCCTTGTTCCGGGTTTGGTTGCAGTCGCTGCTGAATGATCTTGAGTAAAATCTTGTAGGCATGTGGGATCAGAACAATTGTGTGATAATTTCCACAATCAGTTAGATAACCTTTCTTCAGTACTGGTATAAACACAGATCTTTTCCAATCAGTTGGCCATGATTTTCTGGAAGAGCCTTGTAAGTACGATAACAGCTGCATCTGATTGCTGTAATACTTCAGTGGGAATGCCATAGACGCCCAGTGCTTTATTTGATAATGCTTTCAACGCTGCTTCGACTATTTCTTTCATCACCAGTGGTTCCTGATCATAAGGTACAGGTTGAAGCGGCTATTAGTTTTTGATCTTTATGGTATACAGTACTGTATGCCTTAGAGTCAGTGCTGACACCTGGTGACCCAGCACTGACTCTATTCTTTCCACTTTTTCTTGATATACAGAGTCATTAAACCATAAAGATCAAGTGGACCTACAGCCGCTTCAGCCTGTATCTTATGATCAGGAACCATTGGTGATGAAAAAAAGAAGTAGAAGCAACATTGAAAGCACCTTTTCATTGCCTGCTAAAATTGCCCCAAGGGCTTCATGTATCAATGAAAGAACCCTATATATGAGTACTGGCATCTTTTTTTGCTAGGAAAAATGCACTGTACACATCTATGTATAATCGCATGAACGTAGGTGACATCAAGTGATCACTATCAACTTAAAATATTTAGTCATTCATACCTACCTCAGAATGCAGCTTTTGGAACGACACCATCAGAAGGCTACCATTACATTTCATGATCTCTGAAATCAAAATCAAGTTGGAAATTAAGCAGAATGTAAATATTTAGCCATCTCTTGCACATCAATTAGCCACCTTATACACCAGCGATAGAACATATTGCTGTGAAATGCTAAGATACCTTTTTCCCCTGTGATGGTGATCTCCAGATCCTCTGGATTTCTTTAAAGATATTACTACTACTACTACTAAGCATTTATAAAGCGCTACCAGGCGCATGCAGCACTGTACAATGAAAACACAAAAAGAGAGTCCCTGCTCAAAAGAGCTTACAATCTAAAAAGACAAAGCAAGAAAAGGAGAAGAAAAAAGATAAGAACAAGGGCAAAGAGACAAGAGCAGGAGAGACAGGACAAAGGAAAGAGGTACATAAGAACATAAGATATGCCATACTGGGTCAGACCAAGGTCCATCAAGCCCAGTATTCTGTTTCCAACAGTGGCCAATCTAGGTCATACGTACCTAGCAGTTTCCCCAAGGGACACAGGTTCCACAATGCTTGTATTGCTTCAAGCATTGATATCCTGGGTCCCTTCTTAATAATGGTTTATGGACCTTTCCTCCAGGAACTTGTCCAAACCTTTTTTAAACCCAGTTACACTAACAGCCTTTACTACATCCTCCGGTAACAAATTCCAGAGTTTGATTACACGTTGAGTGAAAAAATATTTTCTTTTATTAGTCTTAAATAGTTTATCCTGTAGCTTCATTGCATGTCCCCTAGTCTTTCTATATTCTGATAAGGTAAACAATCGATCTACGTTTACCCGTTCCACTCCGTTCATTAATTTATAGACTTCTATCATATCTCCCCTCAGCCGTCTCTTTTCCAGGTTAAAGAGCCCTAACCTTTTTAGCCTTTCTTCATAGGAGTATCCTTCCATCCCCTTTACCATTTTGGTGGCTCTTCTCTGAACCTTTTCTAAAATCGCTATATCCTTTTTAAGATACGGCGACCAGAATTGCACACAATATTCAAGGTGCGGTCTCACCATGGAACAATATAAAGGCATTATAATATCTTTTGTTTTATTTTCCATTCCTTTCCTTATCATAGCTAGCATTCTATTTGCTCTCTTGGCCGCCGCTGCACACTGGGCCGAGGGTTTTAACATGGTATCCACAATGACGCCTAAATCTTTTTCCTGGGTGGTGGTTCCTAATGTGGAACCTTGCATTGTGTAACCGTAGTTTGGGTTGTTCTTCCCTAGGTGCATAACCTTGCACTTGTCCACATTAAATTTCATCTGCCATTTTGATGCCCAGTCTTCCAATTTATCAAGATCCTCTTGCAATTTTCCACAATCCTCTTGGGTTTTAACAACTTTAAATAGTTTTGTGTCATCTGCAAATTTGACAACCTCACTCGTTATTCCACTTTCCAGGTCATTTATGAATATGTCAAAAAGCAGCGGACCCAGCACAGATCCCTGGGGTACACCACTATTCACCTTTCTCCATTGGGAAAATTGGCCATTTAGCCCTACCCTCTGCTTTCTATCTTTTAACCAGTTCCTGATCCACAATAGTACACTGCCTCCTAACCCATGACTCTTTAGTTT
This sequence comes from Ichthyophis bannanicus, assembly GCA_033557465.1. NCBI lineage: Eukaryota > Metazoa > Chordata > Amphibia > Gymnophiona > Ichthyophiidae > Ichthyophis > Ichthyophis bannanicus. The sequence continues at coordinate 1,199,424,380 of CM066032.1, read as the reverse complement.
TGCCAAACGTCTCTGATGAGGGACCTTGTCAAAGGCTTTCTGAAAGTCCAGATACACAATATCAACCGACTTACCATTGTCCACCTGATTATTCACTCCTTCAAAAAAACATAACAGATTAGTAAGACAAGATCTTCCTTGTCTAAAGCCATGTTGGCTGTCTCCCATTAGGTCATGACTATCTACATGCTGAGTAATTTTATTCTTTATGATGGTTTCTACCATTTTTCCCGGTACTGATGTCAGGCTTACCGGTCTGTAGTTTGCCGGATCACCCCTGGAACCCTTTTTAAAAATTGGTGTTACATTGGCGATCCTCCAATCTTCAGGTATTAGAGATGATTTTAATGATAGTTCACAGATTACTAATAGCAGGTCTGCAATCTCATATTTCAGTTCTTTCAACACCCTTGGATGTATACCATCCGGCCCAGGTGATTTGCTACTCTTCAGTTTATCTAATAGTTGTAATACATCTTCCCGATGTATCGATATTTCCTTCAATTCTTCTGCACCTTTAAATACCACTTCAGTCATGGGTAACATCCCTACATCTTCCTCATTAAAGACTGAAGCAAAGAATTCATTCAATCTCTCCGCTATCGCCTTCTCGCCTCTTAGTGCTCCTTTAACCCCTTTATCATCTAATGGACCAACTGACTCTCTCACAGGTTTTTTGCTACGAATGTACTTGAAAAGGTCTTTACTTCGCGTTTTTGCTTCCCCAGCAAGCTTCTTCTCAAATTCTCCCTTTGCCTGCCTTATCAATGCCTTGCATTTGACTTGCCAGTGCTTGTGCTGTTTCCAGGTTTCGTCGTTTGGCTGTTTTTTCCATTTCCTGAAAGATGCTTTTTTGGCAACAACAGCCTCTCTGACCTCACCTTTAAACCATGCTGGCAGTTTTTTGGATTTCCTTCCACTTTTCTTAAAGCGTGGAATACAGCTGGTCTGGGCTTCCAAGATAGTATTTTTCAACAACAGCCAAGCCTGATGTACGTCTTTAACCTTTGCAACTGCTCCTTTTAGTTTTTTCGTAACTGTTTTCCTCATTTTATCATAGTCTCCCTTTCCAAAGTTAAAAGGTAGTACTGTGGATTTCCTTACTATCCCTCCTCCACTAATTAAATCAAAGGCGATCATGCTATGATCACTATTGCCAAGTGGCCCCAACAACCTTATCTCTTGCACTAGATCTGGTGTTCCACTAAGGACTAGGTCTAATATGGCTTCCCCTCTGGTCGGTAAGAACAAGTGTAAGAGGAAGAAAGAAAGGTGAAATAAAAGAGGGGAAGGAAAGAGAACAGCAAAATCAAGAGCCAAAGGCAGAGGCGAAAAGATGAGCATTTAACTTGAGTTGCAAGAGGAGCAAAGAAGATGCCTGACGTATAGACAAAGTAAGTTTATTCCAAGCGTAGGGAGCAGCAAGGTGAAAAGAGCGGACTCTGGAGTTGGCAATAGAGGAGAAGGGCATAGCAAGAAGCAACTGGGAAGAACCGAGTACACGAGGGGGGAAATAGGTACTGAGGAGCCACAGAGTGTCCCTGATGTAAGAAGGCACATTGGTTGCAGCAGGTTGTAGAAACAGATCACAAAATTGTGAAAGAGGTTCTAAAATCGAGCCCCTACAGGACACAATTGGACGTCCCGGAGGGTTAAGCAACGATTTATGAATCTTTGGCACCAGGTAAAAAGTCGGCGTTTTCGGATGTTGATTAATAAGAAAATCAGACTCCTGTCTTGTTAACCAATTATTCATAAATGCCTGAGACACGAGATCCCGTATGTTGTGTAGAAGCTCCGTTGTGGGGTCAGAAATAGGAGCGCAATGTTTACGGTTACCAAGATGTAAAGACATTTTAGTATCATACTGCTCCTTAGAGAGAACCACTGTAGCACCACCCTTATCAGCACGTCGAATGACCAAAGTAGAGGTAGACAACTGCTTTATAGCTTTAAAATGATCTCGTGACAAATTACTGTAGGGAAAGGTGTTTGTAGATTCAAATTGTGAAAGACATTTCAGAACCAAATCTTGATATGTAGAAATGGCTGCTTCAATTTGGCCGGGTGGTTGCCATTTAGAGGGGTTCTTAACCAAAGAGATTTGAGAATCCCCAGCAGAGTTGGAAAAAATGGTGAATCACCCGTAATTTACGAAAAAATCTATGAAGTGCCACCCTCATCTCAAACCCGTCATATCTAGGCGAAGGAACGTAAGACAAACCCAAATCCAGAACAAACAATTGATCCTTTGAAAGAACTTGCCCCGAAAGATTCACAACTGACGACCCCTGGTCTTGGATCGGGTGTCCGGGCCCTCGAGAAAATCCTGATGGCTAGACCCCCTAGGCTGTTTGAATCTACAAACACCTTTCCCTACAGTAATTTGTCACGAGATCATTTTAAAGCTATAAAGCAGTTGTCTATCTCTACTTTGGTTATTCGACGTGCTGATAAGGGTGATGCTACAGTGGTTCTCTCTAAGGAGCAGTATGATACTGAAATGTCTTTACATCTTGGTAACCGTAAACATTACGCTCCTATTTCTGACCCCACAACAGAGCTTCTACACAACATATGGGATCTCGTGTCTCAGGCATTTATGAATAATTGGTTAACAAGACAGGAGTCTGATTTTCTTATTAATCAACATCCGAAAACGCTGACTTTTTACCTGGTGCCAAAGATTCATAAATTGTTGCTTAACCCTCCGGGACGTCCAATTGTGTCCTGTAGGGGCTCGATTTTAGAACCTCTTTCACAATTTTGTGATCTGTTTCTACAACCTGCTGCAACCAATGTGCCTTCTTACATCAGGGACACTGGGGATTTTTTGGATCACTTGGCTACATGTACAGCAGTTTCTACCTACACTTACCTAGTGTCCTTGGATGTTCAATCTTTATACACTAATATTGATCAGCGGGAGGTATTAGCAAGATTGGCATCATATCCGTTGACTTTACCGGATCGTATCCCGAGGCAATTTATCCTAGATCTCTTAAATTTGGTGTTGAATAACAATTTTTTTGTCTATATCTCCAGATCTATGGGATTGCCATGGGTGCCACGTTATATATGGGTTGGTTTGAGGAAGCATTTATTTATTCCCACCCATTATATACACTAATCCCTTTTTGGCGGCGTTTTTTAGATGATGTTTTCTTTTTATGGACTGGTACAAAAGAGGACTTAGATGAGTTCTTACGGTCTTTAAATTCCTTTAAAGAAAACATACAGTTCACTGCACAAATTGAGACCCGGAAAATTCAGTTTTTGGACATTACTGTGGAATTAACAGAAATGGGTTTTCAGACCTCTCTGTACCGAAAACCGGTTCAACGTAACACTCTTCTACGATATGACAGCTTTCACCCACCTGCACTCAAACGGAGGCTACCGTTTGGTCAATTCTTACGCCTCCGTCGGAATTGTACTCATTTTGCTGATTTTAAAATGCATGCGCATGATTTGAGTACTCGATTGCTGATGAGGGGTTATCCACGACAGGTAGTTCGGCTGGCGTACAAACGGGCGGGCCTGTCATGTTCATAGAGAATGGCTTTTATTTGGTTCAGCTCCAAAATCCCCACAAGAGAACATCACAGGGGTTTTTCCTTATATGAAAGGCTCTTCCAAGATAGTGGGCATTTTACACCACTATTGGCCCATTTTAGGTCTACATGCCTGTTTTAGGAAAAAATTGCAAATAGCTTATTCCCGAAAATCCAATCTACGAGACATGATAGTGCACACTACGGCAGTTATTGACCGCCCTATTGCTTTTCATGATCCAGCAGGACATTTCCCTTGTGGCGACTGCATTTTTTGCTCAAACACCATTTCGGGCTTGTCGTGGCTGGACACTCACACTCAAATTATACATCAAACCCGTTGGAGAACTAGCTGCACCTCGTCTTTTGTGGTGTATTTGATCCTCTGTCCTTGCAATCTTTATTATGTGGGACGGACGTCCAGACCTTTCAAGGTCCGGTTGGGCGAACATGCTTCTAGACTGCGCACCAAATCGACATCAGCCCCGATGGTGGCTCATTGTTTAACTAGTTCCCACACTTTTGAGATGCTTTATTGGCAAATTTTGGACTTTGTACCATCGAACCCCCGGGGGGGGAAATCGTCTTCAAGCTTTGCAATATTTGGAACAGAGATGGATTATTCGCTTAGACACGGTGCATCCACGGGGTTTAAATCAACAGGTTGATTGGCATACACTTTTATAATCCTTTTTGTGTCTTCAGACCTTGGGGGGCAGTCTCTGTTCAGTGATTCTTCCCCTTTTAGCTCTGACAGGCTCTCCGGATTGTCAATCTTATTAAGAGATCAAGATCAGCTGTGCTTACGTTGTGGACGCCACAGAATAAAAAACCGTTCTTCTCAGAGATTAGCTATGAAGCATTCTGGCTGCCGAGCAGTGTTTTGACCTGATGCAGGGGTAGTACGGGAATTACCCCGAAACGTGCCACGTCGTGTTTCTGGCACTGCTGTTTGAATGGAAGCGGCCTTTGCTCTACAATTTCAGCTAAGTGAATGCTGTTTTTCTTAAATTAATGATTAAAAAGGAAAGGCCACAGCGGTGGGAGGGATTTCTCCTCTCTAATGGGCTGGCTGTTCCGACAAAAAAATTTTTCTTTGTTTGGATGGTGTTTTTGACCTGGTTTTGATTTTTGGATATATTTTGTACTGGGTTCTGGTATTAGTTGGTGTTTTGTATTTTAGAGGAAAGGCAGGATAGGCACGATATGATAGAGACCTTTAAGTACCTCCATGGCATAAATGCATAGGAGGGTCTCTTTCAATTGAAGGTAAGCTCTGCTATGAGGGGACATAGGATGAGAGTGAAAAGGGATAGACTTAGGAGTAATATGCGGAAATATTTTGTTACGGAAAGAGTGGTAGATGTGTGGAATAGTCTCCCAGTGGAGGTGGTGGACATGAGAACAGTATCTGAATTCAAAAAAGCATGGGACAAATACAGAGGATCTCTAAAGGTAAAAGGGGGACTATTGTAGTTGTATTGGAAGGGCAGACTAGATAGGTCATGTGGTCTTTTTCTGCTATCATGTTTCTATGATCTTTCTGTTTCAAGACTTGCAGTGGTGAGTTCAGCACAAACTTCCTGCACTGCACAACTCGAGCTCTTTATAGAGAGCTGATCGTGATAGAATGAGGAAGCAGAGCATTTTCAGTGCTGCATGGCAGTAATGGTGAGAGATGTGGGGTGATGGCTGGGTGTGGGGCTATGAGAGAGACAGACAAACACACACTGGGTGATGGCTGTGGGGGGATATGTGAGAGAAACACTAGGTGAAGGTAGCGTGCAGGGGCTATGGGAGATTTTTTTTTTTTGCTTCACATATTACCAAGCTATGGTGATATGTGAAACAAAAGGAAGTTGCTGCAGCTATAAAGAGTCACCAATATGCTGCCGACAACATACTCATTGCATCTGATGGGAAGGGGAAGAGGAGAAGGCAGAGGAGAAGGCTCAGCTGCCTTCTGTTGGCACTGATTTATTAAGCTCTTTTCCCATAGAAAAGAGGTAAACAGTAAATCAAGCCCTTAATAAAAGGAGCTACGATACACTTTTTTGGAGGGAGGGGGAAAGACAGCGTGACTCAGATCTTTATGGCCAGCTCCTAAATTTTTATGTTGGCTCCTAGTTCCCAAGAAAATTTGTCAAGGCCTGATCTACACCTTCCTGGATGTCTACCCTATTGCAGATTTTGTTATCCTCTGCTAAGTGACAAACCTTACCTGCCTTCCACAATATCACTTAGAAAAATTTAAAAAAAAAGAAAGAATCAGACCAAGGATGGATCCCCATGGCACATCACTGATAACATCCTTCTCCTAAGAAGGAACTTTTTACCTGTATGATATGCTCAAAAAATAAATTCTTCAAATGTTCTCAACTATCAAATTATGTTCAACTGTTGTTGCTGTCTTGATTGTCCTGTCATACAAATTTCCAGGGCATCCTTCCAGTCCAGTCCAGACAGTGCATTTACTCACCTGTAGCAAGTGTTGTCCGGGAATAGCAGGAATCAGTCCTCACATATGGGTGATGTCATTGACTGAGCTTTTGTAGTGTCCTCCACACATGTGTGCCAGTCTTCCTGCCCAAAGAAGCCATCTTACCTCAGTATGATGAAATAGCTTAATGAAGCCCAAAATGAAAACTCCGTGGGGAGGAGGGAGGCTTGTGAGGACTGATTCCTGCTGATCCCGGAGAACACCTTCTGCAGGTGAGTAATTATGCTTTCTCTGGGACCAAGCAGGACGTCAGCCCTCATATATGGGACCTCCCTAGCTATAGGCTACCGAAAATACCCTATAGAAAAGACTGGATGAGTGCATAGCACCACTCTATTTTTGTAGAATCTGGTATAAGGTGAGTGTACTACAAGCACCTGCAGCTCACTGATTCTTCTCACTGAAGTAAGTGCCACCAAAAAAATGGCCTTCCAGGTGAGGAACCTAAGCAGACAGGTGACCAACTGCTCAAAGGGTGCCGAGACAGCAGCTGTCCCATGATGACATTGCGATCATATGCCACTGGAGGTGGTTGAATAGGGGGACGAGAAAGCAGAAGGCCCCGCTTAAAGCCTCCTATGAGTGGGTGAACAAAAATGGGCCGGTCATCAGTGTTGCAGTGATATGCTGCAAGAGCACTTGGGTGCACCCTGAGAAAGTTAGACTTCAGTCCTGAGTTAGAAAGGTGAAGCAAGTAGGTCAGCACCATCTACACCTGGGGTCTCAAACACGCGGCCCGCGAGAGAGCTTTGTGCGGCCCGCGACGGAGGGAAACAATTAAAAAAAAACCCTGGCTTCTGCTGCTGCCGCCATGGCAGCAGCAGAATCAACTGTCAATTTTTTTTTAAAAAACTGGCTTCTGCTGCTGCAGCCGTGGCAGCAGCAGAATCAGCTGTCCCGCGGCCGCTTCCCCTCTGTCCGGAAGAGCCCTGAGTCTGCTCCATCAGCAGCAGGCTTTTCAAGCCGCGAAGAGAGTATTTCCCTCTCGCGCGGCTTGAAAAGTTAATACGCTTAAGCCGTGCGAGAGGGAAATACTCTCTTCGCGGCTTGAAAAGCCCGCCGCTGATGGAGCAGACTCAGGGCTCTTCCGGGCAGAGGGGAAGGGGCCGCGGGATAGCTGAGTCTGTCGCTGCCACGGCTGCAGCAGCAGAAGCCAGTTTTTTTAAAATTGACAGTTGATTCTGCCGCTGCCACGGTGGCAGCAGCAGCAGAAGCCAGGGTTTTTCTTAATTTTTATTTTATTTACTTGGGCTGATGGGGGGGGTTAGGACTGGAAATGGGCTGATGGGGGTTAGGGCTGGAGGTGGGCTGATTGGTGGGTTAGGACTGATAATGGGCTATGGGGGGGCTAAGAATGAAAATGGGGTGATGGGAGTGTTAGGACTGGAAGTGGGCTGTTGGGCTTAGGACTGGTAATGGGCTATGGGGGGGCTAGAAATGGTAATGGACTGGGGGGGTTGCTAGGACTGGAAATGGGCTTAGTGGGGGGGGGGGAGCTAGGACAGGAAATGGGCTGATGGTGGGGCTAGGATAGGACTGGAAATGGGCTGATGCGGGGACTAGAAGGGAGCGGATGCTGGGTGGGGCTGGAACTAGAAGGGAGCTGATGTTGGGGGAGGGTTAGAATGGGATGGGTCTGGGAGAGTGAAATGGAGAGGGGAACAATATTTTGTGTGGGAGGGAAGAAAAATCTACAATTGGCCGGGTATTGGGAGAGTAAGTGGTGATTGAGGATGGAGAGGTAAAATTTGAGTGGATGAAATAGGAATGAAGAAGGAGCAAAAGGAGAAAGATTAGTATGTTAAAGCAGATGTAGAGAGAGAATGGAAAAAAAACTAGAAGAGAGAAGAAAGGACAAATGGACAGCAGATGATGGAGAGTTAGCAGAAGACACGAAGAAACCAGAAGAAAGTGGCTGGAACAATTGCAACTGAAAAAAATGCACAAAAGGTAGAAAAATATCTATTTTGAATTTATTAACTGGAATATGTCAGCTCTGGGAAATGTGCATCATTAACATCTGTGCTTTGTATGGTAACATTATGCAAATATTTATGCAAATGAGGCCCCGCATCTTATGCGGCCCGCGGGTTACTTTACAAGTCCTCATTTGGCCCTCAAAGCAATTTGAGTTTGAGACCCCTGATCTACACCGAGGAAGTAAAAGGGTTGAGTGATTGGTCCGCACATCATACATGAAAATCTGTGCCACTTGAAGGCATATGCCCTCAAGGCGGAATCCTTACGAGATCCCAGGAGAATGTTCTTGACATCCAGGGGTAGATAGAATTCTACCAGCGCTACCCACTCAGCAGCAAAGCCATGAGCGAGAAGAAGCGGAGGTTGGGGTGCAGGATGAGGCCCTCCTCCTGTGAACGATGATCCGGGGCACAGCTCAGGCAAAAGGGTGATGCTCAAGACAGCTGTAGTAACAAGGGGTACCACAGGTGCCAGGACCACCGTGAGGCAATGTGTATCAAGGAGACCCTGTCTGCTTGGACCTTGAAGAGAGTCATGGCCACCAGGGGAGTCTTGGGTAAGTGTAGAGGAGGCACTCGTTCCAATCCAGGAGAAAGTCACTGGATGCCATCCAACTGGGACAGGACATCCTTAAGCAAAATAGCAGTAGTTGGGCATTGAGAAGAGATGCAAAAAGGTCTATGGTGGGGTACCACACATCTGAAGGCGGACTACCTGGGGGTTCTGAGCCCACTTGTGCGGTTGCAGGATTCTGCTGAGTTTGTCCACTAAGGCATTGTCCTCTCCCAGGAGATGCACTGCCCAGAAAAGCATCTGATGCTTCACAGCAAATCTCCAGAGCCAGACTGTCTCCCAACAGAAGAGGAACAAGCCTGTGACCCCTGTTGATGTAGAACATCACTACTTGGTCGCTAGTTTGTATGAGAATGACCTGGATGGCCAGCTGTGCCTGGAAGGCTCGCAAAGCATTGGCAGTAGCTCTGAGGTCAGAGAAGCTGTTGTTGCCAAAAAGCATCTTTCAGGAAATGGAAAAAAGAGCCAAATGACGAAACCTGGAAACAGCACAAGCACTGGCAAGTTAAATGCAAGGCATTGATAAGGCAGGCAAAGGGAGAATTTGAGAAGAAGCTTGCTGCAGAAGCAAAAACGCGTAATAAAGACATTCGTAGCAAAAAACCTGTGAGAGTCAGTTGGTCCATTAGATGATAGAGGGGTTAAAGGGGCACTAAGAGGCGACAAGGCGATAGCGAGAGACTGAATGAATTCTTTGCTTCGGTCTTTACTGAGGAAGATGTAGGGATGTTACCCATGACTGAAGTGGTATTTAAAGGTGCGGAAGAATTATAGGAAATATTGATACATTGGGAAGATGTATTACAACTATTAGATAAACTGAAGAGTAGCAAATCACCTGGGCCGGATGATATACATCCAAGGGTGTTAAAAGAACTGAAATATGAGATTGCAGACCTGCTATTAGTAATCTGTGAACTATCATTAAAATCATCTGCAATACCTGAAGATTGGAGGATGGCAAATGTAACACCACTTTTTAAAAAGGGTTCCGGGGTGATCCGGGAAACTACAGACCGGTGAGCCTGACGTCAGTACCGGGAAAAATGGTAGAAACCATCATAAAGAACAAAATTGCTGAACATGTAGATAGTCATGGCTTAATGGGAGACAGCCAACATGGCTTTAGACAAGGAAGATCTTGTCTTTTTTGAAGGTGTGAATAAACAGGTAGACAAAGGTGAGTCAGTTGATATAGTGTATTTGGACTTTCAGAAAGCCTTTGACAAGGTCCCTCATCAGAGACTTTTGGCAAAACTAAAGAGTCATGGGATAGGAGGCACTATACTATTGTGGATCAGGAACTGGTTAAAAGAAATCAGAGGGTAGGGTTAAATGGCCAATTTTCCCAATGGAGAAAGGTGAAAAGTGGTGAACCCCAGGGATCTGTGCTGGGTCCGCTGCTTTTTGACATATTCATAGATGACCTGGAAAAGGGAATAACGAGTAAGGTTATCAAATTTGCAGATGACACAAAACTATTTAAAGTTGTTAAAGCCCAAGAGGATTGTGGAAAATTGCAAGAGGATCTTGATAAATTGGAAGACTGGGCATTAAAATGGCAGATGAAATTTAATGTGGACAAGTGCAAAGTTATGCACCCAGGGAAGAACAACCCAAACTATGGTTACACGATGCAAGGTTCCACATTAGGAACCACCACCTAGGAAAAAGATTTAGGCGTCATTGTGGATAACATGTTAAAACCCTCTGCTCAGTGTGCAGCGGCAGCCAAGAGAGCAAATAGGATGCTAGGTATTGTGATAAGGAAGCTTATCATAGCTCAGGAAGGAGCTATAGTAAAGGTGAAGTGACTCTGAACAAGCAACCTGTCAGTTCTGGTAGAAATAAGAAAACAGAATTTTGCCATAAAAGACTACCAGTCCCAGAATGCACCAGGTTTCCAACAGCCATTAGAGGAGCTGAAGTGGGGAAACGTGTGTTCAATCAGGAGGGCTATGAGGTAATTCCCAAGCACTCATCTCAAAGGGCAGGGCCTGATTCAGCACAGCTGTGCTGGGCTAAGGTGGAGCACTCATCTAAGCAGAATAAAGGTAGAGTTTATTCTACAGAGAATCATCCTCAGTTTCATCTGGGAGATCCTCAGAATCAGCTTGGATATCCTCATCTTCATCCTCAGATTCAGCTTGGACATCTTCATCATCCGGAGGATCATCAGAAGCAGAAGCCAGAACGGACGGACAGAGAGGGCAAGAAACCCTTTGGAAGAAAGAAGAGAAAAGCATTTGGGAGGTCTAAAGGAGTCCAGAGCAGTATGTATACTGGAAGACATTCAAAAGGCCAGCGTACACCATTGGACTGGGGAAAGCCAGAGGAATGGTGCTGCAGAGCTAGGAATCTCCAGACGGTACCTGTGAGGGAGACGGCTGCACGTGGAAGGGACCCTAAGACCCGTGCCAGAAGGTATGTGAAGAGAGATCCAGTGTCCAGGGATCTGGATTGGAAGGCTGGACATAAGAACTGGACTACATACTGGCCAGGCTATTTAGAGAGGAACTCTAACAGCAGTGGAAGCTCAGGTATGAACACTGATCTATGCCCTAGCTATACCCTTGAAAGACAGCAGGGAAACAAGTATTCTCCTGAAAGTGCTCCATTGAGAAATTCCTCTGTGCCAATCCATGATTTTGAACCCATGATTGTTGAAGAAGGGGGAGAGGTCTTAGATACAGGCTGTGAATACATGGATTGCTCACTGTCTAAACTCCTTTGGTAATTTACTGTTACTAAGTACAACAACCATCACAAAGAAATACAAACTTGTTCTTTAAATCTACTCAGAAAAGCTCCTGAGTAGGATTTGAGCCACGCAGTAGAAAGCAAGCCAGCTAAGGGGTTTCAGCTGGGTAACTGCTAGCAATTGAGCCTTACCTAATTGCTTGTGAGCTCTGAGGAAATCACTTCTGAGTCTATATATGAAGATATAAGAAGTTAACCTGAAAAGAACAGTTTTTCCTTACTTTGTGGGTTTTGTTTGTTGATTAAAGCACTGCTAAGAAAATATTAGCTAGAGCCTACAGAAAAGACCAGTTTGTTACCAACCAGGTCTTTATTCTTTTGATTTGATTGCCTGACAAGTTCAACTGTTGTTTTCCTGATTTTGTTTCTTCTAAGTTTAACACTGAAAACAAGTATCCTGTTTTATGTGCTACCAAGCATATCTGTGTTGGGAGAAATAACCCCATAAATAAATATCTTATTGGCTTTACACTCAAGCACAACTAATTATTGTGAGCGGCTGTGTCTGGTGTGAATGGACTGCATTTCCCACAATCCCTTGCAAATCATATTGATATATGCCTTTGCCAAGACTGTGAACATTCTCACCCAGGCATCCGTCTGACAAATGGCGTAGTTTTTCGGATTGCTTTTGCGCAAAGGGATTTACTTGCTAAGGATTACAACTCAAGTCTGAAGGAAAAGACAGTTCAAGCTTAAAAGCTGAAAGAAAAGATTTTCCCTCAACTGCACTTTGGAGGAGAGGTGGCTGTTCCAAGTAGCTGTTCCAGGAAGAAAAGACCCTGTGCAGAGCTGGATTCATCACTGGCATAAGGTAACAAGTACCTGGGCATGTCTAGTGGTGGATGGGAGTAAGGCACAGGGGTAATTGAACAAAAAAAGTAGAAAAAAACACCTCTGTTTGGAAGGTGGTGCACTGGGGGTTTTTTGTGTTTTCTTGCAGGGATCAAGATGGATCTGAGGGAGATGGCTAGCTGGATGGCAGCCCAGTTTAGCAGGCAACAGGAGCTAGCACAGCAGGCTCAGGACACTGCTATGAAAGCCTTAATGGACCAGCAGAAGCCAGTGCTTGATCTGGTGCAAGCCCTAGTTAAACTGCAGAACCAAAGTGGACCAGATGCAAGACCAGCAGTAAATACTGGTACACCACATGTGGACAGTGTGAGACTCAATCAGGGAATTGGGGCATTTAGTTTTGGGAAGCTAACTCCAGATGATAATGTTGATGATTTTCTAGAGTCTTTTGAGAGAGTGGCACAAGCATTAGCATGGCCAGAGACCCAGTGGGCAGTAAGGCTGGCAGCCTCATTAACTGGAGAGGCGCTTGCAGCTTATAGAGCAATGCCAGCAGCCCAGGCTTTGAATTATAAGGATGTAAAGGCTGCTATTAGAGATCGCCTAGGGTTGTCTATTTCAGAGTATAGGCGAATGTTTAGAGCTACTACATTAAGAGTGGGTGAAACACCCAGGGCTCTGAGTCAGAGAATCAGAGGATTAGCTGTAAAATGTTTGGAGCCTGAGCAAAAGACGGTAGAAATGTTATTAGACATTATTATGCTTGAACAATTTATGTCTGCTGTGCCTAAAGATTTGCACACTTTCCTTATACAGCAAAATTGCCAAAATCTTGGAGAGGCAACCATGCTAGCAGAGAAATTCTTGGAAGCCACGCAGGCTTGCCATAGAATGGGTGGCCCTCTGAAGATTGGTGCAGAGGCAAGCTGTGCTGTATCAGAAAAGAAAATAGTTAAAAATGTTTCTGAAAACAAATATATTGTGCCAAACCAGATGACACAGTGGAGTAGAAAGAAATGTTTCAAGTGTGGAAAATGGGGACATTTAGAAAAGGGATGCCAGACACACACTAGCCTAATGGGTGTGGATTTAAAACAGCCCAAAGAAGGATTTCTTTTGATGGTTGATGTGCAAGGAATTACCACAAATGCTTTGTTAGACTCTGGGGCAGACCAGAGTATGATGTCAAAAAGGCTTTGGAAGAGAATAGAGGCCCAAGAAGGATTTGTGCCTAGAACCCCTGAAAGCCAAGTTCACATCAGATGAATTCATGGTGCTGCAACATCATATCCCACCTATAGGATAAAGGTTAAGTGCCTGGGGGAACAAGAGGAAGTCCTGTTAGCAGTGGTGCCTAGGCTACCCTTTGATTTGGTTCTAGGAAAGGACTGGCCAAGATTTAAGCAGGGTCTAGTGGAAGGACTAGGAAAGAAGGAGGGAGAAGGAATAATGGAAATAGCTCCCGGGCCTTTCTTTGGAAGTCCTCAGTCCCTAGCTAAAAAGATGGTTAAGCTTCCAGAAGGCCAAACTATAGGTAATAAGAGGGGCCTTGTATCCACCCGCTCGCAGGCTAAGGTAGAGAGCCAGCAAAAGGAGGAGGGGGAGCAGGCAGAGTTATTAGGAGACTTACCCTCTCATGATGATTTAATAACCCCATCATCTGGTAAAGTAAGAAAGTTGAAAGCACAAAAGCGGCGTGAGAGACTTTGCAGAGCACAGGGTAGGGCTGAGATGTTAGCTGGTCAAAGTTTACCCTGGGTGACAGCTGAGTTAGTGGCAAAGTTTCCTAACTTTCCACAAGAGCAGCGAGCTGATCAAGCTCTCACCCGAGCTTTTAAGTATGCTCATGAGGTCAGGGAGGAATTGCCCAGATTCAGACTAGATAATGAAATATTATATAGAGAGAGTCAGGACCCCAGAAATGGGACCATACGTAAACAATTTGTGGTACCCACAACTTTCAAAGGGCTAGTACTTAGATTAGCACATGATCATCCAGTTGGAGGTCATAAAGGTATGCAAGGAACGCTGGATCAAATACTTATGCGTTTTTACTGGCCAGGTATTTTCAAAGAAACTGCCCAGTTTTGTGCTGCATGTCCAGCGTGTCAGAGAGTTACAGCGGCTCACCCACCGGTGGTGCCATTGATTCCCATGCCAATTATCACAGACCCTAAAGCTTGGCTACTTCCAGTTGGAGAAGTTCTCGATGTTGAGGATCCAGAGGACATTCTCCTGGAAAGAACAGAGGAAGGGTCTGCTCAAAATGGAGGAGGTAACCCTCCACAATTTGTAATGCCCAGGTGTCCGAGGTAATGCTGAGCCAATGGTGGGCAAAGAACTGGAGACACCCTCCAATGTGCTGCAGAACACTACCTGAGAGGGGAGGAAGGACCATGGTCTGGGAGTCTAACCCCTCCCCCCAGGCTGCGGCTGAGGAGTCTGGTGGGGATTTGGGGTCTTATGCCTATGCTGTTGCCTCTGGCCTTGGCCCTTGGAATGCTGCCCCTGCAGGGGTGCCTGGTAGGAATGATATGGAGGATAGGAACTGTAGGCCGCCTTCGGCCTTTTTCCTTGCAGCCTTCTGTCGGGAAGGGTCATCAGTCTTCCTGGAAAGTCTGGTCATGGTGAGTTGTTCGGTCTCCAACTCAGCAGTCTTTTCTATCATGGGCTTGCCAAAGAGGTTCTCTCCCTTGCATGGGACATCAGCCAATTTGTCCTGAACCCATTGCTCCAAGTCCGAGGACTGTAGCCAAGTCAGCAGACGGGCACACAAGCCCACTGCAGCTACTTTGGCCACAGACTCAAAGCTGTCATAGGCTGCTTGAGTCATGAATTTGGAGCACTCTTTGGTTTTACTGAGCAGGCTCCGGAAGTGCTTGAGATGGTCACTATAAAGTCCAGCAGAGAACTCAGCAAGCTCTCCTGCCAGATCTCTCAAGTACATGCCCATGTACAGCTGGTATGCTTGTATGCGGGCCTTGAGTAGCAAACCCTGGTAACACTTTCTGCCAAAGTCATCCATGGTGTGGGCCTCCCTACCCGGTGGCACCAAGGAGTGCATCTTAGCGCTCTTGATGCGGTGCATGACTGACTCCACCACCATGGAGTTGTGAGGCAGTTGTGTTTTCTCAAAGCCCAGGTTCTTACGGACTCAATACATAGAATCAAGCCGTCTGCTCACAGTGGGCACCGTAAACGGGGTCTCCCACATCTTCAGAAGGAGCCACTCCAGAAAGAGGTGGATAAGGGACTGTGATGGCCTCCATTGGCAGGATAGGATAATGGAGAATCTCTAGCTCATCTGCTTGAGGCTCCTCCTCTGCCTCCAGGGTAGAAGGCAAAGCCTTTCCTATATTCCTCACAAATTCCAGGAAGAAAAGATCCTTAGGAGGGGAGCTTTGATGCTCTGGAGGAGGTGAAGGATCAGCGGGCACATCTCTGTGCCTCACCATCTCCAGAGACTCATCCTCAGTCTCCCAGTTGGAGTCACTGAGGAACTCGAAGTATTGATGGGATTGAAGACTTTGTCAATGACGGAAAGGGGTCCTCGGTTCCTCATTTTTGGAACCAGAGGAGACGGGCTACACTGACCAGGATTGGGAGCGGTCTTGGGATCCTGAGGAAACTGCAAAGGTTTTGAGGATTGGTTACAAGCTCAGCTGGGGAGGTATCCGCCATAGACAGAGCATCACTGGTACTGAGGAACTGGAGTTACCCGGTGCTCCGGTGGGGGGGGGGGGGGGGGGGGTAGGAGAGAGTGTTGAACCACGACGTAGCAAGGTTACATAAAAGTGGTGACAGGGAAGAAGTGACAAACTACAGGCCTGTGAGCCTTACCTCGGTGGCGGGAAAAGTAATGGAGGCGCTTCTGAAAGAGTGAATAGTGGACTTTCTCAAAACCAGCAGGTTGCATGATCCGAGGCAACATGGTTTTACCAAAGGACGATCTTGCCAAACAAATCTGATTGAGTTCTTTGACTGGGTGACCAGAGAACTAGATCAGGGACATGCGATGGATGTTATCTACCTGGATTTCAGCAAAGCCTTTGATACTGTTCCTTATAGGAGGCTTATCAATAAACTCAGTAGTTTGGGGATGGGTCCCAAGGTGGTGAACTGGATCAGAAATTGGTTGACTGACAGAAGACAGAAGGTGATGGTAAATGGAGCTCACTCGGATGAAAGGAGGGTGATTAGTGGGGTGCCCCAGGGCTTGGTCCTGGGCCCGGCACTGTTCAATGTATTTGTGAGTGATATTGCTGAAGGACTGCATGGAAAAGTCTGTCTTTTTGCAGATGACACGAAAATTTGCAACAAAGTGGACTCCCCTGAGGGAGTAGATAACATGAGGAAAGATCTTCAAAAGCTGGAAGAATGGTCTAATGCTTGGCAGTTAAGATTTAATGCCAAAAAGGGCAGTGTCATGCACTTGGGAAGCAGAAATCCAGGTGAAATGTACGCGATAGGGGGAGAGAGATCGGTGTGCACGGAGCAGGAGAAGGACCTTGGTGTGATTATTTCTGCGGATCTCAAGGTGGCAAAACAGTGTGACAAGGCTGTGACAAAGGCCAGGAGGATGTTGGGTTGCATACAAAGAGGAATTACCAGCAGAAAGGAAGAGGTACTAATGCCACTGTATAAGTCACTGGAGAGGCCTCACTTGGAATACTTTGTTCAGTTTTGGAGACCATATCTTACAAAGGATATAAAAAGACTGGAAACTGTTCAGAGGAAGGCGACCAAAATGATTTGGAGCCTGCATCAGAAGCCTTATGAGAAGAGACTTGAAGACCTAAATATGTAAACTCTGGAGGAGAGGAGGGACAGGGGAGATATGATTCAGACCTTTAAATACTTAAAGAGAAATAATGAACAAACAAACCTCTTCCAAAGACGGGGAAACTGTAAAACTAGAGGGCATAACATGAAGTTGCAAGGGGGTAAACTGAAAGGCAATGTCAGGAAATACTTTTTCACTGAAAGGGTGGTGGATGCTTGGAGTGCCCTCCCAATGGAAGTGGCGGGGGCAAATACAGTGACAATTCAAAATGGTATGGGACAGACACAGTGGATCCCTTTACAGCAACAGGATAAAATCAAAATAAACTTAACTAATTTCTCAACATACAGGGGTGTCCTACATGGAGCGGTGGGTTCACCCCTAAAACAAAGACATGGGGAGGGTTCACCCCTAAAACAAAGACATGAGGAGGGGTGGCCTGCACAGAGCAGCAGGTGCACCTACTCTTACCATCTTACAGGGCAGGCTAGATGGACCATACTGGTCTTTATCTGCCGTCATTTACTATGTTACTATGTTACATTCGAAAGGGACTGTTGTAGTGGTTGATATGGAAGGGCAGACGAGATGGGCTGTGTGGTCTTTTTCTGCCATCATTTTTCTATCCTCTCCAGCTACTTTGGTAGGGATTCCATGAGGGTTATAGCTTCAGGAGCCCTGTGCTGAGCCTCCGAGGACTCAGGAGGCAACTCTCCCACTGAGGCAGCTTGGAAAACCATGCCTGGCCTTCGCCTCTGAGCCACATTTTGATCTCCGATGTTGATGACCAAGTGATTTACCTCTGGTGTCGACATTGCTCCTCAACGCCATCTCAGACAGAGTCCATTCTGTCTAGGGGTATTCCTCATCGATGGAGGCTGCCAATCCCATGCCCTGTGACCTCGAGTCTCGGAGGTCAGTTGGTCCTGTTTCAGAGCTGATGCCTCAGTAGGAGCCTTCAAGGGCATCAAAGCTGAGGTCAATGTCAAGGTCTTGGAACCGAACAATTCCCACTGCTTTTTGTGATTCTTGAGCCCCTTGTGCATCATCTGCAAGCAAAGAGGGCAAGTAGAAGGCTCATAGTTGACCCCAAGGCATTGAAGGCATGAACTGTGTCGCTCGGTGATCGAGATGGTCCGACCACACTGAGTGCACTTTTTGAATCCACTGGTTGGATTTGTCATGGTTGGGAAAGTTGCTTCCGCCAGGTCAAAGGACTCCAATGTCCACACCAACCGGGAGGAGGAGGGGGGCACAAGAAAAAGAAAAAAGACCCGATGGAAAAACGTGGCTCTGGAGCACTGACAGTCATCTGGATCGATGAAGCTGGGAAGGGTGACATGAATCAAGAGAGATACGGTACTGGAACAGCAAAAACTGATGGTAAAAAAGACAATTTATCTCTGGGATTCAGATGGATGTCCGAAGGACTCCATGGAAAAAACAAGACAGATAAGATGGCTCCTTCAGGTGGGAAGACTGGCACGCATGCATGGAGGATGGTTCAAAAGCTTCCTTTGGAAGCTGGGAAGTGTTCCCGTACGAGCTCAGTTGGTGACATCACCCATAGTGAGGACTGACTTCCTGCTTGGTCCCAGAGAAAAGTGGACTGAGGAATATTTTCTCACATCTGTATAAATAGCCTGTGCCTACTGACCTGAGCCAGTATTTCTCAGTCTCCAGAAGGTGATGTCCATAGCTTGTGTAGGACTGCGGAGCCTTGCTAGTAAGCCTAATTGGACCGGGGTGCAGAACCTGGAAGTTCTGGGTCCCTCCCCCAGTAGCCCCCTCTGCATTGCTCCATCCTTTCCCCCTCCCCAACCTTTGGAAAGGGGCCAGAGCTTGAAGCAATTTTGGAGAGCACATTACAGCCCTCAGAGGATAGCTTGAGGCCTCCAGTTTTTCTGAATTTGTGTGATATTACTGCGGGTAAGGGCCCTAGCAGGGATACAGATGCGGGGGTAGTAAGGACAACCTCTTTCTCCCCCGAGTTTGTGCTCCTGCTCCATCAGGCCTTTCTGATGAAGCCGGGAGCTGGGGAGGCCTCCCCTCAGGCCCAGTGGGGAAGCATCCAAGGTGGGATCGCCTGGACTAGGAGCAAGAGATAAGCTCCTTGGCCTCCCTGGAGTCTCTGTACCCTCTGGAAGGCCTCGTGGAGGAGCTGGAGAAAGCCTGTAACAGGTGTTCTCCGGGGACAGCAGGAATCAGTCCTCACATATGGGGGACATCAGCGTCAACGGAGCCTATGCAGAAGCATCTCCCCAGCTTTAAAGGAAAGCATTTGGCAGATGTACAATTCATGTCTGGTCCTCTTCCCGCCCAAGGGTGCCATCTTGCCTCAGTCTAATGACATAGCTAAGCTGACAAAATTATAAGATGGTAAAGAAGCAACTCCAAGGGGAGGAGGGAGGGTTGCGAGGACTGATTCCTGCTGTCCTCGGAGAACACCTGTTACAGGTGAGTAACTACGCTTTCTCTGAGAACAAGTAAGAAGTCAGTCCTCATATATGGGACTCCCCAGCTACAGACTACCGAGAACCTGTAACCAAAAGAAAAATGTCATGGCAACCTGCAAAGAGAGAGCAGTGACCAGCAGCAGTTGAGTCCCGAGGGAGAGACTCTCGCAAGACCCAAGTGTCCAGTGAACAGCACCCTGGTAGTCTGAACACAGAAGGGTCAGAGGACAGGAGTTGCCTACACCCCAAAAAGATTATGGAATATGGCCTGGATGAAGGCACTATCCCATTGGGATTCCCTCTCCAGGCAGTAGTGAGCTGCGAAGGTATGGACCGAAGACCAGATAGCGGCCCGGCAAATTTCCATTATGGGGACGGAACACAGATTGGCCATGGAAGTAGCCATGGCCCTGATGCGGTGTGCTGTGACTCTCTGGTCCAGTGGGATCCTCGCTTGCTTACAGGCAAGGGTAATGCAGTCCGTCACCCACGTGGACAGACTTTGTTTAGTCACTGGGACCCCCAAATAGCTGGGTCATAGGATACGAAAAGCTGTTGAGCTTTGCAGTGGCCCTGGGTCCATTGCTGGTAAAAGGATAGGGCTCTCTTGCAATACAGAGTATGGAGAATGGTCTCCGCCCTGCCAGCATGAGGCTTGGGAAAGAAGGTGGGAAGCACCACCTCCTGATTGAGGTGGAATGAGGACACCACCTTCATCAGAAACTTAGGCTGTGTGCGGAGCACCACCCTGTACTTGTAGAACCTCGTGTAAGGAGAGCCTGGAGCTTGCTAACTCCGTGAGCACTACCAGGAAGGCGACCTTCCAGGAGAGGTACTACAGGTGGCTAAATGGAGGCTTAATGAGTTGTGAGGGCACCACATTAAGGTCCCATTCTGCGGGTGGGGGGGGATTTGGACAACATGAGGCTCCGTAGGAACCGAGACACAAGGGGCTGAACTGAGAAGAGCTTTCCCTCGATGGAGTGGTGATGCGCCATGATGGCACTTAGGTGTACTCTGACTGAGTTGGACTTGATTCCCACCTGCAATAGGTAGAGCAGGTATTGGAGTACCACATGCACTGAGCAGGAGAATGGGTTCGTGAGAAACATTGCCACTTGAAGTCATAAGCCCTTCTCGTGGAGGCCTTCCAAGAGGCCAGGAGGATGTCTTCCACATCTTGTGGAAGGTTGAAGGGGCTAGTGCTACTCTTTCAGCAGCCAAGCCATAAGCAATAGGGACTTCAGGTTGGGGTGTAGGAGAGTGCCCTGCTCCTGGAGAGTAAGCCTGGGGCCATCGATAAGGAGAGGAACATTGGGAACCAGAGCTGTCTGGGCCATTGAGGGGCTATCAGCACTAGTGACACTCTGTTGTTTTGAGCATTGAACAAGGTCTTGGTTATCAGTGGTGCTGGAGGGAAGGCGTACAGGAGGCCTCCCGACCATGGGATGAGGAATGCATCCACTGCTACCTGAGACAGGTGCGGTCAGCGAGAGCAGAAACTGGGCAACTGCGTGTTGTCCGGGCTGGTGAACAGATCCATCACTGGGATGCCCCAGAGCCAGAACAGGGTCCAAGCGCTATTTGTGTGCTTGGAGTACCCTGCTCAACTTATCCGCCAAGATATTCTCCTGGCCCAGGAGGTAGACTGCCCTCAGGAGCATCCTGTTGCATGTGGCATAAGAGCAAAGGGCTACCGCCTCCTGGCAGAGGGGTTACGACCCTGTTCCCCCCCCCCTATTTTGGTCACAAACATCATGACCTGATTGTCTGGATCAGCACTGCATGGTGCTGTAGCTGGTGGTGGTAAGCTTTGAGGGCCAGGAATATGGCCCTGATTTCCAGCAGGTTGATTCGGATTCCCTCTGCGACCAGCAGCCTTGTTTCTGGAGGCTCTCGCCCATTAGAGAGGCGTCTGTGGTGAGGACTTTCTGGTAGGTGGGTACCTGGAAGGACATCCTGTCCTGAAGGTGATCTGGATTCTGCCACCATTCAAGGGAGTCTGCCAGCTGGTGGGTCATATGCACCCTGTCCCTGAATCTGCTTGTAGCTTGGGTCCACTGAAAGCGGAGGCACCACTGGGCTGCTCTCATGTGTAGGCGGGCATCTGCGGTCACATGGACCGTAGAGGCCATTCATCCCAGAAGGCAGAAGAAAAACCAGACGGGTAGTGTCCAGTGCCCTTGCACCTCTGCAGCTAGTTCCCTGAGGTGTACGGACCTCTCCTGAGGGAGAAAGGCTTTTGCCTGAATGGTGTCAAGCTGTGCCCCTATGAACTCTAGGCTCTGAGTGGGAGTGAGGTGGAACTTGGGGTAGTTTATGGTGCGTCCAGTGGCGCATTGTGCCTCTGCAGCTGTGCCCCCCTTTATGAGCCAGTCATCTAGGTAGGGGAAGAAAAAGGCCCCTTGAAGTCTGAGGTGGGCTGCGACCACCACGAGGCACTTTGTAAAGACCCTTGGAGATGAGGCTAGCACGAAGGGCAGGACCCTGTACTGGTAGTGTTGTCCCTCCACCACGAACCGGAGGTATTTTCTGTGGCTGGGGTGGATTAGGATGTGATTGTAAGCATCCTTTGGCTTTGCTCCTTGGACCTAATCTCCCCGCTGGATGTTTGCAGGGCACTGAAATGTTACATGGCAGTATCCCAGCTGTTTCAGCACTTGGAGAGGTTGTTTATCCTCTTCAGTGGACCCCGTAAGGGGGAAGCAGCCACTAGGGCCTCAATCATCTGTTGGATCTGGGAGGTAATAGGCCAACTATCTGTTGAAGGACAGGCAGGTGCCTGTGGGCCTCCAGGCCCACTCTACAAAGGCTCAGACCTCGTCCTCAGCGGAAATGGGGAGGGTCCCTTCCCTGGATATTTGTTGGGCGGTTACCTAGTCTTCCCTTCATTCCTTTGTGTGGCATTGCCATTTAGATCTTCAGGCCTGGTGGGATGTGCATTTTGGGGCAGTGGTGCTCTGCACTGGGGCTTCGGTTCCCTCCCATCATTAGTACTGTTTTGCTTTGTCCCACTGGACTAGACTAGAGGGACTCCCTGGAAGTTGAAATCAGGCCTTACCTGCTAATTTTATTTTCTGTAGTTCCTCCAGTCCAGTCTAAGACCCATCCATAATTCAGTTTTTTCAAAATTCGATTCGTTGTTTCACAGATATGAGATGCGACGGGAAAGCACATGAGTGGCAGATTCCTGCCCAATTAGATGTGTGTGTTAGCCTCTTTGATTAAAAAAAATAATAATTTATGGCACATTTATCTGTTTCAGGCAATCTTTTGGAGGTTGGCATTGCAGCAACGGACTATGACCCGTTCTCACCCTGAATCTGTGAGGAGTACAGAAGGGCGCAAGGCTTCTGCATGATAGTAACAGTATAAGACGGCAGATAAAGACCAGTATGGCCCATCTAGACTGCCCAGCAAGGCGGTAAGAGTAGGTGCATCTGACGTTCCTTGCAGGTCACCCCTCCCCATGCCTTTGTTTAGGCGTGTACCACCGCTCCATGTAGGTCACCCCTATTTGTTGAGATATAAGAGAGAGTTATGTTTATTTTGATTTTATCCTTTTGCTATAAAGTGATCTTCTGTGTCTGTCCCATGCCATTTTGAATTCTGTCACTGTATTTGCCCCTGTACGCATTCCCTCTTTTATCCTGATCCAAATGGCTAGTCTCGCCATGATGGAGAATTTTTTCTGTTTTAGAGGCATTTTTTACTTATAGCCAATTTATATGTTGCCAACTTTGAAAAGCAGTTCTTGACAAATCATCCTTTCACAGCACAATTAAAACTTTGGAAGCGTTACACTGACGATGTTCTGATAATTTGGGATGTCACGGAAGCCCTTCTATTTGAATTTTTCGAATGGCTGAATGCTCCTGATGAAAATCTACAATTTGAAGGCACCTACAGTACAAGCAAAATTTCATATCTGGACATTCTTATCAAGAAAACCAGCAATGGCTTCATTACGGACCTGTTCCATAAACCAACCGTCAGAAATACCTTACTAAGGTTTGACAGTTTTCACAACAGTTCCCTCAAAAGAAATCTCCCTGTCAGACAATTCCTTAGGTTACGTCATCTGTGCACATTGACACAAGACTTTGAGCACCATGCCAAGGAAATGAAAAACAGTTTTACACAACATGGCTATCTAGAAGACTGTGTGAAAAGGGCATACAACAGAGCAAAATGCCTAGACAGGGAATTGTTGCTTGATACAAAAGAGTGTGTTCCCACGAATAAGCTTGTTTGTGCTTTGACATTCTCTCACCTGTCAAAAAACTCTGTAGACATTCTAAAACAAGAATGGCATCTGTTGTTTTCACTACCAGTCTTTGCTTCAAAACAAATTGACCATCCCTTACAAACGCAACCGTAATCTTGCTAACATATTGGTTCCTTCTGCCCTGTTAAAACCCAAGACCATTCCCAAAGTCAAGGGACATTTCAAATGCAGAAAATGCTCTGTCTGTCCCAGTGTTATGGTCACCAAGGCTTTTTTCTTATATGGAGGGTCTAAAATCTATCTGCACCATTTTTCCAATTGCAACACGCCTAATGTTGTCTACATTATTCGGTGTCCTTGTGACCTGCTGTACATCGGAAAAACAAAAGGACTTGTCAAGACACACATAATTGAACATAAAAGTTGCCTACAAAGACAGATACAAGAAAAATCTCTAGTATCCCATTGGATTGAGAAGAACTACCTCATCTCAGATGTACAATTCCTAGTTATAAAGGCAGTTGAACCTCACTGGTGTGGTGGCGATTTGGACAATATCCTGCTCAGACTCGAACAGCATTACATTTATGAGCTGAATACTCTGACGCCACATGGCCTTCTTAATCAAGAAGTTGACCTTTCAGGTTTTTATTTAGCCTGCCCCTGCAGCCCTTTTGTTCTCTGTGGGTTCTTTTTTGCTCTTTATGTTTTTACTTGTATTATTATGATTTTTGTTTTGATTACTTTTATTATCATCATCATCATTATTATTATCAAATTTTCTATTTAAACCATTATCCTTATTTTTATCTCCTTTTTTGAACTCAGTGCGATCATACTGAACAGCCTCCACCGCAAAGGTTATTTTTACATACCTTGTTTTTTTGTTTTATTATTATTATGATGATTTTTATTTTGATTGCTTTTATTATTATTATTATTCACTTTTATTATTGCTATCATTATCCCTATTTTTATCACTTTTTTGAGATTTACCTTTTTGAGTTTTATTCAGCTCCTACAACCCTTTTTGAACCCAATGCGATTATACTGAACGGCCTCCACCTTGGAAGGTTAATTTTACATACCTTGTTTTTATGGTTTTATTATTATTATTTTCATACCCCGGGTTAATTTTTAATGTTTATTTTATTATCTTATATTCCCCATTGATTATTATTACCATTACTCTCATCAAATTCCCCCTTTCCCCCCTTCCCTCCCTCCTTTTGCATACAGGCCCCTTGCCTTCCCTTGCCTTCCCTTGCCTTCCCTTGCCCCTTGCCTTGTTTTTATCTCTGCAATCTTTGATTGGTATCAGTGTCCCTTACTGCCTTTAGTTCAAATTTTTTAGTTCACGGATTTGCCCTTTGCCTCATACACAACTTTGTTCTGTTTATTTACATCATCTTACTATACTTTTTTATGGCATTATTATCACCTGCAGCTGTCCATTTTGTAATTATTTTTAATCCTATTTTACTGCATATTTTATAGCCCTTATATTTTTACAATACTTTTTTAAGCCTTCACTTTGTACACACAGTTTTCCTTTTGTCCTGGTAGAATTGCCTTCTGATCATAAAACCAGCGGTTTCATGAATCGACACTCCGTAATAACACCGGCTCTGACGTTCATGTACTTAGTTCTAACCCGGAGCACACCGTCATTCCCATGTGATGAAGCGTTTAAAATCTCTCCCCCATTTGGCAAGCT
The DNA here is from genome assembly GCA_033557465.1 of Ichthyophis bannanicus. NCBI lineage: Eukaryota > Metazoa > Chordata > Amphibia > Gymnophiona > Ichthyophiidae > Ichthyophis > Ichthyophis bannanicus. The sequence goes on along the minus strand of CM066032.1, from coordinate 1,199,399,034 downwards.
AGTTTTTTATAAACAATTCATCAGATTGGTTTTTTTCCACTAGAATACATTTTAGTCCCAATTATTAGGATCTTTCTCTCACTAAGTATGTTTTTACATGTGCCTTGTGGTTTCTCAGCCCTGCATTTTTCCATCTTTATTTTGTTTGATGTATTCTTCCATTTTGTTGTTTTTATACAGTTATGATTATCCTTGCACAAGTTTTTCTTTTTAATATGCCATCTGTTTTTTAACTGTTTTTAACTGGTTCGATTGTTTGAATTGTATTTTTATGATTTTAATTTGATTGATTTATCTTATATGTTTGTTATTAAAGCAATATCCCCCCTGAGGAAGGCGTTGCCGAAACGCGTTGGGGTTTCGTTCTAATAAACAAGTTGCCTATCCATCCTACGTCTCCTGCTCTTTGTGTTTGCCTGGACAGTTTGCAGGAGCGTCTGCTCCTTCTTTGTGTTTCCAATCACCTTTTTTGGTGCGCAAATCCCACGCTTAAAAGAGACGCTGTCGGTAAGTTCCTTTCATTAAAGCAAGATTTATTTGGTGATAACACGAGCACGTCGGTTCTCCACAATTGTTGGGTAAGTGCAGTTCTTATGCTTGGATTCTACTTTATATGATTCATTGCACACTGCATGGACAACGGCACTTTTCAATAATACCTTTTTGTTAAAATGGTAAATAAAGGCAAAAGGAACAGGAGACCGCTATGGTTTTCGAAGGAAGTAGCTGAAAAAGTGAAGAAAAAGAGGGAGGCCTTCATGAAATACAAGAGATCACAGAGAGAGGAAGACAGGCATCTGTATTTGGAAAAACTTAGAGAAGCTAGCAAAGTAGTCAAGAAGGCAAAGATTCAGAAGGAGGAGGAAATAGCCAATGCAATAAAATGGGGGGATAAGACATTTTTCAGATATATTAGTGAGAAGAGGAAGGGCAAAAGTGGTATTGTCAGACTCAAGGGTGCAGGGGGGGAATATGTAGAAGCTGATAAGGATAAAGCAGAATTGCTTAACAAATATTTTTGTTCTGTGTTCACAGATGAAGAACCAGGAGCAGGACCTCAGAAAACACCCACAAATAAGAACAGAAGCGAGGGACATCTTGAACAATTTTCAGAAGACTGTGTTCGTGAGAAACTAGCTCAACTTAAAGTAGACAAAGCGATGGGACCGGATGGAATACACCCTAGAATACTGAGGGAACTTGGGGACGTTCTAGCACCTCCACTGACTGACCTTTTCAATGCCTCGTTGGAGTCGGGAGTGGTGCCAAAGAATTGGAGAGAGGCTCATGTGGTGCCTTTACACAAAAGCGGAAGTAAGGATGTGGTTGAAAACTACAGGCCGGTTAGTTTAACTTCAGTGGTGAGTAAATTATTGGAAACGCTGCTGAAAGAGAAAATAGTGAGGTTTCAGGAGTCCGGCGGATTACAGGATCCGAGGCAGCATGGATTCACCAGAGGCAGGTTTTGTCAGACAAATCTGATTGATTTCTTTGACTGGGTGACCAGGGAGTTGGACCGAGGGAGAGCTCTAGATGTGGTGTATTTAGATTTCAGTAAAGCCTTTGACACTGTTCCTCACAGGCGACTTATAAACAAACTGAGCACCCTAGGGATGGACCCTAAAGTTACTGCTTGGGTTAGAAATTGGTTGGGTGGGAGGCGACAAAGAGTACAAGTAAATGGAGCTCACTTTGAGGAGAAGGATGTTACCAGTGGTGTGCCCCAGGGATCTGTCCTTGGTCCGATTCTTTTTAACATCTTTGTTAGTGATATAGCGGAAGGGCTGTCGGGTAAGGTTTGCCTCTTTGCGGATGATACCAAAATCTGCAATAGAGTAGACACCCAGGAAGGTGTAGATAACATGAGGAGGGATCTAGCTAAGCTTGAAGAATGGTCTAGAATTTGGCAGCTGGCATTTAATGTTAAAAAATGTAAGGTCATGCATTTGGGCTGCAGCAATCCAAGGGAGCAATACAGTATAGGAGGTGAAGTACTTTTGTCCACTAAAGAAGAGCGGGACCTAGGCGTGGTTGTGTCTGATGATCTTAAAGTAGCTAAACAGGTAGAAAAGGCGACGGCAAAAGCTAGAAGGATGCTTGGGTGCATACGGAGAGGAATGGCTAGCAGAAAAAGGAGGTGATAATGCCTCTGTATAGGTCTTTGGTGCGACCTCATTTGGAGTATGGTGTGCAATTCTGGAGACCGCACCTTCAAAAGGATGTGAACAGGATGGAGTTGGTGCAGAGGGTTGCTACTAAAATGATTAATGGGCTTCATTATAAAGCATATGAGGACAGACTTAAGGATCTTAATATGTACACCTTAGAGGAAAGGCGGGATAGAGGTGATATGATTGAGATGTTTAAATACCTCCGTGGCATAAATGTTCAGGGAGAGAGCCTCTTTCAATTGAAAGCAAGTTCTGCTATGAGGGGACATGGGATGAGGGTGAAGGGAGACAGATTCAGGAGTGATATGCGGAAATATTTCTTTACGGAAAGAGTAGTGGATCCGTGAAATAGTCTCCCAGTGGAGGTGGTAGAGATGAGGACAGTAACTGAATTCAAAAAAGCATGGGACCAACACAGAGGATCTCTAAAGGTAAAAAGTGGACTGTTGTAGTTGTTGTTATGGAAGGACAGACTAGATAGGCCTTGTGGTCTTTTTCTGTCATCAGGTTTCTATGTTTCTATGTCAATATATCCTTGTAAGCAGCACTGAATGGAAAGATTTTGTAACATAAGATCAGCCCTATGCTCCTTCCTTCTTTGATGTAACCCTGGACTGGTAAAGTTCTGCACTGGTTGATTTTATACCATATTGCTTATCTTATTCACATTTTACCTATGCTCCCCTGACTTTTTGGTTCTCACTCTGGCTCGGTGTACCCAAAACATGACCGTACAATTACATCATCTTGTGTTTTATACATTTTTAGCCCTCAAGCTTCAGACTGAATGGTGTCTTTTTAAAGACTACTTATTCACAAGGTGCCCTATGTGAGTATTTTATCTGTGGTCCTCCTCCTCTTTGCACTGCACAATACCATTAGTGATATGCCTGCTTTCAATGTTGTACTATTATACGTTTGTTTTATGATATGCTTTTTAACTGTTTTATTCATGTCTCCATAGTTTTTTGTTTTTATTGAAAGGCTTCCAAAGAATACATAGATACAAGAACCACAAAGATCTTCAAAAAGAATGCAACAGTAACAGCATAACTTCAGATCACAATAGCATTCTACAATGTGCCTTCATTTTTGCAGTTTTAGAATAAGGAAACGGGGAACAACAACCCCCCCAACCTCCCTTTTCCCCCTATGTCTCCATAGTTTTAATTGTTCCACTGTTTTGGTAATTTAATTAAGGATTACTTTTATTTATATATTTTTATTTCAATTTTTACCAACCTTATGGTCTCGATTTATATAATATATATGTTTATTTTATTATATATTTTTAAACATTGTTTTATAATATATTACATGTCTGTCTTATTATTTATTTATTGTATACAACTTTTATTTTGTTTTTATGTTTTAAGATGCATACCCACTGAGGAAGGCTTGCTGCCGAAACGCGTAGGGGTTTTCAGTTTAATAAATAAGCACCTGTGACCCTACTCGTCCCTCGCTTGCTGTGTCTTTGCTCCCACCACTTTCATCGGGAGGGCATTCCAAGCATCCATCACCCTTTCATTGAAAAAGTATTTCCTGACTTTGGTCGACCCATAGTTCTGGCTCCCTTGGGGGAGATTCAGAGCAGATGGAGATTAGTGAGTATCAAATACTGGCTCAGTATGTGTTCCTCAGTCTCCACCTGCTGGTTAGCGTGCATAACCCACTCGTATGGACTGGAGGGACTACAGGAAAGAAAATTAGCAGGTAAGGCCTAATTTCACCTTTTGTGTTCAAGCATTCTTACTTTGATTTTTCATGTAGTTTTACTCAGAGCCATTGCATCACATAGACTGCAATAATACAGATGCAGTATAACTGTTCTCCCTCCCTTTCCTCTTCCCCTTCTCTCAGCCCATCTTAAGTGCCCCCTCTCTACACTCCCCTCCTCCCACTTTATTCTTTTCCTTCTGCTTGCTTCCTTTCTCTTTTTCTTCAATCTATTTCTGGGTGATATCATGAGAGTTACATCCTTTTTATACATAAATATTTTATGTTAGGAAGGGCCATATTTACTAAGGGTTAACGTGCATTAAGTACCACTGCGCCCATAGAAATTGAAGGATCAAAGCAGCATTTAATGCATGTTAACTCATGTTACCCTTTAGTAAACATGCCCCAAAACATCTTTTTGATAGTATGGAACTTACATTTTTATGTATAAAACTTTTACATTTATAAGACAGTCCTGCTTTTAAAGCTTTGTCTTAGATGACTTATACAGTTGTGGCCAACATTAGTGGCACCCTTGCAATTTAGGTATGTTGTGTACAGTATCTTGAGAAAAATTGGAAGTATTCTAACTGTATGTCATCATCATATTTTAATAGTATCTTCAAAGGTCTACAACAACAACAACAACGTCTGCGTAACGTATAGTAATTTTTGAGCAAAAACAAAATATGACCTGGATAGGATTAATGGCACCCTTCACTAATATTTGGTTGCACAACCCTTGGCAGTGATGACCGCCTCCAAATGTTTCTTGTAGCCATCTATAAATTTTGTGCATCTGTCTGTTGGTAGTTTCTCTCACTCTTCAACTGCAATTTGTTCCGGCTCATGGTCAGTTTAAAACAGTCTATTTGTTCCTTTTTAACCATTTTTTGGGACATTGTTCTACTGGAGGACCCAAGGCCTTGGACCCAGATCTAGCTTTCTGACACTAGGTAGCACATTTCACTCCAAAATACCTTGGTAATTCTCTGACTTCATGATTCCTTTAATCATTCCAGGCCTCCAGTTCCTGAAGCCGCAAAACCACCCCACAACAGTATGGAACCTCCACCATATTTAAGTGTAGGAAGGGTGTTTTTTCCTTATAAGCTTCATTTCTTCACCTGTAAATGTATCGCTGGTCTGCATTGCCAAAGAGCTCAAGTTTGGTTTCATCTGTCCAAAGAACATTTTCTCAGAAGGATGGTGGTTTCAGGCAAAGATCAAGCATGCCTTTTTATGTTTGTCTTTAATGGGGTCCTCCTTGGCCTTCACCCATGAAGTCCTTCTTTGTTTAGTGCGTGGCATAGGGTTCAGATTGAAAGCAGATTGATCCAGGTCAGCCTTAAGCTCTTTGAATGTTGCACAGTATTTTTCCAACAGTTTGCACTAACCTTTGAAGATTTCTTGGATTAATTTTCCTCTTCCCACCATGTCCTGTGAGGTTCTTGACAGTTCCATGAGCAAAAAAACTATTATTCCTATTCGTCTCTCCGGGCCAGTCCAGAACAGATGGGTAGTCAATCTCCCTCCTCTAGCAGCTGAGGACTGAACACTGATTCTTGTTGCTAGGTTACCCAGCTCTCCCCTGGTGTCAGAAGGCAGTCTTATTGTCCTCAGCAGCTGAGCTGGATGTGTGGGGATCTAGCTCCCCACAAGAAACCTGATACTTTTAATTCCCCTTTATTTTCTTTCTTGGTTTATTTGGTACTAGTGGAGGAGGTCACACAGAAGGAATTGTGCTTTGCCCTAGCAGGGTAACTCTGCACATGAGTGTTTTTATGCTATTGTTATAATTGCACTTCAGCGCTGGTGTAAGTTAGCCGGGAAATCGGCTCGGAGAATGGGGCAGAGCCAGTCTCCTCTTCTCCGCTAGTTTGTGCCTGTAGGGAACAGACCTGGGAGCCCCAGCAGCTGTTTTTTCTCAGTCCGTTGTTCCCTGTCTCCCGTAGCCGCTAGCAGCGGTTTTTCTCTATCGGGAGTCTTTGAGGCCTTGGCTGCACTGCTCAGGTATTTGATCAGCGCGGGCGCCGCCGCGTGCATTTTCCCCTCCTCCCTCGTGTAGTTGGGGCAGCTCGTTGCCCAGTGCTCGGGTTATTGCGCGTTCGGGGGTTCGCTTTTTTTTGGGGCGGTCACAAGCTCTCCGTTGGGGGGGCGGTCGGGCCGCACTATGCAGGAACAGCAGGGAAATCAGAGTGAGCAGTTAAGCAGGCTTCAGCCTTCGGGGGAAAGCGCGGGAATGGCGGCCATGTTGGTGGGGCCAGCCGTTTCGTCAGCTCCACACTCTAAGGCAGGCAAGCGCAAGGCAAAGTCTCGAGGGCATAACGCTGAAGGGCAGGAGCAGCCATTATTAACAGCGGTACCAGAGGTTCTGGACACTTTCCTTTCCGCGGAGTTTATTTTGGCGTTTCACAAAGCTTATTTACTTAGAAAAGCTCAAGCTCCTGGTTCAGTTGTGACAGACTCCGTGCAGATTTCTCAGGCAGGGGTCTCTGGCCTGTCAGATCCCGGTGAGGGGGTCTCCTCGATGGCAGCGATTAGGGATACCAAAGTAGACGCTGCTTCTCTGGCTGCAGAGGCTCTGGGGCTGGAGGAGGGAGAGCTCCTGTCAGACCCGGGATTGGAATCCTGGCCCGCGGACTTGGAGGAAGGAGAGTTGGGTCCCGGGGATGATCCTAATATATTTTGAGTTTTTAGGAAGGATGAGCTGACGGCCCTGATTGTGCAGTCTCTGGCGGCGCTTAATATCGTGCCTCCTGTGGTTCAACAGGAACCTTTGGAGGATCCCTTGTTACAAGGTTTCAAAACGGAACAAAGATGTTTTCCCCTGCTCAGGGTAATTAAACAGATGATAGAATCAGAGTGGGAATGTCCTGAAGCGTCCTTGCGAGGGGCTCGGGCTATGGCACGTTTATATCCCGTACCCCATGAGGAGAGAGAGTTGCTGCGTATGCCTAAGGTGGATGCGCTGGTTTCTGCAGTCACCAAGAAGACTATGATTCCGGTGGAAGGTGCTACGGCCCTTAAGGATATTCAGGATCGCAGGTTGGAGGCGCTGTTGAAGCAGGCCTTTGATTCCAGTGCGCTGGCGTTGCAAGCATCCGTGTGTGGGGCATACGTGTCCAGAGCTTCTATTCGGTGGAGTCAGCTGGCTTCTGGACAGGATGGGGACGCGGCTCCTTCTGGGGAAGGGGCTAAGCTGGAATCGGCGGCGGCGTATTTGGCGGATGCCTTTTATGGCTTCCGTGATTGCCGCGCGGCGGTTTCTGTGGTTGAGAAATTGGGCGGCGGATGCTTCGTCCAAGGCGCGTCTCAGTAAGCTCCCGTACAAGGGTAAACTACTTTTTGGAGAAGCGTTAGAGAAGATTGTTAAAGATTTAGGTGACTCCAAAGGAGGGCGCCTTCCCGAGGACCATCCTAAAGCGGCTAAACAGGGCTCCTTCCCTAGGTGTCAGGGGCGTGATTTTCGCCGTTTTCGGGGAGCTCGCTTTACTCCTTATCAGCGCGGTCGGTTTCCTTCACGGGGGCAGTCCTTTCGGGGAGCTCGAGGTTCCAGTAGAGGCTATTTTGGGGCCCCTCCAGCCTCCATTAAGAAGCCGCAATGAAGTGAGGCGGGCCCAGGGGGAGATTCCGGTAGGAGGTCGGTTGCAGAAATTTGTCTCCGCTTGGGCCGCCATTACTACCGACCAGTGGGTGCTCCAGATTGTCAGAGAGGGGTATGCTCTCGAGTTCGCATGTCCTCTGGCGGACGCCTTCATTTTCTCTCCGTGCGGTCCTCTCACCAAACGGATGGTGATCCACGACACGTTGCAGCGGTTGTTGCGGCTTCATGCCGTGGTTCCAGTACCTCCCGAATAGTGCGGCTTCGGTCGATACTCGATTTATTTTGTGGTGCCCAAAAAGGAGGGTTCGTTTCGGCCCATCTTGGATTTAAAGCACGTGAACCGGTGTTTACGCATCTCTCATTTCCGGATGGAAACCTTGAGATCAGTAATCCGCTCGGTGCGTCCGGGGGAGTTTCTCTCCTCCATAGATTTAACGGAAGCCTATCTGCACATTCCTATCAGACCGGAACATCAGCGGTTTCTTCGCTTTGCAGTACCCATGGGTCATTTTCAGTTTCGGGCCTTGCCGTTCGGTCTAGCGACGGCGCCGCGCACTTTTACCAAGGTGATGGTGGTGGTAGCGGCGGCCCTGCGCAAGGAAGGAATCCAGGTTCATCCTTATTTGGACGACTGGTTGATTCGAGCGGCGTCGCGGGAGGAGTCCCTCAGGGCGACCGCTCGGGCAGTTTCATTTCTCGAGAGTCTCGGTTGGATTGTGAACCAGGCGAAAAGTCGTCTGGAGCCAGTACAGCAGCTAACTTATCTCGGAGCCTTCTTCGCCACGGACAGGGGTGTCGTCCTTCTGCCTCCGGAGCGGGTTCGGAAGCTTCTCTCTCAGGTGACGGGCTTTTTGCATGTTCGGGCTCCGACGGCTTGGAGGTACTTGCAATTACTGGGGTCGATGGCGGCAGCCTTGGATCTGGTGCCTTGGGCCAGGGCGCACATGCGGCCGCTCCAACAGGTGCTGCTTTCGCGGTGGTCTCCGCAGCATCATCCGCTTTCTCGTCGCTTGAACTGTCCCGATCACGTGCGTGTCAGTCTTCAGTGGTGGTTGGTTCCGGAACACCTGCAGGTGGGGGTTCCGCTAGAGCTCCTAGAATGGATTTTGGTTACTACGGATGCCAGTCTGACCGGTTGGGGGGCGCATTGCTTGGCTCACATAGCGCAAGGCTCCTGGTCAGCGGAAGAAAGTCTTTGGTCCATCAATCGCCTGGAACTGAGAACGGTATGTCTAGCGCTTGTGGCGTTTGCCAGTCTTCTCGAGGGGAGGCCGGTGCGGATATTCTCTGACAACTTGGTGACGGTCTCCTACATAAATCGCCAAGGAGGCATGGGCAGTGTTCTTCTCCTGGAGAAGAGTCAACAGTTGTTTCACTGGGCGGAATTGCATCTCGCGGCGCTTTCGGCGGCTCATGTGGCAGGGAAGGACATGTGGCAGGCCGATTATCTCAGTCGACATGTGTTAATCCCGGAGAATGGGAGCTCAATGCCGATGTCTTCCACGAGCTCACTTTGCGTTGGGGTCAGCCGGTCATGGACCTTATGGCGACTCTAGGCAATGCCAAAGCTGTGCGATTTTTCAGCAGGCGCAGGGAGCATATGTCGGAGGGACTCGACGGCCTCGTTCAACCCTGGCCGTTGGGGCAGCTCCTGTATGTGTTTCCTCCATGGCCCTTGGTGGGCCGGGTCATTCAGAGGGCAGCAAGTCACGAGGGGCTGGTGATCCTCATTGCTCAGGATTGGCCCAGGCGCCCTTGGTACGCCGATCTAATGCGGCTTCTGGTGGAGCTGCCTTGGAGATTACCCGCTCGAGTCGACTTACTGCATCAGGGGCCCGTTCAGATGCCCCAGGCGGATCGGTTCTTGCTTACGGCATGGCTCTTGAGAGGACGCGTTTGCGCCACAAAGGTTATTCGGCGGCTGTGATAGCCACGCTGTTACAATCAAGGAGGTGGTCCACGTCGTTAGCGTACATTCGGGTGTGGCACGTTTTTGAGGCGTGGTGTGCGGATCGGACCTTGCGGCCCGGGAAGTCTTCCATTCCGGATGTTCTGGCGTTTCTTCAGTGCGGGCTAGAGAAAGGGCTCGCTCTTAACACCTTGAAGGTGCAGCTAGCGGCTCTTACGGTTTTTCGCGGGCCGGTTCACGGCGCTCCCCTTTCCACGCATCCGGATGTTCTGCGGTTCCTTAGAGCGGCCAAGCAACTTTGGCCTCCGATTCGGCAGGTTATTCCTCCTTGGGATTTGAATCTAGTGTTGGAAGCCTTGACGGAGTCTCCTTTTGAGCCCCGTACGTCCTGTGGTATCCGAGAAATTTCCTGGAAGACAGCCTTCTTGGTGGCCTTATGTTCCGCTAGACGGATTTCGGATTTGCAGGCGCTTTCGTGTAGACCGCCGTTTCTTCAGTTTTCAGCGGAAAAGGTGGTCTTGCGTCCGGTCCCGTCTTTTCTGCCTAAAGTAGTGTCCGCATTTCATCTGAATCAACCGGTCTCGCTGCCCACCTTCGCGGCGTCGGGGGCAGGTTCTTTCGATCGCTCCCTGCGTAAGTTAGATATGGGTCGTGTGCTCCGTAGATACCTTCGGGAAACCGAATCGTTTCATAAGTCGGACAGGTTGTTCGTTCTGTTTGGGGGCCTGTCCAAGGGGCAAGCGGCCTCCAAGGCCTCCATAGCTCGTTGGGTGAAACATGCGATTCGAGTCGCGTACGAGACCAGAGGCAAGTCCGTTCCACTCGGGCTTCATGCTCATTCTACCAGAGGTCAGGCTGCCTCGTGGGCGGAGTCGGCCTTGGTGCCGCCGGTGGATATTTGTCGAGCGGCGTCCTGGTCTTCTCTTCATTCGTTTGCGCGACATTATCGGTTGGATGTGCAGGCGAGACAGGATGCGTGTGTGGGGGCTTCGGCCGTGGTTGCGGGGCTCACAGGTCCCTCCCAGGTTTAGGTACTGCTTTGGTACTACCCATCTGTTCTGGACTGGCCCGGAGAGACGAATAGGAAGGAGAAATTAGACCTTACCTGCTAATTGTCTTTCCTTGAGTTCTCTCCGGGCCAGTCCAGAACCCACCCTGTTTGTATCTACTGTGAGTGGTATGCGATTCTCGGTTTCAGTCAGTAATATAGCTTCCTCTAAGAAATCTTCTAGATTTGAAGTCGGCTTCATGTTCTTGTGACTTGGAATAAAGAAAAAAAAACAACAAAAGAACAAACTTAAAATGAGAGCCTTTCTCTTAGCAAAGACACATTAATTGTCTACAGGAAAAAGCGCACGTTCAGCAACCTTTCTGTGTTACTCTTCCAGTTCTTTCAAATTCTTTCAGTCCCACTGTTTAGTTTCGCATGGGTTTTGTTGTTTTGTCTGCTTGATACCTTAAGACTGCCTTCTGACACCAGGGGAGAGCTAGGTAACCTAGCAACAAGAATCAGTGTTCAGTCCTCAGCTGCTAGAGGAGGGAGATTGACTACCCATCTGTTCTGGACTGGCCTGGAGAGAACTCAAGGAAAGACAATTAGCAGGTAAGGTCTAATTTCTCCATAACATTGTGAACTGTAGACACAGGAATCACAAGGTCTTTAGAGATTGGCTTGTTCCTCTTTGATGTTGGGTGATAATGGCTTTTCTGATGGTCTCAAGCAAGCAGGGAGTGAATGTGGCAATTTTAAACATTAGAGCCATCATTCATTAGTTGATTCAAGTCTTGTGAGTGCTGACAATTAATCACAGGTGCATCTAATTTTATTGCAGTGGGAATATGATTCTTCTGTTCAAATTGATTTGAATTGTTTTTAAGCATGCTAATAATCATGTCCTATAACAAACAAAACTAGGTATTTATGACCACAAAAAAAAGTCACACCAAAACCTGTAACAAATTAGATGTTGGATTATTTGTTAGGAGAGAAACCCTTCTTGACCAAAACCTTCCTTTTAATATTAAAGATAGTTGAAAGATCAACTTGTGAATATGTCATAAACACAAAATGTGAGAAATTGAAGTGATTTTAAATGCAATATTCACTTAACTTGCAATAGAGGCTGCCAAAAACTCTGCAACTAATTCAAGGTATGGCCAGTCCAGAATATGTCATAAAAGTCAGACACTGAAGAAATTATTCCCATCAATATGAGAGACAGAATTATGTTTTGAGCTCAATACCAGGAACTCTATATTGAGCAGTTTCATCCAATGGTAACCATAAATCATGTGTTGAAGTGGGTTAGGGGCAGAGAGAGGACACTATTAGGTGCAACCTGCATTCATTGCAACTTGCATTAGGTTATGCATCCATACAGTAACTGTTGGGCCATGCCCCTGACAGTTAATGTGGAGGCTTTGCACCAGGCCAATCGGTGGGCAGAATACAATAAGTCCTAGCCACTAATGTGATGTCTTCTGCTGCCACTCCACACTGATGATGGAGACTCATCACCTGACTGAATCTAGATGCCAGCTCTTCAAGTGAAGATAGAGCAGTGAATCAGGATCCATACCACTGAAAAATATTACATCTTGGGTATGCAGAAAATGGGGAGCCATTCATTTCAAATCCAATTAAGGCCTTTTTTATCACAAGATATTATTGTATAGAAGCATCATGGTAAGAGGAAAAGGAAATTGATATGGTTCTCCAAGCAAGAGGCTTAAAAAGGAATCATCCATAAAATACAGAGGAAAAGAATATTGGATAAAGCTCAAAGAGGCAAGAAAAGAAATAAGGATGGTATAAGCAGAGGCAGCAGAAAAAAGCTAGACGTAAAGTAAGGTGACAAGACTTATCAGGTACTCTTTGTTGGGGAGAGGAGGACAAAGAGATGGAATATTAAGACTGAAAGATGCAGAGTAGCATTGTGTGCAGAGTGAGTAGAAAAGGGCAGATAGTGCTAAACACTTTTGTTCCATGTTCATGGAAGAAAATTCTAGAGAACTGACAAAGTTGGCTGACAAAGTAAGTACATATGGAAATGGACCATGGAAGATGATGTGGAGTGTACGGCTTAAAGTAGTCCTATGGACAGATACTCCCATCTCTGCTGTGGATCTTTGTTCTGTCAGTGTTATCCTTGGTTTCTTTGTGGCACCTCTGAATAATGCCCTCCTTGCCTGGTTTGTGAGTTTTGGTGGGCAACCTTCTCTTGTCAGGTTTGTAGTGGTGCCATATTCTTTTCATTTTGTTTGGATTTAATGGTGCTCCGTGGGATATTCATAATTTGGGATATTTTTTTATAACTCAACCTTGATCTATACTTCTCCACAACTTTGTCTCTGACCTGTTTGGAGTGTTCCTTGGTTTTCATGTTGATTGCTTAGTGGTGTTGCAGAGTCAGGCCTTTCAGAACAGGTATATCCCCTATTCAACTAATTATGTGACTTCTGAGGTTAATTGGTTGCACCAGATCTTATTTAGGGATTTTATAGCAAAAGAGATGAATACATATACACTCACAACTTTTCAATTTTCACTTGTTTTTTTTTTTAATATATACAAGATAGTTTATTGCCATTCCACTTCACCAATTTGGACTCTATTGTAACATCCAAATGAACCTCCATTTTAATTCCAGGTTGTAATGTGACAAAAACTGAGGGGATGAATACTTTCACAAAGCACTGTAGAACACAGCGACTTGATTATGAGTCTGAATGAGGACAATGTGGTTGGCTAGGTGATCCCAGAAGGCATTTAGAACATTTACTATTCCAGGAAGTTGATCTGATGAAGAGACTCCTGAACAGACCAGTTGCCCTGAGTATGGAAGCCATCGAGATGAGCTCCCTATCCCAATTTGGATGCATCTGTTGTCAGGATCTTCTGGGGCAAGACCTTTTGAAAGGGGAGACCTTTGAGCAAATTTTGAGGAACCATCCACTAATGCAGTAATTGGACCAGGGATAGGTGACATAGACCCAATCCCAGAGGTGACCCGTAGCCTGGGTCTACTGAGTTTGCAGAGTCTGCCTCATCTGAATATGGACCAGGGGTGTGACATACACTGTAGAGGCCATGTGGCCTGGGATGGTTAGCATCTTACGAGCAGTCACTTTGCCTGAGTCGTGTCAAGCAGGGCTCCTATGAATTCTAGCTGTTGGATGGGATGAGGGTGGGATTTGGGGTAGGTGATCACAAACCCTAACAGCTCCAAAACCTGAATGGTCAACCTTGTGGGGTCCCGAACTCCCTCTAGAGTGGTGCTTTTTTTTATCACCAATCATTCATGTAAGGGAAGACAAACAACCCCCGTGTTCTGAGGTAGGCTGCCACTACAGCGAGATATTTTGTGAAGATTGGTGCCAAGTCTAGGCCGAAAGGCAGCACTTGATACTGAAAGTGTTGTTCTCCCAGGATGAATCTGAGATACTTCCTGTGAGCAGACTGAAAACATACTCACGTGTAACAGGTGTTCTCCAGGGACAGCAGGAATATGTCCTCACATATGGGTGATATTGGCACCGACGGAGCCCATGCAGAGCATTTCCCCAGGTTTCAAAGAAAGCCTTTGGGAATGCTACTACGCATGTGTAGTCCCCTTCCCACCCAAGGGTGCCATCTTGATGACATAGCTCAGGCAAAGGATAAAAAATCCAAAAAAGAGTGGGCAACTCCTAGGGGAGGTGGGTGGGTTGTGAGGACTGATTCCTGCTGTCCCTGAAGAACACCTGTTACAGGTGAGTAACTACGTTTTCTCCAGGAACAAGCAGGAAGTCTGTCCTCACATATGGGAATCCCAGCTACAGGCTACCGAGGACCTGTAGAAAATGTGCCAGGGCGAGCCGTGAGCAAACACAGGTAACCGAAAACAGCCTGAGGACCCCAGGTCTCCGGAAGACCACACTCCGGTAGCCGCAGAAGAAGGGTCAGAGTTGCCTAATCCCCAAACAGATTGCAGAGTACGACCTGGCCTAAGGCAGTGTCCTGACGGGACTCCCTCTCCAGGTAGTAATGTGTCACAAAGGTGTTAGCGAGGACCAAGTTACGGTTCGGCAGATGTCTGTCAACGGCACAGAGCACAGGTGTGCCACAGACACTGCCCTCACATGAACACCATGTGCCATGACTCGGCAGTCCAGTGGTAGTCCAGCCTGGGCGAAGGCGATGCAGTCCGCCACCCAGATCGAAAGGGTTTGCTTGGTGACCGCGAGCCCTCCCATTGAATGCAAATATTTCATGAATATTCATTAGGGACATCCTGAAAACCAGGCTGGACTGCTGCACTCCAGGACTGGAGTTCACCATCCCTGATCTTGAACCCTTCTCTCACCACTTATTTAGGTCCCTGAGGTCCAGAATAGGACAGAATGCTCGTTTTCTTGGGGATCAGAAAATATTTGGAGTAAAAGCCTGTCCTACTTGCTCCTGCAGTATGAGCTCGATGACTAGGTTGTCCAGAGATTTCCTTATGAAGCCGATCCTGATACAGAGGGTTGAGGTGCTATACCTCAGGGTCCAACTTGGAGGTAGTTCAAAGAGGTGCAACCTGTATGCACTCTGGATTAGCTGTAGCATGCAGGAGTCAAAGAGAGTGAGCCCCCCCCCCCCCCCCGGAGCGTTTATCACAGCAACCCCTGATAGATTGTTTATGCTCCGGAAGCAGTCAAAACCCCCCTCTGGGCTTTGGCTGCAGGGCTGGTTGGGGCTTTTCCCTGTGCTGTTGCTGGCAAGGAGCCCGCTGTTTCTGCTAGGAGGTTTGGATTCCAAGGAAGTACTGATGCCTGAGTAGTAGGTTTTCTTCTAGCCCCCTCCTTGGTACCTCCTACAATAAGCTGGTCCAGTTGTGCAGCTGGAGAGTGTGGTAAGAGTGATTTCCTTATCAGTCCTCCAGTTTAGTCCTCCACCTCTGGGTTGTGCAGCTGGAGAGTGTGGTAAGAGTGATTTCCTTATCGGTCCTCCAGTTTAGTCCTCCACCTCTGGGTTGTGCACCTCCTGCTGCGACTTGGAGACTGGGCATATCACAAAAACGTGACATCACTGGATGTAGTCTGCTGGCCTCTCCCATCATTCACAGTGTGTCCAGTCTCCATGCAGCGAGGGGGTCGTGAGCCTAAGTGCTGGGCTCACTTAAGAGCTGATAAGGAGCAGTTAGAGTAGTTTTTAGCTAATTTTGATTTCATTTTGTCCCTAATTTTAACCTTTTTTCTGATTTGGGGTGCTGTAACTTAAAAAGAAAGGAAAGAGGACAGCATACTATGGAAGGGGGGTGCTGCTTTTTGTGCCTGATCCTTATTGCCCTGTCACTCTTGATTGATATTTGTTGTATTTGTTGGTCCCACTCACCACCGGCACTGATCTCTCCCCCCTGGCAGTATGGGGGAGAGCTCAGCAGATAAAGGGAGTTCAGCTTTGGCAGCATTCTGCCGGGATTTGCTCCAGCGGCTCGGCACTCTCTTGTACACTGAGTGCAGCCACGTGGATTGCAACCCCACGGGAGCGCCGATCATTCGCTGAAGCGGTGAGTATGGGCAAGGCACCAGGGCTTAGAGCGGGGCAGCATCCGCTGACCCGTGCAGCCGGGATTGGTGGATTTGGCGCCTTTTTTATGCCTCGGTCAGGCAGCAGTGGCCATTTTGTCAGCATGTCTGCTGCATGCAGACACACTGAATCCCATGGCGATTCATTCTCTCTTTTTGATTTCACAGCGTTTTTTCCTTTCTCCCTTGATTCTTTCATTTAATTTAGTTTATTTTGGGGTAGAGTTGATTTTATTTTTTCTCGAAGTTCACGGGCACTGTATGCTTCTGTGAGCTAGTGTGCAGGCAGATCATAGGGGTTGCCTGACTTCAGGGGCACATCCACTGCTATTGTAGTGCAGTTCTGGACCCGGTTCCCTTTTGGCAATCTTGACAGTTAAAGAAAAAAAGAAAAAGGAAAAGAACATAAGAGAGTCATTCGAAAGTATTTAGAAAAAAATAAAAAAGGAGTTGTTTTTCCCTCAGTGCTGTAGGTGATGGCGGCGCGGCCTCAGTGTGTCGTTTGCGGTACCCGTAGAGGGGCTATTGCCGACTCTGGGATTTGCTGGGGCTGTACGCAAGTTTCTACCAGCGTGGAGCAGCAGATGGAGGTGAA
The DNA here is from genome assembly GCA_033557465.1 of Ichthyophis bannanicus. Taxonomy (NCBI): domain Eukaryota; kingdom Metazoa; phylum Chordata; class Amphibia; order Gymnophiona; family Ichthyophiidae; genus Ichthyophis; species Ichthyophis bannanicus. Next base: position 1,199,382,478 of record CM066032.1, on the reverse strand, counting down.
GGTAGGACAGGAGCTGCAGAGTGCCTCGGCTGGATTGGACGCAGAGGGGCCGCTGACCACTTCACCAGGTCTCGAGCTTGAGTCGCCAGCTGGACCTTCGGGGACCCTGTCGGCTTCCGGACCGCAACCAGGAGATTTCTGTCCAGATTTTGTGTTGATTATGCATCAGGCATTTTGTTTAAGATGGCAAGGGAAAGTGCTTGAGTCTCTGTCGCTCGCTGTGGCGCCACCAGTCAGGTCTGGTGGAGGCGAGTGTCAGTCCCGCGAGACCGTCAAAGAGGGCTAGGATTAGGGAGCCTTCAGTTTCTGAGTTAGAAGGGCAGGAGTTGGAGGACATAGACATCGACCTGGAAGGAGAGATTCCTGAACCGGAGGACCAGGTGAAGATTATTCGAGTCTTCTGGAGGGATGAGTTGACAGCGCTAATTACTGAGTCCCTCCAGATGCTTAAGCTCGCCATGGAACAGCCTGTCGAGGACGACAATGGGGAAGACCCCATTATTCAGGCAGAGAGACAAATACAGGTGGTGTTTCCTGTTCACAAGGTGGTGGACAGAATGATACAAGATGAGTGGGATCAGCCTGAAGCAGGACTCAGGGAAGTTTGGATTATGAATTGGCTGTATCCCTTAGCGGATAAGGACAAGGAGAGGTTTCGGTCTCCGAGGATTGATGCTGCGGTGTCAGCAATGACCAAAAAGACCACTATTCCGGTTGAAGGCAGATCAGCCTTGAAGGATGCGCAGGATAGGAAGTTAGATAGACTGCTGAAACAATCCTTTGAGGCAAACGAGGTGTCATTGCAAGCGTCCATTTGTGGGGCGTGGGTGGCAAGAGCTTGTCTCCGATGGTCACAGCGGTTGCGGCAGTCTGCTCAGCTGGAGCAGGAGGGTCTGGGTGACCTGGACCGCCTTGAGTCGGGGTCGGCTTATTTGTCAGATGTGCATTATGATCTGATCCGGGCCCTGGCTAATAGTATGGCCTCGCTCGTGGCGGCTCATAGATCCTTGTGGTTACGGAATTGGGCGGCAGACAGTTCGTCTAAAGCACGTCTCGGGAAACTCCCCTTTAAAGGAAAGTTGTTGTTCAGGGAGGATTTCGATAAGTTGGTGAAGGAGTTAGGAGAGTCTAAAGGTGGTCGCCTGCCGGAGGATAAGCCAAAGCAAGGGAAGTCCGCGTCAGCCTTTCAAGGTTTCTTTCGGGATGTTCGGAGATTTCGGACTTCTCGCTTGGGCGGATTCCAAAGAGGAAGATTTTCTCCTCAGGGCGCAGGGAGAGGCTTTGCGGCGGCGGCCTCAGTATCCAATCGCAATGAAGTGAGGGGGACCCAGGCAGGTGGTTGTTCGATAGGCGGGCGACTTCGGAACTTTCTTCCTGCCTGGGTCCACATAACGTCCGATCAGTGGGTGTTAGAGATAATCCGGGGGGCTATGTGCTAGAGTTTGCACAGCCAGTTCGGGATTCGTTTGTGCAGTCTCCCTGCAAAGGACATCAGAAAACACAGGCAGTCCGCTGCACTCTGAATCGGCTATTGCACTTAGGGGCGGTCATCCCGGTCCCCCAGGAAGATTGCGACATGGGTCGATACTCAATTTATTTCATGGTGCCAAAAAAGGACGGTTCCTTTCGTCCCATATTGGATCTAAAAGGGGTGAACCGCTGTCTCCAGGTGCCGCATTTCAGGATGGAAACCTTGCAGTCTGTCATTTTTGCAGTACGCCAGGAAGAGTATTTGACATCCCTTGATCTCACGGAGGCCTACTTGCACATACCGATCCGGGCGGCTCACCAAACGTTTCTGCGCTTCGCCCTTCCGTGGGGGCACTATCAGTTCCAGACATTGCCCTTCGATCTGGCGACGGCGCCGCAAACGTTCACCAAGATCGTGGTGGTGGCGGTGGCAGCGTTATGAAAAGAAGGAATCCTAGTTCATCCCTATCTCGATGATTGGTTGATTCGAGCAAAGTCCAAAGCTGAGAGCGAGCAAATTACGGACAAGGTGGTGAGATTCTTGGAGAGCCTCGGCTGGGTAGTCAATACGAGCAAAAGTCATCTGGTTCCGTCCCAGAGTCTCGAGTACCTCGGGGTGCAATTCGACACTCAGAGAGGGGCGGTATTGCTGCCCGGTCATCGGGTTCAGGCCCTACGTCAAGTAATTCATGAGTTCTGGACCATGCCGGCTCCTTCGGCCTGGAATTATCTCCGGGTGTTAGGTTCAATGGTGGCAACCTTGGAAGTGGTACCGTGGGCCAGAGAGCATATGCGGCCATTGCGAGTGTTACTTCACCGTTGGTCCCATCAATCCGATCCGCTGAGCAGACGCCTACCCTGTCCACTTGGGGTCAGACGAGCGCTGAGCTGGTGGCTACTTCCGGAATCCTTGACAGCCGGGATGCCGCTGGAGCAGCCAGAGTGGTTGCCATTGTTGACAGAGGCAAGCCTTGCGGGATGGGGAGTGCATTGCGGGGAGCTCTTCGCACAGGGTCTGTGGTCAGCTCAGGAGAGCACGTGGTCAATCAACAGGCTGAACTCAGAGCAGTGGTGTTGGCATTACAATCGTTCGAGATGGCGGTGAGGGGTCGGGCAGTGAGAGTTCTGTCAGAGAACTCCACAACGGTGGCCTACATCAATCAGCAGGGCGGTACGAGAAGTATGGCCCTGGAGAAGGAAGCAGAGTCGCTCTTTGCTTGGGCGGAGCCGTGGCTGCAAGCGATTTTGGCGGCACACATTGCCGGGAAGGACAATGTGACAGCGGATTTTCTCAGCCGGGTGCAGGTGGATGCCGGCGAATGGGAATTTCATCCAGATGTGTTTGCACAGAAAGTGCACAGGTAGGGGCCGCCGATCATGGATCTCATGGCGACCTTTCACTCCGCAAAGGCCAGTCGGTTCTTCAGCAGACGCCGGGAAAGGATGTCTGAGGGGATCGACGCCCTGCTGCAACGCTGGCCGGTGTCGGGTCTCCTCTATGTATTGCCTCCGTGGGCACTCATAGGTCGGGTGGTACAGCGTATCGAGGTGCACCCGGGGAGAGTGTTGCTAGTGGCTGCAGACTGGCCAAGACATCTGTGGTATGCCGATCTCATCCGCCTCCTCGACGGCGAGCTGTGGAGGTTACCGACGTCAGACAGCCTGTTAATTCAAGGGCCTCTGCAGATGCCCCAAGTGGATCGGTTCTCGCTTACGGTCTGGCCATTGAAAGGGTGCGTTTAAAGAAAAGAGGTTACTCAGGAGCAGTCATTGCGACTTTACTGAAAGCACAGAAGTCGTCTACATCTTTGACATATGTTCGCATATGGCGCATATTTGAGGATTGGTGTTCGAGGAGACAAGTGCATGCAGCGACCGCGTCTGTTGCAGTGGTTTTAAGCTTTCTGCAAGACTGTTTTGAGAAGGGTCTGGCGGCCAGTTCTTTGAGAGTTCAGTTAGCCGTGCTGGCTTGCTATAGAGGCAAGGTGCAGGGAATAGCGCTCGGTGCGCATGTTGACGTGTTGCGTTTTCTCAAAGCAGTATCCAGGTTGCGTCCCTCTCGTAGAGTGGTGGTTCTGCTGTGAGATCTCAACTTGGTGTGGGAGCTCTGGCTAGGGAGCCTTTTGAGCCATTACAACAGGCGTCTGTGAAAGATCTGTCATTGAAAATGGTGTTTTTGGTGGCCATTTGCTCAGCGAGGTGGATTTCTGAGTTACAGGCGTTGTCTTGTAGAGAGCCATTTCTGTCTTTTTCTAGGGAAAAGGTGGTGCTTCGGCCGGTTCCCTCCTTTTTGCCCAAAGTAGTTTCTCTGTTTCATATGAATCAGTCGGTTTGTCTTCCAGTGCTGGGTTCGTTGGGGGATGGCGCAGCGGACCGGGGGTTACGCCGGTTGGACTTAAAGCGAGTGCTACATCAGTATTTAAAGGTTTCTGAGGGTTTTCGCAAATCTGACCGTTTGTGTTGTTCGGTGGATCCCATACAGGGGAGGCAGCGGCGAAAGCTTCCATTTCCCGTTGGGTCAGAGAGGCGATTGCTTCAGCGTATCTATTGTCAGGGCAGCAGGTGCCATTTGGTTCGCGAGCCCATTCTATTAGAGCACAAGCAGCTTCATGGGCGGAGCACAGTTTAGTGTCTCCTGTGGATATTTGTAGGGCGGCTACTTGGTCCTCTCTTCACACTTTCAGTAAGCACTACTGCCTGGATGTCTTGGCAGCAAAGGATGCTGTTTTTGGAGCAGCGGTGTTTCAGGCCGGCTGGAAGGGTCCCTCCATTTAAGTACTACTCTGTTACATCCCAGAGGTAGAGGACTAAACTGGAGGACCAATAAGGAAATGGACATTCCTTTTCGTCCCTCTAGTCCAGTCCCGGAACCTGAGAGTTCTGTTCCTCCTCCAGCAGCTTTGGAGACTGAAACACGTCATCTCTTTGATGACACCAGTATAAGTAGGCTAGGACCGCCTCCTCCCATCAGTAGTTTCAGTCTCCATAGCAGCGGGAGAAGGTGCTGAGCCTAGGTTCTGGGCTCAGTTCAGTAACAAATAAGCAGATTAGAGCAATAGGCCCTTACTTGGAATTTGATCTTTTATTTGATCCTTTTACTTGTTTTCTTTTCTAGGTGGAGGCAGAAGTGCCAGGGCAGAGCAGCAGGGATCCTGATTTCTCTGTCCCCTTTTTTTCTTCTAAATTTCTTTGTAATTTCTCTTTTCAGCCTCCCCCCTCCCCTCCCCTCTCCTCCTTCCCCCCCTCCTTGTAAGTAGGGCAGCAATTTGGGGAGAATTTTTGGCCCCGGCAAGAAGAGCCTCCCTGATCCCGATACCGCTTGAAAGGGGGAGGAGCAGGTGGCAGGCACAGCCGGCAACGTGTTTGGCTGCAGCAAGGCAGGCCTGAGCGCGTCTCTCCACCCGGAGCCGAAGCCACTGACATTGCTGAGCTCTGGGGTGTAGATTGAGGCCCCCTGTTGAAGGAAGAGCCGGTAAGCTTAATCTTCCGTTCGGGGGGGGCGGCCACGTGTGCAGACGCCGTGGGGCGCAGAGCGCGGTTTCTTTTGGAGAGCGGGATCGCAGCGCCGGCTGCAGGCCGTTCACGCAGGAAGCATGCGAGCGGCCATTTTCTCCACTGTCCTGCTTTTTTTCTTCAGCGGGCAGGCTCAGAGTCTGTGGAAAACGCAGTATTGCGAATTCTGGAAAAGGCCTTTGCGGGCCGGGGGTCTCTGTAGGTGACAGAGGTCAAAAAAAAAAAAAAGAGAAACAGGCTACATAAATAATAGAGGAGAATAGCAGCCGGTTTAGCGATTAACCCCTAGGAAGGTAGTTTGTTGACACAGGAGTAGCTTAGTGCTCTGGCGGGCTCGGGGCTTCTCAAGTCTGAGGTTAGTATGCCGGCTAGGCCTCGTTGTCTGGTTTGTGGCACTAGGCGAGGCGCCCTTCTGGAGTCAGGTGTGTGTAGAGGCTGCACCCAGGAGGCGGCCTTGATGGAGCAGGCACTCGAGGGGGGGCAGGGTGGTCGGTCTCAGGCCCAGGGGGGCAGCCTCCCTTCTTCTCTGGTCTCCTCAGAGCCCATGGCGGGGCCCTCTTTGGAGGGGGAGTTGCCTCTTCCTCCAGGGCAGGGCTCCGCTGGGGGTCAGCCCTTGGTACCTCCAGATTTCTTTGCTTTAATGCAGCAGGCTTTTGCTCTACTGCAGCCAGGTGTGGCCTCGCTGCCGGCCAGGGGGCGGGGTGAGAAGCGCCTCGGGACCCCTTTGGGGCCGCAGTCCATGGGAACCCCTGTTAAGAGAAGTAAAGGGGCGGAGGTGGACTTAGTAGCAGCTTCGTCCTCGGAGGAGCTGGAGGCAGCTGAGGGAGAGCTTGAAGAGGACTCGGTGGAGGAGTTGAAAGAAGGTGAATTGCCTGATCCCGAACAACAGGCCCGAGTAGTCAGAGTGTTTTGGAGGGAGGAGTTGCCGGCACTGATTACCGAGACCCTTAAGACGCTTAATATGCCGACCGCGGCTCCCGCAGAGGAGGATGCCCTGGAGGATCCGTTATTACAGGCTGTCCGTACAACACAGCGGGTGTTTCCCATGCATAGAGTGTTCAAGAACATGATACAGGAGGAATGGGACCTGCCTGAGGCAGCGCTTAAGGGATCTAGAGCATTGGCTAGGCTTTACCCGTTGTCGGATCAGGACAGAGACCTCTTTTGTTCTCCAAGGGTGAACACGGCGGTTTCGGCGGTTACTAAGAGGACGATTCCGGTTGAGGGGTCGGCGGCGCTTAAAGATGCGCAGGACAGAAAATTGGATACTTTATTAAAACAGGTGTTTGATATAAGTGTGCTCTCCATGCAGGCCTCTATCGCTTGGATAGATAGGGCTTGTCTGCGATGGTCCCAGCGTCTGCAGGTGGACACGGCAGGGGAGCAGGTGGATGAGTTGTCTCATCCGGAGTCCGGCTCCGCCTATCTAGCGGATATTCATTATGATCTAATCCGGGGGCTGGCCAAGAGTATGGCGTCCGTGGTAGCAGCCCGGCGTTACTTGTGGTTGCGAAGCTGGGCAGCAGACAGTTCTTCCAAGGCGCGGCTTAGTAAGTTACCTTTTCGGGGGAAGCTATTGTTTGGTGAAGATCTGGATAAGTTGGTCAAGGACCTCGGAGATTCTAAGGGGGGTCGGTTGCCGGAGGATAAACCGAAGCAGGGCCGCCCTTCCCCGGCCTCCAAAGGCTCCCAGAGAGAGTTTCGTAGATTCCGGACCCCCCGCTTCGGTCAGTTTCAGTGGGGTAAGTCTCTGCCTCGAGGCCAGGGGTTTCGGGGTTTTCGAGGAGCAGGTAGAGGTTTTTCGTCCTACTCCTCCTCGAACAGTAAAAAGACACAATGATAAGGGGGGCTCAGGTGGGGTCCATTTCCATAGGAGGGCGGTTGCGAGACTTTTACCCTGCCTGGGTCCAGCTGACGTCGGACCAGTGGGTTTTGGAGGTTATTCGAGAGGGCTATGCTCTGGAGCTCCAAAGTCCAGTGGTAGACTTGTTTGTTCAGTCTCCGTGCAGGGCGTGGGTCAAGTACCGGGCAGTGCAGGAGACGCTCCAAAGGTTGCGACAGCTTCGGGCGGTGGTTCCGGTTCCGCCGGAGCAGTGCGGGTACGGTCGATACTCCATCTATTTTGTGGTCCCAAAGAAAGACGGCGCCTTCCAGCCCATTTTGGATTTAAAGGGAGTGAATCGCTGTCTCCGGGTATCTCATTTCCGTATGGAGACTCTGCGTTCCGTGATTGCGGCGGTCCGGAAGGGAGAGTTTCTAACGTCTTTGGACCTGTCGGAGGCCTATCTGCATATTCCCATTCGGCGAGAGCACCAGCGGTTCCTTCAGTTTGCAGTGCCAATGGGGCATTCCAATTCCAAGCATTGCCGTTCGGTCTGGCGACAGCGCCATGGACGTTCACCAAGATTATGGTAGTGGTGGCAGCCGCTCTGCACCAGGAGGGTATCCTGGTGCATCCTTATTTGGACAACTGGCTAATTCGAGCGAAGTCAGAGGAGGAGAGAAGGGCCATGACGCAGGTAGTACAGATGCTACAGAGCCTGGGATGGGTGGTCAACTTCGCCAAGAGCAGGTTCGTTCCATCGCAGTCTCTGGTGTATCTGGGAGCTCGGTTCGACACGGCGCACGGGAAGGTTTTTCTTCCAGAGGATTGTTTGCAGGGGTTGCGGAGGCTGGTGCGGCAGTTTCTAGCGCAATCAGCTCCTACAGCGTGACAATACCTGCAGTTGCTCGGAACGATGGCGGCCTCGATAGAGATCGTTCCGTGGGCCAGGGCTCACATGAGGCCGTTGCAAAGGGCCCTTCTTCGACGTTGGTCGCATCAGTCAGATGCGCTGACACAGCGGTTGGTCTGTCCGCAGGAGGTGAGACAGGAGGTCCTCTGGTGGTCAAAACGGGAGAACCTGGAGAAAGGAATGCCCCTGGAGACTCTGGCCTGGCGACCGTTGATGACGGACGCAAGTCTCACGGGCTGGGGAGCACATTGCGAAGGCCGTCTAGCGCAGGGGCAGTGGTCGGTACGTGAAAAGGAGTGGTCGATCAACAGGCTGGAAATGAGGGCAGTGTTTTGGGCCTTAGTGGAGTTCCAGTCGTTTTTGGGGAAGTCGGCGGTGCGAGTGCTTTCCGACAATGCGACCACAGTGGCCTACATCAACCGTCAAGGAGGCGGCTCAGCTGTTAGCCTGGTCCGAGCAGAATCTGGTAGCCATCTCAGCACAGCACGTAGCAGGGGTGGAGAATGTAGAGGCGGATTATCTGAGTCGTCGGAGGGTGGATCCAGGAGAGTGGGAGCTTCACCTGGACGTGTTTGCACTAGTGGTAGAGCGCTGGGGGACGCCGGTCATGGATCTGATGGCGACCTTTGCATCGGCGAAAGTAGCCCGGTTTTACAGCAGGTGCCGGGAAAGGATGTCGGAAGGTCTCGACGCCTTGACGCAGAAGTGGCCAGTCGAGGGTCTCGTCTACGTTTTCCCACCTTGGGCGCTCATCGGCCAGGTGATGCAGCGCATCGAGCGGCACCGAGGGCGGGTGGTTCTGGTGGCCCCAGATTGGCCACGGAGGCCATGGTACGCGGATCTGGTTTGTCTTCTAGTGGACAATCCCTGGTGGCTCCCGGTACGGGAGGACCTGCTCCTCCAGGGCCCTCTTCGCATGCCTCAGGTGGATCGATTCTCGCTTACGGCTTGGCTCTTGAAAGGGTGAGGATGAGGTCCAGGGGATACTCGACGGCAGTCATCTCTACCTTATTGAAGGCGAGGCGCAGGTCCACGTCCTTGGCCTATGTGCGGGTTTGGTGCATTTTCGAGAGCTGGTGTGAGGACAGGCAGTTGCGCCCGTCGTCGGCGTCGATTCCGCAGATTCTGGCATTCCTGCAGGATGGCTACGAGAAAGGGTTGGCAGCTAGTTCGCTGAGGGTGCAGTTGGCGGCGATTTCGTGCTACCGGGGTAAGGTCCACGGAGAGGCCTTAGGAGCGCACGCGGACGTGAAGAGGTTTTTGCGGGCTGTGCTACTCCTGAGGCCTCCTCGCCGCTGCTTCGTTCCCCCTTGGGACCTGAATCTGGTTTTGGAAGCTTTGGTCAGGGCTCCCTTTGAACCGTTGGGGGTGTCGTCCCTGAAGAATTTGACCCTATCTCCAGGAACAAGCAGGAATGAGTCTTCACATATGGGTATGTCGGTACCGATGGAGTCTGCGCGGGAACGCTTCCCAGCGTCCAATCAAGAGCTTTTGGAAGCATCCCAGCACGCCTGCGTGCTGCCTTCCCGCCTTTCCCAACTGCCTCTCCTCAGTTTTCGTTTTTCCGCGGAGCCGGCAGGACGTCCTCCTGTCACTGCAGAAAATTCTTGTTTTTAGTTTTAGTTTTCTTGTGGTCGTGGCTGTCTTCCCGACGCCACCGGTACCGCCGGTGTTTTCTTTTCTTTTCTTGAAAAATTTTCCTCTTCCACGGGATATTTTTTTTCTTCCTAGTGTCCCACGGTCTCTTAGGCCTTTTAGGCCTCTTCTTTTTCCTTCATGGAACCGCCAGGCACTTTCTCCAAGAAATGTTCACACTGTGGCGGTACAACTTTATTTCTAGACCCTCAAAATCGGTGTCTAACCTGCTTGAGAAGAAGTTTTCAACATCAAGGTTCTTTTGATACACGGTTGCCCTCCAACTTCGGGGCACCGTCTCCTTCTTCTTCCACACAGGATCAGGTAACCCACAAACAGTCTGTTAAGACTAGCCAGTCCTCGAGTGGTAGGTCTCATGCACAGCATGTAGACGGCTCTGGCCTTGCCCTCGAGGGCCCACTGGCTTCAGAACCCCGGCGGGAGTCTTCGGTCTCCAAAGCATATAAGGGGTTTCAAGTTGTTCCTGAGGTTCACCCCTCACAGAACATACCTCAGCCGTGTCCGGTGGTGGCATCCGCTTCGAGCGGTACCGATATCCCGGTACCGGCACTGGTGTTGGATGAAACACTCCTCACCAGGGATCGTCATCTGGCGTCCTCGGTACCTTTGGGACCGCTGGATACAGTCCAGACTGACTTTCCATTATCGGTACCAGCACCGATACTACCTCCGACGTCGGTACCCTCCAGACGTGCATCGATAGCCTCGCTTCCTTCGATGCCGAGTCTGGAATCGATCTCTAGTCTGGAGGACTGGATACCGACTCGCCTTGGTACTGGCTCTCGGCGATACCAAAGGCTCGGTTCCGATGATTCGGATCCACAACTCTCGGTTCCTTTCAGGCCGATTGAGTTGCCACTGCTTGACCTGTCAGACACGGTACCGACGACCTCATTACCGTTACGGTCAATGCCTTCCATGCTTCGCTTATCAGGCTCTTTGCCCTCGATGCCGAGTTTGGAATCGATCTCTAGTCTAGAGGACTCGGTACCACTCTTCTTTGTTACTGACATCGATCGATACCGGTGCTTCGGTACCGAGGATAGTGCCCGATTGGGTTCGGTCACCTCAATGCCGATTGAACTATCACTGATGACTACTCCGATGTCTTTGTCGGGCTCGACTCCGACATCGGTACCGGTATTAACATCGGTACCGGTATCCACAGTAGCATCGTGGCAAACTTCTACCATGCTCTTCTCAACAGGATTGATCCATTTTAGACCAGCCTTGAAGTCGATACCTGGCATGGACACTGTGGTAAGGACGGCTGCTGCTTATGATACCCAGTACCGGCAACCTTCCCTTCAACATTCCACACTGCACTGTGCAGGATCTTCTATTCCTATATATTTGGATACCTCTGTGGATGTTCGGGCTAGTTCTTTACAGCTACCCTGTCCAAGAGAGATTCCTGTTAGGGATCCCTCTTTTCAGAGTTTCCTCCTGGATATAGCAAGATTTCTTGCCATCCCTATCCCAGGACATCATCCTGCACAAGGCTCTCTTTCTACCAAAGACAAGGGGAACATAATGCTCCCTTTGCATCATTCCTTGCAGGATCTCCTCCTAGGAATGTGGGAAACACCTTTCAGAATACCCCCACCTCCCAGGGCAACTGATCTCTTATATCAGGTGCCCCCAACTCCAGGGTTTCAAAAGACTCAACTTCCTCATCATTCCATAGTAGTGGAATCAGCAAAGAGGCGGGTAAAGAGTAAGAAAAGGCACTCTTCCTATCCGCCAGGTCGTGAGTCTAAAACACTAGATGACTTTGGACGTCAAACCTTCCAGTCATCTATGCTTTCTGCAAGAATTCTCTCATATATATTCTATATGAGTCTTTCTCTTGAGGAGGTCACAAAGCAATTATATCTTTTGTCTCCTTTCCTTTCAGATTCCAGGAGTGCAGAATATTCCTCACTGCTTAAGCATATCCAGAATATCTCTTGGTTTCTTTCTCGTGCTTCCCTAGACTCTTTTGAGTCTGTTAGCAGGACTTCTGCTATAGCTATAGGGGCACGACGTAGAGCCTGGCTCCAAGCTTCAGACTTGGACAAATGGGCACAACAAAGGCTGGGACATACTCCTTGCACTGGAGAAAATCTTTTCAACAAGGAGTCTTTACATCAGGTTACTCAGTTGTCCACTGATTTACCTATTTCTAAGGGTTCTTCTACCCCTTCCTCTGTTTCAGCACGTAGGAAGTGTCCTACCACACTTTCTCCCCACAGGAGAAGACGATTTTATTCATCACTTGCCCATCATACAGATGTTCCCCAACAGGGAAAGCATCATCCTGGTCTAAAGCATCCAACCTCTCACCAGGCTCAGAAAACCCAGCACCTGCAGGGTTTCTGATCATTCATCATCAGATGCTTGTGACTCTTGGGGTTAGAATCTGTAATTGCTCTTCTCAATAGAGGCAATCCTCTACTTTTTCTAACCCCTACACATGGATCTCTTTCCAAAAGATATCCATTTTTTCTATATTTCTATGAGCTGTTAGGTTATCCATGCCTGTAAGTCACAGATTTCTCCTCTTTTTCCTTGTTAGGGAAAGAGGTCTAACCACTATCAAATGATAATTCCTGTGCCAGCATGTATTTTTCCTTTCTATAGACTTACTCCTCCGTAAGTCTTCTTCAGCTCCATTCTCTTCACCCTCTTACCAAGTTTTTCCTCTGTAAGAGCAGAATTACTTACTGGGAGGCTTTCTCTTCAGCCTCTCTAGTTTCTCACTTTACAATGCAGAGTTTTCCTCTCTGAGTTACCTCCTCTGTTTCAATCTTGCTTTGGGGCAGCTTTTTAGACATGTCCAGAGTTCCTACTTCTGTTCTGTCTCTTCTTTCTGTTTTTGAACAGTAAGATTCTTCTGCTGTCTTGCTAACAGCTGCCCATGCAGGAGCTTTAATGTTTGGACCACTGGTTCTTATCCACAAACTACCAGATTGTCCTCCACTAACATTCTGTCTAGTCTTAGTAGTGGCTCCAAGTCAGTACTTCATTTCTCTTGGAGATCATATCACTACAAGCTTCTAGATTGTCTTCTATTCTGCCATCTTCATTTCCTGAGTTTGGCAGCATAGTTGACAGAGCTACTGGCTCTCTAGCAGCCAGTTCTATCCCCTCATTCTCCTGCATCATGCTCTCTGCAATCTACAGAGAAGCTTTCTACTATGGGCCCTTGCTAGAGAGCATGGGGGGGGGGGGGGGTTTCTCCAACAGCTATCCTAGCTGGTTAGAAAAGGCTTTTCAGTCATGTCTCCCATGACTAGAAGGGTTCCCCTTCTTTTCTATCTCCTTTTTTGATATAAAGGACATAGGCCTTCTCTTACGTGAAGACTCAAGGAGTTGCCAGTTCCCTGCTTTGGTCCATAGTATTCCCAATCGGGGATATGCTCGTCCTCATGGTAAGAATGCATGATACCTTTGCCCTTAAGCAGGTCAACATGGTATCTTCTCTTTAGGCGTATTCTGTCTAACTACCATGCCAGAGTCCTGAAAGACTCGGGACTTGCTGGCTACACTTTGACATTGTCCTTGGTTTTTCACATAACAGTCCTGGTTCTTTTGCACTAACTAGCATTCTTGCAGATCATGACCAGGAGGAATAGATTCTCTATATGTCTTCTCAAGTAGGTTCCAGCTTCTTGTTATTAGATGAATCGTTCCTCTCCACATAGCCTATGTGATCACTGTACTATAGGCATATCTCTGTCTGTTTAACTGCAGAAAAACCATATGTAAGCCTACATATCCATATTTATTCTTTGTGTGTATTTTATGCCCTGCCATATCTCACTATAGATATATTCTTATATGTCTGTCTATATATATATATATATATATATATATGTATGTATGTATGTATTTGTTGAGATATTTTCTTAGAGATAGATATGTATCCACATACTTATCTATCTCCCTGTCTATTCTCATATACCAATATGAGTCTGACAGAGGGATTTTACCCATACCTATGCTACCTAGCAGGTTTGGGGTTCTACACACTCAACCACTCCTGTGGTACTCAAACATTTTTATACCATAACCTAACGGTTTAGGTACCTCTGAAGCTCTCCATGCCCAATATCTCTTCTAGCTTACCCCAGTTAGGAGAGACATTGTGGATTTTCAGTTAATCACAGGCTTTAACGCCTCAGGCATTTGTCCTCTCTTTTGGGATACAAGGAGTTCCCACACCTTTCTCCCTACAAGGACTGTGCCTGTTTGTCCAAATCGATTAGCCTTTCTCTTTTTGCTCCTAAGAGTGTCTCACTCTGCCTCCAAAAGAGCTAGGTTTTTTGTCATAAAGCCTTCCGCTGAAGGCACATTGTTTTTGGACTACCCCAGTTTTCCTACTGGGGTTCCCTGTTACCTTTCAGGATTCTGACCTCCATTGGTTTTCCTACAGGATTATCACCTCCACTTACAGTGAGTTCCTCTACTAGGTTCCCAGTAGATCCATGAACCTCCATACTTCTGTGAAATCCTGTCAGGGGAGGTCCATATTGCAATATCCTTTGCAATATTATTGATGACCATCATCATTCACGCATGGACTCCTTCTCTGCAGTCCTATGCTGGGTTAGCTGTTCCACAGCATCCTTCTTTCTTCAACTCCTACCCGCCATCCTCAGGATGCCTGGTGTTCTGGGAGATAGCATGTTCCAGCCTATGACATGCTGGGACTCCAGGCATCTCAGCTTGGGAGTCCCCATATGTGAAGACTCATTCCTGCTTGTTCCTGGAGATAGCAGTTACTTACCTGTAACAGGTGATCTCTGGGAACAGCAGGAATAAGTCTTCACAACCCTCCCACCTCCCCAGGAGTTGTATCTCTCTCTATCTTTCCTTTCCTTTCTCTCTCTCTCTTTGTCTCAGCTTTAAAACTTAACTGAGGAGAGGCAGTTGGGAAAGGCGGGAAGGCAGCACGCAGACGTGCTGGGATGCTTCCAAAAGCTCTTGATTGGACGCTGGGAAGCGTTCCCGCGCAGACTCCGTCGGTACCGACGTACCCATATGTGAAGACTTATTCCTGCTGTTCCCAGAGATCACCTGTTACAGGTAAGTAACTTGGCTTAAAACAGTTTTCCTAGTGGCCATTTGTTCAGCTCGGAGGATTTTGGAGTTGCAGGCTCTGTCCTGCAAAGAGCCGTTCCTGTCGTTTTCACATCAGAAGGTGGTGTTGAGGACGGTGCCCGCATTTTTGCCCAAGGTAGTTTCGACGTTTAACGTAAATCAGCCAGTGTCATTGCCAGTGTTTTCGGAAGAAGAGAAAGAGGCCATGGAAGGCAGGTTACGTCTTCTGGATGTTCGTCGAGCCTTGAAGAAGTACCTTTGTCGGTCGGAGGTCTTTCGTAAATCGGACCGGTTGTTTGGGGGTCCACGAAAGGGAGAGGCAGCCTCTAAGGCGTCCATCTCCAGGTGGCTGAAGGAGGCCATTGCAGCGGCATATATATTAGCAGGTAAGGTGGTTCCGGAAGGGCTCCGGGCCCATTTGACTAGGGCACAGGCGGCTTCCTGGGCGGAGTTTAGCTTAGTGCCGGCTGCGGAGATTTGTAAGGCGGCAACCTGGTCTTCTTTGAGTTCCTTTGCCAAGCATTATAGACTAGATGTTCAGGCGGCGAGGGACATGCAGTTTGGTTCGTCAGTTATTCAGGCTGCTCTAGCGGGGCCCTCCTGTTGATCTTTACTGCTATGTTACATCCTCTCAGGTTCCGGGACTGGACTAGAGGGACGAAAAGGAAGGTTAAATTAGACTTACCTGCTAGTTGTTGTTCCTTAAGGAACTCTAGTCCAGTCCCGGATCCCACCCGGGTCTCTGTTCCAGGGATTAGTCAGCCTGAAGTCGTTTCGAAGTACGATGGTTATAGAAATCTTTTCTCGCTCTTTGAGATTTCTTTTTCCCTTGTGCTGCGTCCTGACAGTGCAAGATCACAAAAAGAAAAGAAAAAAAAAATCTATATTAGGCTTTATACTACTAGTGATTAAGGTAGTCCATTAAGAATAGGTAGAGTAAGATTAGGGTTAACTACTTATTTGTTGCTCTGCTGAGTCTGCTTTGTCAATAGGTACTGATGGGAGGAGGCGGTCCTAGCCTTCTTATACTGGTGTCATCAAAGTGATGATGTGTTTCAGTCTCCAAAGCTGCTGGAAGAGGAACAGAACTCTCAGGTTCCGGGACTGGACTAGAGTTCCTTAAGGAACAACAATTAGCAGGTAAGTCTAATTTAACCTTACACTTACCTGGTAATTGTTCTTCCTTGAGGGACGACAGTTTAGTCCTCATTCCCACCCGGGATAGCATGCTAAGCAGTGGAGGTTTAGCCGGGAGAGAGATGATATAACAGGTAGGTAGGTGTCTTTCTTTTTCTAGTTATTGCTGGTCTACCATTATGACGGAGGTGGAAGGAATAGGCACAAGGGGATAGGCCTCACTTCCGTCCAGATTTTCTTGCATAAAGTTAGTTGTTATGCATTCACTTTGACTATTTTTATTTGCTACTCATTTACTGCTCCTTTAAGTGTGCTTTGTCAATAGTTCACTGGGAATGATGGGAGAGGCCAGCAGACTACATCCAGTGATGTCAAGTTTTTGTGACATGCCCAGTCTCCAAGCTGCAGGAGGAGGTGCACAACCCAGAGGTGGAGGACTAAACTGTCATCCCTCAAGGAAGAACAATTACCAGGTAAGTGTAATGTCCATATGCTGCTTCTCTATAATGCTGGACTTCTCCACCTGTTCATTGAACAAATTCTTAACGCGGAATGGTATGTCCTTCAGTTTATTCTGAACAGACTATTCTAAATCAGAGGACTGGAGCCAGGCAAGTTTCTGGGCCCCAATACCTACTGCAGCAACTCTTGATGCCATCTCACAGGCATCATAGGTCACCCGCACCAGGAATTTTGATCAGTCCCTGCCATGTCCCACTAGGGTGTGAAATTGCTCCAATTTCTCAGGAGAAAGAACTGAGACAGGTCAGTTAGGTCTCACATAACGTTGTTTAGGAAGATGCTCATGTAGAGCTGGTATGAGGCCACTTTGGCTACAAGCCCTGAAAAGACCTTCTCCTGAAAGAGTCCAAGGTCTGACCCTCCCTTCCTGGGGATGCCGAAGAATGAGTCTGGGTACTCTTAGTCCTCTTCAGGGTGGATTTGACTACTAAGGAGTGGTGCAGGAGCTGAGGTTTCTCGAAACCAGGAGCTTTCTGTACCCTGGACATTGTGTCAAGTTTTCTACCGACTAGAGGTACCATGAGGGGCCTCTCCCAAATCCTCATCTGTTTTCTCTGCAAGATGCGATGTATGGGTATGGTCACCACCCTCCTTAGGTACTAAGGAGAACTGCAAGATTTCCAATTCTTCTGCCTTGGATTCATCCCTAGCCCCCAGAATGAACGGTATGGCCTTGGCTAAATACCTTTCTAAATCATGGAAGGTCATGTTTTCAGAAGACTTTTAATGTTCATGAGATGGGGAAGGGTCTGACACGTGATCCAGAAACCCTGCCCGCCAAGAAGTCTTCTGATTCCACATCGATTACCTAGCCATCAGAATCTGAGAGAAAGTTGAAATATGTCTGAGTCTCTGCCTGGATCTCCCTCCTGTGTCAAGGGGAATGGGAGCTTCTCTGAGAATGAGAGTGCTCCGAAGCCCATCTGGGTTTTAAGAGTGCATTGGACCCAGAGATAGTAGAGAGGGAAATTGGCTGGGCCATAACTGGCGTCTGAGCACTTCGATGCCCCAATGTTGATGCTTTTGAGGGGGCAGGGCATGCATCTCCAGAATTGATTGCATTGATGTGATGGGGTGTACATCCTGTCACCACTGGAGTCCCTGCTCTTAGGGGTGTGGGCCCATTTGGAATGGCAGATAAGGAAACCCAGGGGTCGGGGTAAGGTCTGAACTTCTGTTCCCTCCAAAGCCAAAAGGTCCAGGGCCTGGTTCCCCAACCACACCTGTGATGAGAGGGAAATGAAGGACTTGCCCCAGACCCTCATGGAGGTGGGCCCCTAGTGGGAGGAGGAGATGGAGGCTCAAGAACAACCAGAACCTGAAACCACACCCATGAATACTCAAGCGGTGGATAAACCGCCATACTTGGGGTGGTTGTAGCAACAGGAAGCTATGTGGGAGGTGATGGAGTGGCCAAGTAATTCAACACCTGGGACACACCCTGGTTCAACCAGGGACTTAAGGGGGGGGTTACTGTGAGGATTTGGTGTCTGTCTGTTTGAACTGAAGGATGCTGGGAAGATTTAATTTGCATACTAACTACATTTTGTTGCCAAGGAGGACTCCTGTGAGGACTACTTTGGGCCTAGGGTAGGGACAGTTGCCCTAGAAGCTGAGGGGGTGGGCAGCAGACCCCCAGCTATGTGAAGGGACCCTACCAACTGTGGACTTAGGGTGAGAACTGCAACACTCCCAAACATAAAGGGGAACTCCAGAGATAAACCTCCCTGCAAGAGGAAGGTCATAAAGCAGAGGTTCCCAACTCCAGTCCTGGAGGGCCAAACACCATTCAGGTTTTCAGGCTGTCCCTAATAAATATGCATGAATGTATTTGCATGCACTGCCCCCATTGTATTCAAATGTATCTCATGCGTATTCATTAGGGACAGCCTGAAAACCTGAATGGTGTTTGGCCCTCCAGGACTGGAGTTGGGAACCTCTGCCATAAAATGTAGCACTCTGACTCTTATGAGCAGACTGAGCCAAGAGAGACCTGAAAGAACCACGTAATGCTTGGATCCTGGACCTGACTCAAGAAAGAGCAACAATCTTCAAGCTTCTTTAGGAGCCATTTCTCCATGGCTGCAGATTCCAAAGGTTCAGAGCCCTGAGTAACTTTGACCGATGTACCTGGCACCTGTGCAGGGGTAGCTGTAACTTGGACATGATTGTCAGAAGGCTGCTGGAGTCTTCCCTTTGTGACACCTTTGAAGACCGCTCATGCTGCCCACCATCACTCTCAACGGGCTCCAATGCTGATGCACTTGGGCCTTCACCTGGTGCCAGTCCGATCACCCTTCAATGTTGATAGGAACAATGCCAGTTCCCTACTTGCTGGAAAGCTGACTGAAGGCCTGGGGTAGTGCAGGTGCTTGGCTCCGACCGAGCTTGAGAGCTCCTCGCTGTAGATGCCCTTCCAACATCTTGAACCGCTTTTGAAGGCACAGAGACAGATGATATCGAAGACAATGGATCAGGCTATGGAGTGCTGAATAGGGTTTCCTGCTGTTTTTCACAACCTTTGAGGCCTCTCCTTGATGCCTTTTAATTATGGTGCTGGTGACGAATACTGTGGACTACCCGAAGAACAAACTAGTCAGTACTTAGAAGAGATCAAACCTAAGTTTTCCTTAGAAGCTCAGATGACAAGACTTCAACTTCCATACTTTGGACATATCATATGAAAAGAGAGATCACTGGAGAAAGACATAATGCTTGGCAAGGTAGAAGGTCATCGTAAAAGAGGAAGGCCGGCAATGAGATGGAAAGATGCAACAGCAGCAAGCTATGAATACCACTCTATCAACAATGAGCCGCTTGGCTGAAGACCGAATAAAGTTTAGGTCAACTATCCAGAGGGTCACCAGGAGTTGACACAGACTTGACGGTAATTAACAACAGCATATGGTTACAGGTGTTGCCCAGACTATTTGTATGTTCAAATAAATATTACTTAATTTCCACATATTCAATGTAACTCACTTTAAGCAGTTTCTGAAGAAAGCTTTAGAGTCTGCATGCAAAACTGCATAATTTGGTCACTTGTAGTTTGTAAAAATAAAAATCTACCCCTAAAATTTACATGCCCTAGTGGGTAGACCATTGGATTAGTCTGAAAAAAGAACAAAAACTAGCAAACAAAAAAAAAAGGAACCACAACGGCAGGCAAGGCAACAAAATTTCAGTTAAGTACCCCCCAAAGGGGAGAAACGCAATTACTGACAGAAGGCGACTGGAGCTTGCCCATGTGGAAAATGAAAGACTGGAGAAGATGGTGGCAGGCGTGCTGGAGTCTCCTAAAAGCTTCCAATAGAAGCTGGGGAGAATTCCTACACGGGGCTCCATCAGGGTCATCATCTATGCATGAGGTCTTACTTCCCGTTTGTCCACGGATAAATACTTTTTCATTAAAATGTGGCGGATGCTTGGAATGCCCTTCCAATGGGTGTGGTGTGGACAAAAACAGTGATGGACTTCAAAGTGGCATGGGACAGATAGTGGATCCCTTTATATCAAGATGATGAAATCAAAGTAAACATATATTTTTTATACTTCAACAAATAGAGGGATTGATCTGCAAGAAGCGGCGGGTACAATCACTCAAACCACTGACCTTGTTGCTTCACCAGAGAGCCAATTGTGGTGGGGGAAGCCTGACTCCCACAGTTTTTGAGATGCTGTAGCCAGGGAAAAGAATGGGCGAGTTAAAGATGGGCTGGATGAAATGGAGAGAGTGGCATTGGTTGAAACCGGGAGGGGGTGGAGGGAGGGGGCTTAAGAGAGAGACTGGGTTAAGTCTGGTGGGTCATGAGAGACTGACTGGGGGGGTGGTTATTTATTTATCAGTTTTTATATACCGTCTTTCTACAAGTCAAGACGGTTCACATGAAACATTATAATACAGTATATTACAACTGTTTACACGGAAAACAATATAAGTAATATAACTAGGTAACAATTAACAATGTAACAGATAATAGGTACGACTGTGGCAGTAGAACTGACTACCATGATCGGAGATCGAGATCAAAGGTTAACTTTTTACATTAGATAAATATGCCTACAGTTAATTTTGTAAAGATTTGGGGGCAACTTGGGTAGAGAGGTAGATCATGAAGGTTAGGAGCTAGGGTGGGAGGGAAAAATACTCTAGGAAGAGGTGTGTTTTTAGTTTCCTGCGGAATTCAAGGTGGCTCTCACAGTTGCGCAGTTCGGGAGGGAGGGTGTTCCATAAGGATGGGGCATAGAGGGAGAAGGCCCTATTGCTAGTAAATTGTTTACAGTACCTTTTGGCTGTTGGTATGGATAGCAGGTTTTTGGTAGAGGTACGATGTGTTCTTGTGTTACTAGGAAAGGTAAGGAGTGAAGTGAGGCAGGGTGCTGATTCATTTACAATTATTTTATGAATAAGAGTAAGGACCTTAAATTTAGCTCTGTGTTGTATGGGGAGCCAGTGAAGGTCGTGGAGGACAGGTGTGATATGAGCACATCTGGGCTTGTTGATTATGAGTCTAGCTACCGTATTCTGGGCTATTTGGAGTGGTTGGATTGTATTTTTGGGGAGACCATGGTAGATTAGGTTGCAATAGTCGAGTGAAGGGGTTGTAAGGGACTGACAGTGCGAAAGGAGTTAGGGTTTAATATTTCGGAGCGTGCGTAATTTTGCATAGATTGTATTGGTGGATCTTTTTATATGTTCAGTGAAGGAGAGGTTCTGGTCAATGATAATTCCAAGATATTTTACTTGGTTTTTTATAGTAAGTGGGAGATCAGCAATGGTGAGAGTTGGAGGAGGAGAGTATGTAAGGTTAGAAAATACTTGAAGTACCTCTGTTTTGGATTGGTTGATTAGTAGATTGTGTTGGGAAAGCTAGGATTTGAGGCAAGTTAGACATTCATTGATTTTGGAGAAGTTGGGATTGGAGAGGTTAAAAGGGGTGAAACACATCATGTCATCAGCATATATTTGGTACTGTATGCCATGTTCTTGAAATATTTTGCAAGCAGGTTGAAGGAAGATGTTGAAAAGTAAGGCAGATAGGCTAGATCCTTGAGGTACTCCTTGTTTTAGTATAAATGGGAGGGAGGTGTCATTTCCAAGACGGACCTGTTGAGTTCTGGAGTTCAGATAGGATTGGAACCATTTGAGTGTAGTGCCTCTAAGACCTATTTCGTGAAGTCTGGTTAGGAGTTGATTATGAGGAAGAGAGTCAAATGCTGCAGATAGGTCAAGGAAAATGAGTAAACATCCTTGAGTAGGGTTTTGGGTATGTAAGTATAAGGAGTCTAATAGGGAAGTAAGTAGTGTTTCAACTCCATGATTTCTTTTAAAGCCATGTTGGTATAAGTCGAGGGGGGAGTGATCATCAATGTGGCACTGAAGTTGGGTTTGGACTATTTTTTCAGTAATCTTTGCCAGGAAAGGGATACTGGAGATGGGTCTGTAAGAGGAAGGGGAGGTAGGGTCAAGTTTTGTCCCTTTTATGACTGGGCGGATAGAAGCACATTTAAGGAGGGGTGGAACAGAGCCTGATTTAAGGGAGGTTTGTATTATGTTTAGAATATAGGGGCTAAGGGTACTACTAGTGGTTTTGATCCAATGGGCTGGGCAAGGGTCTAGGGCGGAGGTTGAGGTGTTCAGACCTTTTATGACATCAGTTACATTATCTAATGTAATAGTGTGAAACTCATTCCATGTGTTTAGGCAGGATGAGTTGAGAGGTTGGTTATGAGTGAAAGACAAGACATCCACATACACACATACGCAGCCCCTGACACACCCCATGATACACACACATGCACAAAGTTCTTGAAACCCCCCATGACACACACATGCATGAATCCCATGACAACATCCCCCTCAAATCACACACACCCACCCACACCTCTACCTAGCCCTGGACAACCTCTGAGACAGACATGCCACCCCCTCCCCCAGAACTTGCTATGACACACCCATAAGACCCTCCTACATGCCAGATGGAGTGGAGGAGTAGCCTAATGGTTAGAGCAGTGGACTAGAACCAGGGAAGCCAGGGTTTGAATCCTACTGAAGCTCTCTGTGATCTTGGCCACGTCACTTAACCCTCCATTGCCAAGGGTATAAACTCAGATTGTAAGTCTTCCAGGGACAGGAAAATACCTGTCTTGCCAAACAAATCTGATTGAGTTTTTTGACTGGGTGACGAAGGAATTAGATCAGGGGCATGCGATGGATGTCATCTACCTGGATTTCAGCAAAGCCTTTGATACTGTTCCTCATAGGAGGCTTGTCAATAAACTCAGTAGCTTGGGGATGGGTCCCAAGATGGTAAACTGGATTAGAAATTGGTTGACTGACAGACAACAGAAGGTGATGGTACATGGAGCTCACTTGGATGAAAGGAAGGTGATTAGCGGGGTGCCCCAGGGTTCGGTCCTGGGCCCGGCCCTGTTCAATGTATTTGTGAGTGATATTGCTGAAGGATTGAATGGAAAAGTCTGTCTTTTTGCAGATGACACAAAAATTTGCAACAGAGTGGTCTCCCCCAAGGGAGTGGTTAACATGAGGAAAGATCTACAAAAGCTGGAAGAATGGTCTAATGCTTGGCAACTACGATTTAATGCAAAAAAGTGTAGTGTCATGCACTTGGGTAGCAGAAATCCAAGGGAAATGTACACGATAGGGGGCGAGAGGTTGGTGTGTTTGGTTCAGGAGAAAGACCTTTGTCTGATTATCTCAAGGTGGCAAAACAATGCGACAAGGCGGTGGCAAAAGCCAGGAGGATGTTGGGCTGTATACAGAGAGGGATTACCAGCAGAAAGGAAGAGGTACTTATGCCACTGTACAAGTCACTGGTGAGGCCTCACTTGGAATACTGTGTTCAGTTTTGGAGACCATATCTTGCAAAAGATGTAAAAAGACTGGAAACTGTTCAGAGGAAGGTGACCAAAATGATTTGGAGCCTGCGTGAGAAGTCTTATGAGAAGAGACTTGAAGACCTAAATAATGTACACTTTGGAGGAGAGGAGGGACAGGGGAGATATGATTCAGACCTTTAAATATTTAAAGAGAAATGATGAACAAACAAACCAACCTCTTCCAAAGATAGGGAAGCTGCAAAACTAGAGGGCATAACATGAAGCTGCAAGGTGGTAAATTGAAAGGCAATGTCAGGAAATATTTTTTCACTGAAAAAGGGTGGTAGATGCTTAGAATGCCCTCCCGATGGAAGTGGTGGAGGGCAAACACAGTAACAGAACTCATAACTGCATGGGACAAACACAGTAGATCCCTTTACAACAACAGGATAAAAACAAAATAAACTGAAACGTATAACTTCTGAACCATCTAAAGTCTCAACAAATAGGGGTGGTCCTACATGGAGAGGTGGATTCACCCCTAAACAAAGACATGGAGAGGTGTGGCCTGCACCTACTCTTGCCATCTTCCTGGGCAGACTAAATGGACCATGCTGGTCTTTATCTGCCGTCATCTACTATGTATGTGAATCTAACTCGTCTTGAAGTTCTGAGAAAAGGCATGAGCTAAATCAAATTACCTTACCTTCCTTCTGGAAATGAGGAAAATGTGCCATCTTGTCGCACTGTTAGTGTACACTTTTCAACTTGTTGAATATTTCTGTACGAGTTCTTTCACACTGAAAAGTGTAGCTATGTTGTGTATGTGAGAAAAAACTCCATCTTGAATACATTAAAAAGTGTATTTTTTAGATAGAGGAATGTGAAAAACATATAAGGCATAAAGTGCCTTTGAAAAGTCTTCACACCATTATATGCAATAACAGTAGGGAGCTGCCAGCTGTCTTGTTTGCTGAAAGACAGTGTACCCATACGCACACCATCCTCAAGTATTGACCAGAACAAAGCAGTGCAGTTGCAGGGGAAGGAGGGTAGGGAATCTTCAGAGCACCAGTTTCCAAGTTACAAACTAGTGGGGTAAGACGAAGTAAAGATAGTGATCAATGGTGGGAGGGACCATATGTTCAAGACAGAAGGTGAACAGACTAAGGAGAGGTGACTATGACAAGGGTAGTAAAGATGCTTTTCTGGTGAATGTCATAAGAAATCAGCTAGTTTCAGAGATATTTTTAATAATGTACCTTGGCAAAACCTGATACTAAATAAGAGTAAATTATGGCTCAGGTTGGTAATAACCTCAAGACACTGTAAAATTACTACAATGAGTCCATGGCTCAGAGTGGCTATCATTTCTATGAAGAAACCTTCAAGGACTAGATAGATATAGTATGAATTACCCCCACATCCTTCTAAGGTGGCTTCCCATCCAGAGCAGAGGCACCCTGCAGGGCAGCAGTTGGTAGGCCACACTGCTTCTGTCCATGTATAAATACAGGATTTTCATTTCTAGTACTATTATTTCAGCACCTTTCAAAAGCATCAAAATTCCTACACAGAATGCCCAACACACATTATATTTAAATTTTTAATAATATGTTGATAATCTAATTACTTGGTATATTGTTTTTATATATTCCAATGCGCAGCAAAGGAAACGCTTTTAAATAAGACATGAAACTGTAGCATTCAAGCCTGAATAAGTTTACAATGCTTGGCATAATATATTTTACAATCAATCCAGGAAATATAAATCTTAAATATTCTTGAGCATACACACAATCATTTCTGTCAGTTTTAATGTGAAAGGCTTTTCTGGAAGATGCTGCTTGCTTTTGCAACACATTATACAAGAGAGTCAACTTAAGAATGGAGTAATTTGTGGCTTTGTAGTTACAAAGAGATTTACCCCAAGACAAGATTAAAAACTTTTTTTTTCAAATCTGTTTGCATTTTTTAAAATGTGCTTCAATTGCTTAATTCCTTACTGCAAAATGTGATGGTACTTAAAAACAGGATGCTGAAATCATATTAAAACAACTTTTTCATACAACTTAATGCTATTTTTTAATAAAATCTTTGCTGTTCTTGTTTTCTTCAATATACAAAGTCTTTGAACCACGTGAGCTAACCGATTTCTTTGGCCACAGTTTATTGTTGCATATGAAGAATAACAAGGCATAAAACAGCAACTAGTCCAAGAGCTTGCACACCAAGGAACCACAGCATAACACAGAAGAACAAAATAAGTACAGGTTCTACAGTCCGTTCACCAAAGTACATCCTTGCAAAGCCTGCGCTGATCATGATTTTGTTTATTTCCCCAAAAAGAGTCCCCAGCTTTTTATAGTCGTCTATGACTTGCTCTGTGCTGTGATTACTTTGCTCCAGAGTGACCTGTTTGGAGAAAAAAAACACAAATTAGTGAGGAAGGACAGTCCAATGTATATTAATATACAGCATTTTTTTGCATTTTTACTTTTACTATTTCTCAGGCACACCACCTGATTCCACTGATAAATGAATTCGTAAATAAAAACAAATGTGTCAACCAGGGTGGGAAAACTCCGGTTCTCAAGGGCCACAATGAATAAATACATTTAGTTTAAGAAGGACTTAATATTTTTTTAACTTATATTTGTGAAAATTAGAGTGCAAAGTATCAAAGTCTAAGTTTCTCAACAAAATACTATATCCTGTCTCATTCAAAATCAACAGTGTGCAAATCCCACTCCAACATATTCATATATTTCACTATAATGAAATTTTCTAAAATTAATTTATAAAATTATTAATCCCTATCAACAAACTTATCTAGCAGCAATTTCTCCCAATTTCCATGATTTGTTTAAGGTGAATTATACCTCAATCTTAGCTAAAATTAATGCCAACTTGTAGGAGTGGATGAATTTGCTGATTTTGTGGTGGTGCTGGTGCGGGACACAATTAACCTGATTACGCTGAATATCCTTTCTAGATTGTATAGATTTTAGCATCTCCCCTATTTAGTTACTTGGTTGGTCTTTAGTGCACTCTGTGGGAAGTTGCCTGGTTTTATCAGGCACAAGGCTTCTCTGATACGTTTTGACCTCTTATGTAGGCCTAAAGCAGATGGGGGAAGGGGTTTATCAAATTTACATGCCAAATGCAGAAAACCAGTTCTAGACACACACTGAAGACAACTTTAATGCGGCCCGACAATGCATATATTTTAACACCAGATGCAGCAAAGATAGGGTATGCAAATGAGCCATCGCAGTGTTAAACTGGGAGAGCAAGCCAAACACATGCGCACAAGAAGTCTGAACTAATTTGACTTGCTCGCCAAGCACTGCATGGCTAATTTGCATGATAGCCCCGACAGTATTTTGATGGCACTGCCATATAAGGTAGATTATGGATTATGCCTTATATGGCAGTCTGACTTCACCCGGTGCATCCCAGGATGCACCGTGTGGGGCCAGACACTGATATTTTGCAAGATGGCAAACGGAGAGCAGAGCACGTAGGCAGCACTCCCACTTAAGGTGCATTTGGGGGCCTCTAGAGCACCAGGCTTTGTTTTTTTATTTAATTGGGGAAAGGGGCCTCTAGATCACCAGGTTCATTTATTTAGTGTGGGGGGGGGGGGCGCTAGACCACCTGGGATCATTTTATGGTCGGGCACAGCCCCTGACAGTATTTTGATAACATCGGGGGCCTTTCCTGATGCCACCAAAATACTGTCAGGGGTGGGATTGGGGCCATTGGACCACCAGGGATACTTTTATTGTCAGGCATGGTCCCCCAACAGTATTTTGATGGCATCAGGGGCTTTGTCCGATGCCTGATCATCTGGGGAGTACATGATCTAGGCATCGGGGAAAGCACCCACTGCCATCAAAATACTGTCGGGGGGAAGTGTTAGAGGATTACCTCCACTCGGACCCTGCAGTAAAACATAGTTACTCACCTGTAACAGGTGATCTCCGAGAACAGCAGGAATTTAGTCTTCACATATGGGTATCGTCGGTACCGACGGAGCCTGCGCGGGAACGCTCCCCAGTGTCCAATTAGGAAGCTTTTGGGAGCATCCCACAGCACCTGCGTGCTGCCTTCCCGCCTTTTCCCAACTGCCTCTCTCCAGTTGAGTTTAAAGCTGAGAGAGAGAGGGAAAGGGAAAGAGAAAGATAGAGAGATACAACTCCTAGGGGAGGTGGGTGGGTTGTGAAGACTAAATTCCTGCTTTTCCCGGAGATCACCTGTTACAGGTGAGTAACTATGCTATCTCCAGGAACAAGCAGGAATGTAGTCTCATATGGGGACTCCCTAGCTTTAGATGCCAGGGAGAGACCCCAGAGGTTGTGTGTCCCTGAGAAGGGCTCCACTTCCCCCATGGATCTCTGGCATCCAACCAGGGATGGTGGGTAGGAGTTGATTAGGTATGGAACAGGTGTTGGAGAACAGCCTGACCAAACAAGGCATCCCGGCAGGAGTCCTTGTCCAAGCAGTTATGGGCTGTGAAAGTATGAACCGAGGCCCAAGTGGCTGCTCGACAGATGTCGTCGATACAGTGAAGATGAGCCATTGAAGCTGCCATGGCTCTCACACTGTGAGCTGTGACATGGCCCTCCAGAGCAAGGTTCTTACTCTGATAGGCAAAGGAAATGCACTGTGCAATCCAGTTGGACAGTGTTCTTTTGGAGACTGGATGTCCCAAATGAGAAGGATCAAAAGCAACAAAGAGTTAAGAGGACTTTCTATGTTGCTGTGTTCTTTGCAAGTAAAAGGCCAAAGCTCTTTTACAGTCCAAAGTATGAAGATTCCTTTCTGCATTTGATGCATGAGGTCTTGGAAAGAACACAGGCATGTAGACTGCTTGATTAAGATGAAAAGGCAAGACCACCTTTGGCATAAAGTGTGGATGAGTCCTAAGGACTACCTTGTCATGATGAAACCTTGTATAAGGCGGATCAGCTACTAGTGCCTGCAACTCACTGATGTGGCGTGCTGATGTGATTGCAATGAGAAAGATAACTTTCCAAGAAAGGAATTTCAATGAGGTAGTAGCTAAGGGTTCGAAAGGTGGCTTCATGAGCTGACCAAGAACCAGGTTTAAGTCCCATGCCACTGGTGGTGTCCTAATGGGAGGCTTAGTTAGAAGAAGGCCTCTCATAAATCTTGCTATAAGAGGATGGGAGGAGATAGGTTGTCCATTTAGAGGCTTGAGAGAAGCTGCAATAGCACTCAAATGGACTCTCACTGAGTTAGTTTTAAGTCCTGCATTGGATAAATGAAGGAGATACTCCAGTAATGATTCCAGAGGTATTGCAAGGGGGTTAAGACACTTCTGCAAACACCATATGGTAAACCTTTTCCACTTGAAAGCATAAGAGCGTCTTGTGGAAGGCTTCCTGGAAACATGAATGACATCCTTTACTTGCTGAGGGAGGTTAAGATCTTGAAGATCTAGGCCTTCAGCAACCAAGCTCTGAGGTGCAGAGATTGGGGATTGGGATGCCATAACATTCCGTCCTCCTGAGACAGGAGATCTGGAACAGATCCTAACTCCAGGGAGGGAGTTTAAGAGAGATGTAGAAGCAGAGGGTACCACACTTGCCGTGGCCAATGTGGAGCTATGAGAATCATACGCCCTCTGTCTCTGAAGCTTGAATAGGGTTTTGGGGAATGGGTGGAAAGGCATAAAGGAAGTCTTGACCCCAGTGAAGGAGGAAAGCATCCCTGGCCTAAGAGCCCTGAGCCAGAATTCTGGAACAGAACCGGGGAAGTTTGGCATTCAACGGACTTGCAAAGAGGTCTATGTCCGGGGTTCCCCAAATTTGAAAGATCTTGGCCACCTGGTCTGCATGTAGAGACCATTCGTGTGGAAGCAGAACTCGACTGAGTCTGCCTGCCCAAGAGTTTTGTATGCCTGGAAGGTACACTGCCAGGAGATGAATCTGATGCTCTCTGTTGCAAAGCGACAGAGAGCCTGTTCCCCCCTGCTTATTCACATAGAACATGGCTACCTGATTGTCCGTATGAATGAGGACTGTCTTGTAGCTGAGCAGGGTATGGAACACTCGAAGAGCAAGGAAGATTGTGCTGAGCTCTAAGAGATTGATATGCAGAGGAGTCTGTGGAGTCCAGGTGCCCTGGGTGGAGAGGTCTTGTAGATGAGCTCCCCAGCCCATTGGTGAAGCATCTGCTGTGAGTTGCCTGTGGTAAGGGTTGTTGAAAAGGGGACCCCAGCAACAGGTTCTGAGTGGACTGCCACCATTGGAGGGACAAAATAAGGTGACTTGTGTTTGCTATTTTGTCTGACAGGCACCCTGATGCCTGGGTCCATTGGGTGGATAAAGTCCACTGGGCTGCTCTCATATGGAGGCAAGCATAAGGAACCACATGCACTGTGGATGCCATATGGCCTAGTAGTTGTAGCATTTCTCAGGCAGTGAGATGAGGTTTTAGCACTGCTTGAGAAGCTAACTGCACCATGCGAAGGCAACGGGCCTGGGGGAGATAGACCCTTGCCTTTTTGGTATCCAGCAAAGCTCCTATGATAGAGACTGAGTGGGAGTTAGACTGGATTTTGGGATGTTTATGACCAGACCCAAATACTGAAGGATACTCATTGTGCAAGATAGAGAAGCTCTGGCCTCTGGCTCTGATGGGGCTCAAATGAGCCAGTCGTCTAAGTAGGAGAAGACGAATATGCCTAGAGTGCGGAGAAATGCTGCTACCACAGCCAGCCATTTTGTGAACACTCTTGGAGCTGAGGCCTGGCCAAAGGGAAGCACCCTGAATTGGTAGTGCTTTCCTTGAAAAAGGAACCGAAGGAACTTTCTGTGAGTTGGATGGATGAGAACATGGGTGTACGCATCCTTGAGATCTAGAGAACAAAGCCAATCCTGACTCTGAAGGTATGGCAGCAGAGTTCCTAGAGAAATCATCTTGAATTTCTCTTTGAACAGGAATTTGTTCAGTTCTCTGAGGTCGAAAATAGGTCTGTATCCCCCTGTTTTCTTTGGGATAAGGAATAGGGGGA
Source organism: Ichthyophis bannanicus (assembly GCA_033557465.1). Classification (NCBI taxonomy): domain Eukaryota; kingdom Metazoa; phylum Chordata; class Amphibia; order Gymnophiona; family Ichthyophiidae; genus Ichthyophis; species Ichthyophis bannanicus. The sequence goes on along the minus strand of CM066032.1, from coordinate 1,199,352,475 downwards.
GTAAAACCTGTACCCTGTTGATGAATGGGTACTTCTTCCATTGCCCCTTGGGCAAGAGGTATGGTGACCTCTTGATCTAACAGGTTGATGAGAGAGGTCTGAGAATTGAACTGTTTTACTATTGTGGGAGGGGGCATGCTCAGGAAATGAAGCTTGTACCCCTCTTTTATGATGGAGAGTGTCCAATGCTCTGCTGTTATCTGCCCCCATCTTGGGGCAAAGTGACATAACCTTCCTGGAATGGTGGAAGGCTCTGGTCCATTTAGAGCAGCGGTTCTCAACCTGTGGGTCGCGACCCCAACGGGGGTCGCCACAGGATTTAGCGGGGGTCGCTTAGCCTCCACCAAGTTTAAAAAAAAAATTAAGATGTGCACAAGTTGCTGCCGCTGCCGAGTCCGCTTCTCGGCGGCAGCAGCAAACTCCGGCAAACTCACCGCCTTCTTCTGCAGCCGCAGCTCCCTGCCTTTTAGGGAACCGCGGCTGTACTTGTAAAATCGTTGCGGAGCCCTTCCTGTCTCGACGGGCTCCGTGCAGCATTGTCCCGCCTCCAAAGGAAGTGGTAAACAACTTCCTTTGGAAGGCGGGACAATGCTGCATGGAGCCCATCGAGACAGGAAGGGCTCCGCAATGATTTTACAGGTACAGCCGCGGTTCCCTAAGAGGCAGAGAGCCGCGGCTGCATTAGAAGGGAGGCAGACAACCTGCAACACGGCTGACATCGACAGAGGGGTGCTGACATGGAGGGAGGGGTGCTGACATGGAGGGAGGGGGGCTGACATGGACAGATGGAAGGATGGGGGCTGACAGGGAGGGAGGGAGGGATGGGGGCTGATATGGATGGAGGGAGGGGGCTGGGAGGGAGGGAGGGAGGGATGGGGCTGATATGGATGGATGGATGGAGGGAGGGAGGGAGGGGGGCTGACATGGACGGATGGAAGGATGGGGGCTGACATGGAGGGATGGATGGAGGGAGGGGGCTGACATGGACGGATGGAAGGATGGGGGCTGACAGGGAGGGAGGGATGGGGGCTGACAGGGAGGGAGGGAGGGAGGGATGGGGGCTGATATGGATGGATGGAGGGAGGGAGGGAGGGAGGGGGGCTGACATGGACGGATGGAAGGATGGGGGCTGACATGGAGGGATGGATGGAGGGAGGGGGGCTGACAAGGAAGGATGGGGGCTGACAGGGAGGGAGGGAGGGATGGGGGCTGATATGGATGGATGGAGGGAGGGAGGGAGGGGGCTGACAGGGAGGGAGGGAGGGATGGGGGCTGATATGGATGGATGGATGGAGGGAGGGAGGGGGCTGGGAGGGAGGGAGGGAGGGGGCTGACAGGGAGGGAGGGATGGGGGCTGATATGGATGGTTGGCGGGCGGGAGGGTGGGGGGCTGACATGGACGGATGGAAGGATGGGGGCTGACATGGAGGGATGGATGGAGGGAGGGGGGCTGACATGGACGGATGGAAGGAGGGGGGATGACAGGGAGGCAGGGAGGCAGGGATGGGGGCTGATATGGATGGATGGAGGGAGGGAGGGAGGGGCCTGACAGGGAGGGAGGGAGGGAGGGATGGGGGCTGATCTGGATGGCTGGAGGGAGGGAGGGGGCTGACATGGAAGGATGGGGGCTGACATGGAGGGATGGATGGAGGGAGGGGGGCCGACTTGGACGGTTGGAAGGTTGGGGGCTGACAGGGAGGGATGGATGGCGGGAGGGATGGGGGCTGATATGGATGGATGGAGGGAGGGGGCTGACAGGGAGGGAGGGAGGGATGGGGGCTGACAGGGAGGGCGGGAGGTAGGGATGGGGGCTGACATGGACGGATGGATGGATGGGGGCTGACATGGAGGGATGGATGGAGGGAGGGGGGCTGACATGGACGGATGGAAGGATGGGGGCTGACAGGGAGGGAGGGTGGGAGGGAGGGGCCGGACGGGGAGGGAGGGAGGGAGGGATGGGGGCTGATATGGATGGATGGAGGGAGGGGGCTGACATGGAGGGAGGGAGGTAGGGGGGCTGACAGGGAGGGAGGGAGGAGGGAGGGGGCTGACATGGACGGATGGAAGGATGGGGGCTGACATGGAGGGATGGATGGCGGGAGGGGGGCGGACAGGGAGGGATGGAAGGATGGGGGCTGACAGGGAGGGAGGGGGCTGACAGGGAGGGAGGGATGGGGGGCTGATATGGAGGGAGGGAGGGAGGGGCTGATATGGATGGGAGGGAGGGATGGGGGCTGATATGGAGGGAGGGAGGGAGGGGGCTGACAGGGAGGGATGGGGGCTGATATGGATGGAGGGAGGGAGGGAGGGGGCTGACATGGAAGGATGGGGGCTGACATGGAGGGATGGATGGAGGGAGGGGGGCTGACATGGAAGGATGGGGGCTGACATGGAGGGAGGGAGGGAGGGGGCTGAAATGGATGGATGGAGGGAGGGAGGCTGACATGGAGGGAGTAGGCTGGCATGGACAAAGGGGAGAGACATGGGGACATACTGGACAGACGGGATAAATGCTGGACAGAGGCGAGAGACAGTGCGGGTTAGGATTATAATGGGCTGATGGGGGTGCTAGCACTGGTAATGGGCAGATGGGGGGGCTACGAATGGTAATGAGTTGATTAGGGAAGGCTAGGACTGGGAATGGACTTATCAAGGGGGGGTAGGACTGGTAATGGACTGATGGGGGTCTAGCATTGGAAATGAGCTGATCAGTGAGGTTAGGACTGGAAATGGGCTGATTAGGGGAGCCTAGCACTGGTAATGGGGTTGAGGGGGGGACTAGCACTGGAAATGAGCTGATGGGGGGTAGGACTGGTATTGGGCTGATTAGGGGGGGGGGGGTAGGACTGGTAATGGGGATTTGAGGGGGATTAGCACTAGAAGTGAGCTGATTAGGGGGCTTTGACTGGGAATGGGCTGATTGTGGGGAGGGGAGGATAGAGCTGCTGACCCTGGAAGAAAACTGGGGGCTAAGGCTACAAGTGGGCTGATACAAGGGGATGGGAGCATGGAACTGAAAGGGAGTGGATCTGAGAGGGGCTGCCATGGTATTTGTACTAGAAGGGACTGATCAGTGGGGAAGGAGGGGGACTGGAAGGGAATGGACACCAGTGGCAGTCATGGGAATGCAAGTTGACATTGGAAGGTACTGGGAGTGAGGACTGGAAAGGGGCTGATACTGGGGAGGGTTACTGGGACTGGAAATAGGCTGATGGAAAGAAGTGAAGAAAACAAAAGAGATAAGAACTGGCAGATGGACCATAGACCACAGAAAGAGAGCTAAGAGAAGACAGGAAAGCAGAAGCCTCAGATCGGGACCAGCATGATCAGAGAATAAATTGGTCAGACAACAAAGGTAGAAAAATAATTTTATTTCATATTAGTGATTTGACTACAAAATCATCATAATTTTGAAATCAAATATTGTTACTTGTTGTTTTGATTATTTAAATAAGTATTTTATAAATAAAAACATATTGCAAAGGCCTATAATATATTAATAATTCAACAAATGATTACAGCAACAATGCGTTAACGGTAAAGGAAGAGAGACGCATTTGATTTTATCATTGGGGGTCACCACAAGTTGACCAACGGTAAAAGGGGTCACGGTACAAAAAAGGTTGAGAACCACTGATTTAGAGCCAGGAAGGCTACGTTTTCTAGATGCAAGTCAAAGGCCTTGTGGAGGCTGAGACTGCTGAGGCGGTTGAGGCTTAGCAGTCTTTGCTTTTCTTTGCTTGAATGTTTGCTGACCCTTCTGGACAGGTTGACATGGAGAACGTCCCTGCTGGGAATAAGCAGGATAAAACCTTTTCATTTTGGAAAAGAATGTTTTTTTGTAAGATTTCTTTCTTGCAGGATCAGCTGTGCCCTTGGATAATCTGTCCAAGGTGGAGTTGTCAGCATCCAACTCACTGGCCTTTTCCTGCCAATCTTTGCCAAATAGATTCTCACCAGTACAAGGAATATTGCCCAATTTGTCTTGTACCCAGAGCTCCAAATCAGATGCCTGGAGCCAGGCAATTCTACGTGCACCTATGGCAATGGCAGAGGTTCTGCTTATGCATTCAAAACAGTCAAAAGCTGCAGAGTTGACAAATTTGGAAACATCCTGGGCATGTTTGACCAATGTGAGAAAATCCTGTCTTCTATCCTCAGGAAGAGGAGGACTCAAAACCTCTAAATCTCCTGTGATTTCCTTCAGGAACATTCCCATATATAAAATATATCAACTGATCCTGGCAGAAAGCATGGAAGCTTGGAAGGTACGACGTCCAAAAGCATCCAAAGTTCTGCACTCACGTCCTGGGGGATTAGAGGCATGCCTCTTTGCACTCCTGATCCTTCTCATAGCTGACTGCACCACAATGGAGTGGTGTGGGAGCTGAGTTTCCTGGAAACCAGGACAAGGAGGGACTCGATACATAGTGTCAAGTCTACGAGAACGAGGAGAGGTGGTAAGAGGGGTCTCCCACATTCTGAGCATGGAAGATCATGCAAGATCTCATGGATGGGCAAAGTAGCTGCCTCCTTAGGAGCTTTGGGATAGTGTAAAATTTCTGGCTCCTTTGCTCTGGGCTCTGTTTCAAGAGCCACAGTAATGGAGAGACCCCGAGCCACCTCCCTGATAAAATCCTGGAAGGAGATATCCTCTGGAGGAGATATCCTGCGTTTAGGGGAGGAGGGCTCCTCTGGAAGAAGTGCTCCGGTATCGACAGAACTATCGGAATCCTCAGATTCCTCTGAGGACTCGAAATACCTTCTGTCCAGATGCTCTTGTACAGCCTGATACCCGTACCGACCAAAGTCGGTACCGGGGGGAATCGGTACCGGTGTATCGGTACCAGAGGGCATAGGGTGACTGGGTGCTGGTAATGTGGACACCAAAGTCGATGCTATCGGTACCGGCTGGACAGTCTGACACGGTTCCGAGGGTGTCGATGCCACAAGGAGAGCCGCCAGACTGCGTTCAATAGCCAGGAACCTCTGGTCTATCGATGCTTCCGATGCCTGGATGTCGGTACCGGAGAAGACAGCCAGTACCCCAGAGCATGGCACCAGTAGTTCTGCCGAGGTCGAGGCCTCGAGAACGTCCTGGAGCCCCGATAATGCTTTGGAAGCCGAAGCCTCCCGCCAGGGCAATTTTGCCGGTGCAGAATCCTCAAGGGCAACGCCAGAGGCATCTCGGTGCTTAGAGGGAGATCTACCCTTTGAGGACCAGCTGGACTTATGTTTAGTTACCTGAGAGCCACAGGAGGAAGAGGAAGCCCTGGGAGACGTCGATGCCACCGAAGCTGCATCAGAGGGAAACAGGGTACTGAGCTTAACAGCTCGGTTCTGCCGACCTCTTTTAGACATCATGGCACAGGACATACAATCCACGATGGAGTGGTCAGGACCTAAACATTTCAGACACCATTCATGGGTGTCGGTGACGGAGATGGTACCGCCACACTTGGTGCACTTTTTGAAACCTGAAGCAGGTTTCTCCATTGTAAGAAAAATTTTTGGGCCTGGGAAAAAAAACAGAAAAAAACCCATTAAATATATATATATATATATATATTTTTTTTTTTTTTTTTTGTTAAGAACAGAAATAAATAAAGAAAAAACGGCAGGTCCGGTAAAGCGTCGAGGAAGGCAGACGCGACCACAAAAAAAGAAAGTAAAAAGGAAGAATTTTCTGCGGTGACAGGAACGACGACCTGCTGGCTCCATGGAAAACGAAGAACTGGAGAGAGGCAGTTGGGAAAGGCGGGAAGGCAGTATGCAGGCACTGTGGGATGCTCCCAAAAGCTTCCTAATTGGACGCTGGGGAGCGTTCCCACGCAGGCTCCGTCGGTACTGACGATACCCATATGTGAAGACTACATTCCTGCTTGTTTCTGGAGATAAATGTTGGCCCTATGGCTAGTTGCGAAATAATCTATGGCTGTCTCAGCATCAGGCATAGCCATGATTTGCATACCAGCCCAGCAGATTAAAATACGTTTAAATAATTAGGATTAATTTAAATACACATGAAGTTAATTGTGCGCTACTTTTTCCACCGGTGTTTACATCTATTTCCTGCATATAAAGGATCGCAAAAATGTGCTTAAACATGGCGTTATGGGCTTGTAAAGCCCACATTAGCTTTCTGCATCAGAGATTTAATGCTTGGCTGGTGGGGTTGAACAAAGTTCAGAAAAATCGTTCTCTTTCATCTTCAGTAAGGATTAGAAACAACATACGAGGTCTCAGTAAAAAATAGCACTGCTCATTTAAGACTCACGTCAAAAATATAGCTGAGTGCTGTGTCACATCAACGACCTCAAAACTGTATTTGAAACACTCTGCCAGTCGTATCTTTCACATAAAAATTAACCTAAACAAAACACTTATCTTATACGACTATACAGCTGTGTATGCAGTGTTTTAAATCGATCCCGTGTGCAATATTTAAGTCGATCCCAACGTACACCACCGGTACCATCAAGACGTTTCACAGCAATGTTTCCTCAGGGGATCCATCAAATGCCGAAGCACACTAAAAATAAAAACAAGACAAAAACAACACATAACATCTATCCCTACTGCATTAAAATTCTCCCTTCCAAATCAAAAATCACAAACCATCAATGCCTCACCTTTAATCTGATGCAGCCCGCGTCAACTCAAACAGTGGTCACGCACTGTTCCCACCATCAAACTGCACAACCGCCACAGTGAACCCAAAAAAACGCCGCGCATGCGGATCCCCTAGACCCGATCCAAATTTTAAAGCGCCCCAGACGTCACTACCTACGTCAACTAAACCAATCACGTAAAACACGTGCACAGCCGTCACACTGCAGCTGCCTAAAGCAATTGCCGGTGCAGAAATCCAGCACTACATAGTATTCCCCACTGTTATTATAACATACCAACTTCACACTCTGTACAACAACCAAGCCGTAACTCCACTTCATGTCACCAGGAGCCACTAAATCTTAAACATTCCCACAACAATCACAAGGGTCTACCACGCACGCGGGGAGATGTTGGGAAAACTATGCGCCCGTTTCGTGTGCGTATGAGGGAACATCGTAGCCGCTTGAAGCATAAAGTTATGGAGGCCCCAATAGTTTTGCACTGCGTGCAGTTCGGTCATACTTTTGATCAATTGCGAGGTCTATGTATTGATCAGGTAGTCAGAGGAATGGGGGGTAGAACCATAGATCAAGAATTGATCCTGTTGGAGCAGCGATATATTTATCGCTTACATACCTTGGTCCCTGGGGGATTGAATAGTTGTATTGAATGGTCGGCTTGCGTTTAAGATTCTGAGTGATAGCGTTTACTTTTGAATGGGTGGGGATTGTTTTGGGGAATTGCTTTTGATTGCTGCTGGTTTTCTGGCGACATGAAACTGTGATATCTGCAGTCACTTTAACTTCTGCTAGGTTTGAGTTGCACTGCAGCCCTAGTACATGAGGTAGGAGTGCCATACTTCAGTAGCAATGAGGTTCGATTGTATTAAGAAAAGGGGAAAATCCTTTTGAGGGTGGCTGTTTTTGATAGGGGCAGCGTAGCGTTTATGGAAGCGATTGGATTTGTAGTGTAGGTAGTGACATTTGGAGCGCTTTAAAGTTCGGACCGCGATGGTGAGGTCCGCGTGCATGGTAGACCCTTGTGATTGTTGTGGGAATGTTTAAGATTTAGTGGCTCCTGGTGACATGAAGTGGAGTTACGGCTTGGATGTTGTAAAGAGTGTGAAGTTGGTATGTTATAATAACAGTGGGGAATACTATGTAGTGCTGGATTTCTGCGCCGGCAATTGCTTTAGGCAGCTGCAGTGTGACGGCTGTGCACGTGTTTTACGTGATTGGTTTAGTTGACGTAGGTAGTGACGTCTGGGGCGCTTTAAAATTTGGATCGGGTCTAGGGGATCCGCATGTGCGGCGTTTTTTTGGGTTCACTGTGGCGGTTGTGCAGTTCTTTTGATGGTGGGAACACTGCGTGGCCACGGTTTGAGTTGACGCGGGCTGCATCAGATTAAAGGTGAGGCATTGATGGTTTGTGATTTTTGATTTGGAAGGGAGAATTTTAATGCAGTAGGGATAGATGTTATGTGTTGTTTTTGTCTTGTTTTTATTTTTAGTGTGCTTCGGCATTTGATGGATCCCCTGAGGAAACATTGCTGTGAAACGTCTTGATGGTACCGGTGGTGTACGTCGGGGATCGACTTAAATATTGCACACGGGATCGATTTAAAACACTGCATACACAGCTGTATAGTCGTATAAGATAAGTGTTTTGTTTAGGTTAATTTTTATGTGAAAGATACAACTGGCAGAGTGTTTCAAATACAGTTTTGAGGTCGTTGATGTGACACAGCACTCAGCTATATTTTTGACGTGAGTCTTAAATGAGCAGTGCTATTTTTTACTGAGACCTCGTATGTTGTTTCTAATCCTTACTGAAGGTGAAAGAGAACGATTTTTCTGAACTTTGTGATTGCGCTCGTTCTTACTTACAAGGCCAACGATTTTGTGTGGTGGGGTTGAAGGCATGATTCCAGTATGACAAGTAGCTAAGTTGGATCCAGCTGGCGAGAGCCAAATAGGAGTTTCACCTTCTCACTGTTGGTGATCACGCCTGGCAATTTACCCTCCATATGCAGAATTTTCAGATTGTGTCTTATTCTAGCCTATACAGTGCAGGTTTGTAGGTAAGTCTGTAGATACCTGGATAATGGGAAGGAAGTTCTCTTTCTGATTGCCCCTTTGGCCAAACCCTCCAAATCTATTATACTTTTTTTTTTCAGATATGGTTTGTTGGGAGAGCTGTGGGTTACAATTTCTGTGGCAGTTGGGGTCTGGCGAGGTGAGGTTTGGCACTCTGAAGAATTTGGTTTGTGCAGGAGAAATTCTCTCTGCCTCCAGGTGAAAGCTGCATTAGGAAAGTTTCAGGTAGTGGGTGGATGTGGATGTATAGGAGTCCTAGCCCCTCTTAAGACCTGTGTGTGTCAACCAATCAAGAGGTAAATATATTTCTATTCTGCTTAAAAAAATTTTTAGACCCAGATTTATATTCCAGTAAAAGTTGATAAGTAAATGGAATGAGCAGTTGCAAGGCATTCTGGATGACACTGACTGGGCTGTTATCTGGCAGTCGACTCATTCAGTCTCCATGTGTGGTAGAAGGATAAAAATGATGATCAGGTTACCATATCACACACACAGATATCCCCTTTTCTATCTGTGATTTGCAAGTGGCTGCACTCACCATGTGCTGGCATGGATTTGGGCTTCCTAGGGATTATCCACACATGTGGTGGTCTTGCCTTAAGGTGGCACCGTTTTGGGGTTTGATATACAAAGAAAGCATAGTTACTCACTTGTAACAGGTGTTCTCCAGGGACAGGAGGAATTAGTCCCCACATATGGGTGACGTCAGTGCTGATGGAGCCCTCAAAGAAGCATCTCCCCAACTTTCAAAGAAAGCCTTTGAGAGATGCACCACTCATGCGTGGTCCCCTTCCCAACCAAGGGTTCCATCTTGCCTCAGTCTAATGACATAGCTAAGAGAGCAAAAATTAAAATACAGTAAAGAAGCAACTCCAAGCAGAGGAGGGAGGGTTCTGAGGACAGATTACTGCTGTCTGTGGAGAACAGCTGTTATAGGGAGTAACTACGCTTTCTCCAGGAACAAGCAGGAAATCAGTCCTCACATATGGGACTCTCCAGCTACAGGCTACCGAGAACCTGTACAAAATACCACGGCAGCCAGAAAAGTGAGCCGTGAGCTGCAATAGTTAAGTCCCGTGAGAAACTCACAAGACCCAAGTGTCCGGCAGAGAACCAGCACACCAGTAGCCTGAACACAGAAGGGCAGAGGGCAGGAGTTGCCTACACCCCAAAGAGATTATGGAGTACATCCTGGCCGAAGGCACCATCCCATCAGGACTCCCTCTCCAGGCAGTAGTGAGCTGCGAAGGTATGGACTGAAGACCGTGTAGCAGCCTGGCAGATTTCTGTAACAGGTATGGAATGCATATTTGCTAGAGGTAGCTATGGCTCTAACATGATGTGCTGTGACCCGGTGTTCTAATGAGATGCCTGCTCATAACTGAGGGAAATGCAGTCTGCCACCCAAATGGACAGAGTTTGCTTAGATAATGGAAGCCCCAGTCGAGTGGGGTCATAGGAGATAAAGAAGTGAGGTGCTTTGCAGTGACCCCGAGTCCATTGCAGATAGAAGGGCCCTCTTACAATCCAGAATATGGAGAATGGTCTCCACCTTGCCAGCATGAGGCCTTGGAAAGGGGGGGGGGGGGGAGCATCACCTCCTGATTGAAACATAGAAATATGACGACAGAAAAAGACCACATGGCCTATCTAGTCTGTCCTTCCATAACAACTACAACAGTCCCCTTTTTTCCTTTAGAGATCCTCTGTGTTTGTCCCATGCTTTTTTGAATTCAGTTACTGTCCTCATCTCTACCACCTCCACTGGCAGACTATTCCACGGATCCACCACTCTTTCCATAAAGAAATATTTCCACAAATCACTCCTGAATCTATCCCCCTTCACCCTCATCCCATGTCCCCTCGTAGCAGAACTTGCTTTCAATTGAAAAACTCTGGCCCTGAACATTTATGCCACGGAGGTATTTAAACATCTCAATCATATCAAGGTGGAAGGGGGACACCATCTTTGGGAAAAACGTGGGGTGTGTGCAGATCACCACCCTGTTCTTGTAAAATCTCATGTAGGGAGGCTCTGCCATCAGAGCCTGGAGTTCACCAACCCTGTGAGCCGACATGAGAGCCCCCCATCCATGCCACCATTGGGGGGTGGATGGGGGGCTTAGACAACGAGGCCCCACAGAAAATGAGAAATAAGGGGCTGAGCCGAGATGAGCTTTCCCTCAATAAAGTGGTGGTGCGCCACGATAGCACTCAGGTGTACCCTGACTGAGTTGGACTTCAGCCCAACCTGGGACAGGTGGAGTAGGTACTGGAGCACCAGCTGCACAGAGCAGGAGAATGGGTTTGCCAGTCTCTTGGTGCACCACACCGAAAATTGATGCCACTTAAAAAGGTGTAGGCCCTGATCGTGGAGACCTTGCAGGAGGCAAGGACCTCCTCCATGTCTCATGGGAGGTCAAAGGGAGCGAGAGCTACCACCCTTTCAGCAGCCAGGCCCTGAGCAACAGGGACCCCAGGTTGGGGTGCAGGAGTGAGCCCTCTTCCTGTGACAGAAGTCCTGAGGCGTGGCCCAGGGGAATCAAACACCATTGACAGGAAGAGAAGTAGCAGGAACCATGGTTGCCTGGTCCACCTGGGGCTATCAGTAACATTCTGTTGCTCTTGACCTTGAAGAGGGTCAGTGACCAGCAGTGTTGGCAGGAAGGCATAGAGAATGCCTTCCGTCCATGGACTGAGCAACACGTCCGCCAACACCCAGGACGAATGTAGCTTGGGGGGGGGGGGAGAACAGAAGATGGGCAACTGTGTGTTGTCCGGGCTGGTAAACAGGTCCACTAGGGAGACACCCCAGAGCCGGAAATGCCGAGAGGCCACTCTGGGATCCAGGCGCCACTCTTGCAGCTGGAGGACTCTGCTCAGTTTGTACGCCAAGGCATTTTGCTGGCCCAGGAGGTAGATTGCCTGCATGAGCATTCCGTTACGTGTCACTTATGAGTAGAGGGCCACCACATCCTGGCAAAAGGAGTATGACCCTGTGCCCCCCTGCTTGTTCACATAGAACACTGCAACTTGGTTGTCCATCTGGACCAGCAAAGACTGATGTTGCAACTGGTGGCGGAAGCCATAAATATTGCCCAGAGCTCCAGAAGGTTGATCTGTAACTGGCATTCCACCTGGGACCAACTGTCTTGAATGCGGAGGTCCTCGCAATGGGCTTCCCAACCCAGCAGGGAGGTGTCTGTGGTTAGGACCCTCTGGGGGATGGGTGCCTGGAAGGGCATCCCGGTGTGAAGGTGGCGGGGAAGCTGTCACTAGTCGAGGGAGTCCGCCAGGTGGTGGGTCACTCTTATCCTGTCTTGGAGCCTGCCTGTGGCTTATGTCCACTGGGAGAAGAGGCACTACTGGGATGCCGTCAGATACAGGCAGGCATACAGGGTCATGTGGACTGTGGAGGCCATGTGGCCAAGCAGGCGGAGGAGAAGGTGGGCTGGCAGTGACCAGCAGTGCTGCACCTCTGTGGCTAGCACACTGAGGCGTTCTGACATCTCCAGAGGGAAGGCCTTGGTCTGGATGGTGTCTAGCTGAGCCCCTATGAACGTCAGGCACTGAGCTGGGGAGAGGTGGGATTTGAGGTAGTTGATGAAAAACCCCAGGTGCTGCAGGGCGTGGATGGGTAGTGTACCTCTGCAGCTGTGCCTCCCCTTATGAGACAGTCGTCCAAGTAGGGAAAGACGAAGGTCCCTTGGAGATGAAACTGGGCTGTGACCACCACTAAGCTCTTGGTGAAGACCTTGGCGATGAAGCCAGCCCAAAGGGCAGCACCCTGTATTGGTAGCGACTTCCTCCTAACACGAACCGGAGGTATTTTCGGTGGCTGGGATGGATCAGGATGTGTGTAAGTATCCTTCAGGTCTAAGGAGCATAGCCAGTCTCCTTGCTGGCGGTATGCCAGCAGTGTTCCAAGGGAGCTTTCTCCCTCACCAGGAATTTCTTCAGGTCTCAAAGGTCTAGGAGGCTCCCAGTTTGTTTGGGAATGAAGAAATATCTGGAGTAGAAACCTTTGCCCCAAGAGTGTTTGGGCACTAGCTTTATTGCCTTGTCCTTGAGGAGGCCTGCAAACTCTGTGAGGAACAGAGCCTGGTGAAGGAGAGGCTTGACAGGCTCTCCTGGAAAGTAAGAGGGTGGCATCTGTTGCAGGTGGAAGAGGTAACACTCCCTGATAACTTGCATTACTCATGAATCGGTGCTGATGGAAAGCCACCTGTGAATAGACAGAGCCAGATGCCGCCCCCCCCCCCCCCCCATGGGGTGTAAGGGATCTCCTGAGGTCATGTCCAAGGAGTCAAACACTCCCCTCCAGGCTGGGCTGGGGCTGCGACTGGGTTTGGGGGTCTTCTGCTTGTGGGGGGCCATGCCCTTACCCCTTGTGCTGCTGGCCTTGATGTGAAGCAGAGAAGGCTTGGAACTAGGGGGCATTGCCAAAACCCCCCTTTTTCCACAGGAAGGGGGGCTTCTTCCCTGGGCCCTTCTTATGGGGATGCACTGAGAACTTTTTAGAGAGCCTGTAAGGAACTCAGTCTCTATTTCAGCCACTTTTTCTGCCATGGGTTTCCCAAAGAGATTCTCTCCAATACAGGAGACATTAATGAGTTTGTTCTGAACCCATTGCTCAAGGACGACGACTGCAGCCAGGCCTGGCATTGGGCCCTGATGCTTGCAGCAGCCACTCTGGCTGAGGACTCAAAGCTGTCATATGCTGCTCGAGATAAGCACTTCGAGCACTCCTTGACCGCTGAGGCCAGTGACTTGAACCGCTGGAGAGGTTCCCCATGAAGGCCAAAGGGCTCCATGGAGAAAAGGAGACTGAGGCAAGATGGCACCCTTGGACAGGAAAGGGACCACACATGCGTGGTGCATTTCACAAAGGCTTTCTTTGAAAGTTGGGGAGATGCTTCCGCGAGGGCTCTATCAGTGCATATGTCGACCATGTGTGGACTGATTTCCTGCTTGTTCCCGGAGAAATTGATTTTCTTCTGGGCAAGGTGGTGGTTCTTACATCCCTTATCTATTTGTTGGGATATTGGTAGGATGTGGCCCTTTCCAACAATGAATATTCATTGGCAAGTCATCTCATCACCATTGCTCATTACATTATTGCAACATTCTGGAACTGCTCACTGGTAAAGTATGATAAAGAGGGTTTTCAAAATTGCTTTAATCAAGAAATTATCACACTCCCACACTATCCCAAGTATGGGAAGACTTACCTCTATAAAAAATATTTGGGGATAAATACTGGCACAGATGCGTGTTGCATGTGGCGTTATGAAGTACTGAATTTTGTTGTGCCCTAAGGGACCAGAAGGGCAAGGTCTATATGGTTGATGTGGGATTTTTAACTGTATACTTTGTTTATTGATATGTTGTGATACCTGTCTGGTTAAATAAAAAGTTAAAAATCTTGTGTTGAGGCTAATGGAAGGGAAGGCCCTGGAAAGACAGCATTACTTGGTGTGGCAGGAAGTAATCCCATAGCTAGAACCTGCCCTCCAGGTGATGCTGTATCTTCTTGCAATGAGGACATCTCTTCGGGGGGCGCATGTCCAGTTGTAGCTAGTGACTCTCTCATCAGGAATGTACATAGTTGGGTGGCAGGTGGGCATCAGGATTATGCGGTAACTTGCTTGCATAGATAGGATTTTAATTACAAAAGTGTCAAGCCCTATGAAAAAAATATTTTTAGTCAGACTGTTTTAATATGAAAGCAACCCATACTGTCACAATATACAAGTCTTCTTTATTGTTTGAAAAATTTTAAAATACAGCAAAATATTATATTGCCTAACCAAATATCTAAAAATATCTAATCAAATTTCAGCGAGCGTCTCAAAAAGTTGATCCAACATAGTACTATGTTTCAAACTATTCATAAAACCATTCTGTATAGATACATTTTACATATCTGATAATTTACTTTCCTTGAATTCTGCTAGACCAGTCCAGATGAGTGGGTTGTGCTCCTTTGCAAGCAGGTGGAGCGAGAAAAGAGCAACTTCCAGTAATGTCATCACATGGTAGATCCTTTAGTGCAGCACAGATAAGCCAATATACTTCCCAAGCAGTAAGCAAGATTTTAAAAAACCCTCAGAAAACATTAAACAAAAACATCTAGCCAGAAAAAGCATAAGCAAGTATTTGGCTCTTACCATTATGAAATTGGAGTCAAACCACAGGACCAACCAGGCCTTTTACGGCAGTAGAACTCCCAAACCTGTAGAAAGAGTCTTCCGGGCACCAATATCAGCAATGTGACCAAAAGCATTAAGAGTCTTCAATAAGAGTCTTTCAGGACATGTCTGGACTGGTCTAGCAGGATTCAAGGAAAGTGAATTTATCACATTATGTTAAATTTATCCTTAATTATCATCCTGCTAGACCAGTCCTAATGAGTGGGAAGTACCCAAGAAGTCAGGACCCAGGGTGGGAGGAAGACAACACTAAAAATGGACTAACCATCTGAACAACAAATCCCCTGTAGAGCTTCTCAAAGGCATTCAAAGAAGACCAGGAAACCTCCTTACAGACATGCTCTGGAGGACACCAGTGCTGACTTTGCCCAGGGGGACCAGTGCCCCACGGAGTGAACTCTGACTCACTCCTGAGCACACTTACCAGCCAGAATCTACACTGCCCCAAAGGCCTCTTCTTTAAGCCAACAGACAAGAGAAGGTTTGATCTGTGCCAGTACTTTCCTCAAACTGCTGAGGTCAACAGAAGATCCGACCAGCAGGAGGAATTAGCTGTTGTAATGAATCAGAGCAACACCCTCCACACATTCTGCAGATGCAGCGAGAGGTCCTTTAGAAGATCCTTCTCTGAAATGGAAGGCAGAACTAGAGTCTAGTCAAGATGGAAAAGTAGGGCAGCACCCTTGAAAGAAGGATGGTATGAACATGAAAAAAGCTTGCAAAAAGACTAGATGAGGATTGTAGCACAGACTGCACCCAGCAGAAATTGGAAGTCACCATAAGGAACAAAACCTCTAGTGTGTCCTTATGCATGGGTCCAAAGAAGAGCCCTTTCGGTGCCCTCAATCTCAGAAACTCACTAAGGTCCAACAGGACACACAGGTGAATAGAAATGCTTCACCCTTAAGGAAGGAAGCAAGCAAGCAATACACAGGTACACCCCCAAGGAATCCCTTGGAGGAGACTCCTGTAGCACAACAGAACTGCCACCTGATCCTTGAGAGTTCAGGGCCAAGCCCAAGTCGGGACTGTTAAAAAGAGTTTTAATCTAAGCTAAGCTAAGGAAATAGAGACCAACCATGCCATAAACAAGTGACTCGTTACTGCTCCCAAGCAGCCCTTAATGGAAGACTTATGCCCACAAGGGCCAGGCTGTTTGCAAGAAGGAAATGGGAATTTCCATTACCAGGAGTCCTCACCATGTTTCTTATTATAGGCCCATATCTTGAGATAGCTAAAGAGAGACCACACCCATTGGATGAAGAATTTGTGTACCACACTCTGCAAGGGCAATTCTGAGGCTCCTAGGATCATCGGGCCCAGATGGGCCTGCAATCTGTGAAGAAGACAGCTCACCAAGAGCCAGGGAGAGAGACATACAGCATCCTTTCCCAAAGCCACTCCTTAAGGAGGGACCTTCCTGTGTCTAATATAGCTCCTCAAATTGGCATCCTCTTGAGCAGCCATGAACTGGAGTGTGCCATCTTTGCACTATGAGATCACACATGGGACAGCTGAATGCTCACTTCACCAGGGCTCATGGAGTTCTGATAAAGTTGGGCTGCACGCAGTGTAAGCTTGTGAGGTGCACAACAGAAAAGGCATTCAGATCTTCCTCTGCACAATTCCACAGCTCTGTGGCTTCGAGAACTACTCTAGCCCCTTGAGTTCTGCTTCAGTAGTGGACATATGTCACTGCCAGGACAGATTCCGAGAACCACAGCCTGCTTCATTCATTAGAAGAGGCCTGAACCTCTCCAGGGTCAAAATGATTGTTCTGGCCTTCAGGTGGAAGATCCTCCAGGAGGCTTCAGGGGAGGGGCAAAGTCCCTGGGCAAATTGGGCCATGCCTCATACCCTCAGCCCTTCAGGCTGGCATCTGAGATAGGCACGCCATCCAGTGCCTCCATCAACAACCCAGCCATCAGATGGTGGAACTGCTACTACTGCCACAACTGCTCCTTGATCTCCACAGGGAAAGGAAGGGCACTGGTTGAACGATGGGGAACATGGAAACCAGAAGATTATCAGATGCCTCTGCAATGAGTGCATATGCCTCCTGGTCCAAGGATGTGGCTCCAAGTTTGATCTCAGGGACCTGATGGCCTGAGGAGTCCCAGACCCATGGAGCTGACTGAGAATCAAATTCTTGGAGTCAGCTGAGGCTTGAGTGAACTCTTAGTCATGAGAAGCTTGACTCAGAATATGAAAACCATTCCCAGGTACTCAAAATCCTGGGAGTGAAACAGGCTACTATTAAAACAGACTATCACAGACCCTATCCTTCCCAGCCAGAGCTCACCAGGCCTGTGTCGTATCTAGCCTTCACCAGAGACTGACCGTGCCAATCTAACATCCAGGTATGGGTCACCTGGGGTACCCTACATGAAGAAAAGTGTCATTACCACCATTACATTGGAAAAGGTACGTGGTGCTGTGTCTAGGTCAAGGAGAAGGCCTGTAACTGAAAAGGTATCCTGGAGCATAGAAGTGGAGAAATGGCTAATGTTGTGCACAATGAGAAAGTGACAACTACCACAGCAAGGTCTAGGAGGTAAGATGCACCTCCTCTACCTGATCGATGCAATGACAAAACCAAAAGGGCCTCATATGAAAGAAAGAGACTAAAAAACTCATCCTTGTTAACCATTCACAATGTTCTGGAACCACCCCTTTAAATGTATTCCATTCTATATAAAGCCCTGTTGGCAATAACAGAATTTGGAGCTCGAGTGGCATAGTTTGCTTTGATCCGGATTGGATAAGTTGACCAGGTGGCATCTACATAGTTGTTGGCCCCCGGTTGGCTTAGCAGTAAGCACGTGTTTTTGGTGTTGATGTCAGACGCCATGGATTTAAATGCATTCTCTGAGGATTAGGCTGTAAGATGGAGCACAGTTATGGGGACAAGAAACCTGAAGCAGGGTTTATAAAAGGATAAACCCGAAACACAGGACTGTGTCGTGCCGATCTACCCATTTGCATGGACTCCATTATGCCAGTTAAGTTTGATTCTATAAATGAGTTTTACTGCAATTGATTAAAATGGACGAGATTTTACAGTTTTGGCTTGTCCTTAACTGGTGATCATTGTCCGACAAAAAAATAATATCCTTAGGGATTTGGAATTGTAGAAGGAGTTAACACATCTTTGACCTTGCCTAAGAACCTCAAAGGCCTGCTAATCTAATATGGTATGGATCCGCCCAGAGAGAATAGCCTGAGTTATATCCTAACCGAAACTCACTGAGAAGGAATACAAGTTTCCAAAGGAGCCATGGAGGAGGCCTGGGCATGCCAAAAGCTTTTTGATGACCACTCCCTACTGTAACTGAGACCTTGAAGGATTCACAGTAGTTTGATATTTCATTTCTAGGCTCTATGCACAGCCTTACAAGGCCCCTTGGCCCTTCTAGGTCCGCCTTCCAGGAGTCTGTGTGGGCAAGGTTCTCCCAGAGAGAAAGCAACCCTTAAGGGAAACTGCTCCACCACAGATCAGAACCAACATTTGTCAACTAAGGGTAATGCCAGCACTGCCAACTGGCCAATGCCATCACAGTCATGAAGCTAGGAGAGACTCTGAACCAGTCTTAATCAGTAGCAGCCATCAAGCAAGTCAGCTACAAGTCTCTTTGTATCTGGAAGACGACGGCTTAATGACTATTTGGCCCAACCAATGTTAGGTGTTTCAGGGAACAAACCTGCAATCTTGGGAACAAGAGACCACAGCCATTTGGCTTGAGCCATGAGGCTATCTGCCAAAGGCGGATCCCTCATCTGAGGTCTTAGCCTCCAGGCACACACAACACTGCCCAAGGCAGCAACTGCCAAGGCTTTCTTAAGAACCTTGACCCTCCAAAACCAAGACTTTTCACATGCACCACTTCCCTGCACTGGGACAGTCATGTACCCAGTCACATCTGTGACCAGCCTTCTCACCCAAGTGGGAAGCCTGAGCATCAGACTAAACACAGGAGTTGTAGTGCAAGCCGACTGATAAGTAGGGCCCAAAAGGGCCCCCAGGGACCACCGGACATGCGGCTAGGACCACTCTGCCATGCTTCACCTCCACCGGGGTAAAGCAGTCACCTGAAGTGGCTGTAGTGCTCACCAGCAGGAAAAGAAAAGGAGAGTCAGGGGTCACAGGAAACAAACATGATGGCAGATAAAGGCCATATGGACCCCTTCCATATTAACCAGTAAGCTTTAGAGTCTCTTTTTTTCCCCTTAAGAGATCCTCTGCGTTTGTCACATGCCTTCTTAAATTTACACTCCTTGTTTCTACCACCTCTATGGGAGGCTATTCCATGCATCTGCCACTCTTTCCGTCAAGAACTATTTCTTCAGAGTACTTCTGAATCTATCTATCTCCTTTCACCTTCATCGTATGCCCCCTTACTGCAGAGCTTTCTTTCAGTTGAAAAAGGTTCTATCTGCCATGGAGATATTTAAATGCCTCCATTATATCTCCTCTCTCCCAGCCTTTCTTCCAAAATATATATATTGAGAATTTTAAATCTGTCCCCATACACCTTATGATGAAGACCACTGACCATTATAGTAATTGTTCTCTGCACAGACTTCATCCTGTTTAAATCTCTTTGAAGGTGCAGTTTCCAGAATTGCACACAGTGCTCCAAATGAGGTCTCATCAAAGACTTATACCTCCTCCTTCCTACTGGCCATTGCTCTCCTTATGCACCCAAGCATCCTTCAGACATTAGCCATCACCTTTTCTACCTGGTTAACTACCTTGAGTTCATCAGAAACAATCACCCCCAGGTCCTGCTCTTCTCTTGTGGAAAAAAGTACTTCACCCCCTATACTGTACAGCACAGTTACTTACCTGTAATAGGTGATCTCTGGGAACAGCAGGAATAAGTCTTCACATATGGGTACGTCGGTACCGACGGAGCCTGTGCGGGAACGCTCCCCAGCGTCCAATCAGAAAGCTTTTGGGAGCATCCCACAGCGCCTGCGTGCTGCCTTCCTGCCTTTCCAACTGTCTCTCCTCAGTTGAGTTTTATAGCTGAGACAAAGGGAGAGAGAGGGAAAGGGAGAGAGAGAGAGACAACTCCTAGGGGAGGTGGGTGGGTTGTGAAGACTTATTCCTGCTGTTCCCAGAGATCACCTGTTACAGGTAAGTACCTGTGCTATCTCCAGGAATAAGCAGGAATGAGTCTTCACATATGGGGACTCCCTAGCTTTTGATGCCAGTGAGAGCGCCCAGAAGTTGTGTGTCCCTGGGACAGGGCTGCACTTCCCCACCTGGATCTCTGGCATCCCATGAGGGATGGTGGGTAGGAGTTGATTAAGTATGGAACAGGTGTTTGAGAACAGCCTGACCAAACAAGGCATCCCGGCGGGAGTCCTTGTCTAAGCAGTAATGGGCTGTGAAGGTATGAACTGAGGCCCAAGTGGCTGCTCAACATATGTCGTCGATAGACACAGAGTTCAGATGAGCCATTGAGGCTGCCATGGCTCTCACATTGTGAGCTGTGACATGGCCCTCCAGAGAAATGTTCTTGCTCTGATAGGCAAAAGAAATACATTGGGCAATCCAGTTGGAAAGTGTTGTCTTGGAGACTGGGTGTCCCAAATGAGAAGGATCAAAAGCAACAAAGAGTTGGGAAGACTTTCTATGTTTCTGTGTCCTCTGTAAGTAAAAAGCCAGAGCTCTTTTACAGTCCAGGGTATGAAGATTCCTCTCTGCAGGTGATGCATGAGGTCCTGGAAAAAAGACAGGTAGGTAGACTTCTTGGTTGAGGTGAAAAGGCGAGACCACCTTAGGCATAAAATGTGGATTAGTCCTAAGGACCACCTTGTCATGATGGAACCTTGTATAAGGTGGATTAGCTACTAGTGCTTGCAATTCACTGATGCGGCGTGCTGATGTGATTGCAATGAGAAAGATAACCTTCCAAGAAAGGTATTTCAAGGAGGTAGTAGCTAAAGGTTCAAAAGGCGGCTTCATAAGCTCACCAAGAACCAAATTTAAGTCCCATGCCACCGGTGGTGGTCTAATGGGAGGCTTTGTTAAAAGGAGGCCTCTCATGAACCTTGCTAACAAGGGGATGAGAGGAAACAGGTTGTCCATTTAGAGGCTTGAGTGAAGCTGCAATAGCACTCAGATGGACTCTTACTGAATTTGTCTTAAGGCCTGCATTAGACAGATGCAGGAGATACTCCAGCAACGATTCCAGAGGTATGGCACGGGGGTTAAGACCCTTTCCAGAACACCAGATGGTAAACCTTTTCCACTTGAAGGCGTAAGAACGTCTAGTGGAAAGTTTTCTGGAAGCTTGAAGAACATCTTTCACTTGCTGAGAAAGAGGAAGATCCTGGAGATCTAAGCCTTCAGCAACCAAGCCCTGAGATGCAGAGACTGGGGATTGGGATGCCACAACTTTCCGTCCTCCTGAGAGAGGAGGTCTGGAGCAGACCCTAACTCTAGGGAGGGAGCTTGAGAGAGATGTAGAAGCAGAGGGTACCACACTTGCCGTGGCCAATGTGGAGCTATGAGAATCATGTGGCCTCTGTCTCTCTGAAGCTTGAACAGGGTTTTGGGAATTAGGGGGATGGGTGGAAAGGCATATAGGAAGTCTTGACCCCAGTGAAGGAGGAAAGCATCCCTTGCCTGAGCCCCCTGAGCCGGAGTTCTGGAACAGAACCTGGGAAGTTTGGCATTCCACGGACTATGTCCGGGGTTCCCCAAATTTGAAAAATTTTGGAGACCTGGGCCATATGTAGGGACCACTCGTGTGGAAGCACAACTCGACTGAGTCTGTCTGCCCAAGAGTTTTGAACCCCTGGAAGATAGACTGCCAGAAGATGAATGTGATGCTCTCTGGCGAGGGCCCACAGTCGCAGAGCTTCGTTGCAAAGCGACAGAGAGCCAGTTCCTCCCTGCTTGTTTATGTAGAACATGGCTACCTGATTGTCCGTGTGGACAAGGACTGTCTTGTGGCTGAGCAGGGTGTGGAAAACTCGTAGACCAAGGAAGATTGCTCTGAGTTCCAAGAGATTGATGTGGAGACAAGTCTCCTGTGGGGACCAGATGCCCTGGGTGGAGAGGTCCTGAAGATGAGCTCCCCAGCCCATTGGAGAAGCATCTGTTGTAAGAGTTGCCTGGGGTAGAGGCTGTTGAAAAGGACACCCCAGCAAGATGTTCTGAGGGGACTTCCACCACTGGAGGGACAAAATGAGGCGACTTGTGTTTGCTATTTTGTCTGACAGGCAGCCTAATGCCTGGGTCCATTGGGTGGATAAAGTCCACTGAGCTGCTCTCATGTGAATGCGAGCATATGGTACCACATGAACGGTGGAAGCCATGTAGCCTAGTAACTGTAACATCTCTCGAGCAGTGAGTAGGGGTTTCAACTCTGCTTGAGAAGCTAACTGCATCAAGCGAAGGCAACAGGCCTGGGGAAGAAAGGTCCTTGCCCTTGTGGTATCCAGCAATGCCCCTATAAACTCCAGGGATTGAGTAGGTAGGGATCAAAGGAGAAATTTCACTTACCATTAATTTCCTTTCCTGGAATACTGCTAGACCAGTCCAGACAAACGGGTTGTGTCCCCCTGCCAGCAGATCTTGAAGACAGAGAATTCTACCAGAGCTCTGATAGGCTGGACTCTGGTGATATGGTTCTACCCCTAGGGGTCTCCCTCAGTATTGTCTGTAAAGCAAACCCAAACATGTAAAGCAACTAAACCATAAGACCACACATAGTGGACGTTTAATTCAACTATGTACAAGGGAGCTGAAAGTATCCCCAGAACTGAAGGCTGCTAAGACCGATAACGCAGCCATCGGGCCCCCATGATGAGGCATACTGACAAGGAAGGAACAGAGGCCAGCGGCTTCACCGCACTAGCAGCACCGTAACTGACAGCAGGGTGGGTCCTGGACTGGTCTAGCAGTATTCCAGGAAAGGAAATTAACGGTAAGTGAAATTTCTCCTTCCAGTTCACACTGCTAGACCAGTCCAGACAAACGGGTAGTACCCAAGCTACCTGCTTTCAAGGGGGGGGGGGGTCAATGCCAACGACAGCACTGCAGCTCCAAACTGACCCTCCTGCCAAGCGTGAACATCCAATCTATACTGACGGACAAACGTGGACAACGATGACCAAGTCACCGCCCGGCAAATGTCGAGAGGGGCTACTTGAGACCGCTCGGCCCAAGACGAAGCCTGAGCCCGAGTGGAGTGAGCTCGGAGCCCTGCTGGAACCTGCTTGCCTTGCAGTATATAAGCTGCCTCAATAGCTCCTCGCAACCATCTAGAAATGGTGGATTTGGAGGCTGCGGACCCCCGTCAAGGGTCCGCAAACAGGACAAAAAGATGATCGGTCTTACGGAAGGCGTTCGTGATCTTAAGATACCGATAAAGCACTCTCTTCAGGTCCACAGCACGCGATTGACGAAGGTGACCGGAACACTGCTCTTTTTCAAGAAAAGAGGCTGGTTAACATGAAACGGGGTAAGCACCTTAGGTAAAAAGGATGGAACAGTTCGAAGAGAAACTCCCGCTGAAGAAAACGAGAGATAGGGGTCTCAACAAGAGAGAGCCTGAAGTTCGGAAATCCGACGTGCCGAGGTTATGGCCACTAGGAACTGTCTTTAGCGTTAAATCCTTAAGGGAACATGCCTTCAGGGGCTCAAAGGGAGGAGCAACAAGGGCACGGAGAATGAGAGCGAGATTTATTTATTTATTTAACATGTTTTATATACCGTCTTTCTACAAATCAAAACGGTTTACATAGAACAATAAAAGGCAGTATTATTGCAACTGTTTACAAGGAACGAATAACAGGGTACAGAATAAAACATGAAAAACAAAATTATAATATATAATTAATTACAGTGAACAGTGAACAACTATTTACATATTTACATATGTATGTGCATAGCTACGGATGGGAGTATTGAACAGTTTAATGGAACAAGGGTAGGGAGGTAAAAAAAAGAGGGGTTTAGGTATTAGGATGGGAGAGAGAAATGATCAAGGAAGAGATGAGTCTAACTTTTTCCTGAAATCAGTGTGGCTCATGCAGTTGCGTAGCTCATGTGGAAGGGTGTTCCAAAGGGATGGAGCATAGAGGGAAAAGGTCCTGTTGCATGTAGATTGTTTACAGTGTTTTTTAATTGTAGGTGTAGTCAGTAAATTTTTAGTGATAGAACGGTGATTTCTAGTGTTGTTGGAGAAAGCAAGGAGAGGGGAGAGGCATGGAGCTGACTCCTTAGAAATAATTTTGTGTATTAGAGTGAGAACCTTGAATTTTACTCGGTAATGAATTGGGAGCCAGTGGAGATCATAGAGGATAGGTGTAATATGAGCTCGTCTAGGATTGTTTGTTATGAGACGCGCTAATGTATTCTGGGCTAGTTGGAGGGGTTGAATAGAGTTTTTGGGGAGGCCCTGATAGATCAGATTACAATAGTCAAGTGAGGGGGTTGTAAGGGCCTGACAGACAGTGCGAAAGGAGTCGGGGCTTAAGAGAGGTTTGAGGTTCCTGAGTGTGCGTAGCTTAGCGTATACTGTGTTGGTGGTTTTCTTTATTTGATCTGAGAAAGATAAGCTCTGATCGAGTATGATACCAAGATATTTCACCTGGTTTTTTATAGTGAGAGTGAGATCGTCAAAGGTGAGGGTTGTAGGGGGGGGGGATGTAGGAGGAGTTAGAGAAAACTTGGAGTGCTTCAGTTTTGGATTGATTGATTATTAGGTTGTGTTGAGAGAGCCAGGATTTGAGGCTGGTTAGACATTCATTTAGCTTAGAGAAATTAGGGTTAGAGAGGTTAAATGGGGTGAAACACAACATGTCGTCTGCATAAATTTGGTATTGGATGCCATAATTTTGGAAGATCGTGCATACAGGTTGGAGGAAGATATTAAAGAGTAACGCTGAGACTGGATCCTTGAGGTACGCCTTGTTTTAGTGTGAAGGGGAGGGAAGTATCACTTCCAATACGGACCTGTTGTGTTCTGTCCTCAAGGTAGGATTTGAACCATTTTAGGGTTGTGCCTCTCAGACCTATATCATGAAGTCTGTGTAGGAGTTGATGGTGGGGGAGGGAGTCAAAGGCAGCAGATAAGTCTAGGAAAATGAGTAGACATCCTTGGGTGGAGTTCTGGGTGTGTGCATAAAGGGAATCGAGTAAGGAAGTGAGGAGAGTTTCAACTCCGTGATGTTTTTTGAATCCATGTTGGAATAAGTCAAGGGGGGAGTGGTCATCAATGTAATCCTGAAGTTGGATTTGGACAAGTTTCTCAGTTATTTTTGCAAGGAAAGGGATACTAGATATGGGTCTGTAGGAAGATGGCGAAGTGGGGTCAAGTTTTGTACCTTTTAGGATTGGACGGATAGAGGCACTCTTAAGTGAAGGTGGAACGGAGCCTGACTGGAGAGAGGCTTGTACAATATTCAAGATGTAAGGAGAGAGAGAACTTCTGGTAGATTTAATCCACGGGACAGGACAAGAGTCAAGGGCAGAAGTTGAGGCATTCAGTTATTTAATAACATCAGATACATTAGTTAATGTGATGTATGAAACTCATTCCATGAGTCTGGAAGGGTTGCCTCATGAATTTGGGTGCCATGGATAGAGGTGGGTTGAGGGTTATCGGTCAAAGGTGGGAGGAATTTAGAAGCAAGATGGTTAGCTATAGTTTGTGCAGATATTTTTGGTGGTTGGTCATGTTGTAGAGGTTCATTAATTAGGGATTTGGTGAAAGAGAAGAGTTCTCGTGGTTTATTAAGAGCTTTTTGGATGATATTTTCATTATACTCTCTTTTGTGAGTGAGTGTTTCTAAGCAGTAGGATTGGAGTTTAGTCATGTAGTCAATATGTATATTGGGGTCTTGAGTACGTCTCCATTTACGTTCAAGACGTATAAGTTCCCTTTTAAGGTTTCTCAGGTTTGTGGAGAACCAGGGGGTTCTTCTTCGGTGTTTTTGAGGAAGTTGCTTGGGTGGGAGTAGGGAGGCTGAGGATAAGATTTCATTCCAATTAGCTATGAAGGACTCTTGGTCTAGGTTGGTATTGTCTAGCTGGTCAAGTGAAGGGATAGTTTGCTCCAAGAAGTTGGCTGCATTAAATTGCTTGAATTTACGGGTATGTTGGAGCTGGCTGTGTGGTTGGCTTCTATGGGCAGAATAGGGGACTGAGAAGAGGATGAGTGCATGATCGGACCAAGGTATGGGTAGAATGGAGTGTTGGATCTGATCATTGAGACGAGGATGTTGTGAGATAAATATAAGGTCGAGGGTGTTCCCTTTAGAATGTGTAGGGAGTTGGAGTATTTGAGTGAAGTTAAGCGACTTCATTGCTTGTAAGAAGGAGGATGATTGCATGTATCGGGGACCGTAATGTCTGAACCCCTTTAAGAAAACACGAAACGTCCACATGCGAGGCGAGAGAACGCCCCGCTATCGGCCCTCGAAAACAAGTTAGCGCAGCAACCTGCACGCGCAAGGCCCTGAGCGCCAGACCCTTATCTAGACCGGCCTGCAGAAAGGAAAGAATATCCGGGATGTTGCAACACCAGGGCAAGATGTGACGTAGCGAACACCAAGTGTCAAAGAGACGCCACACATAAGCGTAAGCCAGCGACGTCTAAGACCGCCGTGCCTTAAGCATTGTCGCCACCACACTCGACGAATATCCCTTCTGAACTAACCTGCGGTGGTCAAGAGCCAGGCCGTAAGCGAGTAAGGAGCCGGGTTTCCCATTTCCACTGGCCCTTGGAGCAGGAGCCCTGGGAACGCCCCCAGGCGTAGAGGAGACAGCCGAGACAGCTGGACAAGATGCGCATACCACAGTCTGTGAGGCCAATCCGGTGCTACCAGGATCACCGGGCCGCGATGCTCCCTGACTCTTTGGAGAATCTTGCCGAACATGGACCAGGGAGGAAAGACATACAGAAGGAGATGGGTTGGCCACGCTTGAGACAGAGCATCTGTCCCGTGCGACCTGTTGTCTCTCCAACGGCTGAAGTAGATCGGTGCCTTGGTATTCTGTGCCGTAGCCATGAGATCCATTGCCGGTAGACCCCATCGTCAAACAATGGACTGAAAGGATTCTGACGCCAGAGTCCACTCCCCCGGATCCAGAGCATGCCGGCTGAGGAAATCTGCTTTTACATTGTCTACCCCCGCAATGTGTTGCGCCGAGATTGCCTGCAGATGCCTCTCCGCCCACGGAAGGAGAAGACCTATTTCCTTCGATACACCTGGACATTTTGTGCCCCCTTGGCGGTTGAGGTATGCCACTGTCATAGCGTTGTCGGACAGAATTTGAACCGCCTGACGCCGCAGAAGAGGCTGAAACTTTCGCAAGGCTAAGCACACGGCTCGCGTCTCAAGGTGATTGATGGACCACCGGGCCTCCCGAGGAGACCAAATCCCCTACGTTGAGTGCGAGCCGCAATGCGCTCCCCAACCGGAGAGACTGGCATCTGTCGTAACCAACACCCAGCGCAGAGTCTCCAAAGGAACCCCTCGAAGGAGACGAGACTGCGGGGCCGGAGCCACCAACGGAGGCAAAGTCTCACCGCCGGTAGTAGAGGCAACCGAACTGGATAATCCTCTGGACACCATGCTCGAGGCGAGACCTGTGCTAGGAGACTGCGAACTTGAGAAGTCAACTTGAGGAATCGAGGCATTGAAAAAAAGACCCAACCTAAGGCTGTATCAAATCAAGCCCCCCAAAAAAATAAGATCTCCTGGGACAGCTGAAGACAACTCTTGTCGTGGTTGATTACCCAGCCGAGGCTTTCGAGAAAGGCAACAACCACTGAGACTGTGCTGCAAGCCTCGGGGAGAGAGTCTGCGCGAATGAGCCAGACGTCCAGATAAGGATGAACTCTGATGCCGCGGCTGCGTAAGGCCGCAGCTACTACCACCATTACCTTGGAGAAGGTTCGAGGCGCCGAAGCTAGACCGAAGGGCATCGCACGAAATTGGAAAACGTTGACCGAGTACCACAAATCGAACGAGTTGCTGATGCCCCTCTCGAATGGGAATGTGAAAGAATGCTTCTGCGAGATTGAGGGAAGCTAGAATTCCCCCTTGCTTACCGCTTGAATAACGGATCGCAGAGTCTCCATTCGAAAGTGTGGTACCCGCAGACTGCGATTGACACCTTTGAGATCCAAGATAGGATGAAAGGAGCTGTCTTTTTTTTTTTTTTTGGCACCACGAAATAGACAGCGTAACGGCCTAGTCCTCTTTCCAACGGTGGAACTGGACGAATGGCAGCTAAACGCTGGAGTCTTTGAGGAATCAACATCCGCTGCCCATTGACACAGCCAGAGCCATCTCTGAGCTACTGTCACCGGTGCTACGGAGCGAGCTGACAGCCGCAAGAGATCAGAGAAGGCCTCTGCCAGGAATGCAGCGATGGATTCTAAACGAGCCAACTCGGGATCACCTGGAAGCTGCAGAATCCATCGAAGGGAGGCCCGTGCTGCTAGACCTGCGCACTCCCCTGCTTGAAGGGAAAGAGCGGACAATGAAAAACCCGTCTTTAGCAGACTCTCAACTTTTTTTTTGGTCTTGCTGGTCACGGAGTGCCACTCCGCCCTCAACCGGTATTGTGGTATGCTTGGTGACCCCAGTCACTAACGCATCAACTTTCGGGTATGTCAGCCAACGGTCCAAGTCAGAAGGAGACCAAGGGTATAACTGACCAATACCGCGTGCCGTACGTAGAGAGGACTCTGGAGAGTCCCACTCTCGAGATACCATATGCTGTAACTCGGCTGGAAAGGAAAAAGCTTTGGAAGTCTTACGAATGCCCTGTAAAATGGGATCCGGCTGCAACAGGGTTTGAGAACTCCCGAGGATCAGGCGTGTCGACTAGGCGTAGCGACTCCATCACCTGTGTGATTAGGGCCGGTAACTTCCCTTTCCAAAAAAGTCTGATATCTTGAGAGCCCTCGTGAACTGTCAGCGAAGAATCAGATGGAGAATATTCCCCATCTTCTTTCTCCAATGAGTCAGGGCTCACCTCCGACGATTTAAAGTCTTCTGGAATATCCGTAGTGTCCCGCAAGCCACATGCAACGGTCCTAGAAGGACGTACTGCTTTAAGGTCTGAGGACTTTCGGGACCGCTTGCGAGACCCCACCATATCCTTGTGTGCTACCGGGCGGGTGCTGAAGGTATACCAACAGACTCAGAACGCCACAGGTGCCATGCCTGGCGGAAGAGAGCGTCAGGAACTCCCTGTCAGCCAAGGCTGCCGTGGCGTCCAGCAGCTGTGGAAGCAAAATGGGAGCTGACTGAATCTTTTCTGCAGGAAGATCCTGCTGCAGGGGCTCTAAGGAGGGAGGAGTTAAGGCGCTGATGTCCCCAGCTGGCAGCGCAGAGGGAATGGAGGAAGAAGATTCTCCTGGATGCAGCATGAAGGAGGAACACAAGCAATCTATTAACTGCTTTTTCTTATTATTACATATAATACAGCTGTGCAGAGAAACAGGCATTGCAGAGGCTTAAACCCTTTTTTTGTAAACAAAAATCAAGGTAGGCTTAGGGAAACAGAAGACCCTTCAAAGAAAAGGGATTTTGAAACGCCCTGTGCCTTCACAGCATGTTTAAATGTTTTGAAATGGCTGCCCAGAGCTGTTCCCTCCAAAAAAACAACACTGAAAAGAAATCCCTCCTGATTTTCAAAATGCCCGCTGGCACAGAAAAACTGCAAAATAAAAGTTCCCTAAGCTCTAAAAACCTTAAAAAAGCAGCGAAATCTCTGGGGAAGAGGCAAGGAGTGCTGCTAGCAACTTAAAAATTCAAATCCTGACGAACTCTGAATCACCAGAAACAGAGGGGAGAAGGAAACTGTTAGTTATTCACTGTGCTGGTACAGAGGAGCTGAGCTCCCATGGAGGAGAAGAGAAACTTTCAAAGTCAGTGTAAGGTAATTACAGCGACTGAAAGGTAGGGAAATTAGAGTTTGATCCCTCTGCAGCCACTTAGACCCTCATGGCAGGGGCTGGAAGGTGTTTCTGGAGAAAAGGGGAGCTGCACAGACAGTGAAATCATCTCAAACCCTGTTGTATTGCTGATTACAGAAAATACAGCTGTTAAGGAGGGAAGCCTGGGAAATCCAGAGAAACATCTCTTTTGTGCTCTGGGTGCATCCAGGACATTAAAATGAAGAAAATAGGAACTTCAAACCTAGTTGAACAGACCCTGATGAAACCGGAAGTGAAGGAATCAGGTCAGAGACAGCCGGTCCCAATGCAGTTGAAATAAACCCAGGGCAGCTGAGGCAAGTAAGAAAAACAATTTACTTACAGTTTCTTTCAGAAACTGATACCTGATCCTCCTGCTGTCTAAGCTCTCGTGGCAAAGACTCAGCGCTACTTAAAGAAAATTGGGAGCTCTACTGAAGCCAGGCCCAGGAGCTCTACAAGTTTATCTGGGGAATCAAGTTCCTGGGAAACCCAGAGTAACACCTTTTGTGAAATCTGGGTGCATCCAGGAGCCTCAAGATACAGAGAAACCTGATTTTAGGGAGGCCTTCGTCCAGTTAACAAGCCCTCATGGCCAGATGCTGGGGATTCTTCCTGTCAGCGAGCTCTACTGTGTCAGAAACAGGAGCTCAGCTGCAAACACCCTGGTGCACAGTGAAACTATACTGGCAGCAACAGGCAAGTGGAAATATCAATCCCCAAAGGAATTCTAAATAATTTTAAAGATTTTGAGGGAAAAACAACAAAAACAACCAGATCTGCTGGAGACAGAGAAATACTGGAGGGAAACCCCTAGGGGTAGGACCATATCACCAGAGTCCAGCCTATCAGAGCTCTGGTAGAATTCTCTGTCTCCAAGATCTGCTGGCAGGGGGACACAACCCGTTTGTCTGGACTGGTCTAGCAGTATGAACTGGAATTGGATTTTGGGATGTTTATTACCAGCCCTAAGTATTGAAGGACACGCATTGTGCAGGTTAGAGCAGTCCTGGCCTCTGATTGAGTGGGAGCTCGAATGAGCCAGTCGTCCAGGTAGGGGAAGACAAATATTCCCAGGGTGCGCAGAAAAGCAGCAACCACTGCCATGCATTTTGTGAACACCCTTTGTGCAGAGGCCAGGCCAAAGGGGAGCACTCTGTATTGATAGTGCTTCTCCTGGAAAAGGAACCAAAGGAACCTTCTGTGAGTTGGATGGATGAGAACATGAGTGTACGCATCCTTGAGAACTAGAGAACAAAGCCAATCCTGACTCTGAAGGTATGGCAGCAGAGTTCCCAGAGAAACCATCTTGAATTTTTCTTTGACTAGGAATCTGTTCAGTTCTCTAAAATGGGTCTGAAGCCCCCTGTTTTCTTTGGGATAAGAAAATAGGGGGAGTAGAACCCTGTGCCCTGTTGTTGAGAAGGCACTTCCTCTACTGCCCCTTGGGCTAGAAGAGTGGCAACCTCCTGCTCTAATAGGTTGAGGAGGGAGGAGGGAGGTTGGAGAATTGAACTGGTGCACTCTTGTGAGAGGGGGCAAGCTGGAAAAATGAAGTTTGTATCCCTCTCTTATGATGGAGAGTGTCCACTGCTCTGCTGTGATTTTCCCCCATCTGGGAGCAAAGTGGCATAGCCTTCCTGGAATGGTGGAGGGCTCTGGTCCTTCTACAGCCAGAAAGGCTAAGTTCTCTAGCAGAAAGTCAAAGGCCCTGAGGTGGCTGAGACTGCTGGGCTGGAGCAGGCCTCGCAGCCTTTGCCTTGGTCTGTTTGGAGGATTGCTGACGTTTGGAAGGGAACTGAGCTGCAGAAGATGCTCTCTAACTATAAACAGGATAGGATCTTCCCTTCTTTGAAAAAGGTGTTTTCTTGAACAACCTTTCTTAGCAGGAGCAGCTGTAGATTTGGATAGTCTATCCAAAGCAGAATTTTCAGCATCCATCTGATTGGTAAAGATTGGCAAGCAAAAGCCAAACAGATTTTCACCTGTACAAGGGATATTTCCCAATTCATCTTGGACCCAGGTCTCCAAATCAGATGCTTGAAGCCAAGCAACCCTACGTGCTGCTATAGCTATAGGTGAGGCTCTGCTTACGCATTCAAAGGAATCGAAAGCTGCACGGTTGGAGAATTTGGAGACATCCTGGGCATGTTTGAGCGCAGAGAGAAATTCTTGCCTTTTATTGTCAGACATAAAAGGACTTAAAGTCTGCAAATGGTCAGTGACCTTTTTTAAGAACATGCCCATGTAGAGACTATAAGAATTAATTCTTGCAGCAAGCATGGAAGCTTGGAAGATTCTTCTACCAAAAGCATCCAGGGTTCTACATTCACGTCCTGGAGGATTAGAGGCATGTCTCTTGGCACTTCTAATCTTTTTCATTGCAGACTCAACCACAATAGAGTGGTGAGGAAGCCGAGTCTTATGGAAACCAGGACAAGGAGGGACACGGTATATGGTGTCCAACCTGCGAGAATGAGGAGAGGTGGTTAGAGGTGCTTCCCACATCCTTAACATGAGATCATACAGAATCTCATGAATAGGCAAGGTAGCTGCCTCTTTAGGAGTTTTAGGATATTGTAAAATATCTAACTCCTTAGCTCTAGGCTCTGACTCTGGGGCTACTGTAATAGAGAGACCCCGAGCCACCTCTCTGATAAAGTCTTGAAAAGACAAGTCCTCTGGAGGAGACATCCTTCGTTTAGGAGAGGACTCCTCCTGTGGAAGAAGCATCGCTGCATCGACAGAGTCTTCAGAATCCTCAGAGTCATCAGAGGAATCGAAGTATCGTCTGTCGGGATGCTCTTGCAAAGCCCGATACCCGTACCGACCGGGGTCGGTATCGGGAATCATCAGTACCGGAAGGCTGCAGAGGGCAGGGTACCGGCATGGCTGACACCAATGCCGATGTCGATGCCACCGGTACCGGGATTGGTACCGATGGTGATACCGGAGCCGGTACCTGCGGAGTAGTCTGTTGCGGTACCACGGGCATCGATGCCACAAGGAAAGCCGCCAGACTGCGTTCCATGGACAGAATCCTCTGATCCATGGACGCTGCCAATGCCTGGAAGTCGGTACCGGTGGAGGCCACCGGTACCCCAGAGCATGGCACCAGGAGATTGGTTGAGGCCACGCCATCTAGATCGTCCTGGAACCCCGATGATGATGCTTTAGAAGCCAAAGCCTCCCGCCGGGGTAATTTTGCCGGTGTAGAATCCTCGAGGGCAAGGCCAGAGGCATCTAGATGCTTAGAAGGAGATTTGCCCTTCGAGGACCGGCTGGATTTATGTTTAGTTACCTGAGATCCATGTGAGGAAGAAGCAGCCCTGGAAGACGTCGATGCCACCGAAGCTGCATCAGAGGGAAACAGGGTACTGAGCTTGGCAGCTCGGTTCTGTCGACCTCTCTTAGACGTCATGGAACAGGACATACAATCTTGGATGGAATGGTCAGGGCCTAAACATTTGAGACACCAGTCATGGGTGTCGGTGACGGATATAGTACCGCCACATTTTGTGCACTTCTTAAAACCTGAGGCAGGTTTTTCCATATTTGAGGAAAAAGGTTTTGGGCCTAAGGCCCAAAACCGAAGTACGCCTGAAGAAAAAATAGGTGGTCTTTTTTTTTTTTAGGAAAAGAATAAGAACCGGCGGTACCGGTATAGCATCAAGGAAGACAGACGCGATAGAAAAGAAATAAAGAAAAAAATAAGGAAATTCTTCTGCGGTGACAGGAACACAACCTGCTGGCTCCGCGGAAAAAGAACAACTGAGGAGAGACAGTTGGAAAGGCGGGAAGGCAGTACGCAGGTGCTGTGGGATGCTCCCAAAAGCTTTCTAATTGGACACTGGGGAGCATTCCCGCGCAGGCTCCGTCGGTACCGACGTACCCATATGTGAAGACTCATTCCTGCTTGTTCCTGGAGATTGCATCTACAGGAATGGCATCAGGCCCCAGGTCCAGAATACAGGAAAAGTGCCCTAGACTTTGCAGCCATAATAGGGCCAAAAAGCAGCAGCCATGGTAAAATAAAATCATGCTAGGTTTAACAGGCTGCATGCTTAAAGAGACCTTGGAAAAAGAAAACACACCAAAAAAAGAACCTTGGCAAAAATGGAGTCCCAAAAAAAGAATCCCAAAGCCTATCGGGCTGACTAGCTAAACCCAAGTAGGGAAGCCCTGGACATCTATGCAAGTTTGAGAGGCACAGCTGCCAATCAAGGCCTTTTTAAAAAAAATAAAAAAAAAGTTTGAAGCTGCATTAAAACCAATGGAGAAAAAGAAACACTTAAGAGAAAAAAACATCTGAAAAACACATGGGCATGCAGATAAGGACAGCAAGAGGGAAGTAGGCCTGGGCCCAACTTACCACCTCTCCCACAAGACCTTCTTGGGGGGGGGGGGCGTTTCCTGCTTCTTTTCTGGTCCACAAAGCACTAGCAATCCATGGGAAACAGTGTGCTCAAGGAGACATGAGCACACCCACACTCCGAGCAACGCTGGGCCTTACCAGACAAACTTGATGAACACTGCACCATAGTGTCGGCCAGGAGAGTCATTTATTGCACCAGTCCCACACCTTGCCACCTGCTGGAGGCAGAAAATACCCGCTTATCTCTGTGTTGCACCAGAAGATGTACCAAGTGATGGCATCACTGAAAGTTGCTCAAGTCTGCCTCCACCTGCTAACAAGGAAACATAACCCACTTGTCAGGACTGATCTAGCAAGCTAGTAAGGAAGACAAGATGGCGACGGTGAAGAATGTAGCTTGAAACATGCTGTTAAAATAAGATACTCTTGGGGTAACTTTTTCAGAAAGCTAAGTATGTGCGTTTATGATCCTGGATATGAAAGCACAGTTACTTACCTGTAACAGGTGATCTCTGTGAACAGCAGGAATAAGTCTTCACATCTGGGTATCGTCGGTACTGACGGAGCCTGCGCGGGAACGCTCCCCAGCGTCCAAAAGGAAAGCTTTTGGGAGCATCCCACAGCGCCTGCGCGCTGCCTTCCCGCCTTTCCCAACCGCCTCTCTCCAGTTCGAGTTTTAAAGCTGAGACAAAGAGAGAGAGAGGGAAGGAAAGATAGATAGAGAGATACAACTCCTAGGGGAGGTGGGTGGGTTGTGAAGACTTATTCCTGCTGTTCCCAGAGATCACTTGTTACAGGTAAGTAACTGTGCTATCTCCAGGAACAAGCAGGAATGAGTCTTCACATATGGGTACTCCCCAGCTAGAGATGCCAGGGAGATCCCCAAGGTTGTGAGTCCCTGATAAGGGCTCTACCTCCCTCCATGGATCTCGGGCATCCAACCAGCGATGGGGGGTAGGAGTTGTTTAAGTATGGAACAGGTGTTTGAGAACAGCCTGACGAAACAAGGCATCCCGGCGGGAGTCCTTGTCCAAGCAGTAATGGGCTGTAAAGGTATGAACCGAGGCCCAGGTGGCCGCTCGACAGATTTGGTCGATGGACACAGAGTTTAGATGAGCCATAGAGGCTGCCATGGCCCTCCAGAGAAAGGTTCTTACTCTGGTAGGCGAAAGAAATACACTGAGCAATCCAACTGGACAGAGTTCTCTTAGAGACTGGAAGTCCTAAATGAGAGGGATCAAAAGCAACAAAGAATTGAGAGGACTTTCTATGTTGCTGTATCCTTTGTAAGTAAAAAGCGAGTGCTCTCTTACAATCCAGGGTATGGAGATTCCTCTCTGCACTTGATGCATGAGGTCCTGGAAAAAAGACAGGTAAATATACCTCCTGATTTAGATGAAAAGGTGAAACCACTTTAGACAAAGTGTGGATTGGTCCTGAGGACTACCTTGTCATGATGGAACCTTGTATAAGGAGGATTAGCCACCAAGGCTTGCAGCTCACTGATGCGGCGAGCTGAAGTGACGGCAATGAGAAAAATAACCTTCCAGGAAAGAAATTTCAAGGAGATAGTGGCTTCGGGTTCAAAGGGTGGCTTCATAAGCTGGCCAAGAACCAGATTTAAGTCCGATGCCACTGGAGGTGGTCTAATGGGAGGTTTGGTTAAAAGAAGGCCTCTCATGAATCTTGCTATAAGAGGATGGGAGGAAATAGGCTGTCCATTGAGAGGCTTAAGGGATGCTGCAATAGCACTCAAATGGACTCTTACTGAATTCGTTTTAAGGCCTGCCTGGGATAAATGCAGCAAATACTCTAGTAAAGAATTCAGAGGTATTGCAAGAGGGTTAAGACCCTTCTCTGCACACCAAATGATAAACCTTTTCCATTTAAAAGCATAGGAACGTCTGGTGGAAGGCTTTCTGGAAGCATGAAGGATATCTTTCACTTGTTGAGAAAGCACAGTTACTTACCTGTAACAGGTGATCTCTGGGAACAGCAGGAATTAGTCCTCACATATGGGTACGTCGGTACCGACGGAGCCTGCGCGGGAAAGCTCCCCAGCCTTTCAGATGAAAGGCTTTTGGGGCCTCCCACTGCACATGCGCGCTGCCTTCCCGCCTTCCTGACCAGCTCTCCTCAGTTCGAGTTTAAAGCTGAGACAATAGAGAGAGAGGAAAGGAAGATAGATAGATAGATACAACTCCTAGGGGAGGTGGGTGGGTTGTGAGGACTAATTCCTGCTGTTCCCAGAGATCACCTGTTACAGGTAAGTAACTGTGCTATCTCCAGGAACAAGCAGGAATAAGTCCTCACATATGGGGACTCCCTAGCTAAGATGCCTGGGAGATCCCCCTCCAAGGGTAAACCATCTTCGTATGGATCTCAGGCACCCATCCAGGGAAGGTGGGCAGGAGTTGTTTAAGTATGGAACAGGTGTTTGAGGACAGCCTGACCAAACAAGGCATCCCGGCGGGAGTCCTTGTCCAAGCAGTAATGGGCTGTGAAGGTATGAACCGAGGCCCAAGTGGCTGCTCGACAGATCTGATCTATGGACACAGAGTGAAGATGAGCCATAGAAGTGGCCATGGCTCGCACATTGTGAGCTGTGACATGGCCTTCCAGAGAAATGTTCTTACTCTGGTAAGCAAAAGAAATACACTGAGCAATCCAATTGGAAAGTGTACGTTTGGTGACTGGAAGTCCCAAATGAGAAGGATCAAAAGCCACGAAAAGTTGGGAAGACTTTCGATGTGGCTGAGTCCTGTTGAGGTAAAAGGCGAGAGCTCTTTTACAGTCAAGAGTATGAAGGTTCCTCTCTGCACTGGATGCATGAGGAGCCGGGAAAAAAACAGGTAGATATACCTCTTGATTAAGATGAAAAGGCGAGACCACTTTAGGCATAAAGTGGGGATTCGTCCTAAGGACCACCTTATCATGATGAAATCTGGTATAAGGTGGATTAGCCACCAAAGCCTGCAGTTCACTAATGCGGCGAGCCGAAGTGACTGCAATAAGGAAAAGAACCTTCCAGGAAAGAAATTTCAGGGAGGTAGATACCAACGGTTCAAAAGGTGGCTTCATAAGTTGACCCAGAACTAAATTCAAGTCCCATGCTACCGGAGGAGGTCAGATGGGAGGCTTAGTGAGGGTCAGGCCTCTCATGAATCTTGCAATAAGAGGATGAGAGGAGACAGGTTGTCCATTTATAGGTTTTAAGGATGCTGCAATAGCACTTAAATGGACTCGTACTGAATTCGTCTTGAGGCCTGCATTGGAAAGATGCAGGAGGTAGTCCAGTAGAGAATTCAAAGGAAGTGCTAGAGGGTCAAGACCCTGTTGCACACACCAAATGGAAAAACGTTTCCATTTGAAAGCATAGGAACGCCTGGTAGAGGGTTTCCTAGAGGCATGAAGGATATCTTTCACTGGTTGGGAAAGATTAAACTCATGAAGGCTTAAGCCTTCAGTAACCAAGCTCGGAGATGTAGGGACTTGGGGTTTGGATGCCACAAAGTTCCCTGCTCCTGAGACAGAAGGTCTGGTGCAGCTCCCAGGTCCAGGGAGGAGTCCTGGGAGAGCTGTAGAAGTAGAGGGAACCACACTTGGCGTGGCCAGCGTGGAGCAATGAGGATCATGGATCCGTGATCCCTCTGAAGTTTGAACAGAGTCTTGGGAATCAAAGGAATGGGTGGAAAAGCGTACAGGAATTCCTGACCCCAATGTAGGAGAAAGGCATCGTTGGCCTGAGCTCCCTGACACGGAGTCCTGGAACAGAACCGGGGAAGTTCGGCATTCCACGGACTTGCAAAGAGGTCTATGTCCGGGGTCCCCCATTCCTGAAAGATTCTGCGTATCTGGTCCATATGCAGGGACCATTCGTGTGGGAGCAGAACTCGACTGAGTCTGTCTGCCCGAGAGTTTTGAACTCCTGGAAGATATACTGCCAGAAGATGAATTTGATACTCTCTGGCGAAGGCCCATAATCTGAGAGCTTCGTTGCAAAGCGACAGAGAGCCCGTCCCTCCTTGTTTGTTGACATAGAACATGGCTACCTGATTGTCTGTCTGGACTAGGACAGTCAGGTTGACAAGGAGGGTGTGGAAGACTGTGAGGGCAAGGAAGATTGCTCGCAGTTCCAGAAGGTTGATGTGAAGGGTGGTCTCCTGAGGAGACCAGGTGCCCTGAGTGGAGAGGTGTTGGAGATGAGCTCCCCACCCTGTTTGGGAGGCATCTGTTGTGAGGGTTGCTTGGGGCAACGAAGGTTGAAAGGGAATCCCCAACAACAGATTTTTGGAGGATGTCCACCACTGGAGAGACCAAAACAGTCGTTTTGAGGTGAGTATTTGGTCGGAGAGCAGTCCTGATGCTTGAGACCACTGGGTGGCCAAAATCCATTGAGCTGCCCTCATATGGAGACGAGCGTAGGGCACCACATGGACCGTGGAGGCCATGTGTCCCAGAAGTTGCAGCATTTCCCTGGCTGACAAGTGACTTCTGGACTGAGCCTGGGAGGCCAAGCTTATTAGCCTTTGGCCTCGGACCAGAGGGAGGTAAGGCCCTTGCAGTGGTGGAGTCCAATTGGGCCCCTATGAATTCCAGGGACTGAATAGGGATGAGTTGGGACTTGGGAACGTTTACCACAAGTCCCAGATATTGAAGAATACGTCTTGTGCGGTCCAGAGAAATCTGGGCTTCTGACTGAGATGGAGCTCGGATGAGCCAGTCGTCCAGATATGGGAAGACAAAGATTCCCATGCCTCTTAGAAATGCGGCTACGACTGCCATGCATTTTGTGAAGACTCTTGGAGCAGAGGCCAGACCGAAGGGTAGTACTCTGTACTGGAAATGTTTTCCCTGGAACAGAAAGCGAAGATATTTTCTGTGGGATGGATGGATGAGTATATGAGTGTACGCATCCTTGAGATCTAGAGAACAAAGCCAATCCTGACTCTGAAGGTATGGAAGGAGAATGCCCAGAGAGAGCATTTTGAATTTCTCCTTGAACAGAAACTTGTTCAATTCTCTCAGATCTAGGATAGGTCTGAAACCCCCTGTCTTCTTTGTTATGAGAAAATAAGGGGAGTAGAAACCTAACCCCTGTTGAGGAGGAGGAACCTCCTCTATTGCCCCTTGGGCAAGGAGAGAAGAGACTTCCTGACCCAACAGGGTCAGAAGAGATGGGGGAGAACTGAATTGCCTCACCATGGTATGGGGAGGAAGGCTGGAGAAATGAAGTTTGCAACCCTCCCTGATAATAGAGAGGGTCCATTGCTCTGATGTGATTTGTTCCCATCTGGGAGCAAAAAGAGCTAGCCTTCCAGGAATGGTGAGGGGCTCTGGTTGTTCTAGAGCCAGAAACGGCAAGTTCTCTAGGGGCAAGTCAAAACCCCTGAGGGGGTTGAGCCTGCTGGGGTGCAGCAGACACTGCAGGCTTTGACTTTACTTGCTTAGATTGCTGACGCTTAGCAGCAAAGCGAGGCTGAGCAGATTGCTGGCCAGTATTTGTGGAAAATCTGGCCTTCTTATAGTAAGGCCTTTTAAAAGACTTCTTTTTGGCAGGGGTAGAAGTAGACTTAGAAAGTCTATCTAGAGTGGCATTTTCTGCATCCATTTGAGCAGCTTTAATTTGCCAGTCTTCACCAAATAAGTTCTCACCTGTACAGGGCAGATTCCTGAGGCCATCTACAACCCAGGGTTCTAGGTCAGAAGCCTGGAGCCAAGCAAGACGTCGGGCTGCAATAGCAATTCCCGAAGCCCTGCCAGCAACCTCAAAGGAATCAAAGGCTGCCCTGTTGGAGAACTTGGAGACCTCTGAAAGTTGTGTCACCACAGAAAAGAAGTCCGCCCTTTGATCATCAGGGATAAAGGGGGCAAAATGCTGTACCTTTAGGGCAAGTTGTCCAAGAAACATGCCCATATAAAGGCTATAAGAATTTATCCTGGCTATAAGCATACTAGCCTGGAACATCTTTCTACCAAAAGAGTCAAGGGTCTTACGTTCTCGCCCTGGAGGGGTAGAAGAATGCCTTTTAGGACTCTTTATCTTCTTCATGGCAGACTTCACCACAATAGAGTGGTGAGGTAGCTGAGTTTTTTGGAACCCAGGAGAAGGAGGGACCCGATACATGGTGTCCAACCTACGGGAATGGGGAGACAGTGTTAAAGGAGTCTCCCACAAATCCATCAAGTGTTCTTGAAGGATTTCATGGATAGGCAGAGTGACTGCCTCTTTAGGAGCTTTAGAGTATCCTAAAATATCCAATTTTTTTGATCTGGGTTCTTTTTCAGAAGATGTAGCAATAGAAAGTCCTTTAGCTACATCAACAATGAAATCCTGAAAGGATAAATCCTCTGGAGGAGACATCCTCCTCTTTGGAGAAGAGGGCTCCTCAGGAAGAGCAAGCTCAGCAGAGTCATCAGAGGAATTGAATTCATCAGAAGAATCTGAGTATTCTCTCTGTGCTTTCAATGCACGATACGCATACCGATCGGTATCGACATCGGGCGTATCGGGCATGGGATCGGTATCGGGCGAAAGCCTGAATCCGGCATGCTGAACCGATCGACGTTTGGAAGTCGATGGTCTCGGTTCCGGTGAGGATACCGGAACCGGGGTCGGTACCGATGGAATCGGTACCGAGGGCGTCGCAGCCTTAATGAATGCCAGAATGGCCTGCTGCATGGTCTGGACAGTATTGCCCATAGACGCCACTGCTGCCTGGATGTCGGTACCGGTATGGGCCGGTACCCCAGAGCAGTCCAACAGGTGATCAGTCGAGGCCATGCCATCGATGTCAACCTGTGACCCCATGGTTGCTTTGGAGGCCGGAGCCTCCCGCCGGGGTTTTTTGGCCTGGGCAGAATCCTCGAACTCAAGATTGAGAGCCTCTCGATCTTTAGAAAGAGATTTGCTTTTAGAGGATTTGCCCACAGAAGTTTTGGTTACCTGAGATCCATCCGGAGAGGAAGACCTGGATGACTGTGATGCTTCTGAAGGAAACAGCACATGGAGCTTGTTGGCCCGGTTCTGCAAACCACGTTTAGACATCTGGGAGCAGGATGGGCAGTCCGGTATGGAGTGGTCAGGTCCCAAACATTTAAGACACCATTCATGGGTGTCTGTGACAGAAATGACAGCACTGCACTTGGTACACTTTTTAAAAATAGGGACTGGCTTCTCCATGAGGAGAATTTGTGTAGGCCTAAAGGCCTAACAAAAGTTACCAAGCTGTGCTGAAGAAAATAAAAAAGTCTTTTTTTTTTTTTTTTTTATAAAGAAAGAAAGAAAGAGAGACCGGCGGTACCGGTTTCGGTATGGGGAAGGCAGGTACGCGGTCTAAAGAAACAAACAAAATTAACAATTTCTTCAGCGGTGACAGGAACACGACCTGCTGGCTCCGCGGAAAAAAAGAGAAACTGAGGAGAGCTGGTCAGGAAGGCGGGAAGGCAGCGCGCATGTGCAGTGGGAGGCCCCAAAAGCCTTTCATCTGAAAGGCTGGGGAGCTTTCCCGCGCAGGCTCCGTCGGTACCGACGTACCCATATGTGAGGACTTATTCCTGCTTGTTCCTGGAGATAGATGTAAATCTTGAAGGTCTAGGCCTTCAGCAACCAGGCTCTGAGATGAAGAGACTGGGGATTTGGGTGCCACAACGTTCCCTCCTCCTGGGATAGGAGGTCTGGAGCAGATCCCAAGTCCAGGGAGGGAGCTTGAGAGAGATGCAGAAGTAGAGGGTACCACACTTGGCGTGGCCAACGTGGTGCTATGAGAATCATAGACCCCTTGTCTCTCTGAAGCTTGAAGAGTGTCTTGGGAATTAGGGGAATGGGTGGAAAGGCATAGAGGAAGTCTTGCCCCCTATGAAGGAGGAAGGCATCCCTGGCCTGAACTCCCTGACACGGAATCCTGGAACAGAACCGGGGAAGTTTGGCATTCCAGGAGGGAGGAGTAGCCTAGTGGTTGGGGCAAGGTACTTCAGGCCGGAAGGTCGGGGGTTCAAATCCCACTAGAGGACAGCAACCTTGGGCCGGAAGGACTGGGGTTTCTAGTCCCACAGATGCTCCTTGTGGTCTTGGGCAAGCCACTTAACCCTCCATTGCCCATGTTCCCTGTAAGTATTAGTGTATGTGTCTCATATCCCTGCATGTTAAATGTATCCCCCAATTGTGTTGTGACCGCTTTGATTGAAGGATAAGGCGGTATACAAAACTGTCTAAATAAATAAAATAAATAAATTCCACGGACTTGCAAACAGGTCTATGTCTGGGGTTCCCCAAATTTGAAAGATCCTGGCTATCTGGTCCCCATGGAGGGACCATTCGTGTGGAAGCAGAACTCGACTGAGTCTGTCTGCCCAATAGTTTTGAACCCCTGGAAGATACACTGCCATGAGATGAATTTGATGCTCTCTGGCGAAGGCCCACAATCTCAGAGCTTCGTTGCAAAGCGACAGAGAGCCAGTCCCCCCCTGCTTGTTCACGTAGAACATGGCTACTTGGTTGTCCGTGTGGATGAGGACTGTCTTGTAGCTGAGCAGGGTGTGGAAGACTCCGAGAGCTAGAAAAATTGCTTTGAGCTCTAAGAGGTTGATATGTAGAGATGTCTCCTGTGGAGACCAGATGCCCTGGGTGGAGAGATCTTGTAGATGAGCTCCCCACCCTCTTGGGGAGGCATCTGTTGTAAGGGTTGCTTGGGGTAACACCTGTTGAAAGGAGGACCCCAGCAACAGATTTTGGGTTGACTTCCACCACTGGAGAAAGCAAAAAAGGCGAATGGAGGTTGCTATTTTGTCGGACAGGCACCCTGATGCCTGAGTCCATTGGGTGGACAGAGTCCATTGAGC
Organism: Ichthyophis bannanicus; assembly: GCA_033557465.1. NCBI lineage: Eukaryota > Metazoa > Chordata > Amphibia > Gymnophiona > Ichthyophiidae > Ichthyophis > Ichthyophis bannanicus. Next base: position 1,199,309,376 of record CM066032.1, on the reverse strand, counting down.
TGCCCTCATGTGAAGGCGAGCATAAGGGACCACATGTACGGTAGATGCCATGTTGCCTAACAGTTTTAACATCTCTCGAGCAGTTAAATGGGACTTTAACTGAATCTGGGAGGCTAACTGCACCAAGCGTAGGCAACGGGCCTGGGGAAGATAGGCTCTTGCAGTGGTGGTATCCAGAAAGGCCCCTATGAACTCCAGAGATTGAGTAGGGGTGAGATGGGATTTTGGGATGTTTATTACAAGTCCCAGATACTGAAGGGTACGGCTTGTGCAGGCCAGGGAAGTCTGGGCCTCTGACTGGGATGAAGCTCGGATGAGCCAGTCGTCCAGATATGGGAATACAAATATTCCTAGAGTGCGTAGAAATGCAGCTACTACTGCCATGCATTTAGTGAACACCCTTGGGGCAGAGGCCAGACCGAAGGGAAGCACTCTGTATTGATAGTGCTTTCCTTGGAAAAGGAACCGAAGGAACCTTCTGTGTGTTGGATGGATGAGGACATGGGTGTACGCATCCTTGAGATCTAGAGAACAAAGCCAGTCCTGACTCTGGAGGTATGGAAGAAGAGTACCGAGAGAAGTCATCTTGAATTTCTCCTTGCATAGAAACCTGTTCCATTCTCTGAGATCTAATATGGGTCTGTAGCCCCCTGTTTTCTTTGGGATGAGAAAGTAGGGGGAGTAGAACCCTGAGCCCTGTTGAAGAAGGGGTACTTCTTCTATTGCCCCTTGGGCAAGAAGGGTAGCAATCTCCTGACCCAGAAGGTCGAGGAGAGATGTTGGAGAATTGAACTGTCTCACCATGGTGTGAGGGGGAAGGTTTAAGAAATGAAGCTTGTACCCTTCCCTTATGATGGAGAGGGTCCATTGCTCTGCTGTGATTTGTTCCCATCTGGGAGCAAAGTGAGCTAACCTCCCTGGAATGGTGAGAGGCTCTGGATGTTCTAGAGCCAGAAAGGCTAAGTTCTCTAGTTGTGAGTCAAAGGCCCTGAGGAGGCTGAGGCTGTTGGGCCGTAGCAGTCCTAGCAGCCTTAGGCTTGGCCTGTTTCGGTTGTTGCTGTCTCTTTGTAGCAAAACGACCTGCAGAAGATGCCTGCTGACCATAAGCAGAAAAATATTTCCCTTTTTTGGGAAAAAAACCCTTTTTGAACAACCTTTTCTTAAAAGGAGCAGAAGTAGACTTTGAAAGTCTATCTAAAGCAGAATTTTCAGCATCCATCTGGGTGGCCTTCGCTTGCCAATCTTTGCCAAAAAGGTTTTCACCTGTACAAGGAAGGTTTCCTAGTCCATCCTGAACCCAGGGTTCCAAATCAGAAGCTTGTAACCAAGCCACTCTGCGTGCACCTATGGCAATAGCAGAGGCTCTGCTGGCACCTTCAAAAGAGTCAAAGGCTGCACGGTTGGAAAACTTGGAAACATCCTGGGCATGTTTGAGCCAGGTGAGAAACTCTTCCCTTTTATCTTCTGAAATAAAAGGAGACAAAGTTTGCAGATGATCTGTAACTTCTTTTAGAAACATCCCCATATACAGACTATAGGAGTTGATTCTGGCAACAAGCATATTGGCTTGGAAAATTCTTCTGCCAAAGGCATCTAAGGTTCTGCATTCTCTTCCTGGAGGAGTAGAAGAGTGCCTTTTTGTAATCTTTATCTTCTTCATGGCAGACTCCACCACAATGGAGTGGTGAGGAAGCTGAGTCTTATGAAAGCCAGGACAAGGAGGAACACGATACATGGTGTCCAACCTACGAGAATGAGGGGAGGTGGTGAGAGGAGTCTCCCATATGCCCAACATGTGATCATAAAGAATCTCATGTATTGGTAAAGTGGCTGCCTCTTTAGGAGCCTTAGGATATTGTAAAATATCTAATATTTTGGCTCTAGGCTCTGTCTCAGGGGCCACTGAGATGGAAAGGCCCCTGGCCACTTCCCTAATGAAGTCTTGAAAAGACAAGTCTTCTGGAGGAGACATTCTCCTTTTTGGAGAAGAGGACTCCTGAGGAAGGATCACCGATGCTTCGACAGAGGCCTCTGATTCATCAGTGTCTTCAGAGGAATCGGAGTATCGCCTATCTGGATGCTCCTGCAGAGCCCGATACGCGTACCGGGTGGTATCGACATCGGGAGTGATCGGTACCGATGGGCATCACAGAACAGTGTACCGCTGCAGTCGACACCGAAGCCGATGTCGATGCAATCGGTACCGGCACCGGAACCGATATCTGTACCGGTGCCGGAATCGGTACCGACAACGAAGTTTGTTGCGGTACCGAAGGCGTCGCAGCTTGTATGAATGCCGTAATGGCACGCTGCATGGTCAGGATATTATGATCCATAGACGCCACCAATGTCTGGATGTTGGTACCAGTGGGAACCACCGGTACCCCAGAACATGGCAACAGGTGATCGGTCGAGGCCGAGCCATCGATGTCAACCTGTGACCCCATAGATAAAGCTTTGGAAGCCGGAGCCTCCTGCCGGGGTAATTTTGCCGGTGCGGATTCCTCGAGAGCAAGCCCGGAGGCATCTCGATACTTAGAGGGAGATCTACCCTTCGAGGACCGGCTGGACTTAAGTTTGGTTACCTGAGATCCATGAGAGGAAGAAGCAGCCCTGGAAGACGTCGATGCCACCGAAGCTGCATCAGAGGGAAACAGGGTACTGAGCTTTGCTGCTCGATTCTGTAGACCTCTTTTAGACATCATGGAACAGGACTCACAATCCGTAATGGGAGTGGTCAGGACCTAAACATTTTAGACACCATTCATGGGTGTCAGTGACAGAAATAGTGCCGCTGCACTTCGTGCACTTTTTAAACCCGGAGGCGGGTTTTTCCATGAGGAAAAAATTTTCCCTAGGCCTAAGGCCAAAGAAAGAAAAAATGCACTGAAGTGAGAAAAACAGTAGTTTTTTTTTTTTTTTTTAGAAGAAAGAAAGAAAAGACCGGCGGTACCTGTCCGGTGTCGAGAAGGCAGACACGCGACTAAAGAAATAAAAGAAAAGAAAGAAATTCTTCAGCGGTGACAGGAACACGACCTGCTGGCTCTGCGGAAAAGAAGAACTGGAGAGAGGCGGTTGGGAAAGGCAGGAAGGCAGCGCGCAGGATGTGGGATGCTCGCAAAAGCTTTCCTTTTGGACGCTGGGGAGCGTTCCCACGCAGGCTCCGTCGGTATCGACGATACCCATATGTGAAGACTCATTCCTGCTTGTTCCTGGAGATAATGTGCTATGAATAGTTAGAAATATACTACGTCAGATCAATTTTCTTTTTAGAAATTGACTGAAATTGGATGAAATTTTTGGATATTTGGTTAGGTAAAGAGTAGTTACTCACCTGTAACAGGTGTTCTCCAGGAGTAGCAGGAATCAGTCCTCACTTATGGGTGACATCGACGTCGATGGAGCCCCCGTGCAGAGCATTTCCCCAGCTTTCTAAGAAAGCCTTTGGGAATACTGCACCCAAGCGCGGTCCCCTTCCCGCCTAAAGGTGCCATCTTGCTCAGTCCAATGACAAAGCTAAAAAACAGCACACAAAAATTTTAAAATGAACTATGTACAACTGCAACTCCCAGGGGAGGAGGGAGGGTTGTGAGGACTGATTCCTTCTGCTCCTGGAGAACACCTGTTACAAGTGAGTAACTACTCTTTCTCCAGGACCAAGCAGGAAGTCAGTCCTCACTTATGGGACTCCCCAGCTTCAGGTTACCAGGGACCCAGAGCTGAAAAAATGAGCTCCCTCTAGCCGCAGCATCAGAGAAAGGATTTCACTGAAAACATACCTCCACCGGTAGCCCAACCAGAGGGCTGGAGGGTAGGAGTTGCCTAAATCTCAAAGAGATTCCGTAGCACTGCCTGACCGAAAGCACTGTCCCTATGGGACTCCCTCTCCAGGCAGTAATGGGCCGCAAAAGTCTGGCTTGAGGACCAAGTTGCAGCCCTACAGATGTCTGCCAACGGTACAGAGCGGAGATGAGCTACTGAGGCAGCCATTGCCCTGACACGGTGGGCCGTGACCTGACCCTGCAAGGAAAGGTCAGCTGCCCTGTAAGCACAGGTGATACAGTCAGCCACCCAGATGGCCAAGGTACACTTGGAGACAGGTAACCCCAAGTTATTAGGGTCAAAAGATACGAAGAGCTGAGTAGCTCTCCTATGCCCCTGCGTACGTTCAAGGTAGAAGGATAAGGCCCTTCTACAGTCCAGGGTATGCAGGACTGTCTCAGCCCGGCTGGCATGGGGCCTAGGGAAGAACGTTGGAAGAACTACCTCCTGGTTGAGATGGAAAGAGGAGACAACCTTAGGGAGGAACTTAGGATGAGTCCTAAGGACTACCCTGTTCCTATAGAAGTGAGTGTAAGGCCTGTCACAGACCAGGGCCTGAAGCTCACTCACTCGCCTGGCCGAGGTTAGGGCCACAAGGAATAGAGCCTTCCAAGAAAGGAAGCGGAGAGGACAGGTAGCCATCGGCTCAAAAGGTGGGCGAGTCAGTTGCTGCAAGACCACATTCAACTCCCACTCAGGGGCCGGTGGACGGAGAGGAGGCTTGAGCAAGAGCAAGCCTCTGAGAAACCTGGACACCAAGGGGTGAACCGACAGAAAAAGTGTCCTTCCACCACTGAGTGGTGAGCTGCTAGAGCAGAGAGGTGGACCCGAACCAAAATGGACTTAAGGCCTTGATTGGAAAAGTGCAGTAGATACTGAAGCACTACTGGTACAGTGCAGGCGAAAGGATCCTCCTTGCGCTGCTGACACCACATGGAGAACCTTCTCCACTTCAGGGCATAGGTTTTCCTGGTGCATTGCTTTCTAGAGGCCAAGACCACCTCTTCCACATCCTGGGGTAGGCCCCAGGGAGCCAACACTACCCTTGCAGCCTCCAGGCCATTAAATTGAGAGATTTGAGATTGGGGTGCAGAAGGGAACCCTGATCCTGAGAGAGAAGATCGGGTTGCAACCCCAGAGATAGTGGTGTTTCCACGGCTAGCTGAAGCAGAAGTGGAAACCAGGGCTGCCTTGGCCACCTGGGAGCTATCAGAAGCACCGAGGCCTTGTCCCTTAGGATCTTGAACAAAGTTCGGGCCACCAGAGGCGTGGGAGGAAACGCATACAGGAGGCCCTGGGACCAAGAAAACAGGAAGGCATCCGCTGCTAACCTCAGGGGGTGCGGTTGCCGGGAACAGAACCTGTGTTAAATCAAATGTAAATACTCTATTATAACCAATGTCAATATACTAATAGAAACTCTAGTGATATCGCTGATATGTTGAACTGCTGTTTCTTACACTTGATGTATTCCCCTTAAAGTAGTCTCAGACTTGGATAGCACTTTCAACCACAATCACTGTGGAAAACAAATTGTGCTCCGTTTGCATCAACGACTACTATAAAATTGTGTTTCTTCTTTTTTATATGTCTTTTTCTCTTCGTGTTTCTAAACAGAACCTGGGCAGCTGCTGGTTCAGGGGACTGGCAAAGAGATCTATGGATGGAAGTCCCCATCTCAGGAAAGTTTTCTGAACCACCAAGGGGTGTAGTTGCCACTCGTGGGGTTGCAGAATCCTGCTGAACCTGTCTGCCAGGAAGTTTTCCTGGCCAGGAAGATAAACAGCCTTGAGAAACATGTTGTGTTTGAGAGCAAAAGAGCAAAGGGCCTGTGCCTCTCGACACAGGAGCCTGTACCCCGTGCCTCCCTGTTTGTTCACATAGAACATGGCCACTTGATTGTCCATCTGTACCAGAACAGATTGGTGAGCCAAGGTGTGAGAGAAGGTTTTGAGGGCTAAGCGAATAGCCCGGAGTTCCAGAAGGTTGATTTGCTGTGTGGCCTCCCATGGAGACCACAGGCCCTGGGTGCACCTGTCCAAGCAATGTGCGCCCCAGCCCTGCAAGGAGGCATCGGTCGTCAACACCACTGTGGAAACAGGCATCTGAAAAGGCACCCCCTGTAATAAGTTGGGGGGGGGGGTGTAGCCACCACTGTAAGGAGTCCAGGAATGGTTTGGACACCCACACCTTGTCTGTGAGGCTTCCTGGGGCTTGTTTCCACTGAGTCCGGAGACACCATTGTGCAGGCCTCATGTGGAGGTGGGCATTGGGGGTCACATGCACTGTCGATGCCAAGTGGCCCAGGAGCTTTAGAAAGAGTCTGGCGGAGACCTGTGGCCTGCTGAGAAACTGGTTTGCTAAGTCTATGAGTCTTTGAGCCCTGTCTCTTGGCAAGTAAGCTTTTGCTTGCAGGGAGTCCAACCTTGCCCCTATGAACTCTAGGCTCTGGGAGGGGAGCAAAGTGGACTTTGCAAAGTTTATGACAAACCCTAGGTGTTGGAGGGAGACAGTTCAGGGGAAGTCTGACCCCTGATGAGCCCGTCGTCCAGGTAGGGGAAGACAAAAAGACCCTGATTCCTTAAGTAGGCCGCCGCCACCGCCAGGCACTTTGTAAAGACCCTTGGGGCGGAGGTCAGGCCAAAGGGCAGTACTCTGTACTGGTAATGGTTTCCTCCCACAATGAACCTGAGGTACTTTCTGTGGTCTGGATGAATGAGGATGTGAGTGTACGCATCCTTTAGATCTAAGGAGCACAGCCAATCTCCCTGCTGGAGGTAGGGCAGAAGTGTTCCAAGAGTAAGCATCTTGAACCTTTCTTTCTCCAAGAACTTGTTGAGATTCCTGAGGTCGAGAATAGGCCTGAGGCCCCCGGTTCTCTTTGGTACAAGGAAGTACCTGGAGTAGAACCCGTGACCTTGCAGGTGGGGAGGTACCGGCTCCACTGCCTGGTCCAGAAGCAGACCTTGAAGTTCTTGAAGGGGGAGGTCTGTGTGCAGAGGAGGTCTTGGAGGCTCTCCTGGGAAGTAGGTAGGAGGCAACTGCTGGAAATGGAGCATATAGCCCTTGTGGACTATGCTTAATACCCAAGCATCTCCTGTAATGGGTGACCACCTGTGGGCAAATAGGACTAGACGACCTCCTGTGCAGAGATGGGACAGCAGAGGTGGAAAGGCTATGCTGTGGGAGTCAAAAACCCCCTCCCTGCTGAGTGGGAGTGGGAGCAGGAGCCGGAGGCTTGGGGGTCTTCTGCCTACGGGGCCCATGTCCCTGCCCTTTGGCCTGCTGACCCTGGAGAGCTGGGGAGGCCTGGTACTGAGGGAAAGGTTTGTAGGCAGCTGCCTTCCTCGGGTAAAAGAAGGACTTCTTACCCGAGCCCTTCTTCCTCTGAGAAGGGGCAGAGGTTTTTCTGGACAGCCTTGTCCTAGTCAGGTGCTTGGTTTCGAGCTCAGTCGCCTTCTCGGCCATGGGCTTGCCAAAAAGGTTTTCACCTCTGCAAGGGACATCGACCATCTTGTCCTGCACCCAGGGCTTGAGGTCCGATGACTGCAACCATGCCTGGCGTCGGGCCCTGATGCCGGCTGCCGCTACACGGGTACGAAGCCTCAAAACCATCGTGGGCCCTTGGGACATGAACTTTGAGCATTCCCGGATTCCCAAGGACAAGGTTGAACCTCTGCAAAGGTTCCCCGGAGAGGCCAGCAGAGAACCCGGCAAGTTCCTTTGCCAGGTCTCGTAGGTACATGCCCATGTACAGCTGGTAAGACTGGACACGGCAAGCAAGCATCGAGCCCTGGAAGCACTTTCTGCCGAAAGCATCCAGGTTCCGGGCCTCCCTGCCAGGAGGCACCGCAGAGTGCATCTTCTGGCTTTTCAGACGATGCATGGCCGATTCCACCACCATGGAATGGTGCAGCAGCTGCGCCTTCTGGAAACCAGGGCTCTTACGGAATCGATAGATGGAATCGACCCGCTTGCTCAAAACTGGCGCCGAGGCCGGTGCCTCCCACATCCGGAAGAGGAGCCGTTCCAGCATCGGAGGAACAGGCACAGTAAAGGACTCCTTCGGAGAAGAGTCATACTGGAGGGCCTCGAGCTCTTAGGCTCGAGGCTCCTCCTCGGGGTCTGTGGGAATCACCAAAGCCTTGGCCATGTCCCTGACGAACTCCGAGAACCTGGTGTCCTCCGGAGGGGACCTACTCCGGGGCTCGGACTGCGGTGAGTCCAAAGGGACGCACCGAGTCCGAAAGGTGTCGGGGGACTCCTCGTCCTCCGTCTCCCACGCGGACTCATCCAAAGAAGAGTCGGGGGGGCTCCAACCGCACGGGCCTCGGTGGCACCCATCCCGACGCCGAAGGCACCAGCGTCGACACCCTTGGTTCAGAGCGGGAGGTCGAGGGTGACCGTGACCGAGGACGACTTCGAATCTTCATGGTCTCGAGTATCGGCTCGGTCTCCGGGGTCGACTTAGATGTCGATGTCCCGGTGGTCGGGGCAGATGCACCAGAGAGGCTGGCCATCAGTACCCGCTGCTGATCCATGAAGGCAGACAATCTGCACTCCAAGGCTGTCAAGCCTGAGTCCAAGCTCAGGAGACTCAGCAGCCACCGACTTGGGCCCGGCGTTGACTCCCTAGGAGGAGAGTCCACGAGGACAACAGGACTCACGTGTCCAGCGGGCTCCGGCTCCACACGAGGTATCTTGGACGGCTTCTCCTGCTCCAAGGGCCCGGGATGGCGGTCAGGGTTCCGAGACCTGGCCCTCGAGGAACCAGGGACCTCCTCCGACGCCACCCTCACGAGCCGTTTCTTCCTCTTACGTTCCCGATCAGGGGACCCCCTGTCCGAGGTACCCCAGCGATGCTCGGGGTCAGACTCCCGAGACGTTGATTCCTCGGACGAGGTTCGTGCCCGGCCGGAGGCACAATCAGAAAAAAATCCGTTCTGATACTGGCGGCTTCATAGTGCCTTGGTGGACATTTTGCCACACGGGACACAGACCTTAGGATCATGATCCCGTCCGAGGCAACGAAGGCAGCAGTCGTGTGTGTCAGTGAGAGACATCAGTTTCTTGCACCGATCACACTTTTTGAAACCACTGGAAGACATCGGGGAAAAAAGGACCCCCGTGAGGTCGAAGGATAGGTTTTCCAGGGAAAAAGACAAAAAGGGCGCGAACGCCAGCCACGAAGGGCAAAAAACGAAAAATAGAAGACGGGCTCGATACCGGTGTACCGAACCTGGCGGGAAGGGGAACCGGCGTCGAACCGGAGAAAAAGTACGATGAAATCGCAAGAAAAAAAGTCAACTTTTCCGGGTGACATGGACAGACGTCCGGTGGGCTCCATGGAAAAAGAAAGACTGAGCAAGATGGCACCTTTAGATGGGAAGGGGACCGCGCATGCGTGCAGTATTCCCAAAGGCTCTCTTAGAAAGCTGGGGAAATGCTCCGCACGGGGGCTCCATCGACGTCGATGTCACCCATAAGTGAGGACTGACTTCCTGCTTGGTCCTGGAGAATATATTTTGTTTATAAATATTTTCAAATACAAAAAAAAGGACTAATATATTATGACAGCGTGGGCTTGACACTTTTGTGATTATAGTTTTCTTAGTAGTATTTTTTGGCTATTCATAGATACAATTTTAGACAGTGCTGGGGAAGAACAGCTATCATTACATATGTGGGTACCAACAATACAGAATAGCATTGAAGGGATGTTCTGAAAGCAAAAATTAGCATTTCAGGTAGACAGCTGAAATTCACAACATTCTCAGAAATATTCCCCATTTCATGCAAACAATCCCAAAGGCAGCCATATCTCTGGAGTCTTAGTGCATGGATTTGATGATCATGCAGGAAAGAAAGCTTTAGATTTGTTGTAAACTGGGAAACATTTTGGATCCCTGCAGATTGAGAGCTTGCATAGAGGCTGCGATTACAACCATCCCTTTTCTCTTCTGCCCACAGGGATCCATTCTCCTGTGGACAGAAGAGAAGGGGATGGCTGCGATAGTATCCCCAATGCAAACTGTCTGCCTTGGGAGATCAGATCACCGCAGACAGATAGCTTGCATCAGAGATGCGATCACAGCCATCCCCTTTCTCTTCTGTCTGCAGATGATCAGATCTGCACAGGCAGAACAGGTGAGGAAGGTCAGGATTGCAGCCTTGAAGGCAAAAGAGAGATAATAGAGGAGGCAATAGAAAAAAAAAAGATTAGACAGGAAGGGGAGAGTAAAACTGCAAAAACTTAAAGAGCCAGTTACAATAATAAATAAATAAACAATGGCAACCCTCCAACAGGGCTTTCTCGATCTACGCACCCACGGCCTGGAATTCCCTCCCCGCAGACATGCGTGCCATTACTAGCCAATCCCAATTCAGGAAGGCCCTCAAGCATTTCCTATTTGTGAGACACTACCCTGAATCCAACAACAGAAGCCAACTAACACTCAACCACACTAAACATTCAGATCATCCCAGTGTAGAAGGGAATAGCCGACTCAAGCTGGCCCATACTGGATAACATAGGGCCTCAACCCGGAAGCACAAACTGTACTGTAAATAATGTGTAGATGTTACCCCAGTTGAATCCAAGTTTTAACCCTTGTTCAATGTAAATGCTCTGTGGCCCGTCCGCATAGTAACGTGTTTTGTTTATTGTAAACCGCACTGATATTGTAATAGCGCGGTATATAAGAGAAGTTAAATAAATAAATAAAAGGACAAAGGAAAGAGGATGGGGGAGTGTAGGGCAGGGTAATAGGAGTGCTAGAGGGAGAAGGGAAGAGGTTGGAAGGAGGAAGGAAAGAGTGCAAGGTGTTGGATGTTAAAGGGATGAAATCATGGGGACAAAAGAGCACAATGCATATTTGTTGAAAGGTGGGTGCATTCCCCTCCCCCAGAATACACACCCCACACACACGTACATAAGCACTCGACCTCCATAGGACAGACATGCATCCCAGCTACATGCACACATATAGGCACCTCACCTCCACACCGCACACACACACACATTCACAGACACATCACCTCTGTACATCACACACAGTCTCCCCAGCTCTGCATCCCTGCACCCTACCCACACAAAAGCACCCACTGCCACATCCCACGCATAGAGGGATACCACCATTGCACCACACATCCATTTGCTATCTGAAGCTTTAACTGCTGTCATCTAAAGGACGCATGGTGTAGGAACTCTGGTGCTGTTCTCATGAAACTTGAGAACAAGAAACCAGCGTGAGACACAACTGGAGGGTGGGGGTGCACAAGGAGGTCACAAGCACTGGCTCCTAAGATTTTGGCCTGGCTCCTAAATCCATACAAAATTTGTCAAGGCCTGGAATAAGGTTATCTCCAAAAGATGCCAGCAACACACTGAACTTAGAATATCTCAAGAGAAATTATGATGGTTTATTAAAACTCTTATACTGCTGAAGTAGCCATATGCATTTAAATAAACAAAGAATAAATGATGCCAAATCATCCACATCAGCTGCTAGGCAGATTGTGAATACAAATGAAAACTTATGTTGAAATTGTCTGTGTGTGAATGTCAGAACTCTAGCAAAAATAAGATTGAAGAGTTAGAACGTATACCATTAAATCAAGACAGACATAATAGGCATTGAAGAAACCCAGTGGAAGAATAAATAATGGGACACAGATACCAGGACACCTATTCAGTGGAGTAAGTGCCAATGAGGGGCCCTCCAGGCAAACCTTTGTTGAAGTTCCCACACTGTGTGCGGCGCCCTTCCCAAGCGGGCCCCCTCCCCTCGTGCAGCACCCTTCCCATGCAGGCCCACTCCTCATGCAGCAGTGGTGGCAAACTTACTTGATCCTCTTTGCCATGCTGCCTTCACTCTTGCAAGTTTGCCGCAGGCCTGGAAGCTATTATTGCGAGACTTTGGCCTGGTAGGGAAAAGTTGCTGGGCATGCTGCAAACTTGCAAGAGGATCAGGTTTGCTGCGCTGCCTTACTACTGCAGTGTGGGCCCCCTTTCTGGTGGAATTTACGCTACTGTACCTATTCTATCAAAATGATAGGGTAGATCAAATTGGTGGAGAGGTGGCACTATATAGTAACATAGTAAATGACGGCAGATAAAGACCAGCATGGTCCATCTAGTCTGCCCAGCAAGACGGCAAGAGTAGGTGCACCTGTCACTCTGTGCAGGCCACCCCTCCCCATGTCTTTGTTTAGGGGTAAACCCACCACTCCATGTAGGACACCCCTATTTGTTGAGACGTTATATGGTTCAGAAGTTAGATGGTACCGTTTATCTTGTTTTTATCCTATTGCTGTAAAGGGATCCACTGTGTTTGTCCCATGCCTTTTTTAATTCCATCACTGTGTTTGCCCCCACCACTTCCATCGGGAGGGCATTCCAAGCATCTACCACCCTTTCAGTGAAAAAATATTTCCTGACATTGCCTTTCAATTTACCACCTTGCAGCTTCATGTTATGCCCTCTAGTTTTACAGCTTCCCTGTCTTTGGAAGAGGTTTGTTTGTTCATCATTTCTCTTTAAGTATTTAAAGGTCTGAATCATATCTCCTCTAAAGTGTAAATGTATATGTTAAATATGACAGAGAGTTAAACAAGAACAAAGTCCTATGTCATGGGGAACAGTATACAAATATAAGAACTGCCATACTGAGTCATACCAAAAAATCCATCAAGCTCAGTGTCCCCCTAACAGTGGCCAATCCATGTTACACGTACCCGACATATCCCAAAAGTAGCTAGTTCCATGCTACTTATCCCCAGGGATAAGCAATGGTTCTCTCTTGAACTATGTTAACAATTTATGGGCTTTCCTCCAGGAATTAGTCCAAATATTTTTCAAAACCCAGCTATACTACCTGCTTTTATCACATACTCCAGCAATGCATTCCAAAGATTAATTATACTTAGGAGACAAAGCATAGTTACTCACCTATAACAGTTGATCTCTAGGAACAGGAGGAATCAGGCTTCACATATGGGTGATGTCAGCACAGAGCGAGCCCTGCATGGGAACACTCCCCATCATCCAATAGGAAGGCTTTTTGGAGCATCCCTCCACACATGCATGCCTGCCTTCCCAACAACTCTCCTCAGTAAGGTACAGAACTCAGAGAAAAAGAAAAAACAGAAAAATATGTAAACATCATTCTACAGCTCCCAGGGGAGGAGGGCGGGTTGTGAAGACTGATTTCTGCTGTTCCCAGAGATCACCTGTTACAGGTGAGTAACTACGCTATCTCCAGGAACAAGCAGGAATGCATTCTTCACATATGGGACTCCCCGACCTCTGGCTACCATAGATGCCAGAGTAGTAAGGTGCAACAGACGGGGGGAAAAAAAACCGAACTGCAACGAGGGTAGAGTATGGATCCATCAGACTCAGTCCCTTAAGCACATTCTCCACTCAGGTAGCTGGTAGGAGCAGAGGGCCAGGGGAAGGAGGTGTAGTTAAGTCCCAAAAAGGTGCCGAAGAATGGCTTGGCAAAAGTTTGCATCCCTACTGAAGTCCCTGTCTAGACAGTAATGGGCAGCAAAAGTATGAATGGAAGACCATGTGGCATCTCAGCAGATCTCCAAGATTGAGACAAAATGTAGATGGGTGACTGTGGTGGCCATGGCTCGGATGTTATGAGCTATGACGTAACCCTCTAGGGAAAGTCCAGCCTGCGCATAAGCAAAGGAAATGCGGTTCGCAATCCAGTTAGAAAGAGTATGCTTGGTGACTGGTAGGCCCAAGTGACTAGGGTCAAACAATACAAAAAGTTGTGAGGACTGTCAGTGGGCTTTAGTTCTGTCCAAATAGGCTAAAGCTCTCTTGCAATCCAGGGTATGCAGTGTTGCTTTAACTTGAGAAGAATGAAGTCTTGGAAAAAAGGTCGGAAGAGAAACCAGCTGATTAAGATGGAGAGACCACCTTCGGAAGGAATCTGGGATGGGTCCGGAGGACCAGTCTATCATGGTGGAAGCATATGTGAGGAGTATAATCCACTAGAGTTTGTAATTCACTGACATGACAAGCCGATGTGAGAGCAACCAAGAAGGTAACCTTCCAAGTGAGGAACTTGTGAAGCTGGGGCAAGGGGTTCAAAGGTAGGTCTGAGCAGCTGAGCCAGGACAACATTGAGATCCAAGGCTTCTGGAGGTTATTTATTTATTTATTTATTTATTTAACATCTCTTATATACCGCGCTATTAAAATCAGTGCGGTGTACAATGAACAAAATATACTGCAATGTGTACAGGTAACATCGAGTTTACAGAGAACAAGGGCATATATAACATGGAATAACAGGGGTAACTATGTACAATCAACATTATACTATGAATATGCTTTTATTATATATAACTATGTACAATCAACATTATACTATGAATATGCTTTTTGTCTGATTGCTGGCCTTGTGAAGAGAAGATCGCGCATGAAGCATGCTAACAGAGGATGAACACTAAGGTGGATTTGAACAGGAATTTGTCTTTAGTCCTGCTCTAGAGAAATGGAGAAGATACTGAAGTAGAGGTTCCACAGGGCAAGTAAATGGGCTGAGAGTCCTCTGGGAGCACCAAAGGGAAAATATGCACCATTTGAATGTGTAAGTGCGTTGAGTGGAGTCTTTTCTAGATGCCAGGAGGATATTTTTTACTTTCTCTGGAAGATCTAGGTGAGATAAGACTAGGCTTTTAGCAGCCACGCCGTCAACCGGAGCGCCCTCAGATTGGTATGAAGGAGTGAGCCCTGGTCCTGCAATAGGAGATTGTGTTGTGCTAGTCGAAGGAGCAGGGGAAACCATGATTGATGTGGCCAAAATGGGGTGATGAGAATCATCATTCCCCTGTCTAATTGCAGCTTGAAGTGGGTCTTCGGTATCAATGGAATGGGTGGGAATGTGTAAAGTAGTCCCTGTCTGAGAAACGCATCTGAGGCCTGGTTTTGTGGTGACAGGATCCTGGAACAGAACCGAGGAAGCTCGTTGTTCATTGGAACAGCAAAGAGGTCGATGATGGGAATTCTCCATAATCAAAAGATGGAGTGCGCTGTTTCTTGATGGAGAGTCCATTCATGTTGTCGAAGGACTCAACTCAATTTGTCTGCTAGCACATTCATCTCCT